>CM040403.1:47631359-50031359 GCA_022702515.1 Ilyophis sp. 1 JC-2022 | reverse complement strand
TCTTTTCCCCTTATTTCCCTGCCGTGATCACAGGTGCAGCTGCTATGTGGAAACAGCGACCCGCTGCTATGCCTGGCAGCACATCCACCTCTCAAAATGTTGCTTTCTGCAAATGCAGATTTTCCTTAAATGGCAGCTTTTTTCAGTCTCATTTGGTTATGGACTGGCTCACACGTGGTCAGTGATGTGCTGCTGGAGATTTTTTGCACTGCAGATGACAGTCTCTGCAGTGACAGCTTTACACATATTAAGCCTTGCATATTGCAAAGATTGAGTGATGTGTCCTTTACATTTTCTCCCTCACATACACACACACACACACACACACACACACATATCACATACTACCAATCATAACCCCCATATATCAATACTGAATTGAATCCCACTAATGCACTGCTTGGATTGTACAGCATACCATGGAATGGTATACTGCTTCTAGAATATGAATGGTTAAAACATTCTATCCAGGACTATATGACACATATCATTGTTGGTTGGTTGTTAGAGACTTGCGTGGTCATCCTTTGCAATCTCAGAATTACACTTTATACAATTCTGTGCTATGAATGCGTTTGCTTAACAATGGTGCTATTTGTGCCCTTACTGCATTTTCAGGTACAGTGCTGAGTGTAGTCTTGCTCCAGCCAAGATATTTCCAGCAAATGTTTAAAGAATACATCTGCCTATGTGTATTAATGAATGAATAAATTAGTTAATTACACTGACATTGTATGGTGATGCGAGCAGTATTTGCGATGGTTATGTCAAAGTCCACATGTAGTGAATGTCCCTTGAAACGGCGATGTGAAACAGTAACTGAGACCAGATGTGGCTGGAACAGACAGTGCAGCTGAGCAGCTAGCATGCTGCCTCTGTCTGCCCCAGCCAGTTTCACACAGCCTTGTGTGTTAGGGACTTCCCTCCTCTCACTTGCTTTGCGAGTGGGACACAGAGCGGACTTGGCTGCCTCCCTATTTAGGAGTGCACCGTCTGGTTCTAGTGAAAGCCCAATTATTCACAGGCCAAATACAATCCCAGGTCTAACCCTTTGGCTGCCCTAGAGTTGCTCCTTGTCTGTGGTGGTTTTGCATTGAATAAAAAGCTGGGAAGGACACTAGATGAACATAGTGCTGTAAAATCTCATGTTCAGAAACTGTTATGAGAACGCTACAGGTCCTCTCCATAAAGCCGAGCCAGTTGATTAAATCTAGAAGCGCATCTGCGGGGTTACCGTACTTCACAATTAATTTATGTCACAATTGTTTTCAGTGTATCCTTTGGACAAGTAATTCAAATTTATCCAGAGATGTGGATAAAGTTATGAACAATCAAAGAAACTTCTGAGAATCAGAACAGTCAAGCTTGCCAAACTATATAACGTCTGAGACTTAGAAACAGCAAAGCAATGGAGGAAATCACTAGATAGTATGAAATGTCAATTCATCTATGCACTTTTGCAAATCCTGAGGAAAAACAGTTGGTTTGAGTGTGAATGGAACAGTGAAATAAATACTTTTTCCAAGTGAGCAGAGCCAGTAATTGCTGCCAATACAACGGACTTCCTAGCCCCATGCGGGTTTGTAAATATCTACCCTTCGGTTAATATCATACCTTTGTGTGTGATCTGTCATATTTTCCTGAATCCCACCCTGGGTGTGTGCTGTTTACTGAGTGTTGTGGGAGAAGGGGCTTTCCAATGCGACTACTCAGCCCAGTTGTATCTGGCTGCCGTTTGTAGACATTTTGGCCAATAAATGAAAATGTTCTCTCTCCCGCAGTGGTTTGTTCAGCATCACAAGCTAAGCTTATCCAGGCCCTGAAATTGACTTGGGTAAGAAAGTACAGCGTACAGTACAGTATATTTTTTCGGTTTTCAGCCTGAGGTAATCTATCTCCTGTTTAGTAGGGGAGACGTTCTCTGTTTGATAGGTAGTGCAAGTACCTAGAGTAGATCCATTCAACACCAAACCAAAATAATTGTACAAACCCCAATTTCAAAAAAGTTGGGACAGTATGTGAAATGCACATAAAAGCAGAAAGCAGTGATTTGTAAATAATTTTTTACATATATTCAATTGAAAACAGTACAAAGAAAAGATATTTAATGTTTTACCTTATTACATTACATTACAGTCATTTAGCAGCTTTTATCCAAAACGACATACAGTAAGTGCATACAGAAACGTCATCGAAGTAACTACAGAACAGATAAGATAAAGCACATCCTTCCCATAAAGTAGCAGCTATCCCTAGTAATGAACATTGGATGCAGTTCACAGTAAACTGGGTAAATCAGCTCTACTACAATTCTATTCTAAATATTATAAACTTCAACACACAGCTAAACAAGAACAAGTACCATGAGAGGTCCTAGATAAGTATCAGTCCAGGTGGAGTCTGAAAAGGTGTGTTTTCAGGCCATGACGGAACGCAGGCAGGGTTGGCATAGAACGTAGGGGAATGGGAAGTTCGTTCCACCACTGGGGAGCTAGGGTGGAAAAGCTCCGAAGTCGGGACAAGCGAGTGCCATTGACACGGAAGGGGTGGGGAAGTGTGAGTCGCCCTGCTGTAGACGAGCGAAGTGGTCGAGCAGGAACATAGTTCTCGATCAAGTCCTGCAGGTAGACAGGGCCTGTCCTATTGGCTGCAGTGTAGGCCAGGGTCAGAACTTTGAACCTGATCGTGGCTGCAACTGGCAGCCAGTGGAGTGGCCTCAACAGGGGGGTGACCTGTGAAAATTTCGGGAGGTTGAACACAAGCCAGGCAGCTGCGTTCTGGATCAGTTGAAGAGGCAGGATGGCGCAGGCTGGTAGGCTTGCGAGCAGGGAGTTGCAGTAGTCCAGGCGTGAGGTGACCATAAACTGGACCAGAAGCTGGGTGGAGTAGGTGGTCAGGTACGGTCGAATCCTCCTGATGTTGTACAGGAGGAACCTGCAGGACCATGCCGTCACCCTGATGTGGTCTTTGAAGTCTAGCTGGTCGTCCAGGACCACCCCCAGGTTCTTTGCAGAGCGGGAGGCAGCCATCATGGTCCCGTCAACGGTGATGGAGAAGTCATGTAGTGGGGAGGTCTTGTATGGCATGAAGAGGAGCTCTGTCTTGTCGAGGTTGAGCTTCAGGTGATGGGTAGTCATCCACTCAGAGATGTCAACCAGACAAGCAGATGTCCTCTCCTTCACCTGTTGGGTAGAGGGAGGGAAAAAGAGGAAGAGCTGCGTATTGTCAGCATAACTATGGTATGAGAAGCCATGTGAATTAATTACTGAACCAAGAGACTTGGTATAAATGGAGAACAGCAGAGGACCCAGTACAGATCCCTGCGGGACTCCTGTAGACAGGGGATGGGGTGCAGAGACAGAACCCTTCCAGGAGACTTGGTAGGATCTATCAGTGAGATATGATACAAATATAAACTTTATTGATTTTTGTAAATATACGCTAATTCTGAATTTGATGCCTGCAACACGTTCCAAAAAAGTTGGGACAGGGGCAAAAAAAAGAAAGACTGGGAAGCAGGTGATGTTATCATGACTGGGTATGAAAGGATATCAAAAAACTTTTGATATCTTATTTTCAGGTACTCTTACAGGCGATACTATAACCTCCCTGCATTTGAATGGATCTCTATGGGAATTTGGGAGCGGGACTAGATTAAGCTGTAAATTACATGGGAATAGTATGGAACCCATGGTTGGCTAAATGGCTGTAAGTCATCAAGGGTCTGAGGTATCAAACGAGTCTCAAATCATCACTCTGCTGTCAGATATGCAGTAGATATGGATGAATCACTTGAAGGGTTGTTTCTCCTGACTTATTTTTCCATAGAGATCAATAGGAAAATAAGCATGTAAGCATCAGTAAATAAGTGGAACAATGAAAAGGTAATTTCATGTTTAGAAGCATGTAATCTGAGGAAGGTCTCTGTTTTCTTCAAATTGAAATGAATGAATACGGCTTCTGTAACTGAAGGCCCCCAAGTGCTACTGTACAAGTAGCAGCTGTTAAAAGAGTCTAAGGATTTCTGTCAGTTGATGAAATGTTCCATAAGGGCTTTTTACTTCTGGTACCACTTAGGATTTCCTTGGACACAAGTGCTTCTCTGACTCTGCTCTATTTTGTAAAAGATAAAATGCCAAGTAATTTTGCCTTCTCCAAATATCTGGTATTCTGACCTCCTAATTGTCTATGAGATTATTAATATTGGTTGTTACAGGAAGATACAGTATGATGTTCTATGCCAAATGCAATAAATGCCACAATCATGAGCATTGACCTCACAACATAACAATGAGTAAGAAATGGTGTATCAATATAAAATACAATTTAGACCTTCAAAATATTGTATCCTTTTTAAATGAAAATGTCATAAAATTGATGGCCTCCACTGCCTAAAAATGTTGTCATGGAAAATGGAACGAATTCAGATTGTGTCTCCGACAACTGAATAAGGAAAGTGATATTTTAACAAGCAGCTTTGATGCACTGTGTTAAGCCTACTCTTTGAATGTCGGCACTATCACATTCAAGAGATTTTTCTATTCTGAAGACATGTCAGAAGATGTTGTGAACTCAGGACTTTCACGGACTATGTGGGCCACGATATGTTTCGGGAAACCCTCGTGAAACTCACAATGCTTTTCAAGAGATACTTCAAGATCGTTTTTTCCGCTACCACACCTTTCGGGAAACCCACCCCTGTGTACTTTTTCTGTTCTGTGTAAAACACTCAACCCAGGCTTTAGGCTTTTAGGTTTCAGTGGGTGTAAAATGGTGACAATTTCAAAATGTTCAACATAATTTATTGGGCTAACTCGCTAATAGCATCAGGTTATGGCCCTGTCACACTATTGCGTATGAGAGAAACGTATGAGTTGCGGATGTAAATTCATGAAATAATTTTCATACGCGCAAAAAGCCGTTGAAAATAAAGAATTTTTCGGATACTTACCGTATTGAACCTATGAGTAGCGTATGAGTAGCGTATCGCCAGCGTATGGCTAGCGTAATGTACGTATGGCTAGCGTATGAGTAGAGTATGAACTGCGCGTGTCCAGCGTACCGCTATCACGTGACAAAGTGCCAATATAACCATCGGCCTTTCCACATTCTCGGTTCTCAGGATGGGGAACGCAACACACCACCACAACCAGGAAAGAAGTATTGACTCGTTAATGACTGTAGGCTATTACTCAGAGGGTATGCAACATGGTTGAAAAGGACATGATGACGGTGAGGGATTTCGAGAGCTAATAAAACAGGCTGGGCACACGACTCACTCCAGACCACGTAGATATGCTTAAATGTTCTTGAATAAAAATAAGTAGGTCTATCTAGTATGCATATGAGGAGCCTATTCAAAACATAATAGCCTATGTTTTAAGTTGACTGTTCTATGCTAGGTCTACTAGTTTAACTGTCGCCTTTCAATTTCAAGAGCGATTATGTTCATGCTGCAAGTGCCTAGCGGAGCAACGGTTTCGCTTGCTACAGATGAGACCGAGCGCAATTTATTTTCTGTTAAAGTAGCCTATACACGCCTTCCTATTCTATTTTTGTTATGCTACAATAATGCCTGTTTCTCAAATGTTACAATAAATATTTGATTGATGAATATAACATGCATTTTGTATTCTGTCTATCATAAGCTATATTTAGCTTTTATGTTATCAATTAATCGACGATTTTTTGTTAAGGTTAACAACTATCGATTAAGGAAATTCCTTAATATTTGCATCCCTACTATGTACCATTATTACCATTATTATCATGTGGCATTATTAATGATCAGTTGATCATATGAATAAACGTTTTTTAAACTTACTTCTGGTGTTTTTCATACTTTTATAATACATCAAATGATGTGTAATTTATTGTGGCGAAGTGCTCTGTCGTGCGTGGAGAAAGGAAGACGCCAGTCCGGGAATTTCTGTGAACTTGTTTCTTTATTTTCACACAGTTGTACAGCCTGCTCTCAGCTCTCAACAACCACCTCATCTCTTCCGTTTCCGCTCCTTTTGAAGCTCCCAGGCTCACTGTTGAACAATCAAGGCAATTGGTTAATTGATAATAACACTCCTATAATCGATCGTCACCAATTGCCCGATTGCCGACAGCTGTGCCGGCTTCCTAAACCACTCGCGTTCACTCTCTCTCTTGCTAGCTGCGCCTAAAACCACGCCCCCCTACCACATACCCCCACCGCCCGACTTAGGCCGGGAAGCCGTCCGGCCAATGCTCAACTCCCCCCCCCCTCCTCCTCCTCCACCGGACGGGAGAGAAAATCAGCCACCACCATTTGTGCTCCCGGCCTATGAATCACATTGAAATTGAAAGGCTGTAAAGCCAGATACCACCGAGTGATTCGGGCGTTGGTATCCTTCATGCGGTGAAGCCATTGGAGGGGCGCATGGTCCGAGCAGAGGGTGAATGAGCGACCCAGCAGATAATAACGGAGGGACCCGACCGCCCATCTGATGGCCAGGCACTCCTTCTCGACCGTGCTGTACCTCGCTTCCCGCTGTGATAGCTTTCGGCTAATGTACAGCACTGGTCGGTCGACCCCCTCCACCTGCTGAGTCAAAACGGCCCCCAGCCCTCTGTTCGATGCGTCAGTCTGCAAATTAAAGGGGAGAGAGAAATTAGGGGTGAACAAGAGCGGTTTCCCACACAAAGCTTCTTTTACTCTCTCAAACGCCTGCCGACACAGCTCCGTCCACTGAACCGGATCTGAGGCACCTTTCCGAGTCAAGTCGGTCAGGGGACTGGTCAGGTCCGAGAAAGCCGGGATGAACCTTCTGTAGTACCCGGCCAGTCCCAAAAACCTCCTCACCTCTTTTTTAGTCTTCGGTCGTGGACAGGACGCGATCGCTGCGGTTTTGTCCACCAGAGGTCGCACCTGTCCACTTCCCAAGTGGTACCCCAGATACCGTACCTCCGCTCTGCCAATCGCACACTTCTTTGGGTTAGCCGTGAGTCCCGCCTGTCTCAGGGACTCCAGTACCGCCCCCACATGCCGCACATGCTGAGCCCAGCTGTCACTGTGTATTATTATATCGTCTAGATAGGCTGCAGCGAAAGCAGCATGCGGACGCAGTACCCTGTCCATGAGACGTTGGAAAGTGGCAGGGGCTCCGAATAACCCAAACGGAAGTGTACGGAATTGGTACAATCCGTCCGGAGCGGAGAAAGCCGTTTTTTCCTTGGACTCTGGAGACAAGGGAATCTGCCAGTAACCCTTGGTCAAATCCAGTGTCGAGAAAAAACGAGCTGTGCCCAGCCGATCCAATAGGTCATCGACCCGAGGCATGGGATAGGCATCGAATCGTGACACTTCGTTCACTTTACGATAGTCTACGCAGAAGCGAACAGATCCATCCGGCTTACTCACCAGCACGATGGGGCTATTCCACGCACTGTTAGACTCTTCTATTACTCCCAAGTCCAACATTGTCTTTATTTCTGCCTGAACCACTTTCTTTTTATGTTCAGGCAGTCGGTAGGGGCGCGAACGCACCGTCACCCCCGGGGTTGTCTCAATATGGTGATTTATCAGATTAGTGTGGCCTGGTAGAGGGGAAAACACATCAGCGAACTGCTTTTGCAACTTGGCAAGATCCGTTCTCTGATTCGGTAAGAGATGGCTATCAAAAAGGGGTGAGGTTTGATCGTTTGAATTTGGCACCTCCGGTCCCAGCTCATCTCTCTCCTGATCTACCGATATCAAGGAGACCGGTATCACCTCTTTCCACACTTTTAATAGATTGAGGTGATAAATCTGTTTCGCCCCCTCTCTATCAGACCGCTCCACCTCATAATCGACTTCCCCCACTCGTCGTGTGACCACAAAGGGTCCTTGCCACTTGGCGAGTAATTTTGTGCTAGACGTCGGTAGTAATACCAAGACTTTCTCTCCCGGTGAAAATTGCCGTAGTTTTGTTCCTCTGTTGTAGTGCTTTTGCTGACGTTCTTGAGCCTCGAGCAAATTCTCTCGTGATAATCTCCCCAGTGTATGGAGTTTTGCTCGCAGGTCCATAACGTATTGAATTTCGTTTTTACTGGGGCTTGGACCCTCCTCCCAGCTTTCTTTAACCAGGTCCAAAATACCCCGTGGTTTTCTACCGAACAGCAATTCAAAAGGAGAAAATCCCGTGGAGGCCTGGGGAACCTCTCGCACTGCAAACAATAGAGGAACTAACCACTTATCCCAATTTCGGCTGTCCTCGTGCACAAACTTCCGAATCATGGATTTCAACGTCCTATTAAAACGTTCCACGAGCCCATCCGTTTGTGGATGGTACACGCTAGTTTTAATAGACTGAACACCCAAAAGTTCGTACAGTTCGCGTAGTGTGCGTGACATGAATGAAGTGCCTTGATCAGTCAGAATCTCTTTCGGGATTCCAACTCGGGAGATTATTTGAAACAGTGCCTGCGCCACACTCTTAGCCGAGATATTGCGCAATGGCACTGCTTCGGGATACCGGGTTGCATAATCCACCAGAACTAATACAAATCGGTATCCCTGAGTGCTCCGTTCAAATGGCCCGATGAGGTCCATGCCCACTCTATCAAACGGGACCTCAATTAATGGTAGGGGCCGCAATGGGGCTTTTGGGATGGCTGGGGAATTTACCAGCTGACAATCTGGACAGGACGCACACCACCTACGTACGTCCGCCCAGATGCCCGGCCAATAAAATCGGGCCATTATCCGGTTCAGTGTTTTTTCATACCCTAAGTGGCCAGCCATGGGGTTAAAATGAGCCGCCTGGAAAATCATTTCCCGGCGGCTTTTCGGTACCAACAACTGGGTCGTCTCCTCACCTGTCTGAGTGTCACGACTCACTCGATACAATCTATCTTTAATAATGGAAAAGTATGGGTGAGAGCGTGCAGCGTCAGGGCGCACCAGCTGACCATCAATACATATCACCTGGTCGAAGGCAGAGCGTAGGGTATCGTCTCGAGACTGAGCGAGTGGAAAATCTTCCATGGGTTGGAACACCGGCACCTGGGGAGTCTCCACTGGAGGCTCTCCCGGAGCCGCCCCCCCCCCGTCAGTGTCGGACGACCCCGCGTCACCACTTTCCGCTGCACACACCTCACACTCCCCTACCAGTCGTGATCGTACCCCCATCAGTTTTTCCGCTATCATTTTAAACCCCGCCCAATCTGTACCCAAAATCAGAGGGTGCGAGAGGTGGGAGCTAACCGCAGCCTCTATGATATGCTTTTTCCCTTTTATTCGAATTTCCACTGGTACTATTGGGTATTTGTGTCGATCCCCATGCACACACCTAATTACCACCCAACGTCCCGATCTCAGAGCCTCGGTTCGAACCAGGCTCTGGTGAATCATGGTCTGCATGGCCCCTGAATCCAACAGCGCCCGGTGTTCACTCCCTTGCACCCTTACCGGAATGCAGTACGCCCCGTCTGAATCGGGAGCGGAGGTGGGCGGTCCGACCACCCGGACCACCTGCCCCACCTCCATGAGTGGACAATTGCGGCGCAGGTGGCCCAGCCGTCCACACCGCCAACACTCCGGTCCAGGCGTTTGAGGCACTCCCTGTGGGTCGGACTGCACCGTCACTGAGCCTGGGGAGGGAAAAGAGGGCAGAGCGTTACGGGGGATGCTACTGGGGAAGGAGGGGTTTTGGGATCGATAACCAGGAAGGGGGGCGGAACGAGGGGCGAACTTCTTCCTGGGCGCCGGCTCCGGCTTCTGCTGCTGGGCGAAGGGGTTTTGCGCCAGGTGGTCCTCCGCCAGGGTGACGGCGGTATCCAGGTTGGTGGGTCTGTGGCACTGGACCCACCTCGCGGTCTCCGCCGGCAACCCCACTATAAACCTCTCCAGGACCACCTGCTCCACGACTCCCGTAGCGGATCGTATTTCCGGCCGGAGCCAGCGCCTCGCCGTGTCCGCCAGCCGCTGGGCGTAGGCGAATGGTCGGTCCTCGCCCGTCAGGTCCGACCCCCGGAATTGCTGCCGGTGCTCCTCCGGGGTATGACCCGTCCGGTCGAGGATCGCCTTCTTTACATTCCTGTATTCCGCCCTCACGGCTGCCGGCAGGCTATGCGCCGCTCGTTGCGCCTCTCCCGACAGGAGGGGTAGAAGCCGCACGGTCCACTCTTCCTCCGACCACCGGGATGTTTCCGCCGCCAGCTCGAACGCCTCCAGGAATGCCTGCGCGTCATCCTCCGCCGTCATCTTAGGGATATTGAATTTGGGGGAGGCGACGCTCTGCCTTCCCGTGATACTCCCGCCTGCTGATATCTGCATCAGGGCTTGTGTCTGGAGGCTAGACTGCTCACACAGGGCCTGCATCTGCTCCGCATGAGCAGCTGCCTGTCGCTCCTGTATGGCAGCTAGTCCCTCCAGCACTCTGCCCAGTGTTGTCGTCGGCCCCGCCTGTTCCATCGGATCACTCTCCATTCTCCCTTCTTCGCCGTTTATTTTCCTCCCTCGTACGGGCCACCACTGTGGCGAAGTGCTCTGTCGTGCGTGGAGAAAGGAAGACGCCAGTCCGGGAATTTCTGTGAACTTGTTTCTTTATTTTCACACAGTTGTACAGCCTGCTCTCAGCTCTCAACAACCACCTCATCTCTTCCGTTTCCGCTCCTTTTGAAGCTCCCAGGCTCACTGTTGAACAATCAAGGCAATTGGTTAATTGATAATAACACTCCTATAATCGATCGTCACCAATTGCCCGATTGCCGACAGCTGTGCCGGCTTCCTAAACCACTCGCGTTCACTCTCTCTCTTGCTAGCTGCGCCTAAAACCACGCCCCCCTACCACATTTATAAGTACCCCTGACCCATAGAATAATAAACTGCATTTTACACTTGACTTTAAACTATACAATTGTTCTAAATCATCCTGTCTTGCCATGGAACTGCACCTGCATCTGAGTTGACCCAGTGCTTCAGGAGGTTCCTCTGCTTCTTTCAATCGTCAGGCATACGCCAAGATGTCTATATACGTTGCAGATACGTCAGACATACGTTAGAAGTACGTTACTCATGCGCTATCAATGCGCTATCAATACGCTAGCTGTACGGTACACCTTCATGTCAGCGTATGTCATCGTATGACCAGCGTACTCGACCTATGAGTAACGTACCTCTAGCGTAATTCTAGCGTATTCAGCGTATGCCTAGCGTATGTTTAGCGTATAAACCATACGTCCGAACACGCACAAAATTTTTGAGCATGCTTAAAAAACTTTTGGTGCCTCGCCGTATGCCAGCGTATGCCACCGAATGCGACCGTGCTTGAAACGTATACAACCTATGCCTAACGTACCCCTAGCGTATGTCAGCGTATATCAGCGTATATCAGCGTATGAGTGATATTTTTAATACGCTGGCATACGCTAGTACGAAACGCTATAGTGTGACAGGGCCTTTAGGTACTATAATTAGAAGGCACGCTTATTACAGCCAATCATGGTTAAAGCCAATAAAGTTCTTGCTTGGTCCATCACAAAATTAACGACTATTCTTAGTGTTAATAGAAGCTAGACTTTTCCTCTGATTTGAGCTTCTTATCTAAGCACATATGTACAAAATCTCGAGCCAACATGGCCAATGGAAATTAATTAAAATGTGTCAACGTACAAAATTTGTTTAAAATCACAAATTGTAGAGTATAATATACAGTGCTTGCATGGCTTTTGTTGGTTTTGATAAGTTCACCTGTTTCATAAAGCTTCAGATTATTGTGTGTGTGTTCAGCTCTGGTCACTGAGCAGACATTTTGCCCTTTCGATATTTCCATTGACTTTGTATGTTTGCTTTACGAACTAGTCTACTCTACCAAATGCACCTACCAGTTGCTTCGCTTGGCAGTCCTCTCTACTGCTAAGCGTTGCTCTGGTTAAAACATTGAGTTAATATGCTTTTCAAACAGGATATAAAGGTGCTGTGCAATGTTTAGCAATTACCTCTGTCCCCTTGCTGATTCAATGAATGCATTTTGCCCTGGCTCTGTGCTCTAAGATTCACTGCAGCTGGGTTTTATCTGTTCTTCTGCCTGTCCTCCATTTTCTCTGAAAGGCGAGAGATGGATCATGGCTCAAGACAATTGTGTGTGCGAGAGGAATGTTGCCAGGTGACAGAGTGCATATCCACTGTTTCCACAGTTTGTGTCTGGACACAAGTGAGCCAGTCAGGACTTAAGCTCTTTTGTGATAGAAGAGTTTCCAGACAGAACTTTGCTTCACACACTTCATGCACGACACATCATTTGTATGTGTGATATGCAAAGTCATAGATAGTGGTTAATAAATTGCTAACCATTTATTTTTGTAATAAGTAATACACAGTTATTAATTAATCACAGATAATAGAAGTGTTCACTTGAATTTGGAAATGTAGAATACAATTATTCATGGAGAATGAAATCAGTTAAAAAGTGACCCCCCTTTTTCAAGGGAATATCAAAAAATATCTTTAAAAAAATTGTTCTGACAGTTCTATCAATGGTGTTAAGGTTCCTGATCAGAATTGGACTCAAATGCACGACTCAGAGACAGAACTCACAATAAGCTCACGAAGAGCGTTTATTTGCTACAGCAAACTCTTGTAGCGAGAGAGGGGAAGGGACTGAATCCTGGGTAGGGCAGAACCGGAGGGCAGAGCAGGAGAGGGTAGCAGGCAACGAGCTGGATGGTGACTGAATCCTGGGTAGAGCATAGCAGGGGCAGAGCGGGATGCGGGAAGCAGGGAAGCGTGGCTTGGAACAGGCAGGAAGCTGCAGGCTGGCGAGTACAAATAGAAAGGCAAGATTAAGCGTTAATTCAGCAATGAACAAGACTTAACGAACTGGCAACAAGACAAAGAACAACGGGATAATATATAGTGTGGTAAATGAGATAATGAGTGATTGCAGCTTGATAATGTATGCGAGAGTGATTGAGCGGTAACAAGGGCGTGAGGAATACAAACGGGGAAGGAATGTAATTGGCTGGGGAATTAACAAGAGCAAAATGGGCAAACAAAAAGTAAAACCACGCCAAACCTGCACAACATGGAAGACAGACAGGGAAACATAAAACATGACAAGAGACGTGAGGAAAAGGGGAAAACACAGAGCACAAACAAGGATGGGGACTGAAAGGGAACGGAATTACATATTGATGCATGTGATATCCCTTTAACACATTTATATTCACACTTTAACACATTTCAAATTCAAAGACAATTCACTGCCCTTTGAATTAGAGGGCAACATGCCTTAAAGGTTTGCTCACTATTCTGAGGTGGGTTTCCCGAAAGGTGTCGTAGCACAAAAAATATCTTAAAGTATCTCTTGAAGAACATTGTGACTTCCACGAGGGTTTCCCGAAACGTGTCATGGCCCACATTGACCATGAATCTTCTGTCTTGAGATTAGAAGAAATTCTTGAATAGTGATAGTACCAACATTCAAAGATATGGTTAACACAATATCCATGGTTGTAAGTACAGAAAAGCTATGAAAAAACACTGCATGCATTTCTACCCCCCTCCATAAAATATATATCCAAATAAGATTATAACATTGATGGACATTTTTCTTGCATTACTTGGATGCTGCTGTCTCATAATGAGCTGATGGGCAGACTCAAAGCTGTTTGTTGTTAGAATATCACTTTTCTTATCTTATTCAGTTGTTGGAGACATGACCTGGACTCATTCCGTTTTCCATGACAACATTTTTTGGCTGCAGAAGCAATCAAGACTTTTTTTTGTTTCAAAATTATTTGCAATAAGCCACATAAATGGCGGCAATGTGAACTGCGTGTAATTTAGACAGTCTTTGATTTGTATATGAGAACTAAGTATAGCATATGCATTGAGTACATGAAGTTATGATTATTTTGTGAGAAATACTGCATAAGACACTGCAAATCAATATAATGCTAATCAATACAATCAATACAGCTTTGACAACTTGATTAGTCCAGTAGCCTAGTTATTTTGGTTACGCTGGGGGAAGGCAGGGTTTCCTGTGTATATTGTGTATCTTCAAGTAAGTTGTGAGGTCGATGTTTTCAAGACATGCTTTTGGAACCCGTTGCCAAATTTTCACAATATATCTTTTGAAAGTATCTGGTGAAATTTCATGTGTCGTTATTGGGAAAATCAGCCCAGCTAGGACAAGTTCTTTAATGACCATAACACCAAAACATAGAATAACCTTAATTTTATGGAATAATAGCCCCATAATGCATTTTGCACAATATCGATTTAAAGGGCATGTTCATTTATTTTATGTGCAGGTGTTTATTATTTCATGCAATTTGTTACTTCACAAACTGTAAAATAATAGCATGCACTCGCCTTTAGATATTTAATTGAGTTCTCCTGTCATCAACTCAGCAACTGAGACAGAGACTTCATGTGGCCATCTGCCACCTGTTTTAACCCATTTAATCCCACCGGTCACAATAGTGACCGAAAAAAACATTTGTACTTTTCAGCATCTAAATTTACTTTCCAAGTTTTTATGACTACTTTTTTCACACATAATGCACCACCCACTAGTTCTTTAAAGAAAAAATGCTGTTTCACATTATTACTGTAAATGGTCACATGACCACGGCTGTTTACTTCCTGGATGCACTTTGAGGAGAGGATGGAGGCATCGAAGCGTCACAACAAAAGGTTAGTAAAATATGTTATCATGTAGCTACAATAACTATTTTTGGTAGATATAACCTTTAAAGTACCTAGAATGCATGGGTTCTTTCAAAACTATTCAATTTAGTCCGTGCTTGTCATAATATACACTGACATTTTGTTGGTCACAATTGTGACCGGTGGGAGAATACAAGGACTCTTTGTATATACATATATTCTAATAACTCTTCCTCTCTATGTTTTCTCTCCATTTAGATTGACTTTAAGTCAGGTTTTGGACATACTTGATCAAGATGAACCCCCAGGAGCTGCATGTAATATTGCAATAATTCCCCAGCCTGAGAAAGATGCAATAGTCAGTGATTGTGATAGTGATGGGTCAGATCTCGACTATGAGGGAGAAATTGGTAATTTACCAGCAAGACTTCTCAACTCAACTGCTGAAATATTTGGTTATGATGGACTGAATGACAATAACAGAGATGATGATGATGATGACCTGCCTTTGTCCTTACCTACCACATCACTGCTACATGTGGCCACAGACAGTGATTTTGAGCCACCCACTACAGAAAATAGTGAGGAGGCCACCAAAACATTGCAATGTAAACCTGTGATCAGAGAGCCACTCATTTGTTCCAAACCAGAAACCAGAGCATCCACCAGGATATTAAAGAGGATGTCCAGTGAGCAGCCCACTCTCCCATTGCAGTGTACTTCTCAGGTCAGCAAACCAACATCCAGATGTTCCAAACCAATGAGCAGAGCTTCTACCAGACTACCCAATGAGGAGCCCACTCTCCCATTGAAGTGTTCAACCCAGATCAGTGAGCCACTTCCCAGTGCTGACAAACCATTTGTCCAAGCAAACATAGAATATGCCAATGCTTCAGTGAAGTCTACAAGTCAGTCAGCTCAAGTGACAACTACACAATCCTCCACACAATCAGCACAGAAACTAAAGCCTATCAAAAACAAAGACCGTGTCTTTACGAAAACAAAGAAGCCAGCAGCAAGCAAAATTCCAGAACATGTTATCTATGAGCCAACTGCTGCCCAGTGCTTCAAGGAGACAAAACCAAACACAATGGATGTCTTTCTGATGCTCTATCCGCCAACACTCAGAGACATTACCATTGAAATGTCAAACCCTTACTCTACTCAGACCAAGGGCAAGCAACTCAACATGAGTATGGATGAGCTCCTTACATTCTATGGGGTTCTGCTCACTTCTGGGTACAGCTATGTACCACGACTTGTGTTTTTTGCATTGTCCACTTTAGGGCATGGTATGTTCCCACCGGTCACAATTGTGACCGTCCATAAAACACATATTTTCAGTAACTTTCCCATTGAATTTTTGAAAAAAACATACAGATTATTTCATAGGGCTACGTATGGAGTAAGATTCATGTAGTGACATATCTGGGGAAAAATTGGGATTAAATGGGTTAAAACATAATTTTATGCACAGTGAATGCCCACTTCACCGTATTTGTGTTTTTTAAGTGGACGTACTACCGCACATCCTTACAGCCTACATTACACTATAGCTATAGCTATCCATTCTGGAGACCTTTATTTTTCATGTTTTCTCCCCCATTTCTTTCAAAATGCAAATGCTCAAGAATATTCATCAGCACTCATTGCTGAAACCTCCACTAATGATTTGGGTGAGTGCAGATGAGCATGTTGTGTCCTCTGAAAGCTGTCTGTATCGGCCTACTCTTCTTATCACACTGTAGTTTGCAAGTCACGCTCACACAGACATAAGTTGGAGGAAGACACTCCATGTGGAGCTCAACAGGTGGCTTTCAAGTTCCTTGCAGTGCTGCCAGCCAGTTAGCAATGGAACGGTTTGGATTCGATATCAGACCAAATAACTCCTTTCTTATGCCTCAGTTATAGTTTTATAGTTATGAATTCAATCACATTTGCATCCAGTTGGACAATAGCATTTTTCCAAACACGTATCGTCATCTATCGTGCATCTTCTTCCTCAAAGTATGAATAAGATTATTTTAGTTGAAGCACCACGTTTTACAGGACTTAGATCACGTGACTTCCTTCGCACTAGCGCTCTCATTCTTGTGAGACATGCAGGTGAAATTTCACTGACAGTTGTCCTCTCCTTAGTCCCTGCCTATTTCTCCCAGTGAGACCATAAAACCTGAGTCCGCAGCATGTGGTGCAAAGCCTAATTCGTTACAGCACTGCAATGACAAACAATGACCAGAGAACAAAAGAAAAACATCATTTGAAAAGCATTTTTCTTCACTGAAGAAGACAAGGCTCCTTTCCCGATTCATAACCATAAAAGAAATCCCTCATTGTCCGAAGGGAGGAAATCAGCTCTAGGTTCCGTTGTTCGGAAATTCTATTTTTTACTTGTGGAAAACAGAGGGTTGTAATACTTAAATAATTCAAACAATGAACATACTTTCTGTTAACTGTGACCATATGTTCAGGCTGGATCATTTTAGTGTCATTTTAGAACATAAAATGTGGAGGGGGGGGGGGGGGGGGGCGGGGAATCTGAAAACCTGTTAAAACCTAAAAAAAAATAATGTATTATCTTTGAATGGAATTACAAGAAGATCACGAAAGGCTTGGAATATACTAGGGGAACTTTTGCAGTCTTTTTAGTTGGATGCATGGTCATTCTAGTGGTCCTATTAACAGTAACGTTTGTGATAAATGCTGATTCTTCCCAGCTGGATTTTAGAAATATGACAACACTCTCCATCTTTGCTAGACTCGACTAAACCTGTTTTCCCACTCTATTTTACACTGCTTTTAGAATAGCACTGTTCCAAGCAACTTACATACAAATTAAATTTCACTGCATAAACTACATAAACAAAGCTGACCTTCCTGAAAATGTGTCTTGTAGCTGTGTCAGCCAATTAGCAGTAAATGTAAGCACACAAAATGTCATTGCTGAAATGTTTTGGCAATTCTGAAATGTTATTTCTTCCCTTCCCCAAATATAGGTACAAATTAGGTATTCTAAACTGGACTGGGATATGGTCCATTTATTTCCACTGACATTCTACCTGTACAGTTTGTTGCAGGTTTTGTATAAATGGAAAAAATAAAAGAGATATTAATGACAATTCCACACAAAACACAGCTCAGCATAGAAAGGAAAGGAAGTTCAACAGTACAACATATTTATTGATCTGAAGGATGGAAAAATAAATTATCAATGATTTTGTTGTTAGTTTGCAATTTGTGAGCATTCTGAAATAGAATGCCCTCATCCATACTTTTTTTTAAATCATCATAATCATCAGTAAGAAGGAAAGGGATCATTTAACTGTTAATGATTACCACACTGACACTGTTTATAAATTAAGATTGGTAGAATCTGTAGGATTGGATAAGTAGATTTTTGCACACTGTGAAGTTGAGCTTGTGAATGAGAGGGATGGCAAGATTTCTGTAAAGAGTGGGAGGGTTGTAATGGAGCCATTTAGGGAGTTCTTGGAGAAATACTAGTTAATGTACGTAGCAGTGTGTCTATAAACCTCCTCAGTTACCTGTAATATTCACAATGAGATATCTAATTGGTTTTCCACCTGAATGCTTGTTAGTTATTTTGTTTTTATTGTATGGGATGTATTTAACAAATTGACGAGGCATAAATTCGCAAGCTCCATTAAAGACCTATATAAATCAGTCCAAGTCCTTAGAATCCCAGGAGAAATGATGGGGACAACGGTTTTCCCACAGCCTCTGGTGATTGCAGTTAGCAGGAAAATAGAATATAGTTCTCCCTCAAGCTATTGTTCTCATATACCTCCCAGCCCCTGGAGGAATGGGGTTGGTGATGCCAAGAGCAGGTCCTTTGTCATGTGAATTCTTATATCAGTATCAGTGTCAACCCATGGGAGCAGTAGCAGCATTGACAAAGCCTCTCAGTTCAGTGCAGGTCCAGTTTGACTGACTGAGGACCATTTTTCACTTATTTGAACCTGAACTACCGCCATATGCTGTTAATACCCTGCTGGTGTTTACCCACTCTGTGACCGGAGGCTGAATGAACAACCAGGGGTGTACTTCTGGAATGAAAGAAGAAGAAGTATATAAAAAGAAACAGATTTATGCAGCACTGCCTTATATCCATCACATTGCCCTTATCATTTGGCTGGAGACAGACATTTCTGTTTTTAGAAGGACACCTGTAGGGCATGGTGCAACAAGCCATTATTTTGCGACTGCGACAGGTTCGTTGTAGATGTTTCCATGTATCAGACCCATGCGCCCCTCCTTGCCGGGCAGCAAGAATAGGAAACAACACAGAGCAGAAATCTGTTTAAATAAAAATTTTAATATTTAAATGTTGATCTGTGACATATTGCATATAAAATGAGTATTACAAATTTACCCACCCCTGTGATATATATAATACTGCGTACTGCAGTTGTGGGCTAACCCTAGGGAGGCGCTGTGTAGAGAGCAAGTGTGTGCATGTTTTGTCCTTGTCTTGGTGAAAATCCTTTTTGTTGTCACACTTAGCTATATAGAGCCAGATATTTTCTTATATAGGGGAGATGGGAGACTCTTTTCAGACTCAAAGCTGCTTATATAGGGGAGATGGGAGACTTGTCTTTTGCATTGTGAAAAGCGTAACGGCTAGCTTGGATCACGTGCACCGTTGCTAGCCAATCGTTTCAAAGTATTGACGTCAGTGAGATTCTTCAGTGTTTTTCCACAGTTATCAACGGCACTTGGCAATATGGTATTACACGCACCCGTTAATATTTTGAAAGACAGAAAAATGACCATTTATGATATTACTACTCCATGCACCTATAAAGAGTGTCTTGCTTACTTATCACCACTGTTACACTGAAATATCGTTGCTACCAAAGACACATGGCCACACTTTAATTGCATTAGAAAGGGAAACCATTTTTACAGGTGCTACCTAGCTAGCCTATGTAGCGCGGGTCTACTGCAAATCATCGGAAGGAAATGAATAAAAAAAATGTCTCGACCTATTATTACAATTTAACGTTACCACTGCACTGATACACTGATATTTTGGTAGAATGTTTGTGGAATACAATTCCAAGAGTAGAAAAAACACAAATTTTGATGTTTAGCTATCTAGCTAATTAGCTAGCTAGCTATGGTATCAGTTACCATTAAACATCCTTTCAAAAACAGACTCGCTAACAAACAGACACACAACCTAACACAGATTTATTTTTTATTATTAAACAATGGTATACAGGCATGGAGCAATCGATTTCAGATACTTATCCACAGTTTGGCTGCTGACGCTGGGCCTGTAGTGTCGTAAAATAAATTCTAACTGCTGCAACATTCCCTACCGTCTCTCTTCTCACAAAACATAGTAGACACAACATAGCTCACTCCAAAATTAATATGTGTTGACAAACATGTTGAAGATGAGTGACAAGGCAGCCAATTTATTATGTTACGAACAGTGTCCACAAAACAGAAGCTTGTTCAGGGTGCTAAGGGATATTCTCCATTTACTTCCACTCAAAAAATACAGCCTGTGGTCTCTCTGTCGAGACTCCAGGCATTAGGCGTTTTAGACAAGGGCCCAAGACTGGGCTTTCGTTTTGAAGCTCACTTCCTGGTTGGGCTGGGAGCCGCCATTGTGCCGTTGCTCACTAGCGCCACTGCGGTTGGCTCCAGTATAGGCAGAAATGTGGTCAAAATACTCCCACAAAAATGCTTTATTGCAATAGGTGCCTTTCCTTCATCTAATGCCTATGCATGTGCTGATGTTCAAAAATATTGTGTCATTTGTATAGGGTATTAGCATTTGTTTAGGACCAATCAGAGGGACAGGTTGAGTCCTGGGGTCACTGCTAAAGATAGGTTCTATATGTTTCTCACTGCCCTCACTCGGAGGGGCCGGACTGCCTTTTTGCTCATCTTCAACATGTTTGTCATCACGTATTCATTTTGGAGCGAACTATGATGTGTATGTCTGGTACATGTGAAGAATTGACAATAAAACTGACTTTGACATGTAATGTAGGCTACTATGCTTTAGCTAGAGTGTGAACCCACTAACCTACAATGCCGACTTTATCTGGAACAGTTTTCATAACGGAGTTTAAAATGCTGCAGAAAACCACGACAGACTGCTCTGTCGCAGTTGAGGTAATTAGCAGTTAGCCAAAAAGACGGTGGTGGTTTGATCATTTAAGACTATGGGGACAGATTGCTACCTTTCTAGCGACGCTAAGGATATTTATAATAAAACTGGTCTTGTCAAAATAACATATATGATTGATTGACCGTCAATATAGTTAATGGCAATAGAGTTAACCTATGTTCGTCTGTGGTGATGCAGTGCATCAAGCTTAGCACCGAGCTCAGCTGGTGGTAGGCTATGCTATCTAATGTTAGCTAATCAAATTAGCTGATTTAGCTGAATATAAATTGAAGATAACCGAATTTACGTTAATTATGTGACGAATACCACACATTCAATGCGAATAAATGACACAGTAAAATCGAGGATGAAAATTAAATGTTATATTATAAAACATTAACAAGGAAGTTTACCGCAAGTTCGTTTTGCACAATGGTGGGTTTGGTCAAGTCATGGGCTTCTCCATCCCGAACTGTCAATCATTTGTGCCTGGACCATGAAGACCATATCCGGTTAACCATGCTCCAAACAATGTCACTTCGGCTCCACGGAGCACTCAGTTTGTACAAACGGCGGCAAAAAAGACATCCGGAGCCTCAAAACTGTTTTTACGTGGGAAGGCAATGAATGACGTCACAGTGACTTATGTCCATATTTTTATACAGTCTATGGTTTTAGACCAAAGATTATTGTCTCCCCCTGGGGGAGGGTCTCTGATAGAGCTCAACAGTCTGGTTCCGGAAGTAAAAATGCCATTCACCCTCACCGTAGGAGAATTTTATTATTAGTCATAATGTATTAACCGAAAATGGTACACTTACGATAAGCTACGAGATTGCGAAACGATGGTATATGCTTCTTTAGAAGATTGGTGAAAGACTATATGCTGCTCACAATCGTAAATAGAGTTCTACCAATCAGAGACATTGGCGTTACCACAGAGATGTCCACCACTCCTAAGTTGCGTGGTAGCCAGTGGGAAGCATTCTACAGTCCATGGTTGGAAGCCAGCATGAGCTTACTTTTCGGTTGGTTCACAAAATTGCTAAATAGCTAAGGTTAAATATGCTGAGAAAAACGTTTTTATCCAGGGAATATCTTAGTTGCAACACACATCTATCTAAGCATTTTTGTGCTTAGGGGTGCAGTATTTATTAAGTTTGGAAATACTAACGTAGCATAACGTTAGATTTGAGTGAATAACAGCCGAATGGGCATTCGGTTTCCAGAAGTAAATTTACAAATGCTATAAGTACAACAATACATCCAAAAACACAAAAATATATAAGAAAGCACTAAAGATAAAATGTAATGAACCAAAAATTACATTAAGTAGGCTACAGTCTTGTACCTTTGCCCTTTTTTATGTTTTTCGAATTTCTTTTTTCTCTCAAACGTTTTTTTTTAATAATGTCATGATTTTTCTCGTAGCTGGATAGCTCGGTTCATGGCTTCAAACCCCTTGTAGCTAGGGACTTCCTGAAATGTCTATGGAGAAAATGAATTGGAAATTTACTTCCGGAACCAGGGCCACTAAAAAAGGGGGCGGTCACTGTTCAGCTCTATTGGCACCACATCACAAAAGAAAATCCTGAACATTACATTATTTCATTAACTATTCACTGATTCACTGGTTCTGAATAAATAACGCAATGTCGGAATTCGGGGACTGGAAGATGCAGGGCATACTAGGCGGATAGGCGAAAACAAAATCCTAATTCTTTAATCGCCAGCCAAATAGAGTTCTACAGTTAGCATTTTTGAGCCATGGATTTCCTCGCCGATTTCCAATGGGGTTTTAACATGGGGTTTTCGGATTTGTGACGAATATAAGGTCTGTGGTTAATATGAGCCTAAGAGAGTTTTCACGTTTTGTTCTACGACATAAATTACACATATTAATATATTAACCATAAATTCTTAGGCTTTTATATGGTTTTAAAAAATATGTTGCTAACCAGTTTCTATATTCAAACTACAACTTGTTAGAATAAATACACATCATGACCTCAGCAGATCCTTGCCTGACTGCTCTCAAGTGTAGCTCGCAGCTAGTCGTGTCCTTTCAAACTTTTCCACATTAACTTGTTTTATATGAAATTCAAGAATATGAATGAATACTATTTAAAACTAAGGTCTTTGTAGTTTGCTAGCCAGCAAACTAGCATGGCAAGTAGTGATGGGCAGTTCGGCTCTTTCTGTACCGTTCGGTTTGAAGAGTCGGTTCCGAACGGTAGGCCAGCTAGTTATGTATATATTAACTGGCTAACTTTATAATTTGTTCATAAAACGTAATTTACCATTAATGATCCGAGCCTATGCTGTAACGATCCGAGCCTGGTTGCTGTCTAAATCCAGCTCACTCCTCACTGCTTTCAACCACCAGTCTCTTTCGGTCGTAAAATTTAGTTCGTTCACCCTGCCTGGTAGTTTAGCTACTATGGTGAGTACTCAGATTATCATGTAAAAGGACATTTTCGCCTTTTCCCAGTTTTATTCGCACATCAGTACGCAGTGCAGAAGTTCGTCATTGTAGGACAGCAATCATAGTAGCGTTAGCATGAAACTCGTTTCATGGAGTAGCGAACACTACTAGTTCAGTGGTAACGTCAAGCGTCTCTGTTAGGGTTGGTCCTCCAAAATGGCAGCGCGTCCCTGTAACTATTGGACAGTTCTAGTTCTATGTGACAGGCCTCTATTGCAAGATAGTGAGTAAACACATTCACTCATTCTTTTTTCTACGGACCACCTGCAGTACCCTCGCGGACCACAGTTGGTCCGCGGACCACAGTTTGAGAACCGCTGCAGTAGTGGAAAGCAGTTTGTGGTGACATCTGGCCCATAGCCTTTCACCTTTGCCATAACTATCTGGAAAATTCTGATGATATTAGTAAGTACACCTGAGAGAAATAACATTAGGTCGTTAGCTGGCATTGTACTGTAGAAATAGTATAGGCTACTGGGGCATAACTTATCTAATGTTACCTAGTGCGACGCTAGCTAACTGGGTTGATATCCAGCTAGCAAGTATGGGACTGCAAATTTTAAATAATATTCATGTTTTGGTATCGCTGTCTATTACTAATGGAAGTATGCGGTTTGAGACGCAGCCTTCATCTCACTGAAGCACGCGCATGCGTATGATGGATCTCCATGTCTTAGGGCTTTATTTAGCTGAAAAATAGGAGACCCGAATGTCACAGTATAATTTGCATCCTGATGTACGGATGTGTGGGTGTGTAGGGAGCTCACGTAAATGACAAAATAACGTAAACTGATTTCTAACGTCAGCTAACCTGAGCACCCCCATGTATTGACCTAGCCCACTCTTAGCCCAGGGAGAGAAAAGTTCCTGGTTATAGCCTAAGTGCTTCTCTCATGAGCTGTCAGAACATCTTTGTTGTCCTACTACAGAGGCATGACAGAGATTCTGGTCACATCTCTGGGTGTGTGGCATATGGAGAAGAGTAACTTTTGGCAGGTGCAGCCACTGAGCGGGTTTATCTGAGGGAAGAAAGGGACATAAGAGAGGGGATTGTGGTCATGTTGGCAGGTGGCGGTGCCATCTAACGCCGGTACCTCAAAGACTGCTCATGAACATCTTACAACTGAATGCAGTGATTGCGCTTGAACGTCGTCCTCTGTTTGCTCGCACAATTGTGAAAGACAACTGAGAGACAGAGGGAGAGGGACTGCTTTGCACAAGAGAGCCTTGATCTACAGGTCTCCCGAGGGGACCGCACGTCACAATCCAGCCCAGATGAAAGCTCATTGATTCACGGGGGTCATCACTCATAGGTGGAGTGTGCCTCCTGTTATTGGAGGTCAGGGGGTTCACTGAATCATTGCAGCAAGGCACACTGCAGCCGCATCACAGTCCTCTGACCTTAGGGGATGAGGGTGAAGGGAGATCAAGCAGAATGTGAATGCCTCATGAGAGAATGACGGCAACAGCATGGTCTTCCGAAAACCACATCCATTCCACTATCCATTGCACTGGCAGGGTTCTGCACCATCTAAGGCAATAGATTTTTTCTTGCTGTGACATGAGAATATTTTTGTTTTTTTTTGTTTTTTATTTGTTTTACATGTAAATTTGGTGATGTCAAACCTTTCTTTTTTAAATCACAAAATGGACTTGAGAATGAGTTCCCTAAAGCATGGACCACACTAACTCTGGCAATCGTCATGACTAATCATCATGAATAAAGGTGGCCAACAGCCAGTTTCTGGGTGACACACCACACAGCCTTTCCAATGGGGAATTGAGTACACTACTCAACAGCCGCAGCACTGATGTCAGAGCCTTTCGGTGTTGTATGCTTAGCAATATTCAGTATTAAATAAATTAGGAAACATTAAGAATGTTTAGAGAGCACTGCATTTTCCAACAGAATAGCAATTAAATAGCATCCAAACTAGAGAAAGCATAAACAGAAATAGAATTATAAAAAGACTGTATTAAGAGTCCCATTGTTAAAATGTTGAATCCAGCCAGGTCTTGTAGAAGCACTAAGCATGACTGCTCTTTATATGAATCAGTTAGCAGCTTGAAAGAAACGCTCATGTTATTTTTTACACACATCACTGAAGGGGTTTTCATACTTCCTGGCAGGTGCTACTCAGGAGGAGTTCAAACATTTTAAATATTCACAAGTGGTTTGGGGTTTGCTCTACTGGAGCAATTTTCAGAACTGGCAAATTTTAAAACCATGTACTGTGTACCAGGCTTCAACAATTTCTTAAAACAGCTTAAAATGTCTGGAAAACCTACATGGGGCTTTCAAATCACTTAAAATGGACCAAAAGTCAAACAAAAACCCTTCTCTTCTAATAGCAACAAACAGGAGTGTACCTTTGCTGTTGATATGTCAGAAACAGGAGAGGATATTTTTCCTAGCTGACTAAAAATAAATGATACACTTTACAGACTGAGTATATTATACAGTATGTTTAGCATGTGGATGCAAAATGTATTGTAGGAAGACACATTTTAATGAAATAATCTATTAATGCTAATTTGGTTGAATGCCTAATTAGCTGTTTAACATAAGTAATTCTTTTTGCTTTCTGTGGATGGCGGTCACTTCTAAAACCTTTGGCAGTGTGAGGTGGTCACGAGTCTCAATGTTTTTTGCTGAATCTGCCCCACATTATTACAATTCCTGTTTTCCCAAATCCCAATCCTAAAATCTGTGAAAAATTTTTTTTGAATGAATGCAGACCAAAAATAGACATCCTGTAAAAAAAAAAAAACATCTGAAAATGTATCCCGTTTTAGATAACTATTTACTTTCATTAGAATATTACTGTATAAAACCTTATAGAATGATTTATGTATGCAGTATTTAACTTATCAGCCTCACACTCAGTTACATGCGACTGTTTTAAGTCACAGACACTGAGCAGCCATCAAAATGTCACTGCCTAAGCTTTACTGGTCTTGTAAATGTGAGCAGAAATACATTACTGTCCTGTGGCTGCCATTTTTTGCATCATTTATCACAAGGCTGAGCATGCCAATGACCATCTGCTTTCTTCTTTGGCTAAAGTAATTTACAATGATGTCGGGTCACATAAAAATCTATTTATGCTGCTCTGACTTAATTTGCTTCATGAAAAAAGTATTTTGAACACAACATTAGAGGTCCAGTTACGAAAACGACATCCCTTTTGATCTGTAGGATCAAATTCCGTGTTTGAGACCACTTTGTCACAAAATAAAGTGCATTGTTTTAGTTAGAAACAAAGCATAATTTAACAGATGAAAGAAAATAGATTTAATTTCTCTTCAAGAAGTCTAATGTGTGAGGTTATATAAAATTATGTTGTGGGAATGACAAAATTTGTCCAACGGGGGTGTGAAATTATGACATTATTTGGCGCCCAACGTGAGGCTGCGTATGTCTAATTCGCATTCTAATTTGGAATGTCCAATTGTCCCAAAAACCATGTTCATGGAGGAACCCCACTGCACAGGACACACACGGGCATTTTACCTCACTGCAAACCCATGTCTATCGCTCCAAAACATGAGGCTCAGCCACCTGTTTCTCCCTACGCCAAACTCGCACAGAGCAAAATCGAAGGAAGACCACTCATATGCAGCTGCATGCAGACCATGGACTTGCTCATGCCCAACGGTGTTGCTAGATGAACGTGGGTCAACTGAACCCACCCATGTATGCTACTTGTGATTCCATGGGTCTCTGGAATCACAAGTAGCATACACACATTTCTAACTCATCAAATGCTTTACTATGAGTGATAATAATTAAGAAGCATACACTATTCTGACTTTTTAAACTTATTTGATGCAAAAGAAACATATTGCTAAAGAGTACAATTGTAGGAAAGGTAATAGCATTTGGTTTTAAAGGTAATCACCTTAATGGAATCAAGGAATAATTTCACAATTTTTACCCAGCTGGGGTTTTCTATTTTTTAATTTACTATATCTAGAAAATGTCCATTGTGAAGTGCTGTGTGTAAATGCGTTTATACAGTGCCCACCAGAATTATTGCCAACCCTAGATAATATGAGAAAAAAAGGCTATAAAAATGTATTTGTCGTTTATCAGCTTGACCTTACACTCATAATATCAGGAAAAAGCTCATCTTTAATTTAGGTAAAAATATATTTTCTCAAAAAACAACACATGGCAATTTTTCTTTCTCACATGGCAATGCTAGAAATAGTTAAATTTTTCACTGTAAAGTTATCACCATTATTTTCAATGATTTCCTCCCATGGAACATGGCAGATGTGAAAATATTCAGCATATTGTCCCTCAATTAATAGTAATAGCCTAAGCATAGTATGTATTGCATCGATAAAAGACAGCAAGTGCACATAAATAGGTTGAAATCACATTATTATTTCTCAGTCATGCAAGAGTGAGGAAAAAAGGCTGTGAACGGGTCACAGATTCCGGAAAAAGACTTCTGCAAAGACTACACTTTGCTTCGCTGAAGCATCCTCAGAGAGCTTCCTCACTCCTCGGGTGCATCCCAATACTCAAAAAATGCATCCTCCTTTCCTCCACTAACACCTCCTCTCCTCCGTACCCGGAAACCGATCGTTGTGTCCTAATCTAATAGCTAAATGTTTCTGATTACATATGAATTGCACATTAATGGTTACAAATTAATTAATGTCTCTACACAAACCGCAATATCAGGTACATTGTATACTGTACATCCAACTATTTGTACTTGAAATGTACAGGCAGTTTTGCATACTTTCGGGTAGGAGATGAGTGGAGGAAAGGAGGTGAGGACTGAAGAATATTGGGATGGACTCCTCGATCCTCGCTCTTTCAAGGAGCATTTAACAAATTAGAATGTCCTAAAGATGGTGGAGCTCAATCGATTTACGAGTCATGCGTGGACCGAGGAGATGAGGATGGATGAGACAAGCAATCGGAATGAACCTCTTAGTCATCCATCAACATGGTGTCATGGTTATTGGCAACCTCGGTTGTTTCTACGGTCGTCATTCGTATTGGTGCTCTATGGGATTTTTTGCCGGTGTTTGGTTATCGCCCGGCTATTATTCCTCACACCTGTTTTGAGTTTTCTGCCGGTTATAAATAGCTCAGGACTTCTGTCTTCTTACACTTCGATATTGTCTTGCAATGTTGACAAATAAAGTCGGTAAACGGTATAAGAATTCGGTCACTGCATTTCTGCTTTGTACAAATAAGAAACGCAGAAAGTCCAGTTATTGTTTCGGATTAGATTGGGTTATTTCTTTCACTGCCAATATTTTGCTTTATCCTAATATCTCTCGACCTGTTACCTTTTGTGTTCAGCTCTTTTGCTACAGAGCTAGGTAACAGGCTTGATTTCCTATTTCTTTCTTTCACCCGTTACCTGGGTTTTTCTTTTGGTTTTCAACCTCTCGTTTGCGCTCTTTGATTTAGAGTGTGAGGTTCTTTTGAAAATAGCGAGTATAAATAATCAAGTCTCGCCTCCTTTTGAGGTAGTATTCATTTGCCTTGTGCTAGGGAAGTTTTACTCCCGTTCTTTTGTTTCACCCCTTCCTGGTGCGGTTTCTTCCGTTTTTGTGGCGTATATTTCGAGATACGCTTTTAGAATCCTTATCGGTCACGTTTGGTTCTTGGAACCTTAACCTCACACATGGGGAAGATCAGAGAACACACAAATAAAATGAGACAAAACATTATTGACCTTCATAAATCAGGCAATGTCTATTAAAAAGGGTCATGTCTGAAACTACCTATTTCCACCGGGAAATAATTAAGAAGTTGAAAGCAAGTGGAGCTGTGATATACAGAAGAATTTTTGTCCCACACAGTGATGAGGTTGGTTCGAGATGCAGCTGAGAAGCTGGCGGTTTGATTGGATCCTGAGGTCACCACATCTCCAAAAGTGCAACTAAATGTCACCTCTATGCCAACAAGCTATTTAGAAGGCTTGCCAGAAGAAAGCCCCTGCTCTTATCATACCACAAACGTAAACGCATAAATGTTACCAGAATTTATATTGGAACCGGCTGCTATGGTCAGACGAGACTAAAATGTAGCATTTTGCCTATAAATACCAAAGGTGTGTTTAGCGTAATAAGAGGCAAAGTTATGCAAAAAAAAGCCTTATCCCCACTGTGATGTATGGTGGTACATCTGATGTTGTGTGGCTTTTTTCCAACAAAAGGCCCTGGGAACCTTGTTAGGATACATGGCGTCATTGACTCCATATATTAGGAGATTTTAGACAAAAATCTGGCCAGAAGGCTAAAAGTAGGTAGTGGCTGGATCGTCCCACAGGACAATGACCCAAAGCATACATCTCAAAAAGTTTGAAAGACTTCAAAATCTACACAACAATAGTTCACTGACCACAGAATCAAGGTTTTGCAATGGCCATCCCAGTTACCCAACCTGAACCCCATTGAAAACCTGTGGTATGCGCTGAAAAGGAAGGTCCACAAGCGAGGACCAAGGACTGGAGAGATTCTGTATGGAGGAATGCTCTAAAATCCCTTGCTATGTATTCTCCAACCTCATCAAACATTACAGGACAAGACTTAGTGCTGTTATCTTGTCAAAGGGAACATGCACAATACAGGGATGCCAATAATTGTGCTGCACATCTTCTTCGAAATAGAAAATATTTTGCGTTAAAGATTTTGTGTTTTTCCTCTGATCATTCATTCACAATCATTTGATAAACAATAAACTGAATTTAATCCTGCACTTTTTGCTCATTTTAATTGAGGTTGCCAATAATAAAAATTAACTGATGATTGTCATAAAGATAGTGGATTATTGGAAAGGGGATGATTTGTTCAGAAAATCATTGTTGGAAAAAAAAAATGAATAAGGCTACAGCAATGTAAGTATACAGTACGTCCATTCAGATGTATACTTCAAGGATTCAGATTCTTATTTTAAAGCTGCCTTCAAAGTTATAAACATTTCAGAGTTTCAGACAACAGTTCAGTGTGACTGAGGTTATACTGAACAGTACATGAGATCTTCTCTGTGAAATGTACATGCTGTATTTTTTTTACCAAACAGAATATATGCTTTTACATAACCCTATCAATAAATTATTTATTTGCTTCATATGGACCTTTACCTCAAGTGACTTACATAGCTTACATTTAAAATTTAATGCTAAACGTGTTAGAGAAAATGTATTTGCTTAGTGGATGGCCTATAACTAGTTCAACTTACTGGCGCATTACAGTACATTTGTATGGTTTGGATACAGGAGCATATCGGGTGAAGCCTGTTTATCCATGTGGCCAGGGCCGGCCCTAGCAAATGTGGGGCCCTAAGCTAAACATTTGTTTATTGTTCAAAGCATCCAATAGGACATTAGGTACATTTACAGGCATGCTAATACTCCAATCTTACCCCGATTATGGCAAAACTCTTATTATTGAAATGGTCATGTAAACACCTTTATCTGATTATGTGAGGTCATCATCAGCATATTCGAAACCCAATTAACACACTCTTGTTTGGAACATGTAAACGCCTTTCTCCGATTTCTTTTGGCTTTTTAAAATTGTGCATGTCAGGCAGAAGTGGAGAGAGGGACGGTGTAAGGTCAAAATGTTCCACCTGTCAAAAGTTGCCTGGCCCAGGGTTTCTTAGGGATCTCACTTCCAGAATTGTATTATTAAATTCACACATTTCTTATGCAAAGTGAAGCAAACTTGGTTGTACAGAAGCAAAATGCAGTAACACTATATAGTTCTGTTTTCCTCAGTTTTCACTTAATTTTTGTAGCTAACATTAACTAGCTAGCAAGGTCCGTTTTTAGTGGGCCAACCAAGATACATTTCATTTGATTACAAATACATAAAAATGTTACCTTTCTTTTTGTGCCAGGGCTTTCTCTCAAACTTTCATTGTTCTTTTTCCCCTCTTGTTGTGAGTCCCGACGGGCATATCCGCTCCGAGTGTAGCTTGTGATCAGTCATCCATCTTAATGCAACCTCCGATAACATGCCATGCGCCTTAACACAGTAGCTTTTGGCTAGAAACTAATAATCAGACCTTTCAATTTTTACTGCCTATAATTGATTTATTTTATATTTTTTCTGTTAATAACTTTGGGGGCCCCCTAGTGGACATCGGGGGCCCTACGCTCTGAGCATACCTTGCGTATAGGAGTTGTTGTGCACTGGGGGTCTGAACCTGCAGTGCTCTGCTGCCTACATGTAGTGAACCCAGAACACCCATAATGTGTAAGTACACCCCCACAACTCCTGACCGTTGACTCATTTCCCATTACTCACCAGAAAGTACCTGCTGTTCACTTATGCCCAAGATATTCAGGGACAATAAAGATAATCTGCCTCTTTGTATTTTACTGCTTTCTCGTATTGTGCTGCTTTTTATGAGAAATGATTTGCCGATAAACATTAATGCAATGAGATTTGTGTTTGCCTCCTAATCCTGTTCACTATTTTAATCCTGGTGCTTTGTGTTGTTGTAACTGTGCTACGCACAGACAGAGAGTGACTGCTGTATAATGGAAGTAGCCTCATCGCACATACATTTCCATCTGCTGGAGCTAGTCTGCTTGAGGTGAATTCAGGAAAACAATCAACTTTATGCCTCACATCAACTGTCTCTGGATCACAGAGGGAAAACAATCTGCATCTAAATTTAAGTTGGGGAAGACACGTTTGAAATAAAGCTTTTCAAATTAACAATGTGAGCTGGGTGGATTCCTCTGGGGATAACCTGCCTTTGAACCATATTCTATAGAACTAAGCCAAGATCAGAGTCCTCTTTTGACCCAAGAGTCAAGAAGGGTCATGATGTACAGACGTGACACGTTTCTATCAGTTTTAAGCTGTCTAAGCCAGAGTTGAGCTCAAACTGGAAGGCTGAAGTATTTAATGAATCTGCAAGGCACATATTGTACAGTGAAATGCATTCAATATCTCACAAGTCATAAGCATAAAGAGATGACAACATCATACCACAACAGTGTGACCTCATGACACATCTAGAAGTCATAAACTCAAAGTGGAACACTGACAATATTTTAAAAAACACTATTACAAGTTTACAACACTTTGATAAGATCACACCAAACCCATTCATGAAGCCCTGCATTAACAGGAAGAGAAAATCCCAGACATTCAATTTGGTATTTCTATGGAGTAATATTGACCCAAACTAAGGTTGCTGTATGCACGGTTCAGACGGTGTTGATCTGATTCAGGATTTGAAGCAGGATTCCCGTAAAGGGCACCAGGTGTTGTTTTTATCCACTCAATAAAAATAGCAAAGAAAAAATTTAATTTATGTATGTGTTGTGTGCTTTGTGGGGAGAGCAACAAAGCAGATTAAAACAGATTACCTACATAGACCTACTCCTGCTTCTCCCTGTATTGTCTTGGTGGGGCATGTATAAATTGTGGGGTATAATTATGCATTATATCATGCTGTTCCAGAAATTAGCTTTGGCTCATATTCACATATTTGGCTCATATTCATATTCACGTCTTCCTAACAAGTCAGTATTAGGCACAGTATTTATGCTAAAATCAGTAATATTTGAAGTAATGCTTAAGAAATTGAAGTTAATTTAAGGCATTTAAAGGTGTGCTTCAACTTTGCTGTAGACAACAAACTCACTAATACCCCTATACCAGACATTGTAACTCAGGCAGTTAATGTCTGTAAATATCTCAAATTGCACACAAGAAACGTAGCCAATCAAAAACACACACTAAAACTGAAATAATATCACCTGATTCAAAAAAATAAATTTAAATGTAGTTTCACCTTGATCTAACACAGAATACAGACTCCATACTGGGGAGTCTTTTACCTCGTTTTGCTGGTTGGGGGCTAAGGCCTGGTTTTTTGCTCTATTTTACTTCTGTTTCCCTGTGCAGCGTCTTTGTGACAGTTTTCTGTAAAAAGCGTGATACAAATAAATTGAATTGAATGTGTCCATTTCACATGTCAAAAAGTCTTGTATTTTAAGAACATGCATGTAATGGACTGTCTACAATTTTTTCCCAAAATGAATCAAGTACAGCACCATTGGGAAGTTCTGCATTGGTCTGCACACACTACAAACTACATACATTTTTGTTAAAATAATTTCTTGTTGTACTAATAAGTACACTTCTGCTGAAAGACTAACTAGACTAACCCATGCTAAGACTGTCATGGTTCGTGGGTTTTTATTTTATTTTCAGTTGCGATTCTTGTCCTGGTTTCCCGATTGAGAATCTATCTGATTTTTTCCACGTTCCGTTCTGTGGTTTGCTTTCCCTCATTATTCTTTTCACCTGTGCTTCTACCTGCGGGGTATTTAAGTTCCTCACTTCCGCTTCCCCGGTGCTTCTTTGTCATTCGACATTGCATTGAGCCAGGTACAGTCAAGCCAGAAAGTCTGAATACCCCTTTCACCTTCTCCACGTTTTATTACATTATAGACATATTCTACAATAGATTGAGTTCATTTTTTGTCTCAAAATTCTACACAAAATAGCCCATAATGACAAAACATGTTTTTAGAAATTTTTGCAAATGTATTAAAAATCGAAAACTGAAATTTTTTATTTACACAAGTATTCATACCGTTTGCTTTAACATATTTTTAAAGTATCATATTTAATATTTGGTCGCATATCCTTTGCATGCTGTTACTTCCTGAAGTCTGTGACCCATCAACATCAAAAAACTCTCGATATCTTATTTCCAGGTACTGTTACAAGCGATACTACACTCCTCAAAAAAAGTTCGGAAACGTTATTTCGGTCGATTATTCCTCCCCTTTAATAATACCAATTGGTATTGTATTTTATATCATTGGAAAGCCTGATTAGTCACCTTTACAACGAGGTACAACTTGTAAGGATCGTGCATTCGTGGAATGAGCAACACAGCTAACCGTGTGGGTAGCGGCCCAAAAAAATGTGCCAAAATCCCCTGCAATATTCTTCTGTTGGTATTCACTCTCGTTTTGAGTTGCTTGGTGGACTGGATGATTGCACTCTCCCACAGTAATAAGGAAAAAACAACACATATTGGCCATTTTTACACTTTATTCATTTTACACTGTCAGGGACCTCAGTAGCGTGTGGAAGATCCATACGCAGCCACAACAGCTTGGCACCTCCTCCTCATGCTGGTCACCAGCCTGGTCACACACTGCTGTGGGATGGCATCCCATTCCTCAACCAGGATTTGTCGCAAGTCAGCCAACATGGTTGCGTTGGTCACTCTGGCACGTACAGCACACCCAAGCTGATCCCACAAGTGTTCAATTGGGTTGAGGTCTGGACTCACGGCAGGCCATTCCATCCTCTCCACTCCCAAATTCTGGAGGTACTCTGTGATGATCCTGGCTCTGTGGGGGCGAGCGTTGTCATCCTGGAGGATGGAGTTAGGTCCCAGATTCTGGAGATATGGGATCGCCACTGGCTCCAGAATCTCATTCCGATATCTCACTGCATTGAGATTGCCTTCAATGATGACAAGTTCTGTTTTGCCTGTGAGAGAGATACCGCCCCACACCATGACACTGCCCCCATTGAAAGGTGTCACGCGATCTGTGCAGCAATCTGCATAGCATTCTCCACGCCGTCTCCATACTTTGATCCTGCCATCCAGCGTCCGCAGACAGAACCTTGATTCATCACTGAACATGATGTTGCTCCACATTCTTAGGTTCCACTGTCGGTGCTGTCGACACCAGCGCAAACGGGCCTGACGGTGAAGGGCAGTCATTGCAGGCTTCCTGGCAGCCTTATAAGCACGAAGACCGGCCATGTGCAGTCTGTTCCTCACCGTCTGATCAGAGATCTGTCTGTGGTACCGTTGTGCAAATCTTGCCTGTAAATCTCTGGAAGAAAGCCTACGGTTCCTCAGTGAAGCAAGGGTGAGGAACCGGTCTTCTTGGGGTGTTGTCTTCCTGGGACGGCCACTTTGCGGTCTGTCTTTGACTTCACCAGTCTCGCGGAACTTGGTCCTAAGTTTGGAAATGGTACCAGGGCTGACACCAAATAATGCTGCCACTCTGCGTACCGGAACACCAGCTTCCAGTTGCCCTATTGCACGGGCCTTATCCTGAAGGGACAAACGTGGCATGTTTATGCTTGGAGCACACACAAACTCAACAAAGTTGCAGGACCCATGCACACAAGTGCTGTCAATTAGGTGCCAGTCACACACCTGTGACTGGCATACACCTGCCAGCACTTGAAGCTCAAAACGAGAGTGAATACCAACAGAAGAATATTGCAGGGGATTTTGGCACATTTTTTTGGGCCGCTACCCACACGTTTAGCTGTGTTGCTCATTCCACGAATGCATGATCCTTACAAGTTGTACCTCGTTGTAAAGGTGACTAATCAGGCTTTCCAACGATATAAAACACAATACCAATTGGTATTATTAAAGGGGAGGAATAATCAACCGAAATAACGTTTCCAAACTTTTTTTGAGGAGTTTATATGGATCTCTATGGGAATTGGGGGGTGAGACTAGATTCAGCTGTAAATTACACTGGTACAGTATGGAACACATGACTGGCTAAATGGCTGGAAGTCATCAAGGGTCTGAGCTATCGAACGAGCCCCAAACCATCACTCTGTTGCCAGATATGCAAGTGCAAGGGTTATTTCTCCTGACTCATTTTCCTATAGAACTCTATGGGGAAAAAAGTCAGGAGAAACAACCCTTAAAGGGATCCATCCACATCTACTCCATATCTGGCCGCAGAGTGATGGTTTGGGGCTTGTTTGATACCTTAGACCCTTGATGACGTACCGCCATTTCGGCAGTCATGTGTTCCATACTGTACCAGTGTAAATTACAGCTGAATCTAGTCTCACCCCCCAATTCCCATAGAGATTCATTAAAATGCAGAGAGCTTATAGTATCGCTTGTAACAGTACCTGAAAATAAGATATCGATAGTTGTTTTATGTTGATGGGTCACAGACTTCAGGAAGTAACAGCATGCAAAGGATATGCGACCAAATATTAAATATGATACTTTAAAAATATGTTAAAGCAAAGGGTATGAATACTTATGTAAATGAAAGATTTCAGTTTTCGATTTTTAATACATTTGCAAAAATTTCTAAAAACATGTTTTGTCATTATGGGCTAATTTGTGTAAATTTGAGACAAAAAATTAACTCAATCTATTGTAGAATATGTCTGTAATGTAATAAAACGTGGAGAAGGTGAAAGGGGTATTCAGACTTTCCGGCTTGACTGTATTGCCAGGTACTAGTGACAAAGCGATATTAAACGCTGTTTATGTTCACGAGGGACTTGCTATTAGCTTTATTTCAGGTATAGGTATTATTCCTCCTGTTAGCGTTCTGTGCTATTTATTTTGTTCTTTGCTGTTCTCTCTGAGACAGTTTTTCTTTGTTTGTTACGTATTGGTTTTACATCATTTTGGCCGCCTGGACTTAGGTGCAGAGAGTGTTCTTTTCTTTGCTAAGTTTCCCGTTTTGGCTCCAGTATTGAGCTCTGAAGATTTAGTTTGTGTTTCACTCGTTATTTGAGTTCGCCCTATTTTAGTGGGTTGATTTTCGTTTGGCTGTTTTGCCACAAGGAAGTTGTTTTCTGTCTTTTCTTTCTTTGCATTAATTATTTTGTTACTCCCTTTTTTAGTCATCACTGCGTGAGTGACTTGTTTTGATCCCCCTACCTTCGTGTTTGATTATCCGCCACTAAAATCCATTACAGTACAAAGAAGCCATCGTGGATGAATCAGTGAGGTCTTCCAAAGGAGATCAGCTGAGGGATAAGAATCACGAGGAGTATGTTAGGGGATTTGAGGCCCAACAGCAGCTACTTACAGGTCAAATATGGCAGCTGAATACCCAAATGAGGGTTCAGGAGGGTTGCCTCCAAGAGTTTACGGAGAGCATGCACCTACTCACAGTTGCACACCAAGCACCCCTACCTGCCGCTGAGGCTATGGCTCCCCCGGTCCCTGTTGCACAGATAGGTAGGGAGCCCAAATTACAGTTCCCCCTCCGCTATGACGGCTGATCGGGCAAGTGCCGAGGGTTTCTTGCCCAATGCTTACATTTTTTTAAAGCCCAGTCATCACGGTTTTGTAAACAAGAGTCTGAGGTAGCGTTCGTACTTTCACTACTCACTGGATCCGTGCTTTGCTGGGCTACACCATTAATCAGGGGGAAATCTCCGATCTTACATACTACTAAAACACTTATGGACGAAATGGAGTCGGTTTTCGGGTATAACATGTCGGTTGGGAGTCGGCTAGACGGCTTTATCGCCTTTTCCAGGATAGCGACACTGTGGCCGAATTCGCCATAAAACTTTGAGCACTGGCAGGTGAAACAACTTAGTCAGAAGCTCCCCTGATGACGTTATTCTCTGTGGCATTAGACGAGTCTGTTCAGGATGCCTTATCCATTCTTGAGCAGTCCGATTCTCTAGATGCGTTGGTATCTTCCGCTATTCGGATAGACAATTGACTGTGGGACTGTTTACGCCGTAGAGAACACACAAAGGACCACCGGATAAGGTCTTCGGTTAGTCCGTTCACAGAGTCCTCTCCTCCGGTAGTTAAACTCCTAGTTCTAAGGAGTCCATACAGGTAGATGGGGCAGTTTGCCCATCTGATGGAGACACCACTTCTAAAATTGAGTGGTGTCATTACTGCAGAAAGAAGGGGCATACTCTTAATCAGTGTCCGAAACGTAAGATAAAAAGGGGGGTCTTGCTAGAGGAACCGAGGCTTCTAGTGGGACTTCAGGGTACTACACCCCGGACACTATTACCTGTTAACCTTTCTTGGGGACAGCACTCGCTTCAGGTCAAGGCTTTTATAGATTTCGGGGCCGTGGAATGTTTTATTGATGCCCAGTGGGCTAGAAATTTTTTTATTCCGGTCCAGTGTCTTGACCAATCCTGATTAGTTACCGCTCTCAACGGTCGCCCGTTGGGGTCAGGCACCATTAAGGAAGTTACGTCTCTTCTCACCATGTCGACTCTTCAACAGAAACACATTGAGAGCATTCAGTTTTTGTTGTTGGATTCCCCTGCTTATCCTTTAGTGTTGGGTCACACTTGGCTAGATAAGCACAATCCCCATATTAAGTGGGGAGGGGATAAGCTAGTCATTCATCAATGGGGTCCCGTATGTACCGCACAGGGTCACCTCGCTCCTTCCAGTTTGTCCGGAGAACATGTTGATGTTTCCGATTCCGAGTCTGAGCTGGAGGAGGTTACCTCTCCGCCCAATCAGGGAGAGTCTGTCTCAGGCTTTGAGGCTGGTGACGAGAGTCTGGAGTGGGATTCTCTGGCTGACGGATGTTCTAATTGGAGGGAGATCTCTTTTGAGGAGCTCTCCGACTCTTGAGATTCAGTGGTCTCCTCCTCCTGGGTCCCCTGCTCAGAGGGGAGTGACTGGGATTGCAGGGACACTTGAATTTCCTATGCCTCTCGACGTTCCGGCTGAATATGCCGAATTAGCAGTGGTTTTTAGTAAACAGAGGGCAACCACCCTTTATCCCCACCACCCTTATTATTGCGCCATAGAACTCCATCCGGGTACTACCCCTACTAGAGGGAGTCTATATTACTTAGCAGCTCCTAAAAGTGCGGCTATAAAGGAATATATTGAGGAGGCATTGGCTAATGGGTTTATAAGGCCATCTACTTCGCCTGCTGACACAGGTTTCTTTTTTGTTAAAAAGAGAGATGGAGGATTAAGGCCATCTATCAATTATCGCTCTCTTAACACCATTACTATTAAGAACCGGTATCCGCTTCCCCTGATGAATTCGCCATTTGAACGTCTCCAGGGGGCCACAATTTTTTCCAAAATTAGACCTCCGCAATGCCTATAACCTGGTGCGCATGCGTGAAGGCGATGAATGGAAAACCGCTTTTAACACCAATAATGGCCACTGCGAATATCTGGTCATGCCGTTCGGGCTCACTAGCGCCCCCTCTGCGTTTCAGGCATTAGTGAATGACGTACTAAGGGAAATTCGTGTTTGTTTATTTGGATGACATTTTAATTTTCTCTTCCGATTTACAAGCCCATATCGGTCATGTTAAACAGGTGTTGAAAGCCCTGTTGGAGGCCAAGTTATTTGTGAAAACAGAGAAGTGCTCATTTCACACTAGCACTGTTTCTTTTTTGGGATTCATAGTATCAGAGGGCAAGGTCTGTATGGATCCTGAGAAAGTTTCTGCTGTACTTAATTGGCACACTCCCCACTCAGTCAAACACTCCCCACTCAGTGTTTCCTTGGGTTCGCCAATTTTTATAGACGTTTTATTCGCAATTTTAGTGCGCTCGCCGCACCCATTCCAGCCCTGACAAAGAAAACGTCGGCGACTCAATTCTAGTGGAACCTTATGGCTTATGTCTGCTTTTGAAGAACTCAAGAAGAGGTTCAGTTCGGAGCCTATTCTTGTCACATCCAATCCCTCCCTCCCTTTTGTGGTGGAAATTGATGTGTACGAGTTGGGTGTAGGTGCTATTTAACTTTTTTGGAGTACGTCCAACAGGCTAGAACACGTAATTCTAGACAGGCGCGCTGGGCATTGTTTTTTACTCGGTTTAACTTTCTTTTGACGTATCGCCCTGGTACTAAGAATGTTAAACCGGATGCGTTGTCATGTATTTTTGAACGGACTGACAGTCCCACTATTCCGGAGCACATTGTGCCAGTTTTCCAGATAGTTGCTCCTGTGCTATGGGACGTTGAAGTGGCGGTTCAACAGGCATTGCTACGTAATCCGGGCCCGGGTGGGGGTGCTGTCAATTGCCTTTTTGTGCCTCCTGAAGTGAGGCCTCGGGTACTCCAGTGGGGTTATTCGTCACAGTTTGCGGCGCATCCGGGTACCCACTGTACCAAGGAATTTCTCTCCAGACGATTCTGGTGGCCTGGTATGGAGAAGGACGTGCGCAAATTTGTTGCTGCTTGTTCTGTCTGCGCTCGCAGCAAGGGTTCTCAACTCCCACCCTCGGGCTTGTTATGCCCGTTACCCATGCCCAGTCGACCTTGGAGCCATATCGCATTAGACTTTGTACCCGGATTGCCATATTCGCAAGGTAATATGGTTATTTTAGTTATAGAGGATAAGTTTTCCAAGGCAGTTTTCTCACTCTGGCCAAATTACCATCGGCGCCGGAGAACGCTCAGTTGGTGATCAGTCACGTGTTCCGCATACACAGATTACCGCAGGATGTAGTATCAGATCGTGGTCCCCAATTTATCGACAGGTTCTGGTGTTCTTTTTGCGCCCAGTCTGGTGCTTCGGTTAGTCTATCGTCCGGTTTCCATCCTCAAACTAACAGGCAGATGGAGCAAACTAACCAGACTATGGAAAACACCCTTTTCTGCTTACCTGCTTACCTCCACCTCCATGTTATCTCCCTTGGGCTGAGTATGCCCATAATGCCTCCGCTGGCCTCTCTCCCTTCGAGGCCCAAGTAGGTTATCAGCCTCTACTCTTCCCTGAACTGGAGAGGAATGTGGAGGTTCCCTCTGCTGGTTTTTTGTTCGGAGGTGTCATTTGGTGTTGAAGCAAGTTTGCGCATCTCTGTTGCGAGCGTCGACGTCCCAAAAAGTTTTGGCCGACATACATTGCCGGACAGCTCCCTCTTATCGAGTAGGTCAGCGAGTCTGGCTCTCGTCGCGAGATTTGCCTTTGAGGATTGAGTCGCGGAAACTTGCTCCGTGTTACATAGGACCGTTTAAAATTATCCGTAGGATAAATTCAGTAATGGTGCGTCTTCAATTGCCACGCTCTATGCGGATTCATTTTACGTTTCGTGTTTGAAGCCGCTGCTGATCAGTCCGTTGTCTCCTGTTGAGAGACCCCCTCCTCCTCCTCGGATTGTGGATGGAGGTGCAGTGTGTACTGTCCGCCGCATTTTAGCAGAGAGACGGGTAGGTAGGGGGTGGCAGTTTTTAGTGGACTGGGAGGGGTATGGTCCAGAGGAACGGTGTTGGGTTCCGGTCAGAGATATTTGGGATCCTGATCTAATTATATTCTTTTCCGTTGCGATTCTCGTCCTGGTTTCCCGATTGACAATCTATTGGATTTTTTCCACGTTCCGTTTTGCTTTCCCTCATTATTGTTTTCACCTGTGCTTCTACCTGCGGGGTATTTAAGTTCCTCACTTCCGCTTTCCCGTTGCTTCTTTGTCATTCGACATTGCATTGAGCCAGGTACTAGCAACCTTGTGATATTAAACGCTGTTTATGTTCACAAGGGACTTGCTATTAGATTTATTTCAGGTATAGGTATTATTCCTCCTGTTAGCGTTCGGCCGCCCGAACTTAGGTGCCAAGGGTGTTCTTTTCTTTGCTAAGTTTCCTGTTTTGGCTCCAGTATTGGAGATTTAGTTTGTGTTTCACTCGTTATTCGAGTTCGCCCTATTTTCGTGGGTTGATTTTAATTTGGCTGTTGAGCCACAAGGAAGTAGTTTCCTGTCTTTTCTTTTTTTGCATTTATTATTTTGTTACTCCCTTTTGGTAACAAAATGATTGGTCTCTATTGGTCCTCACTGCGTGAGTGACTTGTTCTCATCCCCCTACCTTCTTGTTTGATTATTCCGCCACTAAAATCCATTACAAAGACCGTTTTATTGTTTTCACTTTTCCTGTGTCTGGCTGTGTCATGCTCATTCAAATATTGTATATATCCTATTACATAGGGCATATTTATCTGCCACCTAGTCATGAATGGCCTCCAGAATTTTCATGATGAGAAAGATGAAGTGAAATTTGATTCAGGCCCAGATTGCCTCATGTATGCAATATAGGCAGACCCACATCAGCAGCAAGACTGACCCCTTGACACCAGGTACACGCCTCTCTCACTTGTTTTGTCATTTGTTCACATCCCAGGGTATGGTACACTTACTTTCTGGCTTAAATATGCTACACTGGTTGGTTCTGGATAAAGTATACCTTTAGAGTCTGGAAATAACCGACCCATAATTATTGGGAAGATGCTTTCTACTTTATAGTTTACACCAATACATAAAAATGCTGTCCTCAAAAATACCTGAGGTTTGCTGGGGGAAACTGTAGGCCTCTCTTGTGGTTTGATTGGACCGGTCTGCACAAACATTATCCTCTCTTCATCATTCTTTTGTAAATCCACAAACTGTTCTCTTTGATTTCCAAGCCATTTCGAAAACTTGTTATTCTCCATTACAGTTCCTCAGTGAACCATTCATTAACCTTGAGAGATCATTTTATATAGCATGTATATTTAGTGTGATATTCATGCAATTGTGTGCTTGCATGACTACACATCAACCACAGAGGAAGGCTCATGACCACAAATGATGATTCCTCTCAAATTTGGGTTCTTCGAGAGATGGAGTCTGTAATTTGTTGCGCATGTCAGTGGACAATGTGGTGACAGGGCAAGACACAGACATAGTGTAACTGACAAGAAGGACTACAACTATCATATACTGTAGAACAGTGGTTCCCAAACTCGGTCACTGTGTATGCTGGTTTTCATTCCAACCATTATTGCAACCTCTGAATTGTAACAATATGATAATTGTTCTAAATCAGACACTTTTAATGTCTATGGAGGGATGATTTACCATCTTAAGGTCATAAAAGCTAAGGTAGGAAATAGCTATGCACACTATGAAGAAAACGGTAACACTTTACTTGAACTCTTCGACATAAAGCTGACTTAACACTGTCATACGCATGAAATAATAGCTGCCACAAGATGGTATAACCGATGATGTCATAAAACTGTCATCACTTTTATCGGTAAATGTTATGACAGATGTGATGTCACATGTTGACATCGATCCGGAATCGATAAACGTGATGCCACTGGTGGAGTGCTTCTTCCAACTCAGCTGCACTAATAATTGGGTTCGAGGAGAGGTGTTGTTAGGTCTCGCTAGGGGCCTCGATCCCCCTAGCGAGACTTTCCTTTTCCCGCTAGTTTGGGACACTGGTCTCTGAGATGTCCCACGCGTTTACAATTCCGGCACCAGGCATCTCTCGGCATGGTGGGTTTGAAATCGCGTACTGCCAACCCATCTACTTGCATGGGCTCCTCCGAAAACAATGAAAACGGAGTGGCCACAGGGAGTGGTAAGTAACGTGACAGCCAATCTCTGCGTTCCCATGTGAGTCTCTCTCTTTCTCTTTTTCTAATGCGGTTGTCCACCCGGATAGCTGTGGACACCAGAGCACCGAACGAAGCAGGCGGCTTGAGCACTGACATCGCGTCCTTAACGGGATCGGAAAGTGCTTTAAGGAAAAGGGAGCTAAGTGGTCCATCGGGCCACCCAGTTTCCCCTGCCAGTGCTCAAAATGCGATGGAGAATGACGCCACCATGTCGGTGCCCTGGCAGAGATAGGTCAGTCGCATAGCCGCCTCCTGACCGGAGACGTCATGGTCAAAGACCAACGCCATCTCCTCCATCAGCTCTTCTGTGGTGGACATAACAGGAGAATTAGCCTTTATTAATATCACAGGGAGACAGTAAGGGAGTGAGTCAAAGGCTGAATATCACAGGGAGACAGTAAGGGAGTGAGTCAAAGGCTGAATATCACAGGGAGACAGAAAGGGAGTGAGTCAAAGGCTGAATATCACAGGGAGACAGAAAGGGAGTGAGTCAAAGGCTGAATATCACAGGGAGACAGAAAGGGAGTGAGTCAAAGGCTGAATATCACCAGGAGACAGAAAGGGAGTGAGTCAAAGGCTGAATATCACCAGGAGACAGAAAGGGAGTGAGTCAAAGGCTGAATATCACAGGGAGACAGTAAGGGAGTGAGTCAAAGGTTGAATATCACAGGGAGACAGAAAGGGAGTGAGTCAAAGGCTGAATATCACAGGGAGACAGAAAGGGAGTGAGTCAAAGGCTGAATATCACAGGGAGACAGAAAGGGAGTGAGTCAAAGGCTGAATATCACAGGGAGACAGAAAGGGAGTGAGTCAAAGGCTGAATATCACAGGGAGACAGAAAGGGAGTGAGTCAAAGGCTGAATATCACCAGGAGACAGAAAGGGAGTGAGTCAAAGGTTGAATATCACAGGGAGACAGAAAGGGAGTGAGTCAAAGGCTGAATATCACAGGGAGACAGAAAGGGAGTGAGTCAAAGGCTGAATATCACAGGGTGACAGAAAGGGAGTGAGTCAAAGGCTGAATATCACAGGGAGACAGAAAGGGAGTGAGTCAAAGGTTGAATATCACAGGAGACAGAAAGGGAGTGAGTCAAAGGCTGAATATCACAGGGAGACAGAAAGGGAGTGAGTCAAAGGCTGACAGGGAGACAGAAAGGGAGTGAGTCAAAGGTTGAATATCACAGGGAGACAGAAAGGGAGTGAGTCAAAGGCTGAATATCACAGGGAGACAGAAAGGGAGTGAGTCAAAGGCTGAATATCACAGGGAGACAGAAAGGGAGTGAGTCAAAGGCTGACAGGGAGACAGAAAGGGAGTGAGTCAAAGGCTGAATATCACAGGGTGACAGAAAGGGAGTGAGTCAAAGGCTGAATATCACAGGGAGACAGAAAGGGAGTGAGTCAAAGGTTGAATATCACAGGGAGACAGAAAGGGAGTGAGTCAAAGGCTGAATATCACAGGGAGACAGAAAGGGAGTGAGTCAAAGGTTGAATATCACAGGGAGACAGAAAGGGAGTGAGTCAAAGGCTGAATATCACAGGAGACAGACAGGGAGTGAGTCAAAGTCTGAATATCACAGGGAGACAGAAAGGGAGTGAGTCAAAGGCTGACAGGGAGACAGAAAGGGAGTGAGTCAAAGGCTGAATATCACAGGGAGACAGAAAGGGAGTGAGTCAAAGGCTGAATATCACAGGGAGACAGAAAGGGAGTGAGTCAAAGGTTGAATATCACAGGGAGACAGAAAGGGAGTGAGTCAAAGGCTGAATATCACCAGGAGACAGAAAGGGAGTGAGTCAAAGGTTGAATATCACAGGGAGACAGAAAGGGAGTGAGTCAAAGGCTGAATATCACAGGGAGACAGTAAGGGAGTGAGTCAAAGGCTGAATATCACAGGGAGACAGAAAGGGAGTGAGTCAAAGGTTGAATATCACAGGGAGACAGAAAGGGAGTGAGTCAAAGGTTGAATATCACAGGGAGACAGAAAGGGAGTGAGTCAAAGGCTGAATATCACAGGGAGACAGAAAGGGAGTGAGTCAAAGGCTGAATATCACAGGGAGACAGAAAGGGAGTGAGTCAAAGGTTGAATATCACAGGGAGACAGAAAGGGAGTGAGTCAAAGGCTGAATATCACCAGGAGACAGAAAGGGAGTGAGTCAAAGGTTGAATATCACAGGGAGACAGAAAGGGAGTGAGTCAAAGGCTGAATATCACAGGGTGACAGAAAGGGAGTGAGTCAAAGGCTGAATATCACAGGGAGACAGAAAGGGAGTGAGTCAAAGGTTGAATATCACAGGGAGACAGAAAGGGAGTGAGTCAAAGGCTGAATATCACCAGGAGACAGAAAGGGAGTGAGTCAAAGGCTGACAGGGAGACAGAAAGGGAGTGAGTCAAAGGCTGAATATCACAGGGAGACAGAAAGGGAGTGAGTCAAAGGCTGAATATCACAGGGAGACATAAAGGGAGTGAGTCAAAGGCTGAATATCACAGGGAGACAGAAAGGGAGTGAGTCAAAGGGAGAATGAGGGCAACATAGAGGGACCGTCATCCCAGAATAAAAGATCACACCAAAGAGGGTGCACAAAATCGTAAACACCATATCTAGGGCAGTCTTGTTACACGTGTTGTACACAGTGAAAGTGGAAGTGTTATGTTTAAAAATATGACTGCCCTCCCAATCCCTCCCACTCACATACACCATATATTCTCATGAAAGTTTAACGATCATAAAAGCCGCTTTGTTAGCTATTTTATTCATGCATTTATAATGCATCTTAAGGACCCCACTTTCAGTCTGAACTGACATTAAATAAAGAATACTACCCTCTCACACACAGACACACTCCAGTTGTATCGGCTCAGTGTAAACAAAGAACAAAACTTATCAAGTTGACCTGCGTTAACCCATTTTTGGTAATATTAGGTGAACACTAATGCTAGTATTAATTAATCAATAATGCCAATTTGACATATTAGATTTAATTTATATAAATAATGTAAACTTTTTGAGATAAGGTTGACACGTGGTAACTGTCTAGCAGGCTAATTCCATATTTTATATTGTATTGCTTTTTTCATCAGTAGTGCGTGATAGATGTGATAGCGATGCCGTGATCAATTTTTAAGCAATGATTTTTCCATAAAAGTATTTTATAGATTTCAATAAGAAATGATTCTTAAAATAAATGTTGAACACACAAATGTGAATGAAGAACTGATTCAGACAGCATGAGTTGAATACAGGCCATTAAAACACTAAGTAGGCTACTCTTTGCAGTTATTAACATATCATGTGTCACGTCACCATTATTCTGATTTGAGAGCAACATTTACTTTACTTTCATGGGCTATATTACGATAATGAGTAAGACATAATTCTACATGGTCCAATCTGCAAATACGGTTTTAGGGAATGGATAATGCTTGAAAACTGAGAGAAGAACTCCCAGTTTAGAGCCCGGTGTACTACAGGACATAAACTTGTAAAACTGCAATTTACAAGTTCAAAATATAAACAAGTTGGACACATATGCCAATTAATTGCTGTAAAAATGGCAAAAATGCTCATTGCCTTTTGTCTCATTGTGGTTTGCATTCTTTAAAAAAATATTTTCCTTCAGTACATGCTTTTCACTGAATCATTTTACAATAAGACACCAGCATTAGACACAGCTTAAAGGTAATTCACAAATCCCTGAGATTTCTGCTTTGAGGCATTTAAGCACCAGCACACAAATCACACTGTGTGCCTATCTTCCCATCATTTAGAATTGACTTGGGAGGGGTCAGATTAAGACTAAGCCTTGTAAAGAATGACATAAAGTGCAGTAAAATCCCTCCAATTATACTTACTTGGCCTCCCTGGTTTTCCCTGGAATTCTGTGGACATCTGTAAATACACAAATGATCTGTATTAAGCCACTGGCACTTCCACCGCCCTTCATTACGACAGAGGAGTGAGGTCATGGTGAAAGAGCTAGGTTTTAGACACATCGGCTCAAACTCAGCGCAGCATGAGAGACAAGACCTGTTAACATTATCTTGAACCCATCTGGGCCCATTGACAGACCCAAAGACTAGATAAAGAATAAGTTACTTGAAGTGAATGGACTGAGGTAAAAAAGACATGTACATGCAGGCATCACTAGAAAAGAGACCTGAAGCAAAGCATGGTGGAATAAGAACTGTCTGAAATGGGTATACCGAAAAACAAAGGACATGTTACATTACATGTAATGTACAATACATTACACTGTGTAGTTATAGAACACCCTCATTAGCAGCAATATTCATATTCATGATATCCTATGTTATGCTTAGTAGCTGTCCAGCTGGTCTAATATCTTATTTTGGAGCTGTGTTTTGTTTTGAGTTGTAAAAGGTTTGTTGAGAATCCTTACTTTATCAGGTGTTGTGGAGTTTCCCAGATCACCAACCTGCTTTATTTCCCCTCTCCTGTTTGCGCTTTTGGAACCACTTGACTTTGCTCCACTCATGGTCGACTCTTGTCTGCTTCTTGTCACTATCTGACGTTAAATTAATGTGATGAATGTGTTGTTTGCTCACTGAAATCCCAACCAGCACATCTGACCATTTTATGTGAATGAAACCAAACCAGAGGGACCCTGGCCAAGTAAGTAATATTCCCTTGTTTATAGATCTGTTTCTGCAGCCCAATTCCTCTGTTCCAGTAATAACCACAAACAGCAATAAAACATGATGCATCAACATATTTACTCGAAAGCTAAGTTGCCAATGTTTTCTTATGCACTTACATTTTCTTTGTATTTCCGTTTCACATGGTGTTCAATGGCTCCTTATTTCCCTCTAAATCCAAAAGGTAATTTGGTTGGTTCACACAGAAACCTTAGAACTGAATCACAGTTTTAAAAGCGTCTAAGTTGGGATTCTCAGAAAAAACAACAACCTGAAAATGAAATCAGAGTCGGTGAAGCAGTAAAGCTTGAACAGCCAGGAATATTTATACGAACCATTACTGGAACATTAACTTTTAATGACATACTGCACTACATAGGACAGTGTCATTCCAATGGCCAAAATGTCTTCTGTTACATGTCTGCCCCATTAAAATAAAGAGTATTTTGTGCCAAGGTTGTGTGGGTTACACTACTAATAATGCAGGTGCAATATTTAAGCAACAGCAACATTTTATTGTTTTGACAGGTATGTCTCTCTGATAGATGATTTTGGAAGTACTATCACTACCCTTTTCTCCTTCTAACATTGGAAATTGTGGTCCACTGAGCCTGTCGGTTTCCACGGTGCCCCACACCTGTGTTGGAAATCATGGGAGTGTTTTTACCAACATATATCTGGATGGAGGCAAAAAGTAAAACAGCAACGAGTTGTAGCGCGGTGAACACAATCACAGACACACCCCGCACACAACCTTCCAGGTGCCAACATGTCAGTTTCACAGCGGGGGTCAGGGGTGAGGCCTAAATTCTTAAATGTCTCGAGCAACCACGGCACCCTTCCCCCATGCATACCTGCAATTCAGAGGGCAGCCATCCCAGAAAAAAACACAACACTGCAACAAAAGCGTTAGCTGGGTTTGTGCTTAAGAGTACACCTGCAAGTTCGCCAGACGCAGAAGATAACGCTGATCATTTGGGGGATCTTTTGGGATGGGAAGGCCGACAGCGGTGCTCCACCTCAGTGATTCAACCAAAGATAGCTCCAGACAGCTGTAGCCTGAGGACTGAATAATACATAGACTCACGTTTCATTAAGTAATGTTCAGACGTTTTATTGAAAGCAGATGGACGACAGAACTTAAAGAGCAGCAAAGGCTGATTTGAACAGCCACAAAATCATATTTGAAAATGGAAATGGCTAGTGAGACATCCTGTTTTCTCACAGACAGACACACAGCCACAAACACGTCAGACTTGTTAAAACCCAGCTCTACACTCTACTTTCCTTGTTGGGAAATGTCCCTCTGGTCTGATTTACAGAATTTAAAAAGCAACCCCTGTTTACTTTGGTCTACTGGTTGCTCTGAGTGCTCTGGTACAGGAAACGGTTTCATTTGAATGGATCAAGAGGCCTCAGTTTGAGGTCCTCTGTGAACTGAATCCCTCATTTTGACCTCAGAGTCGACCATGAGTGAGCCAGACTCAGACCCCCTGAGAAAAGTCTAGACATAAAAAAGATCAAGGATTAGGCATATAAGAGGGACTACAAACAGAAGGAAACCACGCATCCCAATCTTCCTATATTATATTCTGTTACTCATCCAAGAGGATCCTTAAAGTGTTTCCTGAAGGACCATGGGAGTAGCACTGGACGCACAGTTCCAGATTTCCACGCTTCACTTCAGAAAAAGCCCCATTCCCATACTTCAGAGGCAAATTGTAAAACACTGAGTCAGTGATTCATGCATGCAATCAGAGTTGAGTCCTTAATATTCCTTTATGGAATTATTCAGCGTTCAATGAGCCCCTTCTCCATGGGAATTTAGCATTGCCATCACTTTCACAAGTCCAAAAAAGGTGACCGCTCTCCTGGAACATCTACATACCAGCTGGGAACTATTTTATCAGCACAGAGTAAAAGACACTTATTGCCTTCCCCTTTGCTGTATGTAAGTACATCGCTAAACCCCTAGTAAAGGGAACGATGGCTGAAACCCTTAGGCCCCAGTCAGCGTGACTGTTTGCAGTTTCTTGATTGTTTTAAACAAGTGTTACTGTTAATGCTTACATACATTCACAAGCTTGTCAACTACTGAAATAAACTTACTTCTGCATGAAAGTGACAAAAGTAAAATTGCACATTAGCATTTTTATAAAATTCATACCTCGGTTAGTTAAGGACAGACCCATTATTGAAATGAGGCTTTAGTTAATTAATTAATAGGGCTATTGGCAGTCTTGAAAACTAAATGAACAAAATTTATTGGCAACATTCCCAGAATGAGTGTGGTTGTTGAAGAATGGAATGTACCAGGGTGTACAGTCTTATGATTTACATAAATATGATATAAGCTGATAAAAAAAAGCTACACTGCAACAATTGTAAAATAGATTTTGATCTCAAAAGGGATTTTTCTGGTAAAATAAATGATGAAAATAATAATTCAGGGTGCTGCTTCAATCGCGGACCGGGGTGGGGGTAGTGTCATCCCCTTGTATATTTTCCTCCCTTAGTTTGATGCCCCCCCCCCCCCACCCTGACCCCGCCCCAGACGGATTGTGCCTAGCGCCGGCCTGATGCAACCTGCGTAATATGTTACTCCCATGTTCTTATGTGTTATATTTTTCCATACAGAGTGTATAGAGTAGGCACCTCACAATAAAACTCTTTTCTGATCTGCCTCTCTTCACTGACTGCTTGTGTTGCTGTCATGGGTTCCAGCCTGCTTTCGTTGTCTTTTCACGGATGTTGCCTCTAAGGGCTGCGAGAGTTCTTTTGCTATTTTTTTCCGCTTGCCGAGCCCCTTGATAATTATCATTGGATTCAGGTGAGCGCTGGCTATTTAAGCAGGGCACTCCTTCTCATCTGTGCTTTGGTGTAAACCATACTTTGCCACGCTTAAGCCCAGTAAACGGCTAGCTGGAGGACTACTTTTCTTTTTGCTCTTAAAGGAAACATAGGATCTTCCGTAGTCGAGAGCCAGGATTTGATCCGTAGGTTTCTTTTTTTCGTTTTACTTCGCTCTTTTCTTTGTTCTTTCCTCTTTGCCTTTCTGTCCTCTTTGAGGCAGTAACCTTTGTTTACCCTTTTTTCGTATTGCCTCTTCGTTTAGGTCATTTATAATTTTTTCTTTCTCTTTCTATCCATTCCGCTCAAGTCTCGAGTCTTTATTCGCCCTCTTTTCTGGGTTGATTTCGGTTGGCGTTATCGCCGGGAATTATTTTCCTTTTCATTTATTTTTTCCTGTTCTGTCGGTATTTCTTTTGTTCCTCCCATGTTACTGGATAACTTTCAGATCCCCTTCCGGTTGTGTCTGGTTTTCCGACCTCTTCCCCTTCCATCACAGTTGCCTAGACACGAGCATCCCTATTGTCAGTATTGTATATGTAAATAGGTAATGGCATTATAAATGTAATTTGGCTTCATCAAATGCTTCAAAATGTCGTCAAAGAAAATGAGATGGAAAAATGATGAAAAAGAACACGAGAAGAGAGGATATGTTAAACAGGCTGGCTTAAACAGGCTGCCCTATGATTGGGACATTTAGGAGTTTCATTAGTTTCATAACATCACAAACTTTAGTTACTACTCACTAGGCTAGTTATTCGCTTTCCTGTCTCAACTACACAAATCCACTCATTTGCGTGTGGCCAAGCAGCCAATTGAAGTGAGATAACTGCCAATCAAAACACTGTAATTTCATATTTGGAGTTGGTTACGAGGGGAGTTCACGCACCCCACAAATATTGAATCGTTGATCATTTACGAAGACGGATTACAAAATTGAGTGCTTACACAAACAAAGTTTTCTATAAATTTGTAAATCATAGTAAATTAGTCTTCAAACATTGACATTGCCATATTATATTTTTTATATTTTTAGGCATTAGACATTTTTTTGGCATTAGACATTTCTAATGTGTTGAAGGGGAAACACTGCAATCATGATCTCAATCATTAATTCAGCCTATCAGAGAATAGCATGACAGTGGTGTTATTAATAGTAAATCTCAGTGTGGTATTGAGAATGGGATTCAAAAAACGTGCCTTTGGAAATTGTCTACATGATATCCTCATTACACATGTAGGCAAAATTAGAAATGCACATGTCTGCCTCAAGAGCTAATGGCCAGAAGTAGATCTGAGCAGGTAAAGGCATGCCAGGCCTTCGTTATCCAGTGTGTCACGCATACCTTTCCTATTGGGTGTGTAAAATGGACAGGCATGGGGTGATGATGTCAGCTCTGGGCAGACATTGCCCACACTCTGCTCTTAGACGGTGCCCATCTGGTCGGGGGGGTAACGCGTCACAGGTTTCCCCTGGATGACTCCTACCATCAGTAATGATCAAAGCAAAACACCTCCTACTACGTGTTCCTTGACCTTAATGGTGAAAGTGAGGAGGAGAGGCCCAGAGCCACTGTCAACAGCAGCATAGGCAAAAGCACACAGAGGAATTCCCTCCCCTCCTCCCCCTCTCCCTCCTCCACAGGGACATATAAGGAATGGCAGAGAATGAGGTGAGGTAGACGTTATGTCTCATGTACAGTGCGTGGGTGTTTTTGAGTGTGTATGAATGTGAATGATGTAATTTGAGTCTGTGTAGGTGTGTGTGTGTGTATGGGTCTGATCATACGCAGAGGCGTATACTGCCACATTGTTGGCACCTTCAACTTTGCCACATGCTGATATAGCTGGCAAGGCAAGAAACAACAAAGCACGAGACTTCTCAAAATGAGACAATATTGTTATTATTTATTATTATTATGTGTGGGAAACATTAAAAAACTGTTGTTAACTTACGGGATTACTTCTTGTGGTTGTTGTCATGGTTTCCTAAAAAAATTATTAAACATTATCTTCTCGGTTACACCTTTGCAACAACCATTCTGTATCTTCTAACAGTGCTGTTGATCCAACGTGAGCTGCTTATTGGGGGATTTTTTAAAATTTATTTTCATTATCATCCTCATTTTTAATTATCTATGTATATTTACTTAATTATTTTGGCTGACATATAGGAGATCATGCAACTGATGTCCCATAGAACCTAAACTTCCATAGCTGTTGAAAGGGAGCACATTACTGTCCTATAGACAGGGGAAAATCTGGCGGTGGGACTATTCTCTCAGCTTTTTTGGGCGGTAGGGACATTTAATATTTGGTCACATATTCTTTGCATGCCATGACTTTCTGATGTCTGTGACCCAACAACAACAAAAACTCTTGATATCTTATTTTCTGGTACTCTTACAAGCGATATTATAACGTCTCTGCATTTGAATAGATCTCTATGGGAATTGGGGGGTAGGACTAGATTTAGCTGTAAATTACACTGGAACAGTATGGAACAGATGGTTGGCTAAGAGGCTCTAAGTCATCAAGGGTTTGACGTATCAAACAAACCTTGTTAGGATACATGGCATCATGGACTCCATCAAATACCAGGAGACTTTAAATCAAAATCTGGCTGCCTCCACCAGAAGGCTAAAAGTGGGTTGTTGTTTGATCTTCCAGCAGAACAAATATCCAAAGCATACCTCAAAGTCTACACAAAAATAGTCATACTATAGAATCAAGGTTTTGCAATGGCCATTCAAGTCCCCTGACCTGAACCTCATTGTAAACCTGTGGGTTGAGCAGAAGAGGAGAGTCCACAAGCAAAGGCCAATGAAGGATCTAGAGAGATTCTGTTTTGAGGAATGGTCTCAAATATCTTGCTATGTGTTCTCCAATCTCAAGGAGAAGACTCTGTAACAGAGATAACAGAGTGCTGTTATCTTGGCAAAGAGAGGGTGGACCAAGTACTAAATACAGGAATGTCGATAATTGTGACAGACATCTTCTACAAAATAAATATTTATTTTTCCACTGTCACAATTACATTATATCATTTTCCATTTTTCTGAGCATAGAAGACATTTGATAAACAGTAAACTGAATGTAATCCTGCACTTTTTGGTCATATTAATTGAGGTTGCCAATAATAGGGCACTGTATGCCCCGTGGCAATGTTATCGAGGGACACGGCATATGTTTTCAGAGTTACGCTGATGATAACCAAATCTACATTGCCATGACTTCTGATGACACAAGCCCCATTGATGCTCGTCATAACTGTATCTCAGACATAAATACATGGATGGCTCAAAAACTTTATCCAACTCAACCAGGGCAAAACAGAAGTGCATGTTTGTAGGTATAGGCTGTGTTTTAATAGAATAAACAGAGACAGGAATTAACAGAACACACATCAAATTGAATAATATTGTGTGAAATGATAGAAAGGTAATTTCTGTTTGTTAAAGAAATCACAACCTTTTAAAGACTGGAGCATCCCAGCAACTTCACAAGTGTGATTTATACAAACCTGCAAGTTACCTGCGGGTGTTATTCAGGGGGGTAATATGGACATGTACAACTTTTTCATGTATGTTTGCCACATAAATGGCACACCATCTTGTCCTGTTGCATGATGTAATTTACTTGGCATCCTGATTTGAAGCATTTGGAACACATGGAATTCTTATTGTGTTCATTCACATGATTTCTTGATGAGCTATGTTTGTCTGGCTTGCCATTCTGTTGATTTACTGAAAACAAATGTGGTTAGTCAAAGTTCCATACAATGTACAAAACAATTCCAAGATTACAGCGGCACGGCATACCTCCCTTCAAAGGTTTTATATTTGTATGGCTGACCAGAGGGTCACTGGTTCATGTTCCATACATCATTCTATCGATGCACCGTTCAGAAACTGTATTCTTTCTACATAAAAAAGGTGTAGAAGTATATATGGATTTTATAAGTGAGCTGTACGAGTAAACCGTGCCATATTCCTCTTACTTTCCAGTGTTCAGGAGGTCCTCCTCAATTTTAACAAGGTAAACATACAGATAAGCAACAGCAATGAGGAACAGCCATTAGTGTGCACTGTTCTCCCCATCATCAAAGCTGTTATTAGGTCTGTTTTAATGATCGTTTTGGGCTGCTCCCGTGGGAGCCACTCCCTGCCCATGCAACCAGCTGACACACATTACAGTCGGGTCCATACGTATTCTTCCATAGAGTTCAATAGGAAAATAAGTCAGGAGAAACAACCCTTAAAGTGATCCATCCATATCTACTGCATATCTGGCAGCAGAGTGGTGGTTTGAGGCTCGTTTGATACCTCAGACCCTTGATCACTTAGACATTTAGCCAACAATGTGTTCTATACTATTCCCGTGTAATTTACAGCTTAATCTAGTCCTACCCCCCAATTACCATAGAGATCCATTCAAATGCAGAGAGACTATAGTATTGCTTGTAAGAGTATTTGAAAATAAGATATCGAGAGTCTTTTGATATTGTTGGGTCACAGACATCAGGAAGTCATGACATGACAACCAAATATTAAATATGATAACTGTATTAAAGTTTATGTTAATTACTTTTTGTCCCCTAATATGGGGGGGGGGGGGCTATGCATAAAAATGGCTACAATTGCTACACCGTTCACCCAATATCAGTTAAATTAAAGATGAAAGTCTGCACTTTAACCACTGCTCCATTTAAAATCCAATGTGCTACAGACAGAGCCAAAACAACTAAAATTGTGTCACTGTCCAAATACTTATGGATCTCACTGTACTTCAAACGTCTGTGGCAAGATCCAACTATAGCATTATTTTCCCTGTATGAATAATCCTGTTATCCCTGAAAGGGTGCTTCCTTTGGCCACAGTCAGGACAGATCTGGCAATATCTCGTCTGATGGAGTATAAAAATTGTCCCCTCGGATGAACTCTTAGGGATCAAACAGAGTGACAGATGGACAGGCTGTTTATGTGCCCTCCCTTGGTATTATGCAGAACTGAGTAGCACTTCTCCCTCTGTAGATCCAATTATATTGGAAGAAGATAAGTGTAATATGAGGGGGAAAGTCACTCAGCACTAAAGCCTTATCTTTCATTTGATACTATATACAGTATGTACATACTATGTATGTATCATACATACATACATGCATACTGTACATGCATGCATACACACATAAATACATACACAAAATGTAATAGAGAAATTGGAGAAATAATAGAGAAATTTGTTTGTTCTTATTCAAATTTTGTTCCGTCAAAATTAAAAATGCTAAACTATTGCCTAAATGCATCATTTTTTTGGCCCAGTTTTGAATTCCCATTAAGCGTGTAGCTAAATAGCTAACTTAACCTAGGCTATAATTGAGAAATAATGACAACAGTATCTTGAGTATTATTAAGCAAAATATAACCAGCTAAAATCATAACAATGCCAATGATGCCATTCTCAGCAATAAAATGACTCAGATCAACCGTTGCTCACTTGCTCTGTCAAGTTGACACTCATTAATGGGGTCTTCACACCTCCACACCATCATTACAATCAATTTTGTCATTACAATTTAAAGAATAAAAAAAAACGAAATAAAAGTGCATCTGCATCTACATAGCTTCAACGTTGACATTGATAAATTAATATAAGCACATTATATCTGTGAGGGTTTCTATCGAATAACGATGAGCCAAACACGACAAAGGAAAAAAGGGATGGAAAGTTCCTGGCAGTAGCCAAAACAATAACACACCCCTATAAAACGGGCTAGCCACGTAAACACGGGCAGAAAGAAGGATAAAAAACTATTCGGAACGTGATAGGTGAAATAAACAAAATAAAAATAAAACTCACACTCTCAGAAACGAGAGAGTGGGAGCAAAGGAGAGGGAAGAGAAATAAGAGAACAGAAAAACAAATTCCCTAGGCTTCAAGTCAGAAAAATGTCTCAACTTCGAAACCAAAGAAATAATCTTCTTATAAACTACAGAGAGACAAAAACCAACTAACCCTGACTTCATCAAGGCATGAGATGATAACAAAGTATCTGGAAGCGGAAGAGAGAGGCTTAAATCCCTAACAGGTAGGGGAACCGGTGAAATTAATAATTAGCGGGGAAGAGCAAAACCCCAAGACGGAATACGGAAAAAATCAGATAGATTGCTAACCGGCGCAGAGAGGAAGAAAACCGTAGCAAATGAGGGAAGAAAGCCAAAACCCATGACAATATCATATTCACATAATACTCGATACCATCAGATATACAGTAGCTAGTTCTACAAGGCTATTGGGTGAGTAATAAAATCATTTTTATTTGCATCTCAAAATTGTGCACATTTTTATCAACATTATTTGTTGTGGGTATACGGATGTACTCTTCACACTCACACTCTGAGAATAGCCTATTCATTGCAAAGATCTGCAATGTGGAAATTTCATAATTTTTAAATATTCATCTTGAAGCGCAGGTTTAGTAAGATAACCTTTAATGTATGTTGTGCTGAAAGCTAATGCGGTAGTGGCGTTTACCTGCCAATGGATTATTCAGATCATTGGTACACTTGTTAATAAAAGAAAAGTATTGAAAACAAATTGAGACCAATGGTTAGTTTAAAGGGAAGTTTGATAGCCTACCAGTAGGCTAATACCTGTATCAATGATGTTTTAGAGGGATGTAGTGTACCACCGGTGTCAAAATAGTGTCAAAACACTGTTAATAGTGTCAAAAACACAGTGATAAGCCTAGCTCCTTTTAAAAAATGTGAATTAATTCTCCTCTTAATAAAATGTGAATTACAGGGGCACTGGTGCTAGACAAAATATTACCAATTGAAGTTAAATTCAAGTATTTTTTTGTTAAATTAAAATGTATTTTTTTTATTAGCAATCTTGAATGTATTTCTGCCATAGGAAGAAAAAAAAGATGTGAGAATGTGAAGTAATGTAAAAAATAAATTAATTGCCCTAAGGATATGTAGATAATAGGCCTATGGCTGTGTGATCATCTATGTTTGAAAAATGCTTTTGAAACCAACAATTTGTACAGTAGAAATTCAGTTTGGGACAGTGGAGTTTCAGTTAATTTTTAATCCTGAACTGGGCTCATTATGTTGTCTATGCAACGGGATTACAAATTCAAACCCTTAATTAGATCATCAAAATAAAAAATTTAAAAAAAAAGTTTGATTAGTGCACAAAAAAGTGGCAGCTTTTACATATCCTCCATCCAGACATAAGCTGTTATTTAGGTGTTCTGCCAACCAGATTTGATTGTTCAGTTCAACCTTTACTCTGCAGAGGCTGAGCAGACCGTGTCTACACAACACAACACAACACAAATTCAGAGTGATGCACTGCGATTAAGACTCAGTGTCTGTGCCCTGAGACCACAACAAGATCATTCTCAAGGTAAAAATCCTGCATGGTATGTCTTTAAAGTACAAGCACTCAATCCAAATACAATTCCAATATTTAAACCAAATTTTAAGCGAGTGCTTTAGAACCAGTGGGCCTCATTCATAAAACGTGAGCAGAACGAATTTGTACATAAATCGTTCGTATTAGCAATTTTGCCCTTATTTTGGCATTCATCAATGTTTTTGTATCTGAGATTTGTTCGTATGTACGAACAAATTGTACACCTGCTTAGGACCATGCGTACCGCGTTCATAAATTCAGAATGCCGCTAACTGTAGCTTGATAATTCAAATATGAAATCTTTTTTTTTCTGTTAAATTCACAAGACTAAGTGTAGCCTTTGAAATACACATATCAAACGTAATAAATTACGATTGTAAAAAGCAAACACTTTAGATTATGCTATAGGTTATTGATCAATTGTAGGCTACGGAGCTGTTTAATTAGACCTATAATGTAGGCTAATGAATGCTCCCAGTAGCCTACTATTTTTTCAAAATTGCAAAAAATTTTATGCTATATGACGTTAAATATGATAATTAAAATACCCATCTAACCAATGAAAGACATTTGCTTTAAAGTGGCTTACAGGTCTGTAGCCAGCATTGCAATTGTGGTCAACAGCATAATCCAGCTAATTCCAGTGTACATCCAGTTCCCCTACAAGATGCAAAGCCAGGTGGAGGTAAAGCAGGGTTTTTATGAACTTTCCAACTTGCCCAATTTTATTGTTGCCGTAACTGTAGGCCACTGCACAAACGTAGCCTCAAGGCTCCATCCTAAGATAGGTTTGCAAAATATGCATAGAAAGGGCTGCCACATCTGTGCAGCTCAAATGTCATGCAAAATGTATTGCTCAACATCCTGGCCCGGTTTCCTGGTGGGACCATAGATGGGTGGGACCCACAACAGGTTCAGTTGGCACTCGTTTAAGAACGCTGTGGTGAGAGTCTTATTGGTGTAGCTATGTGAAATTGTTGTTTACTGTGTCAGAGTATAGATTCCTAATTACCTCTTTCCATCACTAGGGGATCAGGGATTTAACCACCTCTCACACACACAGAACACCAACAAAATTACTAAATTAATAAATTAATTATTTAATTTATTTCCAGGCTGCGAGAAAGACCGCAGCCTAGTGCTTGGCAGATGGAGTCAATGTGCTCGTCCAATGCAAATAAGCTTGAACTTTAACAGCTCGTGTGACAGGGAGATTCTGCATTTCCTGCATCTATCCTGCCAGGTTTTTTTACTTTACCATGTAGGCTACTTTACTATTTAATTTATGACACGGGAACGGACAATACTAAACTTTTTTTCACCCTAGATTGATTTCTTCTTTTGCTTTTTCTGGGCTATTTTTTGACTTCGTGTGAACCTTTAAATGGAAGTGACAACCTGAATATAAGGCAATTCATGGGCGTGGATTTATGCTAATCACAAAATAATGTGAACGCACTTGTATGAACATAAAATCTGCCTTTCCCACACGGTTTGATGAATATATTTTTTGTACTAACTTGTTGCGTACAAATGTATGCACATTTTCTGGAACACTTTATGAATGAGGGCCAGTGTCTATATGCTGTTTAAGTGTTTATGTTGTAAGTACTCCTGCTGTATTCATGGTAAAATGTCTTAATGTTGGGATAAAAGGTTATTGTCAACAGGAAACAATGATCATATGAAGGATTAAATTCATTTTCATATGAAATAAAATTCCCTTGAAATATTTATGAAGGACAAACTACAGGGATGTAGGAATGAATTAGGCTTTTAATAAGTTATGATGATAATCAGTTCGAGTGGCTTTTCGTAAATTTGCCCCAGTGGACTAACAAAGATGAAATGAATTGAGGACATATGGGAAGGATTTCTGTCCTCATAAAATATGTATTTGTTTGTTTCATATTGAGAGAGCATAACTCTGAAGGGAATGAAATTAAATTATGTTTGCTGCAGGGCTGTTCCAGGGGTTAATGATGCTTCTCCCCCTGTCAAGCACTCGAAAGTAATTTTGCCCCTTTTTAATCAAATTAACCACTTATCCCTGAGATTCTTCAGAGTTTCTAACATGAGATGTATAAAGGTAATTTGCCATGTACAGTGGGTTGAAAAAGTATTCATCCCCTTAGAACTTTTAATATTTTGCTGTGTACAAACATTTGATAAAAATTGATTTTATCAGGCTTTTTTGTTGGTATTCAACACAAACAACTCTATGTCAATGTGAAATGTAAAATCTACAATTTGTTCCAAATTATTTATAAATTTAAAAAGTGTACTTTAACAGCCATACAGGTAAAATGTTGTTAAAAATTGCACATCATCAAGTGCCCACTCATTATGTTTAGATTGTATTTAAGGACGTTGAACAATATTTTCTTTGAAAATGTGTGTCAATATTGTCTTTCTTGGTAACAAAGCCAAGACCAGGTCCCTTCAATACATTTTAATGGCTTTTAATGGGATTTTAGGTACAATGGACTTTACATCGCAAACAGAGTTAATCTGATATTGTTAATTCATGGATGGCATTTGAGACCCATCCCTGGGGGTTCAAAGAAAACATAAATAATCACCTCTCCATCACTTTATGCAAAAAGGTGCAAATGCAGTAACTTTCTCCCTTCAGATTTCTCCATTGTGTTCCATAGTGAAACCAGACAGGAAAAGGTTACTGAATTTGCACCTTCTACATTTTCGCATAAAGTGATGAGTGATAGATAGCTAAAAAAGGTTTAAATGTATGCATTGCAAGGCCTAAATTTCATGGTTTAATTTTCACTACACTCTAGTGACTTACAGTTCAACGTAGGTCTTAATCATTCAGCCGTCACCAAAATGGATATATGCTTGCTCTGAAAAAAAGTAACGCTTGCATTTTCCAAGTCACAGCTCAGGACAAATGTTCTGAATCCAGGAGAAAATTTGCCATACTTTGGATGACTCACCAGAGCTGAGCAATGAGAGCCATATCTGTTTATGGATTTCTTGATAAGCGCATGAATTACAGCTGACTGAAGACTGTTCTTGTGTCCCTGTCTGAAACATTTCACTTTGATATAATCTAGAAGTGAACAAGTGTTGGAGTATACTGCCAATTATCTCATTTAGCCAAGGTAATTGGTGGAAACAAAAACCTACATACACACCGGCCCTCCAGAACCAGAATTGCCCACTCCTGTTCTACACAGATGTGTCACTGACCTCACATGGTCCAAAAACAATTTGGTCAAAAAGATTAAAATAACAGTAAAAATATTATAAATTAACTATTTTTTTTGGACACTGTTATGCATATGCTAGGCCAGGGGTCTTAGTTCTGGAGAGCTGTAGGCCAGGGTATCCTGGTTTTTGTTATCATTGCTTAATTTAACAGTAATTAGGTATGAAATGGTGGGTGGTTTTAAGGTGAAAAAAACAACAGTATACCAAGGAACAGGGTTGGGGAACCATGTATGAGGCAAACTGAATTAGTTGAAAAAAGTGTCTTGCAAAATTTTCTTTAAAACTTTTTTTTCATGTATGAGTGGTTACAATAGGGACTGGAGCCCTTGCTCATGATTGCATCTTCTCTTACACACATTACTAGTCTGGATAAATGCCAAGCCATATGTGAACCCAGCATGTGGCACAACAGTTGCTATATCTGCAGTTCCAACCTCACTGTCTAGACCTCATTCAGAGGAACAGGGGACTCAGTGATTATCAAATGAACTGAGAAATCATTAAAAATGAATAGCATAAATCCATTGGTGGTTACAGCAAAGTGTATATGCATATGATAAAATGCCTATTTCTAGAATAAAACAAAAACCATCCTCTTCAGTAATTTCCATGGAATTGTGTTGGCCTCAGCATTTCCAGTTGAACTAGGTCTGTCCTGAGGTGATCCACTTGGTGGGTAAAAACGCTGTCCATTCCAATGAAAGCTTATCTTTTCCATCTATTCACACATTAATATCTATTGCTATTAAAAAGTACCTTAATTAAATATTTTTTACTTCTTACCAAAGAAAAAAAAAGAAAAGAAAAGACAAACAAAAAAAAAACAAGTGATGCTTTGGGTCTCACACAAATTCACATTTGTATTTCCTTGAACCCAGGGAAAGGGGAAGATATCTTTGGAACAGCACGCCCCATTCCAGTTTCTCTAACTGCAATCATAGAGGAGCCCTACCAGTGAATACCATAGAGAACTGGAGACAGCTTCCCCTTACCGGTTCCATGGATTCCTATGAGAGCTGCTCATTGGCGCATGAAGCCAATTCATGGAGATGCCATGTTAGACTATGGGGCTTTTAGGAACCAGAGCATGTGCACTGGGTACTTACATTATATTATAGTCATTTAGCAGACGCTTTTATCCAAAGCGACATTCAGTAAGTGCATACAGAAACGTCATCGAAGTAACTACAGAACAGACAAAGCACATCCTTCCCATAAAGTAGCAGCTATCCCTAGTAATGAACATTGAATGCAGTTCACAGTAAACTGGGTAAATCAACTCTACTACAATTCTATTCTAAATACTATTATAAACTTCAACACACAGTTAAACAAGAAACAAGCACTATGAGAGGTCCTAGATAGGTGCATCAGTCCAGGTGGAGTCTGAAAAGGTGTGTCTTCAGGCCACAAAGGAATGCAGGCAGGGTTGGTGTAGAACATAGGGGAATGGGAAGTTTGTTCCACCACTGGGGAGCTAGGGTGGAAAAGCTCTGCAGTCGGGATGAGCGAGCGCCATTGACACAGAGGGGGGGAAGTGCGAGTCGCCTTGCTGTAGACGAGCAAAGTGGTCGAGCAGGAACATAGTTCTGGATCAAGTCCTGCAGGTAGACAGGGCCTGTCCTATTGGCTGCAGTGTAGGCCAGGGTCAGAACTTTGAACCTGATCCTGGCTGCAACTGGCAGCCAGTGGATGACCTCAGCAAGGGGCTGACATGTGAAAATTTCGGGAGGTTGAACACAAGCTGGGCAGCTGCGTTCAGGATCAGTTGAAGAGGCAGGATGGCGCAGACTGGTAGGATTGCGAGCAGGGAATTGTAGTAGTCCAGGCGTGAGGTGACCATAGTCTGGACAAGAAGCTGGGTGGAGTAGGTGGTCAGGTACAGTCGAATCCTCCTGATGTTGTACAGGAGGAACCTGCAGGACCGTGCTGTCGCCCTGATGTGGTTTTTGAAGTCCAGCTGGTCATCGAGGACTACCCCCAGGTTCCTTGCAGTGCGGGAGGCAGCCACCATGGTCCCGTCAACGGTGATGCAGAGGTCATGTAGTGGGGAGGTCTTGTATGGCATAAAGAGGAGCTCTGTCTTGTCGAGGTTGAGCTTCAGGTGATGGGTAGTCATCCACTCAGAGATGTCGGCCAGACAAGCAGATATCCTCTCCTTCACCTGTTGGATAGAGGGAGGGAAAGAGAGGAAGAGTTGAGTATCATCAGCATAACTATGGTATGAGAAGCCATGTGAATGAATTACTGAATCAAGAGACTTAGTATAAATGGAGAATAGCAGAGGACCCAGTACAGATCCCTGCGGCACTCGGCGACTTGGTAGGAGACTTGGTAGGATCTATCAGTGAGATATGATACAAACCAAGAGAGGGAAGTCCCAGAAATGCCCATCTCAGCGAGTTTGTGGTTGACGCAGTGTCGAACGCCACAGACAGGTCAAGTAGAATCAAGACAGAGGAGAGGGATGAGGCTCTAGCAGTGGAAAATGCCTCTGTCACGGCCAGGAGAGCAGTTTCCGTGGAATGTCCGGTTCTGAAGCCGGACTGATGCGAGTCAAGCAGGTTGTTCTGGTGGAGAAAAACAGACAGTTGGTTCTGGACAGCTCATTCAAGAGTTTGGACAGGAAGGGCAAGATAGATACAGCATGTTAGTTCCTGACATCAGAGGGGTCTAAGCTAGGTTTTTTTTAAAGTGGGGTTACATGAGCAGTCTTAAAAACAGCAGGAACATAGCCATAGGTTAGGGAGATGTTGATAATAGAGAACAGATATGGAACAAGCTCACCGGATATAGACTGGAGGACTACTGACGGGATGGGGTCCAGTGGACAGGTGGTTGCGCGATGGTGCATCATGAGTTGGAGCACATCTGCGTCCTCCAGAGTCTAGAAGGACGACAGTGTGGCGATGGGTTCGGTATGGGGGATGTGGGGTGTCACCGGATGTGTGAAGGAGTTCCGAATCAAGGCCACCTTCCCCTCAAAGTGGGTCAGGAAGTAATCTGCAGAGAGGGAGGAGGTTGGGGGGGTGGACGGGGAATAAGCAGAGAGGAGAAGGTGGAAAAGAGTTTACGTGGATTGGATACACATGCTTTAATTTTAGACTGAAAAAATTAAGTGTTAGCCAATGTAGTTGCAGCTGTGAAGGCTGCCAGCAGAGTGTGATAGGAGGCCAGGTCATCGTGGGATCTGGATTTCCTCCAGATCCCCAGATGACCTGGCCTCCTATCACACTTAACGTGGCTTTTGGAACCAGAGGAGCATGCACACTGGGTAACATGCGGAACCAATTGGAATGAAAAAATCTTATAACTCCTTCTGTGGGGCTCAGAAAAAAAAATCTGTCCCAGGAGAGTAATTAATTCGGTCGAAGAAATTTTTGAATTTAAAAGAACTGTCCAAAATAGTATAATTTGGCCTGGGTCATTTTGTAGTTTTTAATGGACTTCAATGGGGAAATTAGCTTTTTGGCACCAGAGGCTGCAACACTTTTTTAGTCTTTGCATAATTTTATTTGTGTTATCTCATAGTTTTGATGTTTTTACTATTCTACAATGTGGAAAACAGTTAAAAAAAAAAAAATGCAAAAAAACTTTTATGAGTAGGCGTGTCCAAACTTTTGACTGGTACTGTATGTAAAAGAGAATTAGCAAATTACTGCTTTTATGTGCATTTTCAATACTGTCCCAACTTTTTTGGAATTTGGGTTTGTATTACATACATAATTAAATGCAGTGCTTCTTAACAACAATATTTTTCTATTATTCTATTATTACTCTATTATTATTATTATTAGTATTAATTATTGTCAAGTGACTGTGACTGCCAGTGAATCTGTTTAGTTTTTTTTTGTGAGAGATTAAAAATTGAGGTTAAGATAGTATTGAGGAAAACCTACTTTATTTAAAAACATAATTTGGCAAGAGGATTTCACTGGGGATTCCAAAATCTTTTAACACTATCCATAACAAACTGTTCTTCCTGTAATAGAGGTCTGCTATGCAACAAGTACTATGAGAAATTACTCAAGTTCCTGTACTGAATATTCATTACCTGGACAACATAATGTCTTAAACAATTCCTCTTGGGAAACTTTCCTGGCCAACCCCTGAATCTCCCAGGCAACCAGAAAACATAATCATGGTGATCAGGGTTAGAATGCTAATTCTTATAATGGTGTGTTGTGGGAGATTATACAATGTGACTTGCATGGGCATAATCTATATTAAAGATGAATGAATGAATTAAATCCTTGAAATGATCCAGAACTGCTTGATTTACTCATGGGATTACGGTTCTGAATGGAACTATCGCATATACTTTAATAAATATATGCCTGGTAAAAGTACCGGCACAATGAAATTATTTGCTTTGGAATACAGCGTCTCATCTAAAACCCTCTAGGCAGGGCAGCAGAAGCATGACTCTCACTGATTGATGAGTCACAGTGTTTGATTTTAAATTAAAGCTGTAAAACCATGTGACTGAAACACCTTACTCTTAAGTCCATCTGCTATAGCAAAGGGATGACAAAACCCCCCTTCTTTCAAATGGTCTCAGACTGTAATGTTTGTTTTCATTTCACACATGTTTTTCTCATCTTTTTGTTTTGTTTCTAATCCGGGCCTCTACTCGTGGTGTACGGACCAGAACTTGTCTCCAGATGCTGGGCCACAAAGAGAGCTAAATTGAAATCCAAGAGCTCGGGGAAGCTCTACAATGAAGCCGGGCAGAGAAACGCTCAACCCCGGCGAAACGGCTCATCTCCTCCATCAATTATACTGCCTCTCTGTCCCCCATACCGATGTGGCATGCAAATTAAGCATGCAAATTAAATGGGGTCAGGGCAGTGCAGTAATTCTTCATCTGGGCCAGAACAGGCCGATTTACTGTCCTACTGTAAATTAGCCAAATCCTATGGTAATCCTGCCTGTTCTAAAGGACTATTTTGTTTGGGGGTTCTGAGACTGCATCCTGGTCTGTATTTATTTAAATGACCTGAGCCCTGAAAGAGGGCCCCTGAGAAAGTATTATATTTTTTCATGAGAAGATACAATGTAATTATCCAAGACTACGATGATTTTCAGGACAAACTACTGAGGTTACTACGACTTGATATCAGGTAAAATATTGCACAATGCTACTTTGTATATGCTGTACCATGGTCTGGGTGAATACTCGATTCTGATTGATCAATGAGTGGTCATTATTTCTGTATAATGCACACGTAGTTCAGGTCAAGTTTAATCACGTTCTAAATTCATACACTGACTGGCCAGCTAGGACAATAAATGTAAATGTTGAGTTTAATTTACACTATGCCAGTTACGCATATAGCTTAGTCTATGGTTTTTAAAGGCTAATATTCTTGTTTCATTGGAATAAAAACCAATGAATGCATTACCTGTTCCTTTCAATTATTTATAGCCTACCACTCAAATGACTGAAGAATAGCTGGGCAATGATAAACTTTTGTCACTGTTGTTAAGATAATGTAATACGTTGCTAGGTAACTATATTGGTCTAATTACCTTATGACTGAGTTAGCTAAGCAGTTTTGTGTTTATCTGTGCAAAATTTTATCTATATTTTTTATTAATAATTCAAAATATGTGTCCAAAATGTTCTACAAAATAAGTAGAATTATTCAATTAAATTAATAAATAAAATAAGCAGAATGTAGTTACTTGCTTTCCCTCAGTGACTGCTGGATGGCAGATGTAGCTATGCCACCTCGTTGGTTGCAATTAGTTGGCTACTGCAGAATACCTGGGCTACAATAAAATGTTGTCCTTGTTTTACGATAATGCAAATAGATGGCTAGGTATCTATATAGACTTACTATGTAATTTTAAAGTAATTTTTTGTTTCAGGAAATACTTTAAATATATAGTAAGTTTTATAAAGTAGCCTATCAAAAAATTAGCAGGCTACTTAAAAAAAAAAAAAGCTTTCATGTAGGCCTACTATTTTTTAGTAAATCTTTAGAGCACTGATTATCATAGTTATACGGGGGCGCTTATACAAAGAAGATCCGGAGTGTGCCTCTATTTCGGCACAATCAAAAACGCAGTACCTGCGAGGAAAGAATTGGATGTGCGAGTGGCCTGTAGTCGTTGCACTTTTAATTGCAATTTGCCTGCGATCCATTTTTAGTGAAATGCATTCTGACAAGAAATTGCAATCTGCGAATGAAAATCCTCACAAATTGCCTTCATGAAACAAGCCCCAGATCACCCCATTTCTTTCCGTTTAAAAATAGTGTGTTATGTCAGGGATAATACACGATGAAGTGGTCAGCTATCGGAAAATAATGATCGACACGGAGGCGAAGAACCAAATCAATAGGCTACACGACTTTGTTGATTGCTTGATTCTGATTGGTCACTTAAAGGCTATAGATACAGAATTTTACGCCCTTTAGTGTGTCATATGGAGCTTGCATTTCATAACAACACAGCCGGAACTGCTGCTGTTCGAAGCACAGGCCCGTCAACTGGTTGCCAGATTGACTCGTTTCATCTGCATTTAGTGTAGCTACATAACATTACTTTATGTGAGTGTGAAGAGTGGCGTCAGAGACAGAATCAAGCTCAATCATGTCAAGTGACAAATCTTTTGTGGTTGTGGACAAGTAATGAATTCATAAACAAATTTTGCTAAATGTAGCAATGCATTATCTCCATATTTCTAGGTTGCTCCATGTGGTGGTGTTTCAAGATTCATATAACCCCAGTGAGCATTGAATTCTCTAGAATCCAGATGTCTAGAGAGGTGGAAATCTCAGAATGAGAGGCATTTTCACACGTGTTGATGTAAACATGGCAATTTGGCACAAGTTTTACTCGGATATAGCCTGGCTACATCCTAACCGGTTAAAATACCTTCACTTTTCAATTAAATTTTGCCGGTGTTTCACCTAGACACGAGGCGGCTTTTCACCGACTTTTCTACACAGAAATGTTTACTGGGACATTATGATATAGCTGACATTAGCTAATGAGTTTGCACACATCTTGTTTCTGCTAGCTATATGTAATTACCTTTTTTATTAGATATGTCTAGCTATCCATCTATTTTAGGCAACGTAGGTTATAGTCCGCAATAGGTTGACCCTCATCTTTCTCCGGTTCTTGTCACTAAGGACTGGTACAAGGGTTTCTTGGGTCTAACTTTACTGCTGGATGTGGAGCTGGGCACTCGCTTGGCATCAAATTCCACCATCACTGTCGGACTAGCTGAATCTGGCAACCAATTGAATAAATTCAAAATAGCTTCACGCGGAAAAACCGTTTATATCCACAAGCAAAAATGGACGGCCAAACTCTAACTCTAACTGCTGCGGATCAGAGGAGGAGAAATATTGGTAAACAAAGAAAGACTAAAATGAATACATGGAAAGATGTTCAACGTAAGACCCTGAGGGATGCAGGGAAACCTTACATCAACATAGAGCAGGTGAGATAAAACGATGTAGGCTATATTGTGTTTATGATAACAAACAATGCTTCTTGTCTAGTCTCCATGCTAAAGATTGTGGCTAATAAACTGTGACACCCATAGGCTACAATATGTTTTTTAATCTGTTGCTGTATTCTGAACGTTAATCATTTTGAATAGGTTTGCGATAGCTTGCCATACACACAAGTTAGTAGGTGTTGATAGTAGCAATCTATTCAGATGAATGCTTTATTAGTGTGATTCTCTATCTCCACCTCCCAATAAAAAATCAGAATCAGACGAGATGTATTTGTATATGTAGGGTAAAAGTGTAGGGAACAAAGTAGGGAAGTTGTGTGGGTAAACTTGGTGCAGTTGATTGCCGATGGCATCAGAGGCAATACTCATGATCGGACTAATCTTACTAAATACCCTTCTTTGTAGCCAAAATATTTTCTGACAAAAGAATAATTGAAAGAAATGTGTTATCAATAATTTTTTAAGCATAATGAGGCTCAACAGTATAACGATTTTAAACTGTTGTACTGCATGGGATATATACTGTTCTTCCACAATTTCCAATGGTCACTGGAGATATACTGTTCTTCCACATACCAGACATTAAAATGTTCCTAAAATCAAGAGAAAAAAACTTTTGCAGAAAAAAACAATCATATTAGAAACATGTCACTGTGTTTTAGTGTATTGCTGGGAAAAAAAAGATTTAGTCATATATAAAATAAAATAAACTATAAATATCTGATTATCTGAAAATTGAAAAAATGGATATATATGGTTCTTCGTCTGTGTGAATCAATTGAGACTCCTGATACAGAGATGGGTGTAAATGGTAAATGGTAAATGGACTGCACTTATATAGCGCCTTTATTCAAAGCGCTTTACAATGGCCTCTCACTCACCCGTTCACACACACATTCACACACCAATGGCGGCAGCCACCATGCAAGGCGCTAGCCTGCTCATTGGGAGCAATTTGGGGTTCAGCGTCTTGCCCAAGGACACTTCGACATGTGGACAGGATCAGCGGACGACCCGCTCTACCTCCTGAGCCACAGCCGCCCCAACAGCCGTACCAACATCATAATACTACTGGCTCAGGAGTTTGTTAGAGCCGGAAACCAAACTCTGACGTCTTAGACAGAGATAAACACTGCACTCTTTTAAGGACGGTAAAAAATATTTTGTAATGATAAATTCATAATCAATATTTATTTTTAGGAAAAAGCTTTTACTCTGCATCTTTCATCAAGCTCTGTGGATGTATTATATTCAAAAATGTATTTGTCTCCATACAGATGTTGTATCTACTATAGCCATTAAGACATTCTCTGGTCAAATATGTAAGCAATAATGACAGAGGAGCCGGGCATTATACAGCTTGCCACCAGACAAGACAAGACAACAACAAGAACAAGAAGAGTGGACTTTTATACAAGCAGGTTTTATTTCAAGCAACTTTTAAAAAAGAATTAGGCCTAAGCAGCATGGTTATATAATTGTAGTTGAATTGCACATTTTCGTTTAGGGTGAAATTGGACATGTGCTGTGCTACTTAATAGCCGGCCGGGAGGACCACCTCCCAGCCAATCAGAATTGAGTATTCACCCAAACCATGGTATAATACTGACTAATGACCGCTGCTATGGGTAACAGACCATTTAACTTGGAACGCACTTTTGATATCACGGTTAAAGAAGCACGGTTAATTTTATATTTCAACAAATTATAAATATGTGGCAAAATCTTTTCTTTTTTTTGTATTTTTTAGCTGAAACTAAATTAATTTCATGAGGTAATTAGCCATGCTAACTAATAAGCGGAATAATACACTCCAAGGTGGTCTGCTATAGAAAAATTATGACCTTCGCGGAGGCAACGGTTCTTCGCCTCCGCGTTGGTCATTATTATTTGATAGCTGACCATCTGCGTCTCAAAGACAAAAAAGGCACATAGGCTACAGGAACACTAGAAAATATGAATATTATATAGTTTAGTTTGCCTAAACTGAGCACCTGCGAGTTAATTCCATCCATTGACTGCTATAATCTAAATTTTTTAAAATAAGTATAGCAACAAAACTGGTTCTACAACAGGTGTAGTTCTGCAATTAAAGCAAGCCTATATTCCCCCTTTTTTTGTTACTATGGCTACATATGCATTTGAATGACAAACATCTTCTGCAATGGGAATTCCCAGTAAAGAGGGTAGGTCAGAGTTTTCCTGAATTAGACCTGTAATGGTTGAAATGCCTCTATTGTTTTTTTAACGTCTTTCACATTATTTATTTTAGTCTTTCTGTTGTGAACATTTGAGTGTCATACTGTGTAGCCCTGTTAGGTAGGGCCTAATATGTTAATGTTCTCTCACATATTTATATCACATTATTTTTTAATACCCATCAAGTGTGGCAATTTTGACATTTCAGAATGTGGAATTAATCATAATGATAAATAATAAATAAACTCCCCATCGTTATTTACATCTTTTTCCACGTTTCATTCCAAGTACACTATAATTATAATTAAGCTTACGTGGGCTTATTTTTATATTCATACCATAGGGTTCTGTGTTGGAAACCCTTGTGAGAACATAATGTTTCCAATTTGGACAAAGATCAGCTGCACAGATTCTGTCCTGGTAAAGAATGAACTCTACTAAGCCATATGGGCCATATGGAAATAAAAATGTGTCAAATTAGAGGAAATGGATAATTTCCCTTGGAACTGAACAAGACACTGGAGGGCTAAGTGCAAAAGCACAGGACAGCACACTTCTCTCATTTGTCTCTTGATAGGATTTCCAGAGTCATTTTAGAAAAGCATACATTTAATACAGGTTTTCTTTGACGGTCTTCAATAAATGATTCAAATGTTGCATGCTTAGCTGTTTCTTCTCAAGTAAGATTTGATTTAAAAACTGTTTCCTATTGACTCTTGATATTCCACATTTTGGATTCAGGTTGTGCTGTGCCGTTGTCACGGTAGCTTGGTCCTGGAGTGTACCATATGGCTCCTGTGAGTTGGTCTTCCCTGAGCTGAACTGTGGGTCATCTTTTTTCATGTTAACATTATCCCCCACACCAAAATTGGGAATTTCCTTCCTGCAGGAAATCACCCTGCTGTTATGTGATTGTTCCCGTGGATTTTATAAATTATTATTTTATGGAAACATTTAGCGTTTATAGGCACCGATTTAGTCAGAATGCAATTGATACAGCAGGTATTTGGAGAGAACTTCCTGTCATAGTTTTATTTGTATTTTTTATAAGATTAAATTAAAATGAACAAGAGATTAACCCTCTACTGTAGTATGGTGTTAGCTTTCACCCTTAACACAAACTAAATATTGCTTGTCAATGGAAGTGGCACTAGCCCTTATATTATCCCATCATGAAATTATCATTTAATCTGATGGGTCAATTAATGTATTATTTTTCACTGTTTAAATCAATACTTGTATCATTACCTGTCATTGAATCACATTAAAAATATATATCTGTGTTGTATTCAAATATTTTTGTTCATACACTTCAATCAATTGATTTATCATTATTTCCACTGATGTGTCTGTTTTTTTCATTAGGTGAACTTATAACCCTGGATGAATTCAAATAATGTCATTCATTGGAAATAAACTTTACCAAACCTCATTAAAATGGCAAAATGTAGATTGCTGATCTTCTTACAAGTATTCCTGGAATTCATATATCTTTCTAAAAAATGCTCATTAAGAACACTGACATACAGTACCATGTATAGAACACCAACTAACTTAGATGACTAATTCTACCTATTATCAACATGATCCAGTTTTTTTTTTACTTGGATCGTAAATGAGTTTATATGCTTGAAAGCAGGAGTCTTCATTAGTCTATCCAAACCCAAATACCTGAAACCCAAGTCCAGAATGTTTGCATGCTGTTCGTGTTCAGATCAGATCCAGGCTGAAAGCTGCAGGTCTAATTACACATTAATACCCAAGGCATCCACATTGTACTGAGCACTCTGTGCCACTCACCTTTAATACCTTAAGTCTCTATGCTGTAGCTGCTACTGATTGGCCTTCCGTGAACATCTTTTATGTTGACTACATACACTACCAAATTTTTTTAAGTAAATAATGCCTGCTTAAAACAATATTGCAATAACCCCCTAAGTCGGTTAGAAGTTGCCACCTAGCAGGGCACTCTCACATAAAGTTTTACGACGTTTTCTTTCAGATAACCTGAGAAACTAGGTTTTTTGTGCTTTATGGTGTTTGTGGTATATGCAGGACTTCACATTTCAGCTAACCCCACCTCCCCCCAAGCCACGCCACAATCTTCATTTGAGTTGGTTTTTAAAATGACAAGATGTCCTGAAGATAATTAAAATTGATTCAACGCTGGCTTATAAAAATGAAAGTAAACCTATACATATCACAACCATTCTGCCTAAGTGATTCGACATGTCTTTAAGCTTATACGCAGTGTAGGGTATCTCACTAGAAATTCCTATTAAAATCACATTTCGGCAGTGAATTGCAGCTCCTCGTTAATGAGCGGACTAGGCCACCCACCACGTATCGATCTCACACCACAAGTGTGACAAGTCTTCCCTGCTGCAGAGCAAAATGTAATTACGTTAGTATCATCCCTCCCCCTCCCAGGCTCTAATCATCCCACGTCCTCACTTGCCCCCACTTTCCTCACCATGTCCTCGTTTGGTTCTTACTCACCATCAGGCACTCGATGAGCACGCACAGCACTTTTGTTTCACAATCTCCAAACTCAAAAAAAAAACACCCATTAACTTTCTCTCTTCTCTTTTTCTCTTAGGAAATTATTATAATTTTTTTTTTTTAGAAGGACCCTGCTTCATTAAAATTACTAAAAAACATCTGCTGTTTATTTATTGGGACTTAACGGTCCACTTTGTCCTGAAATAGTAAAAACTTGTCTTGAGGTGCTTTCAGGGTCAAGGTTACAGCATAATCTGTTACTATGTAAGATTACGGCGTAAGATTTACGTCCTTCCGAAACCTAGTGCTTTGCCATCTGGCAGCTGGAGACCCAAAAAAAGGAACATGCAATTTTTTGTAGGTAGCCTTGATTGTTTGTGGCATTTTCCTCTAATAAAGATGTTCATCTCTGCAGTAACAAAGAACTCAGCCAGATTCTTGCGTCTTGTAGACACCTATAAACCATCCACTTCTTGAGAGCTCACATTGGCGAAATGGGGTAACGAGAGAGGAGCAGGCGGGAGTAAATTAGGATGGACGGGAGTATTTTTTTTTGTACATTAACAGTCATTGTGACCTCCTGTTGAACACATTGACAGCAGAGAACTGGGGTTTTACAGACATTTGTCATGGGAGCAGAAGGCATCTGCCTCAGGTTTTCATTGAAAGATGTTTTTAATGCACTTGGCAAATGTATACATGTGGATGACAGATCAAGACTCACTGTGCTTGTATGCTGTCTCTCTACACACCTGCAGGGAAAAGAGCTGGTCTTGGACGTGTTTTGCAACTTAAATGTATTTCTCCAGCTTTGCCATATAGTTGTATCTCCAGGGTAAAATAATCTTGATATGACTGGGATAAAGAAATAACAAAACCTCACAGAATCACTGTCAGAAATTTGGCCATAGTCTCTTTCTGACATGTATTTAGAGTTATCCTAAATCACATCTCCCAATAGAATTGGTCAGAAGGGAGTTGATAAGTAGTACTAATATGAGTCTGGAGCAAATAATAAAAAAACTTTATTGTTATGAATCTATTTTTAGATATTCATATCCCTCTTTTCAGCGGCATTCATAAGCTGGGCTGAATTCAGGTTTTGAGGGAAGATTCCACAACGTGGGATGGCTGAACATCCCTGAATGGTTAGGTCTACTAAATATTCACAGCCAGCGAACCGGCCACATACATTTTTTAATGTGGTTAATGAAATTATAAAAAAGCAGCAGAAGAAAATCAAATATAATTAATAAATTACTTAATGATGAATGATAACCAGTTCCTATAATTTTCAGTGTTTTTTATCACCAACACTGAAAGTCAAGACGTGATTTATATCTAGTAATGATTATATTTTTCAATTCCGCTTTGGTGCACACTCACATGGGACACTTGAAGTTAATTTGTGAAATGAGCTGCAGTGCCTGTCCCAGTAATGGTTTCTGTTGAAACTTCTTCAGCTGTGCACAGCTGGAAATAAGATTTCTTTAGAAGATCATCAATTTGGGTTGTGGGAGGACATTGAGCGCTGTCAAAACCTGCTGAACACAAATGGAAAACTGAAAGTAAACTTGATTGCTAATGTGATTGAAGATATAAAATCCAATTTATACTCTGCAGTGTTTGACCTGATCTAAACCCTGAACATTGTTCCAAAACAAGTAGATAGTTAAGATAAGGAGAGCATTATTAATTTAGCTGATTAAACAAAAGGCATATTACAATGTTTGTATTAACAAATTAATGAAAATATGTGTGTCAGGGATGGGTGTGGGGGCAATTATTTTGAGTAAACATTTAGTAACAGGCAATCTGGACTTGTGTCCAGTGTTGTGCTTAATACTAGGTGACCACTGAGATGCAGCAAATTTGTATTGAAATGTCAACAGAGGGGAAGTCTGAAACGTGCACGATGAGAATACAGGTAGGCTTACTGTACTGTTCATAATTAGAATCTAAACTCATTGGGATTGTACTTTTTTATAGAATAAGTTTACTTAATAAACCTCCAGGACCCCGTTTCCCAAAAGCATCTTAAAGTTAAGATCATCTTAGAGTGTTTTGCATTTGTGCTTCATTCATTTTATGAGTATAATTATAAAAATTATAAAAATTTACTGACATTACATTAAAAAAATAATAAAAATATAGAGAGAAAGACAAAAAACAAATGACGAAAAACAAACAAACAATTAAAGTAATATAAAAAATAAACAGCCTAAGATGATCTTTATCTAAGATCCTTTTGGGAAACGGGGCCCAGAGTAGATTGCTAGTGTGCGATCAGACAGACACAATGAAATCCCTCCATTATTGTTAAAGCAATGGGGGCATTAACTGTGCGTTAACCAGACGAGCAACCTGGAAACCTCTGAGATATACGTATTTATTTAGCCAGTTGAACTGGTGGATGATTAGATGGACAGATTGAAAGAGCCATATTGGGAACTTGTCTTTGTTATAAGTACCATGTGTAGATGGCATCTTCTTCTACAACAACTTCTCTGCACTGGGGTATTAGTTCTCTGCTCAGACCAGAGGGAAGACTGCCCCTACTGGCTCAACAACACTGACTGGTCACATAGCTATGAGCTGAGAAGTGGTCCTCAGTCCTTCACCTAGTGAGGTGCAGGGTCATAGTTTTTCTTGCTATTTAGCACTTGATTGATCAGTTAAAGCAGCTGATAAACAACTCACCAGGTTTATTGGGTCAGAACTGAACTAAATATAAACTGACAACAAAAAACATCAGACCCTGTGGTTTTCCAGGAGACAAAATTTTGAGCGATAAAATGCAATCTGATTAATTTTCATATTTAGAAATGGAGATCTCTAATATTGTGGGCATCAGACCAGTTTTAGAGATCTGTTGGTTAACCCAATGTCATGCATTACAGTTAAAAATAGACGCACCCATAACATCTTCAAGTTACAGCAACAATTATGGTTATGATTAAAACATAAAACACAAATGTCCTGACATGCATGCTTGACACAGCAGTTTATGAGATAGGCATTACTGCAATGGTCATTCATCTAGGTCCCTTGTTTGTTCCCCTAAAAACAAACTTCAGCCCACCTGCTTTAAATCAGCAAATACCTGTGGCAGTCTAGAATGCTTATTTTAAAAAAAAATCTGGACCTGGGTTGTAACATGTGCTTGTGTGGAGGAGACTCCGTGCTTGGGTTTACTCACTCATTGTAGGTGTGTGTTGGCCTGAACTCCCCGAGGAATGCCTCGAAACATGCCACCTCACTGCTCGTGATTCACAACTGATACTGTCGTGATTACTCTGACAGGTCTGAGGTATTACTTCCAAGTATAGCTCTTTTCTAGAAATGAACACATCACCCTTAAAAGCCTAAGCTGTAATTTGATAAAGCTATCTTTAACATCAGAGTGACTTCATTCAATACTTTATGCACCACTAATAGGTTTTAAATAGTACAGAAGAGTAGAATACAACCAATTAACATGTTTTGCAATAAAGTAGAGTGATGTGAAAAAGAAATGACACCCTCTTTAAATTCTATGGTTTTATATATTAGGACATACATATGGATCTAGTCATCTAGTCCTCAACAAGTCCTAAGAGTAGATAGATATAACCTTGTGACAAATAACACATAACAGATTTTACGTTGCCATTATTTATCAACCAAAAATATGCTGACATGCACTACATCTGGTACATCATTAAAATACAGTAGTGTTTTCACTATGGCATGATGTGTGATTGTAAACACAAATAAACACACTATTTTAAATTTCACAATAAAAAGCAGCACTTGCCTGAAAAAATGCCAGAAAAAAAGTTATCTGCCCCTTAAAAGCAACTTGCAAGATGCCCACCAGGAGGTACGTACGTATGATTCTCCATAATTCAATAGCTATAGCTTTGATTGGCTGAGAATAATAACTGCCATGGATACAAGTTTATTCATTGTTTAAGACATTGCATAAACAGTGCAAAACGATGATTTGAGTTTTTGTTAAGTGAAATGACTAGTTAGGTAGTTTGCTAATGGAAAATAATGTTTTTGTTAGAAAATAGAAGAGGTCATTCAAAAGAAATGTAAAAATTCCCATGTGCCTCTGTGGTTGCAATATGGTGAAAAACATTGAACCACCAGAACTGCTTTAGGATTCATTTCCATATTATTTAGAAAGCGGTGGATGTGGGTGGACAGACGTGTTTACATTCAGAGAAGGAAGACAGAAACATTCCCATGCTCCCATCCTACGAGTGTAAAACAATGATCCCACCTCCAAACAATAACCCACAAACACAGATACATACAACAAAGCAGCTCGAGTATCCCTGGGAGTCCTTTCAGGACTTAAGATGGAATCAAAGGGACTAAAGAATGACAGTGGAATTAAAGCCAATGGACGGTGGAATTAAAGCCAGTGGGAGACAACCAAAGCATTTTTTCCCTTCTCCAAGTCGTCCAAACTCCACATCTTGTTCCATCACCAGCACCAGAACCCGGGGGACACAGAGTTTTCAGCAGGGACACACCACTTCTCGAGGCTGAGAATGGAAGTCATTTGAGGGATTGACGTCATCTGAGCATCCAGTTCATTTCAAACTCCTCCAAAGCACATTCTGTTTCAATGCAATGCGAACAGGCTGTACCTGAATTGACTAAAAATAATCAGTCTTCCTACAGTTCTATAAGTTTGAATAAAATAATGACCTTGCTCATTCCACAGCTAATGACCTGTTCCTTCATGAAATCCTATTAAAGCTATCAATCCATCCCTACCCTGGTGAGTCAGCTTCATCAAAATAGCTCCGTTATTTCCATAAGATGGAAGGGGCTGCAGGTGCCACGGGTCCTATTTACACTTATCGACTCTAGTACTGTATGGTTTCCATGAGTTCACATTAGCTGCTGGGCCATTGAAATGCCACATTTCATTCAGATATCCGGAAAGTCTTGTAATTAATCTCTTCAGTTGGTTTCCATTCATCCTGTTGGTGATCTTCCACCCACGCATTATGCGACATTGCAATTATATGTTCTCAGTGATGAGTCAAATATATAAAATGCATGGCAGCTCATATTCTTCCTTATCAATTACACTCTTTTTTAAGCATGAAACATGTCTGGGTGTAACTATGTACCGGATCTGTCATGCACTTAACAACTAACTGACAATTAACACAAAACTACTGTACCTAGTTTTTCATCGTATATTTTTCATGCAACCTCTGCATCTCCACTGCTGCCTTCTCACTTGTTAATTACCTGCATTATCAGCAAAATAAGTATGCCATTTAATATTTGGTTAAACAGCCATAATCAAAGTAGAATTCCAATGTAATGATTCAATAATGCAGAAATCCAGGGGGTGTGAGAGGGTAAGGTGTTTGAACGGAAGGTGCAAAGCAGGGTCCAAGCATGGGCTGAAAAACACACTGGACTTTAATAAAGACAATTCAAAATTTGCTGCTTATGTGCTCTGTAACACTATAACTTTCCTTATTCAACACAGCTGCGCCTATCCTGTGAGAGTGCATGTTTGAGTCTGTGGAGGTTGTAAATTATGACTGTTTTTGTGTGTGGTTTTCTTTTTCAGGGTGTCACAAACTTTGAATTTCATTGACACAAAAAATGTTGAATGATGATGACATTTTGCTGAATGGAATTTGGAGGGAATCAATCATTGGCTGTCAAAACAACAAAAACTAAACGTCTCATATCTCAATGAACAGTAAATGACCCAAAATAAATGTATAAACAGCGCACACTCGCACAGTCTAGCAGAGGTGGACTGTCCTGGTCAATGGCTTGCACAAATACTTAGTTTATACGTACGGTTACGTTCTATGTTTTGTTTTGAAACATGTTTTATGTTAGTAGTGCGCAAGTTGTAACTTAGTAGATACTTAAGTTACAACTAGGCTTAGTTCTTACTTATGCACAACTGATGCAACCGGCCCAAGGAGAACTTCTGCAATAACAGAAAATGCTTAGTTATTTGATGCTCTGTTACCGCTGCATGTATGCATGTACTATGATCATGATCATGATTCAATCATCACATGTTCTTGATTCAAGACACTTGGCTCCAGCTTAAGCCATTATTCAAGTGAATAATTTGTGACAAACCTGTGGCAAATTTTCACTTGAATCACTTGAGTGACTATATAAATTATGTACATATGTCCTAATTTCACATTTCCCCTCTATCTGAAGCTTGTTTCCCTATTTTGGCTCAAAATTGTTATTATTAAATGTAAAATAAATTCTCCCCAATTTCGAATTGCCTAATGTGCCCCTTAATTTACCAATGGAATACTGAAGCTAAAGTGTACACACGTCTGTGTACAACTGACTATTTCTTACAATAGATTTGCCATGCTTAATTGCCAGCTGGTTATAACAACCTCTATCACTGTAGTGATGCAAAGGGGCATTTAACAGATCAAAAAACATTAATACACCATTTTCATTATGCAACTCTTTGGAGTATTTGGTAACAATTCCTTTTCTAATGTTGGTAAATTGCACAACAATAAAGACAAAGATTCTCACTGACTAAGCAGCCAAGTCTCAACCAATAAGACTGACTAATGCCCGTCTCTGCGACAAAAGCCAAAAGCCTGCTATTTGAAGTGAAATAACTTTTTTGCTGCTTGCATTTCATGCTTGTATTGATCATTTTGAAGATCACACACCCATCTTTTACATTCCTAGGATCTGTGTCCTCCCTTGAACTGTGTAAAAATTATAGCCTTCCTCATAAATTGCTTTTGACATCGGACTAATGGTAAATTTAATGTCAGCATTATGAGCTTTAAGCCTGGATTACAGTGAATCTTTGTCGACATAATGCAATCTGTCACCCTTAAAGCTGGTAGGAAATTGTAAAATTTCTGAAAGGTGTCACCTCTCCTGCCTGCAGTCTAACCCCTTTCCCAAATAATCCAATATATCAAATTATGGTCAGAAATTGTCAAGTAAAAGGTATAACCCTCTTAAAGCCCATCAAAGTTGTTATTTTAAAACAGGCAGCTTGAGAGTCTGAATTAAGAGAACAGTTAGCTCAGCCAGGGCCTCCTTCAATATAACCATCTTTAACAAGTGTATATATTCTTGTTTTAAGATAGCAGTTAGCAACTAAATTACATTACCCAATTCAACATGCACCACTCATATTTCTAAAGATGTATTACCAAGGCAAAAAATTAATTGCTGAAAATAGCTAGTTGCTTAAAAACCGGGACAAAAGCACAAATGGGCTTCTGCCTTATATGAAATCAAATACAGTAGAATCCGCTTAATTGCATAATTTGTAGCAAATTTTATGCTATTATCAAGCTCGATTAGACGGAAGATCCCATATGAGTAGTATTGTACGACGGTGGGGATAACGGGCAATGTATACTCGTGTGTGAACTCAAGGGGCCAAAACCAAGCTTTCATTTTGAAGCGCACTTCCTGGTTGGGCTGGGAGCGGCCATAGTGCTGTTGCTCACTAGCACCACTGCGGTTGGCTCCAGTATAGGTCTTTCACCATGTAAGTCAATGGCAGCAATGTGGTAAAAATACTAAGTCAATAGATTTTTCCCACAAGAAAATGTAGTCGCAATAGGTGCTTTTCCTTCGTCTAATACCTATCCATGTGCAGATTTTTGTAATCATTGGCTGTGTCCCAAATCGTATACTTCCATGCATGCATAGCCAGCACGCACATCCATGTGAGTCCATAGCGAAGTACGGTAGTGCGGAGCACGGGAGTATGCGATTTTGGACACAGCCATTGTGTTGTTTGGACAGGGTATCAACATTTGTTCAGGACCAATCAAGGACAGGTTGTTCCAACTAGCTAGCATGTGCACCCACTAACCTACAATGGCGACTATCTGGAATAGTTTTCTAGAACGGGGTTTCATCGGATGCTGCGGGAATCCGTGACAGACGGCTCTGTCACAGTTGAGTTAGCGGTTAGCTAAAAAGACGTTGGTGGTTTGCTCATTTAACAGACTATGGTGACAGCTTGCTACCTTTCTAGCGGCGCTAGGAACATTTAAAATAAAAGTAGTCTTGTCAAAATAACATCTGTGCATATCAGTGATTGATTGACCGTCAATATATGGCAATAGCGTTACCCTATGTTAGTCCATGTGTGGTAATACAGTGCATCTAGCTTGACTACTGAGCTCAGCTGGTATGCTATCTAGCGAATCAAATTAGCCGATGTTAGCTGACTGAACGTTAATTATGAGACGAATTTTGCACATTGAACGCAAATAAATAACACAATAAACCGCAAGTTTGTTTTGCAATAGAAAATGGTGGGTTTGGTTAAGGTCAGATCATGGGCTTCTCCACCCCTAACTGTCAATCATACTGTGCCCGGACCATGATGACCATATCCGGTTGACCCTGCTCCAAACAATGTCACTTCGGCTCCACAGAGCAGACGCAGTTTGTAAAACATGGCGTGAAAAAGAGTTCCGGAGAATCAAAACTGTTTTTCCGACACCGTGGGAAGGCAATGGGTAACATATTTTGGACTTGGACTTTGTTTATATTTCTATACAGTCTATGGAAAGAATGAGACGGTAGACTGAGAGTGCAGACGACCGACTGTACCACTCAGTCATCAGCAATTGACATGACCTTTGTAAATTATGGCGGTTTTGTTTCTATATGGGGGCAATTGTCAGAAAAAAAGAAGAAAAATATAGCTCAACAATGAATTCAGTATAACGCACAGATCGTATTTATAAATGACCCACAAATTACCAGGGACATGAGACCAGAACCCTTGGAGCTAAATTAGCCTGAGTCATTATCAGTGACTAATCTGGTGCGAGTTGGCTAGCTAACTAAGAATATTTAACTGAGATAGCAAGTTTATGCTTCTACAACTGAACCGAACTTGCCTACTATTTCTAAAACACAGTATTGAATTATATGTCACATTGGCTAATCAGAGAAAAGAACATGGGCCACACAGCAAAATAATGTGTTTGAGAATGCAAGTTTCTTTCTAGTTCTTATACAGTTCTGTGAGGTAGATCAATATAATTGTGGGTACACTTGAGAAAGATCCTTTTTGACAGAAATCACGGAGCTGAGCTGAATGACTCACAAGATGTAGTCCTATTATTCTTCACATAGTAGTGGTTAGATTTGAGGCAGATCTGACACTATCTACCTTATTCCACAATGCAACAGACATTCCCAACATAAAATTATTTTTAAAAAATTCCCATTACTTCCGGTAACCAATATTACCCTATATTAACAGGCTTGTAGGCAGTGGCTAAGACTTTGCTAGAAAGACAAAAATCGATCCAAATGTCAAGAAAATGGGAAAACACCCCCTCTACACTGTGACGGTCTGATGGATAAATGTAGTTGGGGTGTAAGGTTACTTCAAAAGTAATTATCTGAGAGAGTTCTTAAACTGCTGACCAGACCCGGCGTTATGGCTAGAACGCGAATCAAAACCAATATCACTATTGTCTCATCTGACTCTGTCACATAGGCCTACATTTAATTTGTATTAGCATCAAAACAGAAGTCAAACTGGACCCCAGCTGGAAAAGATAATGTACATTTAGGCTACAATTTAAGCATAAGCAAAGTTACCTAAGTGAGCGATTTACTCAAGTGAGTTGATGCGAACATGGGATGAACATGTTTTCGTCAGCAACAACAAAGAGAATGCTGACATTTTACTTCCAATTAAATAATTTAGGCCTAACTCTGGTGTTAAAGTGATAACCATTCAACAGTGAATGAAAACCGCTTTCTGGCTATATGGTATTACAGCTAGCTCTGCACATTCATTAGCTAGCCCAGTGGTTTTCAAACTCGGTCCTGGGGCCCACCTGTGTATGCTGGTTTCCGTTCCAACCACAATTGCGATCCATGAATTTTAACAAGCTGTTCATTTTTCTTAATTGCACTTTTTATGTTTTGATGGATTATTTGCCCTATTAAGCCAAATTATAGCTATGAAAATAGTCAGAAAATAGCTATGCATGCCATGTAGAATAAATGTCCCATGTCACATTTTGCTTATTGTACTATATTGCAAACAACTACATAAAAAGAGTTAACAAAATGTTATAACTGTCATAGTCCGTGGCTATTTTTTCCTGTCCAGCGTTTTCTTGGTTTCGCCAATTTTTATAGCCGATTTATTCGTAATTTTAGTGTGCTCGCCGCACCCATTACCGCCCTGACCAAGAAAATGTCGGTGGTTCAGTTTCAGTGGAATCTTAAAGATGAGTCCGCCTTTGTGGAGCTATAGAAGAGGTTCAGTTCTGAGCACATTTGAATTATGCCCAATCCCTCCCTCCCTCCCTTTTATTGAGGCGGTTGATGCCTCCGAATTAGGAGCAGGCACCATATTGTCCCAGCACTCTCCTATAGACCGCAAGATATACCCGTGTGCATATTTCTCTCGTGCCCTCACTCCGGCCGAGAGGAATTACGACGTGGGGGTTCGGGAACTGCTGGCAGTTAAATTGGCTATGGAGGAGTGGCGTCACTGGTTAGAGGAAGCTGAACACCTCTTTACTGTGTAGACCGACCACAGAAATTTGGAATACGTCCAGCAAGCGAAAAGACGTAATTCACGGCAGGCGCGCTGGGCATAATTTTTTTTACCTGGTTTAATTTTCTACTGATGTACCACCCTGGTTCCAAGAACGTTAAACTGGATTCCCTGTCATGCATCTCCGATCGGTCCGACAGCCCCGCTACCCCTGAGCCTATTGTGCCAGCTGCCCAGATCGTAGCTCCTGTGTTGTGGGACTTTGAAGTGGCGGTCCAAGAGGCGTTGCGCCTAAACCCGGGTCCGGGGGGGATCCCGCCAATTGTCTTTTTGTACCTCCCGATGTGAGGTCTCGGGTACTCCAGTGGGGTCATTCCTCACAATTCGCTGCGCATCCTGGCGCTCACTGCACCAAGGAATTTCTCTCCAGACACTTTTGGTGGCCTGGTATGGAGAGAGACATGCGCAAATTTGTTGTTTGAGCTCAGAATAAGGGTTCTCGATTCCCACCCTTGGGGTTATTACACCCTTTACCCGTGCCCAGTTGACCGTGGAGCCACATCGCTTTAGACCTTTGGCCGGGTTGCCCGTTTCTCAGGGCAACACGGTCATCTTAGTAATAGTTGATAGGTTTTCCAAGGCGGCGCATTTTCTCGCTCTGGCCAAATTGCCATCTGGTGGTCAATCACGTCTTCCAAATTCACGGATCGCCCCAAGACGTGGTATTGGACTACGGTCCTGAATTTGTCAGCAAATTTTGGCACTCCTTTTGCGCACAGTCTGTTTGTGGGTGGAAGCCGGAGGACAGACTAACGGGCAAACTGAGCATACCAACCAAACACTGAAAAACATTCTTCGCTGCTTGGCGGCCTCCAATCCCACTTCATGGAGTCGTTATCTTCCCTGGGCTGAATATGCCCATAACACACTGCGTAATGCCTTCACTGGCCTTTCTCCATTCGAGGCCCAGGTGGGTTATTTGCCCCTGCTCTTTACAGAGCTGGAAAAAAATGTGGAGATTCCTTCTGCTGGCGCTTTTGTTCGGAGGTGCCGTGCGGTGTGGAAACAAGTTTGCGCCTCACTTTTGCGAGCTTCGGCGTCTCAAAAAGCTTCTGCCGACAGACATCGTTAGTCAGCCCCTCCTTATCAGGTGGGTCAGCGGGTCTGGCTCTCTACGCGAGATCTGCCTCTGCGGGTTGAGTCTCGTAAACTCGCCAATTACCCCGCTCCATGTGCATTCATCCTACTTTTCACATTTCTCATTTAAAACCATTACTTGTCAGTCCTTTGTCCCCTACTGAGAGACTCCCTCCTCCTCCTCTGCTCGTGGATGGAGGGCCGGTTTATACGGTCCGCCAAATTTTGGCAGAAAAACGGGTAGGTAGGGGGTTTTCAATTTTTAGTGGACTGGGAGGGCTATGGCCCTGAGGAACGGTGTTGGGTCCCATCCAGAAATATTTTGCACACCGAACTGATCAGAAATTTCCGTAGAGATCAATCTGGGGGATTGTCTGGGGCCGTGGCTATTTTTTCCTGTTTCGCTACGATTCTTGTCTTCTCTATCCGCAGTCTATCAAATTTTTTCCACGTTCCGGTTCGGGGTTTGCTTCTCCCCACTTATCATTCGTTTCACCTGTCCGATTGATGCCTCCAAATTTCATTACCAATACATTTACAATTTGCCAATGAATGCCAAAATATAGCTACTGTGTGCTAGCATAGCTATCGCATATCTAGCCGTATTTAGGCTAGATAAGAATGAGTGCAAGCTAACCATCACTGTCAATCTTTGATCAGCGGCAAGTTGATAATTTTTAACGATACACATTAACAAAGATGGAGCAGCTGACAACGATAATTTTGTCAGTTTTAAATTGATATAGTGTAACTTTTGTTAATGGTAGCATTTGATTATATGGGAGACTAGACAGATCACCTAGCTACTTAACACACAAACAATGGTGGAGCAGCTGACAATGATCATTTCAGTAAATTGTCTGTGTGAAATTACATGTTGATAGCTTAATACTTATAGCCTCACATTAACCATGGAGCCTATTTTTTTTAGTTTGGCCAGAACAAAAAAAGGCACCAGCAATACCAGCAGGGAATGAAATTAACTTTTTCACCCACTGGCCAGAGTGGCTAGTGGATTCTAAAAATCAGCCCAGCACTTTTCAACATTTTACCAGCCACATTACCTTTTACAATATAACACAACCTGGTTGGTTACCGGCCAAAATTTTACCAGCATTTGGCTGGTGACTGGTGTTTATTTCATACCCTGAATACCAGCCTTTTCTTCCGTAACCTTTAGCTCGACCGATCGACCAGCAGGGTCGCTAGATAGCAATGCACACAGAGCCCTGTCCGATTGAACTCTCCCATTTCCTGGCCAACACAATCACCAATTGTGCGTCGCCCTATGGAGCTACTGGCCACAGTGCTCTGGCACTGTCCATATTCGATCCAAGGCTGTGATGCTCATCCATGCACCACTGTACATTGTCTGTGAAATGATGTGTTGACGACTTCATGCTTAAAGCCTATAGTTAACCATGGAGCCAATTTTTTTAGTTTAGGCAGAACAGAAAAGGCGCCAGCATCACCAGCCTTTTCTTCTGTAAGGGTTAGCTTAGCATCTTATCCATTTTATTTCTGTTATCCATGTGTTCACTGGTGGAAGCATGCTTTTTAGGGAAAAAAGTTGGCTATCACTCAGCTGCTGAGTTTGCCTTTTCTAGATGTTAATGTTAATGTTCAGTTTTGTGCAATCTAGTACTTAGCAAATGTTAGCAAACTAAAGTTCATGTGAGGTGCAACCAAGACAGTACAGTGGGTAACATTCATTAACATTTGTCGGATAATGTTACACAGACAGACCACATGCCCCCAGTATACTGGTAAATTTTATGTGTTCTAAATTTGCGGCTCGGTTTGCGGTCAAAAATGAAATATTGCGGATCGGTTTTGGGTTGGTTTATCATAATTATAAAGTCACTAAATTATTAACGTTATTGCTAATCTTTGGTGAGTGGAACATTTAACATTGGAGCTAGTAAGGAGAGACACAATCATGTTCTAAAGAACACAATGTAAATGCCAGCCTCCGAAATTAAAGAAAAGGTAGAGGGGAGTTCAGCATTGTGGAAAACAATGCAAAAGTAAAATATGACTGGAAAGACATTGGCATTATTGTCGACAGCGACAATGAACACGTAAAAGGATATTCCGCTTGCAAGACATGCAAAGTATTTGTGTATGACAGTCATAAAATCTGTACCTCAATCATAGGATAGCAGACTCTTGGCCTCTTGTTGATGGAAGACTGAAGTACATGCAAGAAAACAAGTGGAGCCAAGCTGGTAACCCTAGTGGGTAATAAATAAATGACAGCTTCACAGTTTCAACCACTTTCCTTGCTTACAGCTGATGTTAATAAGAAGAATACCCAAGTCCTCAGAGGACATTAAAGCTGAGTCTCGACAAATGTGGCTTTGGTTATGTTTACAGTTTGTTTACTTGTTCTACTATAGTGTGAGCCAAACCAGTGATTGTAACATCACTGTAACAGCTATATTTTGAAATAGCATGGTTTCACAAACATTGCAACATCCACAGTGTCAAACAAGTCAACTTTTTACATGTAAGTATCATGTTATTGTTGTGCTGAGAGAGGGTTAAGATTTACATAACACTATGAAGAAAATACAAGTGCCCAATTCTTCTCAATTTCCTATGTAAAGACTCAAGTCAGTGCAATAGCCTCAAGAATGAAAGCACAGAACTGAGACTAATGCGGGAGTGATGAATGCAACAGGGAAATCACTGTATCAGGACTAAAGCCTTGTATTCTTCCCTTTAATGATGTGGTGGTATATGAAGGACCTCAATTCATCCTGGAGTTTGAGTAACTGTAGCAATGGAAAGGAAGGAAACTGTTGTGCTTCAGCAGGAGGCCAAAATATCTTTATCACCGGTAGAGCTACTTGTGTACACAACTAGAATAATTTTTGTCAGCTTATTGTAACACTGCAATAGAGCAGTTGGGTGCTGTGAAACACTGTTCCCCCCTGATAAACTAGAAAATCATGAATGGAATTTTGCTTGAGCTGGGCATTTGTATGGGGAAATGTGCAGATTAATCTAGATATTTAAAAAGTATTGTACTCACCATGACATTTGGAGTGGAAATTGAATGTATGAATAACAGCGCACATTTTCATCAGATGACTGAATTCAAAGTGAATCAGGCATTGTACCACATGGTATACTTAATGCTTTGCTCTGACATTCAGAATCACAGGTCCAGCAAAGTATATAAAGGATTCACAGCATAATAAATGTGTCAGAGCTTGACATTTTTGCAAAAAAAATATTTATACAGTCACTGAAGGACCCTAAAGTCGTGGAAACATGAGACAATAGCTCGCCATTTCACCTACGTCAATTCCACGCTGGCTAAGACAAACACTGAATGAAAATGTAAAATGAATGGGCCCCAATGTCAAAGCCCATCACATTTTACTGTTGTTGCACGATCCACTCATAAAAAATATGCATTGCTCCTATAGCTTATAATAGATAAATAATAGATTATTATTGTTATTTTTTACATTAATTTGTCATTATGTCATTAATACATTTCTTCACTTTCCCAATAGACTTGTTATTTAAGTGTATATAAATTATTTATTTATTTATTTATTTATTTATTTTTCTTTAAATGAATGTTGCACTGACAAGAAGCACTTTTAAATTTCGTTGTACCTGTGACAATGACAATAAAGATCTATCTATCTATCTATCTAAATGTAAAAGCATTTGGTTTTAATTAACAATTGCTTTGAATAGAATAATCCCAGTTGTATGGACTTTCAAACTAGACAATTTTGATATGTTCTGCACACCAAAGTTGTATATGCCCCGCAAAATAGCTTACAATGTACTATCCAATATCATGTGACCTTAAAAAAGAAAAAGAAAAATAACTTTCTGAGGAGTCGGCCTCAGAGATTGTTTTAGCAGTTACACTGGTACTATTTGTCACGAGGTTCCCAAAACAACGGCGTTGTTTTTAAAAGCATGTGGTACTTTATAGAGAAAAGCTTATTTTCAAAGGATAATCATTAAAACTCCCTGAGAATCCCCTTTGCAATCTTCTGAATTTACTAATATATGGATGGCAAAGCGTGTTGGCAGAATTCAGCAGAGAGAAGCAGCAGTCAGGGGGAGGAGGCGAGCCACGGTGTTTTGCTAACAGCCCTCTGTAGTTTATAAAATACAACAACATAACTGCTGTCTGCTGACCCTTACTAACACTGTGGATTTCATGGGCATGGAGAAGCCCAATGTCAACCTTGCTTGACATATTTTGTAAGTGTGTTATATTAAAATAATATAATATATAAATTTACAAAATGTATAAAATTATACAAGAATATAAATTAATAGAGAAACCCCAGTAGACATTACAATGCATTGTATGTGCACATACCAACTGTACTGTACTGTATACATGCTAGGCTTAGGGATAGCATTCTTTTTAAAAAATCATGAATAACAAAAAGTTTATCTAAATGTAACATAAATTAAAATTTGAATATACTATACATAAACATGGCTTTCACATCAGTGAATTGATCTTTGTGAAATTTAAACATCCGTCACAAAAATCAACAATAATAAATAAATTAGTTATTTTGTTAAGAATCCTGATTCTTTTCTTATCTAAAATGTTGCATCAGTCAAAAGGCTTACCTATTCTGCAACCAATCCAACTAAAGTATTTCTGAAATCAGCCCTGTTTAACTGGTGGACAAGTTCACTGCACTTTGACTATTTGCAGTTCGTTTTCCTTATTTACCTTATTGTCACCCAACAGTCAAATACACTCTCTTGTCTTTCAGTTGTAGTAAATTTAAAATGAGATGACAATTTGCTGGTTCAGAACGTGACACAAGGCAATTCAATGCAATGTATCCTTTTAAAAATGACAGTGCAGTTAAAAGGCGGTAAACACTTTTTGTTTGTTGCAGATGTAACTTTAAGTATATTTCTGACTCTTACTGGTTTAGTGGGCCATTCTGTTTGGCCATATTAGCATTGACTATATTGTGAAAAAAGTTACTGCTGTTCAACACACCTCAATATATATGTGCATACATATATAATATACCACTTGTTTGAAACCTTGTAAAATAAATAAAATAATTATAAGTTAACAAACAAGGAAATATTTGTCAAAAATTAAGGCACTGAATTGAAACAGTATATAGTACATAATGTGTTTGCGTGTGCGTTAAAGTAGTAAATCTGGATATATTTCTCAGCAAAAATCCTTCTTTGAAACAGGACAGACTGGACGATCAAGGTAGAAACGAATAAAAAGCTTCTTCATTGGTAACAGTCTTCTAGTTTATCCACGCTTATATCATGGGTATACTGATGTGGGTTTAAGACAGTGAAGTCAAGAGAAAGTGTGAGCAGTATTCCATTGGGTAATAAAATCCTTAACTTTGAAATTATGCTTTAATAAGTGTGTAATCTTATTTTGACTTTACACTTGGAAATATGCGTAAAACGATAGCAGACCAGGAAATTAAAAAGTCTGTTTTCTGGTTTTTGCTTGAACCACCTGTTTTACCCCCCCCCCAAAAAAAAAAACCCTCCACCCACCCCCAAGTAGCTACAAGCAGACTAAACTAAATGTCTAACAACACTTTCAAACACCCATCTGGTCTTCATTTAATAACCAAACAAAAGTATTTGTTTTAGACATTCAATTCAAAAGATATTTACTGTAGATATTATGTGAAGTGAAAATAAATCACATTAAAACAAGGTTGAAAAGGCATGCATCCAAGCATCAGCTCAAATCAGACAACCCAGGTGGTTGATTTTCAATAAAATTTTATTAAGTAATTTACATTGTTATCTTTTATATTTAGAAAACGGTACATATAGCCTAAATATGTCAAATCCTCAAACTTATATGTAGATATGGAATCAGATTTTCGATTTGTAATTGTAGCATCAGAGCCATTGTTCATAATCCAATATAGCAGTTCAAATGATGACAAATGGGCCAGATAGGTAGATTGCAATCTGGTAGTCTTCCAGTCATCATGTTTAATTGATGCCAATAATTCACACAGATGGAGACTGGGTCAATGCAAAGCATGACCTTTATTAAAAAAGTGCTGTAAACTGGGGTAGCTGCTTCTTAAACTGGAAGGAGAGTATGGAATAGCCATTGCAGAAACTTATTTGTTCAAATGTATGTGTATTATCATAAAGTAAATAGTACATGCCAGTGGTCTGTTCTGTTCCGAGCAAAGAAACTTAAAAAAAATATTCCATACAGTTAAAAGAAGACCTTGTTTAAACTTAACAATGACTTCCTGGGTCAACTCTGTAAAGAATTTGAGAACAGAACATGCTGCTTGTTGGCAACCTGTTTATTTGGAGCAAGATCATTTTCATCCTGAATGTGGTTTCTGTGCTATTTAGGTGTATTCATTTCCAGCAGACCTGCAAGCAGCATACCTTGAACCTGTATGTGTTTGACTGGGTGAGACAAAAAAAATAGTTTGAAAAGATAACCCAGGAGCCACAGAGTCTGTGGGGTGTTGCTCTGACTTTCCTCATCAGACAAAGAGGCAAGTGTGGGATTTCCAAGTCACTCTCACTCCCATTGTCACTATGCGAAAAGCTGATAGAAAAAGCAATAATGATACGTTGTTCTCAGCCTTGAAAACAACAGACTGCCTTGTGTAGAATCATATGCTGCTGCAGAAAACCTTTTTCCCAAGGAACTAAATTAATAGCGGTTTTACCAACTTTTTTTAATGCTACCCAGAAGAGAAGTCGATTGAAGCTTGGCATGAGATTAGGCCTTTGGCAGCCTTGAAATAACTCTTTGCCATCTTGCATTCCCAGGAGGCTCTCCACATAAAGTTACTGTTAGTCCAGGGTCACGCTCTGATGCAATGCTCTTGTTGAGTCTCAAAGAGGACAGGGCTACTGCCAACAATGCTGGAATCACCTGATAATATGGCCCGGGCTGGCAAAGGAGAGACAGCGAGAAGATGCGTGCGATTTGGGTAGCGGTCTCTCACACATATAGATGTTCAGTTCTGAGTCGTTGACCTAACGCCAGTTATCGCTGCTGTTCCATCAGAGAGATGGCAGCGAAATATAAACCAAGTCTTATTTCTGAATGACTTTCAGACAATCCAGTTTACAGCGCAACAGCCCTCATTTTATAGTCTAAGTAATCCAGTTCTTTCATTGGAGATGATGAGAAATGTGTACCGGTCAGGCATATTTGAGTATTCTTGAGAAAAATATAAATTGTAATTTTGAGCTGCAAATTCTTCCTCCAAGATTGTAATGAAAGGCACATCTCATATTGTCCATTTTAATTAGCAGGGGAAGACAGTGGGCATAAAGATTGGTGAGCAGGGCAATGCTGCAACCCCAATTTGAACTATATAATCTGCTAATTATTACATTCCTTTACACTGAATGCAGAACATTCAGTATGTACCACATTTATATTCTTTTGATGCATATTCTCTATTCATTTAGAAACAAATATATCACTGAATCCTAATGGAAGAAGGCCGCTTCCTGGAATACACTCCATGATTTCACTCAGATATTTTGCCGGCTTTATCCTGTCCCAGTATCATTTTCCTTACTGAAGTGAAATCCTAAAAATGTAAGTTTGTATCAGGACTAAATAAAACAAATTAAATAAAGGCCGAATAATTGCTCCAACACTCTCCAGGTGGCTCTAAAAACTTACGTGACCCTAAAGGATCATCCAGAAATGCAGGATTTAATCCACTTTAGAGCTGTGCTTCAGATCCCAAGTGTAGTCAGGTTGGAGAGGGGGAGCTGGTGTTCTACAGTGTCAAAAGGGCACAGTAGAAAAGCTGTAGAAAGGGCCACTAGTATTATGGCAGAAGAGAGGAAAGATGCTTTAGCTGACTGAATTGCTTCAGTGATCAAATCAAATCAATATGGTAAATGGACTGCACTTATATAGCGCCTTTATCCAAAGTGCTTTACAATGGCCTCTCACTCACCCGTTCACACACACATTCACACACCAATGGCGGCATCCACCGTGCAAGGCGCTAGCCTGCTCATTGGGAGCAATTTGGGGTTCAGTGTCTTGCCCAAGGACACTTTGACATGTGGACAGGAGGAGCCGGGGATCGAACCGCCAACCCTGCGATCAGCGGACGACCGCTCCACCTCCTGAGCCACAGCCGCCCCAATATGTAGCATGTTCGCGGTCTCCCTCATTGAGGAGGGAATGGTGGTGGCTGTCGTGGTAGAAGATGGAATAATTACGAAGCCAGATTGAGTGATTGGAAGGGAACGCTGGGGCTGGGTTCCCTGAGGGAATATAATAAAGCGCACCTGGGGTAAAGAGAGAGAACTGACGGAAGGCGAGAGAGAGCCATGAGGCGGTGTTTCTTTTCTTTTCATTATTAGTTTGATTACGTTTCTTTGTATAAATGTGAATGTGCTGTGTCAATGTACGGCAAGAACTTACCTGAACGAAGCGGGCCGCTGAAAGCAATCTGAGGCGCCTGCGAAAACAAAAACCACAACAGCGGTATTAGACCCGGAACTGGCGGACAGCAACGACAGCGAACTGCAGAGCTGATCAGTGCGACGGAGCCAGTGTGTCCGGGAAGATACGGCGATGAGCTGTTGCTGGGGAACTGACTTTCTTCAGATTGGAAGGAATGTATTTTCATATCAGCACTCCTTCCCTTATTGGTGGGACGAGCGAGAAAGGCCCATCTGTCACGAGTGTGGAGGTGCAGGACATGTGCAGCGGAGGTGCCCTACTCGTCGCCCAGCTGGGGGTCCGTTAAACGCCAACCCCCAGGTAGGCATGGCGAATATAGACCCACAGGAGAAAGAACAGCAGAAGGAAGGAGTGCTGGGAAGGTGCCCCCGGGTGGAGGTGGAGGTCGGTGGGCGACGGTTCCCATGCTTATTGGACACTGGCTCACAGGTCACGTTGCTTAGTGAGAGGTACTACTGGCGGTGGTTGGGGGACAGGCCCATGCAGAATCCCGCCATCTTGGAATGGCTCAACAAGCATGCGGCCACGAAAAGGTATCGCCCTCTCCCTCCTAGTCTATTCCCAGAGTTGCGGTCCCTGCTGCGGGAAATGCTGGAGAGTGGGGTGATCGCCGAGAGTGCCAGCCCATAGGCTGCGCCGATGGTCCTCGTGAGAAAAAAGGATGGGGCATGGCGCTTCTGCATGTACTACCGGCGGCTAAATGCAGTGACACATTGAGACGGATTGCCCCGGATTGAGGAATCGTTGATGGGCCAAAAACGGGCAGAGTGGTACTCCACCCTGGATCTGGCCAGAGGCTAATGGGGGAGAGGTCGACCCCGCGGACCGCGAGAAGACGGCTTTTGCCACTCTCATGAGCCTGTACCAATTCAACCGAAAACCATTCAGTCTACTGCAGCCTGGGACATCAGGTGAACGAATCGCTCCTTATTTACCTTGACGATGTCATCGTTTATTCCCCTGATGTACGGCGAGAACTTACCTGAACGAGGCGGGCAGCTGAAAGCAATCTGAGGTGCCTGTGAAAACAAGAACCACAACAGCGGCATTAGACCCGGAACTGGCGGACAGCAATGACGGCGAACTGCAGAGCTGATCAGTGGAGCCAGTGTCCCGGGAAATACGGCAATGAGCAGTTGCTGGGGGAACTGACTTCCAAGGAATGTATTTTTGCCGTATCTGGAGCAGCAGTGTGTGTGTGGGTCTCAGACTGGAACGAGCAGTGAACTGAGCGACAGCGGGCGTGTCCTTTCTTTTCTGTCAGAGTCGGGGTGCCGCATCCAACTCGGCGAGAGTGATGAGAGCGATGGGGCGCAGTGAAGGCCTGGGTCCCGGGATTCGCCTGAGTGGTGGACAGTTGGAATCCTCATTAGCGACCACCAAGGACGGCAAAAGCTGTCCGTGGGTGATTGTATGTGTGGTTATTTTTGGGCCGGCTTGTGTTTTAAAAATTTTTTGTGGCAGTCCTCCCAGAGTGGCGCCGTGGGTAGAACTCCACAACATATATTATTTTGTGTGTTTCATGTTATTTGTTTGTGGCATGGGATGTTAGTGAGTTTTGTTATTGTATGCGTGTATGCCGCCGTGGTTGTTTGTGTGTGGGCTTTCACCTCGTGAGTATTGTGGGGCCGGGCGGCCGGTAGCCCCCGAGGTGGGCTATTGAGGGTGCGATCACGAGTGTGTGTGTGTGTGTGTGTGTGCCCATATGCAATAGCCTAAATAATTATGAGCACTGTGTGTGGGGGTAGGCACGCTTACTACGGGTGGGGTCGGCTTTGTCCGGCAGAGTGGAGAGAAAGAGACTGGGGGGGAAAGGAACCCACATACGGGCAAAGCCTCTGTGAGCTGTGTTATACTATGACTCATTGTTTTAAATTAATTGTAGTGAATACTCATTTCTGTGTGGTGTACTGTTTGGGGAGTGGTGAATCCAAGAAAAAAACCTGGTCCAGATTCAGGCACAGGATTTGCCCGGTTTAACTAGCGACAAATATTTATTTATATAGCGCATTTCACAACTAGTTGTCACAATACGCTTCACAAAAAAACCCAGCTTAAAGCCCCACAAGAGCAAGCCAATGGCAACAGTGGCAAAGAAAAACTCCCTGGTGTAACTAGGAAGAAAACCTGGGAGGAACCAGACTCAAGAGGGGAACCCATTCTCCTCGGCTCAGGGTCTAGGTCTTAATGACCAGCATGGTCAAAACAGGCAATGTCCTTGTTAATAGAATTAGCAGCAGATAGATGACAGTCGAGAAGTGACGGCAATGCTGGTGGGGAACTGGGCGCAGAGAAGCGGTGGCGGTGGGAGCAGCGGGCAGCAGTGGTGAGGAGGGGAGGGGCAAGTGGCGACGGAGAGGAAGCCAAACAGCAGCGGCGAGGGAGTCGGACAAGTTGGACAAGTGCCCCCACCAGGAGTAATCTACAGTATAGCTGCATAGCTATGAAGACAGAGTTTGAGAACCGATCCAGTCATGAGAGGGAAAACAATCCTACCCACCTATCAAGAGCCAGCCCAGGAAGATGCCACCCCACATTACTCTATGGCTAAGGGCTTTTCTGGTCCTGTCTCCAGACTAAAACTCGTTATAAGCCTGATCATAGAGGTGCGTTTTTAATCTAGAATTAAATATTGAAACTGTGTCTGATTCCTTTATAAATTTTGGCGCTCTGTATGAGAAAGTTCTACCACCCGTCAAGTTTTTAGATATTCTAGGGACTACTAAGTAGCCTGCGTCTTGGAAACGAACTGATCTTTTTGGCTTATATGGTAAAAGCAGATTACACATATACACTGGCGCAAGTCCATTTAAAGCTTTAAAGGTCAAAAGCAAAACCTTAAAGTCTATCCTATACTTAATTGGTAGCCAATAAAGTGATGCTAGCATTGGGGTAATATGCTCATACTTCTTAGTTCTAGTCAAAATGCGAGCGGCTGCATTCTGCACAAGCTGGAGATTATTTGGCAAGGATTTAGGGCAGCCAGATAGCAGGGCATTACAGTATTCTAGCCTAGACGTAACAAAAGCATGGATCAATTTCTCTGCATCCCCTTCTGATAGGAAGTGCCTAATTTTAGCTATGTTCCTTAACTGAAAGAAAGCTACTTTGGATATGTGTTTTAAGTGCGCGCTAAAGGTTAGATCTGGATCTATAGTAACACCTTGGTCTTTCACAGCTGAATTTGGAACAACTAAACAACCATCAAAATTTTAAGTAGATTAAGTACACAATTTCTCCCTTTGTTGTTTTGGACCTAAAACCAGCATTTCAGTCTTCTCTGAGTTTAGGAGCAGGAAGTTAGAATGCATCCAAGCTTTAATATCTGCATTTAGTTTATTCAGTGATGGAGAGGAGGCCAGTCTCAGTGGAGCTGGATGGAAGAGGGTCGAGAAGGTTATTCTGTAAGCAGAAGTAAAAGAGTTAGGGCAATGACATCTGAAAGGAACTGTGGACATAGTCTGCAAAGTCATCAGCAGAGAGGGCAGAAGAAGGTGGAGGAGAGGGAGGGTTGAGAAGTGAAGAGAAGGTGAAAAGAAGGTGGCCTGCTTCAATATGGAGCTTTTAATTTTGGATTGAAAAAGGGGGCAGGGAATTCCCAAGACACTAAAATGAGTAAGGGTGGAGTGTGAGGGAGAAATAATAGGCAGTATAAAGATCTACAGGGGTTGCAGTGTTGTCTAGGGTGATCCAGGTTTCAGTGAGGGCAAGGAATTATAGGAAAGCAAAGGCTGACAATGTTACGACATTTAACAACAATTGAATCCCTTCAATTTTCAATCAATTTTGTCACACAATATACTGTTTGAAAGTGTTAAAACACATGATTCAATCTCTATAAACTATTTTACAATCCCATTGGTATAGCGACAATGGTTGCTTGTTTTATAACACGACACAAAAAAGGCTCAATCAAAACGATGATTCCATACGTTGGATATGTTCTGGAAATCCACAGACGACACAAATCACAATAATGTCGATATTCTTATTCCGGAATTTAAAAAAATAATCTTCAGAGAAAAAAATTCCACTGTGTTTCAACTTCTGTTACTTTGTTTCTGTAATACTTAGAGTAATTCTGATTCTGGAAAAACAAACTCCTAAGATTTACCTTACAGAAGAGACTATGCCTGTATTAGTTCAAGAACAGTAACCATTTTATTTTTTGGCTTGTGTACAAAAATAAAGGGTCAAGAACTTTTGAAATATTTGATGGAAAAGTCTTGTCATTCTGGCAGACAAAATAAATGAAATACAAGATCAAGTTTGAACCATTAAAACTGGCTGCATGCTGATACTTCATGTTTAGTAAAGAGCTTGTATGTGGCACATGCAGAAGTGAAGTATTATCCCCAAATTTGCTACACTATAAATATCCCAGTGAGCAAAAGCCGGAATCTATATGTATAGAGGGGTGGAAATCTAGGGTGAGAGACATATTGAGATAAACAGACTATAGGTTAACCCCAATAGCTCAGGTTTTACCCTGATATAGCCTGGCTGCATCCTATTCGGCTCGAAAACTTTCACTTTTCAACCAAATGTAGCCGGGTATTCACCTGAATGCCTAAACAGCGTTTAACTGACTTTTTACCACAAAGATTTCCACTGGGATATTCCCAGTGTTGTGTGTCTGTTTCATGTTGAAATTTTCTCTACAATGAAGTGGAACTGTATCGCCTACTAGGAATCATCGTATATGCTAATGTGAGTACCCACCTTGAATGGTGTAGAATGGAAGGACTCAAAGTTGTTTGGTGAACCAAGGTAGAATTTTCTAGGTAGGATTTTGTAGGTAATAGGTTTTCTCATGTTCAGATTTTGTCAGTCCTGTAACCTTGTGCATTTCTAGAATATACTAGGTGGGCCTAGCTATATAACCATCCCTCTCAATGTTAATGTTAATACTATGTCTATCTAAAAACATTTTTTAAAATTATTATTTTGGATAGTTTACAGCACCACATAAAATTATAAAATTGTTAGCATTTCTCTGAATACATTTGTCACAGTCGAAATGTACTTAGTTATTAATACTGTGAGGGTTGGTGAACCAAACGTGACTAATAAAGGATCTAAAAGCGTATCAGGAAGATACGCCACAAAGTGGATATAACCGCACCAGGGAAGGAATGAAACAATACTACCACAAAAGGAGGCGAGACTCGAAAATAGCGAGTATAAATAACAAAAGAACCTCACGCTCTAAATCAAAGAGCGCACATGAGAGGTTAAAAACCCCCCAAAAAAAAAAGTAAACGGGTGAAGGAAAGAAACAGAAAATCTAACATGTTATACCTAAGCTCTTGTATAAAAAGAGCTGAAAACAAAAAATAACAGGTCGAGAGATATTAGGATAAAGCAAAAAATTGGAAGGGAAGGAAATAACCTAATCTAATCCGAAACAATAACCGGACTTGCTGCGTTTCTTATTTGTACAAACCAGAAATGCAGTGACCGAATTCCTATACCGTTTACCGACTTTGTTTGTCAACATAGCAAGACAATATCGAAGTGCAGGAAGACGGAAGTCCTGAGCTATTTATAACCGGCAGGAAACTCAAAACAGGTGTGAGGAATAATATGGTTAGGGTTAGCCTAGAATGTCTTGCTTCTTGCTTCTGTCAATAGTTCTAATTTCAACAGCGAAAAATGGGAGTTTTGGAAATATTTTACAAAAGCCCCAGACAAAGGTTACAAGTGTAACATAAACTAGTAGAATAATCATTTATAAAAGACAAAAATAATCAGACGCTGGGATTCGAACCTTAAACGCCAGAAGTAGCCTAAATGTTTCCAGAGCCACATCTGCAGGGGTGCAGGAAGACGTTCTAAGTAGGGGTGCTGCGTCATTATAATTTGTATTTATTCATTAATTTATATATTTTACAGAATGATGCTGAAAAATGACAGGCAATGAATAGTATTCAAAATTATGAAAGCGTGTGTTTATCAAAGTAACAGAAAGTGATGTAGCCTACAGTCGTATGCTTTTTTATAACGTTACTTCAAGCAAATACATTGTTTGGTTCACACATTAAAACACTTCCCAGGAGAAAGTGATATTGTGATACGCAGAGCATTGTGTATGCACCTGCACCCACGCACATTACAGTATGCCAAATTTACCATATTTGCAACATTATAGCTATGAACGATGATAGCATTAGCTTGCTCGGTACATCTGTGGCTTGCTACAGTGTGACAAATGGTTTACACAGTATACTACATGCGCCAGAATAGCCTACTGAGGTTTGACGTAGCTAGTAAACACACAAAAACAAATCATTCGTTGGAGGAAATGCTTTAGGGCAGGGGTGCACAAACATTTTCAGCGATGACCCAAAGATATCAATCCATACTTTTCGCGACCCAAACTAATGTAACTTTCATTAATTAACAATTAATTGTGAAACTGCTGACAATAGCCATGTTTTTAATACATAAAAGCTAAATGATGGGACAAAGTTACTGAAATTAGTAGGCAATTAATCACAAAAAGCATAGTGAAACTAATAGAATTGTATGCCCTTTTCGCACTGGACTAGTATTAGGCTACCTGGGAACCGCATGTGATTTAAGAAGCTTTTTTCCCCCAGTGGCTAAAGAGTGTACTGCAATGCCTGGTGGCAAAAATAACTTGAAACCCCGTCCACCCCATTGTAAGCCCATGGAGAAAGCCCAAAAAGAGGCGAATGTTCTCTGAGGAAGTATAAAATTAAAATTAAAAATGTACACAAGAAATTATGGTTTAACTAGTTAATCCCATCCCGTCTAATGTCTCCCCTGGGTCCATTTTTTTTAAATAATCGCACCAATATTTCTAAATGAGGGTTTATTTCAGTGCACGCAGTATGGCTTTTTATGGACCATATAAAGATTTCCGCATCCTGCCTGGGACAGTCCTTCAGTGACATAGGTCAGACCAGGGTCAGACCACAAAAGTTCAGTGGCAGGTGTAACATTAATGCTGTTTTTTATTCCGATTAGATCTCACCAAAAAAGTCCAAACATGTCATGTGCTGTATTCAACTGTGGTAATAGCTATTCCAAGGATTCTTCTCTCCAGTTCTTTCGGTAAGTACATTTGAGACCCGCTGTATCACAATCAATCGGCAGTCATAACGGCGTATTTTCGGATAAACTACGTTTTATGTCAATTTTATTTTATGCCATTTTGGGGTTTCAACTGGCTAACAATAGCTATCCATCTAATGGTTATATCTCTCGCTAGCGACCTCTAACTCTCACTTGCTATCAATATCATTTTGTAGCTAGCTAGCATCTATTTATTTGTCTGTCTCTATCCATCCATCATGCTAGCTAGCGATCTGTGTAACTTAATGTTATCTCTCGCTAGCTAACGTTAAGTTTATACTGCACTGCTAGCAAACTTCACAAGTTTAATGTTAACTAAACATCAATAGTAATAGTAGTAGTAAACTAAAATTGTAACGCAATTTAACTGTATGTTCACATATACACTCAGATACAGTCAAGCGGAAAGTCTGCACACCCCTTTCACCTTCTCCACATTTTATTACGTTACAGACATATTCTACAATAGATTGAGTTCGTTTTTTGTCTCGAAATTCTACACAAAATAGCCCATAATGACAAAGTGAAAACAGGTTTTTAGACATGTGTGCTAATTTATTAAAAATCTAAATGTAAAATATCGTATGTACACAAGTGTGCACACCCTTTGATATGACACCCAAAAGTCAGCTGAGGTGCATTTAGTTTCCACTGATACTGCTTGAGATGTTTTTACAACTTAAGTGGAGTCCACCTGTGATAAATTAAATTGATTGGACATGATTGGGGATTGCCAACACCTGCCTATATAAGGTGCCACAGTTGACAGTGCATGTCAGAGCAAACTCCAAACCATGGGGTCAAAGGAATTATCTGCAGACCTCAGAAACAGGATTGTGTCAAGGCATAGATCTGGAGAAGGGTACGGAAAAATCTCTGCAGCTTTACAGGTCCCAAAGAGCACAGTGGCCACCATCCTTCGTAAATGGAAGAAGTTTGGAACCACCAAGAATCTTCCTAGACCTGGCCGCCCGGCCAAACTGAGCAATTGGGGAAGACAGGCCTTGGTCAGGGAGGTGAGCAGGAACCCGAGGGTCACTCTGACAGAGCTCCAGCGTATCCTTGTGGAGATGGGAGAACCTTTCAGAAGATCAACCATCCAGGCAGCACTCCACCAATCAGGCCTTTATGGTAGAGTGGCCACACGAAGCCCCTCCTTAGTAAAAGGCACATCACAGCCTGCTTGGAGTTTTCCAAAAGGCACCTAGAGGACTCTCAAACCATGAAAATCAAGATTCTCTGGTCATCTCAAGCACTTTGAGCTGCATTCAGTTGTATGAAAGGTGCTATATAAATAAAATACTTACTTACTTACTTACTGATGAAACCAAAATTTAACTTTTTGGCCTGAAAACCAAGCGTCACGTCTGGAGGAAATCAGGCACCGCTCATCACCTGGCTAATACCATCCCGACAGTGAAGCATGTCGGTGGCAGCATCATAATGTGGGGATGTTTTTCAGCAGCGGGAACGGGGCGACTAGTCCTGATAGAGGAAAAAATGAATGCAGCTAAGTACACCGAGATCCTTGAAGAAACCCTGCTCCAGAGCGTTCTGGACCTCAGGACTGGGGCGAAGGTTTACCTTCCAACATGACAACGACCCGAAGCACACAACCAAGAGAACAAAGAAGTGGCTTCGGAGAAAGTCTGTGCATGTCCTTGAGTGGCCCAGCCAGAGCCCAGACCTGAATCCAATTGAACCTCTGTGGAAAGAGCTGAAAATGGCTGTGTACCGACGCTCCCCATCCAACCTGATGGAGCTTGCAAGGATATGCCAAGAGGAATGGGCAAAAATGTCCAGAAACAAGTGTGCCAAGCTCGTAGCTTCTTTCCCAAGACGCCTTGAAGCTGTAATCGCTGCCAAAGGTGCAACAACCAAGTATTAGGCTAAGGGTGTGTACAGATAGGTAACCCCTAAATAACCTATTTTTGTCAGTAAAATAAAATTGCATATTTTCTAAAAACCTGTTTTCACATAATTTACAGCCATCTAGCCAACCATGTGTTGTTCCATATTGTTTCAGTGTAATTTACAGCTAAATCTAGTCCCACCCCCCAATTCCAATAGAGATCCAATCAAATGCGTAGGGGTTATAGTATCACTTGTAGGAGTACCAGAAAATAAGATATCAAGAGACTTTCGATATTGTTGGGTCACAGACATCAGGAAGTCATGGCATGCAAAGGATATGCGACCAACTACATAAAAATTATGACTTTATTCTACATTAAGTTAAACTGTCCAATATTCTTTGATAGCCGAAAAGGGGGGGGGGGGTGGGACTATGTACAAAAGGTTCTATAATTTCTAAATGGTTCATCCGAAATTATGGTGCTCACTGTATTTCCTGGTTCCTACGTTGAGCTGTATCTTGAGTAGCCTACCGACGTTTCTGAGCCGGTCAAATAATAACATTAAAGCGTTGGCACTTTTGAGAAAGATTCACAAAGTTAAGTAAAACACATTGATCCACTGTCTCATTTTTTACTCAAAGGACACGTTGCTACCACGTATTTTTAATGATGGCAGTATGATGTCTGGTTTCTACATTGTCTTGCATTAATTTCTCAATCGTCCTAACAACGTTACCAAATGACAATGCCACTACGTCTTTTTGTTCACGTTCATACATTGTCAAGATTCAGACATTGTGGAAACCAGTTATTTTTAGTCATGACTGATAAACAATCAAACAACGAGAAAACAACGTTACATAGACGGTCGCATGGGAGAAAATGCCTAAGAGGTTGTAATGTTCAACATAGGTTCAGAATATAGGAAGTATATACAGTAGTATAGTATATAAAATGATCCCCGAAAACAAATAGTAATTTCTCCGGTTTTAATCAATCACATAATCAGATACCTGTCCCACATTTAGCTATACAAGTAGCAGATAGGGCAAGTACCGCGGATGAATTTGGGTCAAAGACGAGACGTGTAAATTTGGTGTCCGAAGGCCATTCATTTAACATAAAAAAAAAATATGTATAAATATAATATTAAATCACTCAACTCTTACCCTTCTTTTGACCCATAAATATTTGTGTTTCAAACTATTAAATTAAGGGAGTTATTGAGCTCTATCTAAAAAAATATCTAAAATATATTTAAAAACTTGAAAAACTTTTGTCCGGACTGCATCGCTTCATCAAAATACATTTTAAAGCATGATGGTAATCATGTGACAGTGTGTGATATCACAAATAAGACCCATTGAAGACCCTCTATCAATACGATGAGGTGAGTAAATCTTTCTGAAATATTTGATGATTTCACCCTTTCACCCTCTAGTAACCTTTGTAACAAAAACGCATGTCCTTCAGTACAACACAAAACATACTTTTAATGTTATTATTTTATAAAAAAGCTATATTAAATATGAAAAGTAAGGATAATCTGCATAGGTCAAGGTCATTACTTTATATAGGTGGCCAAGGAACTGCCTGTTAAATATGTTTTGTATGAAATCCGTCCTTCAGTATCACGCTTTTGTCCTTCAGCACAACAAAAGTTTCATGTTATACCACAATGTCACCCATTATGCTGAATGACAGTAGCTTTGTAATCCCATGTTTTCACTAGTTTACAACATTTAATCATGCAATTCATATTTACTTGTTGTATGAATACTGAATATGATAACTTTAAACTATTTTATGGCATTTTATGGCATTGTCTAATAAGAAGAGGGCTGTACGGCACAAAAGATTAATGCAGATCCAGTTGCTAGGGAGGAAAGACTAGCCAGAAGAAAAGCAAGGTATTGTTTTCATGGTTTCATGCTACTGTCAGCAACAGAATAGGATATAATAGGATATAAAGCTTAACATTAAGTTGCACTATTACACTGTAGTTAATGTTTTATTGCACTGCAGTTAATGTATAACTGATGGATTATATTAGTTCATATAATATTACACACACAATTATGGATTAAAAATGGATTGTGAATTATATTAGTTAATAGCTGCTTCACATTTGGGGCACTTTATGAAAAATCGAGACTGTACAAGTTTGAATTGAAGTAGTTTGATGGGCATTTTATGTAGCTATTTTGTGTAGGTATCTTCAAATTACATTTGTGTACCTGCATTGAATAGAAATGTACCAGTTACAGTATAACAATGCATCATTACAACATTAACTATCATGTAATAATCATGTAATAATGTAACTTAATGCAACGTAAAGTGTTGTCGCAGGCTCAAATTATAGTAAAGTGATTATTATTAACATTAGCAATGAAATAGTAACAAAACATGTTTGAGAGAGAAAGGGAGAAGGAGTTGATTTAACTTTTCAACTTTGATTAAGTGTTGCTGTCCAGCTTCCTGTTCGTCGCCGCTTGCCCCTCCCTCCCCACCACCGCTGCCAGCTGATCCTGCCGCCATCGGCACCCGGTTCCCCACCATCATTGCCACCACATCTGGAATGTCATCTAGCTGCTGCAATTTGTACTATCATGGATATTGGCAGTCAGTTTTGACCATGCTGGTCATTAAGATCTAGACTCTAAGCCGACCAGAGGAGGATGGGTTCCCCCCTTGAGTCTGGTTCCTCCCAAGGTTTCTTCCTACTTACACCAGGGAGTTTTTCCTTGCCACTGTTGCCTCTGGCTTGCTCTTGTGGGGGTTTAGGCTGGGTTTTTCTGTGAAGCGCATTGTGACTAGTTGTGAAATGCGCTATATAAATAAATATTGATTTGATTTATCATTGTCTAGCCTACTAGTAATAGACTACTAATAACATTTAATGGATGCGAATCCTATTCTGTGCCAGTGTCATAACTATTAAATTGAAATATTTTAGCTATCAGAGAAGAAAGAAGGTTCATTGGGTCATTTCTCTCTCTCTCTAGTATGGAAGTGATCTAAGTTCAGCTAGCCTGCACATTTTAAACATCTTACCCTGTTTTTTACACAGTTTAATAACTTAAAAAATAGCTAAAAAAATAAATACTATTGGTGCTACTAATAAGAGTTCATAGGATCATTATTGTTATTACTGAAGGAATCACATTTAACAATATTTGTGGGCCGTAGTGATATGTGTCATTCAGGGTAACAAAATATTGTATAACACCAGTATTTTTAATTAAAATACAATAACTTTGTTTTGTTGACTCAGAGAGACAAAAACAAATCGCAAAAAATGAAGTGAAATATATTTTCAGATATATTTTTTTTCCAGAGTAAGGCAGAAAAAACCTTCAGCAAATTTAGAGTTGTACCCATGACACATCAAATATGTGGTATTCAAAATAAAAATTATGTCATTTTTTCTGGGTAATTATATTTCTATATTTATAGTTGGTCTACTGTATTTCAAACAACATGTACTCATCACTGGGCAGATTGGTTCAAACCTTCTTTCAAAGAGCCTAATTCATACTCTTGGAGTATGTGCTTCCCCCTATGATAGTGGCCTGTACAAAAAGGCTTTGTATTTCCCTCCTGCAGTTTTGTGTAGACTGTTTCTCTATTCCTCTTATGCCTCATGCAAATATTGATGGCTAACATGTGATAATATTGGTAGGTAGCTTTTGAAAGATGGATCTAAATCGTTTACTTTTCAAATTTAGAAGTATTCTAAAGCTATATGAGCAGATGTATAATTGCATGCTGTGATTGCATTAGGTTATTAAATGTATACTTTCACCTATTGTTTTTATTTCTACCCTTTGAACTCCACTATGACATATCAGGCCAATTCGGCCTACATGTTATGCTATGACTGAAATCTTATCGACTGCTACTCTGTATGTCGACAGTGTATGTTTTCATATGTTTCATACTTCTTAGGTGTACATACCATCCGACGGGGGGAGACCGGTGATGAAGTCGACCCCTATGTGGCTCCAAGAACAGCCCAGAACAGGGAGGGGGCGGAAGAGACCAGCGGGGGGCTGATGGGAGGTCTTGGCACAGACAGGACAGGCGAGGACGTAGGCACGGGTATCCCCCTTCAGCGTGGGTCACCAGAAGCTCCTCCTAACAAGGGCGGTGGTCCTTAGGATCCCAGGGTGGCAAGACAGGCGAGAGGCATCAGCCCACTGGAGGACCTGGAATCGGACAGAGTCGGACGTGATGCCAGAGTTGGACGAAGTTGCGGTGGTCAGTCAGGACAATGAATGGTTCCTCTGCCCCCTCCAGCCAGTGTCGCCGTTCCTCCAGGGTGAGCTTAATGGCAGCTCCCGGTCCCTGACATCGTAATTCCGTTGGGCCGGGGTAAGGTGGCGGAAAATGTCGGCGCATGGATGGATCTTCTGGTCCAGGGCAGAGTGTTGGGAAAGGATGGCCCCGACTCCGGTGTCAGAGGCGTCTACCATGACAAGAAACTGGCGGTCGGGGTCCAGGTGACAGAAGGGCTGTGGGGAAAAAAACCTGGTTTTGAGGGTGGAGAAGCCTTAGTTAGCTTCAGGGGACCAGACGAAGGGAATAGAGGTGGAGGTGAAGTTAGTGAGAGGGGTGGCGAGAACTGTTCTTTGGCTCTTTGCTTGGGTCGGCCCTGATCCTCCCTTCCTCGATCACGAAACCCAGGAAAGGAACAGATGGGGCATGAAAATCAAATTTTTCAGCTTTTACAAATAGCTTGTTTTCTAACAGTCTTTGGAGGACCTGACGGACATCCTTGACATGATCGCTGGGCAACAGGTTAATACAGCAATCGTAGGGTCTGTGGGGAGGCAATGACACGGCAAGAGATTTACTGAAAATTTCAGACAGATCATAATATTGGCATAGAATAGAGAACAAGTCGGGTTTAGGAGAGCTGGGGGAGACCTGGACCCTCCAGATGGAGGTAGGGTGGAATGGAGACAGACAAAGTGGCATCTGGGGCTCCAACTGTGCACTAGCGTTGTTATCCCGGTTGAGGTGGTGATTGTGCAGATGGAGCCAGGATTTTACTGGAGTCCAAGGAGTAGGAGGCTGGTTGCAGTTGGAAGACGATGTCACATTGTAGCAGGCAGCTTCGACATTTCCCCAGATCTCCCAGGTAGCGCTCAGGACTTGGCACACGGGGCTCCCTGCCTTGGAGGAGCGGCGAAGCAGCAGGTTGAGTCTCAAGAGGCGGTGGTGTTTGACTGCCGTAGACCCTCGGGAGGGGCATTTGAACCGACATCTGACTCAGCATGGCGCCCATCTGACCCACTTAGTCAGAGACATTCTTCAGGGTCTCCTGGACGTGTTGACTGATGATTGCGCCATGACAGGAGAGGGCGTGGTGGAGCTGCTCTGAGTCGGCTGAGTCCATCATTTGGCCAGTTCGTTCTGTTAAGATCCGGGACCGGAACTGGACTCAAATGCACGACTCAGAGACAGAACTCACAATAAGCTCACTAGGGGCGTTTATTTAGGCAAGCACACAAGGCAGAGTACGGGCAAGGGACTGAATCCTGGGTTGGGCAGAACCAGAGGGCAGAGCAGGTGAGGGAAGCAGGGAAGGTGCTGGATGGTGGCTGAATCCTGGGTTAGGCATAGCAGGGGCAGAGCGGATGCAGGAAGCAGGGTAGCGTGGCTTGGAGCGGAGAAGGGAATGCAGGTTGGCGGGCAAACTAGAAAGGCAAATGACAAGGTTAGCAAAACGAGGCAAGCCAAGACAAGGCCGAACTGAAGTTTGGCTTGGTGGTGCTCATTTGAATTTCCTGTTTTTTGCGGCTTTTGACCAAGCCAAACTTAACACTTAAAACATAGTTTTTTGTTATTAATTCCCAGGGTTTTTTCTCCAGAAGATTAAAAATTAATCATCATAACTATTTTTACACATCCACTTGAACGTTAAATAAACATAACTGAAAATTGAAACATTTTTCACTTAGAAACGTATCGTGCTTACTCAACTAACGTTAACCCACAGAACTGTTCGGCACATTAACTTTACTCCCAGAATGAGCACTGTGCAGACCTGGCTAAGTTAGTGGACAAAGTACATAGGCTATACGTTTTAAGCATTAGTGCTACCCTACATAGCATAATGTATGTGTATGAACCACCAAACTATATTATATATTAACTAGGTAATAATGTTTATTCACAGGCTAATTGAACAAATACATTGAAAATGATCAAACCACAGATTGCTGGCTAGAATAGAGCGTATATCAACACAGTTCAGTGCTAGGTGGCTACAGTCAAGAAACGGACCTGGAAAAAATTATACTCTGGGACGAATTGTATGTTACAACGGGACTAAAATAACGGAGATCCTCCGGTAATAATTAGGCTACATTAACGTTACTAGTGTTGGGCAGTACGTGAACGAACAAATCTTTTTAAACTAAATTTTAAAGTCAACTGAGTGTACCGGATCATCACTCTCAATGATTCGTTCATATGCTTGCGTACGCGTCAGCTAACGTTATAGCTAAAGGCGGGCGACTGATAGTCAGAATAAAACATTTAAATATATAATGAAAGGAAAACTTTGCCATGGGGAAGCCTATCACAATTCAATGAGAACGGGTGGTATTTTCAAAGGAACTATACCGAACTGTAGACTAGGCTACTGACCACAGACTAGTCCTACTAGGTTACCACAGTTCAGTCCTACTGAATTGACTAGGCTATAGCCTAGCTATGAACTGCCGACTACTAGGCTACTGGTGAACTGGTTAAATCAATACCCGCACCGCAGTAGCCTACATAATTGTCAACCGAATCAGTTACTCTCTGCATAGGCTACAGCCTATGGCGGGAGTATTAGTAAAATAATATAGCCCGGTCAACTGTTAATGAAGCACGTTCGTGTTTTCTTTTGTATCAAAATAGCACAATAAATGGAGGCTATTTTAGGTAGGCCTAATATGCTATAACCCCATGTTTTATATAGGCTACACAAATATAATCAACATAAGGCTATATATTTTTTCTTCTTTATAAAATTCAGTAAGAAGTCTAGCTAAAGCCCTTTTCTTTATGTGATTGTTGTCAGGTAATTTGAGTCTAGATCACACACTGCGTGAATGATTGCTATTCTAATCTGAACCGCTGACTATCTAGTAGCCTAGTACTGGTGAACTGGGTGATCAATACCACTAAGTTACATCAGTGCACTTAGCTCAACCGAATCAGTAGCCTAACCCTTTGCATAAGGGCTCCCCCCATAGATGACTGAACATCGACATTCAATTTGGGAGAAAAAAAAATCCTTTGCTTTTCAAAAAGATGATAAACTATGGCCCTTTGTCACCCATTTAACTTTACCATTTGAAAATGCAATGTTTCACAATAGTCTACTTACCACAGAATGGTCAGAACTTGAGAACACACAAATTGTCATGTTTCCATAGTTTATATAATCCATATTTAATATGCTCACCTGGAATGGCTATATAGTAGCCTAATCCAGAAAACTATATAACTACAAGGAAAAAATACAAAAAGTTCATATGAGGTTTATAGAAAAAGTTTATATTATTTACTTGGAGTGCTTTTGACTGGAATCATTTTGCACAATACCTATGAAATGATATACTGAACTACGAGTATAGTGAACTGAACGTGCTGTTGGAATATTTGTCCTCTTGCGCAACTGGAGTCAGTTGAACGAATCACATAGTCAGTGACTAGAATCTTTGTACTGAACTGAACTGAATGATTTGAATCAGTAAAGTAATTTGTAATTTCCACCATGTTACCCCACCTCCCCCCATAAATGAAAACTTATCCCGTCCGAATAGGGCTGATACATAACATTACAATTCTAATCTGTCAATGTCAGGCTCTTCCAGTTTTAAGTTTATTTTTTACGCAATGTAAGTTAGCAAGCTGGCTAGCGCCACCTGGCAATGGAAGATATAATGTTAGCTAACGTTATTTAACTTGGCTAAGAGATAATTATTTCCGTTGCATTGTACTGAAAATAACTCTGTAACGTTATGCATTAAGTAAGTAAAGCTGATGGTCTTCTCCTTGGATTGTCACCTTGTCGTGGTGGAGAAGCTTGTGTAGTCCTGAGATCCCGAGAGCGATGCCGTCGGGAGCCATGCTCCTGGGAGGGTCACCCATGGCAGTAAGGTCAAGGGGGAGGCCCCTGACAAAGAGCAATCCAACCAAAACCTCAATGGTGGAACAGGCAGAGGATGATGACTCACTTTAGGGGAGCATCACAACGGCTGGGAAGGCGAATGAAGGCTGCAGCAGAAAAGGGTCCACAGTCGTCTTGGACTCCATGCCACTGGATCCCGACCCAGATCTGTCAAGGACCTGTGGCTGTCCGTGCACCAGTCTCCCCACGTTAAACAAAGTCACACACAGGCGTCCTCCATAAAGGGAATCCACCCTAACATCCCGGATTAAGTCCTATGGTGACTAGCAAGTGGCAACGGGGGCAGGATTGTGTGATCTGGAAGCCCCTAGTCATGAGCCGCCACATCAGGCGGTGGCTGCTAGATTCAATCGTTGGGCTCTTGGAACGAGGCAGAAAGACCTCTTCAGTAGCTGCACCCACGGCTGAGCAGCCCTCTTTAAGATCCACTCTACTCACCCCACCTGGGGAAGGGGCGAGAAAAGGTGCCCTAAAAATAGCCTGCCTCAAACCTCCCGATTGGATTACCGCATCTAGAGGGATCACTACACACAGTCGAAAACACAGAAATATGCATTTTGGAGCCTGGAATGTGCGCACAATGATGGATTGTGCAACCAGTGACAGACCGGAAAGGAGAACCGTGATCATCGCTAGAGAACTGAGGAGATGCCAGATTGATCTAGCTGCCCTCTCTGAAACCCAATGGGCAGGCGAAGAACAACTGAAGGAAAAGGATGGCTACACTTTCTTCTGGAAAGGAAAAGCTGCTGATAAGCCCAGGATCCATGGGGTCGGATTTGCCATCAGGAACCAGCTCATCTGTCACCTCTCTGAACTTCCTGTGGGGATCAGTGAGCATCTCATGACCATCCATCTGGTGCTTCTATATGGATGGTAACTGGCCAGTGTTATAACGATTAACTGAACACTTTTGAAATCATTTTTAAGTCCTCCCACTATCGACCCCTGCTTCATAATGTCGGCTATAAACGCATGTACTGTAGACTTAAGTTTGGATAAAAGCATCTGCTAAGAATAAAAGCGTCTGCACTTATCTGGCTCATCGTTAATGCTTACTCTATGTTTGCAACTTAAATGTTGGCAGTGGTTTCAATGATTTTAACGTGTAGCCTAATGCTATCCTGATGGATGACATCGGCTACAACATCAAGCTCCGCGATCATTAAAAAAACACTCTGAAGCTGTAATCATTCATGCGGGCAGATATTACACCAGATTGAGAAAATCTGAACAAGTTTTACAGAACGATTTTATTTCAGTATAGGCCTATAACTATCAAACCCATTTGCAAGCTTGTGATCTCAGGGCCGCTTCCTGTTTTAAACCGTGGCAGTGAGAAATTCTGCCAGCTCAGTGACCTAAATGTCCGGCTGAAAAAATGGTGCGCTTGTTCAGTGTTTGGCTAATGTTATTCTGAAAATTAATTTAGACCTGAGATGTAAAGACGGAATAATGTGTGGAATAAGTAGACTAACAGCAGACCATATATTGTATCATAGCTAGCTAATACCCTTGTGAATTACTTTTTCATGAACATATTTGTATACAAATATTATTTATTTTCTAAAATACAACATATTACATTGTTATATTAATTTGGTTCAAAGGGTAGCCTCCCCGACTTCAGCCACCTTCATAGCTTGCTGCATAGCTAGAGGTAATGTAGCCTAAGTTACTTACATGTCCGACAGAAAACACTAACTCTGTGTCAATTTTCATTCCCTTGCTAAACTTCAGCTGTAGCCATTGAGGAAAAGAAAATCCTAGGTTGACTCAGCTTCTTGAACATGCCCTGCTGGCTTGGTGCTTTGCTGGACCTCCTCTTCTTCACCTATACCATTGCAGTAGCTAGCTGGTAATGGCAACAAAGGCCTGATCCCACACCACAGGCTCTGTAGCCACACCCACCCCTCCCCACACATAAAATAGCGCCACGCCCAGAAACGTCCCGAACAAATTTTAGAATTTGGGGCGGCTAGTGGCTCAGGGGGTAGAGCGGGGCGTCCGCTGATCGCAGAGTTGGTGGTTCGATCCTCGGCTCCTCCTGTCCACATGTCGAAGTGTCCTTGGGCAAGACACTGAACCCCAAATTGGTCCCAATGAGCAGGCTAGCACCTTGCATGGCAGCTGCCACCATTGGTGTGTGAATGGGTGAGTGAGAGGCCATTATAAAGGCGCTATATAAGTGCAGTCCATTTACCAATTAGAATAAATACAGGCAGAAGTTTTTTCTCTGTTTTTTCAACAGAGATGGCTAGTGTATCATAGATATGACTGAACATATATTAATATTTTAAAGTCAGAAATCCTGCATAGTACACCATTAACTACTCCTTATTTTTCTACAGTCTATGGATCTGACCCACATCAAAATACTTGCTGCTAGCTAAGTCAGAATCTTCACATACAGTATATAACTTGCATAATACCACAGAACAGTTCTGTGCATACTACGCATAAAATACGTAGCCTAATTTATTTATATATGTAAAAAATTATGTGTGTTTTTACTTAACAACAGCAACGTATTACAGCTGTGAGTGAGAAAGGTAGCGCAGTGGTAATTTTGACGTAGCTGGACAGTGGTGAAATTGAATAAGAGAATCTCTTCAGGGTTCATCAGAAAACAGTAACAGTTTTATAACCAGGTAGGATATTTGGTTCCTTAAACTGTTTACATCAGATTTTGTAGAACAATGATGTGCTTTGTCCCCCTTGATAATCTGCTTGAAATATGTAATTTAAGAATTATGGTATTAAGATCTTTGGATCTCAATACCTCAGCACAGTAAATAATTAATATGGTACGAAAGTCCCCTGTTGGTGGTTTGAACCTGTAATTAGGTTAGGTAAGAAGTAGAATTAGGTAAGTAGAATTACCTAAAATTATCCATTGCACTTGTTCATGTGATAATACATGTACACGGTTTACCGTTATAATTTACTTCAGTATATGTTGTGTTGAAGGATATGAGACAATACAGATGTTCAACTAAACACTTGTGTTTGAAATGGTGTGAGCATGCTCAGGATGCAGGACGGTACAATGGTGTTGTAGCCACGTGCATGTGAATTGTCTTGCAAGCAATGCCATCTGATAAAATAAAGCAGTTACACAATAACTGCACCACATGTACGGATATAGCTACAAGCATAGAAATCTCAGATAAACTACTTCAGATAAACTTCCACTGTTAATGTCTTTCAACCAAAAAAAAGGAATTGTTCTCTTGCTGAAGGTTAACTTTTGGCTATTTACTGATAAAGAACAGATTATCTGGAGACAGAACTGAACAGAAATTGCTACTATGTTGATGATGACAGCTATACGTCCCAGAGCAAGCATGTATACTCTTGAAATGTGCTTTCTGTCACATACAAGAACACTGGTGTTGACCAAAATGCAGGACTCGGAGGCAAACTCAGGCAAAAACTCAGCAAGAAATATTTTATTTAAGAACAGCGAGAAAAGGGCAAGGGAGGCTAAGGTGAAGGACTGGAAGCAGGGTTGGCGAAACTAAATCTGGGCAGGAGACAGGGCAGGAGCGAACAGGACGGGAAGCAGGCTGGATGGGCTGGAGCAGGAACAGAGAACAAACAATCAGGTTATAAAGCGAGATACAAGCAGACAGACTAACCGGGTAAAGTCTAGAACGGACTCAGAAAATACAACAAACTGGCGACGAGACAGTGAAACAGGGGAGCTTAAATAAGGAGGGGAAACAGGTGAATGGCTGATTGTATAATGAAAGTGTGTGCAGAATGTGAAGAGGTCTGATTGAATAATTGTGTGTGTGTGCGGAATGTGAGCAGAGGAAGTGAGTGATAGGAAGAAAGGAAAGGAACTAAAGGGGCAAAAACAAGGAATTAAACGGGGAACTGCGCCCATCCTACACGAACACAGAAACTAGACGAACCGGGTAAACGAAAAACACAACATGAAGCATAAAGAATGGGAAAACAGAGAGACAAAAGGAAACAGTGGACTGGAGGGAAACGGCGGATATCACACTTTCCTCTGTTTTCTATACAGTGATATAGGTCAGCAGTGAATTCAATAAAATGTATGTACTGTACAAGACTAGTACTGTCAATTTCCACACAGTAAAATGCAGGCTGGGCCCTGTAGCTAAGATATCACATATTCCAGCCTTAGCTGTATGTCATCATCCAAATAGGACTCTGCAGTGGTGGGACAAAATTAGTTTTTCCTGCCAGGGGCAGTCTGGATATGCCAGGGTTCCCTGAATTACTCCCTAAAATGCACAAGGCTACCAGTTATGAGAGACAAACCTCTTCTGTGATAGGTGCTAGCTTTCCTGTAGTAATGTGCCACACGTAAAGTGGAAAATAGTTGTTTGTGGCTGAATGCATCAGAAGGTTGCAGCATTACAACATTCACGCAGCACCACATGCTCTGTCTTAAAGGTGATCTTGATGTAGGTTATATTTTTAAAGCATGTGACCAAAGGGATTTAAACTTGCATTACAATTAATTTCCTCACGGGGTCCCCATAGGCACTATATCAGCAAAAACACCTGACTAGTTATACAGCCAGTGGTCAGTTGTGACCCTCATAAAAGCAATTTGTTTTCCTAACACATGTATGGGAAGGAACGTAAACATAGAACGTAAACTCAATAAAAGTCTGCGCCATTGAGTGCACCAGTATCCACCTGGTACACCGCTCACAGATGGAATCAGTATATTCTGCACAGCTTGCAATTTATCCATGCGTGCACAAAAAACAACAATTATTCAACATTTACAAAAGAAAGACTATTAAATGTGTATATTTTTTATCTTTTGAGAACAATGGTGAATCGTCCGTTAGCAGTACACAAGAGAGATTTGAGCGGCACATAAGTGCCATACACTATTTGACTGCTGCTTTTTTAACAAGTGCAAACATTCCACAAGAAAACCTGGATAACCCCCAAATTATGTGCATTTCTCAATCATTTTATTATACAAATATTAAATTTGGCTGAGGGATAATAACCAAACTTTCACTCTTGTGTAGGGTTGTTGAAAATGTTTTTTTGTGAAACCACAATTGTTGGTACTTTAATTATTTCTTAAAATTTGCATTAATGGATTTTAGTCAGATTCATTTTCATAATTTCCTCAAAATTCAATCTCTGTAGCATTTCTCTTGAACTTTCCATCACTATAATAAGTGGGCATAACAGTCTCTGGCTGTTTCCTAGAAACATGCCATTTTCTACTGATAGTACTGGCCAGACTCAAATGAGAAAATCTAAGTGTTTCCAAGTTAGTCCCACCCACTTGGGCAGCTTTTATTGCTACAGCTAAATATTGCTACAGGGTCTCTTTTTGGTCAGCTAGTTGAGCTTGTATGTCCCTGTAAGTAAATAAATGAATAACAATATCAACATAATTTTGAATAAAATTCAAAACTCCACATGGCACAAATTGATATTTGAAATGAGGTGAGTATTTACAGAACAACTGGTGTACTATTATACATTATCAGAAGTGTTGGCACAGTGTGTTCATTTTTATGATATAATATTTTACCTACATAGGGCCTGATTTAGATCCTTAGCTTGTGCAAAACCTTTTAGCACACGCAAAACTAATAACACAACCAATGATTTGGTGCAAAAGAAATGCCATGACCATTGGTCATGTTATTGGTTTTGCGTGTGCCAAAAGGTTTTGCACATGATAAAGGGCTTAGTAAATCAGGCCCATTGTAATGCATTTTGTCTGTTGTAGTAATCTTATGAATGCACTACAGCAGCTGGACTTGAATAACAGTACTTTTCTGGTTTTATCAGTAGTGTATTTGCTTTGTGGTACAATGGGATAATTTTGGGTTAGCTTTTGTCACAAAGACCTGCTGATAACCACACAGAGATGTATTATTTCTTCTTACCTTATAGTTTCTAACAATGTCTGGCATAACGCGGTGTAGTTAGTATGTCAGTTTAAATAACGATGAGTTAGATAACTAGCATTATCAGCAGTGGTCGATTTGGAAAAATTGTCTGTGATAGTAGATGGGTTGTTAAGGTTTTTTCACACTTGAATGCCCCAACTACATTTATACTTGACTATATGTGGTCTACCCGTATATAAGTCTACCCGTGACATAAAGTTCATACAAAAACTAAATAAAGGTTTTTAAAATTACATTTATCTTATTATTTATTATATGGTATCATCCTCTGGATTATAAATAATTTGATTAAGCATTAGATTTTGGTACTTTCTTTGTCATAACTACACGCATGATATAATGACTGGTAAAGTTGTATTTTTATTTATATTATTTTATGTTTAGTAACTTTATTTATGCAATTTAGTTTACAGGGACAATTCATATTGATCAACATTAAATTTTTTCACATTAGTATAAATATGAGTAGGGCTAATTTACATCTACAGTCTCAGGGCAGGTTAAAACAGGAACTAATAACTAATGTTACCATGTACTAGCTAGCTAGCTGTAAAGACGGTGAAACATATTAACTTATGTGAAAAAGAAGCAAAATGAAAACCATTGCCTGCACTGTGTTCCAGTTTACTGCATTTTATCACAGCCTCATCCTTTAGAGTGATGAGATGCTATATGAACCAACATGAGGTGCCATTGTATTTGGACAGTTGTCTTCAGTCAGTTATGGCTAGGTATGTTACTATGTCGATGACACTGCACTTTCATGGCATGAAGACGAAGGCCACATCTTCACCTTTTTCTTATTGATTAAAATGTTTTTAAATATGTATTTACTATAATTGTATCTACTATAATTCTCAGGTCTACCTTGAACTGCTATTCGCCTGTTAGGAGCTGTCACTGTCATGGTTTCTCAGCCTGAAATCATAACAGTGATCTTGGAGCCTTATCTTGGAGCCTTATCTTGGAGCCTTATCGCCCACTCTGGGTTATTATTTTATTATCGCATTTCCTCGTTCTTAGAGAAGATTTGCTCATCTCTCATGTTTACGAGTTTGCTCGCCTTACTGCGAGTTGTTTTTCGATCTCCCTGTATTTTCCAGTCTCCCCCTAAAAACATCCTCCCTAAGTGAGAGAGGGAGTCTGGTTTTCTGTTTGGTTTTTCTCGTTCCTTCCACGGAGTCATTCTTCGTTCTAGTGGCGCTGTTTACAGTGCTTTAAGATCCCCACTGTCACGCCTGGTCTTCAGTCACTGCTTAAAGCAAATTGTACACCTGCTGGTAATTGTAATGAGCATGGGTCCAAACCAGATAATATAAGAGGGGCAGGCCTGACAGGGTGGCTATTTTGTAAGAAGCAGAGTTATGATTCCTGCAAATCTAGGATTTCACTTTCACTGTATTTTTTAAAATACATACCTGTTTTGTAATATTCCATATGTGATGCCTTTAAATGGCTTGGTGAGGAAAAGCAATGGGCAGCTTTGTAACAATCGGGTATTGCTCAAGAGTCTACTGTGCTAATGATCCAATTCTATGATTGGTCAGTGGTGGCCACGGTAACAAATGTCACCCTTCCTCATAATCTTTTCTGCTTACACACAGCTCAGCTTCTGTGCTAGCTTAGCAGCAAATTTAGAGATTGAACGGAATAATGAAATAGCCCTGATAGTCAAGTGACCGCAGTTTTAGTTGTCCAACACCTGGTTTTATTTGCTTCAGGCAGGCATTACTGTTGAACTATACTCAATAGTCAATGTGTTGTACCGATACTAGGAATAATTTTTTCATGTTTTCCTGGCTTTAAATAGATTGCAAGAGGGAGTGTTCCAGACAAAGCTTCAAATACTGGAAAAAATTGTTTGCAATATGCTGTAGTAAGATTTACAACTGAACCAACTGTTAACTAGTTGTTCATAACACCATTGCCATAAAAATGTTGAAGTACCAGCTGCATTTTTGTATTTAAAGTTTTAGCATGAGCTGCTGTACAAGAAACACTGTTTGAACTTAACTATGGCTCGCTGTGTCAAACAATAGCATCAATGTAATTTTTCATTCTAATCTTCTGCTGGAAAGTAGTTACAAATGACAAGCCGGAAGAAAAGTGGCTAATAATGGAAACACTAATAACCTTTTTCCCAATTGCTTGTACTCCTAATAGACAATGGTGGCTATAGTTAACTGTGGGTATATCTTTTTTTTAGCTTATCTTTAAAGGTCAATACATTATACAATACTATACTTCAATATTATACTGAACCTCGTTTAAGTACAGTGTGGAGTAGTGGCAAGTGCAATGTCCACCAATCTCACTTCTAGAAAGAAAAAAAACATTTTTGGTTGTATACAATGTGGCAAGAACGTGAGGAGACAATTCCTACTCCCACTGCCAAACATGAAACCACTCTAATATTTAAAGGCACCATGACAGATTAGCGATTCACCTACAGTGGATGTAACTAATCACTTTGAATGCAAGAGGTCATTTGTGAATACTGAGTCTGGGCTTTATTTGCTGTGTAGTTGTGCAGACACAGTGCCTCAGAGTGTTTGTGTCAGAGAATTAGTTAGTTAGTTAGTTAGTTAGTTTATTTGATCATCTTTAACAGTAACATATACCATACATCACCAATACACATGCATCAAACAAAAAAGACTATTTCAGGTGTGAAAAAAAAAAAAAAAAAAGAAAGCTGAAAAATGAATGCCCTATCCTATTCCCTAAAGTGGTTATAAAAAAATAAATCCTTGAACAATACAAACAAACAACAGGATTGGACATTGGAACTACCAGGATCCATACACGTTTTTTTACACTTCATTACATACATATACTACTTTATACTACCACTCTTCAATTTTTATTTTTTTTTTTTTTTTTTTTTTTTTTTCAACAACAAACAAACACAACAATAATGCCATCTATCACATCATCTATTTAGTCATAGTTTTTTTGAAAATATTGATTTATATATATACTGTATTGTACTACATATATATATATAATATATTATACATATCTATTTATATTATATTATATATTATTATTATATTATACTTATTATATTATATTATTATATATTATTATATTATATATATATATTTATTTTTATTTTTTTTTTTTTTTTTTTTTTTTTTGATATTATTTTTATATTTCATTTTTATCATGTTTTTCCATTCCCTCACTCCCACCCACAGACAGAAACGCACTTACTAGTACTGTGCTAGAGGTTGCTTTAGTTGTTCAGACAGGGTCACAATGTTATGATAATGTTACTCGAGGCTAAACTTCTGAACTGCTCTAGAAAATGCATGTTTTATCTGAAATTAATCTAAAGCACGGATGCAAATGTAATACTCTATAGTGACCATCACAAACTCAGAATGTAATACTGTACCAATGTATGCAGCCTGAATGCTAACACTTCGTGTGCACTCAGTAATTGGGACCATTGTTCCACGTGCCAGACCAGTAAGGACCCGGGCATTTTGTTGTTGTCCAAGAAGGGGTTGTCTTGCCATGGCTACAGCCCATTGTCAAGGGAATCTGACACAATGGTAATCAGAACAGCGGTATAATCTCCACGAGTCTGAAAATCTTCCATCTGTGGACAAAGAAAGTTGGTTTGTGCCGGTGCAGTTTGGTGGATGAATGAGCGCTATGGGAGAGTTTATGTGAAGGGCTGTTTCGTGAGCGCATGCAGCTCAGATTTTAAGATGACCCGGAAGAAAGAAAATGAGGTAGTGTCCAGTTGTGTTTTCCATAAGACCTGTTGAGTTACCACTGGGGGATTTACATATGTGAAATGAATATAAATGTATTACTCACCCAGAATTGCATTTCAGAATAAATTGAAAATCATATTTTTGGAATTGTATGTCCCATTTACAGCAGTGTGAATATCTCAAGTATAGTTTTATGGGAACCAAATGTCCTTACTCAGGTTTATTGTAAGTATGCCTCTACACTAGTGTGACATTAATATGCCTTTGTATGTAAGGCAGGTATTGTAGTACATGTGATCTACAGCACATTGTGATGTCTAAGTATAATTTGGGATTCACTTTGATGGCACGTCATTTCTACCAATGACGCAATTCATCCAATACCCACATGGCAACTGAAGTGAATTATAAATGGAGTTTCCAGGAATGTAAGCATCTTCTATGAAACATCATGTGTCAAAGTTCACATACTGTATGTTACATCTCTACGTTATTCAAATTAATCTAATTACTCAGATAAAAGGAAATAGGGACTTCTCTTTCAAAGTCTTTCAGCTTTAGCCAGAGCTGTTTTCCCATAAGACGCGTGAATTCCTAGGAGTCGTGTCAAAATAGTTAACTTTTTTCTTCAAATAGATTTTATGTATTATGTCCATGCTGTAGCTATTAAATCACTGATACTGCATGGAATGTCAAATCGAATTATGAGCAGCCTCCTTACTCCTTATTGATCCGTGCTCATCTATGACACATTTCAGCACGTTCTTCACATTTCATTCAATGCTACCTTTATAGACATGTATTATAAATCTTCGTACTCTAGTAATATTTGCGGCCTCCATTTTGATCTTTTTTAAAAGTCAAGGAATCCACTTATCAATGTCTCATCCTTGCAAGCTATATTATTGCAAACTGCTCATACGCATGCATGACAATAGTCTGGGATTGTTAAATATTGGAAGGGTCGAGAGGGATGTGGAAACTTCCCACATTAGAAAGCAGTTTTTTGTTGCGCTTCAGTGCCCCTACTCTGACACTCAGAAGAAACAAACCCAAATTATTGTTTTTTTTCTGGTATGTTTTATCATTATGACAACATGTTTTATATTGTGTCACTCAATATATAAGCCTGACTGGATAGAAAAATAATCCAAGAACAAAGCCTGAATTGCAATTTCTTACATGCGGGCTCTTTTCGTAATTGTTTTTTTTCGTGAATTGATTCATTACCTGCTTTATTTTCTCATTCAAAAAAGGTTTAGCAGAGGTAGATGCTGCTACCTGTACTTTGTACATCAAAGATATCTCAGCCATTATCTCAATAAAAATGTTTTTATGAGTGTATTCTGATATCTCAATTTGAGATATTAGCATACTCTCATAGAATATTTTTTGTTGTTTTCTATTCAGTTGATAGTTTGTCATGTTTATTTCAGTGTTTTCCTTAAGAATGTGTTTATTGATTGTTATATGGGTTGTCGTTTCAATTGTGAAATGTTAAAAGGCAAAGGATTTTTTGGTGGCCACTAATTATAATTTTGATGAGATTCTGGTCATTAATCCAGTCTCTTTATGATGGTCTACCACAAAAAAATGGGGGAATGTGATAAATTGACTAGACATGCCCAACTCTATAAAGTAGCAATATAATGCGTAAGAGTGCTGAAAGCCAGTTGAATACAATATAAAAAGAATGAAGATGGCAAGAATGTACAACATGTCTGTAGAATACTGCACAATAACTCTAATAAATTATAGTTTTATAGTTTTTACAGATTGTTAAGTTTTAACAACAATTTATAAAAGTAAAACTTAATGATTGTGAATAAGAATAAAATGTTGTTCATTTAACTGTGGGCCATCAAAATTATCAGCAAAAAAATAACAAGTAGATGTGATTCCACAGTCACATCCTCATCCTAACCCACACTTACACATATGTCATTTAATTGTGGTTTCTAATAAAGAATGAAGACGCACGCGCTCTGCAATGTAGGAATGCATGCAACAAGACAATTAAATGTGTGCTCAGGAAGTACCCAAACTGTTCCTGAAAGCTTTTTGGAACTTAAACGTGAAGTCACTCTATAAATGTAAACAGCATCTAACTCAGTAGGTGCCAAGATATTTTTTCTAAAAACCAGCGGTGGAAAATCCAGGTTCTGAAAGTAAAAGTCCTCCCCAGTATATTGTTCGAATCACCTGGATTTGCTAATTAGCACAATTCTTCAGCCAGGAGGTACAACTAATTAGTGAAATCAGCTGGCTGAGGTCATGGGTGGAGGAAATGCATGGCAAGACGTTTACTTTCTGACCCCAGGACTTTCCACCTCTGCTAAAAACCTGTCATGATCATCATAACAAATTGTTAAAACAGACATAGGTGTTTAAGACCTGGGTTCAATCAACATTCTGTAAATCAACAATAAAAAGCAAATACATTTATCTGTCCAGTCAAAGCTTGGGACAGATTAAATTCAGGCCACTGTCTTTCCAACACTGAGTGCATTAAGTAGTGCTCAGAGAGAGTGGCTCACTGAGAGCACTGAGCGCAGTTCAACATGATATAATATAATGTAATGTGTAGTTCAGAATGAGAAATGCACTTCTAATCAGTTATGCTTCACTTTCAGAAGTGCCGATCACAGTTGAGTTAGTGATCAGTGAACATTGAGCCACCAGGAATTTAGCTAGCTGTAATACATTGGAGCTGAAGGTGAAAGTGAAGCTGTGTGTTTTTGTGTGTTTCTTTGCCAGCATGAATCACTATGGATTGGTACCACAGGGCAGTAATTTTGTAGAGGAAGTGCAAATCCTGAGAGGTGGACTGGAATTAATTGGCCTGAATTCAATCAACATTTATCCTTAACTTTGACTTGCAAGTAAATGCAAGTGTTACACCTTACCTTCACAAAGTCAGTTTGGAAAGTTATTTTTAGTGATTTCTGAACTAACCGCTTGAACTGTGTTTGTAAAGGCAACGTCAAGGACAAATGAATCCCAACCATTTTCTGGAATATGCCCAAAATGTAGCAAACCTATTAAAATAGGCAGAATCTATTTGATGTGTGTGAGCACCACATTGCTAACACAACATTATGGTTTAGTCACAAGGCGTTGTTGAGATACTTTAACCCTCCTGTTATCCTTGGGGTCAATTTGACCCCATTCAATGTTTGACGTATCTAAATAAATGGTTGACATTATTTTTTTTGCTTGTTATTTCATGACTTTTTTTCATCATTCAAAGAGGACAAATGGTAAAAAAAAAAAACATGATGATTGTTTTTTTTGTCCTGTACACACTTTTGTTACGATCAGTGTTCCTTGGGGGGGGCAATTTGACCCCTACTTTAACTGTATAAAAAAAAAAAAAAAAAAAAATTCACATTTTTTTTTTTTTTTTGTTTTGATTGTTTAGATGATGACTGAAGTATGATATATTATATAAAAATAAAAAAAAAAAAATCTTACATATACTACCTGCGAGAACCAGCGAGAGAGAACCACTTATGGGGGAGGGGGGGGAGGGGAGGATACCCACGAGAACTCTTCCATTTTGGGGGGGGGGGGGGGGGGGGGGGGGGTGCCCACAACCCACACACTCAAATATTTCATGGTTCCTGCAATGACAGGGGGCAAGGGTTTAGGGGAGGAGGAAAATATAAAAATATATAAACCATTTCTCTAAACTCTCTCTTCTTCTTCTCTGTCTCTTCTCTCTCTCTCTCTCTGTTCACAATCAAAAAAAAAAAAAAGAAAAGGTTTTCTTTCAGTGAAGTTTTTTTGAGTGTGACAAAAGTGAGATGAAAGAGACAGAGGATGAATAGAGAGAGGAGGGAGGATAGGAGGCATCCTCCTGATGATTATGAGAGATGAGAGGCAGAGAATTGCTGATGCTCCTCAGTTTTTTCTGTTGTCTTTTTAGACACAAAAAGGAAAGTTAGAAAAAGTTAAAATGGGGTTTTGGGGGGGTAAATGGGGGTAATGTTTTATAAAATGTATTACAAAAAGTTTAAAAAAAAAAATGAAAAAAAAAAAATAATAAACATTTTGAATTTGATTTTGATTTTGGGTTTTTTTTTTGTAATTTGAAAATGGTGTCAAAAAAGAAAATTGGGAAAAAGGGTGTAGTAAAAATTAGGATAACAGGAGGGTTAACTGAATAATAATTTTATATAATTATTTACTTTTATGATCAGTTGATGCTTTCTCTTGTGATAGCGAGAAAACTGAGATGCATTGAACTACAAGACAAGTTTCAACTGCCCCAGCAACAAAGCTTTTGAAACGTTATTCCATTCCGTGAGGAAGATAACAAACATACTTTTTTTAAAACATGAAATTCTCTGACACAAAAGACTCACTCTGGTCATCTGAGGTTATTTGCGCAACATCCTCCAATCAAGCTCATTATGCGGAAATAATCCCTGCAATTTAAATTTACTCACGTCCAGTTGTATAAACTGTGCTGACAGCCATACCGCTTGTACATATATTGGAGTCACAATAACACCAGCTTTATATCGTGAAATTTGTCCAATGCTCATGTTATTCTCAGTGCAGTTTTAAGACAAGCATGTGTTAGCTAAATTACCACAGAAAGTCTTGATAAGAGATTCATATGTTTCCAATGTATTTGACAGGGATAGTGCTTTTCCAGTTTTTTCCCGATTTTTATTAAAGGTGGTCACATACTAAATGCTGCTGTTATGTTATTGGCTTATGAGGACTTGGAGGCTTGGTACTGCAAGTCTAAACAAAGCAGACAGTAATAGTTTACTTCTATCCTCAATGAGACCCTTCCATTCCCCATTTAACACAAACTACATGTTTTTATGGTGGCTTTAATGTCATCTGGAGCTCTAGCTATTTTTTTACTTGTTATTTTTTAATACTGAGGGGTGCAAGTGTCTGCACAGTGCAGACCTAGCTGTTCATTGTGTGCCTTTTTATATAATACATGTATTTGTGGCATGAAAAGATAATATGTGTTGCATAAAAATGTTACTAGTCTGGACTGGACTAATCAGACATTCCATGCACTCCTGCCTTCCAGCAAATTCTTTACTCAGAGAAATATATTTATACCGGTTAACATGATTATAAATCTTACTTATGATTTATACAAATTGTATCCCTCCAATATAAATAAACGGCCCTCACCTCTCTAATCTGAACAACTTCAACTTAAAATTTTTTTCTAGAATGACTGAAAACAAAGCAAGGCAGTAAGTCAAATATGAATGTCTTATATTGTTAGATTTTAATCTAATCAATGAATGACCCGCTAAGGCATTGGTAATAATAATAATAGCAAGAAAAAATTAATTCAGTAGAATGCAGACCTCCTAGACACACTAATCTCCCCTCACATGAATGTCCACAGAACATTTTGTGTTTTGTGCACAACTAACAGGTCAGGAGATGAGGTCATGTAAAAATTTGAAGATTGAAAATTTGACCTGATGGTGGCACTAGAGAAAAGGTCAGGGCAACACCAAAATCAATGTCATGGACAGACAAACAGAGGTAATAATAATCATTATTATTATTGTTATTATTATTTTCATAATAATTATAATAATAACGATTATTGTTACAAGAGATTAACCAGACCTGGATTTATGTTACTTTCACTATTAATTATTTATTTATTGCAGTTACTACTTTATTTGAAAAAAAATATTTATGATGTGACAAATCAAGACATGATATATGTTGCAAAAGTGCATTTTTTAGGGAAACTACAACAGCATTCTGGATGTGTGAATATCTTGGAGAATCTTAACACATTTTAATTGACGACTTGCATAGAACTCAATCATTACGTCAACTGTATTGCTAATATTTGTCTTGGCCGATGAAAAATTCTTTGTCGCTCCTAAATCCTATATTTATGAGTCTTGGGAGATTACATTATATAACCTGACATTGGCAATGTCCAGAGATCCTTTTGGAGATTCAGGATATAAAAATGGCATCTCCAGAATGTTAAATTTATTGTTCCTCTCCCACAAATACTTTTATATGTACTGCACAATAGCCTCGCCAGACTCCAAAGAACAACAAAAGTTCCGATGGGAGTCAATGGACACCAGCCAGAACACAGCACCTGTTTATACTGGAACTTTTTTGAGCTAGGCCAGTGTGTGTGTGTGTGTGCCAACTTAATAATATTACAGTCTTGCTCAAAATTATGTACCCTACCATTCAAAGGTTTGGAATCATTAAGGAGTTATGTTTTTGAAAGAAATCGATACTTTTATTCATCAAGGTGGCATTAAATTGATCAAAAAGTACAGTCACAACATTAATAATGTTACAAATTACTATTACTATTTGAAATAACTGTTGTTTTTAATTCAATCTTTACATGATTTCAAATCCCCATTTTCAGCAGCCATTACTGCAGTGTACTAACCACACACTGTGTTACCTCATCCTTAAAGTGACCGTCAAGGAAAATCCGTAATATGCTTATAACCACGTTATTTATGGCTATTAAAGTATGTATTGAGCACGAATAAAGCGCGAGGAATAAATTCCATTGCAATCTCGTCGAAATGGGTCCATGGTGACATAGACGTAAAACCTCAACCAATACATACTTTGATCTCATTACATAACTCCTCCCATAGTTTGAGGTGAATAAAACCGTGCTGTCCCACTAAGAAATCCTGTCTGAGGTCTGAACCAAACGCTCGTTTTGTTTGCTCTTGAGAATAGTTGTCCGCGTTATCAGAAGCATTTGGATTTGGAATAGTTAGTCAGCTAAAGTGTTTATTTTTTTCCGCTCTCCTTATCTCTATACCAATGTTATCCCTCTTCCAATCTTTCACCTTTTTATCCATCCCTCCGTGGTGCTTGCTGCTTGTAACATTAGCTTGCTCCTTGCACAACTCAGCATGGAAACAAACGAATCACTCACGCTTCGTTTTTGCTTGGTGCACTGCTCATTCGTCAGATAATAATCGAAAAGAATGGATAGTTAAGATTTTGCCAAATAAACCATGCTATTAATTAATGAACAGGCCTTTAAATAAATTTTAAAAACTCGATAAAACCATTATTTAATGATTTGTGTGGAACATGCATTTGGTGAAACGTCGCCTTGCAATTTAGCTTGCTTTAAATAGACTAACGTTAGATCAAACGGCTTAGCGTTTAAGTTACCTTAACTTTTATTGTGAGTTTGCGTGTGATATTTATCTCTTGATAGCAGCCGCGCTGTGTTTTACTTTGAATTGATTGCATTAATTTCTTGCTGGGTTCAAACCTATGGTTCAAACCACAGAACTGTATAAGAACGTTCTGTGGTTCAAGCATGTAGGGCTGGATGACGTCGATGCCACTCGGGTTGAGGGCGTGGATTTAGACCACACCCCTACAATCCTGAGTCCTTTCAAGACTGAGTTTATTAGCTGACTTTGAGATGAATATTAATATACCTATTCACATTTTCTTGAAAATATATTTGGTGGATGTATAGTGGACAAATCACTCTGTGATATGTTGTGGTTATTAGAATTTTTTAGAATACCTTGACCATCACTTTAAGTACTAATGTACTAATTTGGTACTAGAGAAACCATTCCCATTGTATTAAGCGCAGCTGAAAAGCTGTCAAAAGGATTTTTTGATGAACAGAAAGTTTGAAAAATAGAACAGTTATTTGAAATAGAAATAGGAGTTTGTAATGTCCTGACTGTATTTTTTGATCAATTTAATGCTACCTTGGTGAATAAAAGTATCAATTTCTTTCAAAAACATAAAAATGTCTCAGTGATTCCAAAATTTCAAACAGTAGTGTATATGATGGAAGAATATATGGCAATATATGGCATTCTAAATGTCTGCTGGCTCCAGATAAAAGATCCAAAGTAATTTTGAAGATTTGCAATACAATTAAAATGGATTGTTTTCATGCTCAGAACAAAGTCAGATATTAATTGTAAAGTGATTCCAATGACAATATATAGTTTATTCTGCTTGGTTTATTTTTCATCACATTTACATTCCACATTTGATATATAGCTTGAATTGTTTTACAGATTATAGCCTAATATGTGTGTTTATATTATGGCTGATTCTATATTCACACTTACTACAAGTCTTTGACGCTAGTAGAATTTTTCCTTGATTTTTTCCCCATTTGCTTTTGAGGTTCTTAGACTTGTACTCCTTACAGAGGAGAATCTCTAATCTCTACTGAAAAAAGACAGTGCTGGATTGTTGCCACAATTAAATGATAATTAAACTGAAATGTTTTTAGTTTTTTTTTGCATAATGCCATTCTTTTTTATAGCATGGTGCATAAATGCGGTGGTTTGAACTGAATTACCCTATACTTCACACTCAGGTGCCAACCAGGGTAAACCCCTCTGATTGTCTTTCCTGCCTTTTGGGAATTCCTTTTTGGCTGCACTAATAACCTTACAGAAAGCCACAGGGGTGTATTTAGACAGGTTTACAAAGGGATTGTTATCCACTTTGAGTCAATTAGCACCCTTTTCATAGGAACTGTACAGGAGCTTGGCAGATTTATTTGCTGAGTGACGAAAGCTTTAATTACACTTCACACTTCCATAGATCTGTTTGCCACTATCTTGTACAACATCCCAACACCACCTTCCCTCAGATTTTTTTCTGAATTGTACCCTAGAAAATCTAAAAATTGGCAACATAGTAGTTGCTTTTTTACAGGTAAACTCTACAGCCATTCCTATGCAAAGACAGAGTGTGAGCTCATGAAGGTTAAGATTCATATACAAATAACCTGTGCATGTTTTGTGTTATCTCTACATTATCTTACAAATTAAATAATCTGTCTGAGTGGTTCTCACACGGTTTGCAGAACGATGGCGTCACATTCTTGTGAGAGTGTGTGTTTACTCTTGTGCTGAATTCTTTCAGTGGTGTAACACCCTGCCCATGACCTCGATGGTCCCTCTATAAATGTGAGCTGCTGCCCTTACTCTGTAACTGAAGCACAGTCGACATGCGGCTGAGGGCTTGTACAGACACTCTGAGCGTAGCACAGCTGTTTCCTCTCCCAATCGCCGGTGCCACTGTCATGTTGCTACGAACAGGCAGTAAACTCTAAAATCCATATACACACACATATGGTGATGCTGTGTTCAAAAACTGCTTAAATGATTCATTTATCCACCACACGTAGTAGTGTACAACCCTTTAGCTTTAATGGTGAAGCGAAAAATACTGTAAAATAAATTAAATAGAAAACATAGCCACAAGCACATTTTTTGATTTGTACAACAAAGCAATGCAACATAATGGTATCTGGATCTCCATATATACAGAATAAAAAATAATATTTTTAAAGTTTTAAGTCTTAGTCCAAACACTTTCTTCAGTGTCATTTTTTTTGTCTTGAGGAAAGAAAACTAATACAACCACATTTTTTTTCCTTTTTTGACTTTTTTTTCTTCTTTTTTTGTCTTTTTTCCCATTTTCCTTGATTTTTATACATATTCATAATAAGGAACATCTTGGTCATTTCTGAATTTCTTTCAGTCCATACTGCAAAGCAGACTTTCTATGGAAAATATTCAAATTGCTTAATATTAGACATTGCACAGTGGTACAGTGTTGAATGCAGGAAGCAAAAAACACAACTCTTTACAACAGGAAGAAATGAATGCAGAAGTGTGCCTGAGGGCAGGATAGGTGGCTCCAGTACTCAGTGATAACACAGAAAGAAATTCCTTGTTTGCAATGATAAAATGCCAATATGGGGTATTTCAAAACATTTAAAACGTTGTTTTTGAAGTATTACTGTTGCACATTCATTTTTAACACACAACTACAATGTTGGTCATAAGTGCTTTTTTTAAACAATGAGCTGCTCTCAAAAAGTATGCCAGAACAACAATGCACTTGAATCTGAAAGGGAATGGAATGTGAGCGGTTACTTTGTGGTGATGAAGATAACTTCACTAATCCCAATATCTTTGTGAAGAAAAATGTTCGTAACTGAAACAGCCTCACACAAACTCTTTGGTGTTGTTTAAAATAAAATAATATATGTATGTGTGTGTGTGTGTGTGTGTGTTTATGTGTACTCAAATTTATATTTATCTTCAATTTCCTTTTTTCTATAAATTTTTTGTAATGAGCTCTATAATTTTGTCCTTTCTTAAGTGCAGCTTCCCTATCTTCCGATACCTGTTTTTAATTGTGACTAGGCTGATTACAACATTGGTATAGTGCAAATTGTAAACGTTCAGAACGTTTTTTTAGAAAAACAAAAAAACAAGAAACAATATTATTAATACAAATTATAATAATAACAATAATAATAAAAAATAATAACAATAATTAGAATAATTATATCGAGAAGTGTTTGGCTCCAGCAGCTGGTCAAACTTGTTTCTTTCAAGTATCGCTCAACAATAAAAACATGAAACATACTTTCAAAAAAAGTATCAAAAAGTCTTCCTCTTTTTTTTTGTTTGAATAGGTAAACAGTTCAAAGCAAAACAAATGAATGAAAAATGTAAAAACCATAATACTTGACACGTTGCATAGTTTTGAGATTTGTCAGGCACCTCATCCACACGGTATCTCTTTATTGCAGTGCCGAGAAGGAGGAACACAACTGCACCTCGGCCACATAAATATTTTCTCTCCTTCTCGCTCCCTCTATTTTTGTAACAAAAATATATTATATATTCTTTTTTTTTCCGGAAAGTGCCACAGAGACTGCTCAGAGTTACGTACACCCACTGGATTCGCTAATGACTGAAAACTAATCTGCGTCGCGTCATTCAGTCCCCGAAAACAAGATGAACTGAAAAAAACGACCTTTGCGAGTCTCTTTCAAGGGACGGGGATCGCGAAATTCCTCTCTCGTTCTCACCCGTTCCCCTTTGTTTTCTTCATTTGTTTAAAATGTACCGGTTCTCAGGGCGATTGTCCGCACGCCGGACACCTTACGAGCACCCGCACTCCTCCACCACCATGTTCTGGATGTCCTTTTTGACTATCTTGTGCTCCTCGTTGTAGTAGAGCATGGACATGGCCCGCAGCCGCGTGGGCACGCAGCAGGACTTGATGTTTGTGAAGGGGCTGTAGCCCCGCATGCGGTAATGGTTGATAACGGTGGAGTGGAAGGAAAGGGAGGAGCCAGTGATGCTGGCCACATGGCTCGGACAGTCGCCCTCACAGTAGTTGGCGTGGTACCCCGATGGCGCTATGATCCAGTCGCTCCAGCCGATGTCCTTGAAATTGACGTGGAACTGCTTCTTGCAGCAGATGCGGATCTTGCCGTCGCATTCCAGGCCGCGCTTGCGCCGCTGGTGCGGATGCTCTGCCGTCTGCCGCACCACCACCATGAGGAAGGGCCGGTGCGACTGAGACTGTGGCTGTGTCTGCCGATCCCGCGCTTGCACCAGGATGGGCGTGGCCCCGCCGTCGGCACACTGGGTGCAGGACACCCGCAGGCTCAGCAGGCTGTCGCCCCGCTCGAGCAGCTCCTGCACGCTCCTGGAGACAGGCAGCGTGTGCCAGCCGCTGCGCCGCGTGTCCACCGCCTTCTCGGACACGGACACCTCCTGGACCTGCCCGTCCAGGCCCTGCTGTTGCTGCAGCAGGCGAATGGTGACTTTAGCCCGGCTGCGATTTGTCTTGGCCAGCTTGAGGAACAGCCACACGTTTGCTTGTTCTACCAGGGACAGGTCGCTGCCTTCCCTGGAGATCTGGAAATTCACAGCATCTGGGGTGTCTCCTGGAAGGAAGGAAAGCCACAGCAAAAATGATTATAAGCTGACAAAATTAAAATCTGTAGCACTATAGGGCTCTCTAGCAGACTCTGTGATAGCCTGTTGTGTTAGAACAATGGAGATACATGCTACAGTATATGCATGGAGGTAGTGCAGCACAGAGGTTAAGGAACTCTAAAGGAGTTTGAATTTTGAATGCCAGTTGGGACATTGCTGTTGTAACCTCAAGCAATGTCCTTAACCTGAATTACTTCAGCAAACATCCAGCCAGTTATGCAAACCTCCCTTGATAAGGGCTTCTCACCAAGCGAATAAATATTGTATTAATATGTCTGTGCTGAATCTCAAAAAAAGCTTTCATGCACAAATAAACAAAGAGAAAAAGCAATTTTCATAGGCTTGCTCATGCAGTGCCTTCCATGTACTGTGCCTTCCCTTGAAAAGTCATACTTAAGATAACCTTTGAAAATAACTCTATGCTTATCCTTCTGTGTGTCTGGGTGTACATGTGAATATGGCATGATGACTCTTGACTTAACAATAACTTTTTTAATGTAATTTCTCACCATAAACCTACTTCAGTTGGATATACAGTAAGTGAGGGCTTGAGAACAACCTGTACCGTAACCTTCAGCCTAACCGGTAATATGAAAGAACCAGCTTATACATTCCCATGAGAAAGAAAACCCAGGGAAGGACTGGAGGAGAAACAGGTTGAGGTTGAGTTTTCCAACAGATATTATGTAGTGCTGATTCTAGTCTTAATGGGTATGTCTTTCATTAAAGGACTTTTAGTGTAAACCTACCTTGAACCCTTTTAAAATATATATAAGTGTCAATTGAATTAAATCATTCCTGTTATTATACGAGTTCTGAAACTGAAATGAATTTATAAGTTGTATTTCAGCAGGTTCACCAGTTGTGACACCTCAAAATGCACATCCTTCTAGCTAGATGAAGACAATCATTTATTTTGCTTAATTTGTAACTTCAAGATGTTTCCTTGAAAGATGTAATGTGCCATTATACCTTACTACATTTAATGTATTGTTTATTGAGTGAGAAACATCTAGAAACATCTTGTCTTTATTGGTTAAGCGAATATGAAAATGTTAAAAAGACTGTTTCTACATTTATGCCATGTTATGGGAATGACACAGGCATTAAGTTGTCCTGTTTGTCATCAGGAACGACAGATCTGTTCAAATGCAGCAGCTGAATGACAAGTAAAGTACAGCCAACAATAATTGGTTTCTAACCATCGTGCAGTCATTGTCTCCCTTTCTCTCGAGTCAGTCAGGGGATGAACTCTGAACTCATGTCACTGTTACGTAAGCTATACAAATCCAGCCCTCATCAAAGGACCCCACAAAAAAGACATCCTCACAAGAAGAGGGCTTGAGTGCTCTGTTGCTCTACATGATTCCTGAATGTGCTGTAAAAAGGCTAAAGAGATGTGCAGTAATCCCTCAACAATAAACACCAGTTTAGCAGCGAGAGCACAGTTTGCACAGCTGTCCCCAGCACTGTGATTGAAAATAACATTTACACATTCCTCCCCTGTCTTCTAGGGCCTGAGGGACAGAACTACCTGACAGCTTACTAAAACCATCAGTGGGGTTCCTCTCCTGTTCAAATACTGCCCCCTCTTAATGTGTTCAATAATCCTGCTCTATATCCAGTTTAACATGACGGATAATTGTCTTTGATCACTCCTCAGGGGCTTTTTCATTCTGTGTGGTATGGAATGTTCTCCTGTAAAACTGAGAAACGATGTGTTGGACATCTCAAAATAGTTTATATTTTGATTTCATCCAGCATGATAACTACAGGCAAATCTGCGCCTGTTTCTAAAGGGATCGTTCTCCTAATCTGTAGGATTATGTCAACTAAAACCAAAATGTTCCATCTAAAATAATAAATGTAAAGGTCAGGAACTGTCTCAATAATCTATTGGACTTGGTTATTCGTGGTTATAACACCTTTACCTAATTTAGCAGTTGGCCTATAAATAAATACCCATTTCTTTTTAGCTGCTACTTCCCGGCCCCAGTTGCTCTAGCAGGAGAATTAACAAGTCTTACTTTATATTTCTTGTTGAAAAGTAAATTATGGCAGACCTTGGGGTTATTGAATTTGGATATTTGGCAGGTTCTGACTAACCATGCATCATCTGTAAAATTGCTGTTGGGATGTCGTGCTGTCTTGTTTTCTCAAGCAATTAACAGAATGTGATTATTTGAAGATAACAACCGACCTGTGTACTTCACAATATCAGATACCTGAATCCAAACTCAATGACACTATAATGCTAGGTTGAGCTTAAAATGAGCAAACTTTGAGCCACCCATTAAGAAAACATCACAAAATCAGGTGCACAAAGAGCAGGCGTTTTCCTTGTGCCTTTAGTCCTACCAAAAAAAGTCAAGCCATTATTTAAAAAAAGGTTTAGTAAATTGTAATTAGAAGGATCAGATTACATTTTTAATCTGTCCAGAGGTCTCCAGCCCTTGGAGAATGATGAGGTGGGGGGGGGGGGGGGGGGCCGGGAGTTCATCAGAGGGGAAGAGTGTTCTCATGATTGCAAATGCATTCTTCCGGTGGGGCATGCATTGGGAGACTGATATTTCAAGATTCATGAGTACCCTGCTCTTGAAGGAGAGCACTTACTGTAGACGCCCTGGGGCTCTCTGCTGAGGATCATCAGTGGCACGTGCAAGCCAAAGGTCAACTGTGTCCTTGGTCGCATAACCCCACTTAACTTAAAAACTGCATCTCTTTCCCTCCTTCTAAGTGGTCCTTGCCCACTCACGGGACACATTCTGGCCTGTTGCTGGTGAGAGATTAATCATGAGCAGGCCAGGGCTAGTGTATCACCAAGCAAAAAGGCAAAAAGGCAAAAAGGCTGACACTTCCTCAAAGCAGAGAAATGGCAGCTGCATCGAAGGAATGGAAGGTTGACTTGAAAATTGCGTGAGTGAAAGAAATGTAATTTCCTTTACTGGTTGTAACACAACTTGCCCCTCGCCTCCAGCCCCACCCCAGCCACACACCATGCTAGACATAGGGAACTATATGACCCGTTTGAGAAACTTCAGTATTCAGATACTGTAAAATAAAAATTAAGTCATGAACTTTTGAGTTTTCTTTAAAGGCCATCCAGGTATTGATGTGTCTTCAAATGTGCCACACCAATCTCCCACTAAGTACTAAACTTACAACCCTCCCTATGCTCCCATTGCTCCTCACTGGAACAACCTCAACATTTGTTATTTAGAAAATAGAAATCTGTGGGATTTTTGGTTTTGGCCATGTAATGTGAATGTTGGATATGGTGCTGAGTAAATACCTCATGGCAGCACAGGGATTTGTCCAGTTGAGGTACTGCTGTTATTGCTGGCATTAGCAGTAAATTCGTAACCTACTTTCTCTGTCAGATAGACTGTTTTGGATTCTAGTCTCCTGAGCAATGGCTTTTTGGTTTAGGTCTGAGATATATTGGGACATGGTATGGTCATAAAAGTCCCTTGAGATAAGACAACTACAACAGCACAAGCAAGTTAAATTATGTCAAATTTATAAGTGCTGCAATATCATAGCAAACATTATCACACTGTATGCATTACTTATGTGTATGTTTGATGAAGTGCCATAGACTCCCTGCAATAAATTAGGATTAAGGTTTGGAAAGGGATGAGGACTCACTCTACTGATGCACACAGTACCCCACAGGAAAATGTGTAATTTTTTGTACTGGGTCAAACTGTGAACCAGCCTAAAATACCTACAAACATATCCCAGTCTTCCCTTTTAATCACAAATCCTGGGAACTTGAGTGCCCTCCTATCCAGCTCAGCAAGACATGCAGCTCCAGACACCAGTTCCCAAGACATCCAAGAGTTTATTTTTAATTTAACAGCCTAAGATATGGGAAAATATGTCTAAAGGCAGACCCTTTGTCAAGATTTCCCCCCTTCTTTTTCCTTAATGCTCTGAAATGGAGCCTCTGCAGTTTGTTTCTCTTTGACTGAAGTCTGATAAAGGAACTATAATAGCCTGTCGCCAAGGTTTCATGTGCTCCTATTCTTCTACGACTTACATTTTAGGCTTTGTCTATGATGAGTTAATTTCAATATGTTGGGAAAAGCACTAGAGTTGCTCATTTAGGATACTGTGAAGGGCATTGGTGAAACATGCCAAATATGCTTCAATATTTATGTATTTGACTGGGGCACATTACTGACAGTCTCAAAAATAGCAAATTCCTTAAACGTCTCTGGTGGCAGATTACTTTCAGTTATCTATAATTAGCAATGAGCAATGCTTTTTGTGAGGAACTAGCAATGACTAGCGACTATTTTGGTCAGCTGGCTGTGACCATGTTACCTTTATGCATCAGGGCTACAGATACTGAGAGCATGCCATTCACATTCCTGTATGCTGCAGTGTATGTTAAGTTCAGACATTTACAATAAGTTATACTCAATGTAAAGTACTTCCAGTTTTGTGGACGCTTAAAATTTGCTTTATAAAAACTTGCACTTATATGTGAGAATCAATAATATTTTTAGGTATGACTTCAAAGATCACATTTATATTGTATATAGACATAAAAACCATTGGAAAATTGTTATGTCTCTATGAATAGCTATACGAGTCTTAGGCATACATGCCAAATAAAAGTGATCTGTCGTCTCGTAGCAGTTAGTGCAAACATTTCGTCAACGTTTGACTTCATTCCTGTTTCAGTGCCAACTTGTAAACACAGGGTCCTCATGTGATGTACTGGATACTCTGAAGGCTTATTTGGTCTCCCATTACATTTAATCTAAAGCAACAATGTAGGCCTACACAGTGGGATTTAAGTTATAAAGAGTAAAGTTCATCACTTCACTTCATCTGATGATGAAAGGTTTGTAGCAGAAAAAAATAAATAGTGGTATATAGGCCTACTCTAAAAACAGCTATGTATATTCTTTTCTACTATTCTATGTACAATACATGTAGCCAATGTCTTTGAACCTATCTTCTAGATTTATAGAGAGAGAGAGAGAGAGAGAGAGAGAGAGAGAGAAATAGGCTGCATCTCTTTTTTTTTGTTTTGTTGCAATGTCAGAAACTGCTGAAAGAGCCTGGAAATCGCTGCATCTCTTATGAACGGACACATGCATGAATGAAAGCCTGTGCACAAAGCCCTTCCAGGTAACTTGTGCCTCTAGCTACGTGAACACTCTGTATTAGTATCCTAAAAGTACAGCAAAAAATAAATCTAAGGTTGAGGACGCCGCAACAGGAAGATCAATGTGGACTGGACGTTGGAATTTCACTAATTGTATTGTGTTTAATTAATTGCTCCATTCAAAGGAGCAGATCACAGTGAAATTGGCACTACCAGTGCTCAGTACTCTCTCCAATAAGCACAGCCTTTTCAACAAGTTCAACCCCACAGCCCGAAACAATTATTGGGGCCCATATTTCAATGAATGAAGCAATTATATGGGGGTAAATAGTCCTGCAGGATCACTGGCCTCGGACCCGACATCCCAGGCGCATCGTTAACGCCCCTGATTTGCAAAGTCTTTGATTATGAAAGCCCCCAGGCGGAAGTGTGCAAGAGGCCTTTTTTCTTTTAATCTAAGGTTCATTCAAAGGCTATTTATAGAATGACGCTATTATGGGTATTTATGTAAGTAAACAAGATTAGGGAACGTGCTGTCATGTGCTCTTTCTGTGGTGGAACCCCATGATGTGAGTACTTTGAACACAGATTGGAGGTATTCATTATCAGACACCAAATCCAAAGTATGACATTGCCATTTAACATGTACATTGCAGCAATGCTGAGTGTAAATAAAAACTATTGTATTTAATTCATTTTTTCTATCTCCTATTGAGTTTATTGCCCAACATGACCATTTCAGCAGGCCTACCAAGACCTAAAAAAATATATAATCATTTCATGTAGCCTATGTAAGAGTATACATAGCTCAAAACATGGCTGGTTAACAGGTGGTCAACATAAATGTTGACCACTTTTTAATGAAATTTGAATGAGACAAAAACAACTTGGCACATGTTCTCATTGACCCTGTATGAATGACAGGAGTGCAAATGAGAATTATTAAACTGGCGAATCATCGGGCAGACTTGGAGAGCAGGTGTAGTTCACCCATTGTTTGTTTATTGTGCGCAATAATAAACAGATACTTTCAATTATTTGAAAACGGTATTTGAAACTGTACCCTCTTGTGGTGTGCATGAGAAAAAGCATGCAAATACGTCTAGTTCTTTACCAGCGCAGGAATATATTTCTTTCGAGAAGTAGAATCGGCAAAATAGCCCAATGCGTCACGTTTAGGACTGAACTTGATTCGAATCGAGGCACGGTAAGCACGATGTATTTGATTTGATTTCCCCAGCGATTTCTGTCATAATTTATACTGTCAGTCCGATTGACAAACACTGTGAATTATTTGCTGTGCCCATTTGGTTGGAATATTAGACATACGGATGTTCACGGTAACAAGAAAGTGCTTTATCTCGCTTGCTCACTGGAGCCAGATGTTTGCTGAACAGGGGATCTTAATGCAACATTTGCACTAGATGTTTTAAGTTTTAAGCCATAATAAAAATTGATATAGCATACATATGCAGGGTTACACGCCATTTGTGCAGAAGTGACAAGATGGCAAGGAGATAATAGCGTCAATATAGCTTAAATCAGAGTTTGGCAAGCAAACGTGTCCATTGGAGTAGGCTATGGAATTTATGTAGCCTGGTTTCGTAGAGTCAAGTAATGTAAGAGTTAAAATATTTAACGTATATTCAAGTATTATTTATTCATATCGAACTTGCCTACTGTATTGCATTGTACTGCGTAATGCAGTCTTTGACAGGTTTACACCGGTCATATGCTAACAATATGTAGCCTACGTTTTGAGAACAATTCTGTCCCTTGTAGCACGATGCTGTGCTTTCGGCTTCTGCACTCCTGAATTGTATTTATGCGATTACTGCGTAGTCTACTCAATCGTTTCACCGATTGCTAATGCACAAACCTTTACCGTCGAAATAATGTGACAGCCGTTGACATATGTTAGCCATAGTGTGGTAGTCTGCAAGTCATTTGTATATATTTACCAGGCCCTACGAATAAAATAATAATTATAACCTAAGAACATGCATTATTTAGGTGAATGCACGGAAGCGCATTCCAGCGTCCCGCTTTCATCAGGGCATTGCGGAGTGGCACGTCGCTTGCTGTGGCGCCAGTAATGTATACTAGCATGAACATAGTTCGCTTGAATTAAAGTGGGGTAAGCGGGTTTGTTTCTGCTTAGATGAATATTGGAGCAAGCTGTTCTTTCAGTTGTGGCTATACTATCATTATGAAAGCCAGCGAGGAGATTCCAGACAGTAGCCTAGTCATTATCTCCAGCTAGTGACCCGCATGATAGTAATACTGGAAAGCAGCGGGACGGGAGAGAATTGGTCTTGAGGCTCACCCGCCTGTTGCACTGCTTCATGCAAAAAAATAGGAAAGCATTATTCTGCCGAATATAATTGAGGTAAAAGTCAATATAGCCTATCACGCACGATAATATTACTACTCAATTCTGATTCAGCGTAAAGCAAGACGTTTCAGAGACCCTTGATTTAGGCTCCTCAATAGTCGAGATTGATTCATTCAGATTACAGGTTTTTATAGCCGTATCTTTAAATGCATTTTAAGAAGCCTATTAATGACACCAGTGAGTCTCAACATGGTACACCGTGTGAGCCTGTTAAAGAACACCTTTCAGAAAAGTAACCTGGCAAATGTTAGAATAGGGTTAATTAAAACGCTGAAACTAAAACATAAGGTCCCAAAGCTGTACCTTGTGCAATATACCCTGAGCAACTTGACATCAGATGAGAGGATGAAAATCTTTTAATCAAAATCTAATATTCAGGTGGAAATTTTGTATAAGTGCAGCACTTCAGGGGATTGTAGCTAATTTTGCTAATCAGCAGGGTCCTCTCTACTTTGTGAAGGGCACTTTAACTAAGAACAAGTGTCACTCTCCCATGCAATGCACGTTTTTGGCACTTTTCTTCAATATGCTCTCTCTCTCTCTCTCTCTCTCTCTCTCTCTCTCTCTCTCTCTCTCTCTCTCTCTCTCTCTCTCTCTCTCTCTCTCTCTCTCTCTCTCTCTTTCACTCCCTCTCTCCTTACCCAGGCACCACAAGCTCCAGTTTGCTGCCTCATAAATTCTGCTCATTTAAAGGCTTTAAAAACTTCTTTCATGTAACATCATACTGTATAATACCATTGATTTTGTAGAGAATCACGTTAATATATCTTTTTATAGCAAAACAAGGTGCGCATCAATTTGGTTGTGAGTGGAAAAAAGGTTATCACTTTTGTGCCAACTTTGTGCTACCTCGTGCACTTTTGCAAACAGTTTTTTAAATACATTTTTCTGACACAGACCCAATTCATACAGAATTCACAGTAGAAATAATATCCCTGTACACATCAAAGTTACTGACAGCAGTTTTGAGCGCTCAACTTTGCCGACAATCAATGCTCTTTAAACTGCCCCAGGAAATAGAAAGAAACTCAACGAGTTCTCTTTTTTGAGCCTGAAGAGTTCTCTGTCAAAAGAAGTTTTTTTTTTTTTTGCTGCTACCGTTGCTTCAGAGCATTGCAGGCTACTCCAAACTGCCTCACAGCGCTTAGAAAACCCGCGCTCCAGCGCCAAGACCCTGAGGGTCTAACAGATAATGACTGATTCTTTAAAGCAGCAGGAGGTAGCCGGGAGTCACGGAAAGAGAGAAAAGATCGCAGCTTTGCCTGTACTGCTCCGCTTTTTTTTCTCTCGCTCTAAGTCAACAGGTCTTAAGTTCTGCAGGTGGAAATAAGCTCAATGCCCCGACCCCTTGAGAGTTTGTCCTTTGAAAGAATAAGGTTTAAAGAACCTGTCTGACTGGGTTATTGTCCACACCTTGCTAATACTGTGTAGCGGTCCCTTTGGAAACACACACACACACAGACACGCACACACAAACGCACCACACGCAACACCTGAGCCACCCACCTGCCTCGGCGAAGGTGATGATCTCGGAGGTTTGCTCGGCGAGCTCATTCAGCTCGGCTCGGCTCTGGCCCTCGTCTTCAATCTCCACGCTGCCATCGTCGCCCACTCGGCCCACGTGTAGCTTCTTGATGGCGTTGAGGAGGGCGGCGCGGGGCACCGGGTGGGTGATGTTGGGCCGATCCTGAAGATGGAGCATGGTGAGGATATGCCTCTTCACCGCCTCCACCATGTCCGTTTGACCGTCTGCGCCCGGCGCGTCCTTCTGTAGCTGGGCCAACGCGCAGGACGGACAGTCTGTCGCCGAGGGGGGAGGCTGTGCCTGCTCGCTCCCCCCGGCCGCCGGCGGAGGGCCCGTAGGGGCTGGCGTGCAGCCCCCGGCCGAAATTCCAAAGAAGAGCAACAAAATTCCACTCAGTAGGGGCAGAGGAGACATCCTGAACGAGGGCTGCGCTGGAGACGGCAAAGGAGCAGCAACTGACAGCAAGAGGAACGCGCGCAAACACGTGCACACGCTCAAAAAGCACCAGCTCTCCCACCCCTCAAAAAACACTAACAATATATATTTGCAGTTGAGTACAAACACATACACGTGGATGTGTATGTGTATGCCGAAAAAAGCAGGAGCTAAACTAGTCAAGAAGTTAAGAAGAGCAGTATAATCCCTTTTTAAAGGAGAAGTTGTGAGAAACAGTTGTGTGAAGGGAAGGTCTGCTGGTCTGGTCTTGCTGTGCTGGAGCAGGTCTCTTGTCTGGTTCTTGGGAAGTTTGTATGAGAAGGGCAGTCAGTTGCAGAGGTGCCCCAGGGATGTGCAGAGCTCTGGAGAGGTCTCGCAGTGCTCACTGTGCAGGAGTTGAATGGTTTTGTGGAAGTGGGCAGGGTTAGTTTTTCTCTCTCTCTCTCTCTCTCTCTCCCTCTCTGTCTGAACTTCTCCCTCTCTCTGTCTCCCACTGTAATTATACCTCCCTCCTCCCTCCCTCCCTCTCTCTCACCCTCCCTCCCAATCCCTTTATTACTATATCACTATTTCTGACTCATTTGTGTTACACCAACTTTTCCTTTTATTTTTTCTATGAGTGAATGATATTAACTTTTGCGCCACTGAGTGGACAGAGAGCGTTTCTCGCTCATTGAGTTTTTACTCATTTATTTGAGTATTTTTGAATAATTTGACTTGGTATAATAAAGTAATTATAACTCACCTGAAGCCATGCACAGAGGGAAGGAGAAAGATATAATAATGGTGAATGGACAATTTAAAAAATGATCTTCTGTCTCTTTGAATGTTAAGCCCACTTCTACAGCAAGTAGGTGCTGTTAAAGACACACTATACATAAGTGATAACCATAGGGGTTTACCAGTAAGAACTCAAAAAAGGTTTTCAGAGACATATCAGTCTTTTGTCACTATGTTTAGAATTTTCTTTTTTTTTCTTGTGACACGACAGTTGAGCGGAGAGGAATGTCGCACATAATTAAGGAGGCGTAGATGCGTTCAGTCTGTGTTTGTGTAGCTTCATCTGTGATTCATTCATGCCAAACTGGGGTCCGCCAGTGCCGGGCTGAGCGATTTCCTTTTTGATCAGCTGAGGGAAGGCTTCTGAGACTGTCGATGACGTGCACGCTAGCCATAACCTGACATCACAGACAAAGCTGGAGGTCTGTGGGGGGGTCATCTGTGATATTACAAGTAAGTTGAAGTGATTTATTTTTAATCCAAGAGTCAGAAACAACATTCTTTTACATTAAATCATCCCGGGGGCTTTATCAAAGGGACATTGTACTTTGGCTAGCTTGGCACTTGTCTGCTCCAGAGGTTTATTGACAGTCACATATTGGCCTTTACTTTGATTTGTTTTGAGGGTCTTTTCTGGAACAATGTTTAAGGGCCCCTTGATCTTAGTTTCCACATATTTTTTAAATACATCTTCTCTATAGGCCTCCTTCTTCTCTCGTCCATATAAAGGCCAACTTGTGTATGTCTGTTCTCTCATAAAAGAGTGAGACAATGTGCACTCGTAGTTTTTCCATGGAATAAAATAATTTATCTTAAGTCCTTTAAAAAATGGGCACAACACAGATTCATTTTTTTCCATTTGCTTTTGTTGCCAGTTGCACAAAATTACTGTCTGTTTTGTACAGAATGAAAATACTCCCTTAATTATATTATCTTGGGTGTAATTCAGTCCCTGCTCGGGACCTGTTGGTAGCTGTGTGTGATATCACGGCAGAACAGTTAAGGACACTTAACTCAACTGCTCCCTCGTGTGGTAATAAACTGTATGGTTTCCATCCAGCAGCCACAGAACCCACCGCTTTTTCCTCATTTTCTTTCTTTCTTTTTTAAAACTTTTCATCTTTCTCTCATTTAAAGTCTCTTATCTCTGCTGGCTAGTACATCTCTCTTTTAACTTGTGCTCCAGACTCAAATGGCTTTAAACTGCTGTGGCCTCTGGGTCTTGGAACTTCATGAAACACACAATAGGTGAGTCCAGGACATCATCTGTTCTGCAAGTGTACTACCATGAAAGCCACAGGAGGGTGTCAATAATCATTCTTCCTTATTTTTGAGAGATATTATGTATTAGTGGAGTAGTGCAATGTGATGCAGATTCCCAGCTACCCAGGTGAAAAAAGATTATACTTGAAACATACTTTTTCAAAGTGTACATTTAGTAGTTTTTGTACTAATTATGTACTTTGTGCTAAATTGGCAGCGTTTTAAGTATACTAAGTGTACAAAAGTTATTAAGTGTACTTCAAGTGCAGTGTGTATGTTAAAATGGGACTATTTTTAGTATACTAAGTATATTTAAGTGCACTAACAAAAAGTATGATTTGTTGGTATCTTAAATACACTTGCAGCACAATTTCATTATATCACCAGTGCGTTTGAAACAAACTTTTAAATTATTACGGTGTTTTTGAGACTATACTTGAAGTAAACCTTTTAAAAGTACATCGTAAACATACTTCAAATTAAGTTTTAAATATTATATTTAAATTATATTTTTGTAACACTAAAGTATACTACTTTTTCACCTGGGTAGCACAAATGTTTTCAAAATGCTTGGGGGAATTCTGGTTTGAATCTCATTTGGTTTTTGGTTGTGAGATAATGTTAGGTGATGAGCATGTTTCCCCAAAGTCAGGGTAAAATGTGCCAGGCATATCACGTACAAACTCATTGGCAACATTCCTTGATTGTTATCATTTAGTCATGAAAAAAACATCACAAATGTGTCAAATGCATTTCAGAATATTCCAAAGAAAAATATTAAAGTGGTGGATTTGTTTAACATGGCTCACATGAATGACCATTCACAATTGAGGTTCTTCTACAACTTGAATAACAAAACTGATTAACATTCTATTCCTGGAATGTCTCCTGTGAATTTAAGATAACGTTGAAGGAACAGCCAGAAACTGGACAAATGTATTTGCCAAACGTTCCTGGAACATTCTGAGAACTAAACATTGTCACCTGGGTTGTAGATGGGATGTTTCCCTGCAAGTGTATGCAGCTGTGAAGTCCTGCCTTCAAATGGGTGCATTAAGTGGCTGGAGGATTTTCATAGGGTGTGCGAAGGATTATGCAGGTGTGGGGCCTATGTCTGAAGGGTTACTGGACTGTGTCTTTTTGTGTGTTTAAATGTGAGATGGAGGACTGTACTTTTAAACCAAGTGCTTTACGTAAATCGTAACGGTGGAATTCCACCTCCGTCAGTGGGCAATTTGAAGAGCAGAGGGCATAAGAGCATCTGTCACGGGTCTATCTGAAGAGCACTCGTGATGCTAATTTTCTGGCTCTAGCACAGAAAGGCAGACATAAATGGGTTTTATGCCGTTGTTACAGCGAATCCAGGCTTATTACTGACGAATGAGTTTACAGTCATCAGAGACATTTCCTCCTCAGGTCTTTTAGCTCAGTGTCATTCCCACTTGTTTGGGGGCATGTGTGGAATTCGGGGACACTGGCTGCTGCGGGAAGCGCCGAACTGTAGGCTCCAGCCCAGGACCGTATCTCCAGGTCCAGGTGAGGAGACCAGGAGCACTGTACCGCAACCGTTCTCAGTTTGGGGTTAATACACACCGGCGGGGTCTTTCATGGAAAGGATTGTATATCTCCAAGACTGCACTGCTATCATTTGTAGTGTTATATTGGTGTTAAGTTTCACAAGGTCTGGTCAACTCCAGTTCCCCAAGAAAGGCTGGCCCAAAGATGGGCTATCCAGCACTGCTAAAGTTGTCTGCTGTCAGGCTATGAATGTTTGTTGTCAGGAGGTACATTTTGCCATTGTCTGCTTTACGTACTGTAATAATAATGTGGCATTAATTATTTAAATTTTCAAAAATGCCTTATATACCGCAATATTTAATTATAATTGCAACCACCCTGCTAATTTATCATGAAGTAATGGATGAGCTTGTACTCACATTTAACTGCTAACTCAAATGGTTTATCTGTGTTCATTTTAAAATAAAATTTATCCAAAAGGAACATCAGGTACCACATGAAGCCTTACTCATAGTTTTTTAATTTGATAAAGTTTAGGAAGTTAATGACAACCATAATTACAGATTAATCACTGATCAACCCTCCCACCATTATAAACAAGGAACTATTTTTGAATCACTGAGATAACTCCAAACACTCCACAGATTAATGGTTCATGCAGTTCCCTTTTATTTTTAGCAAAGGCACACATTTGCAAGGGCTGTGTGTGTCATGAATATGCGATGTTGGATCAGCACCCTGTTGAAGTCATTACCCTGCATTCCAGTAAGTTGCACTGATGAGCGCGACTGAAATCAGTTTGCATTCCCTCCTGTAAGACCACACCAAAAGCACATTGTCGGGTTTAAATGAATGGGGCAGGACAGGGTGTTTTAGATATTGCACAATGGCTTGGGGTTGCGGTTAAATGTTGTTGTTGCCATGGAAAGCATCATGTAAGCGGTAATTGTCCTAACAGGCCCACAGAAAAAAATCTCTATCTGAATTTCTGCAGATATCCCCAGACATTGATGTGTATACAATCTGAATACACATTTGAGTGGATGCAACAGAGGTAGGGCTGCTGCAGGTTTTGAACCGTAGCCCTCGTGAGACATCCAGGTATACAATTAGCTCGGTGAGCTAAAGACCCAGCTCTCTTATGCTACATGGCTCTGCTAAGTATAGGCCTAAATGCAGATTACAACACTGGATACAAGATTGCACTTTGAGAGAACGGGCGCAAGCCGGTTAACAAGCCTGATTCACACATTCCTCCAGCGTGGCACCTTCCAAACATCTGCAGAGGCGCAGGCGATGCCTTGTACTTTCAGGCGAGAAAACGTCGCCAGCGGAGACCGCAATCCGACACGGCGCAGAGCATACTCTTCACAGTCCGGGTGATAGCGGGTCAACAGAACGCTTTTAAACGACTCTGGCCCTTTAAAAGTCACTCACGCTCACACCCATTCCCTTTTTCACCCCTTAACCTCAATAACCTGGGGTCTGAGTGACGGCTCGGAGTCCAGACAGTACAGAGTGTTACTCTCCCTAAGGGAGGCGTGATTCAGGGCTGGAAAGCGGAAGGGTAGAGTGAAGGGTTCATCCCTGAGTAAGGGGGCGGGGGAAATGACCAATCTGTCTGCTCAAAGCCCGCAAGCGATGAGAACGCCATGTCACTTTTTTAATCATTTTGTCTAGGCATTCTGACCAGCATGACTCCTGGCATACTCATATGTCCCCCCATAATGTTTTCTGATTAATTCTAAGCTGCAAGAGGTCAACAGCCCCCGGTAATGATGTTGACATGTTACCTGGAGTGAAAAATTAACGTTTCCATTAATTGACGGAATTTGCTTAAGTTACAAGATCTTTTAAAACATTCAGGTTAATTCCTATTTTTTCACATAAAATGAAATGCAACAATGGAAATTCCAGTGATTTTTTTCTCTCAACTTGGTGTCAATGTTCCCATTTTCAATGACTTCTCTGTTGTGAGTTCTAGAGCTTCACCAGATCAAACCTGTGTTGGAAAAGGGAGAATCCTGAAAATAAAATGTTCGAGAAGTAAGAATGTGAGGGAAGGCAACAAGGAGGAAGCTCAACTACTAAACAAACTGACGAGAGGAGTCAGGCTAAACATCACACGATAACATCCCCAAAAAAGTTTGCCACGCCTCATTGATCCTCGCGTGTGATTTGCTCTGTGTCCGTGGGAGGAGCCGTGTTCTGACTGGGGAGGGAGGAAGGGAGATGGAGAGAGGGGGGAGGTGGGTGATGAAGAGATTCTCCATGCTCACAGCTTGGGTTCCGCTAGTGAATCAGCCAGCGGGGCTCACGCGAAGGCTGACGGAGAGTGACGCTTGAGCGGAATCCCTCGCTCTCTCCCTCTCCCACCACAGGGCCGCAAACGTTCTCCCTCCTCCTCTCTGATGACTCACCTTTGCGTCTGTCCCGGCCTCTCACCTGCATCTCTGTCAGTCTAACCCACATGACAGAAGGTTGACAGAGAAGGAGGAAATATCATTTTAAAAAGTGATTTGATAAGAGCAGCCACTGTTTGATGCATGGCGGTTGCAGAAAGCTTGTGTTTGCTGTTAAATTATATATTTTTTTAAACTCGACCCAAAGCTGATTCATACATTCTCATGCATCAGTGATTCTCCTTTGAGGTGGGTTTCTTTGGCAATCTGTCTTAATTTGCTTTTGAGCGCTGGAGTGGTTTATATAACACTAATGTGCTGGCACCGTGACACACTGCAATGATCTAATAAAGCATCACACTATGAGCATCCATGGGGGCCCTTCTCTTCTCTTCGCCTCTGGCCAAGAATGAAACTTTTTCCCACCTGTCAAACTCAAAGTGATGCCCTCTACTTCAAGGGCTTTTTTAGGGATATCAAAGGGACTGCTGTGGAGAAACAGATGCCGTCTTTTGGGCCTTTGTCATTTTGGTGAAGCAGAGGTTCAAAGTCGAGGCGTCGGTCAAGAGGGACGTCATGGATTCTGTGCTTTTATGAGGTTGCCAGGTCTGACCTCATCATAGCCTGCTCTGTCACACTCCATTGCAGCCGGCTGTAATTACTCTGCTGTGGGTGTCCACTTGCACAGCTGTGTTTTATTGGGGAAGTTCAGGTGAAGCGCCATGTGTAGCAGTTTGAGCGCAGTTTCTCAGCTGGGCTTCACCCTCAAAACCTTCTGTTCATGAGTATGAGTGTCTCTTGCAATATTATGTACTTCCACTGTAGAGATTGTTCAGCTTCAAACATTCCTGCTAGTTGCTAAAAAAAGATTCTGCGAGCTATATACCATATTATATCTTAATGTGACTAATGACCTACTACATAACGCAGACTCAGGTGAATGCTCCATTCTGATACTTTTAGATCTAAATGCTGCATCTCAGGGACTGTGTTGGATTGTTACATTTTTTATCAGGTGCTTGAACACTGCCCAGACCAACGCGGACCAACACCAACATCAGACCAGTGTGCCATACCCGTTGGTGGTTGTTGGTGGTTGTCGGGAGAAGTTTTTTGTTGGCGAACATGTCAAATCGGCGTCGGGGGATGTTGGAGCGGTGTGCGCAGTTCTACAACCAACTCTAACGAAAGCAACGTTAGTGTTTCCTTGACAACATCAAGCAAGCATACGAGGGTAATACCAAAACAATGTAGTGCGGCGCGCGTTGTCCGCGCATGATGTGTGTGCCTCAACAAAAACTAACGAATAATACGGGAAATAGCATAATATAGGCTATACCGGGGTCAGGAAAACATGGCTTTCTGGGTGGCAGAGCGGGAGGATATTTTAGTGCTAATAATACATTCTCGCATTCATCCATCCCTCTCTGAAAACAAAACAAAAAATCGCTGTTCTGGTTTTGGAAACTCCGTGCTATGATGCAGGTTTGGCAAAAACCCCAAAACCGTTATGCAGTAACAGCATAACGTTAGCCTTTTTTTATTGTTTGTTTTTAAAGAGCGTAGCCTATTTCCAGACTTGTGGCAAAAGGGTTTGTTTCCGTAACATCTGTCCATGAATGTAAGTCGGATTTTTCAAGGTAAGAAGAAATTTTATGACAACGTTCGTAACGTTAAACGTTACAGTGGCAGCTGGTGGCAGTTCTTCTAGGTGGGGCTATCTCAACCGACATCACCCCCCTCAGGAACTTTTGACTGGGGTAGTTTAGGTGGTGCTATATTGTGGGCGTGCTCCTCAAATTTCCACAATCACGCAACACATGCCCGCGCACAGCCATAGCCTACTATATATTCTACTAGATTAACATTTACAAGCGTTTTGAAATTCGATGCACTTTTATTCAAACTAGGCTGTGTACAAAACCACATACTTCCATGCTCTGAGCACGCACATCCACGTGAGTCCATTGCGAAGTGCGGTAGTGCGGAACACAAAAGTATGCAGTTTTGGACACAGCCTAAGTGACTTACAGAGTCAATACAATGCACTTTTATCCAAAGTGACTACAGAGTGAGTGCAATAACACTATAACAGTCAGCCAGCTATTTATAGTAGGCTAGGCTACTAACAACAACAACAACACATGGGCACCAAACACGCTATGCAACTGCCACCACACACTCAAAAATTTATACAATTGTCCAATCTAGACCTAACATGAAACATAAAAGTAGCCTATTGTCATCATCACATATTGCCAACATGACAAAAAAAATCTCTCACTCAAACTCCAACATGAATAGGCTACATTATGCAATCAATAGTATCAACAGGTAGGCTATCGACAGCCTAGGCTTATTTTCATTGCCAACATATAGCGTTACTACACACCAATGGACCAATGGACGTCTCTCATACTATAGCAGGACAATGCGCCTGCCCTGTTGTTATGGCTTATGGCAAAATCATCAATGATGTCCTGCTTAAGTTAATCAACAACAAAGCTGGGTTGCTTTTCCGAGTGTTACCACTGTTGCTGCTGCCATCGGCAGCTCATGCATTGTACTTTAAAGTGGCACCGAAATCTGCGTTGTCTTCTCTAAGGTAAGTAGCCTATTGATCGTATGGGAACCGGTGCCGGTGCCATTGCCATATGTTGCTAGGTTCGGTACCCAACCAGGCAGCTTGGCTAGAGAGGTGTAAAGCCCAAGGTCTTACTGTATTGTAGCTGATTATACTTGTAGCTGGAAAGATTAAAAGTGCCCTGACACAGCACATTTAACAGTTTCGCTAGTTATGTTTGAAATCTCCGCTTGCTCGTAATTATAAGTTACTCTGTGGTGATAGATGCTAAAGGAGGAAAAGGCTTGTGTTACCCTACGCTCTTCTTTTGAAAATGGTAGGTAGTAGGCTACCAAGTTCATATTTTACCAGCGCATAAGCATCACGCCACTCTGCACGTCAATGCTAAAAGTAGGTAAACTCAGAATTCTAGGGCATAGGACCTTTAATGAAATCCATCCACTTTTGGCACTTTTTGGAAGGACGTGCAGTGATTTAACAGCCCAACAGCCAGGAATAGAACATGTTTTATAGGCCATTGCTAGCTATTTAGCCCATGTAAAACGCATTTTAAAATTGTACAAAATTCTGCAGCATGACTAAGACAAGATGGATATCACACATTAAACCAGTTTTGGCTTCACTGCACTGCAGTTTTGTCTTCCAGTGACTTTTAAATTCTACTGAGTACTTATAAAGTTTTGCATTGCCTGGCACCCAGATACTTTACCAAACTGTGTTAATTCCCTACCAGCCACAGAGACCTCTGAGGTCATCTGCTCAAACACTGCTGGCTGTTCCAAAATCTAGACTAAGATCCAAAGGTGATGTGTTAGGGCCCCTAATCTGTGGAAGAACATGCCTACTATGGTTTGATCTGCTGAATCAGTGTCTTCTTTTAAACTAGTCTTACAACTAATAAACATTTTTAAAATTGTTATTTTATTTTGTGCGTGTGTGTATACAGTGAGCACCATAATTCATTGGACAGTGACAGTGAGGGTATTTTCAACCATATCGGATTAACCGTTTAGAAATTATAGAACCTTTTGTACATAGTCCCCCCCCCCCCCATTTTCAGGCATCAAAAAGTATTGGACAGTTTAACATAATGTAGAATAAAGTAATAATTTTTAATATTTGCTGGTGCCCTGTGGGAGCAGCAATTGGGGGCTGCTCCCGGGTGGGGAGGAGGGGCTCGGTGAGAATTGCTGCGTGCATAGCCGCCCTGGGTGAGTTGGAATCACGGTCAGGAGCCTTAGGAGGAGTCGCGCCCTGAAGAGGATGCGGCGCCCTTCCGTCCTACTGCCGGCTGATGGGGTTGTGTAGCGGTGATTCTCTAGCGCAGTGATTTTCAACCACTGTGCCGTGAGAGATCGTCAGGTGTGCCGTGGGAAATTATCTTATCCTATTAACTTCACTTAATTAGTAACACTTTTGGTTGGTGGTGTGACTCAGGATTTCTTTATGTAAAAAATGTGCCTTGGCTCAAAAAAGGTTGAAAAACACTGCTCTAGCGGTTGCTACATGGGGGGGGAATTGAATTAGAATAGGGGTTCAATTGGCTACTAAATTGGAAGAAAAATGAAAAAAAACAGAAATAAAATAAAGACTCTTGATATCTTATTTTCCAGTACTCCTACAAGCGATACTATAACCTCTCTGCATTTGAATGGATCTATATGGGAATTTGGGGGTGGGACTAGATTTAGCTGTACTTTACACTGGAACAGTATGGAACACATGGTTGCCTAAATGGTTCTAAATCATCAAGGGTCTGACGTATCAAACAAGCCTCAAACCATCACTCTGCTGCCAGATATGCAGTAGATATGGATGGATTTCTTTACGGGTGGTTTCTCCTGACAAATTTTCCTATTGAATTTAATTATGGAAAAATAAGTCAGGAGAAGAAACCCTTCAAACCCTTCATCCATATCTACTGTATTTCTGGCAGCAGAGTGATGGTTTAAGGCTTGTTTGATACGTCAGACCCTTGATAACTTCGAGCCATTTAGCCAACCATGTGTTCCATACTGTTCCAGTGTAAAGTACAGCTAAATATAGTCCCAGCCCCCAATTCCCATAGATATCCATTCAAATGCAGAGACGTTATAGTATCACTTGTAAGAGTACCAGAAAATAAGATATCAAGGGTCACAGACATCAGGAAGTCATAGCATGCAAAGGATATGCGACCAAATATTAAAAATGATTACTTTATTCTACATTATGTTAAACTGTCCAATATTGTTTGATGCCTAAAAATGGGTGGGACTATGTACAAAAGGTTCTATGATTTATAAACGGTTCATCCAATATGGATGAAAATACCCTCACATTAAAGCTGACAAGCTACACTTGTCATCGTATCCTTTCAAACTCAAAGTGCTAGAGTACAGCACCAAAACAACAAAAAATGTCTCACTGTTCAATAAATTATGGTGCTCACTGTATATATTTAGTGTATTTCTTTTTCACTGTTTCTTGATACTGGATTTATATATTTAAAAAATATATTGCAAAACTTTTCCCTTAAAAAAACATATCAACATGTTTGGTAGATCTTATAAAATTGTATGATAATATAAAATTGACAAAAAAAATTATGATATGGGACCAAATTAGGTCCCCTCTTGGCCATTTTCATAAAACTTCACATATAATTTTAACATGATTTAAGAAATTGTCCTCTCTTGGTATCTAGGTCCCCTCTTTGTGGATGTGTAATGATGCCATGTTCCCCAGTTGGATAGGTAGACGAGTGCACACACGCACAAACATTAGAGCATGCAAACATTTGAAAAAGAAAAAAAATATATATTTTTGAAAATCACTCACAATTTGGATCGCACAGACTGATGTTAAAAAAAATTTAATAAGGGGTTTTTGATGTTACTTAAGTTCTAGCATACAAACTTATTCATGCGTTATATGACAGTGAAATAGTTATGTACTTAAACTGAAATGCTGAAAGGTTTTTAATTGCAAATACCTCAATATGTTAGACTATTTAAGTAGTGTGTGTCCTTCATTATCCTTTACACTTCTCAGTTGTACAGGAATAGCAAATAAGAAGTTATCACTTTAATTATGTTTCTTCTAGAATATCAATATGTCTGCAAAGATATATTTTTATTGTAAACATTTAAAATAGGTCTACTAAAATACTTAAGGTGTGCGTGTGTGTGTGTGTGTGTGTGTGTGTGTGTGCATGTGCAGAATGTGTATCAGTACTGAAAGCTTTGTTCTCAAGGGTACTCTTCCCTGTCAAGATTATTTTAATAGATGAAAGACAGGCCTTGCAACTGACTGTTTTCTGATGTTTCCCTCCAAAGCACCTAAGGCATGGCTCAAGCCAGCATTTGAAACACCCTAAGGGACAATTATAGCGAGATGATGGACAGACACACAAAAATATGATTCCGTTATAAATACAGCCTCATTCTACATAAACTGATTCGCCTGCCCACCCCCAGTGCATCTATGCTTTGCTCTCCTGTCATCATGTATACTGTAAATATAATTTGTCATCCTGTATGTGTTAGACACAATAAATTACTACATTGCACCAAACTAGTTTAGCCTGCCATCTAACCCACCTTTAACCTCATGTCACTTTGTCTCTTTCCCAGTAACAGCACAGAAGACACGGGTCAAAAGTACAGCTCTATGGATACTCATAAATTAATTGTGGGAAAAGAGAAGCACCATCAGAAATATGACTGTGGGAGGCTGTACATACAGAGATGGTGCTAATTCATAATAAGATTAATTATTCCTAGATAACTGACTTCATAAGCCATTTTTGAATGGACCCACACATTGCTATTTAACAAAGGTTACGACTGTAACCACGGTTCTATGAGGTCTGGATGACCATTAGGGTTGTCAACATGAATTAACCTTCTAGGTGCCAGATGCATCATGGACATGACCTCCATGTAGTGATGTAATTCCTCCCTATAAAGGGAGGCAAGTCAATGCGGAAGTCCTCAGAACTTTTTTCGTCCTTAAAGGGTCCAGAGTGACCATGACCTTAATGGTCATCCGGAACTCATAGAACCGTAGTTACAGTCGTAACCTTTGTTCTATTTTGTTTCTCCAACCATTAGGGTCGTCAACACAGATTACTAATACCAACAACGTCACAAGGGATAGTCATACCTTTAAGTGGATGCCAAGGCCGCCGGCAGGATGGCTGATTCAACCGCTGAACCCGGCCCCACGTTGACGTGATAAAACCTTGAGAATGTGCAGAGGGACACCTAAGTCGCCGCCTCACAAATCTCTTTAAGTGGTACACCTTCCAGGGCTGCCCATGAAGTAGCTATAGTTCTTGTTCACCTACCCTGGATATTCATAGGCGGGGGCCTAGCACTAGCCTCATAAGCTGTAGCTAGCGCCTTCACTACCCAATGGGAGAGGCTCTGAGCCGAGAGCGCTTTCCATAGCAAACAAAGAGTTGCCCTGTATGTCTGATGGAAGCAGTAGCTTTGACATAGCGTCGCAGCGCATGCACTGGACATACTAAGTGTGCATCCCCCAGGTCCTCGCCTGGTGTGGGGCGAAGCACAGCGAGCTTGATCGACTGGTTAATGTGAAATGCCAAAACGACTTTGGACAAAAAAATGGATTGGGCTGCAGTGTGACTCCTGAATCAGCTGGCCTCCACTTTAGACACTGATAGAGAGAGCGCAGAGCTCCCCAATACACCTAGCCGACGCCATTGCTAGCAGGAATGCCGTCTTAAAGGAAAGCCATTTAAGGCTGGTCATTTTGAGAGGCTCATAAGGCTGGCTCGTGAGCACTCGCAACACCAAGGGGAGATCTCAAGAGGGAGCCACCAGGGACCTCGTAGGTCTCAGCCGCCAGGCGACCCTCAGGAACCAGTTGACAAGGTGATGGCTCCCTGCAGGCTTGTTGTGCAACCAGACATGCCGACTGAATATGGCAGCAGCATAGACCTACAGTGTACTGGCTGCCTTGTCGTGATCAAGCAAGGACGGAAAAAACTCCAGTAAGACAGAAATCGAACAATGTACTGGATCCGCGCCTTTCTGTGAGCACCATGTGCAGAACAGCTGCCACATATATCCATACGCCTTCCTCGTGGAGGGGGCTCTGGAGTTAAGTAGCATCCACAGGATGGGGGAACCGCACCCTGTTAACAAAAGGTCGGGCTTCTCAGTGACTATACCCAGAGCTTCATCTTGCTTGACCAAGAGTGCCAAACAGAGCCGCTCTGTTGCGACAGCAGTCCGGATCGGGAGTTCCCAGGGCAATCCGTAAACAAGGCAGGAGCATTGGAAACCAGGGTTCCATCGGCTACCTGGGGCCACTAACAGAAGCTTGTGGTGGCTCGTGTTGACCCTGTACAGGGTCGCCATGACCAGTGACAACAGCGGAAAAGCGTGCAGCTGGCCATCCGGCCATTCATGCACTAATGCATCTATTTCCAGGTTTGGTCATCTCTTCATTCATCGAGAACCACTGGGGGCAATGAGCAGACTCCTGGGCATGACCGAACCATTGCCATATCTCCTCCACCACCTTAGGGTGGAGACGCCAATCGCCGGGATGAATCTCCTGGCGAGATAAAAAGTCCGCTGGACTGTTCCGCACACTTGGGAGGTGTACGGCAAGCCTGGGAATTACTCATTTTAAAAAACACTGGGTCACTTTCAAGGACTGGCGGGAACTTACTCCGCCCTGATGATTTATGTGGTACACTGTTGATGTGTTGCCTGACCTCACCATAACATGCTTGCCCCGCAGCAAGGGCAAAAAGTGCCTCAGTGCTAAAAACACTGCTTGGAGTTTGAGCACATTGATGTAGTCCGACTGATGTGGTCATGACCACACTCCTTGACCTGGCCGGTGCTAACAGACAGTGTATTGTTTTAGATACACATTCAGGTCTTCCAGATCCAGAACTGGTCAGAGGAGACTGTCTTTTTTCAGTATTAAAGGGAGGGAGGGAGGCACCAGTGACACAGCGCCTTTTTTAGAAGGCCAGTAATTTCCTGCCCCAGCCTTCTTGACTGGATGGGGTCCAGGCCACGTGTGTATCTGACCCCGGAAAATATTGGGGGCCGATGTTTGAACTGGAGGCGGTAACCTTTTAAAATCGTGGAAAAAACCCACGAGTCTCTCGTAAGGTGCCGCCCAATTTTCCAGCTGGTCTCGGCGATACTGTCCCACTATTGGTCCCATGGCCTCATGCCTGTTTGGGGCCCCATCTGGGGGGGTTTGGGGGGGCAATGGTTAGCCTGCTGCCCCCTAGCCTGACCGCCAGATGGACCCACAGGGTTGTGTTGTGAGTCTGATGCCGGTACACGGGTGGACGGATAACGAGGAGTTCCCCTCCCATACGAGGGCTGTGTGTCACCTCTAGCCATAGGCTGGGACCAACAAACAAAAGAGTGTGGGGGGGGGGGGGCATCTGCTGCTCCCTGTATCTAAAAGCCTCCACAGAACGCTCAAGCGTCTGTCTGGCTACTTCGGTGAAAACCTGGCCGGGAATAACCAGCAGGTCCTTGATGTTTTTTTTTTGTGGCATCCGGGAGAGGGGACTGAGCCAACCACACCAGACGCCAAGTCATCGTGAGCATAGACATCACACAGTTCACGTGTCATAAATGCGAATGGATGTAGAGATGCGTCACTGATTAAAGTGTCGACCCCTGCATCAAGCGGCGTCTGCGACTGCGCGAGTATCAGCCAAGAAAGCAAATTACCAATCCGCTCCGTCTCGGCAGCCGCATCATATGTCTTACAGAGCAGATCATCTGTTTCTCTGCATTGTGGCCGAAGGCAGCGGGCATCTGCCCGGACTGCCTCCTCTGGGGACACTACCACCTCCGCAATGGCGGGTTCAACAGAGGGCATACAGTCCAGCCCATGGACCCCAGTGTCCGTCATGGACGCAAATGTCCTACAGTTTTTAGCCACTCATTGTAAGCCAGAGCGTGGCCAACACTTACGTAGCTCCGCCAGGAAATCGCTAGATGCTGGCATGGCAAAATGCGCCCCCTGGGGGGCCCGGCGGTGAAATCTAGACATCTCCTTAGTACTAGCCTGAGGCATATCGCAGAATTGTCTCTAGAGAGGCTGAATAGCCCACTGAACCTTCAGCGGAACCTGAGCCTTCCAACGACCATGTGTCAGATTGGTCTAATGTGCCGAACCAACTCTGAGCAAACTGGGTGGTAGATGCTGCTGTGGAAAGCGCATCAAACCCCTCCAAATTCAGATCTCTGTACGAATCCTTTTCTACTGGGGGCCCCCCCAGGGGACCGTGCTGGGGAGCCGTTTTCATGCCGCGCGCAGCTGCGTGACCTCTGCAGAGAGGTTGTTGCCCCTGCCAGCCTTGCCCTTTTTTTTGTGAAGGGCCCTCGGTGGCTATAATACCCTTGCATTTGGGGGCAACCTCTACCGCAGATGCTCTGCCTGAGGGGGGTGTGTGGGACATGAACGCATCCAATCTGGCCTGCTTATACTCCAGCGACATACCTATACAGCATGGGCAGGGGTCTGAGAACGCCTCCTGCAGGTGCCCTAGGCCGAGGCACAGGCAGCACTGGGTGTGCCCATTACATTACATTACATTACATTCATTTAGCAGACGCTTTTATCCAAAGCGACGTACAGTAAGTGCATACAGAAGGTCATCAAAGTAACTACAGAACAGATAAGAAAGCACGTTCTTCCCATACAGTAGCAGCTATCCCTAGTAATGAACACAATGCAGTTCACAGTGAACTGGGTAAATCAGCTCTAATACAATTCTATTCTAAATATTATACACTTGAATACCTTGAATACACAGTTGAACAAGAACACATACCATGAGGTCCTAGATAAGTATTAGTCCAGGTGGAGTCTGAAAAGGTGCGTTTTCAGGCCACGACGGAAAGTAGGAAGGGTTGGCATGGAACGTAGGGGAATGGGAAGTTCGTTCCACCACTGGGGAGCTAGGGTGGAAAAGCTCCGCAGTCGGGACGAGCGAGTGTCATTTACACAGAGGGGGGGAAGTGCAAGTCGCCCTGCAGTAGATGAGCGAAGTGGTCAAGCAGGAACATAGTTCTGGATTAAGTCCTGCAGGTAGACAGGGCCTGTCCTATTGGCTGCAGTGTAGGCCAGGGTCAGAACTTTGAACCTGATCCTGGCTGCAACTGGCAGCCAGTGGAGTGACCTCAACAGGGGGGTGACATGTGAAAATTTCGGGAGGTTGAACACAAGCCGGGCAGCTGCGTTCTGGATCAGTTGAAGAGGCAGGATGGCGCAGGCTGGTAGGCTTGTGAGCAGGGAGTTACAGTAGTCCAGGCGTGAGGTGACCATGGTCTGGACCAAAAGCTGGGTGGAATAGGTGGTCAGGTACGGTCGAATCCTTCTGATGTTGTACAGGAGGAACCTGCAGGACCGTGCCGTCGCCCTGATATGGTCTTTGAAGTTCAGCTGGTCGTCCAGGACCACCCCCAGGTTCTTTGCAGAGCGGGAGGCAGCCATCATGGTCCATGGATATAGCCCATCAGCTATATCCATGGCTCCCCCACATTCCGTGCACAAGGCGCTCATGCCTTAGCAGGATAAAGAGCACCCAAATGAGTGAATAACTGCACTGCTCAGAACTTCACTTTCAAGCCCTTAGATTTGTAAAATTTCACACCATAAACACTCTCTGTGCCGCAGATGGTCCTTAACATGAAAGAATGACATCATTGTTAGTGGAAGTCTCTCCCCTTTTTCTGAGCCCAACATAGGTTTAGTCAGCAAAACAAAGGTTGCCCCAGTGTTTCTCTCACTTCTTAAAACAGGACATTTACTCAGTACCTGGCATGAAGCACCATTCTCACCTCCTCCGTCACAGCATTCCCTGAAGTGCTAGTTTTCATGATAAACATTATTTCGGGGCATTACATGTGGCTTTGATTCATTGGCCACTCACACTTTTTTAAATTTAGGTCTTATTTATAAAGTAGATGCTGCCACCTTGGAATATACACACAGCATACATGCACACACACACACACCGACACAGACACAGACACGCACACATACACACAGCAGCTGCAGTCTTCAGCCCAAGATACAGTGTGAAGTCAGCACTCCACCCACCCAGCAGCTTCTGCGTGGAAAGCGGAACCACGCAAAGCAGGGGTTTATGGGTACAGAGTGAGGCATGGCAGAAGGTGTTTGATCGGATAGATACATTTATTTCAGTCCTTCAGTGCTACACATGTTCCTCCGGTACAAGAACATGCAAAGACGTATGAGTTAGTTTTGACGTATTGAGACGTATTGTGTCAGCATGCGTCACATTTATTTAATATTTGAAGATACATTTTTACACATTTTTAAAAAATATATGAGGAGTTGCAATGCAAATTCTAGGAGGATAAAGTTATCATGTCCTATATGTTTTTGTAAGGAAGGTTTGGAAAGTTCTCAGGTTGTTTGTTGAATGTTACTGTAAGTCACAAGGAGACCATGCAAGAATAGCCTTAGAAAGTTTGGTTAGAAAGTAAGAAACAATTAAATCATGGATGGTAATTAATACTAATTTTATCAGGGATGTTAGCAATGGTAAACAAACCTGCCATTTACGTATTCTCATTTGGAAATGTATTTGACACATTGCTCCATGATTTTGCCATGATAAGAATCTGGGTATGTTGCAAGCAAGTACTATGTGACATGCTTGGAACTGACTTTGACAGAACTTGTTTTTCCCTCACAACCAAAGAACAGTCTAACAAAAATATTCCCCATGTTTTTTTTAAAAACACTCAGTGAATAAATGATGATAAATTCTAAAAGGTGGTTCCATACATTATTACTATGATTGTGGTTATTATTGAACACAGTTCTTGTTATTTTATTATTGTCCCCAGGGGGTATGCCACAAAGTAGGATTACTGAGTTAGCTGGATAACTGCACTGAGTAAAATCCAGAACAGCTCTTTTTACTTCAGTCCATGTTCCAGATTTGGGCGTTCTGGGTTCTACCCCCCTGGACTCAAATAGGAAATCTTCTCTGCAGTCTGTAACACACACACACACACACACACAATTATAATTATGAATATAATGATGATGATGATTATTATTGGTGAATGACTACTTTTCCAGTTTTCCCGGTAATATTCTTTCATGTGTATTTGGATGTTGGTGTGGTCGTTCAAATATAGCTGTGTCTGTTTTAGGACAAGTAAAAGAAAGCTGAAGTGAGGTTTTCAAGCTAGATTGAATGGTAGCTACACTGCCATCTAGTGGCAACTGAAGTTCAAACTTATTTATCTGCAGTTTCAAGTTCAGAAGTGTCCAAGAGTTGACCCAAGTGTCCAAGGAAGCAGCGGTTAATTTTGCTTGAACTGTGCCTTACACAATTAAAACTTCTTGCGAGAGGTTAAGTACCTTGTTGGAATCATGAATGAACTGGAGGTAAATTGGAGTGGAAAATTTGTGTCAAATATAACTTTTATTATGTCAAATGCAGAATTATGCCATATTTCTAAGATCATTGCATTAACATAATATAATATTCTGATCTATTCAAAGATTTATTAAATACATAAAAAATATGTATATTGCAGACAAGTGCATGTCCGCCTATAAATACATAAACACAGTCTGTTCAGACCAACATCATACGTGAGTGTTTGGGGAATTGAACCATTGAACAATTTTTATGTCAGACGTCTGAGCTAACAACCATACTACGTGCATTGGCAGTACTCTAAAACAGTGGTTCCCAAACTTTTTCAGCCCAAAGCACCCCTTCATAGTCAATTTTTTTTTACAAAACAAAAAAAACTTTAAGCTAAAAATTACATCATGAATATGTTGTAAGAATGTATTTTAATGAACTGGCATAAATATGTCAAATATGGAAATGAACAGATCTTATGGCACCCCTCGCCAGTTATTACAGCACCCACTTTGGAAACCACTGCTCTAAGAGCACGTAGACATCAACAGCTAAACCTCAATGGCCTGCAATGACCCTGGTTTCATTACACACAATAAAGTGTCTTTTGTCTGCACACAAAGGCTAAATACCCTGTGTTTTGTTCTTTGAGGATCATACTGAATAAAAGTGGTCGATGCTCTTAAGGGATTTGAAGGGGGATTGACTTTCTTAAATGCCTCATGCATATCTGTGGCTTTTAATTACATACCATGACATAATTCAGGAACTTGCAGGGGGTTGTCTGTAGGTCATTAAAACACGTTCTTTAGGGGATTATGCATGAGGTTTTTTTACAGCACAGACTGCAGTTACAATACTTTTTGTCGAAAGTCCAGTTTCTGTCAATCCACAAGTTATTCCACCAGCTAGATTTACACAAGCATGGGAAAAGCCAGAAAAATTAAGCTAATTCACTTTGCCCTACAATTCAAAAACTGTTAAACCATTCTCATTGTTGTTATAATACAAAATCTACAAAATCCTTAAAGTGATCCATCCATATCTACAGCATATCTCGTTTGATACCTCAGACCCTTGATGACTTTCAGGCATTTAGCCAACCATGGGTTCCATACTATTTTTTGTGTATTTACAGCTTAATCTAGTCCCACCCCCCCAATTCATATAGAGATCCATTCAAACGCAGATAGATTATAGTATTGCTTGTAATAGTACCTGAACATAAGATATCAAGAGTCTTTTGATATCCTTTTATACCCATTCATGATAGCATTACCTGTTTACCTGTGGAATGTTCCAAACAGGTGTTTTTTGAACTTCCAGTTTATATTTTGCCCCTGTACCAACCTTTTTGGAATGTGGTGCAGGCATGAAATTCGGAATGAGCAAATATTTACAAAAATCAATAAAGTTGATAAGGTAAAACATTAAATATAATTTCTTTATACAGTTTTCAATTAAATATATGTAAAAGAGAATTTACAAGTCATTGCTTTCTGCTTCTATGTGCATTTTACATACTGTCCCAACTTTTTAGCAATTAAGGTATTCCATTCTTGCTGGTATACAGATGTACAGATATTTAAATTCAGAATAATACATAATATGTAAATGGTGAAATGACAAATGTAGCAAGGTATTTTAATGCCATGCAGTGTACAAGTAAGTAAATCAGTGTGGGCCATACACTTTCTGTGTAATCAATGCTTTCATTCAGTGCTATAAAATTGTTACTTTTACAGATCAATTGTGTTTTGAGATGCTTTTCTCCAGTCGTGTTCATGCGCACACATGCACTGCTTTCACTTTTCATTTATATATATTTTATTGTATATATTTATTTATTTATTTTTCCCATTAGGGAACTTCAGTTGTAGTTGTATATATATATGTATACTCAGTCCACTTCTGTTATTCTGAATGCCAGAATCAATTGATCTTTTGCCAGAAGACAACCAACTTGATGATTTCATCTGTTCGATCTATTCCTGGCTGAGAAAGATTTACAGGCATATCTTTGAGCCAGTAGAGTTTGCCCCTATAAAACTCCTCTGTGTAGGCATATGGCCAGACTAGGGAATGTATATAGGTAAATCCTATTTAATATAGAACATGTGATCCTATGTATGGTCAAACCGCTGTGGTTAATCTTTGATGTTAGACAATGAAGATGTTACCATACAGCAAGCTGGCTAAGAACATGATGTGCATAGTAATCTGTCCTCAACAGAAAAAAAATTCTCAACAAATTGCTGGATGGCTCATCTTGTTAATGCACTGTTCTAGTGCATGGGTATGCCCCACAATCCATAATCTGCTTTCCTATCCTGACTATGACCGTGTTGTAGCCAGCAGCCCTACAGGGCCTTACACAATTAGCTCTAGTATTACCCAGGGAAGGGAAGGTTTTAGTAGGTAAGGATACCAGCTTCTCATTATGCATCATGCGTCTGTAAGTTAATTGTGCATGTGTAGCTATGTAGACATGACCACTCCTGTCAGGAAGGGCACCCACTGTTTTAGCACAGTACCACAGGGATCCATTTTCGGCCTCCTCCTACTTTCCTTACACACCGAATCTCTTGGCTCAAAAATATCTTCACAAGATATTTTCTCCTACCACTGCCATGCTGACGACACACAGCTATTTAGGTATTTTCCACCAACAGAGGAACATATTGCCTCATGCAGTTTGATGATCAGTCAGCATCTTACACTCAGTCTTGCCAAAACTGTGGTACATCCTCCCCCATCTGTCCATCACCCTTGGTAACACAGTGGCACCTGCATCCTTGGCTGCCAAAAAGTAGTTGGTGTAGTCTTGGATAACAGATTGTCTTTCACTGAGAATATCACAATAGTAGCACAAACCTGCCGATTTCTTCTCTACAACATCATTTTCTCACAATGGAAGCTACCAGCTCATTATTGAGGTCTGGGTGCTGTTCCGACTGGATTGCTGAAACTCTCTCTGAAAAAAATTTACCCTTTTCTCCCTTTATTTCGCAAGCCTTACGTCAAAAGACTTTGATGGTGGCACTGATTGTAACTATACCTTTCTCTAGCCCTAAAGTGTTTTTTTACCATGTAAAATGCACTATTTGTGAGTCACCTAGGATAACAGTGTCTGCTAAATAACCAGAATGTAAATTTATATAATTGTCTCCTTGCTCGTCTCTCTGCAGGTGCCATCTAGCCCCTCCAGCTCATTCAGCATACTGTGACTGTTATCTCATCTACAATCAGCTAAAAAACACCCATGTCCTGCCTCCTCTTCGACCCTTCACTGGCTACCAATAGTGGACCAAATAAAATACAAACCTCTAGTCCTGGTCTATAGTACACCAAGAGGAACAGCACCTTCTTACCTGAAATCTAATATCAAATCTTACACTCCTGCCTGGTCACTAATCTCCATATTTACTGGGCTACTTTCTATTTTCTTCCTAATAATACTACAGAGTGCATGCCCTGTTTCCCTCTTGAACCTGCTATGGCATCTGGTACCTATCTATGTATGTATTGCCAATTACTATTAGTTGTGGCCCTCATGACTTAGTATCAGCACTGTTCTTGTCTAAACGTACATATACACTTATCCAAGCCACTCTGGACAAGAGCATCTGCTAAATGGCGAAATGTAAATCTAAACATGTAGTACATACACGTTAGTATGTGAACATCCGCTACAGAATGTGAGGTCAACTCTTGAGAAGCAATGAGTATGATTAATTCCTTTAGCTGGGGACCACTAGTCCTTATCTTGGAGATCAAAACATATCTCTTGTTGAGCGCCATGACTGCGGTTTAAAACTCGCAACAGACTAAACTCTGTTACAATGGTTATAGTGACTCAGATAATACGACTGACGCCTATCAGTTGCTGAGGTTGCTGCATGACTTTAGTGGGGGACACCGTAAAGTTCAGAGATGTGAGAATTAGCACACGAATGTCTGCTACAGAATGTGAGGCCACCCCTGGAGAAACAATAAGAGTATGATTAGTTGCCTCAGCTGGGGACCATTGCTCGATTACTCGGCAGGCTAATTGTATCTCTCATTGAGCAGTTCAGCCGCAGTTCAAATCTCACAGATCTACCACCCATGTCAGATGCATCACTAACTGTGCTGTGCTATTTTACTTTAAATACTGCAAAGGTTGCAAAAAATGTCTTAAGCTATTTATTTATATAGAGAGCAGTGAAGAGATAGGATGCTGATTTTGCCGTTATTTCAACTGAGGAGAAACTGAGCGGGAGCTCAGCTGCCATCCCATTGCTTGGAGTTAAAAACTCCAGAAACAGAAGCTGAACCATTTCAACCTTCATGCAACTTGCACAGTTCTGCCACACACACTGTCTAGACAAGGTATTATGGTGTGTCTACATTGTGTTTTTGACTATGCTGTATGTGCAGCTAAGAAGTGCAGGTGTAGAATTACTGAAAGAGATTAAAAATATGTTATTTCCATCCCCCTCTTAAAAAATAAATAAAAGCCTTTCCTTCAGCATTACTTCAGCATTTTGCAATAAACACAATGTACATGTGCCAGTTTAATTCCACAAACACTAATCATTCTAAATGCAAAATGTATTATTGTGAGAACAAGGCTCATCCCAGTTCAATGAATGCTTTATCGAAAATCATGAATATAATTTTACGTGTCCACGTCTTGCAGTTATGTACCAGTGTACCTTCATAATACGCAACTAGTGTTGCACAAGATGCAGTATGAACATCTTGTATATGTATACTACTTATTTTAAAATCGTCCATCTGCAAAGTTGGGTGAAGAGTTTATAGACACAAATCTGAAATTTGAGAGAGAAATGTTGCGGTTCTCCTGTACGTAAGTCCCTGAGCCCCTAAATCACTCAAGCAAGATAATAAACCTTCCACACTAAAGTCTTCCCTGTAAAACTGCTCAGGCCCTATGTGCTGGACGGCCAGCAACGAGTGGGACCCAGGAGCCCTCTGATTATCTCCAGTTCCGTTTCCCCCCTTCCCTTTTGCCCTAATCATTCCCCCAGAGCCCCATCGGTGGTCCCCGAACGTGAACCCGAGAGCCCCAGCGCTAGCAGGTCGGCCTGCGGTGAAGTCGGCGGCCCCTCTCCCGGGGAACATCAGTCATCTCCGACGGGAACATCCCCGGACGCTGCTCTGCAGGCCTTCCTTCCCTTCCACCCCACCCATGGTCACCCCCAACGAGTCTCCTCTCGACTTACACGTCTGTCATGGAAACCTTCCAAAAACCTGCTCTGTGGCGGCCCGGGGTGACAACTGCGAGCAATGCGCTCACATTTTGTGGCCAGACTTCCTCAAATTGCATTCCTGATATTGCACGGACAAGCCAGAGCTAACACCCTCGTGAGGTGCTAGGCCATGTGCACTAAATGTTTAAATGTATAAAGGTTTCCACATCAACACGCGCGCATGTTGTATTTTCATCAGCAGATGCAGGAAGCATGCGGGTCTGGGTCGGTGTGTAAGAGTCAGGAATGCCGAGTTCCACACTGCCAGATTCCATTTGCCGTTCTGTTACAGAGGATGACACTCATGGGTAAATAAAAGAGGCAAAATTTCATGAATTTCACTTTTTATTTTTCAATTATAGATCCAGCATGTTTTTTACAGATAATTATCTCTTTGCAACTTGTTACAGCTAATATAGCTGAGGATTCCAATGCCAGATGATTTGTGTGCTACATTTGATTTCACTCCAAGAGAAGCCCATTGCCAAATGCTAGAAAGCAGTTCCACTAGCAGTTCCACTTTCCTCTGTCAAAACAGTAAAATGTTCAGTGTTAATTCAACACTTATAGACTACATACGCGTCCAATAGGGACCATATCTAATCAATAAGGAAGCACTCGTGCACATCCAGACTCCAGAATGGGAGGTGCTGGTCAAGGCAAGAAAGTATTCAAAAACATAAAAAATGACACCTTCCTTAAATGCATATAGGAAGGGACCGCACACTCCTTTGCAAAAAGACACACAGACTGACTTACTTCAATGCTTCATCAAGATTTATTCTTAACTTGCACAACGCGTTTCGCTTGCGCTTCGTCAGGTGCAGTTGTGGGGACCATATCTACTCTGTAAGAGTTGATTTAACACTGAACATTTTACTGTGCAGACAGTTCATTTCCTATCTTTATATCACACTAATAGCTGATTTACATGGCTGCCATCTTTTTAACAGGTCTATTTATTCAGCTGGATATTTACAGGAATAAGTATTTCACTCAAGGGTACAACGGCAGTATCCCCGCTGGGACACGGATGTGCAGACCTTCCGGTTACAAGCCCAGTTCCATAGCCACTGCTCCACACTGCCGCCTCTCTTGTTATTCTACCCCTCTGCAACAGGGTCTCCAGTACTGGAAGCAACAGCAGACTGACACCCGCACGCCACCTTCCTTGGGGGCTGGCGCATTCATCAGCGGTGGTGACAGGCTTAACGGCCATCCGTCACTGGGGGAACAACAGCGTGGAGAAGTTGCCATGGCTCTCAGCATGTAACGAGTGGGCTGAGGGTTCAAATCCCAAAAGACCCTCACGGAGACGGGACCTTTTCCCGGATTTTCCTAAAGCAGTATTCATACTTTTTTTGTTCATGCAAGGATAAACGATTCACTCCAAAAAAACTTTCTCCGATTATTTTTATGTGTGTCGTCTGCAATTTCGGTATATGCTCCTTGTGAGCTTGTCACTTCCTGGACGTTCTGGCTCAGTGCAGTTTTTACAGATGTGCGCATTTAGAAACCAATTCAAAAAGTGTGAAAACGATAAATCAAGATGCCTCGACCTGTGAGAAAATAGTCTAATCTCTGCTTAGGTCAATCATACTATCCGACAAACTACGTAAGTGGAAAGTCCTCCAACTCATAAGAGAAATAAGAAATGATAATGGCAAGACCAGGCCACACAGCCCACTGCGGCTTATTGCTCGTCTGCAGTGTGGAGTCAATCTATCATTCTGTGAAACATGTCATCTCAACCCCAGTCATAAGGGCTAAATTACCCTGAATCTAAACATATCGCACCTTCTTACTTTGAAAAAATGCTGTGACCATAGAAAAGCATATGACACTGCGGGAGTGCTCCTCTGACATGGCGTCTGTTGGTGGGGGGGGCAGTAAAAGCCTGTTGGTGGCCTCGTGTGCTCTGCCATAAAACCGCACCAGTCCATTACGGCAGGCAGTCTTGCTGAAACACGGATGATTCGACCAACCAGGGACCGGCTGTCCTGCTTTTACCTCTGGCTTTCATTTATCAAATGTCACTCTCGCTCCAGATCATCAGGGACCCTGGCCCAGGTCACCGTGTTCATGCCCCATGCAAAATTGAGCAGGAGGCCCTCTCAGCGTCGTCATGCGGTGAACACTTATCATGTTTACCCAAGCGCCAGTGGAAGTACCACCCATTTGGTTCGATGAGGCGTTTGAAAGGGTGCCGGGTGAACCGTAGCTGTGAAAAATGGTCTCGCTGAAAGGAAAGTTATGAGATAAGAGTTAGCAACTTCCCAGATGAAGGAAGCTTCTCCAATAAGAGCTGCTTGATTTCTGACGTTCTAAATGGTGGCCGCTCAAATAAGTGAGAAAATGCAATTCTGCCATATCAAAGGTAGATTTCCTTTCTAGTTTAGAAAGGAAAGGGCAGTTGAACAAACACAGAATCCATAGGGAAATAATAATTTCTGTTGTTTGGACCGTTCATAAGTCAAATTTGTTCTTCCCCAACCAGACTTTCTGGTTTCAGTCTTCATGAACAACAGAGATTCCCACTTTCCGTGTGTTCTAGGGCTCATCCCTGTCCATTTATAAAGTAGGCGATCAACTGCCCAAGGTTCTTTTGCTTACTGGAACTATTATGTTTGCGGAAAAAATTATAGAGAAAGCAGTTGCAAGGAGCAGGGTTCCTACTGCAGTCTGTTATTATCTCGAGAACAGGTTAACCAACAAACAGAGTGTGAATAAAGCCCCTGTTTTTGTAACATGAAGCCTGAGTGTTGATAATATTTTAATGGGGCGTGAAGTGTTGTTTTTGATTTTCCTTTTCTTTTTTTCCCCTTCAAAGCCACATTAACATCACATTTCTGTGACCACCCAAGTTTCCGTGCAGGGTTATCCAGGAGCGTAACCTCTCAGGCAGTCAGATGTGGAGGAGGCACTTCTTAATGGAAGTGGCCATGGCCATAGATGGTCCGGGACATGAGTGTAAATTCCTTGCATTCCTTAATACCCTTTTTGCCCTGCAGCGCCAGTGCATTTGTGAATTAAAAATCTGTTACATGAATGTAGCATGCATGTATTAAAGCTCCTGATGGCAAAATGAGTACAAGCACTGATTCTTTAGTCAATCTTTACAAACAATTTGTTTCCTGTGGCCACATTGCTGTAGCCATCCAGTTAGCATAATTATTGCCACAGTTAGCATTCCCATTTATACTGTTGCAAGAATTCCCAGTTTGAATTAGAGAGATAACAAAGGGATATGTGTCTCTGACCTTTTAAGTTATCCTACTTTAGCTTTTACTTCTAGATGTTGTCAACTCATCTAGAAGCTTAACCTCCAATCCAGCATTCTGCAGTCAGGGAAGCCTTGCACAATCATATCCACACCATTTGCAATGATTACACTGTTACACATCAGTAGATAAGAGGTAATATAACCTTATGGGTCTGATTCATCTCGCTGGATGTTTTCCCTACTGAAGGGCTATTATTCTATACAGTCAGACAGTAAAAGGTCAGCCAAACAGGTGAGATATGCAAAACACGTGTGGTTTCCCTGAATAATGTGGGAAACACCTGCCTTATGGGCACTTGTGAAGTCCCAGCACTGACGATCCGATAGAACGGAGGGCAGATCTGTGGAGAGATTGTTTTATCTGCGCAGGGGATTGTCTTTGAAAACCGCTCAAAGCCATATGTTCCTACCTCTGTCCATGGTCAGCCATCTCCACTGCCTGTTCATGATTCATACAGTCAGCACAAGCTCAGCCCTGCCTTTCAAAGAACCGTGGTGGGAGGTATGGAACATCAACCTGCTGAGGTATGTAGTTTTCCCCCCCAGTCATCCTCACTAGCATCATCAGTCATCCCCGATGCCATGAAAACTTGAGTTCATATTGCCACATGAAGAGCCGTATCAAATTGCACCCAGGGCTGTTCTCCAAAAGCATATTAGTCCTTTACCTCATGTAAATCTGGTGGGATCTTAGAATCTATTTAATGTTTTACAAGCAAGGCCAGTAAGTGATTGAATGGGAATTGTGGGGAAAGTGAGAACATATAAGCTCCACAAGCTCTTCAAAGTTAATGTCCAGTTCCAAGGGTTTACATTTCTCTTGGTATGTCACAGTGTCTTTTTGAAACATAAAATAAAGTCTTTTTTCACCCACGAGAACCCTAATAGTGTCAGTGGGACCACATCAAATTTCTATTTTACATTTTCCTCCAAGGTTACCTGGATTTTTACAACCATAACTACAAGAGATATAAGAGTGCGCGGACCGAGAACCCTGTCGTCATTGCGTCTAACTGCACTGAAGGCTCCTGCCGCAGTATCCCCTATAGAATTCCACAGCACAGTTCTCTGCCGCACATGTGGCCCTCCCCAGCTTCCTTCCTGTTGTTGTTCATTACAGTAGCCAGCACTGTTCTGTCCGGGGAGCCACCAATCACAGATGTCACATTGAAAAAGCACTTTCAGATTAGACCTATTGAAGAGGATGAAGCAACTCGCATGCACGCCCTTTTAAAAATATTTCAACAATTTCCTGTTGGCCCATTATTTTATGTATTTAATGGCGTAGGTACTGCACGGTATACAGGGTGAAAATAATATTCATGAAGCAAAAAAATACATTTTCTTGTTAGTCCTAGTTTTATCTACTGAGACTGTAATGCATTTTGAAGTGTGGTTCCATGTTAGCCGCACAAAGTCTGTGAAATAAAAACAACTTTATTTACAGTATCTTCCTTCAGAAGCAGAACACATTATTTATTAAAAGATTTTACATAAGTGTTTTTCCATGCTAAAAATAGCATGAAAAAAACCCACTGAATTACATTTTTACATAACCTGTTAAATGTACATTTAATTTATGGCTTTTCCCTGCAGTTCCAGGATCTACAGAACTGCTTAGTTGCCCCAAATAGCTCTTATTCTGACTAAGCTGTTTACTAATTACAGTACCATCTTACCATTAATTCACAAAAACTGCCCTTCACTGATTGAATCCCATACCATTCTGAAAGTAGGGCAAATTATTCACATTGATTTTGTTTGAAGCCATTGCCGTTATAAGTTGTTATGCAAACTCATAAGAATGTCTTTGCACACGCAGTACATAGCTAACATACTGGCTTTCTTGGTAAAAACTGAGGCTAGTGAACAGTGTTGTCTACCCAGTAAGAAATTATCCTTACTGCCTTGACCATGACCAAGCCAATGACCATTGTACCTGTCCATGACCATAACCGTGGCCACAGCAATGACCACAATGAGAATTATCTGAAAACCACGGATTTTCAGTTGTTTCCTCACAGCAATGATGAAGCATTTATACTTTATTGACTAATTTCTGTCAAATCACTGACATTCCTTCTAAAGAGCTTCACTACAAATATACTCCCATATACTCCAGCAGGTCATTTAAAGTAATGGGCTTGAATAAAGTCAGTCATATGAAGTTCACAACCAAACCACCATGAGCCATTCAAAATTCAGGAGGAATCATTATGGTGCTGCTGTAACTGAATCCTTTCTTTAATACATTTTTCTCATGAAGAAATACTGTATTTCCAGTTCACCTTCCGGTCCAAATAGACACATGAATGTACTGTATCACAGATAAGAGGGAAGTAATTTGATGTGCCCTTGTAAAATGCACGGAGCTGTGCCGGCATCTGCTTTTACTTTTGGTATACTGTGCCCTCTACTGGAGAACAATGGAACTTCATAACAAGCCCTCTTCGATGGTTTCAGCCTTTCCAACCCCATTAATTATGTGGCAACCAACATATACATAGGGCTTCTAATGTTCTGCAATTCATATTGATGCTTATTCATTGGTGCAGTGTACCCACTTTCACTAGATAAGCATTTCCCAAGGGGTATAGTGCAAGTCAGTATTTATACCTGGTGCATTATACCTAGTGTAGAGGCATCCTGAATGTCCTTTTCAAAGGTTTAAACACAGACTGGGAGATTGGAAGTTTTTATGAGGCTTTAAAATGTATTTGGCTCTCATAAAAGCATTGGTATGTAAAATGGAAAACGTCATGCTGTTTTCAACTCACTTGCTCAAGTCATTTGTTCAATTTGTTTCTATCGCCCTATTTTTGGAACAAAATTTAAAAGTAACATATTTAATGAAAGTTTTACCAATGGTAACTCATACCCAAGAATTCCTGCCTGAGCTGCTGATAAATCAAACTTTGTTTTGCCAAGAAGACATAAATTTCTTCAACCATGTCTATGAAACTGTTATAATAAAAAATAAAATAGGTCTTGAATGACCAGATGCTAACATTACGGACAAGGAGCCATCTGGCTTTAAATCACCCACTGACTGAGTTAACCAGAGTCGAGTTGGAGCAGTTGAAGCTGCTGCGGTGCATTGCACACAGCCTGTTACCTGAAATTGAAGGCGCAAACCCTGAGTGGAGTGAAACTGCTGTTGCACCCCAAGAGAAGACAATTTACTGAAACGCTACAGACATGAAAAGGAATAATGTGTACAAAAAAACTAGGTAAATCTACAGAAGGAGCCCTGGATAAAGGTGCCTTGAGAAGAAATAATGTAATGTGCCCTTGATCCTCTGTCCACCACCCCAACCCACCCACCGCCACAGTGGGGAGTCCTACTAGAAATGTACACAGCCAAAACACAGCCCATTGGACATTGGATATTCCTGGGAGGGAAAAGGCAAACGGCATCTACTGTATCTACAAGTTTCAGTGAAACTACATTTATTATGACACAACCTTGAGTGAACAACTAAGAAATGCATGTTAAAGAAAGACAGAATACTTAACAGCAAAGCAATAAAACTCAAGCCAAAAACAAAAAATAATTAATTTTAAAAATGCCACCAAAGAGAAAAATAAACAAGACAGACATCTAGGACTGTTCCCTGTCCACTGACAGAGGAGGGAAACACACAAGGCAGTTTCACTTAGTTCCTCCACAGCAGTTAGCTACCGATTACTTAATGTACTTTTCTTTGGTCTGGAGCACCAAGGTTACTGTGTATGAAACGCACAGATTTTGTCTTTACAAGTCATGGGTAAACCTGGACACTACAACTGATTTGTAGAAGAAAAAACAGGACATTACAGTTGGTTTTGAGTAACCATTGTTCTCCATGTGCCGACTTCAGCTTTATCTGGTATCACTCAACATTTCAAGGCAATTACAATGACCAAGAGTATCGTTTTCATAAATGCATTTTAATTTGTCTAAATAAGCAAATGTTTGAAGTGGTGAAAAAATTGCTTGTCCAAAATGTTTTCAATTCCTATAAAATTCTTTGCATTGTTAGTCAAGAACAGCTTATACAAAGTAGAAAATAATGAATCAGAAATTCACCATCTTACTGTTACCATCTTTACAAACATATTTTAATGACACTTTTTACAGAAAGAAGTGAATTCACAAGGTTTCACCAAAAACAGTAGGCCAGATATAGGCCTTTCTAACAGATAGGCCTTTCTAATTCACATTCAGAAGCCACATTTAGCTGCAAATTTATGGATATAGTATGTGTGGTCCTGAGCAGGTGCAAATTCTGTTCGTACGAACAAATCTGATACAAAAACTTTGATGAATGCCAAAATACGAACAAAATTGCTAATACGAACGATCTACGTGCAATTTCATTCTGCTCACATTTCAAGAATGAGGCCCAGTGACTTGTTAAAACATGTAATGGGGGTTCCAAAAGTTTCTGCTAAAACTTTACAGCAATCAAGTCTATGCAAAGTTCCAACTGTCTGCCAAATATACAGGTGCAGCTCACAAAATTAGAATATCGTGAAAAAGTTCAATATTTTTTGTCACTCATGTCAGAAAGTGAAACTCATATATTATATAGATTCAAAATTACAAGAAATAAAAGCTTGAAATATTTAACTCTATGTGTAATGAATCTATATAATATATGAGTTTCACTTTCTGAAATGAGTGACAAAAAATATTGAACTTTTTCACGATATTCGAATTTTTTGAGCTGCACCTGTAGAGTTGGTCAGCTATAAATGACAGTATCTGATTTTTACTTTTATTGGCCATTACTGATTTTAAGTCTGAAAATGTGCAATGTTTTCTGTGCTTATCCACAATAGTTTTCTGAATTTTAGTATTTACCGAATGAGCATCTGGGCCATTGTAATATCACAATCTCCATTTGTCAAAAGACATACTTTATTGATCTTCATTAACCACTATCCAGTTTTTATGGAAGTAATCCAAACACATTCTCTTATTACAAGGTTACGCAACAAGGTATTCTGATTGACCTGGTAGTTGGTAGTTGCAGAGTGGTGTGTAGAGCGCATAAAGGTGGATGTCAGCTTTGTATTAATGGGAGTCTGCAGCACTTCACAGCAAGTTCCCTCTAGGTTAGTACTGCGGACGGGAAAAGTACACGCGTCTGAGCTGCATAGTCTAACGGACGGGGGAGGGTGTTGAATTCTCCGGGCATCAGTTCCTAGGGCTGGGCCTGGTCTCACAGTCTGGCTTTGGCCTGAAAAAAGGTCATGATGGCGTTCATGCACTCATCGGACAGCCAGCGCTCCACCAGCTGCTCCACCTCCTGGTCGTTGACCGCGTGGAGCCGTTCTTTGTCTACCCCGCGCATAAGCTGCTTGGACAGCGCCAGAGACTGTGGGGAGACAAGAGCAATGGCACAGAAAAGTTAGATATTTCATATTTAAAAACTTGGTACAGACCGATATGATTCTGTTTTAGACGGCGGTTTACCGTCTTTACTCATTCAGGACTGAAGGTAACTGCAGTTAGCCAAATTCTAAATGTTCTAGACTTACGGAGGTCTACAAAAGCCAAAAGGGTCATAGTCAGGGATGATTCTAGACCCCAATGAGGGGGGGATTCAGCATCCCCCGCTGAAAATATTTAGTCATTCTTTTCTAAAATCCATTTAAGCCTCTCAGACTTTGTGATCTCTCCTCCAAAGTGTGAGGGCTGGTAGATTAGATTGTTTCTTGCTGCCACTGTTGGCAGTCAATCAGTACACTCTCCTATCATCTTTACTATCCAATCAGCAATGTCCTGGCTGTCCTTCCCAGTCGTTCATTTTGTGATTGCTTGCCCTGAACTATCAATTCAGAATCCAAGTTGTGCGCACGATGTAGATCCAAACTTGAATGTCGACTTGCATGTTACACAAGCAAGCTAACATATAGATTAGCGTTCACCCAGTTGGCTAAAGCGACATCAGTGTAATGTTAACGTTAGATAACACTAACTAGCAGCTAGAATGAACGAGCAAGTGTCAGATGTGATGCAATGCGTCTCATTAGCTAATGTTAGGCAACTCTTTATTAAAACTGAACAACGCAAGTTCGTGAGACCTTATCTTGAACATTTCTGCCCTACAACAAACATTTTGTCAGGTAGCTGTGCTGTAACTTAGCTTATACTTCCAGTGTTGAGTAAGCATTTAACATAAAAAGCAGTTATTAGTGTGCTTATTATCTTGTTATTTTCATACTTTAAAAAAAATCTACAAAATGCAGAAAACAAAGTCCCTGAAACTCTTTTCTGATGGAGGACTCTCAGACCCCCTGCCTTTAAAAAAAAAAAATCTCCCTATTTCTGAAGTCCCAAGGTTCACAAGTATGATCAAGCTGGCTAGTCAATATATCAGCTTTGCGTTAGCTGGCTAGCTAGGTACTTTGCATTGTTTCAGCTAGACAGATGAGTATCTCATATGGCTGCATTTGATTTAATTCCTCCCTACAAACAGTGATTTATTTTTTATTTCCTCCCTACAAACAGTGTCAACAAGTTAGGCCCCTCCACAAATTCAGAGGAACCTTAGTTACTGACGTTGACGTAACACCTATCATAGAGCCTACTGAAATGTCAGCTAATTAATGTTAGCCAGCATGTCAGTCTCTCATTAATGTTAATTTGAAGCGGCCAAAAGTTAGCATGCATAGCCTAAAGAAATGTTGCACCCTTACATATTAAAAAATATATTTTCTAGCAATAATCTTATCAATGGATATTGAGAAAACTAAATCACAAACATGAGTGACACCCTTTTTCATTTAAAAATGTTATTTTCTAGTTAAATAGAATTGTTTGTGATTGTAAGTACACAGAGAGAGAGAGAGAGAGAGAGAGAGAGAGAGAGAGAAACAGAGAGAGGAGGGAGTGGCCACAGGTGAAGTGAGAGAGCGGAATTTAGAGGCCACATACGGAGAGAGAGCAATAGCAGGAACCAGGTGAGAAAGTGAACAGGTAGTCAAGACAAGATGTAAGAGGAAGCTTGCAAGTTGTAGTCTGATAAGTGTCTCACAGACAGCACCTGTATTGCCCACATTGACTGCAATGCTCCCCAAATTATTTTCCCCGTTCTTCAGTCTGCGAATAATTATACTTTATTCACTCCCACTTTCTTCAAACCTATTTTAGGTTTTCAGGTTGTTTTGTCTATGGTGGGTGTGTATGCCTTTTGGGAAAGCATTGGTTGTTTCACACTCTTTAGTTGGAACCTTCATGGAAACATTTTAAAATCCCTTAAGACCCCCTTTCCCCAGCATTCAGAGAGTCAGTGTTTATTTGGTAGTATGCCAGTTTGAGGTCACCATTACCGTGTTTTTGTTCTGGGAAATGGAACAGTAATTCATTCATTATTTCGGCATTAATTCACTATTTTCGGCTCGCGCTTTGCATGTGTACATCTCACATTCTCATTGGGGGCAGAGCCCCCCTAAGGGCCAAATCCTAGAATCGCCCCTGGTCATAGTTCCAGAATTTTATGGCGGCTAATGCGTTTAATACAGTGGGGAGACCAATTAACTGGGTAAACGCTTTTACATGCCACTGGACATTGTGGCATGTAAAATCACATATTTATTGCTAATAACTTACTGAACTTCTGAATGGTATTCAGACCAGTCTGCAATGTTTGCAGTAAGAAAAGGAAACGCTTACGTTCCGTGGCAGCTGAGCGTAGGTCTTGAGTCTGGTCCATACTTCGGTCTGAAAGCTGCCGTCAGGGAAGACCTCTGTGACCAGGCCACGCTGACATGCCTCTGCGGCCGTCAACTTTTTATTGAAGAGCAGAATCTCACCGGCCTGGGGAACAAAGAATCTCTGGCTCAGACAATGATGTTGGATTTTAATTCGACAATGGATTGTTAAACCGGGCAGGAGAATCTACAACAGTAATGCACTTTCATTTTACTGAATATAAAATAAATTATAAAACTTGATTTGAAGAAAATAGAAGAAAAACCTTAAAACGGTGAAGAAAAAACAAAACTGAAAACAATATATAAAATGCAAAAACCAGATGCCAAAGCTGTAGTTATGACTTGCACTGTACGGCTGAACATGCGCAGGTTAGTCTAACCGACTCTGGGGCTTTATAATGGGTAGCTTCAGAGGGTAGCTGGTAAAACAGAGAATAAAGGTGATGCTGCTCTCACCTTGGCTGTGCCCATTAGTTTAGGGAAGGTGTAGGAAGAGCAGCCCTCAGGGCTTTGTCCCAGCTGGCTGAAGGGGGTGTGGAACGTCGCCTGTGAAACAGAGGTATTGAAGTCTAAGCCCTCCTGCAGAACTGCGTTGATTAAAGATCATCCGCTACAGTGTACAGTGTTCTTCCAGGTTGTTTGCCGTTGCTGACCGAACCAGTGTGTTCTTACTTCTTCAAGAAGAAGTTTGGTATTTAGCATGTTAAGCCCTGTTGAAAGGTTATTTACGATGTCCATATTAACATTTTGACAAACTTTGCAGTCTTGAGATATATTTACCGTTTACAGATTTATAGAACTATTTTCAGTCGCCGTACAGCCATACGTTTGTAAACTTCCGCTTGAAATTTTGGGAGGTCTTGTCTGAGTTTGAAATCGAAACTTTCCAAAACAATTAAGAAGTATTTCCGGTTTCCGGCTGCGGATGTATGTCTAAACCTCCGTTGGCATCAATAGATTTAATAAAATGATAAGTAAAACCCGATACGAAGCATATTTTGCGACGATTTTTGTGTCAGAACATCAACGGACACCAGTGACCACAGTAAAAGTGAGTTTATGGCGTTTTTTGAAGGATTTTCTATTATGCACGTCCAGATCCGTTGTGTAAGTTAGCTGTGAGCAATAAACAATATAAAATGTTGATATGGACCATTGTATATGATCGTAAATAACCTTTTAACAGGGCTTAACATGCTAAATACCAAACTTCTCCTTTAACAATGTACCAAACAGTTGACACGCCCAATGTGTTAGCTATGCCTCTGATCGATTTATTCTGATCTTTCACCCCATGATGGCCTGCTTCGCTGGCATTGACATTTCTTTAGTCCTCATGTTGAGAGACAACAGCAATACACTCCAAATGCAAATGTCACACCTAAAATCAACTTTAGACATTTTGTTAGCTTTCTTGTGCATCTAACTAATACTTCAACAACACAGCTGGCCAAGAAAGAAGAAGAGCAGTATAAAAACAAGGGCGGAAATTCCTACAGGGTTCACCCTATACGTGTATATAGATATGTGCAAATTAAAGCTGACAGTCTGCATTTAACCTCATACTGTAGATGTTTAATTTCAAATCCAATGTGCCTAGATTACAGATTCACAGCAGCTAAAATTGTGTCACTGTCCAAATACTTACATACTGCACTAAATATTTACTTATTTATTTATTGCACAGTGAATAATGCGCAGCAGTTTAGTTAAGGAAACCAATGGTTACAGTAAATGGCCATTACTCCATTAAATGACCACATTATCACATTATATACAGTTAAATGTGATGTCAGCAGACAGCCCAACAAACCCCACTAGAAAATACATGCTATGACATGGCAAAAATGACATTACAAATGACACCTTACCCGTTCTGTTGCATAGACCAATTCAAAGAGGCCAAGAAGCGTGACTGACACCCCGACGGCTGGGCCATTGATGACACCAATCAGGGGTTTAGGAAAGTCAATGAAGGCTTTTACAAACCCCCTATGCAGAGACAGATCACATGATAAAAACTTTGGTTGAACAAACACACAAACACACACACAAAGTGCTTTTGGATTGTACTGGTTGAACATGTATACACACGTACAGTATATATACATATACATTTTCTTGGATTTGGGTTTGTTGCCTACCTAAGCAATTCTCCAGATTCTTTGGCCAGCTTTTCAATTCCACCTTCTGGAATGTTTGTGAAGTTGTTCAAATCATTGCCACTGCAGTAAAAATCTCCGCTACCTTAGTTGGAGAATAGTCAAGCAGGTACAGTCAAATAAGGAGAATGATTATGATGTTTGCAGCACTTTTTAAATATGTTACATAACATAACTTCTCCAAATATTCAATACTATGATTTTGTTTGTAGACCACAGTATTTGACCAGCCAAATGTCATTTTTCATGGGATATTTTGTCATTATTGGGCCATTCATTAGCTAGTCATAAAGCCATACATTATATTAATTACTCTTGTAAGTGCGCAAATTTTGATGGGAATTCAGTGAGGTGGAGATATGACATGATTTCTCACTTTCACAGAAGGCAAATTAGCCGGTTTACCTGTGACTACAGTGATGACAGAATCATCGTTTCCTGCGAGCTCCAGAGCCTTGATAATCTCATTGTACATCTGGAGGAAATGGAGACAAAGCCTGCAAGGTTTTCATTGTTCCATTTAATTCATACATTTAATGAGTCACTTGTAATTTTGCAATATTCTTTTAGGGCAAATATTCCTCAACTTTTTCCATCTCAAGGCCCTTCGTTTACCCGGAGCCTGATTAAAATTATTCAGAGTTATTTTACTTCTCAGTCGTTACTGAAGGTGAACCATTCTTGCTCATCAGTAGAGAGATGCTTAGCACCATGTTAAGAGTTTAGCAACCTTTTTGCAACTACCTGGAAAGTACTTGATTTGGAATCGAATTGGATCGTACAAATCTATAGCGTTGAACATATTTAGTATTTCTGTACATTTTTTATATTCTTCTCATCACACACCAGACAAGACACACAAGACGGTAAAGTAGAAATATGATAATACAGTAATTGTTACTCAGTCTTTAGCGTAAACACTGCAGTCAGGGCCATGATGCGGAGCTCCAGGAAGGATGACCTCACCTCTACATTGATGGCGTTTTTCTTTGTCGGCCGGTTGAGGCGGATGGTGGTGATGTTGTCCTCCGTAGTTACCAGCAGTGTCTCAAAGGCAGCAGAACTCCCAGCAGGCTTTGCTGCGACCTGAGCAGGCGCCTCAGCTGCCACCAGGGAAGAGATCAGATTGACGTAGTCCTGTTTGGCCTCGTCCTAAGAGTAGGCAGGTCACACAATTTTTAGAAGTTGCATCAGTACTACTAAATTATAGCAGCTTGATGAAAGGAACACAAAACAGAAAGAATTTTGGTTCTTAAGACATTCGGTTCTTAAGTTATGCTCAAAAAACTGTTTTATATCGCGGTGAAAAGGTGAAAATATGCATTTTTTTCACTTTTTAAATATTAAAATGTTGATGAATAAAGAATCAGTTTGTGTTGGAATGTTACTTTTCTTATAGTTAGTGCCACAAACATTAGTGAACTGAAAAATGTGAGTTACTACACACTACATTTCATTTATGCATATTAATTAGCTGGACTTTTTTTGCACATAGTAATTTTTGCACATCCTTTGTTTTCCCAAACCTTTATTTTTTATTCAAATCACAAACCGAAAGCATCACAGCAGAGGGAAAACTCCTACTTTATATTTCCATTTGGACAATATTTTGCGATGTACGATGTTACAAAGTTACTCCTAATTTCACACTCAAAATCTAAATATCCCAAATTATGTGCACAGCTCACAGTCGGCTGATTATTGTGTGTGCACGAGTGACCTGCCTACTAAGAGAGCGAAACAAGACAGCTACCATCTACTGGAGCTCTCACCAGACCTGGGACACATACACATTTGACATTTTAACTCTTTAAATACCAGCAAAAATGTAATAATCTACCAAGTAATGTAAAAAATGCATTACACTTGTTGCTATCTACTAGAGTTGCATTCTTGCCATTTTAGAAAGAACTGGAAAGTAATGTACATTTCAAATTAGATGACATGAAAATCCTGTTAAGCAATTTGTTTATATGTACATTACTCTCCTGTTCCTTCTAAAATGGCAAGAATGCAAATTAAGTAGATAGCATTGTCAGTAGTAACATGCAATATACAGTAAAAAATAAATTGCATGTATTATTCAGTCGATTATAAATTGATATGATCGCTAGAACACACAGCCCATGAGAGTAATGTGCGCATACTTCAGATGTGCTTCATAACCGACCATGTGCATGAATTGTGTTTGACCTCATTTGTGCATTTGTGTTACATAATGAATCTACCTGGTCATGTCTGTTGATTTTTTATTTTATTTCTGCAGCCAATACATTCTGGCGTAGGATTGTTGCTTACCTGTGGCACATTGCCTAGTGACTTCCATGCATCCCATTTGACCTTGTTGACGAAGTCCAGCATGCCTGGTTTGGGGGTGCTACAAGCACCCTGAGTAGCCTGGCCAAAAATGCAGGAACACAGGAGAAAGGGGACACATTTAGAGACTGGACCAATCTTGAGCCAAACTCACACCCCGTTTCAAGACAAGATTACTTGTATGGCCCAAGATACAGCAGGATGGTCTCACCTGTTTGAAGAGGGCATATATCTTCAGCTTGACTTCATTTCCTGGGTCGTTCTTCAGGGTACCGAGCTGGGCCTTGGCATGGTTGAAGTCTTCCATAGACACCCCCATCACTGACCCAGTCGTGTGCAGCTGGAGAACAGGGATCCTTAACCCTTGCATCAGTCTATTCACAGAAAAAATCTAAGAATCAGTATGTCACCTGAATGTACTGTAATGAATGTAACAATATGAAAGCATGTGATCAGAGACAAATACGGCCATTCTTATACTCCTTGAAATGCAGGCCAAATTCTATTGCAGAGCACACCAGCAGCAAAGGTGTACGTGTTATGGTTTTTGTTTGTTTTTCTGTTAATACAAAATTATTCCAAGGAAATTCACACACATATTACTTATATTATTGAATTATTATTACATAATCTAAAATAGAAACGTGAGTTTATCTGCTGGCTTAAATAAAAGCATACAAACGTTAATAATAAAAAATATATTTTATTCAACTATTAAAATTATGTTTTATGGAATAAGGTGGTTATAAACGTCCCATGTCTTTAATGTCAATCTAGTTGTGGAAAAGAGAAGTACGGTACCACCGTTTTAAGTGTTTGCAACGAATGACATACAAGTTAGCCTTGAAGTCTAATTATGCCAAAGGTCACATCGTTGCACACCGAAAAGACAGCCTTTCACCAGGTTTGTAGCTAGCTACCAAGCGAACTACACGACAGCGGAAAGTACAAAGCTACCACTGATTTAATGATCATTCAGCAAGTTACAGTAAAATAAAGAGGACAGATTACGCAAGTTAATTATGGATCAAATTACTAGCTCAACTAAATGCAGAAACAGTACTAGCGAGTATAACTTTCAAGCTAACTGGTTGCTACAGTAACAATCCTCTCTCAGTCAGCTAACGTAGCAAGGACGCGCTCTACCACCTAGCAAAATATATTATTATCCATAATGAAAGTTAGGCATTAGCAAGCTTGCTTATTGTTTGGAAATTCATTTTAGCTAGCTAACACTCCTTAGGCAGAACCCAAAACGGGACTGTGACCATTCTGTTTTCATCTGTCATGTGTTTACAGCTGGCTAGGTACTACATTTAACAGAGAACCACCATGCAAAATTGCATATTCTTTATATATGCATTCCAAATATGACTGTAAATGTCACCTGGCATATCTGACAAATCGCCACGGGGAAATCAGAGAAAACGGAACAGCCATGCCAATCGTGTCAGTGGTATAAAGTTCACACGCCGATTTTTGAGGTAGCTAGGAGGACATTCGCTGTATATGTACTAAAACCAAAATCCCGCCCTCTCTGATTTATATTATCTGCGATTGGTCAGAAAAAAAAGCATGGTTGTATTAGAGGTCGGCGATAGGCCCAGCCGCGTCTTAATACTTCCTCTAATAACCTTCCACACAAATACTGATACAAGTCTAAATTATTGTTTAGCGCCAACTATTGGGCGGATAATACATTTACGTTAGAGCCGAATGTATGGATCAGCTTCAACCTTTTCAAGATAAGAAAGTATCGAATAATGAACTGAAGCGACAGATACATAAATTGTATACTATATACTGTATAACTATAACATATGCTAAGTAAATAATAAATCACAAGCATTTGTCATGTGGCTGTCTAACAACTGCTAGAAAATACTTGAACGTTTAACGAGGTTCCAATGGAATGAACAAGCTTCCGATTGCTGAATCGATGAAGCTATTTTACCTCAGAATGTCTCTGATAGATATGAATAAAACCATTGAATAAGAGAAAATCAACACTGGTCTGAACGTGTTTCGATCGTAAACCTAGCCCTCATGAAGGGTTTAATGTTTGAAATGATAATCATTCTAGATGTGGATGATTGGATGTTATTCCGTGAAATAATATAGGCTATTGTTGAGGTTTTTTAAACTGTATGGCCGACTTAGTTTGCAAGAGCGGTTTGTAGCCTATAACCAATAATACACTACTGAACATTTGAGCTCAACAATCTAGAGTAATATTAAGCATATAGAATATAATTCATATTATTAATATCATATTAAGCATATGAAATGCAATGATGTATTTTACGCCATTTTGAGCTCTCTGAAAAACCTACTTTTGCAAACTAGTCTGGGGCTATTTGGCCCATCATCACCAAATTAGGCTTGAAAGAATCTCTGGAGTCCGGTCCTCAATAATTGTCAAAAAATGTTTACCTTTCAAAACAATATGGCCACCACACATCAATCAAATTGGAGGAGACGAAGACAGCCTCCACGTGGCCTTCCCCGCAAGTAGCTAAAGGGTAGTTGCAAGGTTGCATGCCCTCCAAGCGAAACAAATGTCTTCACAACGTCCACAGACCACAGTGCTAGCGCTCCTCCAGCTCAACGTCGAAGGTCTCACCTTCATCAAGATCAACGTCCTTGAGCAAATAGCCAGCAAAAACAATGTGACCGTGATCATCCTGCAGGAGACCCACGCGGAAAACAAGAACACCCTGAGGGTCCCTGGGTACACCTTAGCCGGTTACATTGCCAATAAACATCACGGCATAGCCACATTCGTCCACAAAGACATGGCCTGGTCAGCTGCAGGACAATCCCCAGAGGGCGCAGAAGTAGAATGGATTGCAACCAAAGTGCAAGACAATACCATCGTGAACATCTACAAGCCACCTCCAAGTAGGCTGGTCCCATCGTCGCTGCCAGATGTCTCAGCCCCTGCTGTGTATGCTGGTGACTTCAACAGCCATCACACAGACTGGGGCTACAGCAGCTCCAACGCTGATGGTGACTTCCTGGTAGACTGGGCCTCGACCATCGATGCGACACTCCTATACGATCCAAAGGAGCCACGCACTTTATACTCTGCACGATGGAACAGCACCACCAACCCAGACCTGGCATTTGCTAAATGTCACAATAACCAGCCACTCCCAGTAAGACGCATCCTGGACATGTTTCCCCGGTCACACCACCGACCGTCGCTCACTACCACCCCATCCCTGGTACAGCTTGTGCAAGGGAGGGATGTGAAGAGGTGGAACTTCCGGAAAGCAAACTGGGCAGGCTTCACTAAACAAGTGAACAAGGCAGCTGCTGGTCTACCACACCCGCGCCCCAACAACATGAACGATGCCTATGAATCGTACTGCAGGATGCTGCTGGCCGCCGCCAAGAAGAACATCCCCCGCGGTGTGTGCAAAGCCTATGTCCCCTGCTGGGACGACGAATGTGAAGATCTACTTCGCGCCCATGCAGAAGCAGAAACCAGCGAAGACAGGGACAAAGCAGCAGACGACCTATTCTGCAGGCTAAACGATAAACATAGGCAACGATGGACAGAGACTGTGGAATCAATTGACTTCACTCACTCCAGCCGCCGGGCGTGGCAGACCTTTAACAAACTGACCGGAAGATTAACAACTCCAGCACAGTGTCCCATCACTGCAAACTCCATTGCGTCGCTCCTGCTGAGTAATGGCCGCTTCCCTAATGCAGACAAGGACTTCGCAAGAAGAACACTAGCGAGAGTCCATGAATTGCTCAGGGCCCCAGGATGCGATTCCAACCTATCCATCGATTTCACAAAGCAAGAAATCGAGCAGGCTATCAAAAGCCTGAAGACTGGCAAGGCACCAGGCGTAGACGACATCCACCCTGAGTACATCAAACATCAAGGCAAGAAGGCAGCTGACTGGTTGCGCTCCTTCCTCTCTGCATGTCTCCACCACTCAAAGCTGCCAAAGATCTGGCGTCGTGCAAAGGTGATCGCCCTGCCGAAGCCAAACAAGCCGAGCAATGACCCCAAGGGATACCGGCCCATCTCACTGCTGTGCGTTCCATATAAGCTCCTTGAACGTCTCATACTGGTTCGTCTAAACCCAGTGATTGACCCCCAGCTGCCCAAAGAACAAGCTGGCTTCCGACGCGGTAGGTCAACAACCGACCAGGTGACTCTCCTGTGCCAAGACATAGAAGACGGCTTCCAGGCAGGTGAGAAGGCTGGCGCCGTCTTCCTGGACCTCACAGCTGCATACGACACTGTATGGCTGCGCGGACTACATCTGAAGCTTCTGGAAACCATCCCAGACAAGCACATGGTGAGCTTCATAATGGAGACACTGAGCAACCGCAGCTTTCGGCTATTTACCAGCAACGGCCAAAGCAGCAGGGTCAGAAAGCTCAAGAACGGAGTCCCTCAGGGCTCAGTGCTGGCACCTATGCTGTTCAACATCTACATTCACAACCTACCTGCAACACAATCAAGGAAGTATGGCTACGCAGATGATCTGGCCATTCTACTCAGCAAACCATCATGGGAAGCAGTAGAAGAGGGCTTCTCTGCAGACATGAACATCCTGTCTTCATACCTAAAGAACTAGCGCCTCAAGCTCAGTGTTGACAAGACTATATCAACAATGTTCCACCTCTACAACAAAGAAGCGACCCGCGAAATGAACATCATGGTTGACAACGCCCGGCTACAGTTCCAGCCCTCCCCCACATACCTCGGTGTGAAGCTTGACAGAACTCTGTCATTTAAACAACACTTGGACAGTGCCAAGGCAAAGACAACCGCCCGTGCCGCGCTGATACGCCGCCTCGCCGGTACCACATGGGGAGCCACCACAAAGACACTACGCATTTCCACCGAGGCCCTGGTGTTCTCTGCCGCCGAGTACTGTGCAACGGTCTGGTGCCGTAGCCCCCATGTCAAGAAGCTGGACACTGCCCTCAACACCGCCCTACGGACTGTCTCCGGGTGCCTGAGAGCCACACCAACAAACCACCTACCTGTCCTCGCTGGTATCGCTCCAGCAGAGGCTAGACGAGAAGCAGCAATGCTGGCCCTCGCCCGAAAGGCACAAATTAGTGAATCCCACCTCCTCCACAAGATCGTTACGGAGACACCACATCACATGCGCCTTAAGTCCCGGCGCCCCTTTGCCACACACTCCCAAGAACTGCTCCGCACAACACCAAACGACATTTCCAAGGCCTCCTGGGTCAAGGCAAGATGGAGGGACCAGTGGAAGTCAGCAGAACCATCTAGGCTTCACCACTACATTGAAGATCCCACGGTTGTCCTTGGCCAGCACCTGCCCCGAAAGCAATAGACAACCCTCAACCGTCTGAGGACAGGTGTAGGACGCTTCGGTGCAGCAATGCAGAAATGGGGCCTCGTGGACAGTGCCCACTGTGAATGCGGGGACCAATTTCAAACTGTGGAACACATAATAAGCAGCTGCCCCAAACACCGGCCACCGAATGGCGATCGTGGTCTAATTGACCTGGATGATGACACGCTGGACTGGCTTGCCTCAACGGAGCTGAAGGTCTAAGGACATACGCCAGAAGAAGAAGAAGGTGTGGCCTGTTTTGACACAAACAGCCGTAACTCATGAATGCTATACTCAAGTTCTATACTTGCATTGGCAGCAGCATGCAAAATTTTGTGGATCTTTTCCAATTGTTGGCACTATAAGAAGCAAATACCTATGCCTATAACTCTTCAACCATTGGACCAATCAGGTTGAAATTTTGCATCCTACATTTCTGTGCAAGGCCCCATCAGTACATGCAAGGATGAAACAATATCTTAAAAACATTTTTTTAAATCAGCAGCCGTTTGAAAGGCTTAGCAATGGCTGATAATAAAAGTTGATGAGTATGTTTACCTCTTGACTTGGGTTGTGTCAGAATCAGAGCCCTATTTACTGCATCCTTTCTCCTGTGTATAGTGTACTGGCAGGTGTGTGCTGTTTAATGTGCACTGTTTAGTACACAATGTGCAGTACACAAAAATATCTATAAAATATAAATATAAATATATTATTTTCCAACCGTACTGTGGAAGTGTTGTAAGACATCCCACCCTTGCGTGGCCATGTCACATGTTGTTTTTGTTGTTATAAAAGGAAAATGTCAGCTAAGCTGCACCTCCTTTTTTTAAATGAAGCTGCGCATCATATTTATGCAACCAAAATGTTCACATACTTGAAGTGTCCTCTCAAATATACTCAGCGAAACCCCAGAAGTATGTACATCATACAGGGGTTTTAAGTATACTATATTTACAGAAAATATCGCCTACTTAATGACTTTCTCGTCCTGTCTACTCAACAAGCCTACCTAATTGTATGAAAAGGTGCTGACAGCCATAGTACTACCATGTAAGTCAACCATTAGGGGACACTATTGTAAAATGCAGGCTTTCAAAGGGTTTATATTTGGCTGTGGTTCATATAAAATCCTATAATTTACATAAATAGATCTTACTCTTTCTTTCAGTTGAACAACTTTGCCTCAAGAACCGACATCGGAAACTAGTCCTATGCCATTACACCAAGCAGCACCAAATTAGGCTTGAAAGAATCTGCGGTCTATAACTGAATAGTTATTTTAAAAATTATGAACTTTCAAAATAGTATGGCAGCCCCATGTTAGTATGGCAGCCCCATGCCAATCCATTGTTGTTGGTGTAGCCATTCATTCTAAAACAGCTGTAACTGATCATCACTTTGTATATACATGCAATATTGGTATATACATTTCAATATTTCACAAGGCAACAAGATCAATTTGGAGGCTGTTGCACTGGACAATAGGTGGTGCTATACGTGAAAAATAAATAATAAAATAACTCCTCAATCGCTTGACCAATCAAGTTGAAACTTTGCATGCTATATCTTTGTGCATGGCTCCCATTGGATGTAAAATGATAGTCACACCTGGAAAATATATGGCCGCCTTCAGCCAATTACTTGTGGAAAAGCATGTGCCAGGCTTAGAAATGGCTGATCAACATGATGTATGTTGACCTCTCAGCTAGCTGTCAAATTTTTGGACAGAGACAGAATTTTTTTTTACCATTCATGCAAGATGTCCTTACAGCTTAAAAATTCATAATTGGCACATCCTGCTTGGATCCTTTTAATTACAATCATATTTAATGTATAATTTCACCACCTCTTTTCTAATAGTTTCTAATAACTTTTTCCTCTCCAAAATCTACTACTGGCTCTGTAAATTTCCAAAAATAAATAACTGGAAAAGCCACCATTGGATTTACAGATTCATCACTAATCTCCATTTAGCTTTTTTCCTTTTCTAATGTCCAACCAAAACTCCTGTCTGTTTCTTTTCCTTTTTCCAACAGGGCTCTAAAATGCTTTGGGTTTGAAGGTATTCCCTATATCCTTTTAAACTAACCCAATATGTGACCCGCTCTACAAAAATTTGTCTGATCTGGAAAAAAAACTGAGTTTCCCCCCCCCCCCACATCAGACTCATTTTTGTAGAGCGGGTCACATATGTCAATGAGAGCTGAATTCTTCTCAATTCTAGTGGACCCTCACCCATTTCAACTTGCAGCAACTTGTTCAAATTTGACCAGAGTGTTACAGGATGGTACATAACACTGCTAAAAGGCATCCCTCTTTTGCAATTTCCTGTCCAAACAAGGAATTAGCAGATCCCCTTCACACTTTGTATGATTGTTCTGATGTGTTAGGGATCAAACACAGAGCATCTCAGCATGCTTTATCAGGCCCATGCATTAGCGCCAACGCGTGGCCACATTTAAAAATGTGTACCGCTCAAGCCTTTTTCTCTAAACCTACAGACACTGCCGTTTCAATGACCTATTCCAAATAGTATTTAAAAATGACAAAATGTATCCTGTTTGGCTATTACTAACTGAATGTATTTGCAAATACTTTTGAAAAGTATTGGTAAGTAATTTACAAGTATATGAAAAGCAGTATTTTCAATTATTTGTATTTTAATTAATGGATTGTATTTAGAAATTCAACCTCATTACACAACCTCAGTACATCACAATGCATATCATTGACATACTGATTCATCCAGGAATCTTGTTAACCAAATTTCCATATTCAGAATTTTGGGTGGAGCTAATCAATCAGATGATTGAGCTCATCTGCACCTGTATATCGCTATACATGACTGTGTGAATAGTATTTTTAAACATGATGGAGCCCATTGCGTTTTTGTATTGTTATTGCTAACTTGAAAATTTAAGCAATTTGCTGATTGAATGTGCCTTAGCAGTGCCATCTATTTTGAGTGCCAAATAAATATTCAATGTCTTAACTTTAGGATTATTTCACAAATACTTTTATTAGTGTTCTGCATAAGCCATTGAAAAAAGCACCTGGCTCTCTCTGTGGTTGTCACAACTGGTCTTAAGGACCTTATGGATATAGTATGTATATAGGGTAGTGATGCAAAATGTATTTAAATTTGTATAACCTGGGTAAAATGGAGGCAATTCATCATTATGTTAGGTTTAGGTGTACTGTAACAAAAGGGTTGAAAGCTTACGCAAATCTATTTTATGTTTCAATTTTTATGTTGAAGGTGTCTAATGTTGTTGTGCCGAGTTCAGGTTATTGTGATGTACAAACAAGGTTGAATTTCAGCATTTCATAAATTGAAAGGCTACAATTGCCTGCTAGCAAAAAATATATATTTGAAGTATGTTTTCAAATACATTTACATAGTAATCTCAAACAGGATAAAATTTGTCATTTTTAAAAATACAATTTTTAAATATTAGGCCTATTTGAAGTAATTGACCCAGGACTGATTCATATTTATTAATTAAATAATGTATCAAAATGTAACCTACAGGTTGTAAAACTGACTCAATTGACAATCAAATTACATTTTAAAATGTATAAAATAAGAAGACTAGAAAAACAGCCCACATTTCCTTATATAAAATTAACTTGCATACAAGAAACACACTGACAACCTACAAGTTATGCGCATCGCCCGAGATTCGACCTAGAACTGCGTGCAAATTGTCAACTAATCAGATGAGGTCGCTCTGTGCTGAGGATAGTTACCAATTCTGTGTTTCTCCGGGGAAACAGACGCCATAGCCTCCTACCCAGTATTTTTCCGTCACCGACAAACAGCCAATTGTTAGTGAAGTTGCGAAATTTTATTTCTTTCACACGCCTGCTCCCCGCCCCTTCTTTCCGATGGCTTCATCCTTTGGTGCCCAATTATAGTGCTACTGCGAATCATACCCGCAACCTCTCACTCCAATACTTGTGTGGGGTAAAGTTATCCTATTGAGTAAACGAATTGTTCACGAAGTTTGAAAACTGCTCTCTAATTAATCTGTCGATTAGCCTAAATCAGCTATGGAGTATGCTAAAACCCTTGTCCCATTGTCTGTGATGAGGTGAGTTGCCTGCAGGTAGTCTCATGGGAATGTGATTATATATTTCTTTTTTAAAGAACTTTGGTGACCATTGACGTGTTACATATAGACAAAAGTCTGGCAGATGATATGCTACCGCTGCGTGCGGTTTAAATGAGCGTGTTTTACTTTTTTATTTTAATTTTATAATCGCTCATTTTCTGACAATTAATATGACTTTGCAGGCGAGTAGCGTACGCCGATTAGAAAACGTTAACCTAGCCTACAGTTGTGCAGTAGGCTAGGCTAGGCTATCACTTTGAGTGATCCGTTTTGCTAGTTAGAGACGTTTCTTTCCAGCATTGCTTCTTTAAACCTGTATCGCTAGATCGTAAAATATGTTCAACATGCGTCCCCTCTTGTATTATCAAATTACATAACAGGTAGTCTTGACACTTGTGACATCTCCTTGTGGAAAATTCCAGCTAAGACTAGCTGGGATTCTAAGATGGTTTTAGCTGGTCATAGCTGGTCTGTGGCTGGTTAAAGATAGAAGTGTCAAAAACACATCTTAAACCAGCTTGACCATTTTAGGCAGATTTAAGACGGAATTTCAGCAAGGCCAAAGTATTATACAGGCGCAAAGCCATAGGTCACCCTGGTGGGAGTCAACAGTTCCCTGTTCAATCCCTCTCCAAATCAGTCCCTGAATTCACTGAGTATGTGACATCTACATTGTATCAGAGTATGCAACGTTATACTTGGCTAAGTGGAATATACATTACTTGGACTGGCATAAGGTAGCCTATTGGCATAATATTATGTATGCACATATGTTTGCGAGCAATTGTTTCATCACGGGTGGATGTTAGCCAATATCGTTTTCTTTCTCCCTGAAGGTCAGTATCCTCAGTTGGCATGTCGCTCAAACGGAAAGTACTACCTGCACGTCAGCCCCGGCCCTTGAGAGTCTGCACCCATAACCGCTGCCGGAGGAGGGCCGTGATGGCCACCTCGCTGGATGAGCTTCTTGAAAAGGTAGGGGCCCAGTCTGAGCTTTTAAAATCTGCTTGATTGGAATGTGAATATTGTGGCTATATTTCATGATTGCAGTGTTGCTATGGAATCAAACTGCTAAAGCATCATACAATATCTTCAGGTTGCAAAGTAAGGCATTTATGGATAAATGGTGGCACTTCTTCATCAGTACTTCACTGTAAAGCATAGTTTGTTTTGTTAATTCCGCTCTTTATGATCTCTCATCTGCTGTTTTGACTGTCGCTCTGGCACAATTGCCTGTAAATGCATCATCCTTAGTGGTGTTGCTGTAATGAAGATATTTTGATGGATATTCATTAATCGTGTGAAAGACGTTAGAGAAATTAGTTTATATTCAAAGGCAGCATGATCGGGTGTTGTCCCCTTGAGGAATTGAGGAATGTGTGGGCTATAAAATTTCTCAATTATATAGCCCACAGGCATTTGCTCAAATAAATGTCGACAGAGTCAAACCACGCATTTTTATTTATGAAATGTAAAGATTCAATTAAGGTCCAGAATGACCATATTTTATTGACATACCATTTTCAGATAGCATTTACTCTTTAAATAATAGATATCAATCAGATTTTTTTAATGATTGCTAAAGTAATCACTACGAACATATGGATAGCAAAAATGTAAGCAAAGCATGTATAAAACCCATTATACACATGTTTTGTGGTATATCTTCAATGTTAGAAAATCATACGTGGGCATATTTGTTCAGCCTCGTAACTTTCACATTTTACAGATGTTTGTATCAATTTAATGTGTAGAATGTGTCATTACTCTTATGAAATTCCTTCATGGTTAATTAAAGATATATATGGGACCTTGACCTTCAACAACCTACAGCAGATATGATTTTCAAGCCACAGTGAGGAGGCTAACCGCACCAGAAATCTGAGACCAACATTTTGAACTTTTAACGTGGGGAAGTTGGTATAAGCTTCCTCTGAAGCTGACAAGGTCAGCAAAGTCAAAGCCAGGTCAAGTGAAGGCTATTTTCAAGGTCATTGCCACCTGGTGTTCAATATGTGTAGTAGTACGTCACACTATTATTTTAATGAAACATTGCCATAAAACAGGTCACTGTTTTAGTCACTATTCAAATGGAAAATAAACAATGACTAGGAATGGAATGGAAATTCTGCACAACCCGGTCCTCCAGATCAGGGGTCCTCAATCTTATCCAGAATGGGCCGGTGTGGGTGCACGCTTTTGTTCCAACCAAGCAGTAACACACCTGATTCTACTAATCAAGCTCCTTAGCAAAGACTCTAGTGATTGATTAGTAGAATCAGGTGTGTAACTGCTTGGTTGGAACAAAAGCCTGCACCCACACCGGCCCTTTCTGGATAAGATTGAGGACCCCTGCTCCAGATCATCTTAACTGAACTAAAAACGTGACCTGAGTGATAACTAGACATTGATGGGTTCTGAGTTTTGTCCTATAAGAGTAATTATGCATGTGTGTTTGTGTTGATCAATGATTCGGTGTAGCAGGTGAGGGCCGATCTTTGGACAGGCCTCTGCCCTCCCTCACCGGACATATAGGTGCCATAAGTTATCGGGCATGACTAATGGCATGGGTTGTTGATGAACAAAAGCATGTTATTTGGGAACATTTGGGAGATATGCTCTCACAGATAATGTAAACATTTGTGTCAAACTCAAGGCCTCCGAGGGTATATAAGCTTGGCTAGATGACCAGTGTGTCGAAGGTTGCTGGACCGCAATTTGTGCTGTGTCTTGGTGATCTTCCTGCTGGCCAGTGTGATTTTCAATAAACTTACTTTCTCTAGCAAAGTGTTTGTTGTATTGAGTGAGTTCCTGCATTGTACTGACTTGGATTATTTTGAAAGAAGCCAATTCCTAACAACATGATTGTTTGAGTGTGTGTTCCTCTTGTCTAATAAGATCATTTAGAGCCATTATTTCTGGCTATTAAGGCGACCCACCAAAATTTAATTTGGACAACTTTAAAGTCACGTCTCAGTTATGAAATTCAATAAAGAAGAAGACAAGAAGAAACGATTCAATGTATGGTTACTGTAAAACATGCATGCTGCTGCACACTCGTCATACCCAGTTATCCAAGGATTTGAGGGACATTTATTAGTCATTCTTCCTCATTGAATCTGATGATTGATATCTGAACTAGTGTTAAAGCATAACTGAACTTTGTAGCTAAAACGGTCTGAAAATGACACTTCTAGCATGTATACAAACGTATCATTCAAGTGTAATTTTCAGACCATTTTAGCTGCCCTATAGAAGTGAATGGAGAGTGACAAATACCCTATTCTGGATTATCACCCCAGGGGAGCACGCAGCAACTAACAAACCTATTTCGCTACCATTTGGACTCATATCATGGCCAGGTAACTAAACAACCCAATTTGGACCTCTCTATCTCTACAACTATGTAGAATATCATGACCAAAGTTCAGCTTTATTGATTTGGATGGACAATTTTGGATTTTAACAATTTGAGACCTAAGCATGCAAAATCAGCAAATCCTCATTGAAATAGCCTGGTCTGACCCTACAGCATTTATTGTGTGGATCATTCTGGGCTTTTGCTCTGAATTAAGTTGTCATTATTTGTATGCTCCTGGTATAGGAGGGACCTCAGGACTCTTCCTGAAGAACCACATTCAGCTGAGTTTTATTTTCACATTAAAAGCTCATTTGCATCTATTAATTAATACTCCGAAAATGAGGTGAGGGGAGTTAAGCATAAGTAAATGCCTTAATGAATAAAGCCGTGTCAAATCGCCATTGGAGGCCAATATCTTTGGTCAGTGATACATTCTCTGACAGTGCCCTTCCTCTCCTCTTCAGGCTGCGAACAGCTTGCTGGTGCTGTGCCAGTTCCTGACACTGGTGCTTGAGGAGGATGGCACAGTGGTGGACACAGAGGCCTTCTTCCAGTCCCTTCCTGCTAACGCTCAGCTCATGGTGCTGGAGAAAGGGCAAATATGGACACAAAGTGAGGTACCTCACCGTTAACTGTGCCTCTCTTCAAATTACGGATCAGCTGATCAGTTTTTCTTTTCCTTCTGTACCATGCAACAATGTTAAAGAACAAACTTTTTCAGATGATCAGCACTAATTTGTGTGACTGGTAATGGGTTCTAACCTCTTAATTAACTGTTAAAGTGAAAAGTGTTATAGTAAAAGTTAAAGTGACTGGATGGTATTTGTTTTCCTGACTTCAATATTTCTGTAAGGAAATGCATTTCCTGTTTCTACTTTCATTACCTCATCAACAGGAGAAAAAAAAACCGTGCCAATGTCATTCCTAATCTCACCACAAGAGGGCAAAACGAACATGTCTACCTGTAGTGTTTAGTCTGTATCACACCAACCATTGTCTTTCAGAGCCAGCAAAGCTTACTTTGTTATATTTACACCCTGTTTACTTAAATTGTGCCCCAGAGCATTGGTTTCTACAAAGTGTGAAGCTCATGCATTTTGGATACTAACCCCACTCCCCAAACCACAGGGACTTCCAAGTTTCAGACAGCCCAAAAGAAGTGGAATTGCCAAGCTGAGCTTTGACCTGTACAAACTCAACCTGAGGGATTTCATTGGTTGTCTGACCATTCGAGCTACGCTGTATGAGGTCTACACACTGTCATATGATATAAAGTGCATGGGGGCTATTCACATTCTGAAGTGAGTAGTTGGCTAGCCTATATTATCCGTAGTTTATTATAACATATACGTAAGTTTAGCTTCTGATTGAATCATGTCCGGACAGTTCTCTCGACCTCATATCATGATTAGAATGCAAACTCACAAACTTTTAACTTTTGTAGAACTGGTGCTGAAAAAATGAGACTCGGCTGAAACTATCCTGTTGATCCATTTGTTTATTACCGCAGATCATCTTTGCCTTCTTTTACTATGTGGTAATAAACTAATAAGTGGTGATAATTTTCTAATGTTACTGCTATGGCATATTATAGTTTCATGGCTGTCTCTGTTCCAGGTGTTTATTGCGATGCTGGACACAAGGGGCACGTGTGGTAGGCCATGCACTTCTGTGTGGCTCTTCCTACATGCTACAGTACATTGGTGAAGATGAGTACTAGCGTGGCCTAGCACTATGGCTACCGACTCAAACCAACCTGCTCATCTGACTCCAAAGCACAATGGGTACCTAAAGCAATACTCTTTGACCCTGGCTGCCAGCTAACATTGTGTTAGTCTCCCTAAGTAAGAAATACTAATTTTAAGTATAAAATCTTGAACATAAGCCTCAAACAGCCATTTTCACTTTGACATCTTGTTGTAATGAATGGAGTATTGCAGACCAGCTGACAATAGTTGTTTTTCTGCCACAACTCCTTTGTGACTGGGATGAAGATGAATCCAACACTCATTTCTGCTCCTGAGGTCACGGCTTAGTCGCACTCGGCGAAACCACATTGTTGTCGGCGCGCTGCATTTTTAAAATGTGCGTCTCTTTGAATAGAGTTACACGATTATACTGTATATGTCAGTGTTGTGATGGTGTGACTATAAAGTGTCGTGTTAGTGTTCTGAAGGTGGCCTTTTTAAGTGCTATTTTAAAGTGTTGTTACGTGTATATCCATTCCCAACTGAGGACTGATGCACTTCGTTTTACTGTAGATAAAGACATTTGACTAGATTTTATGCTATTCCATCATGGGTATATTGTCCAATTATGTCATATTTCAAAAATAATAATGGTTGTTTGGGGGGGGGGAGGTAAACTTGTATAAAGCTGGAATTGTCTGGGAAGGATGTACTTACTAGTCTGATTGCACAGTTGTATTTGATGTTTTTACAGAAACCTTAGCAAAACTGCAGCATTTATGCATAAAAGTGTTTGATAGTAGGTTGCATAAGGCCTCTAAACCCTCTTAAGGGTGAAGCTGGATTGAGGACAATTTGAATGTTTCTGCACCTGCATTTACTTTGTAATGTTATTAACATCACAATGGAATGCACTTTCTGTTCCCAGTACTAAACACAAACACACCCTGTAGTGTGCTGAGCCACAAATCGGAATAAAGTTTGTTAACCAAACGGGTCTTTTCCTCTTGTGACCTTGTACTGGATTGCTTCCTAGATTTGATACCTTTTTTTTTTTTGGCCCTCGGCAGATGTTATTGCACCCAATATTAAAATGGAACGGTAACATCTTATTGTCTCTAGAATCCCAAAACTCATAATGCACTTGTTTCGACAGAGAAATGACATTTGTGTTGGGCTGCTGATCGCTGTAATCACCTCCTCATAGTGACAGGCCAGCCAAAGATCAAAGACCCCCCGAAGATCTGGCCTGAATACACAAAAAATAGGGAATGGTGCCTGCGTACAGCTTTGTTATTCCCCGCACTGACCCTGTGCATGAAGCAGACTGCACCATGATGTGACATAAAAATCTATCCGTAAGCTGATAATCTGATGTATGGGATGGTATTCTGTTCCCAGGACGGGTGACTGAAGTTATTCAGTTATTCTGCCCCAAATGTATTTTAGCTTTGTGTTTGTGCTTGGGAGAATGTTAGAAAAGGGAGGGCTTGATTTGACATGGCAGGTTATGACTTTTGGTCATTACACTGTCTTAAGTCACATACCTGCACACTACAATCACCACTATCCCAAAGTGAATCAACGTTATACAAAATTACGCAAAGTAGTATTTTTAAATTGCCATTTCATAATGACCAAAAATACAAAAAATGTTGCTAACATTGATACACAGGAGACATTAAGCATGTCAGCTGCCACAGTGTTCCACCCTTTCTACATAGACGAGTAGTCATCTGAAGGCAGCATTTTAATGCATGCTTTTTTGCAACGTGAAAAAAATCTACATTTCACAAATTAACCGAGCTGTGAAATGGTACACGAGAGCCATGGGAGGCTATTTCTCAACTGGCCTACTCTCCTTCCCCCATCAAGGGTCTGAATTTCTTGTCAAAGGTTTCTCATTAGATAAGCCATGCCCCATAGGAAATATGAATCTGATTAATAAAAATCGATTTTTCCGACCCAGGCTGTAGATTACATACATATGCAAATATTACTGTACTTGATCAACGAATCAAAGTCTATTCATCCTGTCTCTTTATTCCTATCGCATGCAGAAACGGAAATTTAGAAATATTCCAGGGGCAGACATAGCTGTAGATTTATGGCAGCTGATTCGTGATTGCACAGGAGACTTGTCAGTCATTTGCAGGATCGGCCCTCTCACTCGGGGTGTGGACTCTCAGTTGAACCGGGAGCGCTAGAAGCGGTCCTGCTATCTCATTTAAGTCGGGCACATTTCACGAATTTACAACTTTTTTTTCCAGTAGTATTTTTGGACTTGGACAACAATACACACAAAGGAAGATGAGGGAAATAGTTCACATACAAGCGGGGCAATGTGGCAACCAAATCGGAACAAAGGCAAGTTTTCTTTGCTGAACTTTATTGGATTGTTTCGTTGTTAGCATATTTTTCATCATATGTGGACCATTTTTGTATTACTAGGGTAAATGTAAACTGAATCTGGAATATAGACAACAGAGTTACTGTTGTAATTAAATTATTACCTTTAGTTCATAATTGTTTTAAATGATGTAGGCTATTAATATTTGTAGCCTACAGCCTATGTTTAAATACATTTCGTTAGTTAAGTAAGTAGGCTCATATCAACTTTGCTAATAATACATTCAATGATTTATAATAATTTACTTAATTAAATGTTAATATTATGAGTGACAACAATCAAAAACCTACCATAGCGTATTAATTTATCGTATAAGGCTGTGTAACGGTTCCCTGAGTTTCTTTAGGGAGTGGCAAAAACTGCATGCAGCTTAGTATGAGTAGCCTATCCCAAGAATTTTTAGCAGCTGGACGTTTCACCCGTCTATTCTTAGTGGGGGCAGCCGATGAATCATTAATTCCCAAAAACCTTTAGCATAGGCTACTTTTAACAGTGGTCCAAATTCAGGTCGAAAACCTATGGTCTCACATGTCATTCTTGTTTTGTTCTCCTGAAGTTTTGGGAAGTTATCAGCGATGAGCACGGCATTGATCCCGCAGGAAATTATGTCGGTGACTCAGCCCTTCAACTCGAGAGAATTAATGTGTATTTCAACGAGGCATCTTGTAAGTTGGTGTGTCAGAATGTATGAATCAACTTTCTTGTAACACCCTTCTCTCCTCCCCTATTTGCATAATGACCTCTTCCTTGATGAAAAGAAACGTATAGCTATTTCCTCTATACAGTTGCTATACAGACGTTTAATAGGTTGGAATTTACTTGTCTAATGTTGTCTTTGCAGTCTTTTTCTGTACTTTGTATTGTCCTAATGTTCTGGGTACATTAATAATGATGTTTTTATTGGTTTTTTTGTTGTTGTTGTGTGTGTGTGTGTGTGTGTGTGCTAGCCAAAAGGTATGTCCCTCGGGCAGTTCTGGTGGATCTGGAGCCTGGTACCATGGATAGCGTCCGCTCTGGTCCATTTGGCCAGCTCTTCAGACCTGACAACTTTATCTTTGGTAAGCAGGGTCAATTACAACACCAACCCTGCATTTCTACAGTAATTTTGGCTTTACTGTAAGGTATGTGCTTCACTTAAGTCTTAACTTACCTGACTGAGTACTTGAAGGGTTGCATTATTTACGAATGCCATCTAATGACATGCAGATGGTGATATTGAACATTGCATAGCTCACTTAAATCTTTAATGAAGTGAATCATTTCCTGTTTTTACTCTATCGGCGCCCAGTTCCCCACCATCATTGCCGCCACATCTGAACTGTCATCTAGCTGCTGCTAATTCTATTAACATGGACATTGGCTGTTTTGACCATGCTGGTCAGTAAGACCTAGACCCTAAGCCGACCAGAGGAGGATGGGTTCCCCCCTTGAGTCTGGTTCCTCCCAAGGTTTCTTCCTAGTTACACCAGGGAGTTTTTCCTTGCCACTGTTGCCTCTGGCTTGCTCTTGTGGGGGTTTAGGCTGGGTTTTTCTGTTTAGCGTATTGTGACAACTAGTTGTGAAATGCGCTATATGAATAAATATTGATTTGATTTACAATACAGATTTAGCAAGATGAACAAAGCAGATTAATTAATATAATTGGCAGCAAAATGTAAAATGTTTGACCCAGGGAGGATATAAAACCAGAGATTTGTAAATAGCCTTACTACAAGAAAAACGCTTAAATTAGCAGGCAGACAAATAGGACATTTTTGTAGCCTAGGAAGTGTGTGGACTTTAGCGATTGGAAAGAAATCAGTAACATTTGGAAAAGCAATCTAATACGCCTTATCTTACACAATATGAAAGTGGTCTTCCATAGTGCACCCTTGCGTAGTTCATAAAATAAATGAATCCAAAATGCACTGGAAGGCAAGGGTATGGCACTCAGCTACACACGTAAGCGACGATGCAGACTGAATCAATTAATCAACGTGAATCTGTATGAGGTCCTTGTTTCAGAAATAATCCTCATGCACAGAATTAAGTTACATGTGTTAAACTGACTTGAAATATTGAAACACATTAAGAGAGCTGAGATTTCCTTGCTGAAATGAATTTTCCTACTGAAGGCTTAAGCTCACAACTATTACATGTCCTTACTTCAACACCAGACTGCAGCTGGACATAATAAATGGCCTCCAATTGCTGTGGGTGGGTGTGGTAAGTGAGATATTAAGTTTCTTCTCCTTTCTGTTTTGATGCTTCACAGGGCAGACAGGTGCAGGGAACAACTGGGCCAAAGGCCACTATACAGAGGGAGCAGAGCTGGTGGACTCTGTGCTGGACGTGGTGAGGAAAGAGTGCGAACACTGCGACTGCTTGCAGGGCTTCCAGCTCACCCACTCCCTGGGCGGCGGCACAGGCTCCGGCATGGGCACCCTTCTCATCAGCAAAATCCGCGAAGAGTACCCCGATCGTATCATGAACACCTTCAGTGTCATGCCCTCCCCAAAGGTGTCCGACACCGTGGTGGAGCCCTACAACGCCACGCTCTCCGTGCACCAGCTTGTGGAGAACACGGACGAGACGTACTGCATCGACAACGAGGCGCTCTACGACATCTGCTTCCGCACCCTCAAGCTCACCACGCCCACCTACGGGGACCTCAACCACCTGGTGTCGTCCACCATGAGCGGGGTCACCACCTCCCTGCGCTTCCCCGGCCAGCTGAACGCCGACCTGCGCAAGCTGGCCGTCAACATGGTGCCCTTCCCACGTCTGCACTTCTTCATGCCCGGCTTTGCCCCCCTGACCGCCCGCGGGAGCCAGCAGTACCGCGCCCTCACGGTACCCGAGCTCACCCAGCAGATGTTTGACGCCAAGAACATGATGGCCGCCTGCGACCCGCGACGCGGCCGCTATCTGACGGTGGCCACCGTGTTCCGCGGGCCCATGTCCATGAAGGAGGTGGACGAGCAGATGCTGGCCATCCAGAACAAGAACAGCAGCTACTTTGTGGAGTGGATTCCCAATAATGTGAAGGTGGCCGTGTGCGACATCCCGCCGTGCGGCCTCAAGATGGCCTCCACCTTCATCGGCAACAGCACGGCCATCCAGGAGCTGTTCAAGCGCATCTCTGAGCAGTTTGCAGCTATGTTCCGCCGTAAGGCCTTCCTGCACTGGTTCACCGGGGAGGGCATGGACGAGATGGAGTTCACAGAGGCCGAGAGCAACATGAACGACCTTGTGTCAGAGTACCAGCAGTACCAGGAGGCTACAGCCAATGACGGAGAAGAGACATTTGATGATGACGAGGAGGAAGTAAATGAGTGAAGCTAAAAAGGGTCATGATTTTTTCATTTTCTTAAAAGGCATTTTTTTCCCCCGTGAGAAGGCAGATTTTTGTTTGTGATGTGCGTGTTAAAGCTGTGAACGTTTTTTTTTTTTTTAAAGTTTAGAATGTCTTATAGCTGCTTAATGCAGCGTCATGAACAGTTACACAAAATAAAACCACTGCAAAGGCAGGCAAACTTGCCCTGTGATATGAGGCTTTTTCCTACCAGAACAATATTAACAAAACACATTTTGCATACCAACGCTTAATATGCAAAGTTAAGCAGATCTCATTTCCGTAACCTGAAAACGTATGAAATTCTGCCTTGCACAAGAGAAACCTAAGACTCAAGGTGTATATGCTTGAGAAAGTAGTGAAAATAATAATCAAAATAATAATGGATCTTACTTATAAAGCGCCCTTCAGCACACAACTCCTCACAGTAAAGGGGGATACTTACCTCAACAGCCAATTAATGTGTAACACCCACCCAGGTGATGCACGGCAACATCAGCTGAACACACATCAGCCGGGGAATACAAGAACTGGAAATGATTTTGCAGAGTGAATTACACCCACAAAACAGACAAACCAAATCTGATTATAGAAAACCATGCTCCTCAAATTTCAACTGCTACACAAACACTGACTTGCTTCATGCTTTGAAGAACCACATATGGTACCAGTATTAATAGTGGAGACAGTTCAATTCACTCTGTATTTTCAATCAAATCATGCTGAAATACTGAACAGGCAATTATGTCTGTGGTGAGGTTTACTTGCATAATATTTATCGTGTTCATCTAGTGGTGGTCCCCAACCCTGTTCCTGGAGATCTACTGTCCTGTAGGTTTTCTCTCCAACCCTAACAAAGCACACATCACTCAACAACTAGAGATCTCATTGAGCTGCTAATTAGTGGAATAAGGTGTGCCAAATTAGGGTTGAAATGAAAACCTACAGGACGGTAGATCTCCAGGAACAAGGTTGGGGACCACTGATCTAGTGGTTTCTGTTGCTGAACAGCCTTACACACCACTATACCACTACAATTATAAATGAAACAATTAATAGGGAGATGCCTTAAGATAACAGATCTGCCAACTTATTTCTGACTAGGGCTGAAGTTGTATATGAATTATGAGTGTAATGGTATAAGATTGTCATGTAATCATTGGACCAAATTCACAATTATCAATATGATATCTTTTTATTCATGAACAAAAAATGATTTATCCCTATTTTAAACCACTTTAGAAATAATAACAAAGAAAAACAGGTGTGGTCATGCATCTGAATAAAATGTAAAATGATCGATGGCAGATCGCCATCTTACTGAACAAAAACAAAAATATTTAAGAATCCATCAAAGGCAAAGAAAACGCATCATTGGCATCATTGTTTGAGGCAACCTGTCAGGTACATTCGCGCAATAGCTACAAAAGCTGGCAAATTCACTGTAGGCAACCAACGTAGTGCTCCACTTGCTTCATTGTCTTATGTAGTTTTGTTATCGGTGATACACTATTTTGGAGACTCTAAATTGTTTGCGTGATGTCGTCATATGGCATATCATTGTACCATTTCACTCCTTATTTGAGTGCAAAGTAATAGTTCCACTTTCAAGGCAGAGTGCTTTTTCCACATCGGTTTGGTCCTCTGCCCATGAGACCCAATAGTCAGGACAAAATCCCCCATCATTCACTACAGCTGCTGAGCAAGGGTTTCTGTGCTTAGTGCTGCTCAATTAACAATGCGGAAAATGCCACTCTGAACATATTCCCGCTAACAATGGTTCTATTGTGCTGAATGGTGAAATGGATAGAAAATAACACGAGGAACACTGCTAATGCTCATTCAAAAGTTTTTCAATAATTTCCCCCCCCCAATATCATTTTTTACAAAGCTTCAACAACATTTACACAATAGAACAAAAATACATTTACACATTATTTCACAAAACCAATATTGAAGAATGCTTGCAAAACATGGAAAATTTGACCTTGAGGGCCTGTTGATTTTTATTCCCCCAACAAATACCAAGAGCGTTAATCCAAATCTGTACATCACTTCAGTGACCAGTGGTGTAATTAGTGCATCTATTAACTTTGGCATTAAAACAATAAGCAGACTTCCTGTAATAGTTGAGGCTCATACTCCTCCAGAGAACACTGAGGATGTAGTGCATATTTAAATAACTGACAGCTGATATGTCTTCAGTTGGGAGCTGAGTCTGTACAGCTTGGCAATGTGCAAGAATTAGGGTAGCATTAACAAGTCACAACGTATGGGGCAGGCCACTGAGAATAGCATATTGCTAAGCTGAAACGTCACACTTCTTGTGTGTTTGCGTGAATACACTTGAGATGGTTGTGTGTGTGTGGGGTGAATTTAAATTAAGGTGTTGTCTAACGATCACAATTGTTTACTGCACTTCAGCATTTAAGCAAAATAACAGTGGCAGGAGCATTTTATAATTATCTACACAATCATGTATCATTATAATCACTGAGCCCACTTCACAGAAGCAGATTAAATGAGTACATTTCAAAGATTATTTTTTTTCTTCATATCACATTTTTCCACAGAGCATTTTAAATATTTTCTCTGTACTCCACTTAGCGCAAGTAAACATCAACACTTAAAACTTTCTTGTCAGGTGCTTATGTACCCTGAGTCTGGGCTTCCAGTAGATGATGAGACCATCCTCTGGGCCAGGGAGTTCAGAAGGGCATTCCGCCGGAGATCTGTCGAGCGATCTGCTCCTCCGTGGTCTCCTCTGTGGTCTCCTCCTTCGCCTTTTCACGCTCCTTGTTCCAGTCCTTCAAACCCTCGGGCAGGGTGGTATCCTCCTCCATACCCCCCGTGCCCTCCACAAACTCCTCATAAGTTGACTTCTCTGCAAATGGACGCTGCCCAAGAAGCTCCACCATGTCGTTTTTGTCCAGAACCTCTTTCTCCAAAAGGCGCAGAGCCACCTAGAGGATAGGGGGTCACATAACTGACCTTACAAAAAAATATATAGGGCTTTCTGTCTATATAGGACTTCCTGTCTAAACTGCAGGTGTTTGGTTAACTATCTGAGAACATATTTTGAGCAATTGCACTGTAACTTGATCACTTTATCTTGTTATTAATAGTTTTAATAATATCTTGACACTTTTATACTTCATAGGTTACATTAAATTTCTTAGTCTTATAGTATTCATTTTATAATTATACTAGATGCCCTCTGGGATCCATTCCATTATGTAGCTGAAAAGTATGTATCTGGCCTGACCCCTGGCTTTCTGAACCTCGAGCCCTTTACGAGAACACAAAATGTAATTTCTGAATTTGCAAAGTTTTTATTTTTTAAGAACTTGCTTGTATAAACAAATCTTCTTACCTTCTCCACCTCAGCCTTCTTCTGGGAGAGCAAGTCCTGGGTGCGCTCGTAGGCAGTGTTGATGAGGTGGCGCACCTCTGTGTCGATGAGACATGCAGTTGCCTCGCTGTAGGGCTTCTCCAGCACAATCTCGCCCTGCCGTGGGATGTCGAAAGACACCTGGCCCACCTTCTCGTTCATCCCAAACTGGACAATCTGAGGACAGGCACACAAACGAGTCAGACTGAACTGTAGCTACTACTGACAACAGTATTGGGAATCATCAACCCTGTAAGAGAACGCTTATCCTTTCTCTTGGGTCATCCTCCTTTAAATAACCACGTTTAAAAGCCATTGTATGATAAAGCATTTGTGTTCTGGGTGACTATTTTTCCTTGTCGTAAAAAGGCTTAAAGAATGGATAACAAACTCTTTGGGACAAACCACATCATCCAATCCGAGGTCCATACAGTGCCTGGTTTTGGAAAAACTCTATGTATAATGTCTGTACTATTGGTGCCTGCATACGAGTGCTCTTTCTATAAGGAGTCTGCACTTTTAGTGCCCCTACCTGAGCGTAGGCGCTCTGTGTGACCTTCCTCAGGTCATCCTGTGCGCCAGTGGTGATTCTGCCGAAGAAGATCTCCTCGGCGACACGCCCGCCCAACGTCATGCACATGCGGTCCAGCAGCTGCTCCTTTGTGTAGAGGTACTGTTCCTTGGGCAGATACTGGGCATAGCCCAGCCCCTTCCCCCGTGGAATGATAGAAACCTGGAGGACCCAATCGCAAATAAGGTCAGTGGAAGGACTTTTTGTATCGGCCATCAACTAGTGAGATTCAATCTGCCTGTCAATACAGTGAAAAATGGGAAGGAAATTCCTGTCTGTTGGAGCTTGAAATGAAAAGCTCACATTTGCTATTTAATTTTGGGCACTAAACCATTTCATTTGGATATACTACCATAATATTTAGGTCCAAATCTGGCAATGTATGAGAAGTAGCTCTAAAACCCATTGAAACCTGCCACATCAGACTGAGCTAGGCCGGCCTTCTCACTGACAATTTCACATAAATGTACAGCATTTACATATAAGGTATCGGCTATTGTAAATATTTGAACTGCTGCTATTGGAAACATGCTGTTGACAGACTGTTTCTCCTTACTGGTTGGTTTGTTTTGTTTGAAGTATTAGCTGTGAGACGTTTATACTGTGAAGGACTCACATAGAGTAGCAGAGCGTGCCTTTGGACAGAAAACTAAACCGCATGAGAAAGACCAGAAACCAAGGCTTTCAATCTTTATATTAACATCAGATAAACTGAGGTTGAGTAAGATGGGAGTTTGTTAAAGAACCGTCTACCATTCCACCTCAATGAGATTCTCACAGTTATCAGAGCCAAACTGAGGCCACAACACACTTTACCAAACTTCTTCCAGAAAATGAGACACAATGCATACATTAACTTACTTTCACTTAGCAGAGGCTCTTATCCAGAGTGACATACAGTAGCGGAGAACATTAGTGTTACTCCCATTTATAATCAATGATCAGTAGCACAATCACCCCTCCATTTGGTGTTACAAAGGTGATTAAAACAAATTTCACAGCAATTTAGTTTTCTTTGTCTCATTTAATGTATTTTGATGTTAGACCATGATATCAATAGAAAATAATGAAATATAGTAATTTTGGATGCTGTAAGCTGCATTTTGTAATTACAAAATTGTAAGCGCACGTGGATGTGACTTAGATCACGCAATTACGAAACTTACTTATTAAGCAATAAAAATGCCCTGAAATCTACTGAGTCCACCCCAGTTATGTGTACTCAGATTACATGAACGCGAAGAAGAAGGGAGCAAATATCTTCAAAATGGCGAAGAATTTTGGCTTGTTTTGAGCGGTTCTCGATGTTCCTCGCGCTAGATTATTATTCGTTACGCTTTGTGAGCATGGTAATAATAGCAGAAAGTGTTTCACATTTGGTAAAAGTACCATATCGTGCGTTTTACTGCATTTAATCGGCTACAAATACACACGAGTAGACCAACACAAGCCCAACAGAATATTTTATTTCTCAGAATGCAGTTTTTGATAACAAAACATTCATGTTCAATGGTGAGTCCGTACATAATTTTGTTGTGTTAAGAGGGAATAAAAAGTGTTTCAGTTATCTTTAAAACGCTCTCGCTTCGTGAATATTCAATTTTATGATGTTAGATTAACGTGAAAGGTAAATCATAACAAGCCCATCGTACTGGTCGGTGTGTTGGAATCAAGGAAAACAAAATAGCACTACTATTGATAGAAAAGGGACAAGCGGTGACTAGAAACATACCGTGCGTTACATCAAGTAGGAAGAAACTCTTTGTATTATTTCTTCGCATAGAATAAAGGAATGATTCTGAAACGCTGTTAATATGTTGATCTATATTTTGCTAAAGTACTCCAGGAGGCGCAATACTACAACATGTGAGCAGTAACGCTTGTTTATGTAACGCGTTACACGCATAATTAGACACTTTTTACGAAAAAATAAAATAAAATTCTTGGTTTTCTCTCGAGGTTAATATAATTTAGTTTGTTTCAGTAGAAAGATTATCTATTTATAGGTTATATGAACAAATTTCAAAGTATTCTATTGCGTAACGTACGAGATATTAAATTAAGAATAAACTACTCTAGTAAATGGAGGGGTGATTGTGCTACACATCACTACGTGTAATGTTACCATAACAAACAATCTGTAGTGTACAAACCCCAATTCCAAAAAAGTTGTACAGTATGTAAAATGCACATAAAAGCAGAAAGCAGTGATGTATTTACTTGAACAGTACAAAGAAAATATATTTAATCTTTTACCTTATCAACTTTATAGATTTTTGTAAATATACACTAATTCCGAATTTTATGCCTGCAACACATTCCAAAAAAGTTGGGACAGGGGCAAAAAAAAAAAAAAAAAAAAAACTGGGAAGTTAAAAAATTGCCTGTTTGGAACATTCCACAGGTAAACGGGCAATGCTATCATGACTGGGTATAAAAGGATATCAAAAGACTCAAAAGACCAGATATGCAGTAGATATGGATGGATCACTTTAAGGGTCGTTTCTCCTGAATCATTTTCCTATTGAACTCTTATATGGAAAAATAAGTCAGGAGAAACAACCCTTCAAGTGATCCATCCATATCTACTGCATATCTGGCAGCAGAGTGATGGTTTGAGGCTTGTTTGATACTGCACACTTGATGACTTACAGCCATTTAGCCAACCACGGGTTCCATACAATTCCCACGTAATTTACAGCTTAATCTAGTCCCACCCCCCAATTCCCATAGAGATCTATTCAAATGCAGAGGTTATAGTATCGCTTGTAAGAGTACCTGAAAATAAGATATCAAGAGTTTGATATCCTTTTATACTCATCCCATTTTAGGGGATGAAAAGTAATTGGGCAAATTAACATAAACTTAAATTAAGTCCTCATATTTAATATCTGGTTACATATCCTTTGCAAGCCATGACTTCCTAATGTCTGTGACCCAACAACATAAAAAGACTCTTGATATCTTATTTTCTGATACTCTTACAAGAGTTACGATAACCTCTCTGCATTTGAATTGATCTCTATGAGAATGGGGGGGGGGGGGGGGGTGTGTGGTCTAGATTAAGCTCTAAATTACACTGGAACAGTCTGGAACACATGTTTGTCTAAATGGCTGTAAGTCTTCAAGGCTCTGAGGTATCAATCAAGCCTGAAACCATCACTCAGCTGCCAGATATGCAGTAGATATGGATGGATCACTTTAAGGGTTGTTTTTCCTCACTCATTTTCCTATTGAACTCTATGGAAATTTACGACATAATTTTCATCTGTCAACCTTGATTACACAAGGACCTTGATAATATTATGGGTCTACCAGTAGGAATACAGAAACATATTTGGGGGGTAGATGCATGGACTCTCCCACCTTCAGTAGGGGGTCTGCATGCTCCAGGTACCAGCCGGCGACCGCGTGCCCGGCCTCGTGGTACGCCACCGTCTTCTTCTCCTCAGGCTGAAGAACTTGAGTCTTCTTCTCAAGACCTGCACATTCATAATGCAGATAACTGTCTGTTATGTGCACCCATTCTGACAGGTCATACCAACTGACATTATGTTATGCATATTACGGATTAAATGCCAGATTGTTGAGAAGAAGTAATGTATCAACTCCAGGAATGGAAACAGCACTCCCTATGCATGGCAGTTAAAGCTGCCCCAGTTCCTGCCTGTTGATCATTTCCACTTGGTACACTTACCTCCTGGAATGGCTCAAACAGCTATGCACTGGGAATGCCATTTCCATCCCTTAATGGTGACTCTTAATTTGTCCTTTACTGTGGAGAATTCAGGTGACAGTTCTCAATCTTAATATTACAGCTGAATACAATGAGATTTGGTGCACAGGGCCGATTAGTGCGTTTACCTCCTATCACACGTTCGATAGCCTGCTCAAAGTGTTTCTGGTCGATGGCATCCGAGAGGTGTCTCGCAGCGATCAGCGCGGCCTCGTTACAGACATTAGCAATGTCGGCACCTTGTAAAGTTTAAAGGGGAAAAAAAATATGTAACAAAAATAACCCTTAATCACACTACAGAACAAAAGACAACGGCGGAGTCACAGTGCTACTTGTCTAAGGATAAGGCCTGCAGCTGAGATGTCAGTTACTGTGCATTGCAAAACTACACGTGTAAACCTAACGCAGATCAGGGCGGGCCGGATTCAAGCTAACTGCAATGTGCCGTTAGACTGAAATCTAATAATTCTAATTAAATAACAAAAAATACACAGGAGCTGAACTGTGAGAAAAGATAATGAAGCTAAGGAACCATAAACTGCTAACTAAGATGAACTTGAAACTGTCCGTCGCACTGCCCACCGGAGAAGCCCGGGGTCAAGGCGGCCATCTTTCTAGCCAGCGAATCCTTGTCCATGCCTGGGTCCAACTTCAAGGGCCGAAGGTGCACTTTGAATATGGAGGCCCGACCCTTGATGTCAGGGGGTCCTGTAAAAGACCGAAAGCAGACGTGAGGGGAGAGAAGAAACAGGGACAGCTTACAATGACAATAATGGCTTCACTGTAAAGGGCTTTGAGATCATGAAAGGCCCCAAATAAAAAAATCCATTATATTAATACAAGAACAATATAACATAGACACAGCAGAAATGTGAAATAACGACTGGTGTACCAATGTATATTTGCCTGTCGAAGCGTCCGGGCCGCATAAGCGCCGGGTCCAGAATGTCAGGCCGATTAGTCCCTGCCAGCACCACAACATTTGTAGTTGTGTTGAACCCTGGAAGGGGAGAAAAGATTTTTCCAAAATGAAATATACATGGCCAACATTTAGGGTTTCTTCCTACATATGTATGTACACATATTATGATGCAATCCTATGATTTCCTGCTTTATTACCAGATAGTTTAATTCAGGTTGTAATCACATATTCAACAGGTACAAAAATCACAGAGCTGCAGTCTGCTTAAATCTAGGTTTGCAAGTGATCTATCCTAGTATTATAGTTTAAGCCTAAACCTAGGAGGGGAACAACAAAGAGCTTATATTATATTATTGCCGTTTGGCAGACGCTCTTATCCAGAGCGACTTACAATGAGAAGCCAAGTGCACACATCGGGGTTAAGAGCAACAGTAACCCTAGAGGTAGGGGGTATATAAAAATGCAAAAACCTAGGATCGACTGTAAACTAGTTAAGCCTGTTAGGGAAAATACATGTGAATTACACAATAACAAGTAGTACAATTTTGCAAAATAAAAAGATTGCAATGCAAAAAATATCAATAACAAACCATGTAAAGAGCTTTATTTTAGGCTGCTATGAGGGGAGTAGCAATGGAGAAAAAGAGAGAGCAAGAGAATGAGAAACAGAGTCAGAGAGATGGATATAGAGAGATTTACATTAGACAACAGTAGTGATGATCACAGGTTTCTGAGAAAGAGAGAGGGGTCAGCAGAATCCTGGACTGTGCTGGACACAGGGAGGTGGAGCTTCATTGTTTAAGAGTGGAATGCTGTCCCTGTATTAATGACAGAGTTGAACACTAAAGCATCGCTGAGCCATTTCCTCCCTCACTCCTCTTTCTCTCACCGTCCATCTCCACGAGCAGCTGGTTGAGGGTGTTCTCTTGCTCGCTCTGGCCCCCAAAGTTCCCCCGGCCCCGTTTGCGGCCCACCGCGTCGATCTCGTCGATGAACAGGATGCAGGGGGCATTCTTCCTGGCCATCACAAACAAGTCCCGCACCTGGGCACCAAGGGAAGGCGGGTTTAATCAGTTGGGAGGGCTGATTCTTGCTTCATCAAATTATTAATTTCCTTTAAATCTATTTTATTACCATTTTTTTTTTCATTGAACGGTTAACGTGTTTTTATGCAATTCAACTTTGCTTGTCATTTTCCAACCGATAACGGCTGGCTGAGCAATCGTGTGAGCCAAGTGTCAAGATATCACAGGCCGTGGCCTATCCTCATCTCCTACAGGCCTTGAGCAAAAATAGCAAAAAGGGAGTATGCAGCTGAAAGTTTAACTTCTCTACCTAATGAGGTGGTTGTCCTTGATGCTGGCACAAACATGACTGTACAATCCCCCTTAGGTGTAAAGGAACGCTGTAAATAATGCTTTTTAGTCGGCAGGTGTACTCTTTCTGCAGATATAAAGACACTTATAATTGGATCAAGTGTGAAGTGTTTTTTGCTGACTGGATTGCCTCTTTATTACAAGACAAGGGTTGATTTTTCCTCCTCAATCCAACACCATAAAAGCATTAGACACAAAAACACTCCATTCCAGGGCCTTGATCTTGACAAAATTCAGCATATGAACTGTTATGCTAATAGGTCCCTGCTTCAAATGCCTATCAGTTAATATAGCTTAAATAATCTACACCTATGTAAACAACACTTGTAAATTATATACATTTTTCTTAATGGTAAAGCTGAAAAAAATATATATGTTTGCGACTTTCAGCACTGAGGATAAATTATGCTGTCACATGGTACCTCACCCTGGCTGGCCCCACGCCCACAAACATCTCCAGGAATTCAGAGCCATTAACGGTGATAAAGGGGACATTGGCCTCTCCGGCAGTGGCCTTGGCTAGCAGAGTCTTCCCAGTGCCAGGAGGTCCTGTCAAAATGGCTCCCTAATGAGGAGAGGGGAGACGGGAGGTGAGAGGGAGAAGTCTATGCAAGAGGAAACATCATTCAGTAAACAGGAGTATGATGACAGGGATAGAAAACAGGTCCTTAATATAATGGTTTGAGCAACTCGAGAACTTGTTAGTTCCGTTTCACTTGTAAGTGTGGAGTGTGGTTTAAACTACCCAGTCTGTACTTTATATTAACTGCAAGCATACATACATTCTGCTGCATTGTTATCTCCTCTTGTCTTACAGACTGTGTGTTTGAGTGTGTTTGAGTGTGCCTGCGTCTGTCTACGTCTCTCACCTTGGGGATTTTAGCTCCCAGGTCCTGGTACTGCTTGGGATTCTTCAGGAAGTTGACAAATTCCATTATCTCCAGCTTTGCCTCCTCGCAGCCCGCCACGTCTTTGAACTTGATGTCGATCTCGTCGCGCAGCATCTTGGCGGTGGTCTCGCCCACGCTGAAGAGCCCGCCCATGCCCCGGCCCGGGCGCCCGCCGCCCGCGGGGCCCCGCCTCAGAGTGTACAGCAGGAACCCAATGATCAACACCGTGGGGAGCATGTTCAGTAGAAAAGACCTGGGAGAACAGGTCAGTGCAGCCAACTCCATTACAAAGTGGATGGAACAACCATGACAATCAGAGGCTGCATCAGTTTGAACGGATGTGACCAACAACACAACTGAGCATGTCTGTGGTGTTGAGCCCAACAAATTACACGTCATGGCATTAGATTTGGAAAATGACATTAATTCTCTGATCCGCTCTACACATGCTTAAGGTATGGATTGTCCTGACAGCAACAAGTAGCATCAGTGTGACACTAATTTTAGGCATCATAGTCTAGCTTTAAAAAAAAATAAAAAAAATAATAAAAAAAGAAGAAGAGAAAAAAGCAGCCAGATTGTTTCTCTGCCCCCGCAGATCTAAAGCAGACATGCACTCCCTATCCAGCTGTGATGACGGACGTTAAAACATCTGGGCGGGACAGGGGCCGCGATACACATGGCACAGAGCAAAGCTCAGAGCTCAGACTCTGAAGGCTAAGAGCTTAGCCAGGGTCGCGGTACGTTTTCCGGCCAGCCGCATTCCTCGTCTGCCGGGCCGAGCGGCCGAAATGCGCCGGGGAGACAATCCCAGAATGCCTCCACCGTCTGATCACTTTTTACCAATCTCTCTTTATCCTTCCTGTTTTTCCACACAGGAACACTACTGTGCTCGCATTGCAGAAGAGTTTCAGCCTTACATCTGCTTAGTTAGACACAAAATTGAGCAGGCTCTGTCATAGCTAAACAACTCATTGGAGCTGTAAGACAGTGTACAAAGCAGCTATAATAAAACAGGTATAATGTATCATGAAGCTGCAGTTATAATTAGGCTTAGTCCTAGTTCACTTTTGGTCAAGGCCCTTGAAAGCAAGAAAAACATTCAGAGAAATACATGAGAGAAATGGGTCTGCTGGAAATAAAGCGCTGATTGTAAGAAACTGCACAATCCCACAATCTGCGGAGTAGACCCGCTACCTATTATGGGATTTTAGAGAACGTGACTGTGTGCTGAATCCCAGACTGAGGTTACGAAAATATTGCCTTGTAAGGGAGACGCTGACCCACTAAATGAGATGAATGGAAACGGCGCACTTGGGTAGCAATTCATTTCACACAGACACCGCGCCCTCTAGAGTACAAATGGGAAACGCTCACGTTCTGCTCTTCTTGAATTTCAGATACAGAAAATTATCTCTTCGATGAAATTAATACAACGGGTTATCAAAAACAATCAAACAACATCCTGGACTGTCTTCCTACCTTTGCCCATTCAACCGAAAAATGTATGGACACAAGCTGAAATGGCCATTCACTACAAGCATTGCTCGTTTGAACAGAAATGTACATCCTCAGGTTAAAAAAGCCAGATTGCTGGCCCTATAAACCCAGACGCTACACCCTTTCGCTAAGTGAAGTTCATAAAGAATAATGGAGGGCACAGTGCCACATGCTACACTCTGCTCTTAGCAAATGGATGCAATATAGTCACATGATCAAGTTATGATAGAGCCTGTGCTACTTTTCACCGCACAGCACAGAAACCTGAGACACAGTGCCCTAGCCCAATGTCAGTCTGGTCTTACCCATCACTCTCTGTAGAGTAGACCACAGGCAACCTGTTTTCCCCCTCAATGCCCATCTCCGCCTGAGCAGTCTCCAGGTTGCGCTCAAACGTGTCCACACTGCCAATGTTGAACCACACGTATTGCTGAACAAGGAGAAGTCAGAGGGTCTGGGTGAATTTTTAGGCTCGCTACGATATCAACGGCTGAGGTGACTTTCAACTTCTTTAACCCTAACCTATCTTCAAACAGAACTATTCATTTAGACTTAACTTAACTTTGGGCTTTAATGAAATTAAATTTACATGACCATACAGTTTGTTTCCTTGTCACTGAATGAAATGGCAGCTCAGCAGTCTAATATGTTACATGATGCATTATATGCAGGCCCTACAAAAATATTCCCACCAGAGGTACTCCTAATAATACTAGTACAACCACTACTACTACTACTTCAAATTATCTTTTAATGATGATAGATGATGATGATGATGATGATGGAAACATTTTCAAAGAATCAAAGAACTCACTCCATCAATTGGCATCTTTCCAGGAGGGAAGATTACTCTGACATAGCGTTTGTTAATCACCTCCAGTCTGTCCACCTGAGCAAAGATGGATTGCCTGAGTTTTAGTGATACAAGAGCAGGTGTCACTCATCCTGGACAAACTATCAAAAACAATAAACCAATCATTTTCTGAGGGTGCATTCAAAGTGAAACATACGACAGAGAAACGCACAGGGTAACAAGATTTGAGCTCACTTACAATGGCCTTATGAACGAAAGTATGAGAGATGTTAAACTCAGGGCTGAGATTCAACACTTACAACTCCTTTGGAGAGATAATTATTGACAAAGTCCTTCCAGGTGACCTCACTGCCAGCATTTCGGAAGAGGAAGTAGTAGGTGACCACTGCCCAGAAGGCTGCCCCGCTGAGAAAGTAGAACCGGAAATCCTTATCGTCCCACGGCACATCCCCCTAAACGGAAGATCAATCATATTCAACTGCTTGTGTGGCTAACCGAACTACAAACCCCAATTCCAAAAAGGTTGGGACAGTATGTAAAAAGCACATAAAAGCAGAAGTCAGGGATTTTAAAAGCAGAAGTCAATGTATTAAATTGAGTACCTGTAGAATGTTCCAAACAGGTGTTTTTTGAACTTCCCAGTCTTTTTTTTTGCACCTGTCCCAACTATTTTTAAACGTGTTGCAGGCATCCAATTCGGAATTAGCATACATTTACTAAAAGCAATAAAGTTGATAAGGTAAAACATTAAATATCTTTTCATTGTACAGTTTTCAATTAAATATATGTAAAAGAGAATTTACAAATCACTGCTTTCTGCATTTTACATACTGGTTTGTACATGACTCATTCATTTGGCAGTACTGTGGTTCACTTCATGGCTAACCTTCTGCAATCTACTCCACCAGGTAAAGTCCTCCTTCCTTCCCCCTCTTTTTCCTCCACCTCCTGAAGCTCCTCCTCCTCCGCCGCCTCCTCCTCCTCCTCCTCCTCCTCCTCCTTTAGCCGATCTCCCATTTCCACTCTGTCCATTTGTCGGCGTGGCCTCTTAAAAGAAAACACACACAACACACAAACAGCCAATCAGATCTTTGACGACCAGCTGTAGTAAGTACATATTTTATTTTGGAGGAAAGTGTCCCTCTGAATAGCTATTTCAAAGTAACCAAGACTCCCTTGATATGTACTATGAATTAGGAAGAATGGTACAGCATGCCAAAACAAAACTAAAGACTGCGTCCAAGTATGTGTACAGCTGGCGGGTTTATGATGGGACTGGGGATAAGAAGAACGTCTTTGGGAAATGGTAAGGGTTTATGATGGGAGGAAATTATGTATGATGAAAATACCAGACACAAGCGTAGCAAACACTTTGGACATAAGGGGACTTAGACCAGAACCTCCAGATAAGCCATCCACTACAGCTCCATTAATGCACGTTTGTAAGCGATGTTTGAAGCAGCACGGCCAGGAGGTCACCAGGCCGAATCTAAGATAAGTCCAGTTCGAATGTGTGCTTGGCAGTCGTGTAAACATTTCAATGCGCTATCCTTTCGTAAACCCACACCGGCGGCTTGTCTCCAGTCCGCACTAACAATAAAGTCAGGTTGCTGCACTCACGACAGTGGCACGTTCGTCTCGTGCCAAAAAATGGCTCACCACAATGTTTATTCATCCTTTCTGTTCCAAAATACAAAAACCGATTTAAAGAGGTAACTGTGAGGCAAAAACAGGACTCTATTCTTGAAGCTTCCATTTGGTTTGTGGAGTCTCACAGAAGTAGTAAAGTCATGTCTGTTGTTATCTCTTTCTCTGGGTGGCTTATAAAAGCTGTCTTGGTCATGTTGTTGTTTATTTCATAGCCAAGCAAACACCAAAGATTGTCTGGCAGTGGTTGCCTCAAAAGAAGAGGACAGTGTAGAGTATATGAATACCTTCAGCCGCTGGTTTGGGCTCACTGCTCTTGGGGCCATTTTTTCCACTGGGGAAGTACTTCCCGAATCCTGGTTAAATTAACAAAATGAGGAACTCAACACTACGGTACACTACATACTTTTTGTATGAGAAATGAAAATAATTAGTGCCTTGTACAACAGACATTCATGTAACCAGCTGAATTTTGGCGCACCAAACAATAAAAAATAATAGCACTAATGTTACAGAAAAGAAAACATTCAATGATCCCGGGCTAATAGGGCGCTACTACATAATTGAAATGCACGTTATTAAATGTTTAACCAGTAGCAACACAATCACTGCTGTTAATTGAGAATGGACACAGTTCATTCACGAGCCAAATCAAATGCATACAAAACCAATGCTGATGTTACGTGTGATTCATCAAATGTGTCGTTACAACTAAATTGACAAATTCAACCTTTAGTTATAGAAATGATAGTGTGGGATAGGCGGACAGAAACAGAAACTCCAGTCGCCACAGAGACCACAGAGTGAGTTCTCACTAAATCTGATGTCTTATTATTTTTTTTTTTAAATAATTAAAATATGCAATTTTTAAATTGTTATTTAATTTGGGGGTAATAACCAATTTTTTGATGATTTTTTTTCAGTAAAAAAAAAAAAAACGACGGCCCCCACTGCAGTACCACCGTGGCCCACAGGTTGAAAACTTCTGCTCTAGAGTAAAACGGAACTGAAACTATTCATTTGGCAGGGAAATACATTTTTACTTACAGAACAAGCATTATTTTCATCTTCTCGTTATTGCTTTTCCAGCATTGAAAAGATAATGTATTTCACTTGCAGATACTCCATGATTTCAATCTGTTTCTGACAAAGCAATATCAATTACGGTGCCTTGGCTTGCAATCAAAAAGATAATTTCCGGAAAGGAATAGATGTTTTTGGAATGATCAAAAGGAAAGAAATCTTTCAAATTAAATGTTCTGGTTTGTATTTGCAGTAGTCTTTTTCCCCATTGTTGCAAACGTGCAGAACACAAACATCTTAAGTTCATGTCTATTCAAACTTTTTCCATTTCTTCATAACTGGCTTGGTTAAAAACATTTTAACTTCCCTTAAATATACTTTATATTACTATTTATTAAACTTAACTGAAAGTTAACGGGAAAGTTTACTCGAGGGTGCTAGAAAGGAGGCTCCGACCATTGGTCGAACCTCAGATTCAGGAGGAGCAATGTGGCTTTCGCCCTGGCCGTGGAACAGTGGACCAGCTCTTTACCCTAGCAGGGTTGCTCTGGGGGTCATGGGAGTTTGCCCATCCAGTCTACATGTGCTTTGTGGACTTGGAGAAGGCCTTCGACCGTGTCCCCCGGGGGATCCTGTGGGGGGGTACTATGGGAGTACGGGGTACCGGGGCCGTTGTTGCGAGCCATCCGATCCCTGTATGACCAAAGTGAGAGCTGTGTCCGCATCCTCGGCATTAAGTCAGGCGCGTTCCCGGTGGGTGTTGGACTCCGCCAAGGCTGCCCCTTGTCACCGGTCCTGTTTGTGGTATTCATGGACAGGATCTCAAGGCGCAGCCGAGGTGAGGAGAGTGTCCGGTTTGGTGACCTCAGAATTGCGTCTCTGCTTTTTGCGGATGACGTGGTTCTGCTGGCTTCATCGGACCGTGACCTCCAGCACGCACTGGGGCGGTTTGCAGCCGAGTGTGAAGCGGCCGGGATGAGAGTCAGCACCTCCAAGTCTGAGGCCATGGTTCTATGCCGGAAAACGGTGGAATGCTCCCTCCAGGTTGGGAATGAGTCTTTGCCCCAAGCGAAGGAGTTCAAGTATCTCGGGGTCTTGTTCACGAGTGAGGGTAAAATGGAGCGGGAGGTCGACAGGCGGATCGGTGCAGCGTCCGCAGTAATGCGGGCGTTGTGCCGGACCGTCGTGGTGAAGAGGATCTACGTTCCTACCCTCACCTATGGTCACGAACTTTGGGTCGTGACCGAAAAAACGAGATCGCGGATACAAGCGGCCGAAATGAGCTTCCTCTGTAGGGTAGCCGGGCTCAGCCTTAGAGATAGGGTGAGGAGCTCGGACATCCGGAGGGAGCTCGGAGTAGAGCCGCTGCTCCTTCGCATCGAAAGGAGCCAGCTGAGGTGGTTCGGGCATCTGATTAGGATGCCCCCCGGGCGCCTCCCTTTGGAGGTGTTCCGGGCACGTCCAACTGGGCGGAGACCCCGAGGTAGACCCAGAACCCGATGGAGAGATTATATATCTCTCCTGGCCTGGGAACGCCTCGGGATCCCCCAGGAGGAGCTGGAAAGCGTCGCTGGGGAGAAGGACGTCTGGAACCCCCTGCTTAGCCTACTGCCTCCGAGACCCGACTTCGGATAAGCGGTTGATGATGATGATGATGATGATGATGATAAACTTAACTGGACTAGGGCTGCTGGGTATTCCACATTTCTTGCCAGTATTAGCCTACATTGCATCTTGGCTAAGTTCCAATGGCAATATTTTAAAAATGAGCAACTTTTGCTATTGTTTCCTGCAGTATATTTATTTAACTTTTAATATATTTATTTGCTAATTGTTCATCACAAGCACTGATATGTAAATCAAAGTATTATGAAAGAGACCACAAAAAAATAATGACCCTCATGGATGGGCTTCAGGTTCTTATAGTTGCAGTTGGAAATAGGATATGTGTCTATACCTTTAGGAGGCTTTGAGCAAAATCCTCTTTGGGCACCTAAGACATTGGCAATCAACCCTCCCCTGTTCACAGCAACCAGGCTGTCAGCATGTCCTGGGACCTTACAAAAACACAAAAGCATGTTTCCACGTCACAAAGTTTCATAGAAAAAAATTGTCACCCAGAGAATTAAGAGGACCAACGTTAGCACAAAGCCACGAAGAGTCCGAATGGTATGGCTATTTCTGAACTAAATTGATTTGACCTCTGGAAACATTGCTGAATTTTTCCCCCCCAGATTCCATTAACTGCTGTTAGTCTCTGAAATAAGGAGCTCAAGATGGCTTCCATTCATACACCCCCGTACTTCATGGTTTCTTCAGGGAATGTTAATATCATATTCTTATAAATTAGATATCAAGTATATTGTTACCATTATTACTTCAATAATAACAATCAAATATTAGATTGATATGACTAAAACCGATAACAAGCACTGTTGTATTGTTGCATTAGGCTACATTTCAAAAATAGCAGGTCATGTTCTTGAAGAGTAAGAAAGCTCTCAATTTAGGACCCAACCAAGTTTGTCACTACACTCATGGATAAAATAAGGTAACAATAACTTTTTATCACCAATAACCTTAAACTTTGCTAGCCAGTGTGGCTGTGATTTAAAAATTGAATAGCATCTTACATCTTAGATGCACAAATTGGGTCATTTTAAAAATGTAATATTTATATCTTTCTGTAACCCATGGTCAAATGCGAAATATAAATGACTGGGATAAAGATGCAATACATTTTATATAAATGAATTTACTGAAAGACCCGTTCAAATAGCTGTGCATGTAAAGCCTATCAGGTAATCCCCGACACTGTTGTGGCAAAACTGGAACAGTGAGATCAACTAGAAATGGTTCGATTAGCTACCTTGTTAGAAAACCAATTTAAAATCATTTGGATTTTTTTTTAAAAAACAAACCATATGGATTCATTTAAACCCTGATCCAAAATGAATTAATAACTGATGGAAAAAATAGGCTACTGGTCAAGATTCAACTTGCTAGCTAAATTGGACTAAGATGTTTTACGTTACCATTTATGTTCTGGTTGAACGGTTTTTATACCATAAGCCTTATAACGTTAGCCAAGTAGCTCCAACAAAGGGCAACATTTTATACAGACATGTTGTGCACAGGCCTGTCTGCGTTCACTATCTGGCTAGCTGACTAGCCCAACAATTGCATTGCCTTGCATTATTCAAGCAATCTGTAGCCTACACAGGCAGACAACGCATGCACATCATACAAAACTCCTAACTTTAACACCTTAAAATGTCATAACACAAAGTAAATCATTTAAAAACCACATCAGTTGATCTACATAGTTATCCAAATAACTATCAGGATAAGTTCACTTGCTAGCTAGATGAGGAAAAACAGCACTTGCACTGAACTTACCACCAGCCGCGCATCGTTTAATCTGACGCTGTTTGGTGATAATAATCTTTTGAACAAATTCCGATAGCCCCTCGACAGGAACAGATAACGGTGGGCCATGCTTACACTATACGGTGTGTTTATCTCACATTAAACTTTATTAAATCTACATCTAAAGCGTCCGTCTGTTCTATTATTATAGTAGTGTTATTAAAGCTGCGTCTACCTCTCTCAGCCATGTTGTTCTCAAACACGTCATTACGTCGGTCCTAACCTGATACACGTTGTGAAGACAAATCTCCGCCCCCTCTCTCACGGCAACTTTGTGCGTGCCAATTTTTGGATAGAGTGGGTTGCAGTGGCACGGACAAATAATCGGCGGAAGATATGTCATTCTTACAATACAATTACTGTAGTCTAGGCTACTCCGTCCGAGTGAAAGTACCTTTTAAACGTCATCAAGCGAGAAGCCTAGATTGCCAATTTAACGATGGCAGTTTTAAACATTGGTCTCATATTGTTAAACTGTTATCTTATTTAAATGCAAATGTCCCTGATTTACATATACTGAAATATCGAATGTTGTTTCGGATGGACAATCATATTTAACTATGATATTTACCTTTTGTTTAATTATAGACATATAGATAGGCTACCGCTAGATGGCAATATTGGGATATAATTTACAATGAGCCGCGGTCAGACTTTACACTTGTTCGAAATGTCATTTTATAAAATAGACTACTACTCACTGCTCAGTTTGGTTTATATTAACGTTCTATGTCATTGCATTTGTCACATTCAAGTGTATTTTAATTATATACACATGAATGACCATCAACTATCTACCAAAATAATATGAACGTTATAGCGTTTGAAAAAAGAAAGAATATCTCTAGGCCTATATATATATATATAAACAACATTTTATTACACAGAACATTAACTAAACGTCCACGTTTTTGCAGTGTTATCATTTTGTTCTTAAAGAAATTATTTTGCAAGGTTAGTTGGGGGTGGGAAAGGGCATTTTAAATGTATGTTAATTCAGCAATTAGAGGTGTCAAATCATTAACACCTCCAGAATCACTGATGAGGTGATATTGTTAATTAAACTGAAGAGCTGAATGTTTCATTCATTCTCTTGCAAGTATCTATGCAAAATGCATGGGACTACTTAATTGGCAATTAAAGTTAGACAGAGAGCTAAAAAAAAAAGTATAATATTCATGTGATTTGGCAAGTCTCTGGTTTCTTCTTTGAAAAAAAATTAGAATTCTTATCAGTGGTTTATCATTCACACAGACAGTACCTTCCTTGGTCTATTTCTTCTAATTCTTTTAAGGCCTGAACAAAAATGTACAGGGATTGGCTCCTTTTATCTTTTCATTCATCCTTTTTATAAGTGTTTCTTTATCAGTTCAGACACAGAGTGTTACTTAGCAAAAGTGATGATGTTTTGTGACTATGAATACAATTTTTTCATTTAAAAGTGTGAAAATGTCTTGACCACTACAACATTTCCATTTGCAAATAAAATAATGTCACCAGGCTACAGGTCTTCTTACTATTATGTCCTTCACTGAAGACATCTAAATGGAGAAAATTAACATTGCCAAGCACACAGGGCTGATAGTGTGCCGGGAAAAAGCCAAAGTACCCGCTGCCTTGGAAACTAAACGAAAAGGGGCAGTCCAGGCAACCTAAAAAAAAATGAGAGGGAGGCCGAACAACATGGTGTGTGTGTGTGTGTGTGTGTGTGTGTGTGTGTGTGTGTGTGTGCGCATTTCTGTATGTATGTGTGTGACAGAGAGAGAGAGCGGGGGGAGAAAGAGGGAGAGAGAGAGAGAAAGCGAGGGGAGAGACTACTTTTTAAAACGTGCGTTTCTCCAGCTCACTGGCTGAGTACTCAGAGTGTGGCTGAAGCACACCCAGGGAACCGCATCCATTCAGGAGAAGGGGAAAGGAGCACAGGGAGAGAGGAGGAGTTGAAGGGGTGGGAGTGGACGACACTGTGTGTGTGTGCCTACGCGCGTGTGTGTGTGTGTGCAGGCAAGTGCGAGCAGGCATGAGAAGCAGGCAGGGAGAGAGAAGAGAGAGCCTGCTCTATGAGCAGAAAGCCACTGCACCTCAACTCCGGGAGGCTGGATGGCAACTTCTCATAAAGACACCAGCACTGGCTGCAGAAAGGCCAGTGCCGTCTCGCTCCTGAGTCGCCAGGGCAGGGGAGGGAGCACAGCCAGGGGTGGTCGTCCCAGAGGGCAATGTGGCCACCCAGACGGGGCCGCATCCTCAGGTGGCTGGGTCTGAGGGTCTGCCGGAGGACCACGCTCCTCTTTGCCCTCTTCTGGTTCGGGTTCTGGGTGTTTCTCAACGGCCTGGTCTTTGTGCACAGGACCATATTTTCCGATTTCTGCACCAACGACAAGAGCAAGCAGGTCCTTCAGAGAGTGGTAGGGGCTTTCAATAATTTTTTTTATGACGCTTCTTAAAAACATACAAACACAAATATGTATGTGTGTATGTGTGTGTTTGTTTATGTGTGTATGTAGACTGCATGCACACGCACATACACACACGCCTCTACACAAATTCACAATACACTCATACACTAAAAACAATCATGCACACACTGAAACTGAAATCCTATTCAAGGTGTCAAAAACAGTTGCAAGTGAGAAAACTGAGGTGTTCTTAAATTCACACATCATTCTTTCCTGCACTGCTTGATACAATTTTTACTCCAAATGGATTTCAGAAAAACATAAAAAATTGAAAGCAAGAAGGAATCTTTGTATTTATACAAAAACTTCAACGGTTCTTTTTAAATGTTGAAAACATACACACAGAATGAAAACTGAGCTGGTAGAAACAGTCTATTGCTTCTATATCTCCTCTTTGCCTGTGTGAGATTTATGTCTTTAATCAAGTTGCTTCAAAAGCCAGGAGATGCAAGACGCTCATGTGGTGTTTACTAAGGCGACTCGTTTTTATCTTCTCCTACAGCCTAACTTCTAATTATGCATGCATTAGGTTTAACAACAGCATCTTTATGTGCCTGTCAAGCAGGTTAATGGACAGTAAATTTAGGAGAGAAAGGGGTGCACTGAAACCTGAAATAATGCAATATGATTTTAACAATATCAACGCAGCATTCAGATGGATATCTCTTTGATTAGCTAAAGGATGGTGTCTATAGAAAAATTCATGGTGAACTGCAATTGGAATTCCAACTTATTTTCTTGTCAGGAATTCCACCACATAGCACGTAATATTGAAATGATTGATTGACGATTACCCCTCAGCTGAATGCATAATGACAATGTTAGGTGTTTTGATTAGTGCGCTGACATTTTTAACATCTGTTCTTACATTACCAAGAAAGGTTTCTGGCAGAAACAAACTAATGACTGTGGAGGACTCCCTGCTATTTGCAATCCCAAACATGCCAACAGAATTTTAAGAGGGTAAAACGAAAAATGTCTTTCCACTTAAAGCCACGGAAATCTGAAAATGACAGAGAAAACAAAGATAAAGATAAAGAGAGCACGGTTGCATACTGGGTAATTCCGAACACTGTAGTCAGTTCAAACCGCAAGCACAATATCATGACAACACCAGAAAATAGGCAGAGAGAACCAATTCATGAACCAGGAATGTGCAGTAATTAAAAAAAAGAAGAAAGATTCAAAGCTTGCACAATCTAGCCCTTGGGGGTTTACATTTCTGTAATGCAGGTGCAAAAACTGATTGGAGAAGAAAAAAAAAAGAGGAGTGACCAGCTGAACTGAATCAGCAGAAATCAGCGAAAAGAACTGAGAATGAATGTCCTTATCACTCTTGATACGAATCGCTCGAATTTGGTATATGTGCGCGTGTTAACTGATTTCAAACTACTGCCCACCACATTTGCAGTGCAATCATACCGTAATGTGCTCTGATGACAAATCTGCATGGAAAAGACAAATAGGTCAAACTGCAAACCGAGACTCGGGCTTCTGTGACTCCTTTTGGCTCAATGCCTAGAGCTACAGGGCTGCAGTCAAGCTGGCCTTCCCACACATAACCTCTGGCTTGGAGATGTCAGACAACATTGTCAAGCTCAAACCACTGTCAAATCTCCTCAGTGTAGGTCAACCAGCCAGGAATTTACTGCATGGGAATGTGGCGAGACGTAACTAAATCTGGGGTTGTTTTTCTTTCATAATCTCTGCGCCTATTCCAGGATATAAACTGGTGGTGTGATGCTGACAGGGGTAAAAGTATGTTTGCTTGAAACTAACACAATATAAATGTTGGCTTCATGTGTGTTTTTGTTGGTCTTGTAGGCAAATGTGGGTGCAGTAACAGTAAAATGATACCACAGCTTCTGACCTACGAAGGCTGCATTTGGCTTCATTTTTAACTTTGAGTAGCGAATTTGGGCAAGATTTGTCATCACAAACGTCAAGTAATCACTTTATGTGTTACCATTTAGCTGTATACATTACTTACTGTATATATAACTTGTGTGAATAATGTTTTTATTCCCTGTCTGCTCGGCATGCATTCCTATCCTGAGTGATTCACAGTGGCCGTATGTTCTCACCTTCTGAAAGACATTCAGCTAGCTGTGACTCTACTGAAGCAAGATTAAGTGACTTTCTCAAGCGTACAATTTTCCCTCGTACAGCATTTTAGATTGTATGAAAGAATAAAAATTGACCACTTTCTGAAAATAAGGGTAGTGAAGTTGTCAAATGTATCAGTTCATGTTCATATCAACACTTAATACATGGAGATATGGTCAGGTTGTAGTGTATGCACTTTTAATTTCATAATTCTAATGACTCCATATACTGTGCATTGCTTGTCACAGATCCTTTACAGACAGCATACATTTTGTGTAAGATACCTTTTAAAAATATGTATTTCACCTTAATATTATGTTTTTGAAATCCATTATACTCCCTTTTGATTCCCATACATCGTGCCAAAAGACAAATCCAAACAACAGCTGGTAAAAACGAGAAAGAGAGAGAGAGAGCGAGAGAGGGAGAAAGAGAGAGAGAGAGAGCGAGAGAAAGAGAGAGAGAGAGAGCAAACAGCTGCATTCTGTCATAGCTGGATGAAGAAAAGGTAATGTGATTCAGTTTGGCCCTATTCACATTTCCATGGTTTCTTGAGTTTTAAGTAAGCATATCTTCAGATAACGGGAACTTGCTGGGGGAAATGGAAATACCTTTTTTGTACTGTTCAGCTGCCAAGGATACACTTTCAAATCTGTGGTCCCAGTACGGGAGTAAAGTATACATCATGTAGTCTTGCATTGAATCACTGATGATATAAAGTTCAACACCATATCGCACAACAGCCAAAAAATAATGGCATGGTTGGTACAGACAGTTAAATGCTGAGTGTTAGAATATAATTTAATGAATGAACTAACTAATTTAACTTAATTCATTCATTTAAAAAAAATGTAATAAAAAAATTAGGCCACTGCATCTGAAGCTAGGTTTCCAATGTTTTGGGTTGATTTTATAATTACAATAGAGTTTTGTACGACGCACACCTGTCTTCTTCACATTATCAGATTGTTCTTTTCCGACCCATACATACTATTTAATGTATTATTTATGTACTTCCGTTAAAGTGTTTTCTTTTCATGTTGTAACCACCATTCCGCCCCTTTTGTGATGCGTAACAAAAAGTTCTCCGAACGTTTCACATCCTGAGCCTGTTTTAACCCACACACAAAGAAGAGCCTCGGGCTACCTCCTTCACAAAGATACACACGGGAGCCAGGGAGTGGGTGAGGACACTAGCTCAGTATATTACCTTTATTAGACTGTGATCCAGTGAAACCCTTGTAGTCGAGCGGTGCGCACATGTCGTTTCAAAGTATATTTATAGCCTGTTTGGAGTTCTGTACCGAGTACAATCAATGTCCTAATTTTGAAATGATGGAGCTAAGAGGCAGCCTGCCCCTGTTTTAATGATCACGCCATCTGTCGCGCGCACACCCAGCTTTTCTCTCAGGTCTCGGCCACCGTTCTCTCCCCTTGAGTTATGGATGGCACAGAGCTTTGTCCTGGGCACCAATGTGTGTCTGCTGTAGGGCTACTGTAATTATTTATTTACCACCCAGGATAAAAACAATAAATGGTTGCATGCCATTTAAGTTAGATTCAACAGGCTTTTTTCCCCCCTTTGAAGTTAAGACCTCGTTGTTCCTTCTTTGGTTACATGCGATGTAGGCATTGGCATTTCCAAAAGTGTCTGGAAACAATGTGATCAAGTTGAATAGACGTTATTAATCTGGGTATTATTACAGTATATTTCAGCTGTAATGTAAATGCATTATGTTTTGAGGAGGTAAAGTGCAGCCACACAGGCATAAATGGTCTGTTTATTCTGGAATTCCTCACTCTATTTGTGACAGGTCTGCTAAATGCAGTAATGGTGGGTGAGGCTGCCAAACCACAGGGAGTCTGTGGAAATCATTTGGTGAAAAAATACAGTCCTTCCCCCGTCAGAATCTGTTAGTTGTCAGGACATTGACCCAACCTAACTGGTATGTTAATATTTATGACTTGGCAACGAATAGTTCATCAATCTTCTCAGATATCGGTAGTGGTCAGGGTGTGCAAATTCAAATGCATAGACGGATACAATGTGAAACATGCAGTACGCATTTGAACGTATGGAAATAATTTGTCCAGTTTTTCCACTATTTATGTGTGTGTGTATACAGTGTGTATAGATTATATGTATATATATATATATATATATATATATATATATATATATATATATAGTGCCCTCCACTATTATTGGCACCCCTGGTAAAGATGAGTAAAATGGGTTATAAACAATTCACCGTTTGGTGAATTATCTTAATCTCACAGTAAAAAAAAAATTTAAATCCAATTGAAGTAACTAAATCTAGTCCCACCCCCCAATTCCCATAGAGATCCATTCAAATGCAGAGACGTTATAGTATCGCTTGTAAGAGTAAAAATAAGATATCAAGAGTCTTTTGATATTGTTGGGTCACAGACATCAAGAAGTCATGGCATGCAAAGAATATGTGACCAAATATGAAAAATTATTCCTTTATTCTATATATAAATGCAGGGGTGCCAATAATGGTTTTGTTCAAATTCATTATTTCTTGATGATGGAATCTTTTTCTCATAATAAATTTACTTCAATTAAAGGTTGGATTTTTCAAAAATTTTCAGTGTGAGATTAAGCTAATTCACCAAACGGTGAATTTTTTATAACCTTTTTTACTCAACTTTACCAGGGGTGCCAATAATAGTAGAGGGCACTGTATATATACATATATATATATGTGTGTGTGTGTGTGTGTGTGTGTGTGTGTGTGTGTGTGTGTGTGTGTGTGTGTCTGTGTGTGTGTCTGTGTGTGTGTGTGTGTGTGTGTGCATCTGTGTTTCAGAAAGCCACCTTGCAAAACTGTCTAGATTTAAAACTGATACTTTTAAATACAACCTACGTATGCGTATAGTCTTTGTCGTTATAGATTCCTCCCATGCAAACTAAATCAAAGACCAGAACCTCTGTAATGTTATTGTATATAATAGGCTTATTGACTTATTTAATAACTGGCACTGAGGGGACACACTTCTGTGAATAGTGAAAATGTTCACTGAAGATTATATTATCTAAATTACATAATTTCTCAGTCAGACTCCATCATTCATGAAGTTAGTCATGGGGGGAAATGATCTTGTCAGACTTTGAGTGATTTGTGATTTTTTAATCTGTCAAAAACTTGTCTACTTTAGACCTTGAAAGAAATATAAGGTTGGACTTTCCTTTTTCAATTTCCTATCTCAAGAGTATCATGTTAGGAATAAGATGCTCCCCAGACCCTGCAATAGCCTGACAAATTATTCGTTATGTCTAGAGTCCAGTTTTGTGGAGCACATACATGCATTTCTGACTGCAAGGGTGTTTTAAATGGTTCAATCAGTTTTTATAAAGTTATAATAATCAACGTCTGAAGTATGAAAGATGGTTAAATGTTCTTTTCCGAAACAACCAATCAGTAGTGATGAATTTGACAGGTTGTGCGATCATTCTCTGACCTACAGTGTGATGTTTGAAAGGTCACAGTGGAATGCACTTGTGTGTAATTAAACAGAGATGTAAACTGCATTTAATGCAGGCAAACAGACAGGATCTTTCCCTACACAGCTCCACAAAGATGTGTCCAGAAAGAATAAAGTTGCTGGGATTTACCACAGGAACCTTGAGAAGGCGATAAGACCATGGTTTGCACAGCATGGGAATTTGATTTTACAAGGGGAGTCTGAGGAAACATTGGTTCAACACAATTTTGCATATGGTAGAAAAGTGTGGTAGAAGGGGAACAAATTATTAACTAAAAATTGTAATGGAAACTGTGTAATGTCAATAAATAAACAAAGGATAGCCTACCCAAAGCACTGCTATATATACATTCTTAAATGATTAATTAATCTTTATTGCGTATTTGAGAAATTAATGTTCCAGTAAATATATGGCTCATAAAATGAATGTGCTGTAGATTGTGAAAAGTGTTAAAATATACAACCAGAGAACCCTCAACAACCCATTTCTGACCCTTCTTAAGAGATAAGCCTCAGCATTTTCTCCCTGCACTGTATGAGTGCACTTTTGTAGTGTTTCAGTGTTGAGGGTCCCAGACCTTGATAATTTGTCCCTTTGGAAAGCTGTTTCTCATTAAGATTATAGTTGGTATGTTTCCATGCTACAATTGACAGTATACACGGATAGTATCATTGGGGGATTTCTGACTTTCCTCCAAGTTACAGCCTTGAACCATCATAAAGCAGGCTACCCACAATTCTCTATTTTGTCAGCTTAGGGATGAATGCATTTAATTGTAATTTTTTTCCACCGAAAATGCCGCTCCACAGTTGCACTCCACACAATTAAAAAACATTTCAGAAGCAGTCCTCTATCGCAGTAACTTTCACTGGTGTTTGGAGATTGAAAATAATTCCTGGATTGTTCATTTTTTTGCAAGTACAATGATATGGTGGCGATAGTATTATACGTATGCATGTGTGTAGGCCAATATGTTTTTATGCGAATGGTCACAATGTTGTCTGACACAAAGGGTCTATTCTTAGTTTTGCATTTCAACACTCACTTATTTTATCCAGAACTGTATGAGAAATTTAAGACCCTGGAACACCATTTCAGGACATTCCTTGCATGCCAACACTGACCAGCTCTTGGGCAGCCCTTTACTTATTCAATAAGTAGCAGTCACAGGCTTTCTTCTGTTAAACCAAACATGCTGTATATGTAAAAAAGAAAGTCACAAAAAAAAAACAGAAGTTTTAAAAAATCTTTTAAGTATCCAGGATGTAATTTTTCAAAAAGTCCCCATATATCAAATAATCCCTTCTTGATATATTACTCATATGAGTAGTAGTATATGGATATTACATCTTTCTCTGAGAAGATTAAGAGAGAGCGGAAAAATTATTGCAGGTTCATTTATTCATCAAAACTGAATTGCACTGCAACGAGACTTGACACTTTGAGCCCCAGTGCCAGAGTTGTTACTCTAAACCGTAATTGCCCTCAAGATCAGAAAACCATACATAATGTGTTTTGCCTGATTTCGGCAAATGTCAACTGAAATTCCATAATTACATTGAGTGTGAAGAAGTATTTCTTGTTCTCTGTAAGCTGAATTCATATGAGCTGAAAGAATATGGAATGTGTCTGTCTCTGATTCAATGCCTGGGCCTGTCCAACAAAGACCTCCTTTGATTCAGACTGACCACATGTAGATTACTGCATCTGATAAGAAAGACTAACTTTGTCTTCCATATGGCCTTTCAGGGAATTACTTACAACAAGCGCAAAACCAAATGATTTTTAAATGTCAGCTCTGAAATTCTTTTACAGCGTTGCGATGGCTATGTTGCTTCTCAGGTCACACTCGAGAATACAATAATACAATTCCTGTGAAACTCCAAACATTTAAATAGTTTCACTTGAACTAGCCATGAAAGTAATTTGTTTGAATGTTGCACTGATGATTTAGTATAAAAATAAACAAGGAATGAGTGGAGGCTATTCAAATTATTTTTACTTTATAGCCGTTTTTTTAGAAGAGGTATCATTCCCACCCTGTATTGTAGCCAAACGGTGCAGTGCTCCACAGGAATAGTTCACTTCACAGTCTTATCTAAGGTCGTATAGATGGCTCACATTCATCCTGTAACTCACACATTTGTAAAATATACAAAATTGATATAATAAAAGTGGTTTGCTTGTAAATATAATAAAAATTTTCTTTTGGGTGAAAATTTTTATTTATTAAAAGTTCACATAGAAACAGAAGCAAGAGACAGCTGTCAAATATGGTTCCCAGGAAATCCAGGGAGTTAAAGCAGATATGTGGAATTTGACAGATGAGCAAATAGCCAAAAACAGATTACATATGGGCAGAGGCCCGGATCATTCCATTTAAACACGAACACAAAAAAAGCATAAAGGAAAACAAGACACAAGGGGAACTTTGACAATTTAAAGCGTAGATCAACATTATGCAAACAATATGAATCCACTTCATCCACTTGAGGAAAAATGAATGTTAAATAGGCTTACTGTAGCCCAAGTGAATTCAGCAATATCTTGACCTGAAAATGAGCATAACAATAAATAAAATCAGGAACACAGGAATTAGGAAGGATGATACCACAATATTTTTTGTCTTTGGTTTGTGTTATTTTGGATTATTGTTGTTGTAGTTCTGGTGTAACCACCCTGCTGTGTGCTTATGTAACCTAACATGTGGAAGGCGAAGAAAAGAATGAGAACAAAATAAATGATCTCTGCTAATAAAACATCATGATGTATGATGCCAAGAAAAACATGCGTTTTGTTAGCGTGCTAATGTTACATAGTTAAAGCCATTAGCCAGCCTTCTGGACTCAAGGAGACAGCTGTTTACATTACAATGTGGCTGAAAATGGTTTTAACGTAAGCCTCCTTAAACATGAATCATTCCCAGGTCTCTTTCCCTCCCTTCCTATATCTAACTCCCTTTAAGATCTTCACTGAAGTGTGTTTCCATGAGGTATAAAAGAAGGCTAGGTTACTTTCTAATAATGATAATTATCATAAACAAAACAAAGAACAAGGAGTCCAAAAACACCACTCGTGGTAAGAGAATTAGGCAAGAGATTCAGGGAGGTCTTATTCTCAATTATATGTATTTGAAATTTTCAGACAAACATTAGCAAAAGATAATTGGTGATTTAAGTCATAGTGTAAGTCTGAAAACGGTCTTAAAAGTCTGTGCAGAGGATTTTAAGAGTCAAAAAAAGCAGATGCTTTCATGTTCCATTGCAACATTGACATGAAGAGGAAGTCCTCCAATAGGATGAGAGCCGCAAAAAAAAGTGATTCAAGAGGCAAACTCAAACAAATTTTTCCAAAACTCATTCAGTCCACTTTTACCAATTGTGAGAAAATCTGCATTTTCATTTATTTTAAAATGGTGGAGTTTTTTTTTTTAATCCCCAAGAATAATAGTGTAAAAGTAAAACTGCAAATATCTAACCATTTATCAGAAAAATTATACCCACCTTGAAAAATATGGTTAATCAAAACTGATAACCAGATCTTAAAGCAATTCTGAAATTGATGGGATCATCAAAACTGCTAAGGAGATCATCACAAAACTACTGTTTCATGTCAGACTAGCCTCTTCTGAAGCAGCGGCCACAAAAACGTAAGTTGTAAAGAACAGCCAAACTGCATCTCATTGACCTTCCCTATGATGTTCTGTGGTCAAGTAAACACAAACTGAGCCCTGTGGACATGTTCATTAATGGTACCAAAATGGCACCAAAAAACTTGGAACGAAAAAAGAAAAGGTAATTTTGAGATGAATATTGTCTCATAAATGAAAGCAGATCTGTTGCATTGGGGTTGATTTACTGTACTGCAAATGGCCCCTGTGCGCTTGTCAGAGTCAAGGACCAGATGGATTTAAACACCTTACAACCAAGCTCTACAAACAAGCTCAAGATTCTGTTGAAGAAAGAACTTCCTAGCATAATAAAAATCATGCAACAAATTCTAAAACTAACTAATTGAAGACATTAAAACAATGTTGTGGTTCAAACTCAAGAAAACAACTGTACTCCAATTGTACTCCAATTGTACTCAAATACTAGAAATGAGTTTATAAAATCTGGGAATAAAATATTTTCAATAAGATTACCAGGTGGAATCTCCTCAGTGTCAACCATGAAATCATAAAATACTGACCCTGGGGTAGGGATTGAGTAGATTACACTGTGGTTTTTGAAAAACACGATGTAGTTTTTGCATTTGACAATGCAGAAATTGACAGCATTTGTATGTTAAATAGTAAATAGTTTTAATATAAAGCAGGCTGTAATGTTATATGATACAAGTAATAATACAATCCAGGGCTTACATGCTGCTCACCTGTGTTCACTGTCTCTCTTCCAGTGCGAGGAGTACAGACAGGGCATCCTGACAGGAGACCTCTGCGAGGACCTGTGTGTGACCAGGCAGCTGGAGTACAAGCGCTGTTTGTATTTCGAGAATGGCAAGAAGGTGATCGAGGCCGAGTGGCGGGGCGTGCCCGTCGTGCTGAAGTCAAAGCTGGAGAACTTCTCCTCCTACGAGAGCTTCAGTCTGCTGGACTACCAAGATGCCCCCGACCTCTCACCCATGGACATTGTTTTCTACGCCATGCTGGAGATCAAGAACTCCCTGGGGCTGGAGGTGCGCAACGCCACGGTGCCCCTGCTGTGGAGCCAGCGCCTGCGGGAGCGTGGCCGGCCTTACTCCCGGGCCGAGCTGGCCTCCCTCTGGTCCCTGCTCCAGCAGGAAGAGTACACCTTCTTCAGAGTGCTGCAGGACCTCAGCCGGCACGTAGTGAAGGTGCTGGGGTCCTGCGGGCACTTCTACGCCGTGGAGTACCTCATCGCTGGCCACGCCTGGAACCAGAACATCTTCTCTCTGGAGGAGATTTCAGGCCTGTCTGGGTCAGCGGGTGACGGCTCCTCCTCCTCTTCCTTTTCCGGCTCCTTCTCTTCAGGTCATGGGGCTTGGATGGAGAGGGACATGGTGCATCAGATCGCCCTCAGCTTCCTTGAGATGGTCCGGCATTTCGAGAATGACTTCTCTCACCGCCTCCACCTCTGTGACATCAAGCCAGAGAACTTCGCCATCAGGAAGGATCTCACGGTGAGAACAGGCATTACTCACATTGTAAATTCAAAAGAAGACTTGGGTTTTTCGTTGTCAAAATTAAAATAAAATTGCATAGTACAACACCAAAAAATTTATTAGTGTCATAAATCATATATTACAAATTATCTTCATTATGTCCACACTAACACAAAAAGACCTACAGACTTGCATTAGGTGATTGCTGATTTTCTTGTTCTGGTAATGTGTATTTAGAGTAAATTAGCATGTTAAATACTTTTTTTGAATTTATATGTACACGCACAGCATATGGTGTCATTGTTCCCAATCATGAATTATTTACGCTGAAAGTTTCCTGAAACAATACTTAGGCACTATTTCGAAACGAATACCTGGAGGGCCCCATAAATACAAGCCCGAAACCCTGGGACTTCAATGTGAGACTCACAACCTCATTGTGTGCTATGTAATTACAGTAAAATATGTTTGCATTCATATTTTATGACTCTTTTCCATTTTCCTCCACGTTTGTTGACATCTGTGTGGTACTTTGCGGTAATGTGGCGATAACATTTACTCTTTTACCTTGCGTTTAGTTCTCAGGCATAGATTACCACCTGGTGTATCTGAGGGTCGTTATGTAGGGGGGTTTAGCTGCAGGCACATAGAAATAATGGCCTGATTTATGTTCAAGCATTAATACACTTTTATAGTATCGCATTTAGAAATACAGCATCTTAGAAAGATACTGTGTCATGCATTGGCTTATTTTTTATACCAGACATCACAGATGCTTGTATCCCTTCATTATGTACTGAGCAAGTGCTGAACATTAGCCCAAGTGTGAAGTCTCTGTGCTCTTTGGGTTTCAGTATTGCTGTCATTTGCATTTGCCTATGGCCATGGCTTGACCTTACAGGTTTTTCTATTTGTTCCTTTTTGTCTTTGCTCTTGGGCAGGTTGTGGCCATTGATGTAGACATGGCTTTCTTTGAGCCCAAAATGCAGGACATACTAGAACAGAACTGCACCAGCGACGATGATTGCAACTTTTTTGACTGCATCTCAAATTGTGATGTGCATAAAAACAAGTGCGGCTCAAAGCGAATAAACAGCAATCTACAGGTAAGCAATGAAGGCCGTGAATGAAACAACAGTGTAATGAAATAATACATATATAAAATTTAATATTTTGTAAATTTCAAATACATATAGTTGAGAATAAAACCTCCCTGAAGTTCTTGCTGAATTATCTTACCACGTGTGGTGTTTCTGAACCCCTTGTTGTTTGTTTTGTTTATAATAATTATCATTATTATAAAGTCAGCTAGATCTACAGATATATTTCATCAAACAGAAAGTCTGGCTTCAGTGAAAAACAACAAAACAATGGATCCCATGTGTGCATGTAGATAATGAGCAAAAAACAACAATATTTAAAGTAATTTATGAAAGTGTGACACAAATCATCATTATACTCAGACATATTATACTTTTTAAATAACAATTAGACTTCTGTAAAGTTTTCTTTGTTTACAACAATAATGATCTTGGATAACTGCAGTGAGTAAACCCCAGAACAACTCTTTTTACTTCAGTCCATGTGTCAGATTTGGGAGGGTTCCAGGTTTTACGACGTGCAGTTGTCCAGCTAACTCAGCAATCCTGCTTTGTGATACAGGCCCCTGAGGGGTATACTACAAAGGATGCTTAAAATGCCCAAGATTTCTTTGCGTTAGCTGGCTTGACACAACCTAACCACTGCAATCTGGCTTAACCAGTATCACAAAGGTGGTTATCAACTTGTTAAGTGAACACGGGCTTTGATAGGCTGAATCCCAAACTCATGTACTGTGGATTTTCAGACTTTAATGGCATATTTCCGAGGGCAGGTAAGTCTGCATTGATGTGGACTTGCAAAAAGTGCAGGTAGACGGTGTGAAAAGTCCACATAAAGAGCACTTGCCAAAAATACTGTCTTCACTATGGGACAGCCCTCACGGACCTAACGAGAACGCACCTTTGAGTCTACGAGTTTAGAGAATTTGATATGGCATTTTTTAAATCTTGGTGAAGCAATCACAACAAAAGCTATCCACAAACTAAAAAATTATGGGACTCTCACATATCCCATAATTTAGGGGTAAGTCGACGTTTCGTATAGCGTATCCTCAGAGAAACACAATGGATTTTGTTGGTCTCTAAAGCCCCTTTTCCACCTGAAGAACCTTTTCCAGAACTCAGGAACCTTTCGCGAAACTCAATAATCTCACCCTCTCAGGGCAATTGTGCACAAAGTCTTCCCTTTGCTTCATTCTGTGTTATTTTCCAAAAGCCCAGGGGGCAAAACTAATTGTGAGGCACATCTTGACAAGGCACATTTATACACCACAGGTATGTGGAATTGAAACACTCATCACAACTCTCAGCATGCCCTGTTTATTTGTCTTGAACAAGGAGAATGGGAAACCATGAGCCAGATTCCGTATAATCACAGTCTAGCTGATGGCACCAATAAGAAATAATTGACATTGAAAGCACAAGAATATTGCATGGCATGAGCTTCTTCAAGCCGGCAGAAAATACATTATAAAGTACAGACGAGTGACCTTGAATTGCATTGAAGTTACGTTTATTAGACTTCAAGGTGCTGACATCACAAATTCAGAGCAGAATAGTGCTTGAAATGCAAGATATGCAATGGGGGAAAATGCTGTGTTGGGAGAGTGGGGCTTCAGTAACTGAAAAATCAATGGAGCTACTGTACCATGAGCTATTCACACTGTCTTGCTATAACCTTTTTTTTCATCTTGACACTATATGACTTTTCCTAATCTTTTGGGATTAAATAGTAAATATTTAACGATAAACATAATGATATGTTTTCAAAAGTCCTGTACCAACTTCGTTTACAAAGGTGTTGTGTGGGGTCATATGTTTCATCACATATTTTTAATTATTTAATTATTTAAACATTACAATGTTTTGTGTCAGTTTAAACTTTTGGGGTCAATTTGACCCCAAACATAAAAGGCGTCATAAAATTATAATATAATTATTTATAATTATAATAATAACATAATATGAGCAGACTTTGCATAACTCTCTACAGCAAAAAAAGTAGCGTTCCACATGTTGACTCTACCAATTTTGGTTTTATGAGGCCATCTCCACATAACAGCATAAATACCTCACGTTTCAGACAGGCATTGTAATACATTAGCATTCCTCAATAATTCACTCACTTTTCTCTCCTCCAATCCCCAGGTGATCTGTGATAAAATCTTCAGACATTGGTTCTCGCCCACGCTGCTAGGTGCCAGAGCAGGGTTCCCCCTGCAGGTAGCGCTGCAGCGGGCGGTGCAGAACTGCGCCGAGACAGCGGGGGGCGAAGAGGCGGAGCTAAGCCAGGCAATCCAGCAGCGCCTGCTCACCCTTCTCAAACAGCTCCTCCAGGACGGCCTAAAACAGAGAGAGGAACAGGGGGACGCCGAGGGACACTCCCACACAGCACTAAACTTCTAACAGACTAACCAGCTACCTTGTGAGGGATGACATACGTCCTCACACGTGTCTGCCAAGACAGAAGAAGGATGGGACATTTTGACCTCATGACATATTTTGATGCATCATTGGGAGTTTGTCTGTTGTTAAAGAAAACAGGACAGTGATGGAGACATGCAGTAATGCATCATACCGCTGCCCATAGATACCGCATGGGTTCAATAACTGATGTAGGCTGAAAGCATTTTATATGTTGAAAAATGGAGAGGTTCAGAAATGAGCATAAAATAGTTATGATGATATTTTGTACTGCCATTGATAACATGCTCCCCACAGCTAGCATTTGTGACAAATAAAATGTATTTTGGTGATCATCAGGGTTCCTGCATATTTTATTGGACATGCCATATGCAGTCATTTACCCATTTAATTATGCTAACCTTTAAACCATGGTACAGGCCGCTAGTTTACCCTCGTGTGTGTAGCTACATAGAACCACAGACCCTTGCAGTCAGATCACCTTTTCTTTGACACGGTGTCTCAACACACTGCAAGGGGGGATGGACAGGAAATTCAAAGATTAGCATCTGTGTTGCATTCTTCACAGCTGGGCTCCTTCGACCAAAGGGGTCATGTCGATTCTCTCTTCTCCTTCATTTCGCAGGTTCAGGGAAGTGGGCGAAATTTGCCTGTCCGTAAAGATCCGGTTCCAACTGCCCTGCGGCTGATTTCCCAGACAGGGGAAAAGAGGGGGGGGTCGGGTTGGGGGGTAGACTAAGCACATCACCCTCTTAGAAAACAGGGGAAGACTAAACACGTTGTGCAATGTGACAAAGGACAGTGACACTTCACCTGCCGATGAACTCCAGCCGATTACTTATGATTTACTCCCTTTTGTCTCCGTTTCTTCACGACTCTTGGAGGTCTCTGTTAGCAGAGTCTCCGTGGCAATGATGAGGCCTGCTTCTGATCTGCCCTGAGGGGAATGGGGCTTGGTGGTGTGGGCGGCGGGTTCCTCTCAACAGGAGTGCAATCTGGCGCGCGGAGGTCATTGGCTAGGTCACTGTCATGCATGGAAGAAGAGAGCACAGGCCTACCTACCCTGGATTCAAAGTATTGTAGGCTTCACTGCCTACTTTATACTGCCTCCTCTTGTAAATGGGAGATGAAGCAAGAACAGGCCATCACAGTCTAATCCCCTGCCTTCATCTTGTAAATATGTTCCCTTCGAAATAACCCAGATTAGACTATTTCAATAACATAAGCAGCCAGAATTGCATAAGTTTGCATAAATTGCATAATTGCTTAAACAGGCTTAAATGATGATGTCCATATAAAGGGGTGGACAACGCCAATATTTTATTATAGCTCCTCTGGATAGGTGCTAGTGCTAATCACTAATTACATTTGAGATATTTCCAAGAAAGAAAGAATATTAATACAAATACAAAAATAAAATTGATCCTACAACTGAATATTAAATTTGATTATACAATGGCTTGGCTGAGTACTCAGTTCCGATTGGCTGGGAGGTGTGCATTATTTTTCCATAAAAGCCCGGCTATGAAGTAGCACCAGTAAAAGTTTAATACATTTTCTAAATGAAAGTGCATCAATGGTCTGACTCGATAAAGCAAGTCAACTGTTACAATATCATACTTAGCATGTAGCTAGTCTAGCTATAGCTTAACTACGTTTATAGTTTAGCCTCAGTTTTGAATATAATTTGATAGTTGGCTAACTATTATCTGTGATAACACACATGCTGTGAGACCATTTTGACCTAAAACCAAGCAGGATTTTAATAATAGGTACGTGAGTGATGGTCAACCTAGCATAAAGCTATAGCTTGCTTTCCAACCCGATTGGGAGAGGTATAGGGTTTGGGATATTTGCTGGAATATTTGCTGGGATATTTGCTGGAATACTTAAGTAACATTTCCATTGCAATATTATTGCATATTTTGAAACAAATGTATTGATTACAATTTTTTTTGTTTGTTGGTAAGCAGCTGTCTAATCAGATTAATGACCTTGGGCCTGGTAATACACAGTTTGAAAGCCCTTCACGGGGAGAAATTTACTACCTCCACGTCAGACATTAAGACTGCGTAAATGCCAAGCCCCTCGGTCATTATCCCTTACTTATACATACTACATGAAACACGGCATGGAACACAGTGAAAACAAAGAAAAGGAAACAAAGAAATTGTATTGAGGGAGACATAGATTTTATTGCTTATGAAGGAAAGCATGTTAACACTGTTGTAGCATTGGTAAGTAACACTCAAAAGGTGCATTACAGGCCAATATATCTCATGTGAAATTATCATTGCGTGTTTTGTTTTTTTTGCAGCATATTTATGCGGTACAATAGTAATGACAATTTCCTCCAATGCAGGCGTGAGACGAATAAAACAGTTTCTCAACAAAAAAACAGATTTAAGGTAAATAACCCAAGTAAATCATCAGAGTAATATGTTTACACTTGGGAAACGTTGTCTGTTTGGGGCAGAAGCACAGAGTGGCAATTATTCCGGACCATTGGCCCAAAGGTTAAATGTTGTGGCATAATGTTACCACAGCCTGAAGCAAGGTTATTTTCTCAAGCGGATGGTTGTTACTGAAACCTGACAGGACATGTGAGTTGCACAGTTCTTTACAAATTATAATTCTTTCTCTACATTTACATTTCAGATTTAGGCATTTAGCCAATGGGAGATGAGAACAAGTCAGTAAAAATGTTGTTGGAAGAATTCATACAATTTATGAATTATAAATACCATCCGGAGGCCTGTGTCAAAATAGAAATATGACTGGCCGTAAGGATTATACACAGTCCATCATTTCTGCTGGGATCATTTTATGGTCAATTGGAGAAGAGCCAGGAATATTTTAAAAATAATTTTATCATGCTACAAATTCTTTGCACGCATTAGAGAGAAGTTCAAAATGTCTGCATTTCTTTTTTGTGTACGATATTTGTATATGAAAATAAAGTTCTTCACTACTGTTTCAGCATTCAACACCAAAGCAGTTATGACTGGGCAATCATGGATATAATCATGCTTACCACCAGACCTATCAGATATCAATATGCTTTTCTCTTTTTGGCACTGCAGCTAAAGGTCACTTGTCTGGTGACAGCTAAATCATCAAAATGACAGAAAAAAATAATTCACCTGAAAGGTTTCATCAAGTACTGCACTCAGAAAGCTAAGCCTCGTTTCTCACAAAGGAAAAAAATCCCTGATGAGCTGAACAAGCTGTCTTGGTGAAAGACAAATTTGTCTGGTCTTGCACATAATTTACCTCCAGGGATGAATAGAATTTTTTAATGAGATAAGGTCTCCAGCTAATTCATTAATCCCCATACATTTTAAACCATACTAGATTGGAAAGCCTTTTTAAAAGCGGAGAGCTAAAATGAATGCAAACATATAGGTCAGTTTTTAATTCAGTCAACGAGTCAAAATACATGACTGCTTCCATGTGGTCATTGTGTGTTATCACCTTCAGAACTCTATTACCACAGTCTTTTATGAATATTGTTTTATTAAATCAGACATAAAAATGCTGGAAACAGTGAAGCAGTCAATACAGAGCACCTAGAACACTGAAATAGAACTCTTAACTGCTTAGGAAAAATTTAAGCCCCATGATTAAAACTGTGGAGAGCAGGATTGACCATTTATGTTGTATGTATTTAACAGTCAATCTGGATGTATGTATTTGGATTCCAAAACACAAATGTTAATACATTTCCCAGTCAGTCCACAAAGTTGTGTACTAGGTATCTTTTCATGACTAGAATGAACACATAATAATTCTAAACAACTGACAGTGAAAACAGTGAAATCAGCAGAAACATTGCATTAAGGAAACTTGTTTTCCAGTGAACACTAAAATAAGAAAGCTAGTTTTACTGTAGTAAAACTTATATGACTTATTTTCCTATTGAACTAGTCAGGAGAAACAACCCTTAAAGTGATCCATCCATATCTACTGCATATCTGGCAGCAGAGTGATGGTTTGAGGCTTGTTTGATACCTCAGACCCTTGATGACTGAACCCCCCCCCCCCCCAATTCCCATAGAGATCCATTCAAATGCAGAGAGACTATAGTATTGTAAGAGCACCAGAGAATCAAGAGTCTTTTGATGTTGTTGAGTCACGATCAGGAAGTGAAGACATGCAAAGAATATGCGACCAAATATTAAAAATGATTACTTTATTCTACATTATGTTAAACTGTGCAATATATTTTAAATGCATTTTTCATACGTTTCAAATACATTGGAAATACATTTATGAAATATATGAAACACCAAATTTTATATATTTTGCCATGCATTAAAAATACATATAATTATTATTTTTTTAAATGTATGCGCAACATATTTTTTTCTGTATGGGTATATACTGTATATTGCGCGTGTGTGTATTTGTGAATCAAACAAGTCAGTGTGTCAATATGATGCTCATATCTTTTAAACTTTATTTAAAAAGACAGTGTACACAGCCATTTATTCATAGTCTCCAGCCATTTATCTCCCATTGCTCATTGTAAAGTATTTGGGCTCTATTTTCTGGATGGTGGCGAGCCGTCGCACAGGCAAAGTGACAATTTTGTCATGTATTTTCATGTGTCTGAGCTAGTTCTGTATTTTGGTGACTCGCTGTGTGCCGAAGAGGGTGGAGACTAGAGCCACTGTTGGGGGTGTGTTAGTTCAGATCGAGCAGTGCAGTACAATTTTGGTGGAGCTGACTGCAATTTTGGGATCAGACTAGCCTGCAATTTATGCCTGCATCGCTCGCCTGCTCAGACCAGGTTTATGGCGCTAGTTGCAGCCTAGCATATGGCGAGTTGCTCATTTTCAAAAACCACATGAATCATATGCTGTCCAAATTGACTTTAATATAAATCCCCCAAGCAGGAAAAATGCATACTTTGTATTTATTGTTCATTGTCTTTTTGCCGGGGCAATTTATGATACCATCCGGAGGTCTACATCTCTGATTGTAGGTAACTGACTGAGTCCGTCCATGACTGATACCCCATTGTTGAAAAGCGCATGCGCAAAATTCTAATTTTGCGGTAAAAAGGTGAACGAGTGGTGAAAAGTGCTTGTGCAAAACTCTAATTTTGCGGTAAAAAGTTGAAAACCGAATGCGCAAAAATCAAATTTCAAGTAATTATGGTAAAAAGCTGTTTGAGCCATAGTCTGTATAAAAATATGGACAAAGTCACTGTGACGTCACCCATTGCCTTCCCACGGCCTCGTAAAAACCGAATTGAGTCGCCGGAAGTCTTTTTTGCTGCCGGTTTGTACAAACTGCGTCTGCTCCGTGGAGCCGAAAATGACTCAACCTGTCCCTCTGATTGGTCCTGAACAAATGTTAATACCCTGTCCAAACGACACAATATTTTAAAAAATCAGCACATGCAGAGGCATTAGATGAAAACAAAAACCCAGTCTTGGCCCCTTGGTCTGAGCCTCCGTGAGTTTATGGTGGGAGGTTGCATTTCGGAGGTGGTAAACGAGCTACACAATGAGGACTTGGTGCCACAGATACCCTTCACAACTACAACCACATGATTTTAACTTTTAATTGTATATGTTTATCATTATATTGTATCGGCCTGTCAGTATGTTGGCCGATACAAAAGCTTTCATGATGAAAAAACAAGAGTTGAAGTGCTTTAAAAGCGAAAATTATATAAAAGCAATGTTTGTGGACACCTGTGGATATGTTTAAAAATACAGGTCAATTGGCTGAAATGTATAATTTTTCTCATAGTCACGCCCAGTGAATAGGCCTATTGTTTCACCAGCGGGAGGGGTGATACTTTTAAATCTCCTATTCATTGAATGAATGACATCATTAGTTTTCATACCTTGCCAATTACCATGGACTGCTTAGTAGGTAATGTATTAACAATACAATATTTTATTGGTTTTGAGAAAATAAATTATATATTATAGCCTATGTAAAAAGGCCTTGCCATGCGCTCTCTTCTCTGGCTGCATCTCAATATTCTTCACTCCTCTCCTCCTTTCCTCCACTCATCTCCTCCACTCGTCTCCTACAAGAAAGTAGCCTGTATGTTTCAAGTACAAATTTGCATTTACAGTATACAACGTAACGTACATGACATGCGGTTTGCGTCGAGACATCAATTAATATGTAACATTCAATTAAAACACAAAGATCCGTTTCCGGGGCACGGAGGAAAGGAGGTGATGGTGGAGGAAAGGTGCCAGGAGGGTGCATTTTTCAAGTATTGGGACACAACCCGAGTTTCGCTTGACATTCCATGGCTTATAGGCTACATTTTAGAATAGAATAGAATAACTTTAATTTTACCTTTAGGGAACTTCAGTTGTAGCCACCAGCATCAACAAAAAAGACAGACCGTGGGGCAGACCCACAACACACAAACAAACATATCAAATAAAAACATTAAATAGAATCATTGCATTATGCAAACTAATTAAGTGAATTACAGTGGTATACAGCCATGATTAAAAATAGCCCCCGCTGTTCCGAGATGTCCATTGTCATTAGCTAAGCAGTCCAACACACAATCTCCGCCTCCACGACTTTCCTCCATACACGCAGTGTTGCGGTCTCTGTACACTGTCGAAACAGAGCACCGAACTGCGTCAGCCTTCCCACTCGTCGCCTTGCTCCTCCCCCGCATTATCTTCTCCTTTCCTTCCCTAGTTGTCTTTTGGAGATTGCCTGCACTCCTGGATCAGTCCCGACATCTTCAACTCTGGTGAAGAGCGATGGTAAACTTTGTTGCTCCAGATCCAACGAACATTCCTGAGCATATGTTGCGAATGCGTCTCCATGGTGACTACCACAAACAAAATTATCCTGACTAGACAATTCGTCAATATTACGAAAACAAGCAGCAGGAGTGCCCTGAAAAATCTCCAGCCTGCTTCCTCGTGCCACAACAGACACACAGCACATAAAAAAAACAAAAGACAAAAGCCCGACACAACAAAATACACGAGAGACAGCGGGCTACATGTCGCCATTACAGTGCCACGTGACGTCTGATAGCCTAGGCTATCTACAAATGCATTTTGACAAGTCATAATTAATTATAATGTGACCAGTCAGAATGATAATTCAATAATAATTAAAGATATCTGCGATTATAATCTGACTAATAGCGATATAATTCAAGATATCTGACTAGGCTTATAGTAAAAAATAAAAATAAATAAAAACCTTCTTATAGGTAGCCTATATCTATAATGAAGTCAAAGATATTGCCATTCGACTCGTCACATCTAGGAACAATTACCGTATCTCAATAGACTACCATTTTATGCCTAAATGTGAAACAAAACGGCACAACACCAGACCGACGCGCACAACATTCCTTAGCTGTGATATAGCTAATCACAATACCTATAGGCCTACTGTGGCCTGTCATGAGTTATTGCTTAAAAATTCAGTTATTGCATCATTAGACCTATAGAATTTATGGCAACAATAACATTGTGGTGCATCATAATCGTATTGGATCAGAAATAAATCTGGCCACCACAGTTGTCTAGACTAGGCTAACTAACATAGAAGCATATGTTTATGATATTTTTCAAACTTTGTAAATTCCCATCATAACTGATTCCATCCTTCTCAGCAAAAAAGTATTAAAAAAAATTAATAAATGGAAGCGCCCATGCTCCCTCCCATCCCGTATGTCAAAAGCCGTGCTTCTCACTTGAACGCGGAGCGGGATATTTATTCATATTGGTTTTCCATAGCTAGCCTCTATGATTACGCAATACGCAGAGGCAAGAACAATTTCTATAACAATTTATTGACTTACACAATCTGATGGCCATCACTACACTTAAATATCCTATAAAAAACAATAGGACTAAAATACGAAGGGTTAAAGAAGGACATTTCCTTCTGAATAAAATGCATTATTACATTTATACTTACATTTTATACATAGTATAATTTTTTTTTTGCGATATCAATGCAAAGTATATCGTCTTCCACTGCAGTGCTTTCGGACGTTTGTTTTGAAGCTCACTTCCTGGTTGGGCTGGGAGCAGCCATAGTGCCATTGCTCATTAGCACCACTGCGGTTGGCTCCAGGATAGGTCTTTCACCATGTAATGGGCAGTTCACACCGCGGACGGTAGACGGTACAATGGCAAGGCACATTTTTGACATAAAAAAAAATCCTGAGTCACACCACCAACCAAAAGTGTTACTAATTAAGTGAAGTTAATAGGATAAGATAATTTCCCACGGCACACCTGACGATCTCTCACGCAGTGGTTGAAAATCACTGCCTTAGAGAGTATATATAATGAATATATATTTTGAAACGTACCACTTCCGTTCCATCAGCACATGACCCTACCACAGCGGTGGACGGTAAAAATAAAAATATATTTTATTCCGATGGCAAGTTTGTCCTGCCGACGACGATTTTGCCATGGACTGCCATCTTGCCGTCGTTGTCTCATTGAAAAAAATTACTGTCCTGCCATCTACCGTCTGCTGTGTGAACGGCCCTTTAGTCAGTTGGCGCAATGTGGTCAAAATACTAAGTCAATAAATTTTTTCCACAAGAAAATATAGTCGCAATAGGTGCTTTTTCATCGTCTAATGCCTCTCAATATGCAGATTTTTAAAATTATTGTGTCGTTTGGACAGGGTATTAACATTTGTTCAGGACCAATCAGGAACAGGTTTTGTCACTGGGGTCACTGGTTCTATTACTGGTTTTATCTATGGTCACTGCACTCACTCGGGCGGGACCAAAAGAGGGAGACAACAATCATTGGTCTAAAACGCGTAATGCCTGGGGTCTTGGGACAAGACAGGCTGTATTTTTTAATGGAAGTCGATGGAGAAGATCCCTTAGTAGCCTACCCTGAACAAGCTGTTGTTTTGTGGACACGGTTCATAACATAATAAATTGACTGCCTTGTTGCTCATTTTCAACATGTTTTTCATCACATATTCATTTTAGAGTGAGCTATGATGTGTTTACTACGAAAAGAAATGCTGTTTTGTGAGATGAGACAGCAGGAGATGTTGCAGCACTTAGCATTAATTTATGACACTACAGGCCCAGTGTCTCAGAGCAAGCAGCTCCTGAAATCTGAAATCGATTGCTCCATACCTGTATAGCCTTATCAATTTAGATAGTAATTTAGCTATTCCACTCCCTCCCATCCGTGATCGCTTTACTTCCCCTGCCATGAAAGTTACGATGTGAACGATAGCTTATGGCCAGCCGTTTTAATTGAACTGTTATTTGACTTCCTTAAAGTCCTCCGAACTAGCTGGCCAATGGCCTAGCTGGCTGGCCATATAAGTTAGCTAGCTACCGTGATTGCCTAGCTAAAGCTGCTGCAACTAGCTAGGTCCTATAAGAGCAAATAGATTAACTAGAACGTTTTATTTTGCTTACAAAATAAAACAGCCACAAATGGCAGCTAGCCATAGACTGTAACTAGGTGGGTATTCACATTTTGTAATAAGAGGACAGGTTCGGGCGGGTATTATGAACAATAGCCTAATGTTATTAGGCTAAGTTATTTGGTTGTTTAGGATTATATACGGAACGGAATGTTTGTCTATGGAACGAGCAAAACCTAACCGGATATTTCTACGCCTGGATAGATTTTTTTTCGGACCCAGAATTAAGAAAATGTGCGGGGAATAGAGCATATCTAGTCAAAGTATTAGCGGTATGTTTGTACTGACTCAATACGGGGATGTCTAAAATAAAACCAATAATTTATCGGAAAAGAAAAGAATACGGAGTTTGTGCCTTTGTAAATGTTTGCAATGTTTGTGATTAGGTTACACGATGCAGATGGAATTTAATGCCAGCTATGATGTAATGTACTATGCTTTAGCTAGCATGTGCACCCACTAACCTACAATGCCAACTTTATCTGCAACAGCTCTCAGAACGGGTTTCATTGGACACTGCGGGAAACCGTAACAGACTGTCACGGTGGAGTTAGCGGTTAGCCAAAAAAACTATGGTGACAGTAGTGGCATTACACGCTAGGGACATTTATAATAAAAGTAGTCATGTCAAAATAACATCCGTGCGTATCTGTGATTGATTGACCGTTATATAGTTGATGGCAATAGCGTTACCCTATGTTCGTCCTGTGTGGTGATGCAGTGCGTCTAGCTTGGCTACCGAGCTCAGCTGGTATGCTATCTAGCTAATCAAATTAGCTGATGTTATAGCTGAATATAAATTGAAGATAACTGAATGAACGTTAATTATGTGATGAATTTAACATATCAAATATGAATAAATAACACAGTAAAATCGAGGATGAAAATTAAATGTTATATTATAAAACATTAGCTACTTAAGAAAGTTTACCGCAAGTTCGTTTTGCAATAGAAAATGGTGGGTTTGGTTAAGGTCAGGTCATGGGCTTCTCCACCCCGAACTGTAAATCATACTGTGCCCGGACCGTGATGACCATATCCGGTTGACCCTGCTCCCGACAACGTCACTTTGGCTCCACGGAGCAGACGCAGTTTGAACAAACATGGCGGCAAAAAGATTTCCAGAGACTCAAAACGTTTTTTTACGAGGCCAAGGGAAGGCAATGGGTGACGTCACAGTGACTTTGTCCATATTCGTATACAGTCTATGGTCGCAAAGCGCACAGTTCTTAAAGGGACAGAAAAATCATTTGATTGGCTATGATTGAATCCAGCTGCAACACACTGATAAATATTCAGCCTAATCCCATGTTCTGCCTGCGCAGTGCGCTGTGCACCCCTCACCTTTGGTCACGAAAATAACAAAATTCAGTAGCCACGCCCAGTGCCCCATGTGCTGCACCATTGACTGCACCGATGCGCTCTTTGGGCCTCATTTATGAAACATTTCTAAATATGCGCATACATTAATGTATGAAACAAGTTGGTACGAAAAATTTATACGAAGTCAAAGTGGCCCACAAAAAGCAAAATGAAGAATTATTCTGACAATCAAAGTTTTATTAGCAAAAAATGTTTAGTAAAGTCCGTTTTGGTATCAGAACTGGTAAAGTAAAAAGGCCTGGCTGGAGATAACGTGTGCCGTCAATGCAGGATTTCCCATCACAAGAACTATTAAAGTTCAAGCCTTTCTGCATCGGACAAGCGCATTGCCTTCATCTGCAAAGCTCTACTGTCTTTCTTGCAGCCTGGAAATAAATAAAATATTATTAGTTCCACCATTTTGTTGGTGTTCTGTGCGTGTGAGAGGTAGTTTGAAATTCCCTAACCCCTCGTGATGGAAAGAGGTAGTTATGAATTTATACTTTGACACAGTAAAGAGCAATTTGACAAATATATTCTTACCAATATATTCATATCTGCATTATCCAAAGAAGTGCCAACTAAAGTGCCCCTCAGAATGAACCCCCCACCAGGCCACTGGGCCAGGACATTGATAAATACATTTCTCATCACATATAAGCTGGACATTGATGTGATAGCCCTTTCTATTATACGCAGACATATCTTCAGATGGAGCCTTGAGGCTACGTGTGTGCAGTACAGTCAATGGCACCGATATCATTGGGCAGGTTGTCATTTTCATAAAAACCCAAAAACTACTAACCAGCCATTCATCACTCTGAACCAACAAATATGCATGATCCTAAAGATGCGTTCTCTTCAAAAGATGCTGTGCCACGACTCCTCCAACAGCACAAGATGAGCCTTGACAACGCTGGCTACAGACCTGTAAGCCATTTTATAGCAAGCTACATTCAGAAGCTACATATAGCGGCATTTCTAATTTACGAATGGCATGCTGTACTTGTGGTCCTGAGCAGGTGTAAATTTTGTTTGTATGTAAGAACAAATCTCAGATACGAAAACGTTGATGAATCCTAAAATACGTGCAAAATACTGATATGAACGATTAACGCACAAATGTGTTCTGCTCACGTTTTATGAAAGAGACCCTTTGTCTCTAATGTTTAAGAAATGGTGATGAAACACTTCAATGCTAGATCGGAGAAACATTTTTTTCTGAGCACACTATTATAAAACAATTTCATACAAAGCTTATAAAAATGTATAAGCTATATTGTATATATAAAGTGACCTCAATGAACATCAGCAATGATATATACATTTACCAAAATGGGTTAAACCAAAATTGTACCATTAAGCCTAAAGCTGCTGCGTCATAATACATCATAATGCACCATAATACACAGTTCACCTTTATTTCAATGTTTGAAGTAGAAACCTACATGCCTTTCACCTTGAATGCTACCCATTCGGCAGATTTGCCTGAAGCTGTCTCTCTGTTACTCCATTACACACTCTCTCCCAATTTAACAGGACAGAAGTTAACTATATGACCATCTTAATGGGCTTCAAAAAAGAAGGACATGAGCAAAGGGAAATTTAACTGCCTTTAACTGCCCTTTGGCAGTGTTGTCTTAAATAAATACAGGACCTTGGAGATATTACCCAGAATTCCATGAACTAGAGGTAGTGGTAAATTAGGTGTTCTTGTTCTGAATGCAAAAGTGGAAGAAGAAGAAAGGCAATGTCAGATTTCAAGGTTAACATATAATCTTAATAGCGGGTTTGAAAACCTAATTTGATGCAAACTCATGGTTCTCCAACTCAAATCCAACTGGCTTACTCTCAGCTTTTTAATATTTTATTATCCATTAAATCTTTGAATTGTTTCAAAGATGAAATGGGGGCATTTTATGCATCCTCCAGCATATTTTTCTATAGAAACAGTGATCATTTTGTGACATTGACTGAGCTAAATAATGTAGCTGAGAGCTGCTGTGGAACATAGCCAAAAAATGCAATGGGCCAACCTGAATTCAGTGAGCAATTCATACCCTTTCTCTGAAGCATTTCCAATGAGCTGCTATAGCTGCATAGAGTAGCTTTACCTGAGGCAAGTCAGGGGCGTTTCCACGGTAAAATGACACAAGCCGACAGTAAGTTGGCCAGCCTTCCATGCTGCAGCACATTGGCCTGGAGCCCAGGGAAGTCAAGCTGAAATAGGCGTGTTTACGATGTGTAAAACACCTTAGCCAGAAATGACTTTCAGCGCTGGCTCCCGACTAGGTCTTTTTATGCATCATCAATAGTTCAGGCCAGGAAAAGGCCATTCGTCTCTTGAGCTGTGCATCAAATCTACGTATGATCACCAATTGAAAATGCATAAGAAAATACATTCCTTAAAAAACAAGATGGCTTGTGTTTAGTGTCAATCTCAACAATCTTTCTGAAGCAGTCTGGTATCAATGGGGACAAGAAAATTGTAAACATCAGGATTTATTTCTGCCAATATTTTGGGAACACCTGCACCTATTACCCAGGTCTGGGTTTAATTAACATTTGACCTTAAATTTGTCTCACAATTAAAGCCAAAAAAACCGGTGATCACTGAAACTGTTTATAAAAGAAAACAGAAGACTCACATTAATTTATACAAATTAAATACACATATTGATTGAAACCAGACTAAAGGCAAGCATAGGCAGTACAGGAAAAAGAAATCCCAGATTTAGCAGCACGTCAGCGATAGGTAGTCATAATTTCTTTCCAAACATTAGTCAGAAAGTAAACGATATTAGCTCTAGTATATAGCTCACGCCATAGTGACACACATACACTAAAATGGGCCAGTGGAAACCAAGCAAGATGTTTTTGCAGGCTTTCCACTGTATTCAGTCCCTGCTGTGGTTACCTGTGTCGTAATTTATGAACTAATCCAAACTGATTTACAAAGTATATTTCTCCACATTATACGTATTCATTCAGCTTTATATCTCCCAGGAAATAGATAACTTTCCTAATTCATAATTTTCATGTGCATGCCAGAGATGGGGGAGAGAGAGTGGGAGAGATAGGGAGAGAGGGGGGAGAGAGAGTGGGAGAGATAGGGAGAGAGGGGGGAGAGAGCCCCTTGGAGCTCAAGATAATGATTGTATAATTGTGTTCAATTGCATGTACTTGGATTGAATTGTTTCTCAGAAGACTTTTAGAAACATTTGGACAAGGGGTTGGTTTTTCTGACTGAATACCAATTAATCCTGGAGACTGAGAGTATCATGGAAGACAAAACACAAACTATTATTCTTCTCTTTTGCTAACAGAGACGGATCTTCCTGTAATGTTCTTATATGATGGGCTGGCACTGTGCTAAGTTACATGTGCAGTAATTTGCATGGAATTGTGGGAGTTCTGAGACTAGTATGCAAATATGTTCAGATGATTCAAAGTATTCAACTTTAAAAATAAATTTTATCATAAATGTTTGTATGAATAAACTATTAATAAACTATTACAAAATATCAATAAACTAATAAATCATATTTTAAAAGTAAGATAATTAACTAGGCCTTAATTGTGATGGGAGCTTAGCATGCTGTATTAAATTTTTTTTTTTTTTGCATCTTCGCTAGAACAATATGTGCAAATAAAATGCTGTGGTTGGCCAAACTGCCACCATGAGTTTCCTCTCTTGTTTCCAGCAGCAGCTGTACATTAAGTCTGCTTCTTTGAGTTGCCAGTGAGGGTTCGTTCCTTCAATCCTCAAGTGAGACTATAAATGGGACTTAGGCCGATCCAGATGGACATTAATCAGGCCTGGGAATTTTTCACAGCAGCCGGATACTGGGAAAGCAGGAGGCTGCATTAATCCATGCACATGAGAATAGCAGTACCTATTTACTCTGGAAACAAGTTGAGTGAGATTGTTAAGAGAATTGCAATGCTGTAGGATATACGTAATACTCTTACCATCAGTACCGTGATAAGGTTCACGATCCACTAGGTCTTGCAGCCATTCGGTTAAGTACAGGCTATGATCGGTGTTCTGAGAGAGTTTCTCACCCCCTGGGAGAAAAAAGAGCCAGGGCCAGCAGAGAATACAGATTTCCACTTTCCCCAATTCAACAGATAAATTACTCAATGTCCGTTCATGTACACGAATCTGGGAAAGACATGGAGACCATTTTGTTGTATCATTAAAAGAAAGAGCCAACACTATTAAAAAAAATATATATACCATAAAATATAATATTAACTCAGGTGTCCCCAGCTATTCAAAGCACAGCCGCAAAATGCCCTCCAGTAATGGAAGCACCTGGGATAATATAACCTAGTTCTAGTTCCAGAGTCATGCAAGAGGTAGGAACTGCTGGAGCGCGATTGTTACTTGTCTCAATTTTTTTTTCCCGTCTTATCTGAGAAGCCTATGATTAAATGTTAATTGATCATACCCTTCACCACTCTTTCAGAATGTCCTCGACCCCGTTTAAGTCTAGGGCAAAGGTCATCGCTCCCCATCTCTCTGGTCATTGTGTCGAAGACGGGGGGAAACTGCTACTGTCCTGCCTCTTATCTTTGTGTTCCACACAAATTGAGGCAGTGACTCCTGTCTACAAACACAATTGATATTGACATTACCACTACAGATATGTATATAACCATTCACGGGCATGGGGAAAAAAATAGTAAAAAAAATTATTTGGCTAACATCTTGCACATTCCTTTGAATTGTTTAAAAGATTATCATAAAGTTGGAGTTTTGTTGATGAAACATAAAATACATATATGCTGCCGGTTTCTAAAATATTATTAGCTAAATCCACAGGCTCCAAATCCACACTGTTTTCCAGCAGTGATGAAAACAATATGTTTACCCAGAGAACACTTCTCCGTAATGGAGAGAAAGGGGGATTGAGTTAAGCCAGAGAGTCATTAGTCTTGGCTTGTAAGTGCAGTGATTTTACTATCCTGGGGGTGCTGTCTTCCACAAGGCTTCAATTATTAGTTTACTGATAGCTTCTTCTGTATTATTGAAGGATTGCTTCATAGTTCTAAGGCCAAAGCAAATATTGTGAACCATCCAAAACAATTGCAAGGCATCTAAAAATGAATAGCAAAGGTTTTAGAAATCAACATAGTCTTCTTTCTGTTAACTTCAACAACACCTAAACACTAAGAAGCAATATCCACTCCTAAGTTTGAGCCTGGTTGTTACAGTGCAGTCTGTTCACTTGGTTGCTTTAGTTTTATAACCAGTGCATAAGACGAGTATCACAGTTCAATGAAATCCAGAACAGAGCTGTGTGTTATGTTGTAAGCAACCCAACGAAAGCCTTTTCTTTCAGGTTCTTTCAAGTAAAACACTGTCTGACTAACAGTGCCCACCACTCCTTTTCCACTTTAACATGGCGTTTAATTTTCCCACTGACCTCGTTTTCCCACTGCAAATATCTTGCCATCTGGCTAGATGACTCCCTTTAAATTCATAAATGAATTCAATAAACTCCAAAGCCAAATTACGCTTTCTCTAAATGAAGAAATCTTGCTTCATGCACTGTTCAAAAAAAGCTTAAATCTAAAACAGTCTGCCAACCCGACAAAAATTCTTCCAAATCCACCTTGCCAATCTGGACACACTGAGCAAATAGATTTTCTCCCCCCTGCTCCCATCATTTAATATTTTACTATCGAATTGACCCCACTCCAGCATAGACAGGATGTCCATTGGTATACACTAATCTTTAAGAGACTCGAAGGAAACATTTCCCCCACTTTCATATGTCTCCTCATCACCGTACAATGTCAGATTTAACACCTTGTTTCTCTGTTTCCCAAAGTCTCCAAGCTCCTTTGGCAACAAAACCTTTTGGTCGGCAGCTGCTGCAGAATAGAACACAGTGAATAAAGCCCTGAAGTTTTAGAGGTATGCCAACTTTACTAGTCAAATGAATGCTTTTTAACCCATGCATATACTTTAGTTAATTATTTTATTCCACTGCTCCCTATCCATTCCATGTTCTGTATTGTGGTCTGACTGATTAACTTTATCCTTTTATGATGGCTTTGCTACGTTTTTGTGTTGCCAAATAGAGTTTTTATTCGGCTATGCATTTTATCCACTTTTTTTGGTAAAATGAAGGAATTAATCATTTAAAAATATATATATAAATAAATTGTATATTCCTCATGATTGGCCCTTAGCAGAACCATGTGACATTAAAACAGATATAACTATAATATGATAGGAGTGTGTGCTGATTGTTTCATGCTGCCGCTCTTAGCAGTCAATCTACCGCTTTTGAGGAGAGAACACAAAATGCGAGGGGCTTAAATGGATTTTAGAAAAGAACGGCTAAACATTTTCAAGGCGGCTGAGATGAAAGACAGGCGGGCTGAAGCCCCCATAAATAGGGTCTAGAATCACCCCTGGATGATAACAAATCTTAATCATTAGAGTAATCCACACATTAAAGGTTTGGCTTCAACATGAACTACATGGGACAAAATATTGCCTATGTCAGACTCAAGCTGTAAAGACAACTGACCCTTCACGGAGCGGTCACCTCTAATTCAGCCGCTGTCTGTTAAAACTGTAAAAGAGTTTGATTAATATATACAAAAGCAAGGTAACAAAAGAGGGATTCATTGGAAAGAAAAGTTATTTTATTCACTCGAGGAATGAAAGACAAACCTCCGTGGCAGAATATGTTCACTTTTTTTTTTTTTTTAACCTATAAAAGACCAGTTCCGCTATGAGGGAAAGGGTTTGAGGGTGAGGAATAAGCAACTAAGCAGCTGTGACTAGAACCAATCCGATATTTCAATGACTTTGGACACAGAAAAGCTCCCTGGTCACCGGCAGTGTTCTGGGAGCGCTGTCGGCTCTGCGAGAATCCATTCGTAATGATGGTGCAAGCTGACCACTGCCCTTTTGTTTTCCCGAGGTGTGAAGATATCGCTGAATTAGCTGAAGCTCTTGACCGTGACCATTTCACATTACTTCTCAAAAATCTTCACGCGGATAATGTGCAACAGCTGTGCACTTGAAGGACATCCTGAAAACGGTTCATTTGTTGAACAGCTTTGTTGAATTATTCAACATCTCGGTAAACACTCGTGTCGTTCCACAGCATCGAGTACCTCAGGGCGCAAGAAATGACACAGTTCTGCTGGGAGCTTCTGTTACGTGTCAGATCTTTTTTCCACTTCAAAGTCACAGCATCAGCCTTCGAGAGAAACAGCAGAACAAAACATGCCTGGAAAGATTTCACGTCTCTGAAAAGCTTTGAACATTTTAATTCTGCTGAACTTGGTTCTTCTCTGGTTATCAAGGAGCTTATCGTAATTGTAATAAGGCATGAAAGGGCATGTGTTATTGTCAATGGCTTGAGATGCTGTTAGGACCAAGCACCTCCAACCAACAAGCCATGACTCTTCAAAGAACACTTCAATTACAACACTTAAATGGATTTATGAAATGCTGTTTTAATATTACTGTGTTGCGGTTAGTGATGTGTGCTAAACTATTAGTAACATTGCTAGTCAATTTATTGAGGATCACTGATATGTACAGCTTTCTAGCCTTGGTGGCGGACTAATATTGATTACTGCCCTATTTTTTCCCTCCAATTTAGAAAATGCCCTGATAGTTCAGCATATTCCTGTGTAATGTGTTTAACAATGGAAACAGAGTTGCAATTGCCATTTAATTTGATCGTCAATTACATATTTAGTTTTAACGGCAAGGTTCAAAAGCCATCGGGCCAATGCTGTCTTTCAAAAAAGACAAATCTTTCAGAGATTTCATAGGGATGTCCTATACAAACAGGATCTGTGGAAGACATGTCCTTTTGTACTTCAGTGGAATAAAGGGAATGGCAGAATGGAGGTTCTGGAATGTGTGAGAGTGTCGTCAGTGGGGCTTGTTTGTTTAGGGGTGTGGTTAATCCTGGATAATTCACAAACATCCCCCCAATGGAAATGACAATGAACAGGAACATCCAACAAAGGTAAATGCTTGACTAATGAGGTCATGACACGCGTCAACAAGTACATATGCGGCAGGCATTCTGGCATTACACTGGCAGCCGGTTTAAGTCCTCTTGCCAATCAGTTGAGATCATGGTGTGATTAATGTGGTGAACAAGAGAATGCAAATCAACACAAAAAAGCACATTATTGACAACTTAATTAAGATAATTGTGGATATGTGATTAATCACTTGTCCCGGGCGACCTGCTGAACACAAGTTGTTTTCCATGCAATATTGGTGCCAAGAACTCAGCGTTCAGTTCGTAGCTTTCCCCCAGCCCATTTGCTCTTTCTGTCTGTAATGTTGACATTTTCAAGAAAATGTGAAAAGGTTTAGGAGCTCAAATATAGAAAAATAGTCAGATTCTCAGATTTCAGAGGAAAATGATATTTCTTGGCAGAAAATGTGTTGAAGTATACACAACTTTTCAGCAAGGGCAAATCAGGGAGGCATAAAAGATTGAAATGACAAATAAATAAAAAACTATTGAAAAGACACAGAAAATTTGATCAAGGTTTTCCTTTGAAAGTTGAATCAAAGAGAGAGAGAGAGAGCCTTCCCTTTCAAGGAAAGAAGAGAAACAACACAAGACTGCCGGTTCCTTTGATAGTAACTATGCTGGCTATCTCTGCCTGTGTCTAAATACAAAAAAATGAGAAAAGCATGTTTCACTGCTACAACGTACAGGCGTTCCAGGCAGTAAACAAGCATCCTCTGGCAAAGATGGAAGGCGTTAAATATCGCTGAGGGAGAAAATCGAATCAAAAATTTATTTATTATTCTGAGGGGACGGTCTTCTGTTCAACAATTGACTCATTGTGTAAACAGTGAGTCTCCCGGACAACCTGCTCAAGCGATGTAGGAGAAATGTCGCCCAACAAAGGCACAAGCAAAGGCTTTGTGCGCTTAGAACCAGGGTGGAACTTTAATATCCTTGCCATCAGTTCTTTTTACAGATCTCAATATAAAATGTTTACTTGCACTAAATACGTTGTCTTTCTTCAAAAGGCCGAAGCATATCGTCAAGATGCCAACATTAAAATTAGATGTGTTTTTAGGGATAGGGACACAGTTGACAGAATGCGTGTTATGTTTGAACCAGATATTAATGCTGGCAAAAATATGGACTTCAATACTGGTGTCAATTAGTATCTGGACATTTTTGTTTACTTAAACTTGCTATATATTTGATGTAGTCTGAAAAAACCAATATGAAAAATGTATGAATGGTTTGCACAGTGGATTAAAGATTTTATCCTGGATTAAACAAAATTATATTTTGTTCACTACATTGTCAGGCATTGGAGAACATTATTTCCTGTGCTTCTGTGTCTGTTTGCACAAGGTTTGCATGTGAATTGAACACATTGCATCATGGGGTGTTTCCTAGAAATCGTTTGGACAGATTTATGCAGGAAGAAATACCTACTGTGCTACTAATGTGGATAATAGCTAGGTCAATTCTCCATCTGGTTAGAAAAGAAAAAACAATAAGTAACGTGACTCAGAAATAAGAATGGAGTCCATTGTAGTTAACACAGAAATGTCTTGCATCACTACAAATTAAGTTTTTCTTTCTCCCTCTCTCTCTCACACACACACACGTATGTTTGTGTGTGCGTGCATGTGTGTGTGTGTGTGTGTGTGTGAACTCACCTAACCTAGCCGCACACACACACTTCAGAAAGTATTCAACCCCCTTTTTTCACCATAAAACTTCATGCAATTAAATATTTTTCCACTTCACCAACACAATAAATTCAACATATTAAATTTTTATTTAAAGAAATGTTTTAATGGAATACTTTACTTTTCTCATTTACAAAATTATCAAAATGGGAAGGTGCTAACAAAATTAGCTGGGGAGGCTGTAGATTGTAGGCCGCTGTCTATTTGTGAGGGTGTGGATGCTTCGGAGGACCAGGCGCGACGATAAGAAATCTAAAAGTTCCCTGTAGAGGAAACCACTGGGACGGGAAATACCCCATAGAAAGGAAGGAAGGAAAAACGGATAAAAGAAACAGACTCCCCAGGCTCGCACAAGCGAGGGAGGCTGGATAAAAAGGAGAAAATAAAACGCAATAATTCGGGCGAGGGCTAGTAGCAGCAGCTAAGCGGCAGATTCACCAAGACTCTCAATAAAAGATAGGCAGCTCAGGGAAGGCGAATAAAAACAAAAGGATAAATAATAGCAACCCCGAGAGGGTGAAAAAGACTCGAAAACATGAGTGGAGAAACAGATAAGGAAAGTAAGATCTCTCGCTATCTGACAGGAAGCAGGCAAAGAGAGATAACTGAAAAAGCACAGACAAAAGGTCTGAGCAGAACAGAATAGAGGTGACAAAATCCTAAAGAACTCTCAACGCACGAAAGAAAAGTCCCGCGTTACTTCAAAAAACTTAGAGGTAAAGTGGTCTCCTTCAGTGCCTAAAACCCTATACCTTACCAGCTCTATATTGCAAGGCAAAACAACATAGAAGTGCCGGATGACGGAAGTATGAGGCTTAAATAACCAGCAGGTAACTCAGAGCAGGTGCGGCAACTGAGTGCCAGAACAGAAGAAAACCCGGAGCGGAACGAAAAGCTTCCAAAAAGCGATTGAGGAAGAACGACTGCAGAAATAAAATAAGCCTGCCAAACCATGGCACTATTAGCCTACCGTTTAAGAAAACTAGCAAAATGTTCACAATATAAAAATACTTTACAAGATTCTCTTGAAACAGGTTTTACGTGTGAACGTGACATGTTTTCAGTGCAGACCAAAATGAAATGGACCTTTATGATAGGTCCTGAATCTTCAATTCAGGCATAGCCATTGATCTGAAAATGGCTGTTGGATGAAACAAAGTGACTTTCAGACTGCGTTTTAAGGGAATATCTGTTGAAATCATACTGATAAATTGAAATCATAAATTCAGCCAGTTTCAAAGAGGTTTCCTTTTCCTTTCCTCAGACCAATTTAAAATGAATACAACCTGAGTCTGTTCCTGATACCGAGCCATTGCAGCTCAAAACAGCACAATAAAATGTGAATTGTGCCACACAAATTCAGTATTTCTGATCCCAAAACAAGCCAGCTTTCAGGTTTTACATTTGTGAACCTGTCACCCAACAGTCCTGTCATTTATGCAATTCTTAAACATCTGCGGTTGGATGATTTCCCCTGATTTCCTGTCTCTGGAAGTGAAGAATGTCTTTGATTGTTTTGATTTGAAAGAACAACTACCTGATGACACCCCGGATTATAAACACTCTGGTTTCCGTCACTTTTCAAACAGGCCCCGCATTTTGATGATAGAGACCTATCATTAATCGTTTGATGAATGTTGCCGTGGAAATGAAAACAAGCCCAAGGCATTCAACTATTATAGCAGATTATTATAACGCACAGTTCTAAATAAATCCGTCAATTTGAGCTTTTTTGCGAGTTTCCACGTGTACAGATTCCAGCAGACTGAAGAAAAGCCTGGAGAGACATTTCTGTGGCTTGAAAAATAACTTTTTTTATCACAGTAATGAACCATGTTCATTGCCAGAGATTTTCTAAGACCTTTTAGGGGTAACGCTTAAGGGATTATGCAAGTTTATTTTGTACTGTGTTACGCAGACATTCTAAATATTTGGATTTTTACATGAAGTGTAAAATTATTAACTCCTGGCAATCCTGATTGGGTGATTCAGGGTGTGGTTGACATTGAAAATGGTGGAGACACGCTGCAGCAATTAGAGGACAAAGGTTTCCTTCACTTGACCTTATATTTTTCCACATTCCTCACCCGCAACATCCCTGCGCATTGCTATTCTTCCAATAGCCGAATGCAGTGAAACTGGTGAGCTGTGGGAGAAATCCGAGCCCTTCACTTCCATCAGATTTTAGAGGGAGTTCAGACCATTTCAAATGACAGCACATGTTCAGACCATTTCAAATGACAGCACTATCTATGGTGCTGTCTCTGTGCTCTGTGGGAAAGATGGGTGGGGGTGTTGGGGCGGGGGGGTATGGTTGAGATTTGGTATGAGTACCCCAGAGCTCACAAGGCCCTTAGTCATGATTGGAACAAATGGCCCCGACATGTTCCTTGGAGCAGATCAGCTTATTATCCTCCCCTACACAGAAGGGCATGCTGGGGCTTCATGGGGAAACTAGAAGTGCCCAGATGCTCGCCTCTTTTAAAAAAAAAATGTTACCACTTATCTGCTGTGTGAAGTTTGGGACGCTGCAGTCTGGAAATATTTGAAAAGGTCAAGCGGTATGCTGGGATGTAAACTATTTCCAGGGCCCCCTGCTCCATAATGCATGTCATCATCCATCTGTTTCTCAGGAAAACCCTGCCACAGAACTATACCTGAGTTATGACAGGAGGCGTTTCTGTGCGAATCCCAGGCCTACACGTCTTTATTTTGGGCAGCGAGAGCTTTTCCATTCTCCCCCCCTTGGGGGGACATTTTGAGGAAGGAGAAAATGAGACACGGGGGACATCGCTTGATTAGGAAAGTATCTCTTGGCATGCTCCGCATCTGGCCAGCTATCTCCCAGAGCACCGCCGCGATTAGGTTTCCGTGGTGATAGCCACAGCCGAGGAGGCGGAGAGGGGGAGCCTGAGGGAAGGGAAGCGCTGACAGGTTGCTAATGATAGAAAAACCCCAGGTCAGACTCATCTCACCTGAGACACTTTGAGGTTTACAGCTCGCCAAAAGTGATGTATTCCTTTTTCAACACCAAAAATGCTTTTGTTTCTACCTTCTTTTTTTCCAGGATAATCTTCTGAATCATGCTATGCTACAGAAGATTCAAGTATACACTTATTAATGTGGCTGACATGTTATTAATCCAAGGAAACTTACGTGGCTGATATGGTAGGAATCTTTCAATGTGTAACAAGGAAAATCAAGAACAACATTAAAACTGGGTACAGAAAGCTAGAATGACTAGAAAATAGGCGTTAAGCTGAAAATCTGCACTAAAATAAAAGTACAGTTTATGTTAATAAAATGACTATCCCTAATTAATGATTTTTCATTGCATGTCAATGTAGTAACTGTCAAGAACTATTTTGAAAATAAGATTATTCACAGTTTTCCTACAAGGGGTGTTCACTGAGAGATTTTGCAGAGCTGACGTTTTAGACACTAATTAACTCGCTGATAGAGTTTCTTCCTAGCAGCACAGTCATCTGCTCTGTTAGGCTAGTAAATGGAATCAATGTAAGTTATCACATAGAGTAAAAACTCTTTGATTAAGCCTCAGATGAGCACATCTCTATAATAATTAAATTAAAGGGGCTACATTGGCACAGCGCATACAACGAGGTGTCAAACAATTAGTACCGAATGTACCATGAAATAACATTTTAATTACCACACCGTACGTGACATATCTGAAATGTGTAATTCTGTAGAGAAATTGTACTCAAATTGCTGTTGATCCCCAAGACGCAAAACTATCACTTGCCATTTGAAATCTGTAAATTCATTGCACAGAACAGACATACAGTTTGACTCGCAACTGAACTCTAAATGTATTTTGCAAAACTAACCACTGAAAGGTCAGCAGTAACTCAAAGAATCTGCACAGACAATATGGTACTGTTCGAGAACATCAGGGGTTGAGGAAAGGGCGGGGGGTGGGGGTGAATTGAGCCATTCTCTGTCATTCGGCATTCTCTTAAGAACGTAAGATGCTCCATGGGGTGAGGTATCAAGACGGACAGTAAAGTCTCTCTAATATTATTGAAATTTCACTTTCTAGTTGGGCTTCAATACTGTTCTATAAGGCTTCAATACTTACACATAACTGACAAGCTGGCATTTGTACAGTTGTACAGCGTTGTGCAGTTTATGTTAATTTTACTCAACAGCTTAATTCATTTCATTCTAAATTAATTGTGATTCGAGGTTACAATAGTCTACTGCATCAGAAATACTAAAACATTTTAAATGCCACCAGCTGATAATCAGTTGGACCTTTTAACCATTTATTAGGCTGGTGGCCAACAAATACATCACCGTGCCCCAAGTGTTTATTTAAGAAATATATAAATTATGGTTTCTGGCCTTATTTCGACTTGTAATCTAAAGCCGTAAATCAGTAAATCCATATGATACTAAAACACTCCCACTGGAGTGTTTTCACCTTGCTGCTCTGACAACAACTTTCACTTAATGAAGAAATAAACATTTCTCAGCAGAAACTATATTTGTGAAGGTTATGTTATTATGTCAATTCACCGCCCTATCTAAAACAATGACAGCAGCAAAAAGGCTAGTCTGTTATTCAAATAAGCATGTTAATAAGCATGTTATTCATGTAAGCATGTTTAAAATCTGCAAAACATGCTTGTCAGAGGCTGCTTTGGATCTAACTCTGGGGCTTAGATTAAAAATATACTGCTTTCTTGTTGACCCTATATCTCCTCTGTGAGACTTTATAACAAAAGCATGAGTCATTTTAATGAACTGAACTGAAATAAAGACTGTGCAGATGTACACATTCAAGTACACTGTGCAAAAATGGGTAAAACGGAACCATTTGTTAATTTTAAAACTGTTTGAAATCATGAGCTGCAGAAGGAACCACTCTGTCGAGTAATATTTTCTTCACATTGTTCTTCAAACCATGCCACAGAAAACAATGTGGAACGCATTCAGAAAAGAAGATGCCGACAAAGACACTTTTTCTTTTTGCTTCTTCCTTCAGTTCGCATTCCCCTTTGCGAATGTCCTTCTGAGTGAAGGATGAAGTCGAAGCAGACTAAAGTAACAAAGGAAGCATTCACTTTGAACCTGCTTAGACACTGTCCACTTATTATGCCAGGGGCGTAACAGCAGCTTGCCAGAGTTCATGCAGCGGTGTGCTTCTGTGCTTTTTGGAAAAAATGTAATATTAAAATAGTATATTTTTTAAAATTTATTTGAGAAAAAAACTTGCACAACACACACACACACACACACACACACACACACACATTTTGTATGTAAGCTTTTGTTTGGAAATTTGACCTGAAATAAAACAACGGGATCTTGAATAAATAACACACAAGTAGCGGCTTATATAATAGCAAGGCAATTTTTACTTTTTATTTGTTCTGTTTCAGCAAAAATATATTACATGCAAATTCATCAGCAAGCCCTATCTATCCTCATGGGTATTTATTAAGCAATGTGGACATAAAAAGAAGTGATGCTTGAATTAGGTCAAAATTATATAACTTTAAATACTTAGCCATTGCTTTCTTAAAAATGGGATGTTTGGTGTCTGTAATTATCAGCTTAATTGTTTCCTTTGAAAAATATTGTTGCACCTGTTTTGGAAACATAATTCTTGAAAAATCAACTGCTACCTACACAATAAAATGTTCAGGTTAAAACAACTGTGATATCTTCAACACTGTTTCCAGACTCATTTTCCTGTTGAACGCTATAGAAGAAAAAAAATAGGAGAAGAAACCCTTAAAGTGATCCATCCACATCTCTGGCAGCAGAGTGATGGTTTGAGGAACATTTGTTACCTCTGCGACTTACAGCCATTTAGCAAACCATGTGTTCCATACATAATTTACAGCTGAATCTAGACACCCTTTTCCACTAAAATTCCCATAGAGATCCATTCAAATGCAGAGAGGTTATAGTATCACTTGTAAGAGTACCTGAAAATAAGATATCAATAGTCTTTCGGTGTTGTTAGGTCACAGACGTCAAAACTCATGGTATGCAAAGGATATGTAACCAAATACTAAACATGGCTATTTTATTTTAAATTATGGGGGGGGGGGGACGATGTAAAAAAAGTGTTATATTTTCTAAATGGTGAATCTAATATTTGTATATAAAAAATAAAAGCTGAAAATTTGTACTTTAATCTCATATGAATGGTTTGATTTTAAATCTGAACTTTTGGAGTATAGAGCCAAATGAAGAGAAAATGCTTCCTTGTCCCAATGTAGAGCACTGTATGTGGCATTATGTAAGACACAGACTCTCTAACTATCGCTCAATTATTTCTTCATTAGAATACACCACTAGTTTGTGCGTATTATAGTAAAAGTAGAAACAAATGCAGTATATGTATGCGGCTGGAAATAAGAAGCAATACGCTGGATGACTTTGGACAAAATGTCAATATGATCCAACACACAAACATGCAGCTCACCTAAAAAGGATATTTTATCTATATTTACCTCAGAATAACTACGACATTGGGTCACAGGGGGCTGCTTTTGTTGGAAAATGATCAAAACTGAATTCTATTTTTTCCCCCTGAGTGTATTCTAGTGTTGTCTAAAAGTATAAAGACCTTCAAATCCACTCCATAATAAGTATGATGTTTCCATAAAACATTTTTTATTTGTAGTCAATTATCTGGAGCCAATAAAGGCCTGGCCTCTCACCAGGAAGAAATCCGTTTTTAGTTTTTAGTATCTATCAATTCCAGAACAGATACAGTCCCAAAGTAAAACATTAAAGCTCACCACAAAGGCCCAGCTCTGGGTGTCTTCAAAAGACTGCAACCAATTTTCTTTCTGTATCTGAAATGGCTGTGGACCCCCAGGTTTTTGAAGGGATTGTATGAATACTGTTTTTTAAGTTCCCTGCACCCTTTCCGGGATAATGTCCGTTGTCTTAATATTTAATGCATCTAAACATTTAAAGCTCATGTTTGCGGTTCCTTGCGGTGCATTTTAGCCTGAAGTTGTTTCGACATGTTTTACTGGCAATAATCATATCAGCTCATGTTTTTGGACAGTATCCACATACATCTCCATTCAATTGCCCAATAAGGACATATTAGAAATTATAAGGAGGATAATTTATTATTTAATGGTTTATAACCCCCCTAAGTTTTCCCAGGACTGTCTGTGTAAATAATGTTCTGGCAGTAAAAATTTAAGAAAGTTATTTTTGTAGTGAAAATTTCTGTTCCTGTAGATAATCATGGATATTGCATGCATAAAAAAAACTGATCTCACTGAATTCATAACAGTCGATGTGGATTGTGGATTTTTATTGTGTGGGATGTATGTATTATGGAAGAAATGCAAACTGAATTAAATAGGTCAAATACATCTATGGATGGGGTTGATGTACTGTCAGGGGTGTTATAGGGACTCAGCACAGACAGCACGTGAAGATAAACCAAAGTTTATTTTGGGTCGAAACCCATGCAAGGATGAGGCGAAGACGTAGTCAGTGGACAGACAGAGATCAAAAACCAGGAAGACACGGCAAAAGTACAAAAACACAATACAGGCGAAGTCAGGAAACAGGCAGAGGTAAAAAAAAAACAAGGAAGTCACTGCAAAAGTACAAAAACACAATCCAAAATACAAAGTCAAGAACAGAAATACAAAGTCAGGAAGGCAGAGGGCAACTGTGACAAACTCGCACTGAATACAAGGCAGAGTGGAGCTTAAATACACAGGACTAACAAACAAATGAGAAACAGGTGAAACACATAGGTAATCAGGTGAGATACAGAAGGCGGGGTAGACACAATGGGGAAGTGAAAACACAAGCACATGGATGGGAGACGGAGAATGAAAACAAAAACACACGAACAACACCGAACATGACCGAAAATGAAGTAACAGAAAATGCAACACAGGTTCAAATACTGACATGTACAGTACGCCTATATCTTTCAAGGTTTTCACACCCAGTTTGTTTTTACTTTTAAAATGTCTCTGTTTCATTCCGCATTGCATTTTTAACAGAAAATTCTGCTTTTAATATAATCCCTAAAAATTAGTATTCATACACAGCCTTTATGTCCAATACAATATACATTTTTGACTGTGAATTGAAATAGTAACAGTAGCTTTTTGGCTGGATTCATTTCAGATCTTTATTTCTAGACCTGATTAATGTTATTAAGGCCTGAGTTATTTATTATATGTTTATTTGTCAGGAGAATATTATACTGTGTGTTAAACAAAGCCCACATATTTTGTTATTTCACTATTTTCCCAGAAGAACCTGTGTTTAAGTACTCCCACAATATGAAACACTTGGATGTTATTCACCACTTGCATGGCTGGATTCAAATGACAATTGTAATTAAGCTCCAGAGAGACAAAAAATCTAAAAATAAGAGCAAAAATCTAAAAATGAAACACAGAACACAAAAGTTCTGGACCTATAATCAATCACACTAAACACCTTTCATAAATTAAAATGATTTATTAACAGTATAAAGAAAGTAGGAACCATGATGTCTCTCTCCCTGTCTAACAGAAAGTAACAAGGCATCTATAAATCTACACTTGTACTAGACTGCACATCTGGAGTTACTACTGTTGTATTATGGAAGATGAGGAATTTCTCAAGGAAGTTTCACTGTTTAGTTTTTTTTCGTAACACACGCAAATAAACGCTTGTCCTGACAATAACCCAGCGTGTTTGGGGTAACTGACGATTTAAATTAAACTATATTTTATTGAGATTTAAAGTGAATGTAACTTTGGCGTCAAGGCTCTGCCTCTTATCACTCTCTGTCTGCATAACTTTTTGTTTTAGTATAAGCCAGCCAAAATGATAGCAGGGAGTAATCACTGCAAACTCCCCTTGGGGATAATATAAGAAGCAGAGCCCACAGATGGATGCTGGGGTGCTGGTGGGAGAGCAAAAGCTTTCATGAAAGGCATACATGCAGGAGTAAGCAGGGCAAGCTAAGCATGGGTGGCAGCAGCATCACGGCAGAATGAGCAACGCATGAACAGGTAAGGTCGGTCATTTAAATAGTTTATATCATGTGAGCTGACGGTGATTTGGCTGACCCAACTAGCTTCACATCAGTAAACTAGCCTCACATCATTACACTAGCTTCACATCATTGTCTGTGTAGTATAACGGTTAAGGAACTGGCCTAGGTTAAGGCTGCAGGTTCGATTCCCAGGTAGGACACTGCCGTTGTACCCTTGAGCAAGGTACTTAATCTGAATCGCTTCAGTATATATCCAGCTGTATGAATGGATAATATGTACAAAAAAAAATGCTAAAAAGTTGTGTAAGTCGCTCTGGATAAGAGCATCTGCTAAATGCCTGTAATGTAATTTAATAATCATTAATCTAGCTTCACATCATTAGACTAGCTTCACATCATTAGACTAGCTTCACATCATTAAACTAGCTTCACATCATTAGACTAGCTTCACATCATTAAACTAGCTTCACATCATTAGACTAGCTTCACATCATTAGACTAGCTTCACATCATTAAACTAGCTTCACATCATTAGACTAGCTTCACATCATTAACTAGCTTCACATCATTAAACTAGCTTCACATCATTAGACTAGCTTCACATCATTAAACTAGCTTCACATCATTAAACTAGCTTCACATCATTAGACTAGCTTCACATCATTAAACTAGCTTCACATCATTAAACTAGCTTCACATCATTAGACTAGCTTCACATCATTAGACTAGCTTCACATCATTAAACTAGCTTCACATCATTAGACTAGCTTCACATCATTAGACTAGCTTCACATCATTAAACTAGCTTCACATCATTAGACTAGCTTCACATCATTAGACTAGCTTCACATCATTAGACTAGCTTCACATCATTAAACTAGCTTCACATCATTAAACTAGCTTCACATCATTAGACTAGCTTCACATCATTAAACTAGCTTCACATCATTAGACTAGCTTCACATCATTAAACTAGCTTCACATCATTAAACTAGCTTCACATCATTAGACTAGCTTCACATCATTAAACTAGCTTCACATCATTAAATTAGCTTCACAGTCCATCTCTTTGATGAGAAGTGAAATTGTCAGGCAAACAACAGTGGACAGACACATATGTACAGCCATTTCAGTGTGTTTCTTCCCACTGGGGAGTTTTTTCCCCCCTGAACTGCTCCCTTTCTGGAGGTTCAGGTCTGGGTTTTTGGCATTTAGCAGACGCTCCAGAACGACTTACACAGCATTTTGCATTTATACATAGTATCCATTGATACAGCTGAATATATACTGAAGCAATGCAGGTGAAGTACCTTGCTCAAGGGTACAACGGCAGTGTCCTACCTGGGACTGAAACCTTACCTGGGAATCGAACCTGCTACCTTTTGGTTACAAACCCAGTTCCTTAACCATTATACTTCCCTTTCCTTTGTTTCCTCTGTAAAGTGTCTTTGTAAAAAGTGCTATACAAATAAAATTGAATTGAAAATAAAGTCTACTTTAAAATACAATTAAATCCTTTTTCCCATTTAAACTCTATTCAGGTACACAGAAGGCAAGTTAATTCACTGGAGATGGTAATTGATCAATTATTATAAAAAGTATTTTTATTCTTTGCATGCAAAATAACCGAAAGTACCAGCAAGAAACAAAAATTTCCACTAAATATTCATCCTCAATGTGCTCCAACCTGTGCGGAGGTCAGTAAGTGAACTGCATGATCATAATCACAATATTCCATTTCAAAAGGTTCCCACCTACGGTGAACCTCAATGTTTTCTCTGTGGCCCAGATAAACCTTTAACACAGCAGAAACCCATTACCTCCCCATTAGTCTGAGACGGATTGCCTTACGCTCCAAGGGGCCATGGATCATGTAAACAGAGCGCTGCCATGGCGATGGGGTCAGTGCGTGATACGGCCTGTCCCCTGCCATCGGAATTCCCAATCCTGCCTCCAGGTGACGGCTCCGCCAGACATTCCTGGAGTAACTACCACTGCTCTCTGTGTTCCTGTAGGGGCACTGCATTACTCATGCTTGTTTCCCTGTCTGCGCAACCACCTTCAGGCACGCAAACACAGACAAACGCACAGGCGCACGCAAACGCACACACAGACACACGCACTATCAAAGGCACACACACACACATACACTCCAAAAACTAATCCAGCACACTAGGCTTTGCACCTAAGAATGAGGCCCATTGTTTTGGAAACTGCTGAACAAAAATTCAGCGTTGACGGTAATTACCACGGAAGAAGGTGTACTCTACTTGAAGATCAGTCGAAAGCACCGTGTGCTGGACGACGTTTGGTAACTGCTACGTCAAGCAGCACTCTTATTAAACCCTTTAATATGCAACCATTTCTATTTCTACAATCCAGCTTTGTAAACTTGGTTCTGCTATGTATGACAACCTTTAATTTGTTTCATAAATATTTTCAGTTGTGCGGATATAGCTAGATAACAGGGGAGCCCGTCTACATTAGACTCATGAATATCAAGGGATATCCCAATGACAAAAATTCTATCTGGTCTGATGCTGGACATCTTTCAGGCGGGCCATGCTTGTTTTTATTTAACAAGAAAAACACCACAAATTCAAACACAAAACCTGGCCCAGTGTCAGTGATTTTGAACATCTCTCATTGCAACTAATTATAACAGTGATGCGCGATGGTGCTGTCAAGAGCAGCATACATGTGCAGAACTGTGTGAAGCAGTGGCTATCACACTAATGAATAACAGTTACCCTTAACAATGGAGAAACAATGTACGCATGAGTCTGGTTCACATTAGGAGCTCTGATACAAGGAACATTTTCACTCCCAAGAACAGCCATGAGAGAGAAAAGATATTCGTACCCTTACAAGGAACCTGCTTTTCAGTTTCTTTCCGGCCATAAAGATGTTCCCTGCATAAACATAAATGAAAAAAAAACCTGACCAATGTACCTCTTGCCTTTCAAAGACCGAAAGTTCTGCAGTTCGCCTCCTGCTGTCTGCGATCAAAGCTGCCGTCTTACATTTCACTGAAGTGGCTCTCGTTTCAATTTGGTCAGGGGTTATCATTAAAACCAGCTCTAACATCAGACTTTTAAATGTGCTTACCGTTACTATACCCAACACTTGACAATTCTTTAAGAATTCAATTCTCTAAGAAAGGGGATATGAGGATAATTTATTCATCATGCTCTAAATTTTCTCCAATTATGTGTTTTATATTTAGCAATAAAAGAGGCTTATGTGCCCAAAGTCCAAATTATTACAAAAAAGTAATTGCTTACTCCTTTATTCACCAGCGTTTGACTACTTTGCCCACCGTGGTATGAATTTTAAAGAGAGAAAAACACAAAGCAGACATTTTATTCTTTAAACTTTAAAAAGGGAAAATTACAGTTTCAACTCATATTGTCAAACGATGAAAGACAAAACCACACAAACATCAAAAACTGCACGGCATACCTTCGTGTTCATAGACTAAACACACAGGACATAAAGGGCTGATTTAATAAGACCTTTAGTGTGTGCAAAACCTTTTCGCACACGCAAAACTAATAACATGACCAATGATTGGTGCAAAAGGTTGCGTGGTTTTGCACACGCTAAAGGCCTTAGTAAATCAGGCCCACGGTGTGCTCATTAATTCAATTAAGGAAATTAAACGCAACTGCGTTCATCCATAAGGCCAATTAAGAAAGACAGACAAACTGTTTATTTGGTCAGAAGGTAAAGTACAGCTCACGGTAGTTTGTGACTCACAATGAACAATAAGTGAAGTGCGCTGAGTCTGAACGCGCGCGTTACTCGACTCCTGTGTCAGACTGTGACTTGACCCCAGAGCTGCAGCTCCTCACGGTTCGCTGAGGCAGTGCATGACCTTTGTGACCAGCTCCTCCTTCTTGTCCTTTGAGCGGACAGGCACTCCTCGCTCCCTCAGCCAGGCCTGCAGGGTCGCCGCGTTGATCTTTGACAACTGTGCGGACAGAAGAGCTAATCCGTCAATCGGCTCATCAGCCCTTTCAGTCAATCAATCCTCATTTATTCTCCATCAGCTTCCTTTGTTCGAAGCGCAAAAAGGCTGATCTCTGCAGTCCGGATTCAACGCTTGTCGCTAACTGACTCACAATTAAATGCAACTTTTTTTCTCTTTGTAAACAGTTTTGCAAGTAACAGAGCGGTAAGTAACTTGCCAAACTCTTTGTGCAAGTGGTATTTAACCCTCATATTCAGGGTCAATTTGACCAAATACAGTGTTTGACGTCTCTTAAAAACCAGGTAACCTTATTTTTTCATCTTGACACTGACACTTGACACTTTTTCATATGACTTTTCCTAATTTGTCGGGATTAAATAGTAAACATGCAATAAACATAATGCTATGTTTTCAAGTCTTGTACCAACTTTTTGTACCAAGGTGTTGTGTGGGGTCATTTGTGGGTTAGTTAGTTACATAAAATGTAAGAAAATATACAACCTTTTTTATATATATACAACCTATACAGATTTTTTATATTTAAGTATAAAAGGCTAGTCAATTGTGAGACACACAAAATGTTTCTATTACAATAGTTGTGTGTCAGTTTAAACTTTTGGGGTCAATTTGGTGTCATAAATGTCAACATAATATAAGGGTTAAATAATTACACTTTCATTTCATTTTCAGTCAAAGCTGAATATTGATTAAATCCAGGCCTGTATGTTCATTAACTTTTGAAAATAGTCTGAATGTTAGCATTTTTTAACGGTATTTTTGGATCACACATTTACCTGCTTTTGTTAAATAAAGTTGTACGCAAGAAACCTCGAATGAGCTTCTAAAGGAAGAGACCCATAATTTATCAATATAGGCAATTCAGTCACGTTCTGAATATTGTATTCCACTGCACTAATGTCGTACGTACAGATATATAAATGCATTCTATATTTAGTAGAAGTTAAATAATACATTCTAAATAAATTTTATGACTTTGCAATGATGAGACAAATAAGGTTAAGGCGGTTAATTGTCTGTCCAGACATCAGAGAGCTTTTTAGCTTTGCACCTTAGAGGCAGTCATCTATTTATAATGGTAGTGCAGCTGCGGTCCTTTCTCTGGCACTGAGCACAATAGAAATATTACTGCCAGGACATTCTCTTGTAATGGAAAGGCACCCTGTCCATACTGCAGAGCGAGACTGATTACAAATAGACAATCTGGATTATGTTCCTGAGGCAGACTGTTTTATGGCTATATGAAGTAAGGGAGGGTGTTGCATGCCAGGGGTCTTCAATCACAGCCCTACTCCATCAGATCAACTGAATATACATTTACGAGGCTTCAGTCAAACGAACAGAACCGTCTTTGATCCGTACACGTCTAGTGATCTCTTGTTTTGAACAGCCGTCACGGTCAACCATGATCTCAAAAGTGCCACGGCGATCTACGCCCGTGTGACATGGTCACATATATCTATTGACGTTTTAACGCAATTTAATCTCTCGGGGCTTTCAGTGTGACAGATGGGATTTTTTTTACAGAATTACCCACTGTGCCACAAGCTATCTTTGCCGTATTTTCTTTTAGCCAGAAACGCATTCCTGCGTTATGAATGACCTCACCGATAAATTCAGTTGGAAAATACGTTTACGCACTCAGTTGACCTCCCGATGCCCTAAATCAAGAGTTGGCAAAGCTATTCCTGACAACCCCAAATTTATTATTCGGTTTTGTTCATTCAAAAAGATTTAAGGGACCTGACAGCATCTTAGATGTCCAAGGGCGATCCTGCCGAGCTCTTCTCTAAACACAGACGTTTAAAATGATAGCGTTGACTTATGTGAGGGTCAAGTTACAGGGACGAATCTGTACCATTGAGTTACAAACACAGAGTAACCCCAGCAGAAAGGTGGGGGTGTGGAACACAGAGTAACCCCAGCAGAAAGGTGGGGGTGTGGAACAGAGTAACCCCAGCAGAAAGGTGGGGGTGGGGAACACAGAGTAACCCCAGCAGAAAGGTGGGGGTGTGGAACACAGAGTAACCCCAGCAGAATGGTGGGGGTGGGGAGCACAGAGTAACCCCAGCAGAAAGGTGGGGGTGTGGAACACAGAGTAACCCCAGCAGAAAGGTGGGGGTGTGGAACACAGAGTAACCCCAGCAGAAAGGTGGGGGTGTGGGGAAAGGGGAGTGCTGCAGTACCTGATGGCTTCTTGCATAATGCTCCACATCCACTTCCACAACACTGGCCTTCGCTTTCTTCGGTTTAGACTGGAACCAGTCTCCCTGAGATAAACACACGTTTCAGTGCTTGAACGGTAGTCGTAACGAGAGATTGAAAACGGCACGAGACTGTGAAAGTGTTTCATGTACTTACACAGCACAACGTATAAACAGTCTGCAATTTGCAACTGCACAGTGACATTGTGGTATTTAACGCGTTATATACAAAGCCAGACAGACGAGCCGTTCTGTGGCCTTAGGAATAAAGCACATTTTTAATGGTCTTTTATGTTCCCTTGCACCTCCAATGGTATATATGCCGTTATCTACTTAATTTAAGTAGATAACAGCAGAAATTTAAATGTCTCAAGTTTTAGATATATGTTGGCACTGTGTAATAAACATGTGTATAATATTACAGGTAATCTGCGCAGTTACAGTTCAATGCAAAAGTACTGGGACAGTGACACAATTGTTGCTGCTTCGGTTCTGTACTCATGATGGCCAGCTTTACTGGCATTAACACTTATTTGATCCTCGTGTTGAGAGAAAACAGCAACAGACTCCAAATGCTAATTGCACACCTAGAATCAACTCTAGACCTTTTGTTAGGTTTCTTGTGCAAGAACTAATGATGGAAAGACACAGCTGGCCAAGAAATCTGAGCAGCCAACTTTTGCTCCCCTAAAATGGGGGAACTCTGTATAAAAAGGGCTGTAATTCCTACACGGATCACACAATATGGATGTAAATACCCTCAAATTAAAGCTGACAGTCTGCACCTTTTTACTCACAGTCGTCGTTTTATTTCAAATGCAATATGCTGGTGTACAGGCAAAACAACAAACATTGTGTCACTGTCCCAATACTTTTAACTGTATATTTGAGAGAGAAATAAAAACTGATTGTGCACACACTGATTCTATGTGGCATGTTTCCTGTGTGATGAGTGTAGCCCCTGGAATGTGACATTGTAAAAGGAAGAGGTAGCTGAAACAGAGAGGTGGATGAGACAGAGCGGTCGGTCGCTGTGGCCTGACTCACCCCCGCACTACTGGGGATCAGCGCAGGGATCTCTGTCCTGTTGGCAGGGGATTGTGAGAGAATCCCTCTGGGCTCAAGGCCTCTCCCTGTACCCTCGCTGTTGCGCCCCTGCTGGCACAAAGAATTCTCCACTCTGGGGTGAGAGGCGGGGCCAGGCTGGCTCTGCCCCGCCCACAGGCGGGCCTCCTGTCTCCGCTTAGACGAAGGGGCGGGGCCGAGGGCGGGCCCGCCAAACCTCGCCGGTTGCTGATGTCCCTCCTCTCGTCTCTGCTGCCTCCTCTCCGCAAGTATCTTGGTGACGTTGACGTGTCGGTCGAGACCCTTGTTTTTAAAGATGGGCACAGTTCTTCGGGCGGGAGCCGGGGGAACAGTGGAGGCGGAGCCGGGGGTGAGGGCGGGCCTGCTTGTGGAAGTGGCATTAGTGAGACATGCCAGCGAGGCAGCACCAGCAGCGTGGGCCAGCTCCCCTCCCCCGGTGAACTGGGCGGTACCGCTCCGCCCACCCGGCTGGCTGGGACAGCGCTCCACTGCAGCTCCTACACCTGGGGCAATTTGGAGGATGCTGGAGGGAAGCTGGGTTAGCACGGGCCTACAGGTGGATCTGGTCGTCAAATTCACTGGTCTGCTGCTGGAACCCTGCGAACCAAAGCACTAGACTTATGGACAACAATAGCAGTTAAAACACACAATTCCTGTACTGATGGCAGCTCTAAACAAAACAAACTAATAGGAAAATAGCGTTTTACACTCACACACACACACACACACACACACACACATATATACGATAATGCGTTTGCACTGTGCACATCAATTATTTAGTAAGAAAATGAGAAACCAGCTCAATAAAAAATAACCAGGTGCCACCAGCTTGCAAAATGAGCTACTCTAAAAGGCTCCCTCAGAACACGCTTGTGCATGCTAAACAAATGCAAATTAAATAACGTCGTTTCGTGCAGCTTATAGGATGGAAGTCATTGAGAGCACAGCATGCCAGGACATGTGCCACAAAATTAGCCTTACAGACATCTGTGCAGGCTCAGGAGTAGAGATTTATTATTCAATCATATGGCACATCATTTGTCAAATAACACAGCCGACCCCCAGATCCAATATAAATAAAATACGCTTTGCTTTGGCAGAGAGTTTCTCCATCTGTAGACTGCGACAGGCTGCAGGAAATTACCTCATGTAGCGTCTACTATTGTTTCACCTCAAAATTGAATTTTTTTCCTCCCAAATTGGATAAAACACTTAAGTGTTTTAGACGAAAACAGCCCATATTCAACAAAGTGTGAGCACTTAGAGAAATTTGCCAAAGTTCACTCCGCACACATCTCACACGGCCAAGAGAACGACAAAGGATTCTTGCCCCAGGAAAATAAATACATTCACAGTATTGCACCATTAATCAAATCCTTATTTTTGTGACACTGCAACAAAATATGAAACAAGTGTTCATCTGCTCCATTTCCTACGTTCTAGTAGAATGGAAAATGTGACCTAGTGATGACATAAAACAATAATCTTCAGGGTTCCGTCAGAGCAAACATGAACCAAAAGTGAACCGCGTTCCAAATATAACACAAATGTCCTTAATAACTGACTATTTGCTTGGCTGGAGGTTTATGGGAATAATAAAATTTAACTGTTGTTTGTGATGCAATGAAATAGATGAATGTCCTACAAATATACATCTGTATTATCACAGTCTGTGGTGGAAGTATCACTAACAAGTAAAGTAAAGATTTTATCAAATGTCTCCGAGTATAGTATAGGCAGTGTAGTATAATGGTTAAGGAACTGGACTTGTAACTGAAAGGTTGCAGGTTTGATTCCCAGGTAGGACACTGCCGTAACCTTGAGCAAGGTACTTGACTTGCTTCAGTATATATTCAGCTGTATGAATGGATACATGTAATAAGAAGTTCTGTAAATTGCTCTGGATAAGAGCATCTGCTAAATGCTAGTAATGTAATGTATAGTGAATTACTTTTATAGTTACATTTTAATTCTCCTGAAAAGTTACAAGAGAAAGATCTGATCATCTTGAACACTCCAGATTTAACCGCAGTATACACAGCTCGTTCATGCTTAATCAAAGACCATAAATAACAAAGCACTAATGTTTATTCTCATTCCCTGCACAGATCAGATACAGGCCTGGAATTAATCAACGCTGGCACAAAATAAATGCAAGCAAAAAAGCAGTTTCATCGTCACAAATACAGTTTTTGAGTTCATTTTGGTTATTACAGAACTCACCAAACTGTGTACGCGTGAATGTGAGTGCTTCTGTATATGCGGAACCTATATGTAGGTGTGTGCATGTGTGTGTTTGTTTGTGTGCGCGTATGTGCATGCGTATGCACGTACATGTGTGCATGCATACGTTTCCTGTACCTGTGAGCCAGGGGCGGTGAGGCTGGTGGTGTAGTAGCAGGGCTTGCTAGTCATGCGGACGGGGAAGCCACATACACTCTGGAGTTCGCCTCTCAGGTCTAACAAGAAGGAACTCAGTGCCCCCTGTAGGTCAAACCTGGGAAAGCGCTGAACGGGCTGAGCCCTGATGCAGCACAGGGGGTATCTAAGCCAGGGTTGAGGACATAAGAAAACAGTCATATCAATCATAGCAAGAGTTTATGTTCAGACCCTGATTTCACACAGGGTGACATCAATCAATCACGGAATGTACCTTTTTGTTTGTCTGTACATCTATCCACCTATCTATTGTAGCTAGATAGCATGCATCTATCTGCAAATGGCGTTCGCAAGTACAGTACCCAGAAGGGGGAAGAAGCTGTCTCATATAAAATTGATTATTTTCTTAATACATGTTCAACTTCCTGACGTACAAAGTACAGATAAATCACTCCATATGACCTCACACACACACAGTAATGTGATCCGCTCTAAGTCTACAGCCTTATTCATACAAACACGGAACTTAGTCCCTACAAAGAGCATCAACCCCTACAGAGTCTGCATGAAATTACCATTCTTCCTCTCATAATGAAAAGCACATTCTGAAAAGGTTGGCAACATCGTCCAGGGGCTCTGTGCTAGGCTGCTTTATGACTCAGGGTCTCGCATCAGCAGATCAGAAACTTGGTTTGAAGCTGAGCGCTCTAAAGGTTCTTGGCATGTGTGTGCAAGTAGAAAGAGGTGAGCATCTGCATGTTTGTTGCTGATATAAAATTTGTCTTGGATAAAAATTTACTTCAATAACAAAATGATGTGTCTCGAGGCTCAAAATATATAAAAAGTGTTGTCAAGAGACTGAGCTGCTATTATTTTACACATACTTCAGTTACATTGTTTAAATATGAATGTTCATCTTGCATCCCGACAATAATATAACATTTGTCTTTTATAAGAAAAATTGGGTTGATGAACTATGGGCACCTACATTTTATTTTACACTAAATGGCTTAGTGACAAAGACAGTAGTGTTAAGCACAAATAATATCATTTTAAAATCACTATGTGAGTACGGTATGTATTTAAGTTTTACTTTTATCTTTAATCTGTGGAGCAGACCTCCATAATGTGTGTATGAAAACAGCAGGACAGGTCCCTCCACTGCTGGTGATGAAAACTGGAGCGAGTTGTTCCTGGAGGAGAGCTATCTAAAAACACTCTTCTCGCTCCAGCATCTATTCCTTAGTGACGACGGACGTGCTAAAGGATACGTGAACAGCCTCTCTCCCACCAGCTTGAAGTACACACTGCAGTAGACCACGTCCTGCTCGTCGACTGGAGGGAGCTGGTACCCATACTGCACCACAAACAGAGGCCATGAAAATGAGCGGTTTTCAGCATATCATGTCCAGAACAGACTTCGTCACTTTATCCCTGAGATTTAAAAAGGCAAGGAGTCTCCAGTGTCTTATACAATTTATTAATCTGTGAGACAACATATCTGGAGAACTGAAACACAAGACTAGTCAATAAAAAAACACAGTGATTGCAAATATTTGACAGAGCTTGATTGGTTCACTTGAACCTGTTTTATTCATAGCTGTAGCTGTCGTACATTTCAAGTAAAAGCAATATTAGTGTTATTTGTTTTTTATGAATGAACACCAATAGGCATAACCAAAATACATACAGCGCAAACAAAATGGATAAGATTGAAATAAACGCCGTGCATAATTAAATGACAAGCTAGGTGAGCTACTGCTCTTTGGTCTTTTAATTGCCAAAAGTGAGTCTTAAAAGTCGAGCTAATGGACTAATGCCCAATTCCTTAAACATTTCAAAGAAAAAACATAGGCTAGAGGGTAGCCAATATGTTACCTCCCAAGCAAATGCAAAGAACACTTCTCTGCTCCATTTAACTGTTCGCAAAAGTCAAAATATACAACCTAATACCTTGCCCATTTTTTAAATCAAGCCGAAACAGCGTGTTCTTACCCTTCATCCAAGCTTCATTAAACATTTTCAGATGGCCCATATTATTACGCAAACAAAACAAGATCCAAGTAGGTTTACTGTGCTCTTATCGTTTATTGTACCAATTAAACCAAGCGTTGCAAGCAATAGCATGTATGAAAGCAGTACAAGGGCCAAGGTAGTATAGTATAATGGTTAAGGAACCAGCCTTGTAACCGAAAGGATGCAGGTTCGATTCCCATGTAGGACACTGCCGTTGTACCCTTGAGCAAGGTACTTAACCTGAATCGCTTCAGTATATAACCAGCTGTATAAATAGATAAATGTTAAAAAAAAAGTTGTGTAAGTCGCTCTGGATAAGAGCGTCTGCTAAATGCCTATAATGTAATGTAATGTAAAAAGCCAAATTAAATGGAAGCGTATGATAAATAAAACTTGGCGTTGTTAGGCTACATACAAGTGCCAATGCTATTTTAATGACATACAAATTACAAATGCAAAAATACCATTTTCAAGCCTGACCCAAATTGTTTATGTACGAAACTAGCCCGACCCAAACCAATTCCACTGAGTCACAACAGGTTTGGGTAAAGAAATTCTGTTTAACTTGTGTTAAACGGAAAAGAATTCAAAGGGAAAAGACAGAATAATATATTGTACATAATTGAAAGTGTCATTTCTGGCACAGAAAGACAGTGTGGCTTTATTACAGTGATTTTGCAGTTAACTGGTTTGAACAGTTTGCTAAACAGCACCACAGATTTGCACTGCTGATTGTGAGCGTACTGTACCAGACTGCTCCAATGTTTCCGTATGTCAGCGTAGGACTGGAAGGGGCACTCGGCGGGTATCTGATGACTGATGCTAATGATCTGACCCCTCTTCATACTGTGGAAAGTGAAATATCATGTTCATTTTTGGTGTGTCAAAAATGTTTTAAAAAAACGGGATGCTACCATTATAATAACTGTAAGTGTACTGACAGAAAGTGTATTGTAAAAGTCTTGTTACTTCACCCTTCTCTAGCCTCCTCCTCCACACACACACACACACACACACACACACACAAACACACAGAGACTCTCAACGACTGCTGGTCAGAGGGAGCTAATTGAAAGAGGATACCTGGGAAGAATGTAGCACCAATTACTTGGCAAAGATAAAGACTGAATCACTGCGTCCCTGCTGCTGTGGAACCTCCTCATCACATTGGGAGCAATGTCAAAGCCCTCCAGCTGACCAGAAACAAATACAACCACCAATACTGCATTCAGAGATCAAGAGCTTACTATCCAATAAATAAATCAGTCAGTATGTGTTATTTGTGTTGTCTCGTTAATTTCCCTCTGCCTCATCTAGAAGAATTGAAGATGATTATTTAATTTATTTTACTCACACTGACAAAACTGTGAGGTCTATATACATGGCCACCATGTCACTTCAAGGTGTCGTCACCATGTGAACGTCACTGTTTTTGACAGATCACTTAGTATGGGACACTGTTAGCAATTGATTTGTGCTACAGTGCACCTGGTGTGAAAGTGGCTTTGTTTTGTTGTTTTTATCTCATGGCCACTGTGCAGCAGTTCCATTTCTGAATTTGGGCGCGTACAGACGGACGCTGCTCACCGTGGCTGGCGGGAGCCGGACTGCGTTGGCCTCCACGCTGAGACACAGCTGGCTCTCGCTGACACTGAGCTGCATTGCTGTCAGAGACACACAGCCTCCATGAACCCTGTGCGCTCGCATGTGAAGAATGTGAAAGTGGCCTCAGACTTATGGCCACATCCTGTCTAAGATCCTGACCCACTTGCATACCTTACATTGCAACCCTCTCGATAATAAACTACCTTCGGCTTGTCATAGGGCTGTTGTATCTAGGCTATGTAGTATCATATTAAGTAAGGGATATTTCCATTTTGGCTGAGGGCAAGTCTTTGTCTGCTTTGCGTCTAACTTCAGTAAATGTTAGCAGGGAAAAAAGCTTTACCATGTCCTATAAATACAAATACAACATTTCCCCAGTCAATTATTTATTTAAAAATAAACACTAATACATATTACCGGTGTTAAAAACACAGAATTATTGTATACTCACCAACAGCATTAAGTTTCCCAGAATAAGACAGAAAGTCCATTCCTACAGAAAAAAACATATGAAAGATAAAATGATTTTCAAATTTGATTATCATGGTGGAAATGTTTTTAATCTATTACTTAAGCAATTGTATATCTTAGCTGAAATCAAGAGACATTTTAAAATCAAATAGAGGTTTCAGGCAAACAAGACTTTCAAATAAAAGGTTGCTGGCTCTGAAGTATGGTAGTAGCAGTAGTAGTGTTTACTATATTGCACATTGCTGGGTATGGTCAAAGACCAGTAACCAACATAAGCAGTTTGCACACATCTATGCTGCATGCCAGGTTAAATTGTCAATACAAGATGAGTGGATTATTGCTGTACTCGTGCCTGTGGAGTGCTTACTGTGGCTGGATATGCCCATATCCTGTTCTGCATTTCCAGTGCATTGGAAATTTGCTATAGTTACAGTCACTAGTGGCTAGGTAAGCTGGAGCTGAAAGATCAATCACTACCTAAATGAAATATACTTGTTTACAGTACATAATTATTGCAATTTGTAAGAGCTAAATTTACTAACAGTGAGGAAGAATGAATACCAGTCTCTAATTGCTTTGCTTTAGTTAGAGGGGCTTCATTTCTCCATCTGCAATGCAACAAGTAAGGTGAAGGTGATCGTGATTAAAACCAATGAATGGCTGATACACATTTAAAGGGTAACTACACCCACTGTTTCAGCCCGTCTCTGCCCACGAAACAATTTTGAAAAATACTTTGTGGGATGAGCGAGAGAGAGGGGTGGGGACGGAGGAGCTGCCATCGTCATTTGCATAAATGAACGTACATTGTACAAATGATTACGTATAACTCGGATCAAACTGTCAAACTAGACGTTGCGCATCAAATATGAATCAAGATTCAGCAACTGCATGGCCTATTTCTCACCTGAAATATCTTCAGAAACATATTTTAGTGTACTATTTAAGTGGAATGAGAGACTTTATGAACAGGACTCAACGTTGTTCCGGTTTAAAAACGTGGAGGCGAAACGAAAGTAACGTAGTGGGTCTAACCAATCAGGTGCCGGCTGTTTCCGTTGTGGGCGACAACAATTATCCATATGACGTAGAGGTACCTCCAAAGAGGTACTCTGACATCACGATTGGGGTGGGGGTAGTGTGTGGAGCAGTAAGAAAATTTAAATTGTTAGGTGCAGCACAAAGACGCTTTTCTACCAGTTTCTCTCGATCTATGTTGTTATTTCAGAATTGTTGAAATAACAGAATGGATAAATCGGTTTCATTATAAAATAGGCATACAAACACGTTTACAGCTAAAAAAAATTATCTAGGGTGTAGTTACCCTTAAATAGATAACTTGACATTTTCAATAACTTCAAGTTAAAGCATTTTAAGTGTTGTATATTATGGTAGAGATTAGGGATGTGCGCGTTTAGTCGGCTAGTCGATTAAACGTTGCTACCCTCGCTAGTCGGCACCAGAAATACTAGTCGGTTAAACTTATTATTTTATTAATGTACACATTTAAATTACGTATTGACATAATTTGCACTGAAATGTCATGTTATCCTGGTCAAATGTTGCTTTATAAAAAAACGAGCATCCATTAATAATGTTAACAACGCTGGATTTAAATAAATAAAAATTTAAAATAAAAAAACGAAGGAAAAAAACAAAACGCATTAGCCTGTTCACCCTGCAAGTTAAACCAGCGAAGTGGAAAGAGTAAGTAGGCCTATCGCGTTGTTGAAAAGCCCAATAACGCTAATCTAATGTCAGGTCGATCAGTAGGCCTAATTGTTATTTTTTTGTGGGCCTATTATTGGTAGTTTTTCTGATGACCGATTACTATTTTTTACTGTATTTGCTATGCGATCGCGTTCACCCAATGAAAATGCCGTTGTAATAATCAGGCACGTTTCCTAAAATTTTTTTGTTATGTTGAATATTGTTTTCAATAAATGTTATTTGTTAACTTTTATTTCGTGAGTTGTCATGTTTTGTAGGATAATGTGCAATGTTCATAATGCAAGGCGCAAAGTGCCACACATTTCAGCTGCATTTAAAATACGATTTGGTTATTGAAGAATGTGATTAACGGTTTCAAATGGCTCTTATAATATACGCAATATTTTTTCTGACAATGTTTAACCTTATAGATTAAATTGTGCTCAATTTTGACTGTTTTATGAGTGTTTTCTTACTTTTAGACTAGTCGACGAGTCTAAGTTTAAACTTCCGTTTAAACGTCAGGGAAATTAGTCGTTAGGAACATCCCTAGTAGAGATTTTGCTTTTACAATAGATATGTGCTTGTATAAGACTTGTATGAGTCTTACATATGATTTGGAACCCTCCGACAGTTAAATTAATGCTTTATTATTGTGTCCAATATTTTATTGAAACAGTCAGTAACACCTCTGATATTGGTTTAGATCTGCTCAGATACACTACCACTGTGGGAGAATTTAAAAGAAAATGATATCCCAAAGTTATGAAAAATATCAGTTGGTGACTGATAAAATATATTTTTTATTGGTTTGGCCTACACACTAAACCAGAGCTTATTGGTTCTCAAAACATTCCAAGAAAGTTAAAAGGTAAAGTAGTACATAATTCTTCTGGTTTCCTTCATGTCAGTTGACCATTATTTCTAATTCCAAGAAGCATTGCAGGAACAGTCTTAGGGCTCAATTTTATTGAGCGAATACTGTTTGGTGATAACACTGTTGTGTCCTGATTATACTACCTGTAGGTGTGGCAAAGGTGTGACCCAAACCCAAATTTGCACTGCCTGAAGTCCTATGTTATACAGGGAGATAGACATGCTGATCCTGACCACTGCGTGCAACTCTTTGTGAATTTAACGTTGTGCAGCTGCGCTTTATTCATTCCTGACCATGACCATTTACTCTCCCATCTCTCTCCCAAATTATATTTAAAACTGTCAAGAGTTAACAATGTTTTAATTTCATCAGTCTGCTGGACTAAATTACCCTTTAGCTTGTGCTTGAGTTGTGCACGCTTTGTACCAGAGCTGAAATAAAGCCTTGAGAACATTATTCACTTTTGTCATTTTCATTGAAAAAATATTTGGCTGTTCATATTCACCAGTACGATTGTATGAATCATGCTTTGAATACTTTCCTTGGCAAGCAATTGCTTGGAAAAATACATGTTCTCAGGTTGTTTGGGGGTAATAGTCGTGGTATAAGGTTATCTCACAACCAAATTGGATTCTAAATTGAATGTTTCCCAGCCATTCTTCGAAACGTTTTTGTGTTGGCTGGGATACTACTTTGTCTCGCATGGTCCTACCTGCTACTAGGAACTGCCCGACTTTGTTCCAGTTTGGAGCTAGTTTGACAGTCAGGGTGTACGAGAGGCAGACCTGCAGAGTGCTGGGGAGGGCCCTCTGTGGAACTCCCATCTGTACCAACACAGGGAGTCTGTGACAATCACCATCAAAAAGCCCCCGTTTCTCTGCTGCTATGGCACATAATCAATAATAACCCACACAGCTTTCGTTTGGCTTTCCATAATAAGCAATCTGTCATGCTGCAAGGTCCCACTGTACCAAAATAAAAATAGCTTACCTGCAGATCATGTCTCTGTGCATAAGCCTGGATAATCCCAGTCTTGAAAAAGGTTATCTGAGGGATGATTGCGGCATTAAAATGCATGGTGCAACAATTAAAACAAAAGCAACGATTAAAACAAGGTTTACTAGTGAATGCTATATGAAGTGTTCAGTGTCAGGTGTCAACAGACCAGTAGAATGTGATAAATGGACTATGGTTTAATAAGCTTTACCTGATAAATGCTTGTTTTTTTGTCATATGACAGTGGGTCAGACATATTGAACATGACCCTGACTGTTCACGGTAAATTAAGCAATTTTGGCATGGCATTTTCTGTACTATGATGCTTTCTCTGTGGCCTGCTCTGCTTTCCCCTTGTCTGAATAAATTGAAAAAATACCTTAAAGTGTGCAGACTGTCCCCTCGCCTTTTATAAACAAAAATGCCTATGTGCCATTATGTATCATTATAACAAGTCTCAACATCCAGTGAATGATTCTACGTAAAGAAAAGTTACCAATTTGAAGTAAGCCTGTGATATGCTTTGTACAGTTTGTGATGGTTTTAGATGTACTGTCAGAAACTTCCTTTCCTCGTCTTTGTTTTTGATGGCTTTTATCCAAAGTATAGTGTAGAACATAATTTATGGAATGTGCACAGGCTACTACTGTTTTATAAGTAACATCTGTTCTACAGAAGCCACTTATTTGACGAAACAAAAGACACCCTTGAATACCTCTAGTGACACTGCGTGTTATAGGCTATCAGTGTCTGGGTAATTCATTATAGAAGACCAAACAATATTACGTTTAACTGAATCCACATCAAATAAATCTTGGTAACAATAAATAAGAATGCCATAGAGACCGATTTTGTTTGTTTTGCTTTGTTTTATTCCAAATGGCTAAAAGAGACCAGCAATGTGCAGAGATAAATTGTGTGTGCAGGAGTGTGTTTTTATTTTCTTTGGACTATAGAATTATGGGTGTTGTATCCCCTGCACCAAGGATTTCAAAGAGGAGATACTACTGACTTTGAAAGAGATTTGATTGTTGGAGCTCTTGGCAGGAGCATCAGTGAACAGACAGCTCAACTTGACGATGTTTCATGAGTAACGCTATCTAAGATGATGTCAAGAGCAGCCATTTTCTATATGAGCTATATTTTAGATATATATGAGCTATATTCTTTCATTCTAATACACTTTCTCATGTAAAAATTGTAACAACAAATAATAATAATTTTATACATAACAATAATAATAACAACAGTAAAATACATAACAAGATTATAAAATGAAAGGGCAACAGCATACTTACAGCCATTATAATAGTGATCTCTCCAAATGACTCTAAAGCAGGAGAAGCAAGTATGTCTGGATACAGGGATAGTAACTCTCTGAAAAGCATGTTGCAGTGACATAATTTATTTGCTTAGCAGTTTATTCTTGTGTTATCAGTTTACTGTGATACATTACATTTCCAAGTAGAGACAACTTGTGCAGTTTTTTGTGATGTAGCATGTGAACCCCCCCAGCTATAAAAATATATATACAAACCCCAATTCCAAAAAAGTTGGGACAGTATGTAAAATGCACATAAAGCCAGAAAGCAGTGATTTGTTAATTCTCTTTTACATATATTTAATTGAAAACAGTACAAAGAAAATATGTTTTACCTGATCAACTTTATTAATTTATGTAAATATACGCTAATTCTGAATTTTATTCCTGCAACACGTTCCCAAAAAGTTGGGACAGGAGCAAAAATAAAACTGGGAAGTTCAAAAAACACCTGTTTGGAACATTCCACAGGTAAACAGGTGATGCATGACTTGGTATAGAAAGATATCAAAAGACTCTCGATATCTTATTTATCATATCACACTATCATAAGGCCCTCAAGCCTCCCTCACCTGCATGACTTCACCTGTGTGTTCCTCAGTTCCCCATCATCACGGCCACAGAGCAGGGACAGGGTGATACAGCACAGCTTCCGTAGGTCTGGCAAGTTCAGGAAGAAGAGGTTCTGCTCTCCTATCTGGCTCATACTCAACAAGGTTGCTGTGAGAAGTAGACCATGCACTAAAAACGTTGATGAAACCTGACTCTTACTTGTGGCTACAGTAAATATGACATTGCGAAATAGGCTACCCTAGGTAGGTAACGTAGCATGCTTTGTGCCTCCATCTAAACCAACTGTCAAAGTTGATCTATGATTAATATAACCCTTGTTTAGACTACATCCTCAATCTGCACATCCAAGGATAGATTAACGTAAAGGATACTAGAAGTAATGCTCTGTCCAAAAGCAACAGTAGACTAGTAAGTGGGAAAGAGCATCGGGACTTCATAACAAATGTTTGATTCAAACCAACTGAAATGAAACCATTACATTAGGCTACCTTAATTTATAACATCTGATTATGATCTTTAGCGTAGCAACATCGTAGGCTACGCTAGCCTTACTCATGTCATGTTGACAAAACGTTTACTAATCTGGTTAGCTAGTTATTCGTGGAGAGGAAATATTTGTGCTGTTGGCTGTCTCAATAATCAAGAAAGATGTCCGATGTTTTGCAGAAGATATATGCCTACTGTACTGCCATGGACTATGTAAAACAATAACAAATATTCTATGAAATAACGTTAGTCCCGTGAACTGTGCAGATGTTGAAGTAACGTTAACTTTATGATTATCCGGCTTTATTCTGTTGACATTAGCTTAACGTTATACGGTACTGTAGCCTAGATCTTCAGTTAAACGTAGGCTCCTTGGATAACGTTAAGTCAAAAATATTGCTGAGAAATTCCAGAAAATTATATTGCAAGTCAGTTTCCCAGACACTGTAATGTAACGTTAAAGAATCTCACCCGGTCAAGTTTCCTTACAAGAAGTGAAATCCCTCAACTTTTTCGCGGCTATAGCTGCAGGCCTCTGTCTAGCCTAAAAGTTTTTTTTTACAGTAACGGTGAGCCTATTTTACATGCGAACTCGGTAGTTAGATTTTACATCTATTCACATTGATCTGAAACATCAGAACATGGCTCAGTACGTCGACCCAAAAAAAGTGCTTTTCCCGCATTCCTGACTGCAGTTGTCGTTCGGACTTCGTTGTTCATCGCGTGACAGCAAGCTTTCAGGAGGCCGCGTGGAGAACTGCCCCCTCCCCATGGTTTCTCCCACGAAAAGCTGTCAATTAAGAGGACGTAGCCTATAATGCTAAATATAGGCTATGCATGACTGTTTTGAACATCTTGTATGTTTTCTTTAACGAATTAGCTAATATAAAAGGCATATACAAAGCGTACTTTTCATATGGCATATTAATAGCCATCGTAATTCTGTTTTCTTCACATGCAGGCAGAGATTTTCTTTTATAGGGGGAGGGTCTCTGATGCAGGCGGCTTTAGCTAACAGCTGGCTAGCTGGCATCTGCTTTGGCAATGCTGTAGGCCTATTGCACATAAGATAATAATGTTTTTCTCCTTTCTATTGTGTTGTTATATATTGTACTAAATCAGCGTAGGCCATTTTTCAGTAGGCTAGCGTGCATTTCTTAGGTTACAATGCGCAAGTCCATTTTAATGCGTAGCTAATTGCTATATTTTCAGGGAGATAGGCTTCAGAAATACAAAATAAAACGAGGCTACCGGTGTATGTCATATGTAAATTCCCTTTATTTTATGAAAGGTAGTGTATGTACAGTGCCACTACCATCTATCCTAGATGTAGAGGAATTTAACTCTTTCAAGGATGCATGGATGATTATCGACCATAACATGTAGGCTATGGCAAATGGGCCAAGTCAAAAAGTAACAAATCCAAATCCTCTGCATGGGTACAGGTAAAAATAAGCAAATACATGCATGGTTCCTATGTCTTACTGATGTAGACAATTAGCTGGATGATCAGTAATTACAATATAACATTGTGTCATAGCATTCTCAAGGATACAAAACAATTACACATGCAAAGCAAAATCAAAGCAAATGTCTTAGAACATCTGTATTATTTGCAGGCCAGTTCAGTAACAGACTGGAAACCGAACTCAGAGAAAGATACACATTTTAAAAAAATTGATTCAGAGGCTCAGGGTTGGGGTCAATTCATAATTTTGGAATTGATTTCAATCCATGAATTGGAATTGGGATTCCAATAAATTAAAAAAATACATTTCAAAGAAATAAATTCTATTCATTTATAGAACATGAAAGGTTAATTCATTTGGAAATATGCCTCTTCTGGCTTCCAAAAGCATCTATCATTTATCACTGAACATTGCCAATGTCATTACCTTAATTTATTTTCAACTATTTTGCTAAATTGAAATAATTTATAATTTATGGATTATATTTAGATTGCATTACATTATAGGTATTTAGAAGATGCTCTTATCCAGAGCGACTTACACCTTTTTTTATTTTTTTATACAGCTGGATATATACTGGAGCGATTCAGGTTAAGCACCTTGTTCAAGGGTACAACGGCAGTGTCCTACCTGAGAATCGAACCTGTAACCTTTCGGTTACCAGACCAGTTGCTTAGCCATTATACTACACTGCCGCCCGATTTACAAACTACACATAAACTTATCTTTAGGTATTACCAAAGTACTGTCCTTCTTTTTTTTATAATGGTGTATATGTTATCGTCCTTGTAAAAATATGTAATTGTTATCAAAGTGAAGATTGTTTAAGTGATTACTGTTACATCCGCCATTTCCCTCCAGTTCACCTTCCTTTCATTTCTCTTGTTTTCCCATTTCTCATCTTTCAAGTGGTGTGTGGCAAGTTCGAGTGCCACCGCTCGAGAAGGATTTGAGACCACACAGACGCTTTTGAAAACACGTTGGTTATTTTTATTTTTGTTTGTTTTCGTTTTCTCGGCTCTGGCTTCTTGGAGCTTCTACTTCCTCCGTCTCCAGCCAGCCCCGTTTGTCCGCCCGTCTCTCCCTTTTCAAGCCCCGGCTCACTGTCATAGCAATCAGAAACAATTAAACCATTATTCAATCACGTTTCCCCGTGATGCTGATTAACTTATGACAGCTGTGGCTCCGGGTCCGAGAGCCGCTCCGCTCACTCTCTCTCTGCACGCAGAGGCTAACCACGCCCACCCTGCCACATGGTGTTTTTCAGTTCACCCTGTCTGTCTTGTACCTGTCAGGTATTTGTTTCTGATTTATTTGTGGTTTCACTGTCCTCTGTCTTGTATTTCTGTCACTCCCTGTCTTCGTCACAACTTTCGGGAGTCTGTGGGGATTTCGGGTTTCTCTGTATTTCCTCTCATTCCTTCCTTCTTACTAAATTATTTAATTGTAAATAATACTAATTAACTATCAATCACTAACATCTTAGAATTAGGGTCTACTAATCTACTAATGACTAACTTGTGTATATAATACTAAACAACTAATTGACTAACATTAGGGATTTCGAATTTTCTACTAACATTACTAATTACTAATTCATCTTGAGTTTCTACCTGCAGCTGTCATTCTTCCTCGTTATCCTATCCCTGTATCTATCTGTGATTTCGCATTCTATGTGTCCACTTACGTGTTCCTCCCCTTCGAGCTGTGCATTTGTTACCTGGTAAACTCCAGGTCTGTTGTCGTCATTGTCTATGTGAAAATCCAGTCCGTGTTTTACGTCTGCCCTCTGTTATGGGTCCTTGTTACCCTCATTGTTCTTACCTGTGAGCCATCTCCCCTCCCTGTTTCCTCACACCTGATCCTCATTTTCTCGTGTCCGATTGATCTCCTGGTTTTGACCTCTGTCGGTGTTCTCGCGACCCTGTTTTCTGGATTTGTTTTGTACCTCTGCCGTGCCTTCCCGTGTTTTGACCTCTGCCTGTTTTTTTACTTCTCTTTGGATTTGGACTTTGTACCTTTGCTTGAACATTAAACTTCGGTTTTTTGTACCCCTGCCTGCTTTTGGGTCCCTATTTACCACCGATCGTTACAGTTTGTACAGTTCACTCTCCCCCTCTGCTTACATTCCGCACGCACTTTAATTCTTCCATCAGTACTCTCACCTGTTCCTCACTCTATTTAAACTCCCCAGTTTCATTGACTCACTGCCAGTTCGTTGTTTGTCTCAGCTCCGTCTAGACATTCCCTGGCCATTCTGTTTGTTTTTGAAATTCTACCTAACCTGTTTGTTTTCTGTTCCTCACTCCAGCCCGCCCTGCCTGCTTCCCATCCTGTTCACTCCTGCCCCGTCTCCTGCCCAGCCCTGTTTATTTCGCCAACCCTGTTTCCAGTCCGTTACCTAGCCTTCCCTGTTCCATTGTCTTTTTCTGACCACTCTAATGAATATACTCCTGTCTAAGTTTTTGCCTGAGTTCTGCATTTGGGTCCAAACCAGTGTTTGAACCACAACAGAACTGGCCAGCTATGGACCCTGCAGGCTCAGAGCAGCTCCAACTCGCCATCCACCGGATCTGTCCTGCCTTTATTCCCCAGAAGCCAGTCCTGCTTGTCCTGATTCCATCATCCTTCTGTCCTGCGTGGTGGCTGCAGTTACATGGGAGATCGAGGGAAGCATCAGGACTGTCCAGGTAACCCAACCGGATCCCAGAAATAAACCTGATTCTCGCCTGTTTGTCCCAGACACTGTTCACTCCCAGGTCCTGCAGTGGGCACACTCCTCTCGTCTGTCCTGTCACCCGGGGGTCCAGCGCATGGTGTCCCTGGTTCAGAGGAGTTTCTGGTGGCCCACCTTGGAGACAGATACCCATGCCTTCATCCTCGCCTGTTCCACCTGCGCCAGGAGCAAGGCCTTCCACTAGCCCTCCGCTGGTCCCCTTCATCCCCTTCCTATCCTGGGCCGTCCTTGGAGTCACATCGGGGTGGATTTTGTCACCGGTTTGCCACCCTTACCACTATCCTTACCGTCATTGACCGTTTGTCCAAGGTGGTCCATTTTGTCCCTTTACCTAATCGTCCCTCAGCCTCGGAGACAGCGAAGCTCCTGGTCCACCATGTGGGCCCCAGTTCTCCTCCCAGGTCTGGAAGGCATTCTGCCAATCCCTGGGGGCCTCCACCAGCCTGTCCTCGGGTTACCATCCGCAGACTAATGGCCAGACGGAGAGGGCTAACCAGGACCTGGCAGCAGCCCTGCAGTGCGTGATGTCCCGTAACCCCTCCTCCTGGAGTACTCCCACAACTCGCTCACAAGCTCTGCCACCGGGTTGTCCCCGTTCGAGTGCTCTCTGGGTTACCAACCCCCCCTGTTCCCTGCCCAGGAGGAGGAGGCCTCTGTCCTGTCTGTGCAAGCCCATTTCCGGCGGTGCAAGAAGGTATGGAGGGACACACGCACCGTATCTCTCCGTACCACCACCCACACTCAACTCGTACCGCAGCCCCCCAGTACACCTCTGGACATCAGGTCTGGCTTTCCACCTCCACCATTCCCCTCCAATCCACCTCCAAAAAGCTCCAGCCCCGGTTTATTGGCCCCTACCCCATTGATTCCATTATCAACCCCTCCACCATCAAACTTAAGCTCCACCCCACCTTCCACGTTTCCCAACTTAAGCCTGTCTCCTCCAGCCCACTCAGCCCTCCTGCCGAGCCCCCTCCACCACCCCGGATCATCGACAACATTCCGGCTTATACAGTTATACAGCCACATCCTCGAAATCTACCGGTGTTTTCTGCCCATATGTTCACATTCCCTGATACAGTTGTCCAGGCATATAGCCGTGGTAACAAGATCACTGAACGTGGCAGGTGGTTCGAGCATAGCCAAAGCGTTCTTTATAAGATAAGATAACGCCTTTATAAATAAAGATTTCAGCGGGCCGTAAGACTAACCTGTTTTCCCGGTTAATGCTCGAAAAGTGATAGCGAAAGCCGCTACGGTGTCAGTTCCCTGGCGCAAGCTGGTCAATCACCTGGCTGCCTCCTCGCCTGATATCTCGTGATCAAAAACCAGCTGCATCTCCTTCATGAGCTGAATGAAATCACGCATTACAGGGGCATCGGACCGAATCAGAGGGTCAGCCCAGGCGAGAGCCTGATCACACAAAATAAATGCTACGTGGGATTCTGGTGTAGTAAAGCGGGAGGGTTGTGCTTTAAAAGCAATAAAAATGGAAGGCATTTCCCTGGTTCCCCACCATAACGTGGTGGTAATTGGAGTTTGGGCTCCTTAATAGTATGTGGGGTGGGTACGGGGGGAGTTTGTGCTTGCGCTACTGGGGGAGGATTGACTGCCATAGAAAGCCTATAAATGCTTTCCGTTAGCTTTTGCAGGCATTCTCCTTGGCTCTGCAGTTGTTCCATCAACTGAGCTTGTTGAATTTGCAGGGTCAGGATAACCTCCTCAGGAGTAACCCCTATAGCGCCCTGGCTAGGCAGCGTTTTGTAAATCTCCTTAGAAGTTGCTGGCTTTTCCATACTGTGAGGGTTGTTGTAAGGTTCGGAGAACCAAACGCGACCGATAAGGATTCTAAAAGTGTATCTCGAAAGATACGCCACAAAAGCAGAATAAACCGCACCAGGAAGGTTGAAAACCAAAAGAAAAACCCAGGTAATGGGTGAAGGAAAAAAATAGAAAATCAAGCCTGTTACTTAAGCTCTAGTAAGAAAAGGTAAACAGGTCGAGGGTGTTAGGATAAACGAAAGATCAGAAGTGAAAGAAATAACCAATCTAATCCTAAAAAAATAATCGGACTTGCTACGTTTCTATACCGTTTACAGACTTTGTTTGTCAACGTTGCTTAGACAATATGGAAGTGTAGAAAGACGGAAGTCCTGAGCTATTTATAACCAGCAGGAAACTCAAAACAGGTGTGAGGAATAATAGCCGGGCGATATCCAAACACCGAAACGGAGGCGGAAAAAATCTGATAGATTGCCCCGTCGCCGCTAATAAGAATGACGACCGCAGAAACAGCAGAGGCTGCAAAAAACCATGAAAGAAACATACTTGCGGACACAGAGTATCTCAACAACTGTATCTCAGTTACAAGATCCCATGACCTACTTGACTTGAAGAAACGCTTACATTTTTTTTTAGTTTGTTTCCATTCTCCCCTTGAAATTATTTTGGTGCAAGAGCTGGTATCCATGCCTATTAACTGCATTTTAATGAGATTTGTGCTTTGTTATGAGAAGGAATGTAGGTGTATTTCTCTCTCATAAAATGTGTACATTGTTCTTCCGGACAGTGAATTTTGAAAATTGCTGAGTGGAAGAATGCAAGAGCCAGCAAATACTTAATGTTCGGTGCGGTGATAAAAATACAAGTTCAGCCAAAATGCAGCTTTTTGCGCAATACCAAATCTCTTACTCTTGCTCCCACAGTCCTTTGTCAGTCATTTGTTTTGGACTGTCAGTACTACCAGTAGCTGATCTGTAAAAAGTAAAAATGGTATTTTGGTTTTTCTTCCCGTTGTTTTTGCTTATTCACATGTTTTCAATAATTTAAAAGATGCATTGATATCTACAGTTTTTTTTTTACTATCTAGTAAATTAGCCAACCCATTAAAGATAAAAAAAAACAAGATGGTATATCCAAAAGTTACTACTACTACTACTATTACTAAAATATAATTGAGATATGTGAATAAATCAGGTGTTTTAATATTTCTTCTCACATTATGATTATTTCCATAAGCAATTATTTTTGAAGGGGAAACAACACAATTATCCAAAGTGTCATCACGTGGTCACAGAACCAAAGACCAGGTCCTTTCACGTGGTCAAAGAACCTGGTGGCATAATTTATGGGTCTTGCTATAATGAAATGGCCTAATGTATACTTTGTCATGGGTATATGAAGGTTATCGTGAAAGCCAGCAATGATATCAGTTCACTGGTGTACCGCTAATTCAGGTTTTATTTACATAAACTGTACTGCAGTTGGCAGCTCTATTCAGCTATTCCCTACAGTATATGTAATCAGAGAAGGAAGGAAGGCCTATTGTTGAATGTGAATGCCAGTCTCTTCCATATAACATGTTGTGTTTGTGCTCACATGATGACCATCCAAAAATAGCAAAAACAAGTAAGTGTGTGCACAATACTACATATTTTCATATTTCTGAATAATAGAATTTCTACTTTTAAGCTAGCTAATGGTACCAAACAGTAGAATTGTACAAAACAAACACAAATTTTACTAATGATTATTTATACATTAAATACAGTATGTAAACATACATACATACATGCAAATATGTTTTGAGAGCTCCTTTCGGAGACATTCTTTATTGACCATAGTCCTGACTGTTTTAAGTACCTTCTTTTCTCCTCTTTTTGAACAGCTGGGAAAAATATAGGTTTTTCCTCCCTGTTTTCCAATAAGCTGGATTGGTGCCAGGAGCAGTTCTGTCCACACAGCACCTCTTGTGTCATTTTGTCCAGCAGAAACAGAAAACGTGGGTCAGCAAAGATTGCAGTCTGGAAAGAGGTAATATAAGTAAAATAAGACATAAGAAAATATGTTAAATAAGAAAGATTTAAAAGTGCTGACAAGAAACTGCAAAAGAGGATACATTTTCAACTGGTCTTTTGATTGGCAGATTGGGGGCCCTGTCTTAACAGTTTTAACCAGTCTGCTTAAATTATGGCTTGTAGGTAAAATTGTGAAATTATATATTTGGCCATAACAAGTACATTTCCAACATTCAAAGAAGCTGACTCTGTTAATTTAGGTAATCCACTCCAGCCGTAACTGGCAGATCATTTTTTCTGTCATGGAACACAGAAAAAGATTATGTTGGCAGCCATAGGATAACACATCTGAAACTTTACAACAGCGTTGCAGTGACCCCAGCTGGTGCAACCTGGTCCTCCTTTGTTAAGATTTGAGATTGTTCTACATTTCCAGTATTTGGTAGACACTCTTATCCAGAGTAAATTACGCAATTTACATTATTTGCACACTAACCACAATAATTTACTGAAGCATTTCAGGTTAAGTACCTTGCTTAAGGATACAATAGTGCCCCCACCTGGGAATGAAGTCTACAGCCTCTGAGTTATAAGCATAGCTTCCAAACCGTTATACTAGACTTGTCACCCACCCAGTTTATTCAGTTAAACAGGCAACAGTATCAAGGTTTGCATGTGTATGCATGCATTATAACTGTTACGGCACATCCTACCCCTTCAAAGTAAACAGTCAATCAGAATAATTTAATTCTATGCTCCTTCTCAGGAACCTCTGGTAGTAATTGTACCAGAAAGCCCAAGGTATAAATGTACAGCTAATTCATTAAATTTGTTTCTTACCGTATGAAATTATAGGATGTAGGGGATAGGGCTTAGGTTGTAGGGCATAGCATGTAGGGCATGCCCTCTGTCTACACCCAACAGTGACAGCCATACTCTAAGCTCTTTCTCATCTTTGTCTGTTCCCATTTAAGTTTAGCTGCTTTGGCAGAACAGAGTGCCTGAAAAAATCATCCTGTATAGAATAGAATAGAATAACTTTTATTTTCCTGTGAGGGAATTTCAGTTGTAGCCACCAGCAACAAAAAAACAAACAGAGAGTGGGGCAGACCCACAACACACAAACAAACATATCCAATAAAGTCCAATAGAATCATTGAATTATCAAACAAATTAGGTGAATTAAAGTGAAGGTATTTACCTTATAAAGGCAGGGAGTCTCATACCTAATGAGTGGTTATCACTAGAGTTCAGATCCCTATCAGACACACAATTTTTTCGTACATCCCCACATTGGCTTTGTCAAAGGTTTTGAATAACTTTGTTAACCTGACACATTCATAGTTTACTGCGCTGGAGACCCAATGTTCTCAGCCAAGGGAACCAGTCGTGATTCTAGATTGTGATATGAGACAAACGCATCTAAAGCATCGTTAGCAGGCAGCAGCAGGTTGTGAAGAGGTGGAGACATACTCACTTTTTCTTTAGCAGTGAATTGCTAAAAGTGTAACTTCTTTTGGATGTAAGATAATGCCTGCTGTACCACGGAATCTCAATCTGCTCCTTGTTGTGTATCTTCAGGGACTCGGTGTGGGTGCATTTAGGGGCGGGGTGTTGTGACAGATATACAACAAGTCTATATACACTATATACACAAGTCTGGAGAGGAAGTTAGCATACTGGACTCTGGACCTGAGGGAAATAGTTAAAACAAGGTAGTTTGCATTCACATGAGCCTGATACTTACATTTTTCAGCAAAGGTGAGACTAAAGAGTGAGTCAGTGTTTTGACTGTGTTTTATCTGCTGCCAATTGTTCATATCGAAATCATATCGAATACATTTTGTAACGCTTGATTTTGTTTTAGGCATTTCATATGAATATGAGTAGGTGTACACAATGAATAGAGAGAAAAATATAACTTTTTAATATCACTGATAAATTGCTTAGCAAACGCAACATAAAATATTTTCCACAAAAACATGCATTCTGGTATCAACAAAGTTGGTTCTGCAATTTTGTTACATTGTTTTCAAAAATATGACGCTGCTTTCACATACCAGAGGCTCTAAGACCAGTTATTTTCCTGTGTAAAATGTGCATATATGCATACATTTTGTGTGCACAAATCTTCATACTGCACAGTGAGAAATATGTTTGGACATGTCCAGTAAAAATATTCCAAGCAGTGCCACTTAAGGATTTTCCACCACTGACTTTTCTGCCAGAATTACCTTACGCCTAAGAATGTCCCCGCAGTAAGCCAACGAAATTGCATGTGGGCGTGACTTTTTACCAAAAAGCTAATAAATGCTAAACGGTTAGACAACATATGATGAAACTTGGTGTGTCCATTGACAACTCAATCCTGAGGACAGCCCTAAAGAATTGGCCTGATTAAACAATAGGGTGGTCATCACAGACTCCGCCCCCATTACCAATCTGGTGGCGTACGATCTGGGTGTGTCGGATCACAAGGTAATCTCAATGGAGCTGCCATCCCCATCTCTAGCCCATCACACCAAGTCCAAGCACCAAATCTGTTTTAGAAACATTAAAAACATCAACCCTGACGCCTTGACTTCTGACCTCCAGAAAATCTCATCTGCACTTTTTTCATCAGCTAACGACTCAGTGGACTTCTACAATAAAACCCTGGGCAGTGTCCTGGATCTTCATGCCCTTGTAAAAACCAAAACAGTCACTTTCTCCCGCTCAGCACCCTGGTTCAACAGTGAACTACGGAAAATGAAGGCAGCTGGACGTGTACTTGAGCGGCGTCTTAAAACATCTGGACTCACTGTTCACAGACTAGCCTATCAAGATCACCAAAAGGCCTACTCAAAGTCCCTCAGAGACGCACGGTCACTACACTACTCCAGCATCATCAACAAAAATCCCGGAAACTCCAAGCAGCTTTTCTCCACTATAAAACATCTCCTTAAGCCACAAACCCCATCACAAACCGAACCCACTGATGAACAGTGCAATGGTTTTATTGACTTTTTCTGGGCAAAAGTGAACACCATCCGTTCCCTTCTCTCCAACACCTCCTCTCTACATCTCCCAAATGCTGACCCACAGCCTGTGATTTCCCCGCGTCTCTGCCATTTCGCTGAAGTCATACCGAGAGAGGTTGAGGGCATCATCCGCAAGATGAAACCCTCCACCTGCACCCTGGACCCTTTTCCCACTGCCCTGGTGAAATCTAACATCCGTACTCTATACCCCCTGATCACCCATGTCATTAACCACTACCTCCAAGCCGGCCATCTTCCATCTGCTCTGAAAACTGCTGTTATCAGACCCCTCCTCAAAAAACCCACCCTTGACCCAGAAGTTCTTGCCAATTACAGGCCCATTTCAAACCTCCCATTCCTGTCAAAGGTGCTGGAAAAAGTGGTTGCTGCTCAGCTCCAGGACCACCTAAATTCAAACAAACTCGATGAAAAGTTCCAGTCTGGTTTCCGCACCGCCCACAGCACTGAAACAGCTCTGGTCAGGGTCACAAATGACCTGCTGATGGCGGCTGACGCTGGCTCTCCATCCCTTCTGGTCCTCCTGGATCTGACTGCAGCATTTGATACAGTTGACCACAAAATTCTCCTCAGCCGCCTCCACTGCATCGGTCTCTCCGACTCTGTACTACTCTGGTTCCAGTCCTATCTGTCTGGGAGAACCGAGTATGTCACCCTGGGAAACGCAAAGTCCCGGACGTACTCTGTCACCTGTGGCGTCCCCCAGGGGTCAGTTCTCTGACCCATTTTATTCATTCTTTATATGCTTTCCCTAGGTAGTGTCATTAGCCGGCATTGAATCTCATTCCACTGCTACGCTGATGACACACAGCTTTATTTAAAAACTGCTCCTAACCCCTCTGCCTCCTCATCATCTCTCACCACCTGCCTTGAGGAGATAAGGGCGTGGATGAAAAACAACTTCTTGCAGCTAAACGACTCTAAAACCAAAACCATCTTAGTTGGCACTCCCCACCAGGTCCAGTCATCCCCCATAACTCACATCACCTTCTCTGGCCAAAACATTCCCCTCTCCTCATCAGTCATCAACCTGGGCATTAGGTCCGATCCTCATCTGACCTTTGACGCCCACATCAAACACCTGTGCAAAACCTCCTTCTACCACCTCAAGAACATCTCAAAACTCCGTCCCTCACTCAGCCTACCAGACGCTGAGAAACTCGTCCACGCCTTTGTCTCCTCAAGGCTGGACTACTGTAACGCACTTCTCATCGGGATCCCTAGCAAGAGCCTTCAGAAGCTCCAATACATCCAGAACAGTGCTGCGAGGATCCTGATGAGAGTGCGTAAGTATGACTATATAACCCCCATCCTTCACTCACTTCACTGGCTCCCTGTATCCTCCAGGATTGCTTTCAAAATTTATCTGCTTACACATCAGTGTATCCATGGAAATGCCCCCTCTTACCTCAAGGACCTTCTCACCCCACAAACCTCCACCCGAAACCTGAGATCCTCAAACTCCTACCTTCTCCACCCACCCAGAACTCGGCTCCGCACTATGGGAGATTGCGCCTTCTGCTCGGCTGCCCCCGCCTGTGGAATAATCTGCCCGATCACCTGAGGGCATCACAGACGATCAAAATTTTTAAGAAAGGTCTAAAAACCTTCCTTTTTAACAGAACCTTTTCTTAAATTTGTACTTTCGCTTTTATCTGTGCTTTTTAGGTTTTATTATGGCCAGTTTTTATTATGACTCTTACTGTGTTGTATTGTTGTTGTTGTTTTTATGCTCCACATATGCTTTGTAGCACTTTGAGATCTCCTTGAAATGAAAAGTGCATTACAAATAAAATGTATTATTATTATTATTGGTGCTATAGAGTGCAACCATTTTTAAAAATGCGTTTTTATGTAGAAATGTGAAACTTGCTACAGTGACTAATCACCTCAGTCTGAATATGATGATGTATGTTTAGGTAACTGCCATCTTGAATTGGTGGCCATTTTGGATTTTGTTTGTTCATATACCTTTTCCGACTTTCACCTGGTTGATTCAAATGAAACTGGGCACTCTGATAGAGGGTATCTTCAACCACCAGTACCCAAATTTGGTGCCGATTGGCCATAGGGTGACGCTATAGCAGTCTTTTGAATCAAGAGTTAAAATCCTGCTCCGTTTCACTTAGAAACCTGAAACTAATGCCACAATATTCCTCTTTTCACACAGAATAAATTTGCCTTAAGGCAGTGGCGTTGCCCAACCTATTTTATGGGGCTTTAGCCCCCGCCAAAATTAATTGTCGCCCCCTAAATATTTTTTAAGCCACTAGTTTTAATCATTAAATTTTTTTCAGATTGACTTGACAAAATGCTCCATCGACACTCCAGATTCAGATTCTGGCGCTAGGACCCTGAGGAGGCTTAATCTAGTGCAGCCATTGATTAGAGTGCTGTGCGGTGCGTGCACGGAGCTGTGTGACCGCTCAATTCAAATGACCGCTACAGAGAATGGGTTAACTTATAGTATGAACATTCCAATGCTGCTGTAACAAATCATAGTCTAGTACTTGTGTGCTTACACAATCCATTATTTTTCCTGATGTTGTAGTGCCTGCTGTGAAGCCACTTTTTTACTATTCTGTCCCCAATGTGTGTGTCTGTACACAATTCGACAGATAGCTAACACGCTTCAAGAGAAATTCAGAGGCTGGAGTAAAGTTGAATGCTCTTTATGTCAGGGCGTTGTAGTGGTACAACGATGAGCCAAATGCGAACAGAGAATAAACAATGTGGAAGAACCTCCCAGCCGTAGCCGAAAACCAAAAAACACCCTTGATAAACGAAATCGCCACGTAAACACGGGCGAACTAAACTGATAGGGATAGCACAGCAAAACCGAAAGACACCTTCGGAACTTGACTAATACGCCCGATAACTGGTGAAAGAAATGAAAGTAAAATAACACTCACACCCTCAAACAACACAGAGAGCGGGAGTAGGAAGGAGAAGAGGAAAGGGAGAAATACAAACAATACTCCCTGAGCTTCTAAGTGGTTATTTGCAAAGCTCTGTAACGCGAATAAAGAACAAAATCTTTAGATACTTGCGTGCAGAGAAAACAGACAACGACCTAAAACATTCGTGCAGGTACGAAGTGATAACGAAGCGTCAGGAAGCGGAACTCAGGGATATAAGTACCTCCTGACGCGGACGACAGGTGAACCAACTAATCACCTGGCGAAAGGAAAATCCCGCACGGGAATGCGGGGAACAAATCCGATAGAGAAAATATGTGAGGCGTGGAATTTAGAGGAAAGGGGAGTAAAACCATGACAGGACCCCCTCCCTAAGGGACGACTCCAGGCGATCCCTCAGCTCGATTATTACGGAAATTCCTGATAAGCTGGGGATCCAAGATATCTCTAGAAGGAACCCAGCAACGCTCCTCAGGACCATAGCCCTCCCAATCCACCAGAAACTGGAAACCACGGCCTACCCGTCTCTCCGCCAAAATGCGGTGAACCGTGTAAACCGGGCCCCCCCCGACCATCCGAGGAGGGGGGGGGGGTCTCTCGGCCGGAGACAAAGCACTGACTAGTACCGGCTTTAGTCGAGAGACGTGGAAGGTGGGGTGAACGCGCATGGAGCGCGGCAACTGGAGACGAACAGTAACGGGATTAATCTTGTGAACAATCTTGAAAGGGCCAATGTAGCGTGGGGCGAGTTTTTTAGACTCGACCCGCAGAGGCAAATCCCGCGTGGAAAGCCAGACCCGCTGGCCCACCCGATAAGAGGGAGCCGCGCGACGATGCTTGTCGGCGGAAATTTTCTGAGTAGCAGATGCTTTCAAAAGGGAATTGCGCACTCTCCTCCACACTGCACGACACCTCCGGACAAAAGAGCCGGCAGACGGGACCTCCACATTTCTCTCCAGCTCCGGAAAAAGCGGAGGCAGATACCCTACCTGGGCCTCAAACGGAGAAAGACCCGTGGAGGCATTACGCAGGGTATTGTGGGCGTATTCAGCCCAAGGGAGGTACCGACTCCACGAAGTGGGGTTAGAGGCTGCCAAGCAGCGCAGAGTGTTCTCCAGCGTTTGGTTAGTGCGTTCAGTTTGTCCGTTAGTCTGTGGATGGAACCCAGAAGACAGACTAACGGACGCCCCCAACTGTGTGCAAAAGGACCGCCAAAACTTGGCGATGAACTGGGGGCCACGGTCAGAAACCACGTCGCGAGGCAACCCGTGAAGCCTAAACACGTGCTCTACTAATAACTGAGCCGTCTCAGGTGCAGAAGGCAGTTTAGCCAAGGCTAGGAAATGTGCCGCCTTAGAAAACCTGTCCACAATTACCAGGATAACAGTGTTTCCCTGAGAAGCGGGTAACCCAGTCACAAAATCAAGAGCGATGTGACTCCATGGTCGACTGGGGACAGGCAGAGGACGTAACAACCCCGCGGGTGAACGCCGAGAACCCTTGTTCCGAGCACAAATAGGACAAGCAGCGACAAACTTGCGGACATCTCTTTCCATACCAGGCCACCAGAAACGTCTGGAGAGAAACTCCTTGGTACGGTGAACGCCTGGGTGAGCGGTGATTTGTGAGGAATGACCCCACTGGAGCACTTGAGACCTCACATTGGGCGCCACGAAAAGGCAACTGGCAGGGCCACCACCAGGATCCGGATTCCGTCGCAAAGCGTTCTGAACCGCTACTTCGATGTCCCAAAATACCGGGGCTACAATCTGAGCGCCTGGCAAAATGGACTCAGGGGAGACGGAACTGTCGGACTGATCAAAGATACGGGAAAGTGCATCAGGTTTAATGTTTTTAGACCCGGGCCGATAAGTGAGTAGGAAATTAAAACGGGTGAAAAACAATGACCAGCGCGCCTGCCGAGAATTGCGTCTTTTGGCCTGCTGGATGTATTCCAAATTTTTGTGGTCCGTCCAGACCGTAAAAGGGTGTTCGGCCCCCTCTAACCAATGCCGCCACTCCTCCAGAGCTAATTTGACAGCCAGCAGCTCCCGATCCCCTACATCGTAATTCCTCTCAGCCGGAGTAAGGGACCGAGAGAAATATGCACAGGGGTGCATCTTGCGATCGATGGGAGAGTGCTGGGACAGAATGGCGCCTGCTCCCAACTCGGAGGCGTCAACCTCCACGACAAACGGAAGGGAGGGATTGGGCGTGACCAAAATGGGCTGAGAGCTGAACCTCCCCTTTAACTCCCTAAATGCGGAATCCGCTCTGGAACTCCACTGAAATTGCCCTGCAGTAGTCTTTTTGGTAAGGGCGGTAATGGGTGCAGCGAGCTTGCTAAAATTCCTAATGAACCGCCGATAAAAATTGGCGAACCCTAGAAAGCGCTGAACCTGCTTCACAGAACGAGGAGTAGGCCAATCAAGCACTGCAGAGACTTTATCAGGATCCATGTGAACCTTACCCTCTGACACGATAAACCCTAAAAAGGAGATGGTGCTGACGTGAAACGAGCACTTCTCCGCTTTCACAAACAGTTTTGCCTGTAGGAGGGCCTTCAGAACCTGTTTAACGTGCTCGATGTGCGTTTGCCGGTCTGCGGAAAAAATTAGAATATCGTCTAAGTAGACGAAAACAAATTTGTCTAGCATCTCCCGTAGTACGTCGTTTACCAACGCCTGAAACACAGAGGGGGCGCTAGAGAGACCGAAAGGCATGACCTGGTACTCGTAGTGGCCGCTATGCGTGTTAAACGCAGTTTTCCACTCATCGCCCTCACGCATGCGCACCAGGTTATAGGCGTTGCGGAGGTCGAGTTTAGAAAAAATCACTGCCCCCTGGAGGCGTTCAAATGCCGAATTCATCAGGGGAAGTGGGTACCTATTTTTTATAGTGATGGCGTTAAGCGAGCGGTAATCGATACATGGTCTCAGACCCCCGTCCTTTTTTTTTACAAAAAAAAACCCCGCCCCAGCAGGAGAGGTGGAGGGTCTGATGAAGCCGTTAGCCAGCGCCTCCTCGACATACTCCTTCATGGCCGTGCTCTCGGGAGCAGACAAGGAGTATAAACTGCCTCTGGTAGGGCTGGTACCAGGATGCAGTTCAATGGCGCAATCGTACGGGCGGTGAAGGGGGAGGGTGGTGGCTCTTTGTTTGCTGAAAACCTCAGCCAGGCTAGCGTAATTGGAAGGAACGTTGGGAGGTAATGGGAATTCTAACGACCCTGCCAAGCTAACCCTCCCCGTCTTGGAAGAGGGAGAGAGAGAAGGTGACCACCGAATATCAGAGTCAGAAAACTCTTCCTGGGAACTCTCCTCCCAACCAGACAGACTATCAGCACGAGAGTCCCATTCCAGACTCTCGTCCTCAACCTCCGATCCCAGGACGGAGTCTTGAGAATCCGAAACAATAATACTCTCCTCTGTCTCTGAGTCGGAGCTGCAGTCAGTAGCTCCTGAATGTCCCCTCGAACCCCCAGATAGAGGAACGTGACCCTGGGTAGTGCACCGAGACCCCCACTGAAGAACACTAAATTCGCCCCTCCCCCATTTAATATGTGGATTGTGCTCCACCAACCACGTATGGCCTAATACAATGGGATAAGAGGGCGAATCCACTAAAAAGAGCTGAATAGTCTCGGTGTGATTCTTATGAGCAATGATCATTGTGAGAGGAGCGGTGATCTCTTTAATCACACCTCCTCCCAACGGTCGGCCATCAAGAGCGGTGATGTGGCGCGAATGGGAGAGTTTGCGGATGGGAAAGCGATGTTCTCTAGCCCACCGTGAATCCATAAAACACCCAACCGCCCCAGAGTCAATAAAAGCTTCTGCCAGTAGAGGGCGCTGTTGCCTCATTATCCTCACTGGGAGTAGAGTCCGAGATGTAATGTCATTTTGTCTCGCTAGGGGTCCCGGTTCCTCTAACGAGACGGACCTTTTCCCGATCGCTTAGGACAATGGTTGATGGTATGTCCCTGGCGCTTACAGTAGCGACACCAACCCACCGTGGACGAGGAATCTCTGGAAGAACAGTAAGACGCACCATCTACCTGCATAGGCTCCTCATAGCCACGCGAAGTGGAAGCGGCTAGAGGCGGAATGGGCACGGTAAACAGTGTAAAGGGAGCAGTAGCGGTGCACTCTCTCTTGCCTGTCTTAATGCGAGCCCGATCTCTAACACGGTTATCAATACGGATAGCCGTGGCTACTAACGCATCCAGTGTTTCACAAGGCTCCAATACCGCCAGGGCATCCTGAATAGGATCACTCAAAGATTCAATGAACTGAGTGATAAGAGGAGCCTCTGGCCAACCTGTCTCGCCCGCCAGGGCACGAAACCTGATGGAAAAATCAGCCACTGTTTCGTTACCCTGACGGAAGCGAACCAGGCGCCTTGCTGCCTCCTGGCCCGAAATCTGCTGGTCGAACACTGTCTCCATAACGTCCATTAGCGATTTGGCCGTGCTAAGCGTGGGAGAGCTGTTCATGATTAAGGGGGTAGCCCAGTCAAGGGCGGGGCCGGTGAGAAGAGATAAAATAAAAGCCACCCGGGACTCTTGGGTAACAAACCGTGTTGACTGGGCTTTAAAAAATATAATGCACTGCGCGAGAAACCCCCGACACTTGCCAACCCGACCGTCATAACGGAGGGGCAGCTGTAATTTAGGTTCTTTAAGAATCGCGGAGCCTGGGGGGAGAGAGACTTGAACTGCCGGAGGAGGTGTTTGTTGTGCGCCCGTGAGCAGCCGCATACTCTCCGCCAATTCCCGAAACCAACCCTCCTGGACCCGCAACTGGTTTGTCAGACTTTGCACTTGACCGGTAAGTGCCTGCTGCTGTATGCGGAGAGCGGAGATACTCTCCTCAGAGGGATTATCTCCTTGTTGAGCAGGAGATAAATTCGCTGACTCATCCATAATGGCTTCGTTATACTGTCAGGGCGTTGTAGTGGTACAACGATGAGCCAAATGCGAACAGAGAATAAACAATGTGGAAGAACCTCCCAGCCGTAGCCGAAAACCAAAAAACACCCTTGATAAACGAAATCGCCACGTAAACACGGGCGAACTAAACTGATAGGGATAGCACAGCAAAACCGAAAGACACCTTCGGAACTTGACTAATACGCCCGATAACTGGTGAAAGAAATGAAAGTAAAATAACACTCACACCCTCAAACAACACAGAGAGCGGGAGTAGGAAGGAGAAGAGGAAAGGGAGAAATACAAACAATACTCCCTGAGCTTCTAAGTGGTTATTTGCAAAGCTCTGTAACGCGAATAAAGAACAAAATCTTTAGATACTTGCGTGCAGAGAAAACAGACAACGACCTAAAACATTCGTGCAGGTACGAAGTGATAACGAAGCGTCAGGAAGCGGAACTCAGGGATATAAGTACCTCCTGACGCGGACGACAGGTGAACCAACTAATCACCTGGCGAAAGGAAAATCCCGCACGGGAATGCGGGGAACAAATCCGATAGAGAAAATATGTGAGGCGTGGAATTTAGAGGAAAGGGGAGTAAAACCATGACACTTTACTGTTGTTGTCATTCTCATGAAAGGATTTTTAAAAACTGAAACGAAACAGAAAGATAGCACCAATTACTGGACGCTATTTAAATGACATCATACGTCCACAGACATAAAATTATGTAAATGACAGCTACAAAGTTATAATGTACAAATACTACATTCAAGTGATATGTAAATAGCTGTACATAACTTGTAAATAATGTACATAAAGTTCACCAGCTTAAAAACACTAATAGAAACGGTACTGGCATACTTGCAGCAGGAAAGCAATCAATTAGCTATTATAATGGGAAACACCATAGCTACTCATAGCTAGTTTAACATAGGCAGTATTCACATGTAAATACACTAAATATTTTAATGTAACATAACAGAATACATTACATGACACTTGTGTACTATTATAATTCATTATAAATGTAAATATAACTTACAAGCGATGCTTTCCAAGGCACAAACAGAGGAAGAAAATGATAAGGTAGCTGCATGGAGCTGCAAGCTGACCACATGTAATCAAGGGGCCAGCTTTCGGCTCTCAACCTCAGCACCAGATATAATGTCGCCCTCTGCTGATATCTATGATTTGTGCTCAAAAACCAGTTTTCCCATTGGGCTCCATTCATTTTTGACAACAAATTAAAAATATTTCCATTAATATAAGGATGTTAACTGTGCATTATATTTCTTTTAAAAAATCACTTATAGTTTTTCCAAAGTAATTTTTGTGGTTCTTACCACACAGACAAAAAAAATTATTTATTTTGGCCTATCTGAGCTTTCCATGTGACTTGAGGCGGCTGTGGCTCAGGAGGTAGAGCGGGTCGTCCGCTGATCGCAGGGTTGGCGGTTCGATCCCCGGCTCCTCCTGTCCATGTGTCAAAGTGTCCTTGGGCAAGACACTGAACCCCAAATTGCTCCCAATGAGCAGGCTAGCGCCTTGCATGGTGGCTGCTGCCATTGGTGTGTGAATATGTGTATGAACGGGTGAGTGAGAGGCCATTGTAAAGCGCTTTGGATAAAAGCGCTATATAAGTGCAGTCCATTTACCATTTACCATTTACTTGACTGGACACAACTGCGCATGTGAGATGAGCGCAACATTAAAACTTCCTGGTTCGGATATGCTCCCCATTGGTTTCTATTGGCCTTGCTGTCTCTACGTTATATATACTCTAAGCAAGTAATGCCTTAACTAAAGCATTTCCTGATCAGAATCTGTGAACTATGACCTGGATGTGTCATATGACTAAAACAACTAATGAAAACAATAGCAGGAATTAAAACAAGAGAATAATGAATTACTCCTCAATGACCAATAGGGGGAGGAAAACAATTAAATACCACTATCTGAATAACTAGAGCATGTCTGAACAGCAGGGGAACTAAATTCAGTCCGTTTACTCAACACTCTTAAGAAGGATAGTCTCAGAGACAGGCCTCAGGAAGGTCTTTGCTGACCTGGATCTTATGACCTTGAGTTTAATCTTCCTGACTTTTCCATTTTAGTCAGCGAATGTCACTCGTTCTGCTTCACCTAGTTATTCTTGAGCAGGACTAAGTCACCTATCTTGACATTAGGCTGTACGTCCTGCCATTTGCTACAGCTTTGAAGTGTTGGAAGGTACTCGCGTCTCCATCTGTTCCAAAAGGTGTTGGCCAGATGTTGCACCTGTCTCCACTGCTGGCAGTGGAGGTCTTTGCTGAAGGTAAGTACACACCTTTTGTGTTAGGAGTGAAGCAGAGGTGAAGAAAAAGGGCGACTCTGGGTCTGAAGAGATAGGAGAAATTGACCTGGCATTAATAATTGCCGTGACCTCTGCCATTAAGGTAGACGACACCTCATGAGTGAGGCGTGAAGGGCTGGTTTGCTAGAGCATGGAGTTGAATATATGTCTGGAAATACCAATCATTCGCTCCCAAACTCCTCCCATGTGGGAGAAATGAGGGGGATTGAAGACCCAAGGGCAACCTTCTTCACCCAAGTACCTCCTGACATTGGGCTCTTTAGGATCAGTGAGGAGTATATGCAACTTTTTTCAGGCACCTGTAAAGTTAGTACCGCAGTCGGAACAAATTTGCTTAGCAGGTCCTCGCAGAGCAAAAAATCGCTGCAAGGCATTGATGAAACTTTCTGTGTCCATTGCCTCGATGAGTTCTATGTGCACGGCACGGGTGCTCATGCAGGTGAAGAGGACAGCCCACCTTTTGCTGTTAGCCTGACCTCCGCGGTTCGTCTTGTAGTGACACATAGGGCCGAACACATCAAGTCCCACGTAGGTGAAGGGCGGCTCTGTGCTCAACAATCGGAGGGTAGGTCTGCAATCTTCTGTTCAGCAGTTCTCCTCTGAAGTTTGTTACATACAAAACATTTGTGGAGGATACTGTTGATGCATTTCTTGGCCCCAATAATCCAGAATTTTGCTGTGTGGACAGACGCTTCTGTGAAAACACGACCTTAGTGCTTGACATTTTCGTGGCAATGCCTCACGAGCAGTGTTGCGATGTGGCTGCGGCCTGGGATGACGAGAGGGAACTTTTTTCTTGTGTTGAGTGCTTTCTTGAGCCTACCTCCTATTCTCAGAAGGCCCTCTTCATCCACACAGGGGTTCAGCTTTCTCAGAGGACTGTCTTTTGAGATGTCCTTTCCAGCAGCTAAGCAACTTTTTGCTGTAGGTTTTTCTCTTTGCATGCAGCTGATGATTATAATTTCTGCTTTTGATAGTTCTGCTGTGTGGGGCTTTTTGCATTGATTCCAGCCGCTACAGGCCTCATGCTTGCCTTTAGCTGCACTTCTTTGGAACTGAATGATGTTTGTCTGAGATGTTATCGCTAGCACTAGAGACTTCCAGAAAGAGAACCGCTCAAAGCGATGAGATCCCAGATTAGATGGAGGAATAAAGAAAGTAGTGACATGAAAGCGCACCTCAGTGTCAAAATCTGGGCGATGAGTTCATATGACTCCTTTTCTGAAGTGGGCACTCCTTCAGGTAGGGACAGGAATGAGGGTCCTGTGAGCCATGTCGTGCTAGTTAGCTCGGCTGCAGGTACAGATCGAGTGCCATGATCCGCCGGATTCTGAGTGGTGCAGACGTAGTGTCACTGCTCAGGTTTAGTGAACTTCCTGGATCTAGGTGTGGTATTCTATGAGCGATAGACTTCAGGTGAGTGTGGTGCTGTGCAGCCACTGAAGTTGGAATCTCCGACCGGTCGTCTGCCTTGTGATTATACTCAATGAGTGTGGGGAGCATCACACTTGTCATTCCATCCAATGACTCTGCCATGAACCCTGTGGCTCTTCTCCCAGATGTCTCAGTGACCCATGCACACGTGCGGAGAGTGTCTGACCCTCTAATTTGGAAGAGGTTGAAGAATTTGGACCTGGCCAGTGAACTGTTGCTCTGGTCATCTCGCTTTGTCTGGGTGTGTCTTGGGATAGACCTTCACCAGGCAGATTTTAGAACAGGATCTGTTATTGCGGGGATCCGGGTGCTTTACCTGGGTGTTTCCTAGAAGTTTGCAAAGCCTAGGAACTGCTGTAGGTGCTTGCAGGTGATGGGACGAGGCCACTCCATCATGGCCTAGATCTTGGCAGGGTCGGGCTTGATCCTCCCCTCCTCAACCAGGAACCCCAGGAAGGACACGGTTGGGACATGGAAGCTGCACTTCTGCGCCTTGACGTACAGCTTGTTCTCCAGCAGTCTCTGAAGAACTTGATGCACATGCAAAGCATGTTCCTGGGGTTTTTGGAAAAAAATCTAAATATCGTTAAGGTAAACGAAAACTGACCGGTTGAGGAGATCCTGGAGAACGTCATTCACCAGGGCTTGGAATACTGCTGGGGCATTAGTGAGGCCAAACGGGACCACCCAATATTCTAAGTACCCCAGGGGGGTATTAAATGCAGTCTTCCATTCGTCCCCCTCCCGGATCCGGACCAGGTGGTAGGCGTTCCGGAGATCCAACTTGGTGAAGATGGTAGCACCGCAAAAGGGTTCGAAAGCAGAATTGATTAGAGGGTAGTGATGGCATTGAGGCTGCGGTAATCAATACAAGGGCAGAGGGAGCCGTCCTTTTTAAAGACGAAGTAGAAACCTGCTCCCACGGGTGACGAGGAGGGTCTGATAATACCTGCTGACAATGAGTCGTGGATCTAGGTTTCCATGGAGGCCTTTTTGGGAACGGACAGGTTGTAGAGGCGACTTGACGGAAGTGGAGCCCCAGGCAGCAGGTCGATACAGCAGTCGTAGGGTCTGTGGAGAGACAAGGACATGGAAAGTGATTTACTGAACACCTCGGCTAAGTCGTGGTACTGGCGAGGAACAGAGAACGGATCAGGCTTGGGAGCACTGGAGGGCGCCCTAGCGCCTTCCGCCGGAGGCAGGGCGGAATGGAGACAGGTGGAGTGGCATTTGGGGCTCCAGCTCTGGACATGTGCTGTTTCCCAGTTGAGGTGAGGGTTGTGCAGGAGGAGCCAGGGTTGGCCCAAAACCATGGAGGGCTGGGGGGGACAGAATTACGAGAAGATGGATGGATTCCCGGTGGTTGCGTGACAGAACGAGTTGCAGTGGAATGGTAGTGTGCGTGATCAGGGCTAAGAGGTTATCATCCAAGGCGTAGGCCTTGAGAGGGTTGGGGAGTGGTACAGTGGAAATCCCAGATTGCGTGACGAAGCTTGAGTCAACGAAGTTGGAGTCGGCTCCGGAGTTGACCACCGCCAACAGGGAGGCGAACCTGGCGTCCCACAGAAGGGTGGCTTCTAGCAGGAACCGGGAATGGGCAGAAGAAGTGGTGGAGATAGGGCTCGCCAGTATGCCCAGATTCACTGGCGAGTCGCCCCCTTTAAGGCGAAAGGGGCCGGAGGACACGAAGTGGCCCGGGCGGCTGCAGTAAAAGCAGGAACTGGAGACCACTCTCCGGTGGCGTTCGTCGGCGTCCAACATGGTAGTGCCCAGCTGCATGGGCTCCTCCTCCGGCGGGTCCGGCGCAAAGGCAGCGGACAGGCCGTAGGGTCGAGAATGTGACCAGGCACGTTGATAGGGTGTGAGTGAAGACGCCCCCAGATGGCCCATTTTCTCCTAGGCGCGGGCTCGCAACCGGTTATCCAGGGAGGTGGCATGCGAGATCAGGTTGTCCAGCGAGTTGGACTCCTCCCGCAGAGAGGGTGCTGAGGAACACCCCTTGGAGGGCGGCATCATTCCACCTTGACTCGGCCGAGAGGGTATGGAATTGCACCGCCATCTCAGCCACGCTGTGGTTGCCCTGGCGGAGCTGGAGGAAGTGCTGGGTGGCATTGCGCCCACAGACCGGGTGGTTGAACACGCGGCACATCTCTGTGACGAAGGTGCCAAAGTGGGAGCAGGCGGGCAGCTGACTGTCCCACACAGCGGAAGCCCAACTCTTTGTGCTGTGGTAGTAATGACACAAAAGCAACAAACCCGGAAATCGCTGCGCTTAAATAACCAGCGGAATCTAGAACAGGTGAAGCGAATGAGTACCAAGTAGGCGGAAAACAGGAGCGCCGCCCTGCGGTACCGAAAGGAAAAGTCAGCAGAACAGGACTGGCTAGTTGAAAAACCATGACAGGATAATACAGACCGATAATAGTTTACAGTTAGACAGCTATGTAGGTAACTTGACTCATAAAGTTAGGATGTTTTGATAAAGCTACAAAGGTGTCGTTTTTTTCTAATGATAGGGATAAGTTTACGGGAGAGTATAATTATGAGAGAATCCCTCCTCCCTCCCCCAACATGATGCCCAGCTCATGAAGGGTGATCACAAGTTAAAATGTAATCAATGCGTACACAAACATTTAGATGTATGCTTTGGAATCTGGTTTTCAATTGCAATAAAAACACATCGCTGGTTACATTTAATCTAGGCTACAAGCTAGGCCTAAATGAATTCCACTGCCATTGAGACAATTTGCTATAAGTTGTCAAACTAGAATAGGATACACATCGTCTTTGACATCACGATGTGTCAACCATTGCCAATGCTGATAAATTTTAGTTGACCCTATTGCTAATTTAAAAAAATATTATTTGCAATAACTCAATTATTTATTGATTTTAGGCTTTCAAAACTCATGGGGAACAACTATTTAGTGCCTGCTTTTTAGAGCTTTTTAGTGCTTTATAGCCCCCCTAAACATATATTTCAGGTGACCCCCCCATGCCTTAAGGATTATTCCATGATTATTATTAACCATTATGAAATTACCACTATTTTGAATTAATTAAAAACACTTAAAATCTATCTCTTCTGATCTAGACAGTTTTACCAATTTGCACAAAACTGGGATTCTAGCATGTACTCATGGACATCTTTAAATCCAGTATTAAAAAAGTTCTACGCTTAAAACCATGCACACAGTAAACCAATGAATTTGCATGTGGGTATGGCTTTTTATGAACAATCAAATAAATGTCAAACAGTTAGATATAAAGTACTGAAACTTGGCGTGTACATTGACAACTCCATCCTGAGACCAACACTAAAAAATGCGCCCAGTTCAACCACAAGGTGGCGCTATGAAGTTCAACAAATTTTAAGATTAAAAATGTCTACATAAAAACAAGACAAAAATTCACAACAAATATGTATAAAATATATAATTGTAGACATGACTAAGCACCTCATTACGAATATGCATATGTATGCTTTTTTGCATATCGATATGTATTTGTGACTGAGCACTTGGCCTCCGTTATTTGCTGTTTGCAGCTATATTTGACACTGTTTTGTCAAGCTCAGTAGCAGGTAAATTAAATGGGTTGTCACAAAAGGATGTGTTTAGTTTTTTGAACAAGTTTAGATTTAGTCATTGTGTAGCTGAGGTAAATCGCAGATTGATTTACTGATTTACCCAGTTCACTGTGAACTGCATTGTGTTCGTTACTAGGGATAGCTGATACTGTATGGGAATAATGTGCTTTCTTATCTGTTCTGTAGTTACTTCAATGACCTTTCTATATGCACTTACTGTACGTCGCTTTGGATAAAAGCGTCTGCTAAATGATTGTAATGTAAAATGATTGTAATGTAAAGAAATGCAATAAATAAATGCATGGAGTGTATTGGACATCAAGAACTGTGAAGAAGGCCCTGCAGATCCGGTTTGCTTGTGGTTCAACAGGCTATAAATTTCTCCTGCAGCAGCAATACCCATTGCCATCTGAGAGGACTCTGCAAAGAAGGGTGGAAAACATCCCCTTCCAGCCTGGCGTTCTTGACCAAGTTTTTGAATACTTACAGTTAAAGGTTAAGGGGATGCGAGAAGAAGAACGGCTGTGCTGTCTGACCTTGGATGAGATGTCTCTCAAGACCAAAGTTGAATATGATGCTGGAAGTGGAAGTATATTTGGTGATGTTACACTGCCTCATCATACTGGAAATGCAGATCATGCATTGGTGTTCATGCTCGGAGGCATAAACGCTCGGTGGAAGCAGACTGTGGCGTACCACTTTACGAGCGGATCCACGGACGGCACAGTCTACAAGAGCATCATACTTGAAATCATCTCACGTGCAGCAGACATCAGTCTCCATGTTCAAGCAGTCACTAGTGACATGGGAAGCTCAAATCGCGCCATGTGGAAAACCTTCGGGATAATCTGTGGAAAGCATTGTAGAACCGTGAACACGATCCCTCACCCGCAATCTCCTGAGAAATGGTTGTACTTTCTCGCCGATACGCCACACATCTTCAAAAACATCAAGGCTGCTCTTGTGAATGGTCAAGACTTCACCATGTCCAAGGACACCGTTGCACACCACAATCTTGCGTCTGCTATCGTGAATGTGGGACCGCTTCATGATCTTGCAGAATTTCAAGAAGGGCTGGACTTGAAATTGGCACCCAAACTCTCCAAGGCTGCACTTTCTCCTTCCCATTTTGAGAAGATGAAAGTTTCTAACGCAACAAATGTGTTAAGTCATGATGTGAGCTGTGCGCTAACATATTTAGTGAAGAAGGAAGGGAGGAAACAGGAAAACCTCACAACAGCATGGTTCATCGAGACGATTAACCATTGGTTTGAAGTCATGACGAGTCGACACCCAGTTCTGGCCCTAAGCAAACTGAACCTAGCCAAGTACCAGGAAACAGTCTCTTTTATTGAGAATGTGGTGAAGGTTTTCAAAGGAATGGCGATCGGAAAAAAAGGTGAATGGAAGCCAATACAGACGGGTGTCATCTTGACTACAACTTCAGTCCTACAAATGGCAGATGAATTGCTAGACACGGGGCAGAAATTCCTACTTACTTCTAGACTGACCCAGGACTGTCTTGAGAACTTGTTCTCCGTTGTAAGGTTGAGGAAGCCAGTGCCATCACCTCTTGAGTTTAAGTGTGCACTGAAGCTCATCAGTACTGCCCAGTTCCTGACATTCCCACGCTCGGGAAGCTCCCACAAGGATGATGGGGAATTCTTGGCAGATTTCCTCAGTCAGGAAGTGAGAGTACCGTCCGAGGAAAATCTACAGGACCTTGTCATTCCAGATATCCAAGACCTGCAGGAGCTATCTCAACCTGAGCGCGATAGCTTGTACAACCTTGCTGGCTACTGTGTTCACAGTATAAGGAAAAACCAGAAGACGTGTGATGACTGCATTAGCCAGGTGATTGTTGCTGAAGGTGAAAAAGTTAACCAAGCTGCAGAGCTTACTGTACTGAAAGAGTATAAGCAAGGGTGTCTTGTTCATGTTTCAGAAAAAGTGATCAACATGTTGGTAACTGTGGAGGCCATGTTTTGTGGTGCACAGGATGCTTTCATGGCTGAAAAGAACGTCGCAAAAATGTTTGTGGAGAGAGCAGAGCAGATAACGAGAGATGTTCACTTCCCAACGTGCCACAATCTGAAAGCCAAACTGCTTACAAAATTCATCAACACACGCCTACACATTTTTTGTAAGAAAAAGACACATCAACGCAGGCAACAAGCTGCACAAGCAAAGAAGGGGGGTGAACTTGGCGGCAAGAGACAATTGGCTGCAAAAGTGAAATAGATTTGTTTAATTTCATTGTTTAATTACATTTTTTATTTAATTTCAAAATTTAATTCTTTGTGTGCACCTGCCAATGTGGAGAACATTTAAATAAATAAATAAATAAATAAATAACATTGAATTGTACAATTTCCCTCCCTGAAATTAAAATGAGGCTGAAATAAGCAGCACGTGTACCTGTCTAGTTAATTCCTTCTTTGTCTTGGTTCTAAATGTCTGTGACTGTTAAATCACAACCAGCTCTGTGATTTTCTTCTTTATCATATGGCTCTTAGTTGTCATAAATCTTCCATTTTGTCATCTTCACATAATTTGTTCATTATCAACATGGAAAAGACCATTCCCATCTCTCATACATAGAGAACATAATGGAATACACGGTTAAATGCACTAGCGCCATACGGCGGCTCCGCAATGAATGGACTCAAAATGGCGTCAAATCCTGAGTTGTCGCTACTCTCTCTATCAAGGGACTCTAGAAACGACTAGCCTATTCTAAGTTTCTAACAAACTCTTGAACACATGCACCCTTGTCCCGTGGAACCACAACACGTTGAGGTGATACGGTCGACGCTTAATGTCCGCAATAACCCGTAAATTACCGGCTTTCCTTGTCAAAAGATTGGCAATATGGAAGCGTCTAACACAGGTGACGCAAGGTTTAAATAACAACAGGAACTACAGAACAGGTGAATACATGGCCGCCGCCGTCAGTATTGCCAGTATTGCCATGGCAATACTACTTTTCCGCAGACCATATGGCGTTTATTTCATTTAGAAAACTTAGGTAACCTGTAATGCAACCCGAATTTTATGTAGTGAAGAATCTGATTGTATCTGCTGCGATATATGAAAACATTCGACTTTATCAATGAGCTAGAGTAGATACGACACGTTGCGCCATTTGAGTGCCTGTGCACGACTACCGCGACCAGAGACTGCGGGAAACGGCTCAGAGGAAGAGACGTGTCGACCGATCAGATCAAGTCATCTAGCTAGACTTCAAAACACAGGTGAGATGTGTACATAAAAACAAGCATATTTGGCATCATTATCAGTATTGTACAACAGTTGGTCGTATTTCTGACTGAAGCATTGTTGCATGTGTTCCTCAATTTTTTACGTTAAGTGGTCAACTTCAGCCGCTAACATTAGCTAGGTAGCTAGATCGAGGCACTGAGGCACTGGGACAGTTGGGCAGCAAACTTAGTTAGCAAGCTTAAACACTAATTGTGATCAATTGAAATTTCAGAGTCGAAATGTAATGTTAGATGCATCTTGAGCCAAAATGCATTAACGTTAGCTCGTTCTTATTAGCTCCGTAGCTACTAGCTAGCTTACTAACCAGCTAAATTTAAATGATTTAAGTGAATGGATAACTAGCTAGCTAGTATTAGCTAATGACACAGTCCACACCATCGTCGTGTATTTCGATGGACAATGCATGAATTCAAGCAGCTTTAAGTTTAGTTCAATTATTTATGTCTTTTTTAAATTCAGATTAAGTTGGCAATGGCTAGTATTTTTTCCCATGCAGACAGGAAGAGAACAGGTTTCACGTGCAGTGCATGTGGCAGCATGAAGCATGCAGGTGCACCTTCAAAGACATTATGGTCTTTCTTTGTAAGGTTAGTGAAGGGTTAATGAAGTAGGGAACATTTTTGTCCAAAATGATTGAATTTGCAGCGGCTTTTCTCTCAAAAGTTGCGATGCAATTTGCAACCTTTTTGGGTTATTTTGCAATAAAATTGTGGGAATGTTTGAAAATTGCAATTGCCAGCTGGAAAAAAATTGCGATTGTTTAAAGAACTCACCCCCAACCAAAGATAATTTTATGAGGGGAAATTGCAGCAATTGACTAAATTTACAAGCGTTTTTTTTTCTGATTTGACCATTTTATGCGGAAATATTGCGGGGATTGGACAAAATTGAAAGCTATCGCAAATAATTGGATTGGTTGAATTTGCATTAATTCTTGCAATCGCAAGATCGCTTATTCCTGGAGGGACTGATTGTAGTTGTATTGTATTAACACGCACAAGTAGTAAATCACTTGTATGTAGTAGAGGCCTACTCGTGTATAACTATCCACCTAATTGCAAAGAACTTTGTAAAGAACTTGTCAAGAATGTATATGTATATTTGTGAATTTCAACAGTATTAATAAATACATTTGTACATAAATGGAGTTTGCATGTGTTCAGACTTGACTCAGCTGTGTAGCTGTCAGCTGCTGCTGAGACTTAATTCATGATGTAAACAGTATGGTGAATACAGGTAAAGTGGGACAGCAGGGACACTTCAATTTCATCATCTTTATCTTTGTGTATATACTTCCATTACTAAAAATAAACTTAGTTTATTATAAGTTTCCGTAGCTCTGACATTTAAACCATTTGGATCATAATTTAAAACTATGCAAAATGTAAATGATCAGAAAGTGTCCCACTTTACCTGTATTCAACTGTATTTGCCTGTATTTATCCTATTTAGATATTAGTATGATTGTGATAATTGCCTTAACGGGGGTTCATGCTTCTTGACCACTCTATAGGGTTTTGGGTTCACCAACCATAGGAAAAAATATCTGGGAAACTGTTACATTGCAGTGATATGATCCATAATTACATTGTTAAAATATTTCACATTTAAACTTATAATAACCACACAGACTAAAATAACAAAAATAGATAGCTTTATGAGTCCTTTATTTAATGCATACACCATATTGTGCGTGGCGAGAAAGTTTGGCAATACTACTTTTACACTGGTGATGGCACCTCTGGGTGAATACACTGAGTAGCAAACCCAAAAACATGAAACGGACAAAGAAACCAAGAGAAGAGACGCAACACAAGCGCTCCCCAGGGAAGTGGTCAAAAAGAGAAAAGCAGGCTGAGAAACCATGACAAGAAGTGTGTCTTCATTTTGGATTATCTAATGAAACAGGCCCAAATAATTATGTTTGTTATTATTTCTGTTCACTTGACAGGTTAGACAAGATTCAGTTTAGCCAAAATGTGCACATAAAAAAAAAAAATTATTCAATAATTTGAGCAGATGAATTCACAGTTGATTTGTTTGACTACACAACATTTACTGCTTATTTAAATTACTGGAAAACTCATTAGATGTATCAGTTATGAAGACACATTGCTCAAAATTTGGATGATGCGTTTTGCGATGAGATTGAGTCAGGGCCTTTGTGGTAACTGGTTAGTATATCTGTCGCTGATCACAATGACAGATGGCTAACAACACTTTGGATCTAGAATCACCTCACAGGTAGTTTAATGGTTGTATCACTTGTCTATTACAGCCTTAAAGAGAAAACTAGCACGTCTTTATTAAAGTGCTCACAGCAGGGCCGGTTCCAGGCATAGACGACAAGGGTGGTTGCCAAAGACGTCATCCATCCGGGGGTGCCAAACAAAGCGCTCCATTCAGTGTAACCATATTAACTGTATTTTATTTATTCATTTAAAAAAGAGAAGCAAAAATACCTACCAATTTTTTAACTTCCCCCATTTTTAGTCACACTTTTAAATGGACAATCTCTCATGGATGGCAGGTTAAGGAGACGGACAAATCATTCAGGAATCAGGGTGACAGCCTCAGCTTTTTCTCTCCATATTTCACAATATTTCATCATGTCATTTAAACAAATAATTTCAAACTCTATTGTCAGGATGTAACACCTGACAAAGGCGGGTGTTGTGAAACTACTTGATTGTAAAAAATGTATACTGTGATTGTACTGTAGCAATTGTAAGATCGCTGTAAGGATTACAGTGACTCGTGCTCATCTTCTGTTCCTGTGAAAAACAAGAAGACAGTGGAAAGCTGTATAAAAGTGAGTAAAATTGCCCTCAGAAATGTACCCCATTTTCTCTTTCACCATATTGACGTTTTCCCCCAAAGAGCAAGAGATTTAACAAACCTGTATCCCTTTTGCACTATAGTGGACAAGGGGCTGAATCAAGAAAAGCAGTGATTTATCACACAAACATTCAGTACAGTTTAATGTTGTTGGGAGATGCAGGGAGAATTACCACACTATAGCACTGAGGTGAATACAATAAATCTGCTAATCACATAATAATAATAATAATAATAATAATAACAATAGAAGAAGATGATGAAGAAGAAGTACCTGCAGTTACCTATACTGTCAATTACTCATAATAACATTTTGTGTGGTTAACTTCATTGAGCTAAAGCAGTGCATGACTGATTTCTTTCAACATGCAGGTCTGTGTGGAGGCGCATTTTGAGGCTGGAAGAGACCTCATGTACGACTGAATTTTTAATGCAGTATTTTATTAGTCTCCATTACAATTCAATGTAGACACATTTGGCCAGAGCAACTTGCATAGAGACTGAGAATGTGCATTTAACATGGTAAACAAATACCACAATAGCATAAATGACAATTAGTTCAATTCATATCATGGGGGCAAACATTCAGATTTGCTGTCAACTTTCTAGGCTTTAACAGAATTGCTTCAAAGTAAGATGTGGTCATCACTATACTCCCCTTCTCCACTTTCCTTTTTAGGTTTGTACTTATCTATATCGTAACAACTAGTATACATTCATTTCAGATCATTGTTAAATCAAATGAGTCAAGGGGAACTTTCTGTTCTCTCGAGTCACTTCTTTTCATTACAGAACTTATCTGGCCTGACAAAACGTTGGATAAAACAGCGTTTTTGGGAGAAGTAAGCACCACAAATCTCTTGTCTCAGAAATGTCTTTTCTGGAGCCCACTGTCACTTAAATAAATCCCTTTCCTTTCACTCCCATTAGAACCTTTTACAATAAAGGTTGCCAGATACTGCACATCTTATTTCAAAAGACTTTGATCAAAGAGACAATTGTCTGCGCTCCAGGAACTGCAGGAAAAAGCTGTTAGGGCAAGTTTATGAAATAGAAATAAGATTTTAAAAATACAGGGAAAGGCTGGTTGTATATTCAAGGTCATGGAAAGGCTGGTTGTATATTCCAAAGATGTGACATGCTAAGTTGTGAGGACCACATTCTGAGCAATTTCTATCCCTGCAGCAGACATTGAATGAAAGGCAGGAATGGCCCTGGACAAGTCACCAATCCATTAAACGCTTGAGGCAGAATGATGCATATTTGTCACTTATGGCTGTTTTAATGGCACACGGCAAAATTACTAGTGTTCAATCAACTCTAACAGAGTCCAATATGTACTCTATTGGTGTTAAAAGTATTATATCAGAGTTGATTTTACACTAAAGATTTTACTGTGTAAACGTTGTTAATACAGAAGTTTTTGGGGTAGCTGTCATGGCTGAACTCGGAGAAAAGATTGTCAGCCAGTAAACTGTAAAACCCAAAATTTCAGTTTACTGAAATTGTTTGCCAACTTAAGGCACCTTAATCTGTTTAAGTATTTATTGGTCTGCGAATAACTCTTTTTTATTTTAATTGAGCTATAACAGCTATTAACTTTCAAAATTAAACTACTCAATTAATTTAGAAAAAATATAATTTTATGTCTTACAGTGTATGCGAAGGACATCTGCCTCGGTCTTAACAGCGGTTTTGGAGATATATGTTCATGTAAGTGGCACCACCTTCTGGTAGAGATTACTTTTACATCTTCTGAACTTTACTCCATCCGCAGGTAGGTGCAGGACAGCATGGTTGTGAAACCATAAACTTCCTTGAAGTGCACAAAATTAAACAATCAGAATAAAAAGCAGTAATGTAGCTTTATTAAAATATTGTTTTACAACTTGCCACTCTTTGGATATCTGGGAATCCATGCTCACAAAAATGTTAAAAACCCAGTATAATACAAAACCCAATTCCAAAAATTTGTGACAGTGTATAAAATGTGAATAAAAACAAAGCAATGATTTGCAACTCCTTTTTGACCTGCATTTAATTGAAAACAGTACAAAAACAAGATATTTAATGTTTTAACTAATCAACTTTATTGTTTTTTGTAAATATACGTTCATTCTAAATGAACCCTTGATGCCTGCAACATGTCCCAAAAAAGTTGTTTACCACTGTGTTACATCACCTTTCCTTTTAATAACACTCAGTAATCTTTTGGGAACTGAGGACACTAATTGTTGTAGTTTTGAAAGTGGACTTTTTTCCCATTCTTGCTTGATATAAGACTTCAGCAGCTCAACAGTCCGGGGTCTCCATTGTCGTATTTTGCGCATCATAAAGCACCACACATTTTCAATGGGAGACCCCCATACCATGACAGACACTGGCTTTTGAACCTTGCGTTGGTAACAATCGAGGTGGTACTTTTCATCTTTGGCCTGGAGAACACATTGTCCATTATTTACAAAAACAATTTGAAAGGTGGACTCATCAGACCACAACACACGTTTTCACTTCGCGTCAGTACATCTCAGATGAGCTTGAACCCAGAAAAGTCAGCGGCGTTGTTAATATATGGCTTACGCTTCGCATAGTAGAGTCTTAACTTGCATTTGTAGATGCAGCGACGAACTGTGTTTACTGACAACGATTTTCCAAAATATGTGGTTATACGAGCCCATGTGGTTATATTCATGACAGAAGCATATCGGTTTTTAATGCAGTGCCATCTGAGGGATTGGTTTTCGGTTTTGCCCTTTACGCACAAAGATTTCTCCAGATTTTCTGAATTTTTAAATAATATTATGGACTGTAGTTGGTGAAATCCCTAAATGTCTTGCACTCGTGTGTTGAGAAACGTTGTTCATAAACTGTTGGACTATTTGCTCATGCAGTTTTTTGCAAAGTGGCGAACCTCGACCCATCATTACTCATAAATGCCAGAGCCTTTGTGGATGCTCCTTTTCTCTGACGGATACCCCTGCCTGTTCCTGGACTTCGCTTTTGCCCATCCTGCATTGCCCCGTTCACTGGACTTTGATCCCTGCCTGGATTTAACTACGTTTCTGCCTGCCCTGTATTGCACTGATTGCTGGACCTTGACAGATTTCTATCTGACCTCGAATAAAGCCTATTCCCATTACTCTGGTGTCTGCGATTTGGTTCCGATCCGTTCTCGTAACAATTCACCTGTTTACCTGTGGAAGGTGTTTTTTGAACATTCCACAACCTTCCCAGTCTTATGTTTTCTGGAACGTGTTGCAGGCATGAAATTCTGAATTAGCATATATTTACAAAATCAATAAAGTTGAGACAGATATTATATATCTTTTCTTTGTACTGTTTTCAATTAAATATATGTAAAAGATAATTTACAAATCACTGCTTTTTGTTTTTATCAGCATTTTACATACTGTCCCAACTTTTTCGGAATTGAGGTTTGTAATACATGCATATTAATGAACAGCATAACACAAATGTTATGTTTATAACTAAATGTTTATGGTTTACAGAGTAGTATATTTCATCAAATCTGATCTTGCTTATTAAGAATTATGTCCCTATAGCAAAACTTGTTTGCATACAAAAATACACAATGGATAACATTGTAAATAATTTTTTTTCATAAAAACAGAACCTCAGGAATTTCATGCTATATAATAAGCCATATTTTTCAGCAAAACAGTCAATCATACTAAATAAATATATTTTGCAGAAAAATAGATTTAGCAATGATCCTTATATGGACTGTAGATGCTGCATACTGTCCTTTTAATGGACATAATCAGGACTGAACTAAATAAAGTTATTATATTTTGTTGCTAATATTATTTATTTATTTATTGACATTGCAAACACCTTTAAAATTAGTAAGATCAGCTTTCCCTGCAGGGCTAACTCTACCAACAAAATATCAGATGCAGGTGTGATGATCTCACTCCCGTCCGGTTGTCAACCATGTTTTCCATCCGTTTCACCCTGATTCCCTGTGTGTCGTGCATTCTGCACGCTTCGCTCTGTTAACCACATTCGCACGCAGGTGCTAATTGACGCCAATTAGAAGGGGTATTTAGTTACCCGGCGTTCTCTGTCCTGCACCAGTTCGTTAATGCTCATTGTCTGAAACCTCTGGTCGTATCGTCTACAAACCTAAGTTATAAGTAACTAATGTCTAGTTCAGTGTAGGAGTTTACTCGTCCTGCTTTCTGGTCAAATGTCTACGTCTACTCGCTTCAGGAACGAAACTACCAGCTGTTCAGTACCTGTCTCAACATGCTAACCTTGTCTGCTTCAATCTGCCTGCCTACAGTCATTGCTATCCCTGCCCTGTTGTTATAAACTAGTAATAACTGTGGATACTGTTGAATTTCAAAATGCATAAAAGGGTAAAATGACCAGTCCATGGTTTTACAGGCACAGGTTTGTATAACTGCTTGTATAACTGCAAATGGATATTCTGACTTTGGCTGGGAGTCCTGCAATAAAAAGTATAATTGCCCATAGCATTGGCTTACGTATAACAAAGTTTCAAATGACAGGGTAATGCGACAGCAATTTCTCTTGTTGATCGGGTGACTGTGATCTGCCTGTACTAGTTCCAGCTGTGTAATACACCTGTTAGAATAACTGCATAGCTCAGCTCTTGAATACAGATTGAAAAGAAGCAGTTTGGAGGACACACATGCTAGTCTAAACCCTCCCAACATGATGAAAGGTCACCATATTGCTACAATAGGGCATTACAGAGGGAGCAGGGAAAATAAGTGTGAAGAAGAGATATTCTAGTGCCTGAGGGACCATAATGCTCAGGAACATTCTGTTCATTCAGCTACAGTATATATTACACATAATTTATGTGTAAATACAATCCAATTACACTGCTCAAAGAAATTAAGGGAACACTTAATCAACACAGTATAACACCAAGTGAATTAAACTTCTGGGATATTGATCTGTCCAGTTAGGAAGCGTAAACGATTGTGAATCAATTTCACCTGCTTTGGTGCAAATGAAAGTGACAACAGATGGACAGGAGAGGCAACAGCAAGACAACCCCCAAAAAGTAAATGGTTTTGCAGGTGGTGGCCACAGACCATTTTTCTCTCCTTATTCTTTCTGACTGATTTTTTTGTAGTTTTGCATTTTGCTAGTGCCCTTGTCACTACTGGTAGCATGAGACGGTACCTGCAGCCCATTCAGGTTGCACAGGTAGTCCAGCTCCTCCAGGATGGCACATCCATATGTGCCGTCGCAAGAAGGTTAGCTGTGTCTCCCAGCACAGTCTCAAGAGCGTGGAGGAGATACCGGGAGACGGCCATTACACGAGGAGAGCTGGACAGGGCCGTAGAAGGGCAACAACCCAGCGGCAGGACCGGTATCTGCTCTTTTGTGCGAGGAGGAACAGGAGGAGCACTGCCAGAGCTATACAAAATGACCTCCAGCGGGCTACTCATGTGCTGTCAGAAACAGACTCCATGAGGGTGGCATGAGGGCCCGATGTCCTGTAGTGGGACCTGTGCTCACAGCCCAGCACCGTGCAGCTAGCTTGGCATTTGCCAGAGAACTCCAGAATTGGCAGGTTCGCCATTGGCGCCCCGTTCTCTTCACAGATGAGAGCAGGTTCACACTGAGCACATGTGACAGACGTGAAAGAGTCTGGAGACGCCGTGGCGAATGTTATGCTGCCTGCAACATCATCCAGCATGACCGGTTTGGCTTAATTGACTTGGTGTTATACTGTGATGATTAAGTGTTCCCTTAATTTTTTTGAGCAGTGTATTATGTACTGTTAATTCTTAATGTATAAACTGTTTTAGGCTACAGCAATGTGTGTGTCTGTGTGTGTGTGTGTGTGTGCGTGTGTGTGTGTGTCCACACATGCGTGCTTATGTGTGTGCATGTGAGATGAAAATGCATGGCTACTTGTGATGCAAAGTGGTCAATCATGTAGTGAGACAAGTATAATCATATTATATCATCCCCCTGTGTTAATGGCTTTCTGGTTTACATTTACACAAAAATATAAAACATATGTAAGGTAAACAAATATAGGGCATGTCACAGATGATTTAAAGATTGGAAAAATATAACTTTTAAAATTACACTGCTGCGCTCCAAAAAATATCAGACCTCACATGGGCAAGGGCCTCAGAAGATGAACAACGAGGTAAATGTTCCGATGGTCACAGTCAACAGTGAACTAACACTGGGCTGGAAAACATTTTTACTGTCCTCATAATATACACTAAAATTGATTGAGATCAAAGAACAATTTTTATAATCTAGGAAGTAAAGCATGGTTTCGGTTTGAAAAGCTCTTATGAGCTTTGCTGTTGCTGCCATTATAGTACTCCAGGGAGCAATCTCACCCTCTGTAATGGGTTCATATACCAGATTAGCCCCATTAAACAAGAACTGTCTGGTCTGCAGCTCACCACCCAGCAATTTGGCGTCGATCATGATTTTTTGTCCTGTTCATCCCCGCCATTTCAGAGTGTTGTCATTTTTTAACCTTCACTCCCCACTGGACATTGTTTGGATGCTGGTCTGTCTGGGTCTAACTTCACCTTTTGTTGTTAAACCATACACTCACATACCTAGAGAGAACCGTTTAATCACCCAATTCATTTGATGAATACATATCTGTACACAATTAATCATTTAGAATGGGCAGCCAACAAAAAATATGAATGAGACTTGAGACGGTACAATAATTCACATCTGAATAAACAAGGCATTTCATATTATTTTTCAGGCAACAAAATATTTCAGTATGTTTAATTTCATAGGTCAGTAAACTGGTGTAAAATTACACTGATGTTTCATGATGTCATCTATTGAGGTGTTATAAGATCGCCAGCAACTGTATCTTTGCTTGACTTTTATGCTTAAGTTTTTTTACATTTACATTACATTACAGGCATTTAGCAGACGCTCTTATCCAGAGCGACTTACAACCTTTTTTTAGCATTGTTTACATATTATCCATTTATACAGCTGGATATATACTGAAGCGATTCAGGTTAAGTACCTTGCTCAAGGGTACAATGGCAGTGTCCTACCTGGGAATCGAACCTGAAACCTTTCGGTTATAAGGCCAGTTCCTTAATCATTATACTTCACTGCCGCCATCTTTCAGGCCTATCTACCAGGGCAACACATAATGCACCTGCTAACACACACAAAAAAGATGTTACTTTTGTCATTTTTCAATGCATATATTGGCAAAACAATCTATATTTACTGCTTAGCTACATATTCTTTAATATAAACTTCAGCAGTCATAATTGCTGATTCATAATAACGTATTTAAATGTAACAAAAAAAGTATATATTATGTTCTGATTCAAAGTGACGCACAAACTGAAGAAAATCAGTGTTAGGAATACAATTTGAGGATTATTTATGTTCAAACAACTCAGGATTACATGCAAAGATATATACTTTTAATCAAGGATTCATAAGATTATCCAAATACTTCACCAGTACTTATTACTCTTTACTATCAGATTATAACATTATGTATGTTATAGCATTATTACATTGTTTATTACTATATAACATAATTTATAAAAAAATAAGTAAATTTAGCATTGTGTCCTATCTCTTCATAATGTGAGCTATTGTCAACTGGCTCATTATTGCAGTGAAAGTTATAGAACAATAAGTACTGCACAGTAAAATGTTCAGTGTTAAATTGAAAGAGTACATTTGATCCCTCTTGGATGCACATAGACTGTCAGAGTTAAATTATCACTAAAGATTTTACTGCATGTGTTGAGCAGTTTCTATTATTTCAACGAAGCAGACAAAGACTATTTTACCATCATATCACAAAATTGATGCAAATTTGATATAATTTATATGTGTAACCAACTGCAGATGTGTGGTTATATAAATGTGTTAATTCAGTGTGTATTTTTAAGGAAATGCAGACAGTTACAAAATGGCATATCAGTCATGGAAAGCAGCAGCACTGCCAGTAGGAATTGATTGTCCCAGCCTCATTCACACCAGAAATGGCACTATGCTAATTCTCAATTTTCTGGATGTATTTCGTCTCCAAATATCATTATGTGATATCTGTACATGTGATTAAAAAGGCATATTCATCTATTCATATTTTTTCAACTGATCCTGAGTAAAGCAGCTGAACTGCACATGGTGATGATAAGATCATTCCATTTTAAATATGTGGATAATGTTCAGGGTGTAGAGGATCACCATCCTTAGTGTCTCTGAGTAGCAAAATATAATTTAATTTGCATAAAGTGCCAAACATTACTTATATACATATCAGCTTAAAAGTTATTCAAGTTATCAATCAATTAAATCTATCCCTATAGAATATGTCACCATACAAATATACATTCAACTGTTTTCTAAAATACAAGAATAAAGAAGTCAAAAGTAACTTACCATCATTTTGCCCAATTTTAATTTGAAATAAAACAACCAGACAAACTACTGTAATCTATTGTGGCCAAAGATTTTCAGGCCTTTCTGAATATATTATATAATATAAATAAAAATAATGTGTTGTTATGTGTTTTATCAAAAGTCTCCCTCTGCCTTAGTATACAGTTGTAAAGGCTTTATAGTGTATGGTTAAATGCATAATATGCATATGTGTTTAACCATTTAATATTCTAAATTTTACTGTTTTTACCTGCTTACACACATATGCCAATTACCATGTGTCAATTGCGGGTAGGTTTCTTGAGTGAGGTTGCAAACTATAATCGTCAAGCAGCTTCATGTTTGAAGGCCATCAGGGGTCACGGTGTTCTGCCGTAGACAACAACAGCAACGGACAAGAATCGTTGAGTGCACCCTAAAGGAAACCAGAGCTACTGTTGCACACGAGGACATTTTTTTCTTCCTCTCCACCCACACTTGGTGAAAGCTTTCACTTCTAGCTCACTTTGCCTCCAGCCCCACTGAAGCTGTTTTCTGTCCCAACATGAAGAAATGAGCTGCCAGCTGGACTGCGTGAGATGTTTAAAAGGAATGAAAAGCACAGCTTTGTTTGCATTATAGGAGTATTCCGCTTCTACACAGGATAGGACCCTTCAGCACTGCTTACAGATCTTTGTTAACACTATTTTTGTTTGTTGATATATTTTAATCAGACGATAAACTACTAAGATATGAAAACGACAGTGGGACTTACAACTTTCAGTAGTGTTATTTTATTTGCTACATTTTCAAAATGACATGGTTTTGATTGATGTTGCCTTGTATTGCAGTTATACTTAAAATTATTGTTGCATTTGTGAAAATAGAATGTCCTTTGGTTAAGTGGGGCTTCCTCTTTCTGAGTTTAAATATGCCTATTTAAAATAAAGGCATTATACTGTATGTGTATGATCAATCTAAATATTGATTATACACACGCAATGTGTTCATTACAGAGAGAAACAACATGCACATGCACATGCACTGGACAGTGTGTAACAGAATCTGAGCACAAAGTTCACTGAATTCAACTGGGTATCCTGCCAAATGTTAGTCAATAAAGATATACTAACTCTGCAGACAACCATCATGCCTAATCATATTTTGACTGGATAAATTTAATGGGATGTGGGTTTCATGACCAATGAATGGCTCCACACAAACCTTTTCTGGGTGATTGTTAAGGGAGTTTGTGTTTTAGCACGTTGTTTTGATACTTCCATCAACATGTAAGTGCTGATAGGGATATCAATATCTGGAAACTAGCCATTACATTAAAACAAGCTCAGTGAAGATTGTAGGCACACCTTCTTATAGTAAAGGCGATAGGCTGACAAAATGGCTAAAACAGCTATAAGAGAGCCCACAGACTTGTAATTCTCATAATATAATTAATTTATCTGACCCAAAATGGGTCTTCATCAGGACTTCGCTGGTTTGAAATGTGATCTATCCATATTCAATTTACCACATTGGGAACATTACAAGTGTGTAAGCTTTCTCGTTACTGCCTTTATTACATTGACAGTAAAGATATGATGGTCAATAATGACCTTCCTACTATATTGTCATCTTCATATGTATGAAAAGTGGTAATTCTATCTATAGTTGATGGCACAAGGAGTGAATCCCCCACACTTTTAGCTGTTACAAGCATTATGACAGAAGTGCAAAACCAGCTGTAGACTATATGTTTGAGTATCACGTCTGTATCACTAAATAGTAGGCTACATAACATTTTAGTTATGTCACCTAAATCTGCAAAGCACAAAACACAGCACAGGATGCTGTCTGTGTCTGTAAGTTTTATCTATTCATTTTACAGTCTTTGTAACCAAGGAAGAAGGAATAGATTAGGATATTGGAGGACATCCTAATCAAATTTTGCACATAACAGAGCTACCATGGTTCAAGGATATATAGTATATTAAAATATTAAATCACAGAGTTTATTTTTTTTTAAAAAGCCTACACAATGTTCCTGTTTATTGAGCCATGTCAACTAATAGCTAGAACCTAGTAATCTAAGAATTTATATTTCACAGTTCATAGTTGGTCATTATCTGTGTTCCACAAATCAAGATTGAAAAGTTTAATTACACCAGTCTGTAACAATCAAGCACCTTATAGCCTACATCGGCTGGGAGACAATTACGTGACCGCTGTAGGTTGGTTCTCTATAACCACAGCGGGTAGAATGCAGCCCCTATCATCCAATGACACCAAGTGATGTAGGCTAATGCATAAAGTTGAAAAGTTGATTGTGCATGTCGAAAGATTAAACTACACGACCCCCTTGTGGCGAGTCGTGCTATCTTTGATACCGACTCCCCAAAGCTTAACATCGTAACCCAAGACCCACCCATAAATTCGGGGTCATCTCATATTCTCCCTCTTATCTGAGCTCGATTAAGACTTCCTGTGTTGTAAAGTGGGGGAGCTCAACTGAGCAAACACGCAGTCGGCTTTGCGCATAATTACAGTGGCAGTTACGGTAGCTACTAGAGACTGAGTAGGCTAGTAGAAACGAGAGCTGCGAGTTGACAAACCCAGAGATTGACCGAGATAGAGGGAGAAGGGAGAGAAGGGGGAGAAAGGGGATCGAGACCAATAGCCTAGTGAGTGTTCAGAGAGTGAATGTGCGAGAGGGGGGGGTGAGTAGCCTATACAGCGCAAAATAGTGACCAAAAGAGTAGGTGAACTAGCGAGAGGGAAAGGAGGAGGAAGGAAAGGCCAGCGATAACTAGCTTGCTAGCTATTTTTGCAGTCTACGACAACTGAAAGGAAAGTGTCTCCAACAACCGGATTTAAACATTGGAAATATATCCTTTCGGAATGGCCACGGAGGAGCTCTACGAGGTAGTGTACCATTTAATTCCAGTAATTTCGTCTTTGAGCTCTACCTTTTGCTTGCTTGGCATTTTTCAACGGCGGTCCTGCGAGCTGGGTGGACGGAAACAAAATAAGAGGACAGCGAAAAGTGTAGCCCGCCCGCTTACTGTCGGTGGCCTTCTTTCTCCACTTCGATTGAGGGGACGCCGTCGAGTTGAGGAATGACTTAACAGTAGCCTATGCTACCCTGTGATTTTGGTAGCTAGCTAAATTGGGCTCTTTTGGAGATGCTTGCGGTGTCCCGAAACAAGTAGCTGACTAACTATCCAAATGGCCAAATGGGTTGTTGAGGAGTGTAAATAAACTAGTTCCTTGCTCCATTGATCTAGCAAGCTACCTGTAGCAATCAATAAGATTGCCTTCTTTGTTACTTAAGTTGCGTTGTGTTAGTAGCCACGCAGCTGAAAAGTCTGGCATTTTGTTACTATCTCGGCGACAACGTTGCCTTGCGAAATTCAGCGACTTTGTGACTGATGCTTTTGTTTTTGGTGGCCAATCTGGCTTTGTCTGTCATGTTGACTGAAGTGCTGCTTGTATTTTTCACACATAGGATGTTTAGATCTGTAAATGTAGGAAAGCGCACAAGTTATGACTTAACGTTACATTGATTAATGAGTCATAAAATCAACCCGTTCAACACTCGAAAATTCGCAAACGCGTGGAACACTTGGCATACCAAGTCAACATCAGTGCAACGGAGTCAACAGCGGTTGGGTAGGTCTGGCTAGTAATAGCTAGAACGCGTAGGCTAGAGTCGTTCATGTTAAATGTTGCCTTATTGTTGTGACTAATTTCGGCCCAGTTCGCCCATGGCTAGAGAACAAAATGGAAGGTTGACTACTTAGTCTATTTTTAAAGTCGTAAGTCGGTTATGATAGTTGCCAAGTTTATCTACAGTAGCCTACATAAAATAATTGGCATGCTATGTCTGAGCAACGTAGCGGATCTTCATTAAAGATAATGGAGTCCCTATACAAAGATCTTATTTTTTAAATTACGTTTTTACTTTTCCATGTTGGCAATGACCACCACTGCACAATGAAATTGCCATGTAAATGGGTTTTGAATGTGTACTGAATCAAACAACCCTGCGTCCTTGAATTAGCCTACTGATGCATCAGTCGGGTCAATTCATTGAATAGCTACAGGTGCAATGGGTTGAGCAATATTTCAATAGACAGCTGGAGACATGTAAAAATCTGCCTGCTTGGACATAATTATTTGTTTGTGATGTGGAGGTGATGGGTTAGTTATCTTCATTGTTAATGCATTCAGTTGACTTCCTTTCATAGTTTATTGGATAGGTGCCTAACGAGATGCCTGCGAGCCCACGTACTCCTTGACCTTATCATGTCACATGGTAGGCACCTGGCGTGCCCCTATGCAACCTGGGAAAAAGGACCTGTCAGGCATCATTATCTGGAGTTGCTCCAGTTGTGCACTGTATTTTTCCAGCAGGTCTCTTTGGTGATCTTTGAGTTTAATATAAAACGATGATAGCTTTTTCAAAGGCGTTGCTGTTGAACTAAGTTACTGTGGGATTATGGTTGCATATCTGTTGTCTGGCCAAGTCTCCCTCTGCCGTGAATAATTCTTGGCAACATGGAGAAAAGGGACTGGGATCTCAGTGTTGTGTCAAGCACTGTTTATCTTGGTCAGAAGAGGTCTTTTGAGATTTGGTGAAGGCTGGAGACTATAGTGTGTTGGGAAGAGACTACTGTTTCATTTAAAAATGATAGATCCTCATTTTTCAGTATTACAGTATAGGAGACCGATGTTGGAAAGGGCCAGTTTTGGGGTAACTTACTATTTGTTTCGAAAATAGAGCGGTAAAGCAAAATAGTTTGAACTGAATGATATAACTGAAAACATAGCTGACTGCTATTTTAACTGTTTCATCTAATTAGAACAATGGTTTAAAAGTTGGTAACAATCATTGATGTAGGCTATTGCTTTGCTTTGATGTGAATTAGAAGGATAGGCTAATGTTTAGGTGAGGGTTGGGTGATAATGACGATATACAATATCGCAGGTGGATATTTTTCTTTTTAAGTTTGTTCGGTAGCCTATATTGCTCATTGATAAACAAGTGTGCCATAATCTAATACACAGTATGCCAGCATTCAATTCTTCACTACAAGTTAGAGAATACAAAGGAAATCATTCAGTTTCATCATATAAATGAATCATTTCAAAAAATACACTTAAGTTCTGACCAGAGGTAGATCACTTGGCTAACTATGTATCGGAAAAGCACCTTAAAAGCACCTTAAAGCAAAATTTAACTTTGATAGAACTTTGGGTTGTGTAGTTACCTGGCCATGATATGAGTCCAAATGGTGGTGAAATATGTTCATTAGTTGCTCTGTGCTCCCCTGGGGTGATAATCCAGAATTGGGTATTTGTCGCTCTCCATTCACTTCTATAGCGCTGCTAAAACGGTCTCAAAATTACATTTCTAGCATGTATACGAACGCGAACGAAGCGGATTCTGTCAATTCAAACAATAACCAGTCCTCTTACGTATTTTTTTTTGTGTAATTAAAATTATTTGTAAAAGTACTATTTTCTTCAATGTTGTTAGCAAGCTACAAGAAAATACTAGCAAAATGTTGGCATGTCGATTTGTTTACCATACCAGGAACACTTGCTTCCGTGGAAATCTGGACCAATGAGTGGTATCTGACGCATTGGCGCATTAACGCTGTTTTTGGCGCAATAATTACATTCCAGATCTACGTTACAAATATAATATGAAAAAGCCAGGAAAGGGCCATTTAATTTTCAAAAAGAAAATACGTAAGAGGACTGGTTATTGTTTGTATCCGCTTCATTCACGTTCGTATATGTGCTAGAAGTGTCATTTTGAGACCGTTTTTGCTGCCCTATACTGCCGTGCAAAGGCAAAAGGGTGTAACTTCATCTTTGGTCGAAAATTAGTTTTTTACATTTTTGGAACAATAAAGACTCGCTTTATCATGTGGACATATATCTTGAGTCAATTGTGTTGTTTTTTCGAGAAAATAGTGGGTTGTCTTTGCCGTAACTTCCAAAAGTGCTATAGAAGCCAAGGCAGAAGCACGTAACATCAGTTAAGGTTCCTTGCCTTTGTTTCACGGCACTCTGAAATGTTCGAGTTGAGTTAAGGTAGCTACTCTGCCTTTGTTTGGCTTGCTGCGCATCAAAGTGGAGTTACTGTTTACGGCGCTGACGTTACGGTGTTCTACCTTTGTATAATATCTGTCACCAAAGTATTTCTGACACAAGCACAATACCTTGAATAAAGTGAAGTTACTGTTTACCACGCTGAAGTTATGGTGTTACTTCACATAGGCAGTGAAAACATATTGTTGTTGTTAATGAGTCTAACCTAGCCTTAGCCTATATCAGAATGGCCCATTGCTCTCGAGGGAAAATGTTTGTGTAAATAGCTTTGGAATGCTGACACCCAGGCAAAGATGAGAAAGACTAGCCTACTGAAGATAGATTAGATAGGCAATCTGCAAAATTACTAGCTTGCGCGAGCAAACGTTAGCTAATGAGAGAACTGGAAAACAGAATTGCGTTCAAAGCATCCAGGACAGAATAATCCTGCCTGTCAATTCGTGCAACACAACACGGCTGAATGTCTGACCGCCGAATATAACAGCAGTAACGTTAACGGATTACCGAATTGACACACCTTGCGAGAAGTAGGCTACGCACACACGCATTCAAGCAACGCACAATCAAAATGTTAGCCTACCTTTTATAGCCCAGTAAAATATCAATTGTTAAGCACAAGGATGCCCTTCTCTCACGTTCAACAAGTTAAATCCAAAACATGACGAGTCTTGAGTAGGCTCTCTCTCACATTCAATGCTCTTACATTCAGCAAAGTAAATCCATAAAGCGAGTCGAGTATCCATGTACTACTTTATTGCGTTGCATGGTGCACTCGTTAATTTGGTTGCAAAAAGTTCTCTGGCATGCAAAAACTTTGCTTATCATCTATGTCTGGATTTTCCATGTCTAGCCACCAAAATAATACATCCAATCGCATCCATCCAATCATTCAATCCCTAATCTGTCAAAACGTATTAACAATTGCTAGATTTTTTCTTTTTTTATTATATCATAGTGACCTTTTTTCACAATGTTACATTTTTTGATTTAATAAAATAAACTAGGCTACATACTACATATAAACAACTTTTACTTTTGAATCTGAATAATCTATCATCTTATTTTACTGATTTTTACATAATTATGATGATGCACTTGCCATGTTAAGGGGGGGGAAAGAAAATAATTGCAAGGTTTTTTTGTTTTCAAACAAACTTTGTTGTACTATGATGATGATGTTAGTATGCAATGCCGAAAGACAATCAAAGAAAGAAAATACAAAAAAAAAAAAAATTGATTTTGATTTTTTTTTTTTTCATTTTTTTTATTTTAAGCGGCATTATATAATATATTGTTATTCATGTGTTATGTTTATATTGTGATCATGTTAAAAAAAAGAGAAAAAAAGAGAAAAAAAAAGCCTTTTGCATTGGATGAGTTTTCATTTTGTTGACCATACAACAATAGAAAAATTTAACCAACTTAAATATAAGTCAAAAGTCAGAGTTTGAGTTCAGAATAAATCAGTATAAAAAATCATAATAAAAAAAAAAAAATTAAAAATAAAAAAAAATAACTGCAACACAACTTTTAATGGGCAAAAACAACAACAATAAAGCATTTCAACAATCAAAAACTTTTTTACAATCTTTTCTTTTTCAGGTTTTTTTGAGTTGTTAAGGCCTTAGTGAATGGTATGGATAGAAGTGAATGGAGAGCGACAATATACCCTATTCTGGAAACATCACACCCCGAGCACACAACCCACCACCATTTTTTTTTTTTTCGCCACCAGGCATTATACAATGCAAACCCAAATTGTGCAAAAGCCAAATGTCAATTCAAGGTAAAAGTTTCAAAGCAAAATTTTCCAGCAGTAAAGGCTTGAGGTGTGCAAGCAAGCAAGCAATGAGCAAGCAAGTGGCAAGGGAAGGGACTGGTGGAAGGAAAGTGTGAAGCTTGGCCATGTCCCTCCAGATCCCCCAAACAAAGCAGGCCATCAGAGTGGAACTCCCCCTGTTTGGTGAACACAGGTCCTGTTGTGTCAAAAAAAAAAAAAAAAAAAAAAAAAAAAATTTATATATTGACCTGTAACATCACCTTAACACAAATGGCATTAAAATTCTAACATAACAGGAAGGTTAGGCAGGAGATTGACCATTCCCAAAATGACCGGAAACTACTTCAAGTTACATGGAAAATTCCCCCCCTTTGCAACCCTACCCCAGCCAGATCATATAAAATGGGGTCATCTGTACTAAAACATAAAAATTGGGAAAATGCCAGATTTAAATAAGAATTTTAAACCCATTTAAAAGTTATTTCCTGTGTCATTAACTGTGACATTTTGGTATGTATGGTACAGTATTATAGTCGACACCTTGAGTGCCCCGATACACATTTTTTGTGTATCCCCTGTGACTGCCTTCTGTGTTTTTCCACATATTTTACTGAACCTTATTAATGTATTATTACATTTTTTGGTATAGACTATAACTTTGGGCCATGGTCATGTCAGCCTGTATGATGAACCAGTGAAAATGTTATGTTCCCTCTTTGGAAATTACAGTCCACAGAGACCTCCAAATATAATTACCTGCCGAGATTCAATATCGCAAATGATCTGAATCATCAGAAAACCATCCAGTGCTATGTGAGGACAGTTGTGCGGGATGGCCAGAATGTTCATGGATGTCCACAGACGTCAGCGTCTTTTGACTGTGGAGATTTTATTACGGCCCTCAGTCCAACAAAACAAACAAGTGAAGACGGCAATATTTTTATGGCCATTGGAGACAGGAAAACGTATGCCGTTTATTTTCACAGACAAAAAAGTACAACTTAAAAACTAACAATGAGTGTGACCGTTATTTCACTTCTGAACACCCCGATTCCAAAACATTAGGGACAGTAGGTAGAATGCACATAAAAGCAAAAAGCAGTGATTTGTAAATTCTGTTTTACATACAGTGCCCTCCACAATTATTGGCACCCCTGGTAAAGATTAATAAAAAGGGTTATAAAAAAATTAACCTTTTGGTGAATTAGCTTAATCTCACGTTGAAAAAATGGGAAAAATCCAACCTTTAATTGAAGTAAATGTATTCTGAGAAAAAAAAATCCCTCATCAAGAAATAATTATTTTTAACAAAACCACGTGCTACAATTATTGGCACGCCTAGAAATTCTTATGAACAAAATGGAACCAAAGTATTTTTTTCCATTTATATTTTACTTTTTAAAGTTGACCAGAGTGTTTAGGAACTTTCAAGCAGTAATCCACGACTTCCTGTTTCACTGGGGTATAAATATGAGGGGACACACAGGCCATATTCTCTTATTCATGGGAAAGATAAGAGAACACACAAATCAAATGAGGGGTGTTGAGCTTCATAAGTCAAGGAATGGCTATAAAATAAATAAAAAAGCTACTCGCCTCAAAATGCCTATATCTGCCGTTAGGGCAATACTTAAAATGTTCAAAGCAACTGGAACTGTTACAAACTTGCCTGGAAGAGGACCCAAGTTTATTTTGCAAGTAGCATCTTGGGGTCATCAAGTCTCCAAAAGTACCATTAGACGTCACCTCCATGCTAACAAACGTCACCACGAACGTAAGCACCTGGAGTTTGCTAAACACTACTGGAACTTTGACTGGAACCGTGTTCTATGGTCAGATGAAACGATTTTCGGCAATCAACACTGAAGGTGGGTTTGGCGTAAAAATAAGGATGGCTATACCGAAAATAACCTGATCCCCACTGTTAGGTATGGTGGAGTTTCCGTCATGATGTGGGGCTGTTTTTCATCCAAAGGCCCTGGGAACCTTGTTAGAGTACATGGCATCATGAACTCCATGAAATACCAGGAAATTTTTAATCTGAATCTGGCTGCCTCTGCCAGGAAACTAAAACTGGGTTGTCGGTGGATCTTCCAGCAGGACAATGATCCAAAACATACGTCCAAATCAACACAAAAATGGTTAACTGAAGACAAAATCAAATTTTTTGCCATGGCCATCTCAGTCCCCTGACCTAAACCCCATTGAAAACATGTGGGCTGAACTGAAGAGGAGAGTGCACAAGAGAGGACCTAGGACTCTGGATGATTCAGTGCTGTTTTATTGGCAAAGGGAGGTTGTTAAAAAAATGTACTGGCTTGTTATTTTGTTTAAAAAAATCCCTCATCAATAAATAATAATTTTTTTACCCATCTTTACCAGGGGTCCCAATAATTGTGGAGGGCACTGTATATTTAATTTTAAAAAGTACAAAGAAAACATTTATCGTTTTACCTTATCAACTTTATTGATTTTTGTAAATACACGCTAATTCCGAATTGATGAGTGATGGTTTGAGGCTCATTTGATACTGCAGACCCTTGATAACTTACAGCCATGTAGCCAACCATGGGTTCCATACTATTCCTGTGTAATTTACACCGCGCAATTCCCATAGAGATCCCTTCAAATGCAAAGAGGTTATTATAGTATCGCTTGTAAGAGTACCTTAAAATAGGATATCAAGAGTCTTTTGATATTCTTTTATACCCAGTCATGATGGCATCACCTGTTCACCGATGGAATGTTCCAAACTGGTGTTTTTTGAACTTCCCAGTATTTTATTTGCCCCAGTCCCAACTTTTGGAACGTGTTGCAGGCATCGGAATTGGTGTATATTTACAAAAATCAATACAGTTTATATTTGATAAGGTAAAACATTAAATATCTTTGCTTTGTACTGTTTTCAATTAAATATATGTAAAAGAGTATTTAAAAATGACTGCTTTCTGCTTTTATGTGCATTTTACTTTATTATTATTATTTTTTTACAAACTTTAGTCCTTTCACAGACTCTCTTCTCCAGAAGAACTTAGCCTACAATAAGTGAATTCAGTGAAGTTGGGTAATACATCATGTCGTAATCTTGGCAGAACTTTAAAAAAAAAAAAAAAGAACCACTAGTGGCAAACAGTGATAGTACAATAAAAAAAACTAGTGACAGCACAATAAAAAAACTAGTGACAGCCATCCCTAAATTTCAAAAAAGATGAAAGTGTATAAAAGGAAGTGACTTGTCACTGGTGTCGGATATGAATATATGCATATGATATGAATATGAATAAACTTAAATAGGCCTGAATTAAATATTTGGAATGGACTTGTACAATGTTCGATTGCTCAACTACTGTGAGGTCTGTAACTTGCTTTCTGCTGAGTTTCTGAAGTTATTCCTGTTACTGCTATTAATTCTATGACCTGTACTAATGTGTTATTAACTCTATTTATTAGTAAGGAAAACTACCTTTCTAATAAATTAACCAAGCCTCCATATTGTGTGTGCGTGTGTGTGTGTGTGTGTGTGTGTGTGTGTGTGTGTGTGTGTATCCTGAATTAAGTTACAGTAACATCAGACAGTACAACTGCTTCCTAAGGCGGTTGGGAGGCACATTTTGGGTCTAGGGCCAGGTCAAGGGGAGGTGAACAGTAGGGGTAAAATGTCATCTTTACCAATGGGCCTATCTTTTTTTTTTTTAAAAGAGTGCTTTTATTTTCAAAGTTTATTTTTTTTTTTTCGGTTCTTTCTCTCGACTATGAAATTGGGGGTGGGTTTGTTGTTTTTTTCGTTCTTAAAAAAAAAAAAAAAAAACATAGTTCTGATAGTACAATGGAAATAATTAAAAATACATAACCCCATATAATAACCAATATAATTTTGTTTTTTTTTCCAGTGGAGGACTGGATTATGATCATTTTTATTACTTTTTTTTTTTTTTTTGTACTAATTGTTTTTTTTTTTTTTTTTAAAAATTCGAAAAAAAGTTGTTTTTCAGTTTTGCAGTTTCCTTCTTTAGAGAAAAACAAGAAAACTTTTAGTTACATTTTAACCTAATTGGGTAGGTTAACAAAACCCACTGAAAAAAAAAATATACTCAAAATGTATGTATATTGGTTGATTGCCTGGGCAAGGGCCCTGTATACACACAAGAAAATAGTGTGTGTTCCGTTTTACTTTTACCAATGTCTTCTTACCGAACCCACCACTGGAAAAAAAATAAAATAAAATTTATTGGGTGCGTTGGTCTTTATTTGGAATTTGCATTGATGGATAGGGATTAGTCAATTTGGTCATTCAATAGAAAAAATATACTTTGACGAAGGTTTTGCCCGTTTGCCTGCAAAAAAAAAAAAAAAAAAAAAAAAAAAAACAGTTGTTGTTTTTGTTTTTTAAAAGGGTACAAATTTTGCAAAAAATTTTTGATGAAAAACAAAAAAAATTTAAAGAAAAGTTAATTTAAAAGTAAGCCCTAGTCCTTTTTCTTTTTTCTAACTTTTTTTTTTCAGCCTAGGCTGCCTAGGAGCCAGAGCTTGCGCAAAGCAAAGCTCCGTGACCCCTTTACCCCTTCTCTAGCAAGAAAATACAAGTAATTCCAAAGCAGCTTACAGCAACATGATGTTTCCTCAGGCTACGCATTTTAAATGAATTACACAGATTAACAGAATGTATTCACAATTGGAAACAAACATACATTTTTATATTGTGCCGGTACTTTTTTCTTTCTCAGTTATCAAGCAGCCGAACTAATAAACTCCCAAGGACCTGTGTAATTATGTATAGGAAGTAGTGGCACAATTTCCTTGAGCACAGATTGCTTGGCCATAGGAAATGGTTCCAACCGGAAATACGATTAAGGGTAATAATCTGGTAATATGTACATTTGGAACCTTTTTTTGAGGATATAGCTGTACAAGCTGCTTTGGAGTTACTTGAAGTGTATTATCTTGCTTTAGACCACAAACCCCTGAATGCCGATACCTGCTATTGTAAAGCGGGCAGGTCATCAGAAACCTTTGTATCTAACCACGCTTCGACGCACAAAGGGCTCTATTTTCTGGCCGACGCATGGCGTGTGGAGAACTGTCGCAGTCAATAGTGCATGGCACACTGGGTGTGGCTATTTTCGTGAGGCAAGGAGCGCACAGCTCACAGCAGTATAATCATAATTAGGACTGAGCCTAGCCTAGCCTACTATTTTAAGTGTTGTAGTTTACAGTGAGTAGTCTACTTCTTTTCAAACGAGCTACACCTTTCGTTCATATTAAGCTACATATACTACAATACTAATATTAGTGTCCACATCCGCATCGCATAGCTGTGTTTATTGTCATTCTTCTCATTACAGATGGGTGTATGAAAAAGAAAGGAATACAGTAGCCTACCCTGGGGACCACATTGCAGTATAATAACAGCCATAAACAATTAAAAACAGAAATACATACAGGAATCAGCCCAACATAAAAAAAGAAAAAAGACAATGTGCAATAAATCCAAAGTGTATTTTTTCTGCTTGGGGGATTTATATTAAAGTCAAATTGGATGGCATGTGATCCACAATAATGGTTTATTGGCTTTTGAATAAGATGTAATCATGCATGCATTGCTTGGGAAACCCCCAAAATGAGCAACTCGTCATGGACTGACACACCCCACACAGTGGCTCTCCTCCCACTTGGGCGCACGGTGAGTCAAACGGGCTCAGCCGCGTGGAAATCCATGACGAAATTGCCACTTCACCAATGCGACGGTTGATCACACGCCATGTACCGGCTGGAAAATAGAGCCCAAAGTGTCTGGACCAATCAAAAAACTTAAACGGTATCAAAATACTAAACTGAAATTATATCAAACTTTAAAGTGAACAATCTCTTTAAAACCCAGTGAGTCAAAAATAATTACAACATAACCAATTAGAAGCCTTTACTGAGAACACTTTAGAGGCATAGGATAGAATGTAATGCCACCTCGCCTTTTCATGTTTCTTTTCTTACCTGATGCAATAGTGAGCCTCCAAACTTCAAAGGCCAGTTGAAATGCAAAAAAAAAAGTGAGGGGGGGAATACATTTAGCCATTTCACATAGTTTTGTCAATTAGGTGGAAGCAGCATGGCTGGTGCTTCTGATTAGCTGTCAAGACCCAATAGTGTTTTTCTTTGGAGGTGCTTTACATTATGGGCTATGATTAAAGAAAAAAAAAATGTGAAAAGAAAGCCAATATGCCACATGGTGATGATGATTGTTATTACGCTCATACAATATTTCATTCAGTAATTATCATTACGGATCACTGCCCAGCCCTACTTGTCTTTTTATTGAACACTTATATTATTAAGAAGTGATATTTTATTTGGACTGGTAGTGTATCTTGTGACTGCTTTCTTTTGTCATTTAAAAATAAATGTGAACCATAATAAGCTTTTAAAAATTAACTAAATTATAGCCTCATGTATAAGTATAGTCCTTCTGATCTGTTGTAATGGATCAGTCGGTGTTCTTAAAATATCCCAGACATTTTTATTCTGTATAATATTGTTCTTTCTGTTGTAGTCTCTTAACAAGTACCAACTCAAAAAAGAAAAAAAATCATACCTTTGCATGACCTTTGAAGGTACCAAAACAGAAGACTTGTTGAATCAAATTGAGCTTGGGCCCTTATGCAACTCTTTAAAGCACTTTCATACATAAACTCAGAAGGCTAATCAGTTGCACCTCATTGAATACTGAAGCTCACAGAAAGCCTGAGTGTATCGGTAACATTTGATTGCTAATCATCTCTGGAAGAGGTAGATTTTTACAGCTTGGCTGCACCATATCATTTGTGTTTACTTCTGTAGCATTATCAGAACAGCTCCCACTGTCGACACTCTCCCCGATCTCATTTAGCCTACATTTACATGGAAGAAAGATGAGATTTTTACCTGACCCTTTTTCATGGCAAGCTCCTCTGGCTCTTATTAGCTGAAGATGACATTATCATTTAGCTAGGTTGTGTGTGGCCAAGTAGCCAATCGTAGTGAGATTACTGCCAATAAAAACACTGTGGGCTCTATCTTACACTCGCCGCTAAGTGGCGGTAACCCAAACGCAAGTGTCTTCACTGGTTTCAGACCAACACAGTTGTCATTTTCTTGTCCAGTGCTCATGTTATTTAAATAGTAAGTGAAGTGAGCTCCGAGGGGTTTTAAGTTGATGCGTCGTCCGGTGAATGAGCCATTTAGTTTGGCTCTTTTTTTCTCTTGTTGTTCAACGTTACGTGACCTGACAGAAAGTGCAAATCGGCTGTTAAATAGGCCTCCTGTAACCTTAGACTACCTTCATACGGATATAGCTCACTCCCAACTTGTTGCCGGTTCTTAATTATCAATCAAGCAGTTAATGAACGGAAAAACAAATATTGATGAATAGCTATAGCAAGTTTTTCTATGTGTCATAAAATGTGTAGCACTTATAGCCTATTATTTTTATTTATTCTTTATTGAAATGGTCAGTAAGTTACTTAAAGTACTGATGTTTATTTTGTTATTTATTTCATTAATATTTTTTATTTGATCACAGTGTTCATTTCTAAAATTGCTTGATGATGTTAATCGTGTTAATTAGGCCTGTCGCGGTGAAGGAATTTTTTCTGTGGTGATTTAAGGTGGCTCAACAGCGTGATATGTGGTATTGCACCATTTAAAAAACAAAAAGTTACTTAATTTATCCTGATTTTAGTGCTATATAAATAAGTTTTATTGTTAGGTTGGCTGGCTAAATTGGCTGGCCCTCCCTTTTCATTTGGTTAAAAGCTGAAAAGTTCCGAAACTGGTGAAGTTACATTTGGTTTTGCGACCAGAGCAGCTGCCACGGTTTCCGTCTTAAAAAAGAAAGACTGAAACTCAGCAGCACCGGACGCGAACATTACATTACATTACATTATAGACATTTAGCAGACGCTCTTATCCAGAGCGACGTACATAGTGCATTTTCAAACTAGGAACAAGAACGTTTAAAAACAACCCTAAAAAGGCAAATATGAATCTAAGTACTAGGCGCAGTCAATATGATTGGGTTTTTTTTTTTGGGGGGGGGGGTAATTACACATTAATAACAATAGTCACAGGGAGGTAGGGAGGGGTGGAGAGAAGTGCAGCTTGAAGAGGTGAGTCTTCAATCTGCGCTTGAAGGCGGTCAGACTTTCTGCTGTTCTGACCTCCACGGGGAGGTCATTCCACCACCGTGGGGCCAGGACAGACAGACGTCGAGACCGGGTGCTAGCATGAAGAGGGGGAGGTACCAGTCGTCCTGAGGAGGTGGAACGCAGGGATCTGGCAGGTGTGTAGGGTCTGATTCGTTTTTGGAGGTATGGAGGGGCAGATCCTCGGACTGCCTGGAAGGCGAGCACCAATGTTTTGAATTTGATGCGAGCCATCACCGGTAGCCAGTGGAGGTCAATGAGCAGGGGGGTGACATGGGAGTGTCGGGGGAGGTTGAAGACCAGGCGCGCTGCTGCGTTCTGGATAAGCTGAAGGGGTCTAATGGCCGATGCTGGCAAGCCAGCCAGGAGAGAGTTGCAATAGTCCAGGCGGGACAGCACCATCGCTTGGACCAGGAGCTGGGTTGAGTGGGTGGTGAGGAAGGGGCGGATTCTCCTGATGTTGTACAGGAAGAACCTGCATGCCCGGGTTACTGCTGCGATGTTCTCGGAGAGGGACAGCCTGTTGTCCATCACGACTCCGAGGTTCCTGGCACAGGGCGTTGGGGTCAGTGGAATGTCCCCTAGGGAAATAGAGAGATTGAGAGGAGGAGAGGTTAAAGCAGGAATGTAGATGAGCTCAGTCTTGCCAGGATTGAGCTTGAGATGGCGGTTGTCCATCCAGCTCTGGATGTCTCTCAGGCATGCGGAGACGCGGGCTGATACCTGAGTGTCAGAGGGTGAGAAGGAGAGAAAGAGTTGAGTATCGTCAGCGTAGCAGTGGTAAGAAAGACCATGAGCAGTGATAACAGGGCCAAGGGATTTGGTGTAGGTGGAGAAAAGGAGGGGACCAAGGACTGAGCCCTGGGGGACTCCTGTGGTAAGGGGACGGGGTGCCGATACTTTACCAGCCCAGGCAACCTGGGAGGAGCGTTCCGAGAGGTAGGACTCAATCCAGGCCAGGGCCGAGCCGCCAATCCCCGCTGCAGACAGGGACGACAGGAGGATGGAGTGATCTACGGTGTCAAAGGCGGCAGAGAGGTCTAGAAGTATTAGCACAGAGGAGAGGGAGGCTGCCCGAGCTGCATGAAGCATCTCGCTGACGGAGAGGAGTGCGGTCTCCGTTGAGTGGCCAGGTTTGAAGCCGGACTGGTGGGGGTCTAGCAGGTTGTTCTGGGTAAGGAAAGACGACAGTTGGTTAGAAACAGCACGTTCGATAGTTTTGGAACAGACAGTTGGTGGGAAAAAGTACACTCTTAACTCTTGTTTTCATTATGAATGTATTTAACATTCAATACACACGCATTGAAGTGTAAAACAAGAAGAGCCTCATGGGAAAAAAAGAAAAAACATGAACATCGCGGTTGTGGCGGTTGCTTGCCATCCCCTGCGGTTGGCTTGTCAATAGCGCGGTATTGAAATATTGCGGTTCTTGCGACAGCCCTAGTGTTATATATATATATATATATATATAAATTATTACAAAATAATTTACATTATTAAATTAAGTTATTTGTTTAAAAAAAGAAGTACCTTCTGAGTACCTTTGCATAGTCATATTGGTGACAAATCTGTGCACAATCCACGTGAAAAAGTAAAAATAATAGGCTATAAGTCCTACACATTTTATGACACAAAGAAAAAATTGCTATAGCTATTCATTGATATTTGTTATTCCGTTCATTAACTGCTTGATTGATAATTAAGAACTGGAAACTAAGTTAAGTTGGGAGGTGGCTATATCCGTATAAAGGTAGTCTAAGGTTACAGGAGGCATATTTAACAGCCGATTGGCGCTTTCTGTCTGGTCACATAATGTTGACTAACAAGGGGGAAAAAAGAGCCAAACTAAAAGGTGCATTCACTGGACGACGCATCAACTTTAGAAAACCCTTAACTGTTTTAGCCGTGAGTGTTTACAGGATCGGTTACCGAAACCTACCTGTAGAATAATTTTACTTGGGTCATAAATAAAGAATTGTGCTCCCAAGTTTTGTGGAAATTTTTAACATCTTCGCAGTTCATTTGTGTAAACACTTGGAAAGCGGCAAATGATCCATGTTGTTTATTTATTTTTTATTTTTTCAACTGTAATGTTAAATGTCGATAGTTACCAAGGAATGCAGAAGATAAAACCCGTTATCAGCGCATTCTAGGTTTCGAAAACCACAGAGCAGAATGCATTCGAGTAATGCGTAGCCTACGAACAGGTCAAAGTAACGTTAGCTAAAACCTCAACTAAAACATTTCTGAAACGTTTAAAAACTAAAACCTTAGTGTGTACGAGACCATTAGCTAACGTTAGCTTGATGACTGGTAACATAGATTCCATACCAATAAGGTTTTTCCTCTCCTCTCATTTTAAGGTTAGCTGAGCAGGGGCTGCTTCACGAAGCAGAATTACTGAGTTAGCTTGATAACCTGCACAGAGTAAAAACCCAGAACAGCTCTTTTTATTCAGTTCATGTTCCAGATTTGGGAGGGTTCCGGGTTTTACTCAGTGCAGTTATTCAGCCAACTTCATAAGCTTTGTGAAACAGGCCCCAGGAGCTGTCACAACGTTAGGTAGCTATTCAGAACAAATGTTGTTGTCACCTTAAGTCGGTCACGTTAATCCCCATTAATTTATACGATAAGAAAATAAATGCCTCGGTTAGTTAAAATACGGGGGTGAATCTAAATGCACGCTGTCCTAAATATATATGTTATTTCTCAATCGATAGCCTACTATCATGAATTATAACGTTAGCTAAGTAATGGTGCACAACGAGGTCTGTGGATGCATCTCATGTTAACGTGTCTGGTAGCTGATTAGCTTGCCGATAGGTAACTAGCAATGTTATTGTAGTTTACATTCATCGGCAGTTTGCAAACATTTATTAAGACCGCAATTAAAGAATGACGAACATTACTGTTGTGTTAATACACTATTATTATTGACAATATTAAATTAGGTAGCAAGAGAAACTTGTTTCTTCCTTTCCTGGGGGTTGAGGCTGGGTTTTTTCTGTGAAGCGCATTGTGACAACTAGTTGTGAAATGCGCTGTATAAATCAATATTGGATTTGATTTGATTTGTGATTGATTCTTCGTCGTCTGTTTTGCCCTTAATCAAATGCAAGTGTTTAATATGTAATGAAAATGTTATATATTTTTTGAAAGGCAGAATCAGAAAACTGAATTTTATAAGTTAATAATTAATTATTTGTATAATTGCATGCAAGTGGAAAACGTGATTTAACCTGCAAGCTAATTCATGCTTTCATATTAGCATGCACAACTACTGTAGCTACATAACTAGATGGTTCAAAGTCTACTCGCTTGTACACGCTTGAAAGTGTTTCCTGAATGGATATTTCTGAATATGGTTGTGATTGTGATACATTAGCTGGCTAAATGTAGCTAAGAACAAATTCAATTTTATGGATACATTACATTATCCTCAGCATGAAAAATCAGCCATCCTCTTATCATACCAAGCATCATCATGCATTTGTCATTGAATAAAAATAGTGTTCATTTTCTCTTGCATTCCTTTTTTGGGTGGATTAGTTACAGCTTGAATGTGTTTTTGGTCTGGAGCATAACAGTGGGAACAGTGACCAGGCCCATATTTATGAAGCTTCTGAAAGCAGGAGTTCTGATCTACTGTCACTTTTGCCTTCTAGTTCATAATGAGCAAGGTTTGGATATGGGCAGGTGAAACCTGATCCTGGATCAGCAATCCTGCTCTGACATGCTTTATAAAAATGGGCCCAGGGCCCCAGGCCAAAATAAACCTGTTTGAATTCTCAATGGCAGCCAACAATAATTGAGCCAATAGCAAACTCGGTTAGAGATTACTAGTCATTTCCGTAGTGTGAACTTCAATTGAATTTCTTTTGATTGGTAGGTGGGAGTTGAAATGGCACAAACCACGGATCAATAGTTTGACCTGAGAGCAGAGTTAGAATTTCTGCAGTTTCTTTTTTTTTTACCTGCTGAAGAATACCAGCAGTGCATTACTTCTCTTGCTTAGCTATAGCTTCCGAAATGATAGTCATTAGTGTGAAAGCAAGAGTAACGACAGTAAAGAAATACCGCATCACATTCAGTTTTTAAAATGTGACATCCGGACAGCCTTACATCAGCCTGCTAGGAATATCTTTGCTAATGTAAGTTTAGCAGTGATGATGGCTCTGCTATCTAATTTTAACCAGCAGGCTTGGTTTATTTTAATAATGCATATAGCCGTCACCTGTAACCACAACTGGAAAAGCTGTGTATGCCTATTTTAAACTATGATGGATTGCACTTTGGTGCGTGCGTGCGTGCGTGTGTGTGTGAGTGTGTGCGTGCGTGCGTGCGAAGTACAGTGTTGCTACCCCAGTTAAATAAAATGTTTTCCCCCTGTAAGACATGTCCATATGAAAGTATACTATTCAAGCATGACTATTCACCTATTTCAACAGAATAGATAGGCAGGTAGACAATATCTGTCTTTAACACTGAGAAGAATACCACTTTGCTGGCTTTATACTCTCCACTGTAGAAAGACAGACATTTGGCTGCAAAATGAAGTTAAATATTTTTATAAGGATGTCAGTATGCGCTTTTCAGGATAATATGTAAAGCAAGGCGCAAAGTAGGGAGAAATGACTGTGCGCACAAAGTAGGGAGAAATGACTGTGCACAAAGTAGGGAGAAATGACTGTGTGCACAAAGTAGGGAGAAATGACTGTGTGCACAAAGTAGGGAGAAATGACTGTGTGCACAAAGTATGGAGTAATGACTGTGCGCACAAAGTAGGGAGAAATGACTGTGTGCACAAAGTATGGAGTAATGACTGTGTGCACAAAGTAGGGAGAAATGACTGTGCACAAAGTAGGGAGAAATGACTGTGCACAAAGTAGGGAGAAATGACTGCACAAAGTAGGGAGAAATGACTGTGCACAAAGTATGGAGTAATGACTGCGCACAAAGTAGGGAGAAATGACTGTGCACAAAGTATGGAGTAATGACTGTGTGCACAAAGTATGGAGTAATGACTGTGTGCACAAAGTATGGAGTAATGACTGTGTGCACAAAGTATGGAGTAATGACTGTGTGCACAAAGTATGGAGTAATGACTGCGCACAAAGTAGGGAGTAATGACTGTGCGCACAAAGTAGGGAGTAATGACTGCGCACAAAGTAGGGAGTAATGACTGTGTGCACAAAGTAGGGAGAAATGACTGCGTGCACAAAGTAGGGAGAAATGACTGCGTGCATAAAGTATGGAGTAATGACTGCGCACAAAGTAGGGAGAAATGACTGTGTGCACAAAGTATGGAGTAATGACTGTGTGCACAAAGTATGGAGTAATGACTGTGCGCACAAAGTAGGGAGAAATGACTGCAAATTCTCAGGATCTGAGCTAGCTCAACACAAAGAACAAGTAGTAGCAAAAGATTCTTCAGCTAGGAGGCGAACAAACAGAAAATAGACCTCTGGGGACTGGAAAGCATAACATTCATGAGGGCGCAGCTCAACAATGCTCAAACTCAAAGTAGGATGTGACGCCCTTAGAAACTTGTGTGGCAGCCAGAGGCTAAGGCCCAGAGCAGAGTAAGTCCAATCCGATAGGTCAAATCCCATGCGTGCACTGTCATAGGCCAGGGCTGGGCCATAAACATTAGCAATAATTTAATAGCCTTTTTTTTTTTAAGCGCAATAACATTAATCTCTGCCACACGGTGCATCGGTTTTCTTTAATCCTACTCCAATGCGCAGTGAACCTCCAAGCTTCAGAGGCCGCGTGGAATGCTTCAGAGGGAAAAAAACACCACAGCCAATCGGCAGCAAGGCCACACTGCTTCCGTGTGGTCGTGTGATCGTGTAGTGTATTTTGTCGATCCTGCTGATTACCTTTAATGTCTACACCCAAAAGCATTTCACATGTTGGTTATTACGGTTATGATTCATGGCCCTGCCCTGTCACAGACAAAACTAAGCTAAACCAAACAAGTGGTGGGGATTGCTCAATACACCCAGGCAGACTCAGAGATCGACTTTATCAACTAAAGCGGTTTCTTCAGAAGAGAGGTCAAAATGGGCTGAGCACTCTTAGTATAAAGTTGTGGTTGCAACATTTACATGGTAGAATATGGAAAACACAGATGGCGTAGCTATCAAAGGGTGCCAACAGTACCCAAGCAAGGCCTGTCAATGTATTGTAGAGCCTCTCAGTGGGCAGATCTCCTCCCCTTCTGAAAACCTGCTTTGCTCCGCACCACAGGAAGGATCCAAGGATCCTTTAACATTGACCCATTAACTCCATTAAGGTGTCTTGTGACTTCAGCACCAGAATCTACTCATTCCTTCTCATTGGGCTAAACCAGAGGTATAAGTAAGGCTGGGTGATATGGCCAAAATATCATATCATATAGGATATCTTTCATATTATTGAAGGTATGGCAGTATTTGGTTTTCCAATACAAATTGCACCAGAAGTAAACTGAAATATAGTAACTGTAGCAAAATAAGGATCAATGAACATGCTGTAAAAATCTATCAATTTCACTATTTTTATTAGGAACAGGAACACTGAACGGTGTGAAATACTGAACAACATTCAATAATTTGATAGCCTAGTAAACATAAAAACCCCTGCTAGCAACCTGCTAATATTAAGCTACTATACGTGATATTAAAGCCAACTTTTAAAATATCGAAGCTTCTAGGTTTGGAATTAAATAAAAAAATATATTTAAGGTAGGGCTGGGCAACAGGGCATAAAATCAACTTTTTCACAGATTGTGGATTCTAAAAATCGCCAGCCATTTTCAACATTTTACTAGCCACATCACCATTACAATATAACGCAACCAAGGCCCCGTTTGCCAAAAGGATCTTAGATCTTAGACATTTTACCAACCACATCACCATTACAATATAATACAACCAAGGCCCCGTTTCCAAAAAGGATCTTAGATAAAGATCATCTTAGGCCATTTTGTTTTTATATTACTTTCATTGTTTGTTTTTTGTCATTTGTTTTTTGTCTTTCTCCCTCATTTTTTTGACTAAATTTTACTAATTTTACTAATTTACACTCTTAACTCTAAGATGCTTTTTGGAAACAGGGCCCTGGTTAGTTAACTGCCGCGGCTGCTAGAGTAGAAAATTATACCAGCCAAAATTTTACCATTTACAATTTACGCATTTGGCTGGTGTTATTTTCACACTCTGCTGGGGAATAAACAATATTGACGATTATCAGAATTGTGTAATAAAGTGTAATAAAATCACCGCCGCCATACAGTCTATTGGCTTTCTTTAATCTTTTTTGTTTTCTTTAATCATACCCGACGTGGTAGTAAACATCCAAACTTCAGAAGCCATGTGAAAGCCAGCCGTGCCATTGAAATATACACTAGCTGCAGCCGCATGTGGCAGTAGCATTCGTTTATGTGCTAAAAGTGCGCATTCGTTTATAGGCTAAAAGTGTGCATTCGTTTATGTGCTAAAAGTGCGCATTCGTTTATGTGCTAAAAGTGCGCATTTGTTTATGTGCTAAAAGTGCGCATTCGTTTATGTGCTAAAAGTGCACATTCGTTTATGTGCTAAAAGTGCGCATTCGTTTATGTGCTAAAAGTGCGCGTTCGTTTATGTGCTAAAAGTGCGCGTTCGTTTATGTGCTAAAAGTGCGCGTTCGTTTATGTGCTAAAAGTGCGCGTTCGTTTAGGTGCTAAAAGTGTGCTTTTGAGACCTGTTTCACCATGCAATGGGAGTGAAGGGAGAGAGAAAAAAGGTCATTCTCCGTCGGCCAATTTCTGACCACTGGAGCAAGTCAGGAAGATGAGCGTGAATATTACGACCCATATCGGGGCCAGGTAGCTATACAATATTATGTCGTAACAATGTTCAGTATGCCTTTAACAAGCGCTGTGGAAGCACATTTTCACCTGAATGCCGGTTCGCTCGTGTAGGGAGTTCTGCTGTGAAGTCTTGCTGGCTCTTTCTCAGGCTTATAGTAGAATGAGCTGACCCATGTGTCATCACCAGGTTCATATCATGTTCAGAGAAAACTGTCTCAGCGTGGTGATTTTAAGGCATGTTAATGCCTGGAGTGGTGCACAAGTGGTGGTTCACGACTCTGTTGGCTTACTTTCTCATGTGTAATGTCAGTGGATCTCGTCTCCGGTCTTCCCGCAGGGTATATTGGTTTATTTTGAAGAAAGCAGGTGATTTCCTCTTGTAGCGAACATAAGTGGACATTAAGTGCATGTCAGTACTTTGAACATTGGGCCCTGAAAGACAAAAGGGAGCCTGTTCCATCTGAGGTTATGTACATACATGGTGCACACACACACACACACACACACACACACACACACACACACACAAGACAGTGTGGGAATCATTTGTAGACCTACATATAAATCTAGCACATTTTACTGTAGAGTTTTTTGGAGAGGAGCGTGCCTGAGTTGTGCCATTATTAGAGGTTCAGTCCACTGGACATTACAGGTTTCAAAGGAAAAGCGGTACGTCTAATCTGGCAGTGGTGAGTAGCTGCTTTAGTGCTTTAGAAATGGTATATGACAGAATCTACAGTGCTGATCACACATTTTGCAATGGAAATCTTTTTTTTCGGAACGATTATGACTGAAGTTACTCAAAAGTACTCGTTTTCTTGAGTAAACGCTCCCATCCATAGTCCAAATACTTAAAGAGCATAACGAAGGTCTGCGGTGTCCACCTGAATTGCAGAGCGGCAGGTCTTGGAAGCCTGAGTTGCTCTCCATGGTCCTGAAAATGGCAGTGATTTTTTAGAGAGATAAATTCACCCTTGTCTCTCAGTTTTGGTCCCCAAACTTTAAATATGTATTTGCAAAAAGGTAAATAACAATGAATTTCCTATATTAATTTTAAAAAATCACCGCCTTGAAAGAAAGGTGAGTCTTCAAGAATATATCGCGGTACTTTCCAAATCGCACCTCCGTATAATCTTTATACGCTGCAGGTTAATACAAGCAAATCTCTGTTGAATGTTTTCTGAAGTGTGACAGTCCCCACAGGCTATTGCATCTCAACGCAGCTGGAATTATGGATAAAGAGGCCACTTGATATGTGTGTTTTGTTGTATGCTAATGAAAAAACTGAAAGGTCAGATGGGAGATATTTTTCCGGTGGAATCTTATGATCAATTGAATTCAATTTCTAAAACCATTTCAAACGGCTGCATCTTATTTGCAGCACGAGGCTTGAGGTGGCGTAAGGGATTTCAGCATACAGTGCATTCTAGGACTCAAAATGGACATATCCAAGTGTTCTGATGCAAACCTTGCTCAGCGTGGGTGTCACTTGGTACCCTATTGTATGAAGTGAAAGGATGTCAGATAATTAAAATACCAAAATGAGGATGTGATGAATTAGGCTACATTGTATTTCTTTCTTTGGCTGGTTCTGATAATACCCCCTTTGACAGCGAATATTTAAATAGTTTTAGGAGAAGAGGTTGATGTAGAGAACTCCCATTAGTTGATCAATAAAACAGCAGATGCACATGTAGAACAAGTAAGAATACCATGACGATCTCCCCAGCTCACTCACACTTAATGGGAGGCCTTTTCATGTATTTATGCTTCACAGTATGAACTCCTTGTCCGTTTGTAGAGTTACTAATCTCAGTATGTGTATTTTGAAAGTTTTCATATGTAATCTAGCATGTGCTGTGCCAAGACAGGCCTATAATTATGATGTATCACACCTACACAATGGGCTGTCCATCTTGAAACCAGTCTTTTCACTGTGAAATGCTGGAATATAATATGCAGCCTAAGGGTTCTATTTTTCCCCCCACTGGCCTATTCTTTGTGGCCTGCTTTGAAAAAGTATCTATCTTTTCATTTGTATCGCGATGCCCGTTTCTTGCTTATTTTATTCGGGTGGAAGAAGTTCTTTGTTCTTTGCCACACTCTCTCATTCATTTAGATTTTTCCTTTTTCATTTCTCAAGTGCTACCAATACAGTGTAGTGCATAGTAGTTTTTCCTTAGAAAATATGACGTTACTAAGAAAGTATAGCTGGGTTTTTATTGCACATGTGTGTAGCACTGTAAATTATGAAAATACAATAGCAATGCCATAAGCACTTTTCTGAATACCAATGGAAAATAGATTAGAATAATTCTCAAAAGATGAATCGATAAATATTTAAAACATTTGAGGATTAAAAATAAATTCTCACCACCTGGAGCTTAGGCCTATGTTGCTCTGGTGAACACAGCTCACTTCATCAACAGCACTTTGCGTGGTACAGTGCCTTGCCTAGGTATTTGCAAGATATTCACATTTGGTTGCCTGAGAGCTTGAAATCATGGCACTTTTCCTAATTAGGCTAGTACTTGTGGTCTACACAACCTACTTGACACTGTCAAAAATAACCTATAAAAAATAAATAATTAGTTAATAATTAGTTTGATTATACAAGTATTACATCTCTTAATATCAATCCAAAATTAGTTCAGGTGCAACAAATTATCTTGACTTTGACTAACCTCTGCACTAAAAAGTGGTTGATGTAATCTATTTTACCCACAATGCACTGCCCCTATCTTAAAGCATGGTGGTGCCAGCAATCTTCTGATGATTCTCAGCAGTTTGTCTAGATTAAGGGGGGAAAATGGATGGGGCGAAGTAATGGCAAATCCTAAAGAAAAAACGTACTTCACTTTGCTAAAATATGAGATAAAAATCACCTTTCCGCAGCGCGTTTACTCATAATAAGGTCAAAACTGCATTGGAATGGCTGAACACCTTTTTTTAGTAGCCCCATTAAAGTCCTGACTAGATGGATAAAATCTGTGGTAAAACTTGGAAATTGCTGTCCATGAGTGATCCCCAACCAACTTCATAGAGCTTGAGCAAATCTTCTAGGAAGAGTGGGCTAAAATGGTTCCTTCCTGGTGTGCAGTAAACTTATCCAAAAATAATTGCATGCTGTCAAAGGTGCTTTCACCAAATGTTTACTCATAGTGCTTGAACACTTAACTAATTTTTGCTCATTTTAACTAAGTTTTACTTGTATGTTTTTGCAGATTATGTCTGTTTTTGACTAATTTAATACAGGTTTTAGTATTGAGCTGCTGAATAAAAACATTAATAAAATGTATATGGATGTATTGGGTATCGTGTTGGGATGTGCTCATGTACTCTCTTGTACATAAAAATGCTCGCGAAGCGTTGAGTTGAAGAGAAAAAATGTCAGCAGTTTGAACGTACAGTACTTCACGATAAAGCAAGACGATAAAAGCACAGCAGACTGCAAGCATTCATCACAAATCGCGTCACTGCACAGCCTACCTGAAGCTTTTTTGGGTTTCTGCTTATACACCACAAGTATCCGGGACATAGATTTACATGGACAGATGTCTTAAAACAAATGCATCTTTTCCTGAAGCGGGAGCGTTTGGTTTGTGAGGTGACTGATAGTCTGTCAATCTACCGAGTTGACGATAGACATTGACGAGTAGAAGAGCTAGTTGATTACGTCTTACTGTAATTCAAATTTATGACTAAAATTCATAATATTATTTCAGAAGCATAAACTATTTTTATCATTTAGTGAGCTTGGAATGTCTTGACATTGACAGACATTAGTTATTTTAGTTCACCTATATCAGGTTTATTCAGGTTTTATAACTATATTGTTTCACGAGCCAACACAAAAAATCTATGAAAAATGATAACCACTCCAGGATCTTCAAAACCAACGGTCTCACTTTTATGGTAACAAAATTTTTTTATATTATTAAAAGTACTCGTATTGGTACTCGGTATCAGCAAGTACCAAAACAAAAAGTGCTTGAGTACTGAGTGCTTTTACTCAGTCTGAAAAATGGTAACAGCGCATGAACTGGGCACTGAAGGAATGAAAACAGTAAACACACTTTCAAGATTGGCAAGTAAACACCAATGGGAAGTCAATGGCCTGTCTTTAAAAACACATTAAATTGTATGTGCTTACACTAACATTAACTAATTGAATCCATGAAAAAAAGTCATAAATGTAACAAAAATCATTTTGCACATAATTTCTGAGGCAAATTCTCTATTACTCATTAATAAGAGGAGAGGAAAAGTTTCAGAGCTATTGCAGTCCCATCTCCTTGTTTGCAACAAACGTCTATCATTATGACTTTGGCAGCCCCGTGGAGAATACTAATGTTTAATCTTAAAAAAAATACATTAATCGATGCTTGAATTCTCCAGAGGAATGCAGCCTCATTAAGTGTAAATGAAAGACGTTTTGTCATACAGACAGTGGTACTGGAACTAAAAGTAGATTTCTGTCGACTGCAACAGAAATGCAAGCAACCAAAAATAAGCGATCATGTTAACAGTCATGTTAACAATGATCTTTTTAGCAATACAAGCGTACAAGAGGAGCTCTTTTAATAGATTTTTGCCTGCTTGCCTTTGCATCGAATGAAGACACGGTCTGTAGCAGCTGCACTTTAAAGGCTTTTCAGAAGCAGACAATTAAATTGTAAATGCTTATCAGGTCAAATCTGGAGCAGTGCGTGGAAGGTGGACAAGGCCAAGTTATTGTTCTAATTGTGGTTTTCTAAATAATCGCATAATGGCTTGTTCTAGTTACATTTGTTGTTCATTTATTTTAAGAATTTAATGAAGAATAAAATTTCTTATCATTAACAGGCTAATCTGTACATAAAACGTTCAGGACTAATTGGTAAAGCCACTGGGTTGCTTATTTAGGTTCTTTACAGAATAATCTGCATCATAACTATGCATAGTTCTTAATTTATAATTAAGGGAATTGGGGGGTGGGACTAGATTTATCTTTAAATTATGCTGGAACAGTATGGAATACATGGTTGGTAAAATGGCTGTAAGTCATCAAGGGTCTGAGGTATCAAATGAGCCTCAAACCATCACTCTGCTGCCAGATATGCAGTAGATATGGATGGATCTCTTTAAAGGTTGTTTCTCCTGACAAATTTTCCTATTGAACTCTGGAAAAATAAGTCAGGAGAAAAAACCCTTCAAGTTATCCATCCATATCTACTGTATTTCTGGCAGCAGAGTGATGGTTTAAGACTTGTTTCATATGTCTGACCCTTGATGACTTAGAGCCACTGTAAATCCAGTGTAATTTACAGCTATATCTAATCCCACCCCCCAATTCCCATAGAGATCCATTCAAATTCAGAGAGGTTATAGTATAGCTTGTAGGAGTACCAGGAAATAAGATATCAAGAGTCTTTTGATATTGTTGGGTCACAGACATCAGGAAGTCATGGCATGCAAAATATATGCAACCAAATATTATAAATGATTACTTTATTCTACGTTGGCTGCAGTTATTGTAAGGGGGCAATTACTTTTTCACACAACGGAAATGGGTGTTGGGATTTTTTGTTCATTAAATAAATGACATAAGTAAAAAACAAATGTGTCATTTGTTCACACAAGTTTCCTAAAATCAATATTATATTTTGTCTAAAGATCTGAAAACATCCAGTGCGAGAAATATGCAACAATAGAGGAAATCAGGAAGGGGCCAAAAACTTTCACGGCATTGCAGGTATATTATGTATCATTAGCTTGTGTTTTGTCGTGGCTAACATAATATAGCCTATTAATTAAAGCTGATACAATGCATTGTCATCCATTGCAATTGCAAATAGGCTTGTTTGAACATGTGTGGTGGCTATTCTTACACTGCATCCATAGCTGGATGGTTTACCAACATTCACTGGGATTACTGTGTAGCTTGCAGAGTCGACCATCTTATTTGAGCTGGAGAGAGAAATCTCTGCTGTGCTGTGTCACTTAAATTCGGTTTTGTACAGACAGTCCATGGTTGCGCTGTACATTATGCAGCGCTTCACTACTTTTTAAAACGCACTCTGGTTTTTTTTTTTTCAGAGGGTCTCCTTACTTTTAAGATGAATTTCATACACAGGTGATATTTAGAATCCAAATCGAGACAAATTGTAATTTTATGTTGTGTACACTACCGTTCAAAAGTTTGGGGTCACTTAGTGCTTTTTCTTTCAAAAATAAGGAAATTTCTGTTTTTTTCAATGAAGATAACATTAAATTAATCAGAAATACACTCTATACATTGTTAATGTGGTAAATTACTATTCTAGCTGCAAACATCTGGTTTTTAATGGAATATCTACATAGGTGTATAGAGGCCCATTTCCAGCAACCATCACTCCAGTGTTCTAATGGTACATTGTGTTTGCTAATCGTGTTAGAAAGCTAATGGATGATTAGAAAAACCTTGAAAACCCTTGTGCAATTACGTTAGCACAGCTGAAAATGGTTTTGCTGGTTAGAGAAGCTATAAAACTGGCCTTCCTTTGAGCTAGTTGAGTATCTGGAGCATCACATTTGTGGGTTCGATTATACTCTCAAAATGGCCAGAAAAAGAGAACTTTCATATGAAACTCGACAGTCTATTCTTTTTCTTAGAAATGAAGGCTATTCCATGCGAGAAATTGCCAAGAAAGTGAACATTTCCTACAACGGTGTGTACTACTCCCTTCAGAGAACAGCACAAACAGGCTCTAACCAGAGTAGAAAGAGAAGTGGGAGGCCCCGGTGCACAACTGAGCAAGAAGACAAGTACATTAGAGTCTCTAGTTTGAGAAATAGACGCCTCACAGGTCCTGAACTGGCAGCTTCATTAAATGGTACCCGCAAAACGCCAGTGTCAACGTCTACAGTGAAGAGGCGACTCCGGGATGCTGGCCTTCTAGGCAGAGTGGCAAAGAAAAAGCCATATCTGAGACTGGCCAATAAAAGGAAAAGATTAATATGGGCAAAAGAACACAGACATTGGACAGAGGAAGATTGGAAAAAAGTGTTATGGACAGACGAATCGAAGTTTGAGGTGTTTGGATCACACAGAAGAACATTTGTGAGACGCAGAACAAGTGAAAAGATGCTGGAAGAGTGCCTGACGCCATCTGTCAAGCATGGTGGAGGTAATGTGATGGTCTGGGGCTGCTTTGGTGCTGGTAAAGTGGGAGATTTCTACAAGGTAAAAGGGATTTTGAATAAGGAAGGCTATCACTCAATTTTGCAACGCCATGCCATACCCTGTGGACAGCGCTTGATTGGAGCCAATTTCCTCCTACAACAGGACAATGACCCAAAGCACACCTCCAAATTATGCAAGAACTATTTAGGGAAGAAGCAGGCAGCTGGTATTCTGTCTGTAATGGAGTGGCCAGCGCAGTCACCAGATCTCAACCCCATTGAGCTGTTGTGGGAGCAGCTTGACCGTATGGTACGCAAGAAGTGCCCATCAAGCCAATCCAACTTGTGGGAGGTGCTTCAGGAAGCGTGGGGTGAAATTTCTTCAGATTACCTCAACAAATTAACAGCTAGAATGCCAAAGGTCTGCAATGCTGTAATTGCTGCAAAGGGAGCATTCTTTGACGAAAGCAAAGTTTGAAGGACAAAATTATTATGTCAAATAAAAATCATTACTTCTAACCTTGTCAATGTCTTGACTATATTTTCTATTCATTTTGCAACTCATTTGATAAATAAAAGTGTGAGTTTTCATGGAAAACACGAAATTGTCTGGGTGACCCCAAACTTTTGAACGGTAGTGTATGTCACCACTTTGTTCTCCAAACAAACACTGACGTTCATTTTAGCACAGCAAAGTAAATTATTAGGCATTTGTTCCCCTAAATAGCATGCACAAGTGGCTTAGGACGTCCCAGAGAACTGTCCCATTAATAATGGGATAGGAAAATATGTCACCCCTTTGTTTTGCATTATTCTGGGTTTTGGGTGACAAATTGACCGCAGAATGTGAAGGATGACCTCTTCACCGTTACGCACCAGAGTAGGCTAGTCTGTAATTCAGTGTTAGCAGTGTTCTTTCTCTCATTAAATTGCCGTTAACCAGTGTAAACTGTTTTGCTTAATTTTTTGAACTCCATTTGCTTAATCTCAACCTTCTGTTACTGACATACTCAAATCCAGAGGTGGAAATCCAGGGGACATGAAGTAAAAAGTCCTCCCCAGTATTTTGCTCCAATCACCTGGATTTGCTAATTAACATAATTCTTCAGCCAGGAGGTAGAACTAATTAGTTAAATCAGCTGGCTGAGTCTATGCTCAAATCAGGTTTATTTTTGCATCTTCAGTAAAAATGCAGAACAGCACCATAATCCCACTCATTTGACCCCGTACATCCCACATGTATAATGGGATTAGCCAATGTCTCTTGGGTGCCAGTGGTGTTTTCTGTTTGTTATAAGGTAAGAGCTGAAATGGTCTCAGAGAGTTTAATGTATAAGCCTGGACCACTCAAATGCCAGTGCCTGCACAATGATTATTTTTTTTAAATGAATTTCAAATTATAGTTGACTTCTGTACAAATTCTGCTTACCCAGGTAAACAGGCACATTTTTGTATAAGGAATACAAGAGAAATGGCACCACTGATGTTTTTGACTGTGGTTTTTTGAACATCAAACGGGGCCTTTGTTTCACAGCAAAACCTGAGAGAAGCTGGTCTTTATGCGTGTTTTTTTAAAGTTTTTTTTAACGTAAAGGCAATACCGTCTCCAGGAAGGAACTGCATGAAAATACTGCTCCCATTAAATTGCTCCACGAGTATCCAGACCACTTGAGAGGTGCAGTGATTGAAGATGGAATTCAGTGTGGGGTGAACCGATTTTCTAGCAACAGCAGCACAGCAGCATCACAGTCACTTGAATAATAACAGGATACATTGCTGCCTCTCTTCACCCTCCGGTCCACCATCGAGCTACTTAGCCTACTGGAGAGCTGCATTCTCACACATTTCACTCGGGGCAGACGCAGACTTCAGATGGCCAATCAGCCAGCAGGGATGCCGGTAAGCGTTGAGGCGGAGAATAATCCTGAATCAGTCCCTCCCTGGGCAGCGCTAGTCAATAATACCCTGCCCCGTGGCACTATCACAGTCTGGATTTTATTCCGGGTAGAGCATGTCGCTGCACAGAGGGCTAGTGCTTTAGCTGGAACTGTCACCCAGCAGCATACCCTAGCATCGCTATTTGATTTATGCTTCGTGGTCAGTAAGAACGATCTATAGTTTCACACAACGTAACTCGCATTGCATCTTCTTATATCATGGATGGATGTTTACACATTGCACGGAAGTAATTTAACATTAAGAATGCCCGCAATGTTGTAGGCAACTTTTACGGCTGTTTGGCAATAACTCGTACCTCCCGTTTCCGACCTCTACTTTTTCCTTGCCAAAAGGCTGTCGAGGGCACTGAAATTGCAGTATTCAGAGTGAGTTTAGATAAAGAGGCGCCAAAATGTCTTGTACAAAACCGCAGTCACACTCGTGAGTCATACGCCATGCAAATGGGTGCTAACAGAGGTTCAACCATGCCTTAGCTTCAACTAAAGGCAGGAGGGTTCTCTTTACAGTGTAGACGCGTGGGTACACTGACTCCATCCGGAAAGGGATTGATGATCAGCACACCTGTTTTGGTTTTCTCCTTAATTGGCATTTGACAATGTGCGAAATCTCCATACAATTGCATGTTTACTGCATTAGATTTGGGGGGGTTGAGTCTCTTCCTGAGGGGAAAAAGTCCAAATTTATCCATCTACTCCTGCAGTAACCGCAGTGTCTTTCAGTCCCTGCGCACCGCCGGCACATTGTGTGGGTGTAGCAGAGCAGCGAGTCATTCAACAGAAGGCTAATGCCATTGGGGAACCCACTTTTGAAAAGCTGATATTCTGATATTCCTTCTTGCCGTTTCTTCCGCGAGTCGCGTTGCATCCAAGAGACTCGGGGGGGGCCTCCTCTGATTGCTGGTTAACTGATTAAAATTATTGTCGTGATTCATCCACGGAGGAATTAATGACTAAAGAATCTTTCTCTTTAGGCTGCCACTTCAGTCATTACTGAAGGAAGCTGAACGGTCCCAGCGTGCCGCCCGTTTATATATTCCCTTTTAATCTGGGTTTGGAAACGGAAGCGGGCCGTTTCGTCTTTTGTGTCCTGCGCGCGCTTCTTAAAATGTAAATATGCGACAGCCGTAATTGCGGCAGCCTCGTTTACAAGGATAACCTACAGTCAAGGTCGTCTGTGTTTAGCGCGTCGGAGCCCCAGCGCAGCGAATCCGGAATCGCCGACGCTCGAGCTAATGGGGAGAAACAGGGGATTTAAGCGCGTTAATACGCCGGAACGCCGCGCTCACAGGAGTGTGGAAGAACAATTTAAGATTAGGTTTCTGAAGACGCGCGCCGGCCTCGCGTCCCCCTTGGCTTGCATAGAGAAATTAAATGAGCGTGAACATTATTGCAGACTAGTGTAAAAGTATGTGAGGTCAGTTTACTCAATGATGACTTGAGGCATATGATGTTAAACAGACTTGTTCTACAGCTTATGCCTGCAGTGTTTTCCCGGCGTGGCTGAGAACCTGTGAAATCGTTCTTCTACTTATATTTATCGTACGTGAAACACAGCACGCCGCTCTTGTAGACGATGCAAATGCATATGTAAGTCGTATTGCACGCACTCTATTAACTTGAAGTCGTGCTCAACGACTGCTCCGCTGCATACAAATAACTTGGAGCTTGATGAGAATGAAGAGTAATACTTATGCTTGTCACTTATGCCTAGAAATCATGTTCTACAGTGGAAAAACAGCATTTTAAAATGACTGACAACCAGATAAACACTTACAGATGTTTGCCAGATGAACGGGGCAAACATGGGGTAGAATAAAATGCAACACGGATCAACATACTTGTCTTCTTGTTAACAATATCTTTACTGGTATCAGAATATTATTTGTATATGAGATCATATTGTTGCGTACAAACGTTTAAAAATGTACTTTTTTTGTTTTTAACGCAAAATAGCTTTTGTAGTCTATATTTAGAGTGTTAAGCCTATTTCAGATTGCAGTTCCGATAGCAGAAGGAAACCTCATTGAACTTGTTGAACTTGTCACCTGCTCTCATACAGTCATTTCTACTCTCATAGTCATTTCGACACCAGGGGCCCAAAAGTAAATGACAGAAAGGCCAGAAGGAGCTGTACATTTTCAAGGACTAATATCTCAAGTGTTTAAAGTCTGGTTCTTGTTTCTCTTTCCAAAACAATCCTACAACTTTACAGTTTGACAGGCTGTGAAACGGCTCTAATTGTGCCGACGGTTTTTTTCTTTCCAAATGTACAGATTACTGCTGGTGCTGCATCATTAATTAGACTTCGCAGTCTTTCTCGATGAAGCTCTGCATATAATCATTTATTTGAGGTGCATCTCTTAGGTGGGGCCGTGAGTAGTCCCAAGACGGTTGTTATATGTTCAGACGGTCATTTATTTATTTCGAATGGTTGTCATCAAGTTCCATATCTTTACTAGAGAACTAGAATATAATCTTAGTATTAATCTTAATTACTGGCAGATGGATGCAGGGACAGTATTGTGATGGATTGCGATTTTATTTTAACTGAAGCTGGGAAAGGCTCCATAGGTGCTATAATAATGAAATGTCCGGGGCTGTGTCCGAATACGATCCCTACACCCTTTTGAGGGTGCATATTTGAGTCCACTTCATCAAAAGGCATTTTGAGTGGGCGACTTTTTCTCACAAGTGGTGGCACTTAAAATGCCAGGATGAACCCCTTATTTCCGGGGGGAATTCAGGAGCACACTGACAATTTCAGTAAGTAAACCGGAAGTAAAAACGTAAAAGACATAGAGCGTATATGCACATCTATGGTGCAAAATAGGTTAATATTACAAACTGCTCTTTTTTTATTTTTGTTAATTCTATTTTAATTCGTAATCTACACTTTTTAACAATCGTCATATGTTAAATGATTGATATCATCATTAGTTTGGAAAGAGTTTTGCGGGATTTTCTTCGCACACTGCTTGCAAAGTGAGGGGACGGGGCACATGGTAGACAGGGGTCTGAGTGGACGGGGAGCAGGGTTCGTATTCGGACACAGCCCAGGTCATCGCAGTTGCACTGTTCATATATCAGCTCAGAATGTGGTGTCCTACAGACACATGCAGTCTGTTGAGTCATCCAGGATTTACTTGTTGTGATCTCTAAACAAACCAAAGCCTTCAATTTCCTTATCGCACAATCTCTCCGATGTAGACACTGAGAATTTATTTTGGCTCTAACTTGCTGGTTCTTTTTCAAGAATGAAGTGTGCCACCTGTCTTTAATGGTAAGGCACAACATATTCAGTTACGTGTTTTTATTTCGGGTGGAACTGTGCCTTTAAAGTACGGGTGTTGCTAATGTAGAGGTTGCATCGTCCTTTGTAATCCAGACGCGTTTCCTAATGATGCAGAATACAGAGTTTGTGGTAAAAAGTGCTGATGTACGGTTTGAACATCTGCAGATGTCTGTACCCTTCAGCTTGGGGGTTTTGAGGGCAACAATTTTCCAAATCACTGCTCTCTCTCTCTCTCTCTCTCTCTATGCCTCAGACAGGTGCTTCGAATGTGCAATCTGTGTTTTACAAGGAAAGAGTCGCCAGGGACCAACTCTAGGGCTCATTCTCATTCTATGGCTCCCAGCCTCCCAGAATTCAATAGTCCAATAATGTCACCTTTTTTTTTCGTATCCACTGCAGTAAGCAGTAGTTTCTGTGTTAATCCTGACTCAGTGCAAAATAAATCCTAATTATATCGGGCTTTCAGGCAGGAGAAATGATGATATAGCCTATATTAATTGGATCGATTTTCATCTATTATTTTTGTTAATTAACAAACAATTGTATTCTGACCCAAGAAATTAGTCAATGTTGTCATGACCCCTATTGCCTTTAGTTCTTATCTAGTTCTCCGCTCCCTCTGTGAAATGCTAACACATCATCATCACCTGCTGTTACCAGGCAGCCAGTCACGTAGGGTGCACTTGCTTCCTCCATTTCAAATAGGTCTTTGGCATATTTCTATGGAAGGGTAACCACCTTCCTGTTTTTTCCACTCAGTTCTGTGTTTTACCGTTTAAGTCATCCCCCCGTTCTAAATTTGTTATTATTATATCAGCTGGATAATCATTTGAAAATGAGGCCCTACAAAAGCATGCAGTATATTTAATGATTGACATGTGGTTAGTTGTATGGCTACATTGTTATTTGTATTGGAGATGCTATTTTTTATTTTCCCGTCCAAAAACTATGTACTTCACTCAACTTCCCCAGGAAAAGACCAAAAGTCCTTAATGTCGGCTAATGCTTTCAATTAACGAGGCTAATTCAGTATCGGAAGTTAAATTTTTATTTCACCTTTTTTTCGCAAGATAATTCTGTGCTCATTAAACTCAAGCAACCTTCTTTAATTGTTAACTTGTTGACTAAATGTAGGGAAATGTAGGCTAAATTCCCACCAGTACCAGTCATGTAAATTCAGCTCTAATCGACCTGGATTCAGTGCATTCTTAAGACTATATGATGGCGACGTTCAAGTTAAGCACATTACTCAAGGCTATATAAACCCCAACCTGCATGTAGCGTCATTGGGCTACGGATACAGTTTTCCACCAATGTACACGTTGAAATGTGTATTATATAGGGGGTGTTCAGCTCTGCACTGGAGATTCTACAGGTTATTTTCATAACATGGGCAGTTTGGAGAGCTAGTTTTTATTTTTATTTTCAACAGCACTAACCCCTAGATTCATCAAAGCAAGTATTTGTCAGTAAGATATTATTTAGCTCTATTATCCAGACATTTTGACCGTGTCCTCTTAAAATGTGCAACAGCTTTGATTTTATAGGCAATTTCATTTTGTTTGACTGAATTCATCATGGAAACAGGCTGGATTAGCAACTGTTTGTTGCTATTAATGTTCTTTTAATGGGAACATCAAGCTCACATCCTACCTTGTCATTATAAAGCATCTGAGACCACCTGCCTGCAGACAAGCTGGCTTTACATATATTTAGACAAACTGCAAATGTTTAATTTATGTGTTTAATGTGATCTATTGTAGCTTTATCCTCCCACATAATATTTGTTTCCCCAGAAAATGCAATTGCTTTAATGCTTTCACAATCTATTTTATGTACGTGCAAATTGTTACATTAACAATAAAAGAATAAACGGCATAACATGTGGGGAAACATTGGGATGTGTCACATGTCCTTGTTTGATGTATTTGGAATCTTGGTAATAACACATTTAGGGAAAGAAGTTGTAATATACCGGTTCACTTTATTTTGCAAGTACATTGGCATGTTTGTCATGCATAATACGAACTGAGTATCGCAATACGTGAATAATATTATGTTGATTTGACTTGAGTAGCACTTGGGTAAATCTACAGTCCACTGTAAAGGTTGCTTAATTATTTTACTTGTACAATGTGTTTGCAGACGGTGGTCTGATTATATACCTGCAGTCTCACCAGTGTTTTTAATTCTGCAAACTTTAGCTAAATAAGTAATTTTCCTCAGCCTCTACAGTATGCTGCCACTGCAATAAAGTGACTGGAATAAGTACACCAGCAAATTATGTAGATATATTTAAATTTTACGATGGCAAAGATGTTTACACTGATTTTTGCTAATGGAAATTTTAATTTACGGCTGTACTTGTATTCACCTCAGTCCCAGCTTGACAGATGTAATGTCCGTGAGATAAAGCCGTGCCATTATGTAGAACAGCAGGCCGTTCGGAAACGTTCAGACGTGAATGTTTAACCGATAAATAATTCCACGATATTCTTAATTCTTAAGAAATATTCACCTCTTTAATATGTAACTCCCAGTCGTGCCCTTTACTGCAATGGTCCTCTGTCACCATCGTGTTTACTGAAGGAGCGGGTGGAAAAAGGCTGGAGTGCAGGTCGTTTGACAACGTATGCCTTGTCCTGATAGCTGATGCCATTTTCTGCATAGCAATATTCCCTCCAGTAAGTGCGGTACAGTAGGCCTTAAAGCATATGGTCACTTTTTTTCAACCCGGGCCCTATTGAAATTCTGCTTCCCGTTATTTATATTTGCGCATAGCACAAACACTGATAGCTTTAGTGTTGAGAAACTTACCCCTCAGTTGCATTTTCTCAATGGGTTTAAACTCGTTCCAATGGGGCAGGTAGTTTGACCTTCAAAAACCGTGATGCATCTCCTTTCCAGACATGGGACACGCACACTATCCTCAGACTATCCTTTATATGTTCTACCAAAAAAAATTGGTCACAGCCATGCATTCGATCTGCAAATCCGCTCTCTTCCGCCCCCGGAATAAGAGAGAAGCTAGCTGACAAAAACACGGAGTTTGTCTTCTTCTGCGGGGCCGCTGCCGGGCTACAACTTTCTGATCCGGAAATCTACAGAACAGTTTACAAATGGGTGGGATATTACTGCGGCAATTGCAAGAAGTAGTTCCAAATAAAACACGATATTACTGTTATTCGAAACATGTTCTGAATGAACGAAGACTGAATGAAAATACACACAGGCGCGAGAGTATGCTGTTCGTTTCCCGTTTTGGAAAAATGAGATTTATCAGGGTTTTTGAAAGCCAAACTACTTGCCTCATTGGAACACGTTTAAACCCATGGAGAAGCTGCAGCTGAGCTGTAAATTGCTCAACACAAAAGCAATGATTGACGTCATGCTCTGCACAATTGTAATGATGGGAAACAATATTTCGGTAGGGCCTGGGTTGAAAAAAGTGAACCTATCCTTAAGATGTGCGGACTAAACGGTGAATGCCTGTTGTGTGAAATGTTGTTCCTGCTAGTTTATCTCTGAGATCACTGGGCTTATCCTCATGACAAGTCTGTGTAACATCATTCATCTTAAAAACAACGTTCACTGACAAACGGGATGGAGGCAACTCAAATGTGAAAAAATACCATTATACCATTTTATATGAACGTGAACGACCCACCCAGGCAACCAGTTTTCACTGGAAATGGTGCACGAGTATTTGCACGAGTCGCTTGTGTATTCTTCTTCTAGCCTATGTACCAGGTGTACAGCTTTGCTGTCCTACATCTTGTAGAATTAAAGTCCAAGATTAGTGGTTTTCACAAACTATTCTGTGGACCTTTTTGAGGTTCACACAACAGTTTTCTTTATCGGGTACTGTAGATCACCAAAAAGAAACGCATTCAGAAAAAGAACACACACACACACACACACACACACACACACACACACACACACACACACACACACACACACACACACAAAGCAGGCTACCTTTTATCCAGGCATTTTTCTGAAACATGATTGTGGCAGCTCTTCAGTCAAGTGCACTAGTACAGAAGTGAGGGCTGTCGCGGGAAGCCAGTGGCTGAAAGGCGAATAGGAGAATGACACGGGCATTCTCTAACCGCACGGGTGATATGGGGGCCCCCCTGCCCCCACGCCCAATCCTGACCCCAGACACCGCTGATTCACAGCTGCTTTGTGTGTCCAGAGACGAGCCCTCTCCACTCTACAGAACAGCCACCGTCTGCTGCTGACAGCCCACTCCAGAGGACCATCCTCTTTCTTTCATTAAAAAACAGCCATTGTCCCGTCCACGCACTCAACCAAAAGAAATAGGCTAGTTTTCATAATTATCTCTAATAATATCTCTGTGACCTCGTAGTTAACAAGAAGGTACCTCTTGAACACTTTTGGTTTCGTATTCATGATCTGTTGCAGTCATTTGTTTTCATATTTGTGACAACTCACCACCTGTAATGCTAGATATAATAGGTCTTAAAGTCTTACTTTTTAAATATGTTTTAGTATTCCTGAAAGGTAGTCGGCTGCCCTTCATTGTAGCAAGTTTATTAGGGAACCATATGCAGGATATTATTTTTATGGTTATACATAAACATGCCCATTTCAATGAAAAGTATAATCTTTACCTGGCCACTGTATTTGGCTTTTTAATACACTTGCCTTTTAATTGTACTTCCTGCTACTACTGTTACTTCCTTTTCCAACTGGGCATCCCATTAGGTGTGAACAGTGCAACTTTTATTATAGTTTATTTCACATGACAATAATAGCTGTGTTTTTTTTCAGTTTGTAATTTTGTATACTGGCTGCCCATCTGATAGGCTACATCATTTCCTTCTCTTAGGCTGCTGCCTAAGAGCTAGTTCTATGTGGGTATTATTTTATCATAAATCGTTAAATAAACAATATGAACCTTATACAAATCAAATGAGATTCACAAATATATTTGTATATAAAAACTAAATAATAGGTTCACAAACAAAAAATAATTGGTTCGCAAATGTTTTTCACTCACAAACAAATCTCTCCCAAGCAGACAAATGTAATAATAATAAAAAATTGACACAAGGTATTTCTTCTGAAAAGATTTATCAATGTATGGGCATTAATTTGACTCAATGTGCATTGACACATCGCCTGGCACGTGTGGAATCTCTTGCGTTTATTTGTGGGTTTTTTTATAGAAAATTCTCACAGCAAGATGTGCAAATAAATCCACAAATAGAATTTTCGGCATTTATGCGTTTGCATTGTCTACTCCAGCCAATCTCAGAGTTTCAGACATCCTTTCGCTAATGCCCACATTACTCTGACCAATCACAGCACGTATGTGCTCACTTCAACCAATCAGCTTGTCTGAGTTGTACAAGCGCGTTAGCGAAAAGATGCCTTAAAATCTGATTGGCTGGAGTAGACTCGGTGGGGGGAAAAAAATCTATTTGTGGATTTATTTGCAGATCGTGCTGTGAGGATTGCCTCAAAAATCCCTTAATTGATGTAGAAGTTGGCACAAACTCCTGAAATGAATCAGCCCTGGTTGTGCACTCTTGGATTAAAGGAACCGTTCACTCTTAAAGACTGATAAAAGTTAATACAATTTTGGTTTGATTGTCTGATGGGTTGCTTTCAACTTCCTTTCACCATACTTCCGGGAGGTAATTTTTTCTTGCCGACAGGAGAACCCCCCCATGGAAGTCTACCAGTTCTGTGTCCATCCAATCGCCTTGCTCCTCATTACTTGGCAAAAAGTACCAGAGATCCCACTCAGTAAATTGGCATGTGTATACATCGGACTAAATAGAACAACATTAAAAATTGCGCAGAATTTGATTATAAATTTTTTTATGAATTCATGCATGGAATTTAGTCAAAGTATTCAAACATGTCCTATGTTGTAGATCAAGTCTTTGTGATTACTATGAGACCAATATATTGTTTTGACCATTTATGGTTGTCAAACTATGTTTTGAAAGTAGAGGTGGGCCAAAAATGGAGTGAAAATTGACACTTTGTCCCAAATTTTTTTTATGATGGTTTATGTTGTTTTTTTCTCAATAGTCTAATGGCCAGTACTGCAAAAGTTACATTATGTCAAATATTAGAAAGATTCGAGAGGTCAAGGTTAAAAAGGGTACATTTTTCCCCTGAATGACCCTAATATCTTCCTCAGCTGCTAAAGGCAAATGATGGAATCTGGATGGATCGGTTATGTGGATCTCACATTTCACAGGTGCAGTAGCACAGACAGCCTAAAGGGGTAATCTTACGCTGAACGATTTCCATGTTAAAGCCATGGTGAAATCCATCAACATCCATCATAGAGGCTTTCAATCTAGCTTTGCACTCTAAGTGATTTAGTATTACAAGTTTAAATATAGATCACAAGGAGAAATGAAGGATACTCTATGGGTGACGTGGCGAGCATGAGCCGTCATCAAACAAATCGTTTTTTATAACCGCTTAATAAAGTGATGATGCCACGAACAGGAGCACGTGCTATGCCTGTTTCATGACGTCCTAATCAAGTCAGTGTCAGTGAATAGGCTATTTTTGCTGATCACGCGCCATTAAAAAGCATGTTTTGAAGAAGCAAGCCTAAGGGATCTTCAGAGTCTGTCTCTTGAGCTGTTGCCTATAAGACCTGATACAGCTACAACTTCTGTCCAGGAAGTCAAACTAACGATATATTGTTACGGGTCCCTAATAAAATTAATACAAATTCTTCCAGTCCTACATAAAATATCCTATATGCTGGCACATGTTAGAACTGTTGACAGTTGAAAAACAATGCATATTTGTCGATCTTGTTGAGCATTATAAGCTCAGTGTGAAATACTTGTTAATCTTGTTTCCATTGCTGCCGTTCTATTGACTTTCAGATCCACATTCCTACACAGATGTCTCCTATTATTTCCACAATGCTGAAGGAAGTTGGGTTTGATGTCTGTTTATACAGCAAGTATGGAAGCTGTTACTTAACCCCTTGGCGCAGATGGAAGATTCTCACCTAGTTAGGGGGTGCTCTGTTTAAGCTTTTATAACTCAAGGTGTGAGCATCACAGAAACTTGGTAAATGTCTTAAATGAAGCAAGGCAGGTGTACCATTTACAATACAAACTTAGATTTGTTTATTTTCATAATTTAAGTCACAATAAAGTGCCACAAATGCTAAAATACATTTGTTTTTCTTTAGTTTGCAACAAAATACTGAGAGCTACATAAGTGAAATGGGTAAATCTATACATTTCCTGGATCATAAACTCCATGTCTACATAGTGTGCAAAATCTGAGGATGATATGCAGAACTACTAAAGATTTATGATGCAAAATATAGGCAGTGTATTCTGTTATCTATTAGTGTCTCCATATCTATCCAAATGGCTAAATTGTGCACTGCTCTAAATATATAATAATAATGATATATTTAACTACAAATCAACAGTTTTGGCTCATAAAACTCACTTTTGCATAATTTTCAAGTGGAAATTACTATATTCTCATTATTATAGGGGGGTAGATATCTATGGGTCCAAAGCCCTATCCAAAACATGTCATAAAATTAATATAATTAGTTTTGTCCATTATAAAGCATGTATATTTGCCTCGTCTGATGGGTTAAGATAAAAACATTAATATGACAGTGTTACATACACCTAAATATGTAGCCTAATCATTCACTCTTGTACCTCAATAAAACATATTTTTATCATTTTATCTGTACTCTACAGTATGTATATTTTTTTCCTGGGATTGCATCTTTCTGTATTAAAAAAATAAATAAAAATAATAATGTTCCCATTCATAATGACTCCAAGGAAGATTTTACATTAATCTACCACATATCAGTGCACAGTAAATTGGAATGAGCATTTTCCTTGCCCTAAGTGACAAGTATATACGCCATGGCCTGTTATGTATGATAACATGAAAATGAAATAGTATTCCACCATCTGCAAAATGCAGCAACATGCAATGAAAATCAGTAGCCTACATCAAAAATAAAATTAACGATTGCACTACAGTATGTGAAATGCACTCAAAATGTGAAAATAACAATAGGCCTATCAATCATATTGGAAAGACAGTGCTCGAATGGAAAAACGAATGTACGTATGTAGCCAGCAAGACCAACCACATTTTAGAAGCAGTAGTACTTACATATCGGGACAGGGAATACTGCCCTCCCTAATGCGTTTTTTATAGAGCTTGCATAATACTAGACAGTTAAAACGAATACTGCCAGGCTTTAATTATTCAAAGCACTCAATAAGACATTGCATATACTGCTGCTAAGGTTATAATGTACTCTATTGGATAAAAGAGATGACAATTGAACCAGAATGAACTGTAATGAATGAGACAGGTTTTCAGGGCATGGGGGGTATTACGTGTCGACGTTTCAGATAGTGTAATAGCGGTATAGTGTTGTATATTTCTCAAGCGGATTGTACCAGACAATAAATGACCACTGAATTTTGAAAGGAACGTGTAATGGTAGGATTGTATATGTATTTAATATTTAGTAGCAGATATTCATAGTAGAATACGTGGTACAATGAGACAATAATTTCACATGTTTATTTTGCATTTGAGTGAGCAAGGCTTTTCATGGCTTTTTTGGCATACAATCAGGCTATTTTTGGGTTTATCTTGTTGCTATGATGGAATTCTAATTTTATACGATGAATAAATATACAGTGGGGTCCAAAAGTCTGAGACCACATTGAAAATCAGAATTTTTTTTATGTAAACAATAAGTTTGTGGATTTTGGAAAAAAATATAAAACAGAAAAGTTCTGACGTGAAATGAAGAGTTTTTTTAAATTCTGCACTATTTCCAGGTCACTAATCAAATTTATTTGAGTCGTATCCCTTCCATTGAAGCATGTATTCAGACGACACTCAAGTGGATTTTATCTACTCAACAGTGGCTTGTTAGTTAATTGGCTTGCACCATCAGAAAACCAATACATAAAGCTTTGTTCACTGAGAGAGAGAACATCAACTGCGTCACAGATACAGAATGTGCTTAATAAAGAACAAGAGACTCCAATCAGTAAAAGTACTGTCAAAAGAAGGCAGGCTAGTAGTGGTCTCAAAGGACGAGTAGCAGTCTCTAAACCACTTCTCAGGAGGGGGAACAAGGCCAGTCCAAGTTTGAGATTTATGGCAGTAATAGAAGGGTTTATGTAAGGAGACGAGCTGGAGAGCGATTGACCACAGTGCATCAAAACAACAGTGAAACATGGTGGTGGGAATATTCAAGTCTGGGGCTGTTTTGCCTACTCTGGAGTTGGACACCTGCACCGAATCGACTACACCCTGACAAAAGAAAAGTACTACTCCATTCTTCAGAGACATGCTATACCCTCTGGTTTGGAGCTTTGTGGAGAAGGATTCATACTGCAACAGGATAATGACCCTAAACACACCTCAAAGCTTTGCAAGAACTACTTGAAGACCAAAGAGGAGCAAGGAGTGCTGACTGTCATGGACTTTCCTCCACCTGGCCTCAACCCCATCGAACATTTATGGGGGCACTTGAAGACAAAGCAAGCCAAGCATTCAGTAACATCACAAGATACTCTTTGGGACATTGTCAAATCATTTTGGGATAACATGGATCATCAGATTCTGCACAAACTTGTGGAGTCCATGCCAGCTTGAGTAGAAGCTGCTATAAGTAAAAGGGGGACATACCAAATACTACATTTTTTTTCATTCGTGTGAAGTTTTGAAATATTTAACTTTTCATTCAAATCGTTATGCTAATAATACCATTTCTAATGAAAGAAATTACATTAAATTAGAAAATAATGCAAAATAGAAGCATTTTCACTTGTGTTCTCAGACTTTTGAACCCTACTGTATTTATGAACTCACACATGGACGCTATTGTCCACTGTGTCAGGCATGGGTAGGTATAGACTGGGTGGGGGGTTGCTTGTTAAATGGACTTGCTACGGGAAAATAGTGACACTTAGAAACTGTATTTAAAACAGAGTTTGTGATTTCCACTAATAGTTTGGCTGCAGGAGCAACGAATGTCTCAGTTGAGCAAAATGATGCCGCGGGCGGCATTATCACTCGGCATCTGAGCAAAGGAGTTAAGATGGTTCTCGGGTTCTTTTTCCACAGTGCATTTATCACTTCTGCATTTGGGATCGCAGAGCATCCATAACCAGGGTGACCCTATGGACCCTCAAACATTCCAGCGTTCAGGCTGAGTGTTTTTCTTCCAGTGGGAGTATCTCTGATTGAGCGAAGACTGCAAACAGAGCCTGCTTATGTGGGTCATTAATCTGACGTTCTGAATGTGCCGCGTCACTCAACTCGCATGCCACGGATTTTCCTGCTCCCTCCCTGAAGGATTCCTTGGATATTTCTCCTTGTGGGAGCGTAGATTCCATGCCCTGGTCGGAATCCACAGATTTTTCACTGTTTGATTGGATCATTTTCAGGTTTGTCACAGGATATGCTGGGATGATCGTAACCCATTGAACCTCTCTAATGAAACGTTCCTCCGCTGTTATACAGCCGTCAGCAGATTGGCCTCAGTCTTAAGGATGTTGCCTTTTGCCTTTTTTGTATTAACAGCATAAATAAATGAAATTATTTGGGAGCCAGTTTATCATCCATTAGAATACAGTTTCACCATTAATTTACTGTGGTGAGGTGCCTCAAAGGAAATTGTGGGTTGGCAATGGCATGAGTCTGAATTGCTTTGGTTTTACCCAGAAGACTTGCATGTTCCCTTTTATGTGAATTGCACACCAGCAACCGGAATCGCCTGGAAGACGTCCCTACGCCTGTCAGTGCCGAGACAGGTTGTGGATAACGGTGCCAAGCATTTATCTGCATCCCGCCGAATAGCACAATGAAAATGCGTTGCGTAACGTAACCCAGTGACAATCCCTGAGAACGTAACCCAGTATCAATCAAATCTGAAAGCAGTGCAGTTGTCCCTCCCTGTTACAAAATGTATTATTACCATATTGTCTACTCACTTAAAAACTGGAACTAGTAATGCCCCTACTCTAAATCTTGTATCTCCAGGATCTAGATAAGTAATCTAAAAATTATATTAATGAGTAATATAAAACAATTCAGAAACCTCATTGAATTATTTTGTATTGAGCGGTATTAATTTTTTCTTTGGTGTTATATAGTTGGTTTTATGTAATATTTCTTGCATTATGCACAATGGTTTTCAATCTACCACTACAGCCGTATGTTTAATGATGTTCTCGAACGTTTGTGTGCCAAGCCTGTGTTGTTTCCTGTGGGCAGTTCTGTACAAGTACAGCTCTGGATGCTCTGCTGTTATTTTTGGCTGCCAAAGGGCTGTCTGTGAAGCAAAAGCTTGTTTCTGATTCCTACCAAACTGTAAAGTCTTACAATGGGGGGGGAAAAACAAGCTACATTTGAAAATTGTTACTGTTTTGGTCGCATATGGGACCTATATTTATACTGTGCGACCTTGGAATTACAATTTGCAGCACTGATGCGACCGCAAACAATTGTACTGGTGTGATTTCTTTTTTTTTTTTTTTTTTTTTTTTTGTAATGCGAGCAACCTATTGCAATTAGACAAACTACCATGTTTATTTTTCCTGTAACCATTCTAACCAACCAAATGTCGGCTTCACTTCACTTACCTCTATGCTGGTTTTAGATTTGCTAAAATCGGTCTCTGACAGCTGCCAAACAAGCTAGCATTTCCTAAACCTAACTATGATTAGTTAACTGAACCAGTTTTTTTTTTTCCCCCTCACGGATAATAAAATGAAACAAACAATCAAAAAAATTAAGTGAACATCGATAGCCTATTAGCGATTCGGTAAACAGAACCCCCTCAGCGAGATGTCCAACCACCAGCCAAGAAAGGGATTCTCTACACCTTCCGCAAGAGCGGCTAAAATAATTCTCCTGGTTAAGGTACGAGGAGGGCAAAATGCAGGCTACTGTGAACTGCAAACAATGTGGAGTGGAGATTGCGGGTGAAACCCAGTTTGCAACACTGCTGTAAAGGTATAATGTAGTTCAATATTCAAATTCAGTTATTTAATCTTTTTCCCAAGGCAGAATATGGTGTTGGCATTCTGCATAGCATGATTTCTGAATTTATCACAGGTGATATTTTTATTCAGTTCTAATGCACTTCAATTACAGTTCGGCTATGCACGTTCATTTTCAAAGCCTCATCATTTCATAATTGAACTTCCAAGAGATTTCAGATCAGTTGCATTTTGCTGAGGGTGACTGAATTTTTAAATAACTTTTAAAGTATCTTCCCATCATCTTTACATCAACAAATAATACCAATGCACAGACATATTTCATTCACTACACAAAAACGGGGTGACAAAGGTGTCTGAAACGCCTTGTCCTGGAATGCCAAGGATAATATTTGTGAATTTTTGAACAACCTTCGATTCAACTGTAAAAAATATATATCTTTTTGTATCAATTAAAGGTTAGTTGCACCATTGTGGCAAAACTGGCGATCTGTAGTATTACCGCTCAAACCAGCCGATGCTCAACTTGTGAAATGGCATTTTGGAGAGTTATTTGAGTTTAATGCAGATAACGCTGGCTACATACAGTAGCTAAACTGGAGTAAGTCTAATCGAGTAGGCTAGTTATTAAATACACAGCAGATTTTATGGTAACATAATGATGTAATGACCTCAATCATCTGGAGGGAGAGGGGATATAATGATTGAGGTTTGTATACGTGCTAGAAGTGCCATTTTGAGACTGTTTTAGCTGCGCTATAGACGTGAATGGAGAGCGACATGGACATTTTGGGATTTTGCCACTGATTTATCACGTGAATAATTAGAAATTTGGATCTGGATTAATGTTTTTACTCAATCTATGAATATTCACTGTATTCATAAACACAACCAAGGAACAGTACATTTGACCTTCAGGGATACAATATAAGAAGACGTCGAAACGTCAGTCCTATAAAGGCATTTTTGCTCTGAACTCTGTGTGCTCCAGCCCTCCTTATTTCGGGTTAGTCCTAGTGAAGTGGTCCGGGTAAGGAATATTCTTCTAGTCCATTTGACTTGTTTGTTTCTCCCAAAACCATTACCCTGAAGTGGGCTGAATATTGAGTTTATTGTAAAAAGTGCAACTCTTTGTTTCTAACAGACTCCCTGCTTATAAAATCTTAACAAGGTTAGAATGAGTCATTCCTGATTTACAAGGCACCCTCTTCCTTCAGGTGTGAGTGCCACTTTTCCAATAAGCGACTCTTTCTTGGAGCCTGTGGTATAGCAGGAGGAATGGCGTTATGGATGGAGGATGCCCAAGAGGCCAGAAATGTAATCCGACAAAGAGAAGAAACAGTCACACTCTGACATGTGTTTAACTGGATTTCATCAACGACCATTTAGACTAACAGCTGGAACAAAGTGCCGCGTTCCGTTCACCTTCAAGAGCACGTGTTCCTGCACTGAGAGAGAAGTGTCCACAGATGGTGGCCTAAAGAGAAGAGAGCAAACGCCCGTTGACTTGGTTCTTGTAGTGAGATTGACAGGGCTGTGGGTCATCAACTCTTCTGCTAGATCCAGCTTGTTGGGCAGTTAATGGTTATCTGTTACAATCTCTTTCACCTGTAGAGTTTTTCTCCATGTTCCATTTAATGATCAGATTGTTTTGTGTGCGGCACTGTGCGCATCTACCTTAGCCTATCTGATTTCCATTGCCATCTGTTGCACTATATTACAGGCTGAGAATACAATGTATGGGCAGACGCTTGTTTTTTTTTTCTGTCTAGCTACGGGATTATTTTTGAAGGCAAGTACTGAACAGGCTCCCTTAAATGTCTGCAGCCTCTTGTGGTAAGCTGTTCAGTCCGTGAGTCGATCAATAGTTTGTGACTCACTGGGCCAGTGACATGAACACAACCGCTTCCTCCAGTCAGCCAGTACTAAATAATGTTGCTGTCCAACATTAATATTTATATTCCCATGTTTCTTGTTTGAACTGAAAGTTCAGTTTGGTATTTCTAAATATTTTTAACGTAGTAAAATATGCTCCCAATCATTTAATGTGTTTTGACTGAATATGTAAACCGAGTATTTAAAGCGAGCATAAAAATGTTTTTATCATTTACCACAGTTTTGGAAGATGTCTTGAATTTTCGGTTTTATATTGTCAAACTTGCAAAGAAGGAGTACTTGTGAGCATATTAATACTTTTTTTATTAGCTTGCTTTTGAAATTCAACTTTGACAGGCTGTCATTTGAAGCAGTGGCTGTTCAAATCTGCTTCTCCGATAAGAAAACCATTTTTATAAATAGGTTGTTAAAACGGGTAAGCCTTTTGGCAGCTAACCTTGATTTAAATTTGGTTCGACATGAAATAATCCTAAACATACATGTGTTGTCTCAAGTTTCTGTGTTACTGTGTAATGAGATCTCTTTTTTTATCTCATTATCCTGTTTGTTCCTTTTTACTCACAAAATGAAACTTTGTTGGAACTACAGTGGTTTTGATTTCTTCTATTGTTGCATATTTCTTGCACTGGATGTTTTCAGATTTTTAGACAAAATATAATATTGATTTTAGGGAAACTGAGTGAACAAATGACACATTTGTTTTTTACTTATTTTGTTTATTTAATGAACAAAAAATCCCAACACACATTTTCGTTGTGTGAAAAAGTAATTGCCCCCTTACACTTAACTGCAGCCAATGTAGAATAAAGTAATCATTTATAATATTTGGTCACATATCCTTTGCATGCCATGACTTCCTGATGTCTGTGATCAAAAGACTCTTGATATCTTATTTCCTGGTACTCCTACAAGTGATACTATAACCTCTCTGCATTTGAATGGATCTCTATGGGAATTGGGGGGTTTGACTAGATTTAGCTATAAATTATGCTAGACCAGTATGGAATACATGGTTGGCTAAATGGCTGTAAGTCATCAAGGGTCTGAGCTATCAAAGGAGCCTTAAATAAAGTAGATATTATGATGCAAATAAAATGCAGTAGATATGGATGGATCACTTTAAGGGTTGTTTCTCCTGACAAATTTTCCTATTGAACTATATGGAAAAATAAGTCAGGAGAATAAACCCTTCAAGTAATCCATCCATATCTACTGTATTTCTGGCAGCAGAGTGATGGTTTAAGGCTTGTTTGATACGTCAGGCCCTTGATGACTTACAGCCGTTTAGCCAACCATGTGTTCCATACTGTTCCAGTGTAATTTACAGCTAAATCTAGTCCCATCCCCTAATTCCCATAGAGATCCATTCAAATGCAGAGAGGTTATAGTATCGCTTGTAAGAGTACCAGAAAATGAAATATCAAGAGATTTTTGATGTTGTTGGGTCACAGACATCAGAAAGTCATGGCATGCAAAGGATATGCGACCAAATATGAAAAATGATTACTTTATTCTACAATGGCTGCAGTTAAGTGTAAGGGGGCAATTACTTTTTCACACAACAAAAATGGGCGTTGGGATTTTTTGTTCATTAAATAAACGAAATAAGTAAAAAACAAATGTGTCATTTGTTCACTCAGGTTCTCTAAAATCAATATAAAATTTTGTCTAAAGATCTGAAAACATCCAGTGTGAGAAATATGCAACAATAGAGGAAATCAGGAAGGAGGCAAAAACTTTTTCACAGCATTGTATGTTAGATTACCTTTTCTAGTGCAATTAACGGCTCTTTCCACTGTGTCATGTTTCATAACATTTTTCAAAAAAAATGTTTCCTTGTCCTTGTTTGACTGCATTCCATTCATTAAAAATTCTCTGGCTTCACCTTCCTCTGTTTTCTCCTCAGGTGGAAAAAATAGTCGATAAGAGGAAAAACAAGAAGGGGAAGGTGGAGTACTTGGTGCGCTGGAGGGGCTTCGGGTTTCAGGACGATACCTGGGAGCCAGAGACGCACCTGGCAAACTGTGTGGAGTTCATCCACGAATACAACCGTCTAAGCAGTGACCGCCAACGGGACGGCACCTTCATGCGGTCTACGCGCAGAGCGCCCAGCTACGGCCACAGCACCGCTAACAACGCCCGCAAGCAGATCTGCAGGCCGCTGTCGCACGCCAGCGGACACGCTCTGCCCAAGGTGGTCGGCACTGCCGCCGTGGCCGCCGTCGCGAAGCGGCAACAGCCCTCGCTCAGCGCCGGGGACGCGGACGCTAAAGCAGACTCTCAGCTGCTCCTCTCCAGCCAAAAGTACCGGCGCGCCAACAACAGCAGCGCCGTCGCCACGGGGATGGTGGGCGGCAGTGGGCGGAGGAGCCTGGACCTGGCCAAGTCCGGGATTAAAATCCTGGTGCCCAAGAGTCCCATGAAGAGCAGAACGGAGGTGGAGGAGTCCCCCAGCGAGGCGGCCCACAGTCTGGAGACAGCTGAGCAGGGGCCGGACTCTATACCTCCCGAGGTGGCCCTGCTGGAAAAGCCCCCAGGGGCCCTGTTGGGGCCTGGGGATGAGAGGGCGCGCATGGGGACCCGCCCAAGGACGCAGACCATCCTGCCACCTCCGCAGGTCCCCATCACGCCAGCTGCTGTTCTCACTCTCAATGGCAAAGGTGGGCTGATGGATTAATTGGCTACAAGTTAGTTGCACAGAAAACCTTAGTTGTTGACAAATATTCTAGCCGCACCAGAAAAATAAATACTAATTGCATATAGATTTGTATTTATCATGCTCTACTTGTCCATTATATATCCAAAGATGACTGCAACAGTTGTAGAACAGTCTTGTTGGCAGTAGCTTAGTCTCTTTACTCTCGAGCTAAATTAAACTGTAGTGCTTGGCTCTTTTAACCATCACAAGGTTACTGTATGGCATGGAGGGCCTTGAACATCACTGTCGACCTATATTGCTGGCTGTACAATGCACAGTTGTGTCATTGGATGTTTTACCAAGCCGCAATCTAAAGACTGGTTTATTTAAAAAGTCCTTCTTTATGCTTTTTTTCTTTGAGGAATAGGGAGCTAATTGTCTGTTTTTCTCTTGACAAGGTCTGAACATTACATTACAGGCATTTAGCAGACGCTCTCATCCAGAACGACTTACACAGCTTTTTCTTTCTTTCTTTCTTTATTTATTTTTTATACATAGTATCCATTTATACAGCTGGGTGTTTACTGAAGCAATGCAGGTGAAGTGCTCGCTCAAGGGTACAACAAACGTGTCCGACCTGCAACCTTTCGGTTACAAGCACAGTTCCTTGACCATTATACTACACTGCCGCCCCACCTCATTGTGAAGCACAATGACGTCCTGTTAGGAGATCAGACTATCTCTCTGTTGTAGCTACAGGGAGCAATGCAACACAATGTTTCACACAGCCTACTGAATGCATATTCCAGGAAGAAAAGGATAACATGCCGTACCATATGACTACATAGGGCCTAGATTTACAAATCTAGATGTAGTTCTACATTGCACATCGAGAACAAACTAAGAATACTCCCTGAGCGGTGTCTGTTACGTTTACTGACGTTCATTTTTGAATGGGGCAGTGTTCAGCATATTGACCTGTGTGCAGTCTAGACTCCAGGGGAGCAGGGTGTAGCTGTATTTGATTGGGCAGTGTTCAGCACATTGACCTGTGTGCGGTCTAGACTCCAGGGGAGCAGGGTGTAGCTGTATTTGATTGGGCAGTGTTCAGCACATTGACCTGTGTGTGGTCTAGACTCCAGGGGAGCAGGGTGTAGCTGTATTTGCATGGGGCAGTGTTCAGCACATTGACCTGTGTGCGGTCTAGACTCCAGGGGAGCAGGGTGTAGCTGTATTTGATTGGGCAGTGTTCAGCACATTGACCTGTGTGCAGTCTAGACTCCAGGGGAGCAGGGTGTAGCTGTATTTGATTGGGCAGTGTTCAGCACATTGACCTGTGTGCGGTCTAGACTCCAGGGGAGCAGGGTGTAGCTGTATTTGATTGGGCAGTGTTCAGCACATTGACCTGTGTGTGGTCTAGACTCCAGGGGAGCAGGGTGTAGCTGTATTTGATTGGGCAGTGTTCAGCACATTGACCTGTGTGCGGTCTAGACTCCAGGGGAGAAGGCTGTAGCTGTATTTGATTGGGCAGTGTTCAGCACATTGACCTGTGTGCGCTCTAGACTCCAGGGGAGCAGGGTGTTGCTGTATTTGCACGGGGCAGTGTTCAGCACATTGACCTGTGTGCGGTCTAGACTCCAGGGGAGAAGGGTGTAGCTGTATTTGATTGGGCAGTGTGGTCGACGCGCTGTTTATGTCTGTTTGCACCATGTTTTGGCTGTGACAGTATCTGAACCGTACCATGGTGTGCAGACTGAACTCCGTGCCCTCAGATCACTGCTGAGGAACTACTGACGTACTGAGACAGTCTGCATGTCTGTTTCCTTTCACCACTCTTTGAAGTGCAGAACAAGAGAACAGTCTTTGGCCAGACAAGCGTGCTTCCTGTGATACATTGCCATTGTATTCCTTTATAATAGCATTTGTTGCTTAACTTAATTAATTAGCTTCATTTTATTTCTGCCGTCAATGTGCATTTTTTCCCCCGCAGAGCCTCACCCACCATTCGGCCTGTGCAACGCTGAGATCTTTCTTCCATTGTCTATCTGTGACGAGCACTCTCCTCATTTACATCAACTCCTCTGATATACGTGTACTCAAGGGGATATAATGAGTCGTCTTCACAGTTCAGCACATAGTAATCATAGCTTGGCCATTTCCTTGTGGCACATTACATAGGAAAACATTCAGAGCTACAGTTCAACTTTTAATTAATTCTAGGCAATGCATTTAAATATGCTTTCTGTTGCTGATTACAAGCAAAGCGATGCAGTAGCCTTTCAGTGCTGGAAGCCTCTATTGCTGGCTAGTGTTGCTTGCACCTCAGAAATACGAGTAACAACCACACCCCTCACTTCTATTTACACATGGGAGTGCAGAGTGCAAAATGCTAATATTTTAAGCACAATTTCAGTCAAAGGTTTAGGTCGCTGGGTCAGCAGAGGAATTTTTGATCAACTGACTCCCCCATCCCCCGCCCCCCTCCCTCCCATGGAAGAGCCACGGAGAGAGGCTCCCATTGGCTCGGCAGCACAATTGTGCTTTGTCTAGCAGGTGCTTCATTCTGGATTAATGTGTTGCATTTGTCACGTCGCAACTGTTCTTAAGATTTCGTTTTCATGTGGAATTCCACATTAGTCTGGATCGCAATTTTGTCTTTCCTATTGTCTGGAGAAATCAATTTCGGGCCTTGCTGGCAGTTAGATGAGTATAAATCATGAAAACCCATTTAAAATCTGGAATAATATGCATGCTAAATTAATATAAAAAATGAAAGGAAATGAAAGAAAATCTTCTGTGAAGAATGTCATGAATTGCTGATTTCTATTTTCTATATTGTTCATATGCATGCATGAATTGCATGTTTTTTTTTTTGTTCATTCTATTTTTCGTCCAGTATTTTAATTAACTGAATATTACTTGCTGTTAATCATAAAAATACCACTGCTTTTCTCCCAGATATAAAGAATGAAAGATGTGGGTATAGATTCCAAAAATGTCCCAAATGTATATTTCACAGTTTAGGTTTTTTAGCACAGAATATTCAATGGAAGAAAATGGAGAGTAGTCAGTGATTTTTGTCTTATATCCTCTTCTAATGGCATCGCCTCTCATCATACATCATAAAGATGGCTGAAAATGTGTATGATACAGGTGTAACTTATCTGACTGACTGAAGAGCAGAGTACGTGTGCAGAAATAACGAATCAAGAATGTGACAAATCAAAATTATTACACATTTATTTTGTGTAAATACGCATCATTTTTAGAAATAGCCTATGTGTTTGCTTCTGGTTGTGTAGTTTATTCAGTTGAGTCAGATGGTGAGATCTAGTGATGTGGAAGGTGGACTACCTCATGGAGAAGGTAGATGAATTCTACTTTGAATCAGAGGCTTTCTAGAATTTAAGCTTTTTACATTTTGATGAAATGAAAATGTAGCTAATTATTGTCTATCTTCTGAGTCATATTATCTATTATATTTGTTTGTGTGGTGCTGGATGGGAAAAAAAGCAGTTTAGCTGATTGTAGATGCTGTAACTCATGAATATAGATGTGTGTACTTAAGGTTATTTGTGAATACAGATGAAAAAATGCTGAAAATGTCTTTCAACTGCTGCCAATAGACCCAGTTTATTTGTGCTATAATGACTGTCTTCTTGGAACATGATCTTAGACTGGCCTAAAGACCATTCTCAGAAAGCAAAGGTGCATGGCATTCAGTCTTGACAAACAAAAGCTAATTTAATACAACCCATTTCCTTGTTACTTTTCACAAAAATATGATGAGTATTTTTTCAGGCACACAACTCTCCACGTGCACTCAAAGCACTGAAATCAAATCTAACTGCTGCACCTGTCGTATTCTGCCTTTTATATGCAAGAGGGACTGCCTTCCAAATTCCCTCAAGCTTTTTCACAGTCAACAAAGATTTTAACATGCACCTGATCAGAGCTTGATTAACTCAAACCCGAAAAAAAAAATAGGCACAGATGCATACTAAACCATTTGTTATCTAGGCATAGCTTGCAAAGGCAATAGGCAGTTGTGATCTTTTAATCTACAGTTAACGAGGCAGCAATGTAGCTGTGGATGTTTAGCCATTGAATAGCAAGGTAATTATACTGCCATTGCTTACTTCCTTTTCAATAGAGAGATAGGAACCTCACCTTACTTGAAAACCAAGTAGGGCAGAATCATAATATCTTATATATCATATATTTATTTAATGTAATATGACATTGATATATGATATATATCCCAAATATCCTGAATTTCCCCCTGGGAAAAATAAAGCTTTTTTATTCTATTCTATCTGGTCTTGCAGTATTTCTGCACTGATGTGTGTGGCTCAGAGCAAAACGCACAGTGTTCCAGAAGACCAGACCAAAAGACGTAATACCAGAACAACTCAATTTTGAGCGATGTATTTTGGCTCATTTGCTTCCTCTGAACACAATATTGCTACGCCTATGTCCTAAACTAGAGTATGCAATAATGTGGAAGTAAGCAGGTGAAGTAAGCAGGTGAAGTAAGCAGGTAGTAAGCAGGTGAAGTAAGCAGGTAGTAAGCAGGTGAGTCGTTGTTTGGGTATGGCACTGAGAGGGGGTTCTCCAATTGGGTCATTTTGGCTGGTTGATGTGAAAGAACAGGGAAGTCATCTTAAATCCAGCCAAAGGGATTTGTCGAGCAATCGATTTCTCCCTCCGTCATCTCTCATACGCAAAAAAAATCAAGCCTCACGTCTCTTGTCTCTTCCTGTACGGAAAGCTCCACACTGCCCCCTCAGTGTGTGACGTGTGAATGTCAAAGCGTACAACTCTTATCTGTAATCTGCTTTTGCTAGCGTTATGCCTTTATTGTAACCATGCTGCATGGTTATTGTGAAATGCTCTTTTGCACGTACACTGCATAAAATGTCTTAAGTGTTTTAGTCTTGTAATGAGACTTAAGAATTTTTACTTTTTTCTCAAAAGTGGAAAATATTAGCTGTTTTAAGTTACTCTCTGCTTGATGAGTGAAATTATTCTACCCCACTGGCAAATCTTAAAATGAGTAAAACTATCTCACCCCGAGCCCACTTGCAGATAGTTTGTCTTATTTCGCATAAAAGTAACAGAAATAAGTATAATATTTAGTATAATATTCTAAAGTCTTAATATAATATTGAAATGCTTGTTAAAAATGTTTTTTGCAGTGGAGAAATAAATCATGTTTAATATGAGGTTTAACATCAATTGTTTTCATCAGGTTTCATACCATGGGGTACAGGGTGTAGATGTAGAAACTACCCTTGTCACATAGTCTTGAACCAGAATAATTTTGTTGCTAAAGATCAAAACTATGCAATCTTGTTCTTGGCGAGATGTGTAGCGCAGTCCATAGGGTGGCCGACTCTCGAGCCGTATACTCTGGAGTCCCTTGCACGGGTGGGTGTTCGATCCCCCGCCACGGCACCTTCTGAGTTTTGACCCCTTCTCTATCTGTTGCCCTCTCTGCTTTCTCCCTGTCTGTCAGCTCTCCTTTAAACAAACAGCCACCATCTTTGTCTGTGCTGTCTCACTAGCCTTACAAAGTTTGATGGATGGTTTTACGGCATTATTGCAGACCGATAGCGTAACGACTTCACATTTAAACACTACAAAACTTTGACAAAAAAGATCCATAACTTCCACGCTAACTGTTACTTACAAGTTTCCCTCCAAAGGCTTATTTCCCTCTCATTTAGGTGGCAAAAAGCCACAAGGTTGCCACAGTTGCGCTTAATGTGGGCGGATCAAAGTGTCGCTTCGGTCTAGACTCGAGCGGTAGCGGGCCTTTGAGCTGCCACCAACAGTAAAGTGATTGTTGGGTGGTATTTTTGGCATTGCATAATTGTGGATGGTGCCATCTTATTTATGGTCAACCTCAGGCCCCATCAAAGCCACAGTCCCACACTTACCAAAGCTTGTTTTGAAAACCGTAAACCCCCCTGCACATCAACTCAGCGTGGCCAGACTAGTCAGGACTGGAGATTCTTGGGAAGTGTTTAGTTGCTAGGACACACAGGACTGACAGCACTTTTCAGAATCTGCTTTGAGTCTATGTGTGGAGAGAAAAATAAACACGACTGTGAGGCAGCAAATGTTCAGACAATGCTAAATGTGTCCCTTTCAGCGATCTCATTTATTAGTCTGTTTTTCAATGAATATAGATCTTTTTGTCCTTTCTGTTTCCATTTGTCCTAAAAGCTTTAGTATTTTTTATGAATAAGATGCAACATATACATCATGAAAAGTATTATCTAAACTATAATAAACAATAATTAATACTAATACTTACAAGTTACAACCATTGTTAATTGGTTATGGTGTGAAATGACCTTCAGTGACCCCTGCAGGTACGCCTACATTCATGGAAGCCCTGGCAGCCAATGGGACAGCTAGCCTTCAAAGCGCAGTGAGCAGTGTTTCCGGGGTGACCGGGAAGCGTCGCTTTGAGGAACGCTCAACCTTCGACAAGCGGCTGCGCTTCAGTGTTCGGCAGACGGAGAGTGCCTACCGCTACCGGGACATCGTGGTAAAGAAGCAGGACGGGTTCACGCACATCCTGCTCTCCACCAAAACCTCTGAAAACAACTCCCTCAACCCTGATGTGAGTTTTTCTTTCATTTAATTTGTTTTAGCTTTTCTATTATGCTCTTTTTTCATATGATAATATGTGCTTAATGGATCAGCCTCACCTACTTTCATTTCACCTTATAACTTATATAAGTCCTATTTTAAAGCTAGAGTATGCCATTTTTTTTTTTTAAATATCGGGGAATGGTCATGCTTAGTTGGTAGCAATCATAGAAAGAACTGTTCTGAGAGAAATTCAGCACCAAACACTGTGTTTAGACCCTCAAATTCTGCATTCTAAAACCAGCGATTTGACCCGAACTTTGTTTTCAAAACAAGTTTTCAAAACACAAGCGGCTTATGAACATAGACCGTAGAACCAATCGAACAGATTCAGAATGCGAACCAATCAATAGTGAGATTGACCTTGCCAGTTCACCAGCAAGACGTTTCAAAGCCTCCTGTTACACCGGCGCTATTTCACGGAAAGAAAAACAAAAGGAAATTAGATAAAGCTCGCTCGAAAACGGGAGTAAACCTAGGTGCTCATTTCAGAAGGTGGTGAGATTTTCGGGAGAGAATTGGTTTAAAGACAGACGTGGAGCTCTCATATTCTACTGGACTGGTCAGACGTTTCAGCACGAATGGACTTTCTGCTTACCGGACAACCATAATTACCCATAATGAACAGTAACTAGGTTGCTATTATTCATACTGTTACTTTATTTGGCGGCTAGTTCTTGGAAGAAGGAAATGTTTGCTAACGTTATATGTTGTATAGATCACGTTAGCTTGAACTGACTCCGCGGCTATAAGTTACCATGTATACCAGCTGTAGGCAGATAATGCCTGGTTGAGACCAACACTACATGAACTCAGCGTTATGCAACAACTCTGCAACAACAGAAAAGATGCTGTTGTTTTGCCTGGACTTTTAGATTACATTTTTACTGTTATGTTAGCTATACCAGTCTGTAATCGTATATAGAAAACTTACACGTTCACAACGAGGTCTGTGGGAAGCGGTGGTGTGTCTTTTTCTGTGGGCAGGGCCGAGGGATGTTCTGATTTTTAAATATTTTGACAACAAATGTGACCGTTGAAAAAGTTGAAAACTATAGCTTTACGTATTTGAGTCTGTGCATAATTTAACCATAAATTATTCAGTTATATATTGTCATTGTATATAATGTAATTATATATTGTTTATTGTCATTTCCACTTGTGTAGTGTAAACTTTGACAGCCCGTCTTTCTTATTGACACATCAAGGGCAGTACACATTGCCCCATTACCATTCAAACGAGGTTGTTACCAGTGCAACTTGCATGAAATTTGTAAGGATTAACACATTTTTCAGATGAGAATATACCATTGACATGTTATACTTGTTTTGTATGATGTTAAAACATATTTGAGATAATGTTGTTTTAATGATGCTAATAATGAGAGAGATACACGGCAATGACAATGAGTGACATGATTCAGGTGATGAAGGAGGTCCAGAGTGCACTGACCACAGCGGCGTCGGACGACAGTAAACTGGTTTTGCTGAGCGCGGTGGGCAGTGTCTTCTGCTTTGGCCTGGACTTCATCTACTTCATTCGCCGGCTCACCGACGACAGGAAGAAAGAGAGCGTCAAGATGGCCGACTCCATTAGGTAAACAGGCTAAGAGAGGCATCAAGACTCCTGAGCCTGAAGCGAACTGGTCAGTCCATTAGGAAACTCACAAATGCCAGGATCAGGGGCTTTAAACTCTGCTCGTAAAATATCGAAGTATGTCGCACAATGTATTGTACAAGGAAAATGGAGGTAGCATAAAGAGGTCGAATTGTTGACCTTTGTTTGATTCCTCATTCTAACCAGTATCTCAGACCAAAAAGTAAAAGAGTAAAGAAACAGTGCGCACACACACACACACACACTGAAGAGTAAATGATTGTAGTCAGCTGAGAAAGCTCTCGCCTCCTGAATGTGGATAATGAGAGAAAAGAAAGCCCAGTTCCTGTGTACGCAATGCGTTGAAAGGACACCGTTTGATCTGGCTGCAGAGGCTCCAGCTTGTTAAGCAGAGGGAGACAATTGGAGGGGAGGAAGCGGGGCTGAATCCCTGTCGGTGTGTGTGGGTGGTGGGCGTACTCTACATTACAGTACATTTGCTGCAGGAGCTAGACAAATACCGCTGCGACATCCATGCTCCTTGTTTCTCAGCCCAACCATTCTGACATACAAAAAAGATGCTGAGTACAAATCTTTCTTGATTGAACAAGACAGTCCAATCTTCAACCATTAAATCATGTCCATATAAATTATGGAATTTGGAACGATGGTTTCATTTTGAAAATATAGAATTGAATGATGAAACATATTTTATATTTAAACGTATGTAAAAGAACTTCCTTATTTTCCAAATGTGTATGCAACTCCAGGACATTCAACCATTGAATGAGAGAATTGAAGGCTGTTGTTTTGGGAAAAGCACGTTTCCCAATACAGGATGCTTTGTGAACCGTATGGCTTATTATACTTATTATACTATATTTTGTCTAGATGTGATTTGTGATGGAAGCTAGGTCTAGGAATAGAACAAAAAAATATATGTTATAGTGTGAGAGCTGACATATTTCATTCATATTTCAGTGCGGACTATTTTATGTCCACAGTATCTCACCACACCTAGCTTTCAACTTCATTCTTTCAAGTCCCACACAGCATTTATGTATTATGCAAGATCTAATTTATTACCATTTAATTCTTGAAAGGGTTACTGAATTTGCATATTTTAAACCTTTGATGTATGCAATGTGATTGAAAAGACAAGAGCAGCCATATCAGTTTTGCCCCTATGATATAGTAATATTCATTTGCATGATTGGCAGCCATTCAATGAAGATTAAGGTACACAGATGCATCGCTGAGCAGCTTGAAACTGGTTAAGTCTGGCCTCTGGATAATTTTGTTGCCTCTGGTTCTTTTCTCTTTTAGTTTTCAAGAATGACTTTGTTCTTAAGCACTAAATGCTGGCGTGGCTCTGCATTCTTTGCCGACTTAAATGACTGCAGACGTAGAAGTATTCCCTCATCTGTTCTTGTGGGTTTTATGTACTGAAGAAGTGAGGATAAAGGGATAAATACTGTTCCTAAAAGTGAGGGATGAAAGCAATTTGATAGAGAGGATGATTTAACAACGAAGCAATATTTTCAGTATAAAGTAATATTTACTTTAACCACAAGTACTTACTTAGAAAAATTAATTATCTCTCTCTTTATTGTGATGACTTTTGGGATCGTTCTGACTGTTTTCTGTAAGGGTTTGGGTGAGGACCGCTAGAAGAGTCTCGGTAGCAAAATAATAAACAACCCACTAACACAGGTGTGGCTCGTAGACACAAGCAGAAAAGTAAGAGAACAGACTCCTAAGCAGAAATACACGAGCATAAGCTCAAAAAGGAGAAAACAAAGAATCACCTTCGGAACGTAGACTATAACGCCCGATTAAAGGTGAAAAATAAATGTAATAAAAATAAACCTCTCACTCTCAATATAGCAGAGAGTAGAAGAGAATAAGACACAAAAATAACGAAAGGGACTAATCCTTAAAGAGCTTCAAGGACAGCTAAAGCCAATCTAGTAGTGAAAATATAGAGCAGTTATTTTCTAACCAACCCTGACTACGTGAAGGCACAAAATGACAAAGAAGCGTCAGGAAGCGGAAGTGAGGGGCTTAAATACCTAGCAGGTAATCGGACAGGTGAAATGAATGATAAGCGGGGAGAAGCAAAACCCCGAACCGGAACATAGAAAAAATCCGATAGACTGCTTACCGGAGAGAGAGGACGAGAACCGTAGCAAAACAGGAAAAAATTGCCACGGACCATGACAGTTTTCAACCCTTGGTTGGTACTGGTGGTGGTGGAGGTGATGATAATGTTAGTAGTAGTTATGTGAACCCCTGTTATCGCCCACAGGACGTTCGTGAACACCTTCATCCAGTTCAAGAAGCCCATCATTGTCGCCGTGAACGGGCCTGCAGTGGGCCTGGGAGCCTCTATCTTGCCGCTGTGCGATGTCGTCTGGGCCAACGAGAAGGCCTGGTTCCAGACCCCCTACACCACCTTTGGACAGACGCCCGACGCCTGCTCCTCCCTCACATTTCCGCGCGTCATGGGCGTGGCCTCTGTAAGTATGCGCACGGAGAGAGCCTTCACGTCCTGTCCTGCTGCTTCACACCGCACCCATTCTGACCCTTTTACTGACGTGGGTATTTTGTGCCTTTCATGCTCTCCCTGGTCTTCTCACAGCCACTTTCTTCCTTCCCCATCTGTCCAGTTTTCTTTCTCTGCTCCCTCCCTCCCTATCTCTCCTCCCGCTTTGCTCTGTCCTTCACTGTCTCTCTAACTAGCCTAGCTGCCCTTGAAGCTACTTCTGAATCCACACTTGAGCTGACCACCTCACAGACAGAATTTCTTTCTGATCTCAGAACTTAATTTGCTCCATTTTCAAGAATAATTGCTGAATTATACATTATACAGTATGAGCTACATATTGGCTGCTTTTCTTGTTTGTACAGTCAGTCTGTCTCAGATGTGTACTTATTTTCTTTATTTTGGGAAGCACACTTTTTTCCTTTTCCAGCATAGTCTAGTTGGCATGCAACTATAAAGTTTATGTTTTGTTTTTTGCGAAATCAGACTTTTTAATATTTGACATTCATATGACCATTTTATTTAAATGGTTCTAGTTAAATGGTTACAATGTTTATTCAATGTTTACATCACTGTATTATCACAAAATAATTTAAGCTTAATCTTTAAGCTTTATACTTTCAGTAAAATAAAGATGAGAGAACATGAGGATGTATTCTTTAAGGGGTACTTAATGAATGGTAATTCACTAAACCGCTAAATTGTGTGGGCATTCCCTCACCGGAGGGAAAGGAACGATCATGGTTCTGACTTTGAAAACAAAAAGAGGGAACTGATTATGTGGGCAGATGATGATCTCAGCATATGGGAGGGAGTGTAAAAAGGAATTTTAGAATGAGGACAAAGACGAGCCAAGTGGTTGACGTAATAAGTAAGTGAGAACAAGGGACTGATGCGAACTGGCGCGGCAACAAAGAGTCAATAAAGAAAGACTAAAACAGCGGTGGTTTTGCACGATGGATGCGAGAAAGAAGACCAGTCAAGTTGAGAATCCTCTCAGTTTAATGGAATTAACACCGTCAGCAAAGACAGGCAGTCAAGAATTAATGTTTTAATTATGGCTGTCAAACGATAAAAACATTTTTACTAATTAATAGCGTGATTCGCTGTGATTAATTGCGATTAATCACATTTTTAAATTGCATTTGAAATCGAGGATATTTAAATTTGTGGATGTAAAATGTAGAATCAACACAAAATATGTATATATATATATATATAATAAGTATAATTGTTTAATAGCATTCTAATACTTTTGTGAACTATAATAAGTGCAATCAAATTTCAATGAAAACCATCAAGGCAATCCAGAAATAAATTTTTAGCTACCTATTTTAGCTAATGCATCTGTTCCTGTTACTTTGTCTGCCAAACCCTGCCAAATCGGGAACATGAACTGTTGTAAAAAAGAGCTGTTACGGGGTTTAGTCAATGCCGTTTTCCAGTTATAGTAATCCTGTTTTATAGTATCTCATAATTAACACTGTTGTATCAGATGTTTTGCTCTGAGATGAAACATCAATGACAAATCACTTCTGTGGTAACTTTGCAAACTGTACAGATTACATTTGTTTTGTTCAAAAATCCATCTGGAAACTTTTTGAAGTTAAACTTTATGCCAGAGCTTTCTCCATCTCAGCTAGCAATGTGCATGTGCGTAGCCGTTGTGCGAGCGTGCTACATCTTCATAATTAACGCCGTTATTCATTTTATTAACGCGTTAAACGTCTTGCATTAATCACATGCGTTAACACGTTCATTTCGACAGCCCTAGTTTTAATAAATGTATGGAAACCGTTAACACTACAACCTCAGAAAAGGGAAGCTAATGCCTTTACGAAGTGCCACAGACCACCCCTCTGTTCCATGAACTTCAAAGGCATAGAGTTGGCCTAAATCAGTAATGGCAGATTAAACTGAAGAGCAGACCTGAGGAGCTGTTTTCTTTGTGTATCTGAAGGTATCTTGCCTTTAAGTGCATGGGATATGTAACATTAACAGCATGACTGTTTTTGGACTAATGGAACTGCTTTGTGTTTGCAAAGGACACAAACACACACAATCAGGAAAGTGGTTACTTCATCCTCACTGCTATTGTTTTACATTAATAATTTGCCACAATTCTATTGACAACTTCTTTGGTAATGGACATTTGTATATCTGGGTTGCTTCTCATATTCGGGTACGTTTTGAAGGTTCATCTTAAAAGGTGCTCTGTTCTCACACACACACTTGCATAGTAGTGTTCTTACAGGAAACAGGAAGTGAGAGGAAGTAAAATATATGGCCACTGTGGTTAAAGGTGGGTTGGGCTTAGCCAAAATAGAGCTGTGTGCTCTGTCAAAAAATGGGACACATCTGAGCATTTGAAACATATTGCAACATGCTGACATATACGTTTGTGAAAGACCATTAGCTTTATTTACTAAGAATGATGTCTTTCGTTACATGTATACAAATTATTTTCTGAATGACCAACTAAAAAAACGGATCACAGAAAAACAAATTAAGAATAACACTTTGAGGTATGACTATGGAAGTCAAGATGCATTCAAATTGTAGAAACTGTATGACTGTTGATCCAAATAATTAAATAATAGGTAAGGAATACTTTATATAAGGAATACAACTTTACGTTTATATGTTTCAAATGTCTTTGGTAATACATATTTACAGTGCCCTTCCTACATATCGAGAGAGTGAAGTCAAAGAGTCTGGTGATTCCATTTACATTACATTATACAAGGAATATGCAATGAAATACAGGCTTTACTAAACCAAATTAAATTAATGTGTCCCAATACTTACAATCACCGAGGAGGAAGGTTACAGACAAAAGGTGCTGTTGTGTTTTAAATACCTAGAAATAAAATGTCATGTTCTGTAGCCTACTTGCCTCCCACATTTGTTTGAGAGCCCCCTAAAAAGTTTTAACTGGAAATTGCTTGGGCTGACGATGGCAGACTGTAAATGATTTTGGGAAAATGCAATATCATGGGTAAGAGTGGTTCCGTCAGCTCTAGGTGGCAGTAGTACACTAACTGACATAATTCACTGGTTACTGCTTCAGGTAGGCCCCATTACCTTCTGTTTAAAACGGCCTCCCTCCAGGGCCCTGGGAGTCCGTTGCGAGGCTTTTTCTGTGCAGTATTCCCGGGCTCACACGGGCTTTCCCAATCCAGGAATTACAGCAAACATACTGCATTACCCTTCACCTCCAGTCAACCTCACATGGGTGCGCTTCCGTTTCCCTTTTGAAACCCGGGCGGATAGAGTATCGCCGGCGGGACGGAGTGATCGACGGTAAGGTACGAGTGTGCTCCACGGCGCCCCGGTGCTCTGCTGACAGCCTCCCCCTTGTCCCCCCCACCCCTTCAGGCCAACGAGATGCTGATGAGCGGCCGCAAGCTGACGGCGCAGGAGGCCTGCGCCAAGGGCCTGGTGTCCCAGGTGTTCTGGCCCGGGACATTCACTCAGGAGGTGATGGTGCGCATTAGGGAGCTAGTCTCTTGTAATTCAGTTGTAAGTCATCCTTTAATTTCTTTTGATTTTCTTTTGCGACATTCTCACATGGGAGGGGTGGGGGAAAAGCCGCACCCTCCCTCCCTCCCTCCCTCTCTCCCCATCCTCGTTGGTATTTCTTTCTCTCGCTTTTGTCACGCCTCATGCACTGATCATGGACGTTAGTCCCACGGTACACCACTACACCCCCTCCTCCCTATAAACGATTCAGGTTACACTCCGATATGTTGCAGAGTAGATTGATGAGGAGTGACGATGATGATGAGAGTGTGGTATTTGTAATGCTAGCTTACTCATCCCTTGTCAATGAGATGATGTGTAGTAATGTGGGTTTGCAGTGCAGGTAATAAAGTGGGTTGTGGCTGCAATAATAGATGGAGAGCACTTCTACCAATGTATGATTCACCAGAGTAATTTGGTGACCGCATGTTACTGTATTCCCTCAGTGCATTTGTCAATAAGTGGTGTATTTTTTACTGAAATTCAGGGGGAATATAAGCAGGAACTAAATTAATCAAGTGAAAATTATTTCTGGAAAGGTCCCATGAGTTTTGAGCTGAAGGTTACCATTTTAATTTTTTATGTGTATTTTTATCTGGCTGTTTTTAGTCTAGAGCCAGATTTAAGCCTGAGTTGGGAGCCCTGAGTATTTTTTTATTTGCTTCAGGTATTTTAGACTTGCCATCTTGCACACATCTGTATCAACTCTGGCATAAAAAGATATATTTGACTGGCATTTGAAAAGTGCACCAATGGCACCACAGGAAACTGAAGAACACGCCGACATAACAATGGTAGCTTTTTTTTTATTTATTTTTTTAAGTCACCTAGGATGAATTATGTCCATCTTGCACTTGACTATGCATGATAATGTAAGGATCCTACCCACAGGGAAACATTAATGAACCCCAGCCGTTTCAGACTCATCATACAATGGCTGTATCTTCCTAACATTTTCATTCTCATAAACCAGTTTCTCCTCCCCTCTCTTTCTCTCTCCCCTGTGTGTTAATGTGGGACCGTGGCTGTGCTCAGGTTCTGCAGGAGTCTAAAGCCTTGGTGTGCAGCACAAGCATGGCAGCCCTAGAGCAGGCCAATGAGCGGGAGTGCGAGATACTGAAGAGAGTTTGGGGGTCGCCCCAAGGCATGGACTCCATCCTCAAGTACCTACAGAAGAAGATCGACGAGTTCTAATTGCTCTCAACCGTTCTTTGGAAAGAGACCACAGCAATGCACGCACACAATCTCAGAGGAAGCACGGCTTCCCTGGTGGACTGGACCTCATGCAAAACGTGTGAATAGCTATGTGAATATAATGTGTCTGCGTGCGTGTGTGCGCAAAGGTTTGTCTGATTCTAGATCGGTTTCTGGTTCTACTGGCCAACTGACGTTGAGGAACAGATGTATTAAGTCGACTGATGTGGCAAACGGGTGTACTGTGGAACACGCTCGCCGGTCCAAAGCGGAGCAGTGTCCCCCTGTGTTTCTGTCCCACGGCTCCATCTCATGAGCTTTATTTAACGTGATGACCTGCTGTGCTGAAGTGTGCCACTGTTTGGAGGGGACAGGCATTATGGGGGCTAAAGAAGAAAGAAGTGTCTTATCCAAAAAAGATTGGATCTGTGTATATTAAGATAAACAAGCCTTATTGATAGCGCCAATTTTTTATATATAGACAAGTAATATGTACATTTTGGTGGTAATATTTACTGGCCATGGAGGCTGTGAAGGAGGCCAAGCTGCCAGACTGTCGCTATGGCAGCAGAAGAATGAAAATTGAGCTCAAACTCTACACTGACGCCTAGGTAGAGGAGTTGACTCAGTGGACTTTTCCAGACTTGTTTTTGCGCATTTTGCTTTGAAGATGCTCCTTTCAGCAGAACCCCACACGTCACCTCTGGCAGTATTAGAGCTCATCAATACAAATACACCTGCTTAGTTAAACCTGGGATCAGCAAATTTCATAAGTTTGGTCTAATTTCTATTTGTCGTGGCTCAGCATTACTGGACAACATGCTCACTTACAAGAATGAAAACTGCTGAGGCGTGCGTGCGCGCGTGTGTGTCTTTCTGTCTGTCTGTGAGAGTGCGAAATCGAGTACTTTTTGGCTGACTAGCTTATGCCAAATATTTTGTATTAAGGGAAATGTGGTTTCAGTTCACTTTAAAATATTTTTATTTAATAACTTAAAAGCCTTCTTTCTGAGAAAAGGGAGAGTATTCCTTTACTTTTTGATGTAAAGATTTTTTTGTTTGTACTGTTTTAGTGAGGGTTCCAAATGACAGATTGGGCAAGGTTCAAAGTAAGGTATTCTACCAGGGTATCCCAGTGTGCAATGTGTATATTGGTTGTTTGCTTAATCCTGGCTCTTACCGTGTTTGATCAAATACTTAGCATTTTTCTAAATAATGATTTATGGAGTCCCTTGTGAAAAGTGTACCTTGCTCACATCTGTGTTTAAGAGACCTGTGTCTAAGCAACTGTAGCCAGCAGCTCAGAACCAGCTGACATGGCAAGGATTAGAACACACTGCCCTACTCCATTAAGGTCAAACTGAACATTTTATTTGTTTTTGTTGCTGCATTGTCAAACTTCTTGCATAACAGAGTAGTAAGCAAAGAAAGCCAGACATGCGCTATTTAATGTCATTAACAAATGTTTGATATCTAAATAGGTACTTCTCTCATGGCAATTTGTCCAAATGTAGTTTATTTATATTGTTATATTTATAACTCCTTTGCTGGAACTTTGTCAAACTTGGAGGATGGGGACTCGCATGAAACCTGAGGTGGTCGCTATCCTGAGTGAGAAATGGAACCGATGGAATGTAGGAGTTAACACTGATCTTCCTCATCGAGTGAAATGCAATAGGAGATGTGGGACTAGACCGTCCATTAAAAATGAACAACAGAAAAGGTTCATATATTACCCCTTATGTTGTTTTTGAACCAGGTCTGAAGTATTGTGTTCCCTCCTCTTTGCTGCATGAATCATGAACAAAATGAACTCAGGCAGGAGAGTCCCTGATGAGTACTCTCAAAAAAAAAAAAAAAACCCCAACATTCTCTATGGTTCTGGTGTCACATTTTTGTGGTCAACCTAGGTGCAACATTGAGAGAAATTCTGAAGGTGCGATTAATCAAAACTAGCCATGAAGATGTACTGTTTCCCAGATTCAGTCCATTCAAGCACAAGCTCACAGTTTCCATTTCTGTCAAGCAACTGTAGTAAACATTTATGTACTCAAACATAATATACTCGTGCTCTTTTGGGCTTAAGTGTGTCATGCTGGTCATAAAAGAAGTTGGATATGATTCACCACACACAAAAATGAAATTGACATGACCAGTTCATGACCACATCAGGAGCAAACCTTAACATAAAACCGAGTGAAAGCTTTAATTAGACCAACTGTTGACCCACTTAAACAGCAGGCAAAGTTAACCATGTGTAGCCAAAGATTGTTGGTTGCAGGTCCGATGCCTCATAGTTTGGCAGAGGTAGGCGGTCACACAGTTCGTCAGCACATGGTTGACACCCTTTCTCCATAGTGTACACTCAAACTGGAAAATTATTTATGTAAAGATAACAGCATTTGTAACATGTTGCAGAGGTCTATTTTTTAATGTCCTTGGAAGAAAAGTGTAACTCTGCCAAAATGTCATATTGAGCCATTGTTGCTGATGGTATGCCAATGGGATTATATTATGTAAGTTTTGCTCTTGGAATTGTACCTTATTTTTGTACAGAAAAATGTACTGAGAACAATTAGGCTGACCTCAAAGACAACCGCCAACAGCTGAATCATCCCCATAAGATGGAGAACTGAACTGTGTATGTATACCTGCTTTTAGTTTGAACTCTAGGTACAGTATTTTTTACATCTGTGGGACCTATTATGTTGTAGTCATGACAATGAACTATATATAAATATATTGTAAAATCTGTAAAGTTTTTATAGATTAATAAAATATATTCAGCTGTGGAAAAAAGGTCATAAATAAAATGGTTTTGTACATCAGTATCAACCTCTGTGTGTACTGAATGATGTGCTATTCTTTCCTCACACAATTGAAACCCAAGGACAGCACTCTATATCTGATGGTGAAAGAGGCCAGAATCACGCCTGTTTCAGCTCTCTGGCTCTGGACATTTTATTCCTGACACTGATTCAACCCACAAACACAAGTTCACCAATTAAATAACACTAATGACTTGTGATCAGGCATGAAATGAACATGCTGCAAATTAATTTGAGGGAAAAAAAGCCCGAGCCACACTTGCCATGAACAATTTCCAGGTAATAGCAAGCAAGGGGAGACTGTCAAGGTTGACTGGAGATATCGATGTTGTTTGGCGAAGTAAAAAATACACTAATCTGCTTTGCAGCATTTATCCAGTGGTAATGCATACAGCAGTAATTACATTGATTTAGTGAAATCAATAACGTATTGGCATTGGAGTCCAGGAGCAGGAGAAAAGTGCATCTGAAATAACTTCAGTGCCAGCTTACACACCAAAAGAAAAGAGTTCCGACTGTACACAACGAACTGCCGTAACCCCGCGTTCACAGAGTGAGCGACTCAGTCTCAAGTCTACTATGCTGAGGGCAGGGCAAGAGCTTCCTGTTCTCCAAGTCAGCTCATGCAGTTACACATTTTTCACTAAGAAAAACAACAGCAATACACAATTTATAAAATACGTATTTGCCTTACAGCCTATTCTTTATAGTTATGTCATGACATTTCTCCGGCAATTTTTGTCGCTCAGTTGCTCGGATCTCTGACCACTACTCGGCTTCATTGAAAATGTATGCGCTTTCGGCAACTGAACTACAGAATCACTTCCAGTGGTCATGAATTTAATTGTATGTATCCAAAGTAATAACAATGAAAACAGCAGTCTTATTTAATTTATTGAGGGTGTAAAAAAAAGTTTTTATTGAAAAAAATGAAAAGAATACTGATTCCACATCTGGAAAACACAAGTCTCTGCGAGTCAAATCCCACGAGTTCCACTCAAATTCACCTGAAAAACTGCACTAGTTTGCATGTCTCGATGGGCAAACGCAGACATAAATAATGGATGGTTAATTCTAGGGAGGGCAACCATCATTGGCCCCAGTGGCCATGTGCAGCCAGTAGTCTTGATTCTTGAACAGTACAAAGGTGTAGAAGTTCTCCCCGCCCTTGTGGAACCCGTGCTCGGTGCTACCCCAGGAGATGGGGCTATCTGCAAAACCGTGCACCGTCACTGCAAGCCACGACGTGAACCTGGGCTCATCAAAGTACCTCCTGAACGCAAAACAAGTCAAGGGGAGACAAAAAGGTTAAAGTGGAACCTGTCCAAAGACACTGCTTTTGCACTGTGAACGAGGTCTCTTGTTGCACACAGGGTCCCCAAACCCTGTTCCTTGAGATCGACCATCCTGGTTTTCATTTGAAGTCTAATTTGGCACACCTGATTCTATCACTTAGCAGCTCAACAAGATCTCTAGCTGTTGAACGAGGTGTGCTTTGTTAGGGTTGGAGTGAAAATATACAGGACGATACATCTCCAGGAAAAGGGTTGGGGACTACTGCACTAGAGCTTAACAGCAATTTTGGGCACGCATTCAGACAAGTGCGTAAGAAAATAAATGGTGCCACACATCCGTCTTACCGCAGCTCCTCCAGTAGAGAGTGGATATCCTCAGGCAGGAGCAGGCCTGTGCTGGTGCAGAGCAGGGCTTGACTTACGGAGCTCTGAGGCTCTGGGCAGCAATACGTAGATACAAAGCTGGCTGCCTCATTGTTACTGTAAAAAATATAATCTACATGTAATCTCAGGCAAAGGCCACAAGACACATCCTGTTAAATATCTATCAAATCTCTTATTTATTCTGGTGTCAGATAGAAAAGTGACCCGTGGGTCATTTTTCTATTAAAGATAAATATGATAAAATGTGAGGATTTATTCGATTTCATAACCTATGATGGTTTTTATCCTATGAAAAATTGACCCCAATCCCAAAAACCTACATTACAATGAGTCTGCCATTTTTATTTATGGGGTTCTCTTTTCTATACTAGAAAAATGACCCAGGGGTCCGTTTTCTATGGGGTTAGATTTCTATATGACACAGACAGTACTGTTGACATATGACACTACTGTGACCCCTGCCAAGGCTCTCTAGCAAAATAAAAATAAAACACACACACACACACAAACAACACAACAAAATGAGTAGTCAAAAAAAAAAAAACACACATACTAACCATGCTTCCTGAATTCTTTTTTTTTTATTCTTCAAAAAAATGAGCGCTCTAGACTATGGGTGTCAAACTGAATTTAGGGGGGGGGGCAGTGTCATTTTGGTTTTTTTTTTTTTTTTTTTCATTCAAGCTTTTGAAACAAGCTTTGACACAAAGCCTGTTGTTTCTTTAGCCAATCAATGACTTAAAATGAACAACCGAGGTAGAACAAAGGGAACTCTACCTGTGCTCTAGACGTTGTGTTTTCTGAAAACGCAATGATGCCACAACCTGAAGTCTAAACTAAAATAAAATAACAATATCTACACTAATGTTATTAGCTACATAAACTTTACGTTATATGTGCCAGTTATTTATTTGGCATCAGACGACGGAAGAGAAGTGAAATATAACTGCACAGCTCATGCTCACCAACTCATATCCATGGTGACGGCTCCCAACCACTCCAGGAACTGCTGTGGGTCACATGATTGCGTGTCCCCTCGCAGGTTGGGGTTCAGGGAAGGGCAAGGCAGGTCCCTAAGGGTCTGGATACTGACGGAGGGTTTGAGTTCCTTACAGCTGTACTGAGACAAGAACGTCTGCAGAAAGCCCTCACCATCGCCCCCTGAGGGAAAACACAGTACAGCCAGTGGGACGAGTGGTCCGACGGAGATGATACGTCGTACGGTTTGAACAACACCGTGACGTACAGCACACTCAAAGACAAGGAACAGCCAGACCCACTGTGGCATGACTTCTTACATTGTGCTGACTCAAGGTCTACAGGGTTGAGCAACTGATACTGATGTTTTGAGGCTCCAGGGAAGGTGGGTGACACATGGCAGTTGATTTGGTTAAAATGTAAAAAGACCTCCTCTATCGTAACCCAAGTCGCTGCAAGGAAGTGTTCTGCAGGTATGACTGAAAATTCCCAAAAGGACAGCCTTCAGAGTATTCACTCTCATTATATTGCCTCTAGTTTGCTTTGCACACAGGGGGCATTTGGGCAATTAAACCTCAAAGGGCTTTCTTACATACATACACAATACTGCTTCAAACTGGGCTAATGAAAACTGTAAATGCTAAATCAATTTGCCTGTACAATACCATCTCAGTAACAAGACAGGGCTAATTTGACTCAGAAGGCCATCTGTCACTGTTATTAAGGTAAAAATGTTAACTGCTCTAGTTTTATGTCATTTATCAGTTTTCAATCCACAACGGGTTTCTATTGTACGTGCCAATGAGTCATTTTATTTCATCACAGTATACAACTTTAAGGAATTATCATATGATAATGACAGGTATATTTCTGTCTGTGTCACTACTGTGATTACCCATTCATGAAAGAAGACAAATTAAACAAAAAACTTACCTATGCTGTATCTTGCCAGCAGGAAATCACTTGTCAATTGCACCTTCTCTTGCAAGGCCCACATCACCCGTTTGTACCGCTTCCCTCCAGGGGCCAGAGACTTATCCGTCATGTCAATGGTCACCACTTGGAAATAAAGACATACAGGGATCTATTCTACACATACTATCCTTTCTATTGGATATTAGAGTGCACATTTAAAAAATGTATTCATTAAGATTGCACATAAAATGATCAGACATAGTAAGAGAAGGTAAAAGTCAGGTGTGACTGCTCACCATATCTCATTGGCTGTCTGTGGTTGTATTGCGAGGCCTTGCCTTCAAGACCCAGCTCCTCATATGTGTCCTTATCAACAGACAATATCACCTGACCTGAAGTAAAGAAGACATGAAAGAACACGTGGCACATGCTGACCTGGACACAATATAATAACATATGGGGGGAAAAACACACTATGTGGACAGAGGAGGACAAATGTATGGATGGACAAGAAGACTGATAGTGACCTGTTCATTCTTACCAGTGGGGAGAAGGGCAAAAGTGTTGTCTTGGTCAATTCTGGTCTTGTATGACAGTGCATAAAGGCAGCCTGAAAATAAACAGAAAGGTCAATGCTTGGTCACCGCAAAGTCAGGTAATCTGGAACACCAAGGAGTCGTTTTTTGTTGTTGCTGTTTTTTTTACCTTTCTTTACAACTTTCTCCAGAAACTCTTCCTCAAGCAGTTTATAAACAGGCAAATTCCTCAAAAGATAATATTTTGAGAAGCCGCTGACAATACTCCTCAGCCCCGTTGGAATAATTCTGCATTCAGGTATTAAAACAGACACCTGTGGGTAAAGATAAATGACGTGCAAAACATGACAAATTTTAGCTAGATAGATGTTGAGCGTCCACGTTTAGGCAAATAATTACAACTTACCTACATCGGATCATTCGCCATTAGTATTCAAGCGAGTCATGCGGCAAAAGGTCAGAACAACAATAATGTACGGTTTATACATTAATGTTCGGACATTAATGTTTATACTTACAGAAAAAAGAGCGTATTAAAAATAGTGAACTAGTAGGCCTAGTCTAGTGTAAGCCACTTGTGCTGACTGGATATCTTTAGCTTACTTTTGAGTTTTATGAACTAAAAAGTGGTCTGTTTAGTCCAGACAGTTATCATAGCCATAGGCTAGGCTATGTGCAGCCTACGGTTTTTATTGTTTTTTTTTTAAGAGTGCATTTCCCGATATAATTGCTGACTTGTGGTGAAGGTTCCGCCGTGGTGACAGATTTCCCTAACATCTGTCCGAGAATGTAAACAAGTCGGGATTTTTCACGGTAAGAAGAAATTTTATGACAACGTCAGCTACCATTACAACAAGACACCTTGGACAATCCGACGTCTGGACAATTTAAGTAGGTACATCTATAATTAAGTTAATGTCAATTCCAGCCACTATAATGTATTTAATATTCAAGCTCGCAACAAACGTAGACAGTGCTTCCTCCAGGACACGGAAACTGGCAGCTGCGTTATCGCTGGAATCTCCACGTGTGCATCTACAACATAGCACAACATGTAACGTTACTCACCTTGTAGTTAAAAAAGTGCTTAGCCACGTGTTGGGCATGACGAGATTTTTCATTCAAGAAACTGGATTTCTCGCATATCAGTAAATTCCTTGGACATTTCTCCAAATTTGTGAACATTGCTGACAGCGACAATATCTACTCATGAGTAAACTGCGCATAAACTATACTTTCTTTGATGTTGGATAATACTATATGAAGCTCTTCACGCTGTGTTTTTTTTCCATTTCCTGTTTCTTCTCTATCCATATACTTAACCAATCGAAACCTTCTGAAAGGCGGACTCATTAGCGTCACTTCCTGTGTCATTCCCATGCACTTCCTTGAAAAAAATAACGCTTGAAAAAAACTTGTATAGAAAGAAAGTTCCATCAAGTCGCTTCCTGGATATACTTAAGCAATTAGAAAAAAGAAATTGTCCGTGTACGATGTATCATTATTTTTAGATAATAAAACCGTTTAAATTGAATCATCATGGAGCCTAATCAACATTTACATTACATTATTTTTGCATTTATACATAGTATCCATTTACAGCTGGATATATACTGAAGCAATTCAGGTGAAGTACCTTGCTCAGGGGTACAACGGCAGTGTCCTACGTGGGACTCGAACCTGCGACCTTTCGGTTACAAACCCAGTTCCTTAACCATTATACTACACTGCCGCCCTTAACATATCCTATATTTGGGTAAAAGTGATTTTTTAAGAGAGGGACTACTAACATGAAATGTATAGCCTCCTTCATTTCAGGGGCACTACAAACTCAGGCTGCGTCCCAATATTATTCACTCCCCACCTCCTTTTCTCCAATCCCCCACAACCACTCCTCTCCTACCCAGAAATATGCAAAACTGCCTGAAAGTTTAGAGTACAAGTATTTGCATGTACAGTATACAATGTACCTGACATTGCGGTTTGCGTTGAGCTATTAATTAATATGTAACCATTAATACGTAATTAAGATGTAATCGGCAACATTAGATTAAAACATAAAGAGGGGAGGAGGTGGTAGTGGAGGAAAGAAAAGTGAATTTTTCGAGTATTGGGACGCACCCTCAGTGGCCACCTTATTAGGTACACGTACACCTGGTTGTTAACGCAAATAGCCAGTTAATCATTTGGCTGCAACTCAATCTGTAAAGCATGCATGGTGAAGAGGTTTAGCGGTTGGTCAACCTAATATTAGAATGGGAAAGAGGCATGATATAAACAAATTTGACCATGGTATGATTGTTGGTTGCAGTATCTCAGAAACAGCTGCCCTCCTGGGATCATGCACTACAGTCTCCAGAGTTTACAGAGAATGGTGCGATAAACAAAAAAAACACCCAGTAAGCAGCAGTTCTTGGATGCAACCACTTTGTTAATGAGAGAGGTCAGAGGAGAATGGGCAGACTCGTTCAAGCTAACAGACAGGCCACAAAAACTCAGCTGTTTACAACAGTGGTATGCAGAATGGCATCTCTGAATGCATAACGCATCGAACCTTGAAGTGGATGGGCTACTGCAGCAGAAGACCATCCCGGTTTCAACTCCTGTCAGCTAAGAACAGGAAGAGGCTACAGTGGGCCTGTGATTGCCAAAACTGAAGATGGGAAAAACATCACCAGTTCTGACGAATTGTGATTTCTGCAGCAACCTGCCGATGGTAGGGTCAGAATTTGGCATAATACAGCATGAATCTATAGATCCATCCTGCCTTGTGACGGTGCAGGCTGGTAGTGGTGGTGGTGCAATGGTGTGAGGAATATTTTCCTGGCCACTTAATAGCAATTGAGCATCATTTGAATGCCACATGCCTAACCTCGCAAGCAATCACTCGAAAAACGGAGATCCGCTTGCAACAGTAAATCAGCTGCTTCAATTGTAGGAAAGCAGGTGTTTGGCAATAGGAAAGTGTTGCAAGCGCGAACGTCTCTTTTGGAAATGATATTTTTTATGCAAAGGCGCTGTAAGAAAAAAGGAACGTCGCCGATGTTCATTGAAAATGACAAAGTTTATTCTTCGTAACAGCAGTTGTCAGAGATACTATACTATACTATACCTTTAAATGGCAACGAGCTACCATTTGCACTTATAACCTGTATTGGACTTATAAGTTGGCTGTGTGAGGGGGTCGGGTTCGGAGGACCAGACGCGACCGTGAGGGGATCAGAAAGTTACCCACCAGGAGTGGGAACCACTAGAAGGGAGAAGGGATGTCCACGAACGGAGCAGAGAAAATAACGAAACGGGAATAAAACTCCCGGCTTAGAGCCAAATAATAATGACCCAGAAAATTGGGCAAAAAGCTCATGAACTTGAGAAGTAGTAACAGAAAGAGCAGAATTTACCTCCAGCTCAATATACTACGAAAGAGCTTAAAAAGAGGCAAACGGAAACTAAGCAAAAGAATAGCGACCCAGAAATGTGGGCGAAAAGCTTGCAGACTCGAGAGGTAGAAGGAAAATGAGGTAACGGCCTAAAAAAGGGCAGAAAGGCAAAAAGGAAAGAAATAGACCAAACAAAAAAGAAAGAAAGATCCAATGAATCTAATCCTACACTCAGTTTCTACACAAAGGTTCCTGCGTTTCTTTAAAAAGGGAAAAAAGAAATGCAGTCCTTAATCCTATACCTGTTACCTGGCTTAAGAGTGGCAGAGTATGACACAAAAGCCCTGAACAACGAAAGCGCTGAGCTTAAGTATTCAGCAACACACCTGAACCAAATGAGCCCAATGAGCCACGGGCGGCAGAAAAAAACAGCAGAAGCGGATACTCGAGGCTCCGGGAGGGAGCATCCGCAGACTCGAGAACGCAAAGTGCAAAACCATGACAGGCTGATATCATTTGGACAGCGGCAAGACTGATCTATCAGTGTCTGAGTGAATCTTATAATTGTAAGAATCTTACACCGCTGTATTGGCTTCAAAGACAAAATTTTGTGAATAATTTATTTAATTACTTCTTAGTATATCTGCCCAGATATATACATTATTCTTAGTAAAACTGTCTTTGTCTTGTAGTATCTTGTAAATAGAGCGACAAAGCGGAGGAGGAAATCGGGGAAGCGGAGACGGAAATCGAGGAAGCGGAACCAGATGCGGGAATCTCAGGCCACATCCGTTATCTCCGTTTTTCAGCAAAGACTGTCTAGACTACAACATTCCTAAGCATTGTTGCTGACCATGTGCATCAGTTTATGGCCACAGTCTACCCTTTTTCAAATGGATACGTCCAGCAGTGATGTGCCATGTCACAACGCACGTATCATCTCAGGCTGGTTTCACAAACATGACAGTGACTTCAGTTTACTCCAATGGCCTTCACAGTCCCCAGATCTCAATCCAATAGAGGACTTTGAGATGAGGTGGAACGTGAGGTTCAAAACATCTGCAGAAACAGGATGCTATTGAGTCAGCACCTAGTTGAATCCATGCCACAAAGAATTCCGGCTGTTCTGACGGTAAGGGGGCCCTATCCGGTAGGCTCCTAGATAGGTGTACCTCATAAAGTGGTCACTGCATGTATTTGTGCTAGCCTACTTAAAACCTATACAAGTCTGCCAGTATTAGGATTAATATCTTGATTATTAGTAGGCTATTGTTTTTTCACTCACGGTTAAGTTTTCACTCACTCAAGTTATCAGCTAAGGAACACACAAAATAAATACGATCACGTTGTTAAACTCCAAATAAAAAACTGATAGCCTATTATGAAAACTAAACAAAAACACTGATCTAGCAAAAAATTCAGATCTCCATGCAATGACACACTGTTTGATGAATTGGTGGCTGGTAGCAGACTGACATTACAGTAAAATTTAAATGAAATGACAGCAATCGTGTGTGAAATTAGTGCAGCCAGCCACATTTCACAAGTACTGTGAGAGCGCATATAGAGTTGTGTTAAAAAAAATAGCAGTACAACATCAGTAACCTGATGAACCACGTATTAGTTATTAGTAGTAGTGATATTTCTGCATGGCAAATAATTTACTTGTAGATGTAGTAGTGTAATAGAAAAACAACAGTGTTACGTTTGTGTGAAGGACCCAGACGCAGACCACAGGATAAGGCAAAAAGGAGTTGTTTATTTCGTTCAGGAGTCAAGCCAGGAGATCAGAGGTAGGTAGGTACAAAAACGACAGGCGATAGGGCAATGAGGGACAATCCAGAAAATCGAAAAAAACAGGGAATCAGATTGCAGGCAGTACCAAGGGATCAGGCAGGAGAATAGTCGTAATACAGGTGCGGTCAAAATCGTAAGGCAAACTAGACAGATAAGGGCAAGGCAAAAGAATAGTCGTTCAAAGGGTATCTCGGAATAATTACTGATCTCAGGCTTTAGTATTTCGTAGGCACTGGAAAAGACAATCAACGTTCTGACAGACTGGAAGTAACACAGGGCTTAAATGCACAAGGTACAAATGACACAAAGGGAATCAGGTGTGTGAAAGGGCGGGGATCCAAACGAGAGACAATTGAAATACATTTGGGAACAATGAAACAATCACGGAGACAACTAGGGAAAACGCGGACTGGATTCCAAACATACACACGATAACAGATGACCTGGAGTTTCAGGAAATCGTGCATAGATTAACCCTTTCGCACGTAAGTTCTAAAATATTTCCAACGGCCCCAAAGAGTGAGTTTTTTCTGCATGCGCACCAGCTGTTCTAGAATTCGACTGTTACGTCACACTAGCCTTCCGAAGGTTGAAGTTGCTTAGTTTGAGTGCTGATATCTGATCACCTAACCCAAATTGTAACCTTACCCTTTACATTAGTGTGTAAATTTCCAAACTGATCCCACATCAGCGGATACCTGCCACCTTCGCGTCTCCCTAGTCACCACGTGACCACTTGCCTCTGCACTTTTTTTTTTTTTTTTTTTAAGCAGCCGCTGTTATTTTATTAATCTTCCATTTTGCCACGTATGGACATCGGATAATTTATCTCAAGACAGCTGTCATCATCAGTAGGTGAGTAACGTTTTCTAGATGTTTGCATTTGCAATTGGGACGAGTTAACTTCTAACTTCGACACGGGGTATGCACAACGAAAAAACCAAGGGGATTAGCAAACTAGCTACACGTGGTATGTCTTTTCGCCGATACATATCTGAGCAGTGACGTTCAAATTCGGTCCTGCGGGATCCCTGTTTATGCTCGTTTTCGTTCCAACAATTGCAATCCCTTTAACAAGCTTGTTTATTTTTCTTAAAAGGGGTTATTTACCCTTTTATGCGACATTACATAGGAAATAGCTATGCGCGCTCTGAATAATTAAAGTATCATGTTCACATTGTGCTATACTGCAAACGATTACATGGAGAGGTAGAAAAATGTTTTCATTGATCAGAATACAGACTGAGGTGAATCAATAGGCTCCTAATTGGTAAACGTGTGTACACCTGGCCACTAAAACTAACAATTTGGTAGATATGAAGAATTCAAAGACAAATCAAACGATAAACCAAACCTGCATTTACTATGAAAGATGAACACATGTGGTCAGCAACCTAATTAGGAGCCTGTTGATTCCCCAGTTTTTATTTTTGTTTTAAAAAATGTACCTGTTATTGTATATAATATAGCATAACATGGTACTTTTATTCTTCATGGCATGCATATCAATTTCTGACAATGTGGTTTAAGAGGACATGAAAAGCAAGAATTAGTAAGGGCTTATTAAAATTCTAGGATTGCAATTGCGGTTGGAACAAAAACCAGCATGCACAGGGGTCCCCCAAGACCGAATTTGAATAGCATTGATATAGCTATGCATACCATGAACCTTCTCTCAAATAGCCTAAAGATTACTGCTACACACTAGAAAGTTCAATACACAACGGACGACTATAATAATATCACAACACATTGGAAATTAACCGATTGAATAATGACAAATAACAGATAGGTCGTAACCCCTTAGTGCAGATGGCATATTTGGTAAATCATGGGGGGGGGTCTTTAAGGCTTTTATAACTCCAGGTGTGTGTGTGAGCATCAATTAAACTTGGTAAAAATAAAAATGAAACAAAACCGGTATTGTTGTTTGTACAAAACTTAGATTTTTTTTTTTTTTTTTTTAAAGGTCAAAATAAAGTGCCGGAAATGCAAGCAAAACTTGCTAAAAAAAAAAAAAATATATATATTCTTCAAAAATATACTGAGGTAAATAAGTGAAAAAAACAAACATCTACACAACATTCCTAAAAAAACTCCTCCCTGTCCACAAGCATTATCGCATCGCAGATATACAGAAACAACTAAACTAATGACATGACAAAGAGAAATGAGTGTGAAAGCCTGATGATGTACCCAGGGTCCCCAAACCTAAAATTGGCTAAATAAATAAAAATTGTAATAATTAAACAAATCAAATTCATCCATTTCAGTTTTAACCGTTTTTACTTTTTTTCATTAACATTTTATTTTTTTTTTTATCATTTGTGGATCAGAACAGGGGGGGGGGGATACGGGTGTGTTTTAACCTACCCAAAAACCAAAATAGAAAATGTCCTAAAAAGCCTTTATAAAAAATAAATTTTTACCTTTTTTATGGATACGACTTATATATTGAAAACATTGATCAGTTTTAGTTCATGATGTGAAGTTTCATTTTCAGTGTGCCATTTTTTTTTTTTTTATTTTTTTTTTTCTGCTTCGGCTCCTTCGCCCTCCTCATCCCTTTGTGCCTCCACATTTGGCACGGCATGCATTCATGCTGGTGGACGCAGCTTCCAGCTGTTGTGGGGCTTCACATGCAGGGGCTTGCTGGGAACTGCTGAGGGTAGGGTCAAGCATGTTATGGTACAAATTAAGCAGCATTAAGGAACAAAAGCATAAAGCATTAATAAGAAAAATTCACACAAAAACACTCTTACAGCACTCTTCAAACTTCACACTCTAGTTGTTCTTTCTTTGTATCTTCTATATTGCTTTGTTATAGTATACTTTTTCTCATTTATGCATATTTATTTGTTTCTGTATTTGTATTTATTTTATTTATTTATTTTTATTTTTTTTTTTTTTTTTCACATTCATTTGCATTTATTATTTTTCATATTCATTTTGATACCCAAACCCATCACTATACCATAAATTTAATACAATTACAATACATATTATTAAAAAAACATAAACAACATATAATACAAATAAATACGGAAAACCAAAAATAAAAGCTAGAAAAAAAGCAAGGAAATAAAATAAACTCCTCAAAAAAAAAAGTAAAAAAAAAACGGTCGATTATTATTATTCCTTAACGTTATAAAATTTTATTTTCATTGTATATCGTTGGGATAATATTGATTCATTCACCTCACACTTCGAGTACACAATGTAAGGATCATGGCAAAGCAACTTGTAACAATCATGCATTAACCGTAGGCACAAAAAAAAAAAAAAAAAAAAATTCCAATCCCCCTGCTTCTTTGGTATCGTCTTAAACACCGTTCGTTTTGAGCTTCAAGGTGCAAAAGTATGTCACAGTGTTCATGTGTTGTTGTGGTGGTTGCATGAGGGGAGGAGGAGCCAAGCTGTGTCTGCGTGCTATGTGAGGTCCACACGCAGGAAAAATGAACACGGTGTAAAAATGTAAAAGTGTAAAAAAAAAAAATGGGTTGTGTTTTTTTTTTTTTTCCTGTTTACTGTGGTGTCCTGTGGAATAGTGACAGAAAAACGAGCAAAATAGTTGTGAATACCAACAGAGTTTTTTTTTTTTTGGATATTTTTTTTTACATTTGGCCACACGGCACAAAATTGTACTGTGTTGTAATGCACGAATGCTACAACCATTACAAGGTTGTACTTCGTTTTGTAAATCCCACTAAAAAGGCCAAAACAATATAAATTATATAAAATAATAATATACGAATAGGTTAGATTATAATAAAGGAAAATATTTTTTTTTTTTTTTTTTTATAACTTTTATGAGTACAAACAAACTGAACCAAACACTAACACAGAACAAATACAAAACTTTATTACGGGAATTGTTAGAACACAATAAAGCAGCCATTCACACGGCGCCACTACGGGAAACACACGAAGCACACATAGCAACATTATATTAGTTATTTGGCAAAATTTGGCGACTAAAAGGTCGTACAATAAGTGCCTATTGAAGGTCAGAGACAAGCTCTACAGCGAAAATACAAAAAAACGCATACGGCACAACTACAAGAAAAGAAATCGAGTCATCAACCGAATACAAGTAGCTATATATATTAGCTAGTAATAAATAAACCAAAAAGAAATAGAAAAATAACAAAAAAGAAAAACTAAATATAATTCAATTATTACTTTTTAAAAAATGAGTCAAGGTGGAGTAAAAAAAATTGTGTTTATGTAGTCAGCAATTAGCAGAGAAGTGCTCTACAGTGATTACGACGATGCATTAACAAAAACAAAAAACATAATTCAATAATAAAAAAAAATAAAACAAAAAAATATTAATAATATAGCATAAATATTACAACATATAATAGCCCCAGGATATATAGGATATATTTCCACAATTACTATGCTCTTCCTAGTAAATCTCAAAAAATGGATCTCAAAAATCTCATGTTCTCCTCTAAAAACTACAATAAACTAAAAACAAATCTAAAAAAACGCGGCAGAAATTCAAACCGCGCAATACACGTCTATATTAGTCAAACCAAATGCGTTCAAATAAAAATAAAAGCGTCAATTGCGCATGTGAATAAAAAAATAGCAGCTTGCGCAAAAATTTAATCACAATTTAATTAGTTTAAATTTACACTTTTTCTTTCATTTTGCAATCTATTGGATTTTTGGATTGTCGAAACATGCCAGAATCAAATTGTCGCAATCACAGAAGCAACACATAAAAAAGGTTTCACAGGATAGTTTAGTTTTTAGGTTAGTTCTTTTGTTAATTAGTTTCTTTTGTTAGTTCATTGTGTTTTCAAAATGATTGTAAAATTCAATAAATGACCAACAATTGACCAAGGAAATCCATCTTAATAAGGGACATATTGGACACCACATTTCATATTAATTAATTGCATATTGATAGTAGATTGCATTATTATGATTATATTGTTATTGTTTGATTGATTTTTGATTTTGTTTGACACCTGTATTTTTGCATTTGCTTTTTTGCTTGTGATTTATTAGTTATTGTTATTGGGTTTGCTATTTGTTATATGGATATTGAATAGATATTTACATATATTTGAACACTCCCATATAGACCCACCCAGTCACCTATCCCATGTGAGGTAGGTATAAGGGGGGTGGGTAAATCTTGTGGACTTGCTTTGCTAGATAGTAACTATTAGAAGAAAACTACCATACTATTAGAAAAAAATCAATCGCATAATCTACTAAGTTCGAAATTTGGGAAATACCATAATAATAAATACATAGTTTGGGACAGCGCCGTTTCTCATTCTTGCAACTGGTGTCGTTGCAACAAAGCAGACTATCTATCTAAAAAAGTTAATCATTTTTATTAAAAGTTAGAATATTTAGAATATATAATATAAACACTAACTGAAGACTAATAACATGTAAATATCCTAACACCTTGGAAATAAAACTGATTGATTAATTACAAAATAACAACAAATATAATATTATAGTAATATGCTATACATTAACAACTTATTATTTTAAGAACTTTTTACATCACCACTAACTAATAATTTTTTTACAGCAGGAAGCGAAGGTGCCTAATAGTGCTTCAAAGTATGGTACTCCTCAAAGCAAGGCACAGCGCACAGGGGTGTGTTGCAGGGTGCACACATGAACTTTGTGGCCCGCTTCTGTTTCCTCTTCCTGGATGAGGACAGGCAGACCTTACAGTGCCTCCGCGTGCGGCTGCCTTGGGCCTCTGTCTGAGGGACCGCAGACAGGAAGTGCCTAGCAGTAAGGCGCAGGGGGTTATCGGCTGCAGGGCGGCCTCCAGTTGGTGGACGTCGAGGGGTGTGGTGCTCCTCCACCAGCTGCCGCATCACGTTGGCCCGGTACACCTGATAGGTGAGATTCTGACCTATGGGTGAGGGCAGGGGGGTATTGTCAATATAATTGTATTTAATTTTATATATATATATATATATAGTTTAATATATAGTTTGAAATGTATAAATGTGATCATCTCACCTGTCAGCTGGCGGTGGACAAGATAGCCATTATAAAGTGCCGTGTCAACCAGGTGGAAAAAAATTTTTTTGTACCACTTTGTGGTCTTTCGCACACAGGCCACAAAGCTGTTAATCATGTCGGCCTTGTCCACTGCCCCCATCTTCAGGTTGTACTCAGCAATACATTCAGGCTTTATTTTTTTTTCTCCTGTTAGGTGGTTTGTTTTACCAGCGGGCACCATTGATGCTGTGTGGACTGTAGAGAGGACGTGGACATCCCTCTTGTCATGCCACTTCACTGCCAGCTGGCTTCCATTCTCCATAAATTCCACGTCCCCTCTCTGCATCTTCCTACCGGAGATGGTGGGCATCCACTTCCGGTTTTGCCGGACTGTTCCACAAGCCCCAGTGTTGTTGGTCAGCAGGTGGTGGAAAAGTGTGGGGCTGCTGTACCAATTGTCCACAAAGAGGGTGTGGCCCTTCCCCAGATGAGGAGCCAGCATGGTCATCACCACCGACCCGGACAGCCCCAGCCCGTCATAATGAGTGATGTCAGTGGTGGCTCCTGTGTATATGACAATGTCCTGGACAAACCCGGTATTGACATCACAGAGGATAAAAAACTTCACCCCAAAACGGTTCCTCTTTGAGGGGATGTATTGGCGGAATGCCAGCCTACCCTTCCAGAGCATCAGGGACTCATCAATACATAGGTCCTTGTAAGGGACATGGAGCCGGTGAAATGCAGACCTGAGGCTTGTTAGGACACTTCTGATCTTGTAAAGTGGGTCTTGGAGGTTGGCAGTAGCATTGTTAGCAAAGTGAAGACATCGGAGCAGGAGGAGAAAGCGGTCTTGGGAGAAGAGGGTGGAGAAGAAGGGGGTAACCAGCATGGGATCTGTGCTCCAGTAATCCCGTAGTGAGGGCTTCTTCACAACCCCCATCATTAGGACTGCCACCAGGAAGGTGTAGAGCTCACTCAGGGTGGTTGCTACCCACTTAGCCAGCTTCCCCCTCGATCCTGGCTCAATCTTCTCCTGCAGCTCACTGGCATAAAGATTTGTCTCTTCAACAATGTCTCCCACCAGCTTCTCTGTGAAAAACATTGTAAAGCACTCTGCCTCAGAAATAGATGGTTGATGGTGTTGTACTCCTGACTGTGACTGATCAAACACCACACCAGGCCCAGGGGGGGTGAAATGGCTGGCAGCCTTCCAGGTGGTCCTGCTGACCTCCTCACCTAAAATCTGTCTGCCTCCATCTTCAACAGAAGGACCTGGTACTTCAGGCAAGGGCCTCTCAGGCTCAAGGATGGCCGCTAGGTTAGGAGGCAGCTGTTCGCTCTCACTGTCAGACTCTTCCTCGCTTGTATACTCTGACTCATTATCAGAATTAAAAAAGATCTCCATAATTTCTTCATTGCTGAGTTGTCTCCTCCTTTTGCCAAACATACTGTATATATATTTTATCTGATATATATTATATCTTTATATATTTATGTATAATGTATATGTATATATATAATGTATAATATATAATATATAATATAATATAGATATATGTATGTATGTATATAAATATAGGCTACAACGAAACGAATACAACAACTCTAGATGGCGCTCTGCTCTGTGTGTGCCAAGCGCGAGGGGATCGTCTGACTCGCTACGTGCACTGTCAGTATGAGACGCTAAAACAGTACAGTCTGTACCAATAAAAAGCTAATGGTTCGTGTGGTAAAATTTTCTTTATTTGTAATAGTTTTTGCATGTTTTCAAATACTTGTTATAAATGATGTATTCCGATTCTACCAAAAATTGTAATGGCCACCCATGATGTTTGTGAAGTACTTTTTTGAAGCTTGTACTGATCACGATGCTAAAATAGAGCTAATAACACTGACGCAGCCATATAACGTCATCTCTGGTCTAAACAAAGATCATATCGTGACAAGATACCTTACTTATGTAGACCTACTTGTTTTGTACTTTCCGGAAACATTGTTAGGAAATTGATATGGGTGAGTAAGTGGAGCATCTTGATAGTAGTAATTATCTTTGGTTGATTGCGGAAAAACAAGATGGCAGCGCCGTAAGACTAACGTTATATTACTAACGTTTGTCGTGTTTAGTCAATTATTTTGATCACTAGTGAGTTTACCTGTGATGGGATGCATCGTATATAATCGCGAATTGGTTGTTTATATTGTGTTTTATGTCCGCTTTAGTTAATTCATTTTGTCAGCTCAGCAGTCTCACGTTGGCTAACTCAGTAGCCTAGCATATTTTTTCTGCATAAACTGTTGCTACTTCTGAGACGGTGTGCACATCTGCATAAAAAATAAATGTTCACATTGAGGACATGACGACTGGGGTTGTAAAGACTTTACATGGTGCAATTGTTTTGTGGAACATAAGTGCGTTTAGTCCTAGAAAGAATGCGGTTCAACCACTGTTGCGTCATACGTAAATAGACGTTCTAATCCTGTGTTCTAATCACACCGGTGTGACCGTACGCTTCAGGGACCACTCTAGCGCTGTACAACCGGTGTGACCGTACGTGTCAAAGGGTTAAGATGACAGGGAGAGAAGATCAGATGCAGCTGAGAATGATTAGCAAGGACAGAACAGCGTGAAAATGTGCGCTCTAATATATTAGTGAGATTAGTAACTATACACACCCCTGCCGTTAGTAGAGTTAGTGGTAATATACAAATTAGTTTGTTAGTGGAGTTAGTAGATCTAATCAATCGTTAGTATGTTAGTGGTAATTAGTAAATCTAAGTACACAGAGACAGGTGCGAAGTAAGAGGGAACCCGAACACCAATGAGATCACCCGAATGGTACAGAGACGTAAACAGGGAGTGACAGATCAGATGTAAACAGGCAGACACGTGACAACTAGGCAAAATGGGAAAGTAAACAAGTCAGATGGAAAAACTAAAACTAAACAATACATACAGATGAGAATAAATAATAATCATATAATATAATAAAGGTACAATACAAGCGAAAGTCAGATCCTTACAGTACCCCCCCCCCCCCCCCCTAGGAAGCGCCTCTTGGCGTTTTAATGGGTGGCACAGGGTGAGTCCTATGGAAGTCCTTAAGGAGGTCTTTGTCCAGCACGAACCGTGACGGAATCCAGGATCTCTCCTCCGGGCCGTAACCTTCCCAGTCGACCAGGTACTGAAGGCCACGGCCCCGACGACGAACGTCCAACACCTTAGAAACAGTGTATGCTTCTCCGCCGTCGATGATTCGGGGGGGTGGTGGGGGATCAGGTTCGGGACAAAGGGGGTGGGTAACAGCTGGTTTGAGTCTTGACACATGAAACGTGGGGTGTAATCTCCGCATGGTAGCGGGAAGTTTGAGCCGAACGGCAGTGGGACTGATGATCTTGAGCACCGGGAAGGGACCCAGGTACCGGGGGGCTAACTTACGTGACTCTACTTTAAGGGGGATGTCCTTGGCTGAAAGCCATACCTTCTGACCCACCCGGTACTGGGGAGCCTTGACTCGGTGGCGGTCCGCCGTCTCCTTCATCCGGGCACTGGCTCTGGTGAGGTTGATGCGAGCGGACCTCCAAGTCCTGGCACAGCGCCGGATGAAGGCCTCGGCAGACGGGACCCCCACCTCCGCTTCCTGGCTGGGAAATAGTGGGGGCTGGTAACCTAGGCAACACTCAAATGGGGAGAGTTTGGTAGCAGACGAAGTGTGACAGTTCACAGCGTACTCGGCCCAGGGTAACTGCGAGCTCCAAGTGGTGGGGTTCCTAGAGCAAAGGCACCTAAGCACGGTCTCTAGACATTGATTGGCTCGCTCAGTCTGGCCGTTAGATTGGGGGTGGAAGCCAGATGTGAGACTGGTGGTAGTGCCGAGTAACTTGCAGAAAGCTCTCCAAAACTGAGCGATGAACTGTGGCCCTCTATCGGAAACAATATCGGTGGGGATCCCGTGCAATCTAACCATGTGTTGTATTAATAGGGTAGTGGTCTCTTTAGCGGAGGGAAGTTTAGTGAGGGGGATGAAGTGAACAGCCTTCGAGAACCGGTCCACAATGGTGAGGATAGTGGTGTAGTGATTGGAGGAGGGTAACCCCGTGACAAAATCGAGTGCAATATGGGACCAGGGGCGGTGAGGAATGGGGAGTGGTTGAAGTTCACCGTGAGGGGGTTGGTGAGATGCCTTATTTTGTGCACAGACTGAGCAAGCGGCGACAAATGAGGCTACGTCTTGTCGGACCTCCGGCCACCAGAACTTGCGTAAAATAAATGTGGTAGTGCGATTAATACCTGGGTGGCCGGAGAGTCGCGACGAATGTCCCCACTGGAGCACCTGGGACCGAGCCGCTTCTGGAACATGAAGACAGTGGTTAGGACATTGACTGGGAGTTGCCTCCCCACTCTGAGCACTCCTAACAATACTTTCAATGGGGAGACTGATGGCATTAATGAATACCCTCTGAGGGAGAATAGTGTCTGGACAGGGGTCCTTAGAGGAGGGTTCGAAACGCCGGGATAGGGCATCAGGCTTAGTGTTCTTAGCCCTTGGCCGGTAAGCCAGACAGAAGTCAAAGCGAGAGAAAAAGAGGGCCCATCTGGCCTGGCGGGAGTTCAGCCTCTTGGCGGTCTGTAGATATTCTAGGTTTTTGTGGTCTGTCCAGACCAAGAACGGTATCTGTGCTCCTTCCAGCCAGTGGCGCCACTCCTCTAAGGCCATTTTAACGGCCAACAGCTCCCGATTCCCAATGTCATAGTTCTCCTCCGTGGGGGTGAGACGGTGCGAGAAGAACGCACAGGGATGTACCTTCTGATCCTCCGGGGATCGTTGTGATAGGATAGCCCCTACCCCCACGTTGGAGGCGTCCACCTCCACTATGAACTGGATGGCCGTATCGGGATAGCGGAGAATGGGAGCTGTGGTGAACAGTCCTTTGAGGAGCGAAAAGGCCTCCTCAGCCTTAGAGTTCCAGCTGAACTTCAGCTTAACTGATGTGAGAGCCGTGAGGGGGGCCGCTACCGAGCTGTAGTTCCGGATGAAGCGGCGGTAGAAGTTGGCAAACCCCAAGAACCTCTGAAGCTCCTTCCGGCCCTCAGGACGTGGCCACTCCAACACGGCCTTGATCTTCGCTGGATCCATCTTGACTTGACCTTCCTCTATGATGAAGCCCAGGAAGGTGGTGGATGAGGTGGAGAACTCGCATTTCTCAGCCTTGACGAAGAGACGATTCTCGAGGAGACGACCCAGTACCTTGTGTACATGTCTCTCGTGTTCCTCCAGGCTCTGGGAGTAAATGAGAATGTCATCCAGGTATACGTAGACACAGTGATTTATCATGTCACGGAGGACATCGTTAACCAGGGTCTGGAAGACAGCGGGGGCGTTAGTGAGCCCGAACGGCATCACCAAGTACTCCCAGTGTCCAGTAGGTGTGTTGAAGGCCGTCTTCCACTCGTCGCCCTCACGAATCCGGACCAGGTGGTATGCGTTTCTGAGGTCCAGCTTCGTGAAGACGACGGCCTTCTGGAGCTGCTCGAAAGCAGTGGACATGAGCGGGAGTGGGTAACGGTTCTTCTCCGTGATGTCGTTCAGGCTCCGGTAGTCGATGCAGGGGCGGAGAGACCCGTCCTTCTTCCCCACAAAGAAGAATCCTGCTCCAGCCGGAGAGGAAGAAGGGCGGATGATGCCAGCTGCCAACGACTCTGACAGGTACTTCTCCATGGCTTCCGTCTCGGGTCGGGAGAGGGAAAACAGATGGCCTCTAGGCGGGGAAGTGCCAGGCCTCAGGTTTATGGCGCAGTCATAGGGACGGTGTGGAGGTAGGGACGAAGCGCGCGCCTTACAGAAGACCTCCTTGAGATCATGGTACTTGGCCGGGACCCCCTTCAGATCCGGGTTTTCCTCTGAAGGGGACACGGGAACAGGTGAGTGGGCCTTCTGCAGACAGCTGACCGCACACGATGGGCTCCAGCCTACAATTTCATGTCCCCACCAATCGATCTCCGGGCAGTGACGATTAAGCCAGGGATGCCCAAGGACCACAGGGGAGTGGGGAGAATCGATGATGTGGAGCTGGAGCTCCTCCTGATGGTTACCGGAGACGAGCAGTTTGATGGGTAGGCTTTCCTGGGTGATGTCCGCGATATGTTCCCCGCAGAGGGTATTAGCCACTAATGGGCGTTCCAAAGGTGTTATAGGGACTCCCCAACGGGCCGCGGCACCAGCGTCCAGGAAATTAGCCTCAGCTCCGGAGTCAATAAGGGCACGGGTCTTCTTCGTGCTGGTACCCCACTGAATGGTGACCGGGATGCACGTGCGGTTCCGGTTGGAGGAGTCGACTGGTGTGACGCCCACTAGTGCTCCTCCGGCCACTAGTGGTGGTAGAGACGAGTTTCCCCCTCATCACTGTAAAGCGCTTTGAGTGTCGAGAAAGGCGCTATATAAATACAAGGTATTATTATTATTATTATTATTATTATTATTATTATTATTATTAGTGAGCATGGTCTTTTACTGGACACCTCTCCACAAAGTGTCCAGTTTTGCCGCAGTAGAGGCAAGCCCGATCCCTGATGCGGCGCGCCCTCTCTGCCGCCGATAACCTGAAGCGGTCAATCTCCATGGCCTCCTGTTCAGGTGGGCGGTGGTTAGGGGGCTTACTGGAGTTGGATGTAACGGGGTCGACCCTGCTGCTGCGCTGGCTGAACTGAGGAGCACGCGTCCTCTGGAATGGACGCTGCCGGTCTCGGAGGCGCGTATCCACCCTGATGGCCAAGGCGATGAGTTCGTCCAGGCTGGAGGGGAGTTCCCGGGTCACGATCTCGTCCATCACCTAGTCGTTAAGCCCATTGAGGAAGACGTCGAACATCGACTTCTTGTCCCAGCCGCTGGATGTAGCTAGCGTCTGGAACTCGATGGCATAGTCTGATGCTGAGTTTCTCCCTTGGCGGAAACGTAGCATCTCTCTAGCTGCCTCATGACCGTGCTTAGATCGATCGAAAACCCTTCTCATCTCCTCCATAAATACCTCGGCCCCACTGCAGCAAGGCCGACCCGCCTCCCAGGTGGCGGTTCCCCACTTCTTGGCACGCCCGGTAAGCTGAGTAATGATGTATGCTACTCGGGCTTGCTCAGTGGGGAAGGTGTTCGGCTGTAGTTGGAACACCAGCTTACACTGGGTCAGGAACGGTCTGCATTCCCCCGGTTCCCTGTCGTAGCATTCCGGTGGGGGCAGGCGAGGCTCCCGGATGGGAGGAGGTTGCACCGGTGGTGACTGGGGTGCGTTGGTAGGTGCGGAGGGATGCACGTTGGTAACCAGCTCCTTAACGCAGGCCATCAGAGACCGGAGATCTCGGGTCACGGACTCGAGACATGCCTGTTGCTGACCAATCATGGCTCCTTGCCGCAGGAGTGCGGCGTGCAGGTGGGTTGGGTCCGCTGGGTCCATGTCTGGTCAGAACGTACTGTTACGTTCGTGTGAAGGACCCAGACGCAGACCACAGGATAAGGCAAAAAGGAGTTGTTTATTTCGTTCAGGAGTCAAGCCAGGAGATCAGAGGTAGGTAGGTACAAAAACGACAGGCGATAGGGCAATGAGGGACAATCCAGAAAATAAAAAAAACCAGGGAATCAGAGTGCAGGCAGTACCAAGGGATCAGGCAGGAGAATAGTCGTAATACAGGTGCGGTCAAAATCGTAAGGCAAACTAGACAGATAAGGGCAAGGCAAAAGAATAGTCGTCCAAAGGGTATCTCGGAATAATTACTGATCTCAGGGTTTAGTATTTCGTAGGCACTGGAAAAGACAATCAACGTTCTGACACAGACTGGAAGTAACACAGGGCTTAAATGCACAAGGTACAAATGACACAAAGGGAATCAGGTGTGTGAAAGGGCGGGGATCCAAACGAGAGACAATTGAAATACATTTGGGAACAATGAAACAATCACGGAGACAACTAGGGAAAACGCGGACTGGATTCCAAACATACACACGATAACAGATGACCTGGAGTTTCAGGAAATCGTGCATAGATTAAGATGACAGGGAGAGAAGATCAGATGCAGCTGAGAATGATTAGCAAGGACAGAACAGCGTGAAAATGTGCGCTCTAATATATTAGTGAGATTAGTAACTATACACACCCCTGCCGTTAGTAGAGTTAGTGGTAATATACAAATTAGTTTGTTAGTGGAGTTAGTAGATCTAATCAATCGTTAGTATGTTAGTGGTAATTAGTAAATCTAAGTACACAGAGACAGGTGCGAAGTAAGAGGGAACCCGAACACCAATGAGATCACCCGAATGGTACAGAGACGTAAACAGGGAGTGACAGATCAGATGTAAACAGGCAGACACGTGACAACTAGGCAAAACGGGAAAGTAAACAAGTCAGATGGAAAAACTAAAACTAAACAATACATACAGATGAGAATAAATAATAATCATATAATATAATAAAGGTACAATACAAGCGAAAGTCAGATCCTTACAAACAGACCCAACTGTCATGACATGCACGCTGCTTGTTCTGAGTAATTGACTCATGCATTGAAAGGGGCGTGTTCAAAATAATAGCAGTGTGGAGTTTAATTAGAGAATTCATTAATTCTGTGAAAAAACAAGTGTCATTAATTGTCCTTTATTAAGGAAGAAGGGAAGAAAATGTTTCACACATTGCTATAAAATATATTTCCTTCTGAATGGCTAAGTAAAATGGGCCGTTCTAAACATTGTTCGGAGGAACAACGTAATTTGATTAAAAAGTTGATTGGAGAGGGGACAACGTATAAAGAAGTGCAGCAAATTACAGGATGCTCAGCTAAAAATATCTCAAATGCTTTAAAATGGCAACAAAAACCCCAAAACACGCGGAAGAAAACGAGCAACTACTGTTAAAACGGATCGAAGAATAGTCAGAATGGCAAAGATTCAGCCAATCATCACCTCCAGAAAGATCAAAGATTATCTAAAATTACCTGTTAGTGTCGTTCGTCAGAAGACGATTGATCGAAGCTAAGCTATCACGAAGAAGCCCCCATAAAGCACCATTGTTGAAAAAACGGCATGTGCAAAATCGGTTAAATTTGCCAAGGAACACATCGATTGGCCCAAAAAGGCGTAACATTCTGTGGACTGATGAGAGTAAAATTGTTCTTTTCGGGTCTAGTAGTCGTTGACAGTACGTCAGACGACCCCCAGGTACTGAATTCAAGCCACAGTACACTGTGAAGACAGTGAAGCATGCTGGCGCAAAAATCATGGTATGGGTATGTTTTTCATACTACGGTGTTGGGCCTATTTATCGTATACCATGGATCATGGATCAGTTTGAATACATCAAAATACTTGAAGAGATTATGTTGCCGTATGCCGAAGAGGAAATGCCCCTGAAATGGGTGTTTCAACAAGACAGCAACCCCAAACACACGAGTAAGCGAGCAACATCTTGGTTCCAGACAAAAGGGATTGAGGTAATGGAGTGGCCAGCTCAATCCCCCGACCTCAACCCCATTGAAAACTTGTGGGGTGACATTAAAAATGCAGTTTCTGAAGCAAAACCCAAAAATTCACAGGAACTGTGGAATGTAGTTCGTTCATCCTGGGCTGAAATACCTGTTTCTAGGTGCCAGAAGTTGGTTGACTAGATGCAACGCAGATGCGCAGCAGTTATCAAAAACAAGGGTTATGCAACTAAATATTAGTTCAGTAATTTAAAGTGAAGTTAAATCTTGAAAAATGTCTTCAGTTTATACAGTAAGTGTTTGAGTTTGAAGAGAAAAATGTCGACACTGCTATTTTTTTGAACAGATTAATATTCCTTTTTTTTTTGCTTCCCGTAAAAGAATAACGCAGACTTGATACAATTTGTTAATGCTTTGTAAATTATTTGGAACGGAATGTGTAATGTTTCCACGACATTTGAAATATGGAACTAAAAGCTATTAAAAAATATTTGCACTTTATTCACTTTTTTAACGCACTGCTATTTATTTGAACACCACTGTACATTTTACTCAGGAATTAACATAGGCTTGTAGGCTACAGTTTTATTTTTGAATTCTTGGACTATCTGGTGCAGTTCAACAAATAATTTTAACGTATCCTATATTTCAAGAAAGAGTCAAATAAAATAAAAATCATGACGTCATGTAGGCTACCTTTAATTTTGTAGAGATGCCGTTATTTATTATTATTATTATTAGCTTATTATAATGCGGAAGCCTTAGGCCTGAAACAAGCATAATAGGTGACATTTGGCCTGAACGCACGGTTTCAGTCACAAGGCCCTCAGTAGGCTACTAATATTTCCTGATTGATCCTTTTGAAGTTACGCTGCTGTGACGCACCACTCAAGTGGTTTTGATGCTGGATAAAGCAACTGGTAGTTTTTCGTCGGCTTCAGCGGATGGCCATTATCAAGGACGGTTTATCAAACCAGTTTACTTTTACTTTTTTAACCACAATCCTACACAAGAGTCTGTATTTATTATACAGCTTCATTCAGACCTTTGCCTTTAACGCAAACTTCATGGATAACGACGGCGCACAGTCGCTTGTTATGTTGGACTCAGGTCCTGTCCATAATTCTACAAGTGTGCAGTGTAACAGCTGGGAAGGTTTTGGTGAGCCGCCACCTGAAAATGCCAATGGACTTGCTGATAATGTTGATTACACGGATTTTGAGGAGCAACAGATCCGCTTAAAAGACAGGCGGAGGGCGAAATCACTGCCCGCTTATCCGGAGCAGGACACCCTTCTAGAAGAAATCTCGCAGGGATGCAGAAAGAGAGTAAAATTTGCAGATGCACTGGGACTTAACTTGGAAAGCGTGAAGCACTTCAACACCACAGACGACCCACACGTTCCTTCTAAAGTATTCTCGAGACTTCAGAGCTACCCTCCTCAACAAGACTGTGAATTATTTGGAGAGCTATATGGCACATTCAATTCCACACTTGCAGTGGCTCGCTTGGTCCCCACATTCAAGATGCCAGTGGAAAATACTTACTTTGAAACCCGAGTCCAACGGTGCCATGTAACTCTAGAAAAAATAACCATTACTAGATTTGATGTGCGAGGGACGATAAGAGCACTGACATCGGGCTCTTGTAAGAGGGAGGTTGGGGTGAGGTATACGTTCAATGACTGGCTTTCATGCATGAATGCGCAAGCGATACCAATGTCAGGCGAGAATACTGCTGAAGTTGGAGAGAAGTTCATGTTCACGATGTATACACCGCCATTCATGGACCCCAGCTCCTCGGTTCACTTCGCAGTATATTCCAAGACTGACCTCGGCGAGTTTTGGGATAACAACGATGGAGAGAATTACACCTTGAAGTATCACTGCATTTCTGCTTACGATACAACAGCATTCCATGCCACTTAAATGCACCACGTTACCTTCAATAATGTCACGCCCGTGTACACTTAATTAGTCCATATCTAGCATGGAACGTTGTCAAAATGTGCCCCAATAGATCTTCGTTTTATTGTTATTATTTTATGATTTCCATTCATTAGTGGAAACAAGAGACCTGGTTGTCAAAGAAGTTCCAAGTTTTCAGTTAGCAATCTGTTAGCAATATGTGAAATGGGACAATTCATAATGTGTTTACATGTGTTGCTGTTAGTCCTGATAACATGTAAGTACAATATTGCTTAACCAATGGTATTTTCCATGGAATCTACAACATTGTGATGCATATTTTGAATAATCAACATTTTTTTTTAAAAGAAAGAAAATAATGCTAAAATGGTTTGATCTTAAATTAGTCGATAATTGTCCAGAAGACTGCTATATACTAAACTGGTATTTAATAGCCTACAATAGCAGTACATATATTTTAAACCTGTCATAGCAGTTGTTTATTCTATGATAATATTTTAACAAACAGTAAAACTCAGTTATGGTACATATGCTACTCCCACTACTGTGATGTAGAAAGGTACATGGAGTAGTGCGTGCATGTTTTCTCATAAATTACAAATTGAAATCATATATCTGGCCAGGAACCTGACGTATGCTGTGGTTCTGTTATGACCAGGGCATACCATCATAATTACCGAATGATTTATTTTAGCAAAAAATGGCACGAACCTAAAATGATCATTTAAGCTCACGGTGGACCAATGTTAAAACAGATTTACAGCTTGTTTCGGGTAACCAGTTTATCAATTAACATGGTAATACCGGCTCTTAATATAGTAATACTGCACAGGCTTGGCAACAAATTGTACCCTCATTGCCTAGGCTATACTCGCAGTATTCGTCGGTCTATAATTTCTTAACATCATTTCATTGTTAAGACTTTGTGTTCTTGTTGGCAAATTTTTAAAATGGTGTCCAATGTTCTACTTAATTTGCCTAAATCTTGTTTGTTAAATATCCTTGAATTAATGTATTAAAATACTGCTAAACTTTATTAGACAATACAATGTATTAAATAATTGAGTGTGAATGTATTAAAATAGTCCTCCCAATAGTGGTTAAAAAATAAAAATCGAATTTATACAACTGAAAAAAATCTCAGAGGATTCAATAAAACGAAGAAGAAAAAACTATTATTGTGGACAAAAAAATGATGTGCCACCAGCCACTGGAGGAATGCCACATTGTTTTCACTCAGATTGCTCCACTCCTTATTGAAGGCCACCATCTGCCTTTCTGTCACAGTAACAAAGTCCAAGAGTAGATCATGCTTCATCGTGTTTATCATCTAATCAGCAAACAAAAGCCTGCTTTCCAGGTAAAGTTTCCAATAAATTAACTGTTTTGGGGATGTCAGACCTGTATTTATTGTGAAATGATACTAACTTTGGAATAGGTACACAGGGGCCGTTTACCCGAGATCAGTGTTGCTTGCTTAGGGCCCTGTCACACTATTGCGTATCGTACTAGCGTATGCCAGCGTTTGGAAAATATCACTCATAAGCTGATATACGCTGACATACGCTAGGGGTACGTTAGGCATAGGTTGTATACGTTTCAAGCACGGTCGCATACGGTGGCATACGCTGGCATACGGCGAGGCACAAAAAGTTTTTTAAGCATGCTTAAAAATTTTGTGCGTGTTCGGACGTATGGTTTATACGCTAGGCATACGCTAGGTATACGCTGAATACGCTAGAATTATGCTTGAGGTACGTTACTCATAGGTCGAGTAGGCTGGTCATACGCTGACATGAAGGTGTACCGTACAGCTAACGTATTGATAGCGCATGAGTAACGTACTTCTAACGTATGTCTGACGTATCTGCAACGTATATAGACATCTTGGCGTATGCCTGACGATTGAAAGAAGCACTGGGCCAACTCAGGTGCAGGTGCAGCTCCATGGCAAGACAGGATGATTTAGAACAATTGTATAGTTTAAAGTCAAGTGTAAAGTGCAGTTTATTATTCTAGGGGTCAGGGGTACTTATAAATTACATATCATTTGATGTATTATACAAGTATGAAAAACACCAGAAGTAAGTTTAAAAAACGTGTATTCATATGATCAACTGATCATTAATAATGGCACATGGTAATAATGGTAATAATGGTACATAGTAGGGATGCAAATTTTAAGGAATTTCCTTTATCGATAGTTGTTAACCTTAACAAACAATCGTCGATTAATTTATAACATAAAAGCGAAATATAGCTTATGATAGACAGAATACAAAATGCATGTTATATTCCTCAATCAAAGATTTATTGTAACATTTGAGAAACAGGCATTATTGTAGTATAACAAAAATAGAATATGAAGGCGTGTATAGGCTACTTTAACAGAAAATAAATTGCGCTCCGTCTCATCTGTTGCAAGCGAAACCGTTGCTCCGCTAGGCACTTGCAGCATGAACATAATTGCTCTTGAAATTGAAAGGCGACAGTTAAACTAGTAGACCTAGCCTAGAACAGTCAACTTAAAACATAGGCTATTATGTTTTTAATAGGCTCCTCATATGCATACTAGATAGACCTACTTATTTTTATTCAAGAACATTTAAGCATATCTACGTGGTCGGGAGTGAGTCGTGTGCGCAGCCTGTTTATTAGCTCTCGAAATCCCTCACCGTCAACGGTGCTTATTGCCATCATGTCCTTTTCAACCATGTTGCATACCCTCTGAGTAATAGCCTACAGTCATTAAAGAGTCAATACTTCTTTCCTGGTTGTAGTGGTGTGTTGCGTTCCCCATCCTGAGAACTGAGAATGTGGAAAGGCCGACGGTTATATAGGCACTTTGTCACGTGATAGCGGTACGCTGGACATGCGCAGTTCATACGCTACTCATACGCTAGCCATACGCACATTACGCTAGCCATACGCTGGCGATCCGCTACTCATACGCTACTCATAGGTTCAATACGGTAAGTATCCGAAAAATTCTGTATTTTCAACGGCTTTTTGTGCGTATGAAAATTATTTTATGAATTGTCACACTATAGCGTATGAGAGAAACGTATGAGTTGCGGATGTAAATTCATAAAATAACTGTATGGTACACCTTCATGTCAGCGTATGACCAGCGTACTCGACCTATGAGTAACGTACCTCTAGCGTAATTCTAGCGTATTCAGCGTATGCCTAGCGGATAAACCATATGTCCGAAAACGCACAAAATTTTAAAGCATGCTTAAAAAACTTTTTGTGCCTCGCCGTATGCGACCGTGCTTGAAACGTACCCCTAGCGTATGTCAGCGTATGAGTGATATTTTTCATACGCTGGCATACGCTAGTACGATACGCAATAGTGTGACAGGGCCATAAGGGGGCATCCACGGATATGGATTTGAACAGTTGAATACAGATTCAAATCAAATGAATTTGAAGGTGATTCTGTTCAATAGTCAACCGGCACTTTACTGGCAACCCTGCAAAGCTATGCACAACGACATTTTGTTTAAATGTTTTCTTTTTCTCCATTCATTTTTTGGATATATTTTATTTAATAAATGGTTTGAAAAGATTGAGCTTACACACACTGATTAACCCATAGCAGTACTTGGAGCAAGTGTCTTAGGAGATACCGTAAGGGATACAAATGTTGGATCAAATAAGACTATTATTGTGGCCTTTTAAGTTTCCATAGTCATCTGGGTCCTGTTGAACTCAGTGCCACCACCTCATTTCAGAGCAAGCAGCTAACATTCTTTATGTTGGAAAATATAGAGTACATTTCAGTTTAAACTTCAGTGCTACTGTATGTGTATGCTTTCTATATTTGACTATAAATGGCGGAATTTGATTTATTCAGTTGTCTGAACACAAAGTGAGGCTGTTCAACAATGTAGAAGAAAAACTATGATGTCGAGCAGGAGTAGGCAACCCTGGTCCTGGAGTGACTGTGCCGTTTCTGGTTTTTGTTCCATCCGAGCTTGATAGCAAAAGTCTGAGCCTGAATATTCTGACACACAGAGTGCCTCCAGCACATGGTCACCCCTCCATTCATTAAACCTGATTAATTAAAATTAATCCAGTTATAGGTTTGGATGGAGCAGGGCTTCTGGCACTCCAGGACCAGGGTTGCATAGTCTTGTGTCAGTCTCACAGGGACTCTGGAAGTCAACACATCACATGATCTTTATACACTTTGCTCCCTTTCACTAGGTCACCACTTGCTGAGTGTGTGCCTTAACAACAACAAACTGGCTATTTTTAAACACTCAAACTTGAGGGACAACTTTACACCACACTTTACAGGCTTAACAAGCTGCATGAGATAATGTGCTAAACACACACACACACACACACACACACACACACACACAGATATGTGCATGACTGAGTAAGTAGCTAGTCGATGCATGCATAAACACATACACTACGTATAATTCACACATATACATAAACATCACAAATGCACGCAAAGAAACTATGTAAGCATGTGCATTGCGTTTAACATAAGCGTTTATACAGAGACATACAAGCGTATAATCCCACTCATGCAAATTGTATTATTTCTATTGCATCATTTCTTTGGACACTGATTTTGAAACAAGCCATTCGTGAATTGTAAAATTATTCAGATTCGTCAAATACATATTTTTTATTTCAAATTCAGCTCAAATGACAAAATATATACACGTGTATTTATATAGTGTGACAATAAACGGTTTAAAAATGAAAGCAAAAAAACCCAAAGGGAATCAAGGTTGAATGTACATCAGCGTACTATCTCACAGTGAATATGGCTCAAATAAAGCTGCCCAATATGCCACCGCGGTGCAGTCTAGAAGGTCTGCAACAGAAAGAACATTCCAGGTAACATCCTGGGTTAAGCAGTACATGTCCCCTTTTCCCTGTCGCTCCCCATCGGGATCACAGGTAGCTTCCCAGGGGGGTGAGCGCTCCGACTCCCCCTGTGCCCTTCCGTCAGCGGATGCATCAGCTGGGTTCCCCCTCTCCGGCTCAGTTGACCATCTTCACCCCTTGGTCCTCCACAACGGTCTTCGGAGCAGTGTAGAGCTTACCAACGGACACCTGTAGCAAGGGACAATCGTTTACTCGTGGGGAAACAACCCAAGTCAAGACCCCAGTTAAATGTATCACATAAATTATATTGTACATAATTCTGGGACTGCTTGCTGGCAAGATGGATACATAATATACACAGGTATAAACACACACGTACATACTAACATACATAAATACAGGCCAACTGTGCTATAGCAACATTTGTGTACAGGCGAATGTAATTTCCTCCGTAGCCACAATGTGCTGCAGGCAAATCTGTTCAGTTCAATGGTCTGACACACAAGGTTTCAATGCACTGAAATGCACCAGATGGGACTGTCTGTTTCAACAGAGACGGGGGTCGGCCCTGGACGGGGGCATCTATGGGTCAAATCAATAGTCCGCCTCGGTACAGGTGGGTGGGACGAGTCCCTGCGACTCATGCCGAGACAACTCAGGTTTATGTTTACTCAAAAAAAAAAAGAAATGCTGAAAAAAAGCAATAGCGGCAGCAAGACTCGGCCGTGTAATGTAATGTCAAGGCAAATCATTAGCAATTAAAATGTCAATATTATTATGGCTACCTGGAGAATAATTTGAATATTAATGCCTTAATGTTAATGTTTTCCCTCCCACACGTTCCGCAGATGCAAAAAAAACCTTTGATCTTGTTTGAAACATGTTTTAGACAAATTTTTCCGGTAATCCTGAAGACAAGAGTCCATCAAAAGAGTGTGTACAATTCCGATCAGGAACAACAAGTCTGCTACTCATTCACTCACTGACACAAATCGGCCCGGCTTGGAGGACTGCCAGGTTTGCTTCTGGAAAGCAGAAGTTCAAAAGGGGAGTGAACGTCTCTGCCCTGACCTCAGTTTAGCCTTACCCGTTTTGTTTGGGTACATAAAACAGACGATTCCAAAGCACTGACAAAGTTTGCGAGCCTTTTGCAGTACATGACATATAATTTCACTACTCAATAGGATATAAAGATGTGTAAGCCTTGCACTGCGGGGGTTTCACACAATCACAGGACATTTTTGGAGACAAAGTAGTTATTTGATTGTAGCAAGGACACCACTGAAATTTAGGACGAAGAGCAGTTCATTGTTGTTGGGTACAGAAAATCAGTTCCCTGCCAAATTCAGAGCTGTGATAAAGAGTCTCACTGGCCCAATCCCCTTCCATTTCCAACACAATTCAGACTGCCGTGGCTGCATTTGTTCAACTGAAGCATCACTTATTCTTCTATGCTACATTTGAGTAGTACACTTCTGAATAGTTAAGGCCTCTAAATTGTACAGTCCTGTGGTATTTTTGATCGTTGTCAATAACTACAGATATACTCTTGACATGCTTATTAGCCACTTAGACTTAAAAAGGGTAGAGGAGATCTACAGTAAAACCCACTGATGTAGCACATTACCCCAGCTGACTGGCAAATACAAGGCAGATGGTTCCCAAAACTCTCCCCAGCCAGGTATTTGATGTGTTCCATCTCAAGCACACCTGGTACACCTAATCAAGGGCTTAATTAGGCGCATCAGGTGTGCTTAGGGTGGAACAAATCAAATACTTGGATCTGGCTGGGCGTACCAAAAGAGAGGTTTGGGAATCACTACACTAGGCAATTAAAATCCCCGCCTCTACATACTGCACACCTGAGGTGGACTCAAAAGGCAAACAGTAAAGCCCACTTATTTTAATATTTCATAAAAAAGAACAACCTGAGGCTACCATAATAGTTCGTGCATGTGAAAGAAAATAACAAATGCATAGCCGGCCAGCCGCTTATGACCGTCCGTCACTGCGCTGCTGCTGCACAGTGCATTGCCAGGAGACTGAGCTCAAATAGGCCCTGCCCATCCCAGGGGAAAAAACACATCCCGCTCTTGCCCTCCATTGACTTGATGTGCTGGTGCCTTCTTGTAATTTCGATCCGTTAGCTAACAGCATAAAAATGCCTAAAAGTTGTTGTTTGGTGGGATGCACTACAAACCAAAAAACCCAGAATTGTGGTTTTATAAGATTCCAAACCGCAAAATGGAGCCCATAAGATGAGAAAAGTGGACCCGAGCAATAAGACGTGAGGCGTCGGCAGGAATAAAGGGGAAAATGTGGGACCCTGAAACTCCACATGCTTATGTGTGCAGCAGGCACTGTTATATTGACATAGTTTTCAACTAGCCTATATACTACAACAACATGATAGAATTCCTGAAATTCAGTTATGGCTTTTGGTTTTGGTGTGCCACCACAAGATTTTCAGTGGCCCCACCTGGCCACCCCAATGAAAAATTTCTGAGGGCGCCACTGGACGTACTGCGGTGTTTCTTAAACTATGGGTCGACCCAGATGCTGCGAGTGTATGAGGTGGGTACTGGAATGAGTCGGTAATCCATTAGCCTATGCTAGCATGTGTATTTAATGGGTCTCTGAAAGGTACCAAGGGCCTGATGTACTAAAACTTTTAGTGTGTGCAAAACCTTTTAGCACACACAAAACCAATAACATAACCAATGGCATAGTCATGGCATTTTCTTTGCACCAATCAGTGCTTGTGTTATTCGTTTTGTATGTGCTAAAAGGCTTTGCCTTACGTACTCTATCATCATGGGAATGAAGCGCATCGTGTCATGACATGCAAAGCAATGTATTTGCTATGTACTTTCATGATATATATTGCACCAGGAAGAACATGTCGATGTGTAGCCTGACGCCAGCTTATTGCCTTGCTGAATAATTTCCTGTCGTCCTTCCTTTCTCCGGTTCAAGTATGCTCTTCGCCCCCTGGCTGTTTACACAGCTTACGCAAGCTGTGCATCTTCTGGTTGGCAGAGCGATGAAACCGTGCGAGTGATTAAAGAGGGGTTTACTACCGCAAGGCCCTGTTGCCTCTCTAACGCGAGGGCGAGTCACAAGGAGCGCAAACGTCAGCCGGCTACAGATGTTGACGTGCACAAAGCACTGTCGTAAGGTCCGTCTGACGACACGCGCATCCACACACTTTGGAACTCGTCGCGGGCAGTACCGTGAATCGGCAATAGCCGGCTGCTTGATTATTAGAGTGCTTTCGTAGTGATGATGACACCACCAGAGTTATATCGGCAGCATGCTAGGCGCAAGCTGTTGTGCATGTTGTGCCCGTGAATTCTCAAACCAGCAGAGACCCGTTAGAACATTCTAATATGCGCCGTTCATGGATATAATCATGAGCACATGGGCCACCTGTGTTGAGATGGCCATGTAGAATGGGAAAACAAGAGCACTTTCAGAAATAAAACTAAATAAAGTGTAAAGTTTCATTCCTGCACATCGAACGGTTGACCTGCAAAGGTTTCAGAAGCGCCACAGTTCCTGCCTTTCACGATGTGCAGAAATTTTAAAAGAGGGAACCGCAGAGCCGTCAGGGATTCCGAGACTCCTGGTTCCTCTACCCTCATTTAAAATCACTACTCTGAGGCAGGGTAATGCATGCCCTTACATATGTAAGTGCGCAGGTGAGTAGGGCATGTGCTGCTCCTTCTTTGCGGTCTGCCGTTACCGCTTTAATCCGATTTTAACTTTACGTCAACCTTTCTCAACTGACTCTTTTTTTTACGTTCTAGTTTTCCAATTCCGACAGTCCTCGAAGATGACTCGACTCAAAGGAGAACAGAAATGGCTCTCTGACATCATCGTCTCTTCAAACGCAGTTCGGAATGCGATAGTCCCTACCTCGATGGGAAAGCGGGAGCGAGAACATAGTCTGATAGTTGTGCAGGGGGTCGTGTCCGCTCCGCGTCCCCAAACGATGCCACGGAATGCAGTGAATCTATATCTGGGCGGTCCGATGCACAGACACGCCCAGACGCGGCCCCCATTTGTCACATACCTGGCGCTTGTCCCGTTTGTTCCGGGCTGCCTGAAACCAAGTTATGAAACGTATACCGCTGGATGCAGGAATACAGTGCGGAGTATTGTACACAAAATACTGCAATCCTACGACTCTTACCTTAACAATAGCAGACGGAAGTATTACCATCGCATTATAGCCATAAATATATTCCATCTACAAAAAGCATATATGCATTCGTCAGCTGAAAAACAGCGAGTCTCACAACTGCGAGTACTGGCTCTTACCAAGTACCAAGTTGACAGAATAGGCTATATGCAGGTTTGCCTGATATGCATCTGAACAAAGACTGGGGCCATTTTTACTGAAAATGCTGACACAAAACAACAAGAGCTCATAAAGCCATTTGAAAACCGATCAACTCCATCCTTTTTCCACCCACGTAAATGTCCTCTGTGCATCGTCAGCCTCTCGCAGTACTTCTCCAGACCAAAACAGAGGCGTAAATCTTCACCCTCTTACAGGAGCTGTCATCTTTTAATGTGGAGCTGAAATGCTGCTGCGGATTCTAAAGCAGCACCTCTCAGTGCCACCATACCTGTAATGGCTGCCTGGAACAGCAAAAGGACTTTAATTCCCAAGGGATTTCATTAGAATTACCAACAAAATTCGAGCCCCGGACATACAACTTGTGCCTTTATGACAGCAGGTGCTAAAACATTTTCTTTCACCATCATCAACACTTTTTTGGTTCAATTCTAGAAAGGAAAAATGGGATTTATAACACGAGCATGTCGAGCAATGACACAATAAGATTTGAAAGTGTGTTGATGGGCCGGACTTTGCTCGAGTGCTTCTATTGTTAACAATAAATTGCTTTTTAAAAGTTATTTTTTGTTATTATTTCCCCCCCATTTTCTCTCCAACCTAGAATGGTCAATTGTATATAGTCGCTCTAATGCCGCAATCTCTGCAGCCGATGCGGACAGGGTAGAAGAGTGCCTCTCTCCTCCGAAGCATGAGATGTCGTCAGCTTTTTTTTTGACACTGCAGCCCACAAGCCAACCTTGCACATACATGAGTCAAACTAAGACGGTTGTTGTGCAGCTTCATGCAATATGACCGCGGTCCCCCGAATGGCCAGCGGGGGTCACTAAAGAGCGACGAGACGACAGAGTCCAGTCGACTGAACGCTCCCTAACCATGAGCGATGCAACCAATTATATGCCGACCTGTGGGGCTACCGGCCACAGTCGGCGCTGGCACAATAGGGATTTGATCCCGGACCGTGGGGTCCATCCATGCACTAGAACAAATGATCAGACACCCAGGATCAGGAGACAACACTATGTGTTGTATCAGTTCAAACAATATATATATATATATAGGATACATATTATCGCATGTAAGAGTACCTGAAAATAAGATATGAAGAGTTTTGATGTTGTTCGGTCACAGACATCAGGAAGTCATGGCATGCAAAGGATATGCAACCAAATATTAAATATGATGACTAAATTTATGTTAATTACTTTCGGTGCCCTAAAATGGCAACTGACGCAATGACGTAATCCCTGTGCACACGGCACCAGATTCCAAAGCCCTCAGAATTAACCACCCTGTCCTTGATCTGTCCTCTGATGTTCTGGAGCCAGGACTACAGTGCCTCTGGGCAGAGCACAACTGCAGCATGTTCCTGCGCCCATGTGCCAGCCTGAGAGCGCGTGGCGGCTGTTTTTTCACTGCGGGGTGGGCAGGAGAGGTGGGGGGGGGGGGGGCGATCCCCACGAGAAAAGGTTTGAAATACAGTAGACCAACATAGCTACGGAACTGTATAGCAGTTGGATTTTAAAAAGAAGTACTGGAAATCCCCGATAATGAGGTTTGGCTTGGTGGTGCTAACTTGAATTTCCTGTCTTTTGTGGCTTTAGAAGAAGCCAAACTTCTCACTTAAAACATCGTTTTTTGTTATTAATATGCACTCAGCTCCTGTAAATCACGAGAGGTTCCCAACCTGGCAGATGGGTTTCCAGTCATTTCCAATGGCAAATGCTCACCAACACATGCTGCTGGAGATCAGAGACACCCACTCTCCGATTCAGAAGTCAACTAGGTACACGTTTCACAGGGCGTTTAGACTAGTGAAATTTAGTGGTTGTTCAAGGGCAGATGGCTCTTCCCAGTGCTGTATTCTGTGCCTGTGAAGCCTCCTTGTGCTCTGTTAAATAATGCAGAAGGAGCTATGGGCGCCAGCATCGCTGAACCGTAATAAAATACCCCCTCCTTGGAAAACCCCTACACCACGCAACATGGTCGCCAGCCTGCTGTGGCAAGCTCGCTGCAGTTCCTCTGGTCTCCACTGGGTGGGGCTGAAGTCACACTGCTGCGTCACCCTCGATGGCTGCCTGAGGCAAGGTCAGGATGGGGGGGGTTCTGGTGAAGTGGGCAATGCTGGGATTGAATCGCTGGGCCTTCGAACGCAGAGGTACCTTCACCAACACATTAGTGCAAGTCATCCCTTCAGATTCACCACAAGCTGCTGGAGGTCAGAGGCTCCTTCTGACTCGGATGCCAACTTGCCGCTCTTGTGAAAGAAAGATCTGCTCATGCAGGCAATGGAGCTCGCAATACTGTATGGAGCTCGCAATGTGTATTTCCACAGGAGGCATTACAATGGAGAAAAAAAGCCGCTCCACTTAACTCTGCAACACAATAGAACATGTCTAACTGACAATGAGTGAATTGCACTGATCCGGCTATCACGCTACATGGGACAATACAGCCTGCATAAAATAGAAAAAATATACTTGAGAGGGATATCTCTCGAACAATTCCAATAAAACATACTAAACAGACACGCTCTATATGAAAACAATGCAGTCCGACGATGTTACGTACGAACACGCTCCATACAGGCCATACACATCCTTGCACCGTATTCAGCCGACTTTAGGTACAACCGGAGATGGCAGATAATATTTTTCAGCACCCTGAGCGCCGACTACATTTATCCTCCTAGCAGGTGGGGGAGCAGATGCCTTTGCACCATTTTAAAGAGCTGAAACAGCTGGCAGCGTGCATGAGATGAGTGCCTTCAAAATCGGAGAGCGTGACAGAATACCGGCATGCGGCAACAGAGAGTTCTGATGGCAGAGAGCAGACCCAAAGGCCCGTAGCTGCATTTGGTCTCCCCAGTCTACAGAAAAAATGTTACTAGAAGGGCAGCAGAGTGGCAAAGCGGACTTGAAGACTGCAGGTTTGAATGTAAGGAAGGGCACTCCTGTTGTGCCACCGAGCGTCGGTGTACTTCAGTTGCATCAGTACCGGCACATACAACACCTACCATCCTTGTTTGTATTCTGCTAGGATTCATAAAAGGAACTGAATATGAGACCATAATGTGGACCTGGCAGCCTAACACAAATCCATATCTGTCCTATCTACCAGTGCAGTGAGAGAGAGGTTGGACAGTGTTGTGCCCATGTGTAGGAATATGTGTGTGCTTTGTCTGCATGTTCCAACAGCTCCACAAGAGGGCAGTATAATCTTGCAAATAAGACTGGTATGCTCATTGGTAAGCAGGCCTTTTTATTGTCAAGCTGCTACAGCAGAATATTTCTCATTTTCGCAAAGGAGCGCTGGGGTGGGGGTGTGGCCCGCATGTTAATTGTTGCGGCTGAAACAGGCTTCTTATCAACGGGCCATCTCACTGCAGCTATCACCCCATCAACACAAACATGCACATGTGCACAAGCACACATGCAAACATACATACTCAGATACACACACACACACGCACACATACATACATACACACATACACACATACAGTTAATTGGACAGTGACACATTTAAAAAATACGTCAGGAGAACAAATCCTTAAAGTGATCCATCCATATCTACTGCATATCTGGCAGCAGAGTGATGGTTTGAGGCTCGTTTCATACGTCAGACCCTTGATGACTTAGAGCCATTTAGTCAACCATGTGTTCCATACTACTCCAGTGTAATTTACAGCGAATCTAGTCCTACCCCCTAATTCCCATATAGATCCATTCAAATGCAGAGACGTTATAGTATCGCTTGTAAGAGTACCAGAAAATAAGATATCACGAGTCTTTTGATGTTGTTGGGTCACAGACATCAGGAAGTCATGGCATGCAAAGGATATGCGACCACTGTAGATACATACACACACGCGCGCACGCACACACACGCACTCACACAAACACGTGCACAAACACACACACATGCAGACACGCACTCACACAAACACGCACACATACAGTACAAACAGAAACACACACACACACATACGCACACATACAAACACACATATACAAACACGGATACCCAAACACACATGCACACATACATACAGGCACACACGGATACACAGACGCATGCATGCACTCCTGCCTCTCTGCTGTGTACTGAGGCATACTGGAACAGACACTACCTCCTTGCCCTGGGGTGCGGGGGGGGGGGGGCGTTATGCGACTGCATTGTTGCAGTGCTGAAGATGCAGACGTGCAGCCATTCAGATTCCACAGTCCCTGTCCTAAGAGTTAGCCACGGTCAGAACTGCATGGAAACTCCAGAATTCTGAGGGTGGTTCAAAATGGCAACCGTTTATGGACTGGGCCTTGCTGTTGGTGCCATGGGCCTCATCAAGAAAGATATTTGTAATGCGTTCATTCGTAATTTGATGCATAACCATGGTAACAAGAGTAGTTTTTCAACTACGGCAACTGGCAGAAAAAAAGGAAAGCCTTTCGAACAGTAACCGAATGCCTGAGCAGAATTTGTTATAAAGCAGAAGAACGGCGTACGTGTGAGCAAAGGACCTCCTCTTCCTCACTGCGGGTATTTCCTGCTCTCATAGCTCGCCTTCTGTCTTCTCCACTGCTGGCATTCCTACAGTATCTCCGCAGGCCAAGCCTCCCTTTCAGAAACGGCTTCCACTGGGCCCCTTCCAGCGAGGAAGACCCTGCCCATCCCCCTCCCTTTGGAAAAGAAAACTACCGGAAAAGGAAATCATTATCTGATGTTCACCATGTTCACGGCAACGCCTCGCACTTCATCCTGAATGCAGAACAATAAATGGCACTAATGTGTGTATCAGGAATGTATTTGCCCTGAAGTGTGCGGTATACTTTACAGAGTTGTGTGCAAGCCTGCATGCATATTCATACTCATATGCGCACGCACGCACGCACACACACACACACACACACACACACACACACACACACACACACACACACACACACAGTCCACTCACAGGCACACAAACACACAAAGAAAGCACCTCTTTAACCATTAATGATTCACTGATGTGGTAGCAGGGTCTGTCTAGGTCCGAGTTAACGACCATTAATATGCACCATAGATGTTCAGCTGCTGCATGGAGGACCTAAAGTCCACGAGTGTGTTTCTGTTCTTAGATCAGTGCTGTTCTGAATGAGGTCCAGCAGAGATGAGACGCCGAAGCCTATATGCGGAAGCATTAGTTGAGCTGGGAAGTGGAGCGGCGCATTGACGCGGCTGCAGGTGCGGTAGCACGCAGAGCAAAGGTCTTTCCACAATACATGCAGGTCACACATACAGACGCGTTCTGTTATTCGCAAATAATCCTTGTGAATTGTGTTAGCAAAGATAAATCATGGCTTCACTTGGGGGGACTTGGTTTGTTCATTTTACAATGCAAACAAAATCACAATGCTAAATAATTCAGCTAGATAACCAGTTCTTTACATTCAACATGTTTCTTTTTAACAATGCACTTACTGTACAGGAAACAAAAAAATTAATAATGCATGGTCAACCATTACTGAGGTTTGTGTGGCTGGTTATGTGTGAGGTTTTACAGAAACAATCAATGGGAAAACTGCGCGGTACACAAAATAAATGCATCCTTATAAATTACATTATAAATATACTGTACAAATTATATTATAAATAATTATTAAGCAAATTTAAAGACTCAAATGTAGGGTTGGGTATCGAAAAACCTAAATACATCGGTACTACCGAGTATCGAAACATTTAGGAAAAAACGGTACCAAATTTCGATACTTTACAGGAGGCTACTTCTCGATGTGAATACTATTTTTGCAGCCAGCGGACAATCCATTGCATCAAATGCAACTACAATAAAATGAAACGCCAGGAACACATCGGATATGGTAAAGCATTTGATCGTCCAGTGCTGGGTCTTCTGACTGCTGACAGCGATTGAATAACAGATACGGTTCTCGCAAACAGAACTTTTGGTTCGGATATTAACGATTGCCCTGTAGCCTAATAATGTATGCGTAGCTGGCTAAGGTGGATGTTAGTTACGTTAATATTATTAGCTTACCTCGTATCTTTGAAGCTATCATAAATAAACGTTTGCAGTAGACAGGTAGTTGTGAAATTAATCAATCTCCTATTTCATTTCATACTAAGGTCCCTCTGAAAGCCAGTAGTGTAGCTGATTGCACCCCTTCCGTAACTCCCTTTACTGTAGCAGCAAGTAGAACTAAGCTGAAGAACAAAAAGAGATGAACGGCGCCATGCTGTTGCATCCTTTCAATACAGTTGAATCTCCAAAATGGATGTCCTGACAGTTTTGGAATTGCACTTTATTTTCTTCTGTTGTGGTTAATGTTTACAGAATAAAAATGTTTACAAATAGTAAAGATATCAGTTACAATAATTTATAGAAACATAGTTGGCCGATAAACATATAAAGTTTTCATATAAAGCAGGGCTGCCCAACCCTCTTCCTGGAGATCTACTGTCCCGTAGGTTTTTACTCCAACCCTAACAAACCCCACTCTAACCTCATTCAACAACTAGAGCTTGTTGAGCTGCTCATTAGTAGAATCAGGTGTGCCAAATTACTGTTGATATGAAAACCGACAGGACTGTAGATCTCCAGAAACAGGGTTGGGCAGCCCTGATATAAAGTATCGGAAAAAGTATTGTTCAGGTATCGTATCGAGGGTATCGGTTTTGGCATCGGTATCGAAACCTCCCCCCCCCCCGCCAAAATCTCACACACCCTCGATTTGGAGAATTGGCCACAGTAAAACGCGGAGCTGTGATTATGATTGGCCACCTGCTGTTAACAAGTGTTCCCCCTGCCTCAACCCACCCCGCCCATGCGTTTGACTCACTCCATCGCCACGCCGATACTTCCTGAGTCATCCGGAGGTTCCACCTGCCTGGGAGGAGCCCCGCTCTGCGGGTGAGAACTCGTTGGCGTGGCACAAACAGACCGTTAGCCTGGACATGCATTGCCCTGATAAAGCCCGTTTCCAGCTTTCTAAAATGAAACCAAGCCAAAAATTTTCAGACAATCGCTACATCTAATTTTACATAAATAGCCAGGTTAGTTGGACACTGTAAATTGTTACCCTATTCCTTTAAATTAAAAAAAGTATGTAGTGAAATATTCTTTCATTGTGTAATATTGTACTGTGATTTTATATTGAATATATATCCCCAGGTGACACAAATGCATGTTATGTCATATTTATCATGCCATAAAAGCAAATTGAAAATGAAATGGCTGGAAAGCAAGAGTTGTCCATAAAAATTTAAATTTTTCTTCCAGCTGCCACAACTCTGAAACTATGTATGTACAGTACAACATAGAACGCGGCATCTGAAATGCAATTTGTCATTTCAAAATGGAACCGAATAGCTTCAAGGCAATGCCAAGGCAGCAGCGTAATACGAGAAAGATCACTGCTGATTTGTTTCACAAGGAAGCAAAAATTATAATCTGGCAATCTGGTCTACGTTTGTGCATTGATGCAATTACACATCTAGAAAAGCTCATTTAAAAAACACTTTCCTTTGTGAGTAGGCTACATGCACCTCTATTGCATTGCATGTCCATCTTTTAACATGATTTTATGTTTCAATTTGGAAATCTGCTGGTTACTGACTCATTTAATATACCCAACTTTTAAATACATCATAATTGGACTATGCATACATGGTATTATGAAGTAACTGAACACCATTTCAGATTTTGTCAATATTTGTACTGTAGTTTCAGCAAGACTGGCTGTGAATAGAGGACTGAGACACAGCTCATAAACAGTTGGTCTCACGATGTCTTGCTGGGAAGGCTATTTGTATCCATAACACTAATTGGTGTCGTATCAGAAGAGCCGAGCCTCGTAGTTGCAGGTAAACAATCTCGAAAAAATGTTGCCTTCGAAGGCAGCATTTTAAGGCAGGAAGGCATCAATGCGTGTCTCATTCGAAAGTTTGCATAAAACGCTGCCTTCTAATGTGCCTTAGAAGGCAGAATCTCATGTATCCTTCTCCAGGTATAATATCCAATAAGTCTTTGCGATCACCTCAGGGTTCTCTATAGTTCTGTGGTTCTCTCCTCCGTAAAATTAATGGCGGCCGAAAGCTACGATGCTGTACTTGTCGTGGCCCCAGAGGAGCTTTTTTACAGTCTGAATATGCAGTAAACTCCATAATTTGTTGTAGTTATATTTAAAAATGAATTTTAATTATTTAATACACTGGAATAGTGTATCTCATGTTTTTACGCCTCTGTGAGCTTTCCATTAACTAGCCAGCTAACTTGCTAGCAAGCTGACGTAGCGTAATGAACAACCATAAACACTGATCTCACGTGACATCATCCTGCATTGAGCACACTCTACCTACAGTAGCCTACGCAGCTGGGGCACTGAAGACGAGTCTCTCCGTGAAATGGTACGGCGGATGAAAGGGCGGGCTGTCCGGCGCCTGGTACTCAAAAAACGTTGAAAGGTTGATTTGCCTCTTGTGATTTTTATAGAAGCAAACGGGATCCCAAAAGTGCACAGCGACAACGCACAGACTTCCGATCCTCCGCAAGTCTCTCCCATATCCACCGGCTTGCTTTTAAAGCACCTCTGCAACACTGGGTGCGTTTACATGCACTCAATATTCAGATCATATTCGGAATATGGCTGTTATCGGATTATTCAAATTGTCATGTAAACGCAATATTCCGAAAAGCTTTTTCGGAAAAAAGCAGTTATCGGAATATGAGAAATCCGATAACTACACCTGGATTTCTGCCGTGTTTTTCGTTTTATTGGTTGCATGTAAATGCTTATTCCGATCTAGTTTGTTTTTTTAAACCTGCGCATGTGCGTGTTTGACAGCAACAGCCATGACAACAGCTACTCCGGATACTGTTAGTAACGTAACGCTAACGTCAAAACAGTTGAGAGGTCAGAGAGAGATGTCAATCAACGGGAGAAGTCATTTCTGGAGCGAGGAGGAAACCCTCCTGATGTTATCCGAAATAATAAAGAGGAATATACTTCATCTCATAGATGGGGAAAAAAAGTTAGAAACGCGGAAATAATGAGCATGTTTACATGCACTCAATAATGCTCTTATGGGTTTCGTCGTCATATGGTAAATTAATTCACCGATTCAGAATGGAGAGGCAACTTCAGTATGGCTCGGAGATCATTTATGAAACTTTGTGGTTTGGTACAGAACATAATGAGCCCTGACGAAGTGACAGTGCGTCCAGCTGTACCACTTCAAATGCGAGTCGCAATAGCGCTGTACAAAGTCGGTAGCTGCGGGGAGTACAGGCTGATAGCGAACCAGTTTGGTGTCCACAAGTCTACGGTCTGAATCGGTGAATTCATTTAGCACCACTCTCTCCCACCAGTCCTTGCTCTTAACGCGCATCCAGCACGACCGGGTTCTTAACAGTGCTGGAGGAAGGCCTATTCTGGGTCCAATAATCAGCGCTTGTTGTAACGTTAAAGCTCTTCGTCGTCTTCTGCTCATAACACAGAACGCTTGAAGGACAGTGTTAGTTGCTAACCGCAACCATAACATCTGCCATATGACGACGAAACCCATAAGAGCATTCCTGTGTAACGTTACCATGTTTAACGTTACTTTCTTATACGTTATAGGCTGCTGTTCTTTCTTATGTAACTAACGTTAGGCTATAGTTAATGTGTTTACTAATTACGGTTACGCATACCAACCCGCGTGCTGTTTCTAGCAACCCAACAGGAAGTATAGTCACGTTATGTATAAACGTTAAAATATGTAATTTATAATATATAACGTTAGGCTAATATATGTTTCTAATTTACGTTTGAGTTACACATCGCGTTCAGGGAAAGAAATCGGAATATTGACAGAATCATGTAAACCTGGATTTTTCCCATTATCGCATTACTTAAGTGCATGTAAACGCATTTATCGTATTATTGCCATGTTCGGAATACTCCCAGTTATCGGAATATTGAGTGCATGTGAACGCACCCACTGTGTATTTGAAACAGTTGATGGATCTGACATGCCGCTATCCAGGGACAAAACCAATGCTTACACTTAAAAACTCGGGGGAAATGATTGCAATTAATATGTCTATACCTGTATCATGTTTACTGATATTTGAGAATATCTATAAACTGAGAGAATATATTTGAGAATTCTATAAACTGAGCGAATAATGGAACAATTAAAGAGAGGTTGGATCTTTTAAAGGAGGAATATTGTCGACTTTCAGCTTTTATTTGTTTTAATTTCAACCAACCGCCAATCAGTTGAGGAACTGTTTTGCTCCGTAGCTCTCAAATTTAGCACACAAGGAACGAACCCAATGCATTACATGCAAAGTGCATTATACTCCAGCAACTAAATTAGTGCCAAGGGTGGGTTCTTCCGAGCTTAGTGCTGCTGAAGAGCTCAATTAAAGAGAAACAGGCGGGGAGGAGGGAGTTTTAAGAGACCAGCATGAGAGGCCAAACCCATGAGATTTCACTAAATTAAATCAATGAAGTGAGACAATAAGCTTTCGTATATTCAATAATTGTTCTTCAGGACACACATATAAACTTACACACACACACGCACACGCACACGCACATGCACATAAACACACAATCCAGTGACAACCTACAGAAAAAAAAAAAGCAAAATAAATAAATTATATTTGTGTGTTTGTGGGTGTCTATTTCCATGATTTTACCTCCTGACTGAAAATCAATTGGCTTTCACACAGCTCGAAGGCCCTTGCAATCAATCCGATGTTACAATGCCTACAGAATGAGATCACAATGGCCCACCTACTTTTATTGTAGTGCTAACATCTCAATAAAGAGCTCTCAGTCTCAATAGGGAACAGGCAAGAGAGCAGAACGTCGTCCGGCATGAATCAACTGAATTGTCCTTCTTTTTATGTGAATTCAAGGCTGAAACTAACTCCTGTAGCATGAATCATATCACCATATCAATGTAACCTTAAAGGCCTTTACAACAGTTTCCAAATTCAAAATCATGCCAATAGAAAACAGGATTCATTAGCTCTCAAAAGCCAAGCTATTTCAATATCGAAATCATGCACATTCAGCTGTCTATCCATCACACAAAATCTTGACATCAACGTAAATACCTGTACATACATAAATGAGTGCATACACCGATAAGCACATATGTAGGCATAAAGATACTGCATGTACACTGCATATCTTACAATTCACAGTGCAAGTAGGCCCCAGAAGAAGCTACCAAGAGGAAATTCCAGACAGCAAAATTCATTGATAAAGTTTTTTTTACAATGACCAACAATCGCCTTCTCCTCTCTGCCTTATAGTACCCTGGGACCGTGAGGGCCTACAGGACATTCGTCAGGCTTCGTTCCGGTAGCGGCGGCGTTCATTATAGTGTAATGATGCGTTTCTTGGATCCGGCTAGGAAAGCGGCCACTGAGGCCCGGCGGAATGGCCAGCCTGGCTCAGATATGGAATTAATGCGTATACCATTAGACGGCAGCTGCCTGCCCAAAGCCTGAACGCTTTCCTTTTAGACCCCATCAATATTTAAAAGTCCTCACAAAGTCAAAAATATCACTTTCCATTTTCAAAGTCAATTAGGTCACGGATGAAAAAAAGGAAAACGTATGGTAATGCAATTTTGTGATGCAACACTTCAGCTTCCACCTTGAAAATGAGGCTGAGAGGCAAAAGAAATACTGTGTCCATCGAAGCCGGTTTAAATTTTAAATCAATCACATGTTGTGGGACCAGCCAATTTCCCACACATGGTAATGGCATGGAAATAGACACGTCTTGTCAACCCCAGTGGTAGTCGAGACATTCTGCACGACCCCTCTGCTGACCCTGAAAGTGCCTATGAATAATTATCTTGTAGTTGCATGCAAGGAAGAATCACACGGGAAAGTTCTCTTCCACAGGCCTACGCCTAACCAGGCCTTCAGTGGAAAGGGCTGCACGTCCCCTGCCATGCCCGGTCACCTGTTGTTAAAATATGGATAGCCGTGAACATTTAGGTCTATGTCTTACGTAATTTTTCATGCATGCATTATACTGTTATGATATCAATCGGATGATGAATTTCCAAGACTAAACATTACAAATTGTAAAATACTACAACAGATGATTGGACAAAATTATTATTATTAGTAGTAGTAGCAGTATATTATAATTATTATTGTTATTATCACAGCAACACTGACCTGATATTATGATCTAGCAACATTATCTGATCTAACATATGGCCTGCAGAAAAACATAGACTTGTTCCCACCTGGCCACGTGTAAAAACGCATTTGTCCTCACTATTGAGGTGAACTGAAATCCTACCGTTCTCTCAGAGCGCTAACCCCCTGCCTCAGGCATTCTAGCATCCTTCCAATTAAGCAGCTTATTAAGCGCACTCTCCAGGGGAGAGCCACTCGATGAGCCGGGCACCGTCTCCGCAATCCCTCCCGGAGTCACGCGGCTGGAGCTCGCGAGGAATTAGTCGCTCGCTCGATTCTCACGCCGCAGCGCGGGGGGACGCGGCCGCTTTAACGAGGAGCCTCTAGCTGGAAATTCACGCGGCGGCGACGGCGGACACCTGCGACTCAAGGTGAACGTGCGCTCCGCCGGTCACGCACACGCACAGCTGGAGGAGGCACGGCACGCGGGTGTGCATTTTGAGTATAGACATTAAAGGCTGGTGAGATTGATCTACTCTCGCTGGGAAACTAATAAAGGGCACTATCAAGACAGTCTCGTATGCCTGAAGGTTGGTTTATGAGTTTTGGTGATTTTACTTTTTGAAGCGCTCATATGAATTACCCCATTCAGGCCCAGTAAAGGGCAACTCCAGAGACATGTTTCAAAAGGTCCTATTACAATGTGCCAATACTGCATGGATCCTGGTAGAGAACGAGAGAAAACATTTCTCCAGTTGATGAATTATTGATGTATTTTCCATTTGAATGAACTTGCCATATTGGGTTAAATCCGGTGACCGAGAAGGACAAGATGTTTGGATAAAGTCAGTGTTGTGCTCCTCAAACAATTCAGCAACGACTTGTCCAAGCCCAAATCTCACATTTCATGTTGTGCCACTTGCTGAATCCAAATCCACGGCAAGGTTATTTGATAAGCCTTAATTCTCAGCATCACTTTTGAAGTGAAAAAAAAGTTAATTCTCATCTATCAAGCTCACTTTTCTTGCACAACACTTGCATTATAGTGGGGTACGATGGCTATATGAACATAGAACTGAACTGCAATGATAACTTGTGTTATAATTTGAGAAATAAATCTGAGTGCTTCTGTTGAAAAGCCCCATCTCTTCCATTAGCCTCAACTTGTGTAAACCACACAGAGCAAAATGACCAGACACTGGATAATCCGTGACTGTTAGCACACAGCAAATTTGAGAGGTTGCTCAATATGTCCGCCTGCATGTGCCTACACATGTGCCAAGGGCAATATTATCTTTTCTATTACAAAAGTTAAGGGAACACCAAGTTAATTTCAGGCCTTTCCTAACTGTCTTTTCCATAGTTACACCAGGAAGAGTGCCAATTACACAACTCAGGTCGATGCTATGATGCAATGTTGGCCGTTAGGTGTGACCATGGCAGCTTCACCACTAACCAACCTTCCATATAAAATACAATGTAGAATAGCTTTGAATTTGCTGTTCCTCAGAAGGTTTCCAGAGCCTTCAGTCATGCATTACGAATTTAGCTGAACAGCGAGGCTATTCTGTACAGCCTCACAGCTTGCTCCTAAAATGGAGGGGTCATTTCAGTAATACACACACCTCGCCCAAAGAGTACTGTACGTCTAGTAGTCGGAGACGGACTATGAGATGTGCCGTTTTATCAAGACATTCCTTTGAACAGAATTCTGATTAGTCAAGAAATCTAGTATTAATTACTCTCCCGATACAATTAATAATTATTCCGTGAAATGTTTTTCTGTTAGGCACCAGTTGTAAATAACGTTGACTCCAGCTGTTGGGATGATTTAGTCTTCCGTGCGGAAAGGTGTGCTTCCAGATGCAGGCATCGCTAAAGCTCCACGGAGTGACAATTTCACTGCTGATCGTGAATCTAAATATTTAGGGAAAGAAACATGAGCTTCACGAGGAGAGGATCAGCAAGCGCCATTCGACTCAAATAGAGCACTTACGCCGAGTGAGGAAATAGGAAATAAGGTGCACAACTACCGAACTGAAAGCTCAAGTCCGAGTGCTGGCAATCATTTCCAAATGAAAAGTTACATATGATGCATTCTGTCTTGTAAAAGTCCTTTAACAACTTGTAACAACTCTTTTTATATATAGCAATAAAAACCAAGGTGGAAAAAGTGAAGGACGAACAGGCTACATCTTTGCAGAAAAAACTATGGTAAAAGGACACATCAGGTCCTTTTACCATAGCCTGAAATAATGTGACCTTATGTTCTCCTTCTGCATGTATTCGTATAAATAAAAGTCACTAATATTTCTATGTTGATAAATAATAAATTGCACATAAAACTACTTGTCCCCTGGTGAAGGCTGCAACGAGCAATACACTCCGCAGGAATTCGTCAGCATTAAATACTTGAAGCACACGGTAATAAAGAACAAATATTAATGACCTAATTTCGTTCCAGTAAAGGGCAACCTTTACCTAGTCATTTTTCACAAAATCCTTATTACAATGTAGGCAGTTGGCCTACTGTGTACAACTAGACAAAACCAGGGGAGAGATGTCCCTCTCGGCCAAGGTATTCATGCATTTTCCCAAGCTCTTTTACTTGTAACATGTACATAACCCAACATTTTCTGGTGCAACTCAACTTAAAATTTTCATATTTATGAATGTTTTTCATTGGCTCTTCGCCATATAGCTACACCCAATCCAACCACATGAATCCTGAGTCCTGACCACAGCCGAAGCTGTGAATTGAGTTTCATCCTCCGATCAGACCTGTTCAAACTGTAACTGCTACAGTGCCCATCAGAATTATTGGCAAGGTCAATTAATATGAGCAAAACGTGCAGGATTACATTCAGTTTATTGTTTATCAAATGTGTTCTTTGGTCAGAAAAATGAGAAAATTATACAGTTTAATTGTGGTACAATTGATCAGAAAAAAAACTAATATTTATTGCAAAATAATTTTTAATTTGAAGATGTCACAATTATTGACACATTATTGATTAGTATTGATCATTTGTGTACCCTCCCTAGATTAATTCTACCTAAATTAAAGATTAGATGTTTCTCATATTGTGAGTGTAAGTTCATGCTAACAAATTACATGTTTTTTTCTCATATTTTCCAGGGTTGCCTGGTGGGCACTGCAACTACTGGGCCTACTGTAGACATGAGATCTGCTGGGTCAATGTTTCATCACAGAGGAAACTGTAATTGGAGGCGATAAAGCGGATGCCCGATGGCGGTGGGGGTTTACGGAGTCCCCGCAGCAACGCTGCAACATCGCTGGTGTTTCTCCAATCTACGGCTTCTGTTAGCTGCACGGAGCAGGCTAAAAATAGCCAGCCCAGATAGTTGGTTCCTTGGCTATCTGTTGCTTTCCCACCTCTAAAATCCCACTGATTGCTGTGAGTGTGCTATGGGAAAATCTCTCAGTCTCTCAGACTGCCATGGTGAAGATACCTACTTAAGGGCCATCCCTTCAATTCCTGACAGTCGGCAAAACCTTGAAGGCCAGTGGTGGGCTGGTCTCTCCCGCACCTACGCAAGGAAGTGTTCATTTCACCTTGAGACCCAAAGATCGGCCCACTCTGGTTCAGCTGTGAAGCACAGGAAACTTGTTCACTGTGAGCAAAGGCTAAACACCAAGCCAATCAATAACAAGCAGGCACAACTTGAGGATCATTTCTCCTTCTGTGATTTGAACCTGTGGCTGGAGCCTGCCACCTCCAATACTTCATTTGAGGCACTAAAACCAAAAAGGGATCTTCGTCCTGCCTTACACTGGCTATGGTCTTATTAAAACGGTGGCTGCGCATGATGTAAACTCTCACCTTGCTGTTACCTTGTGAACGTGAAGTGGGCCACAAATTTTATACGCGAATACCCGGCCTCAAGGCTATCACCAAAAGTGTACAGTCTGGACACCATTTTAATAAGCCACTGAACACTGGACGTACATGCACTGGCACAACATGGTTAGCTTTTAAGATAATGTAAAAAAGGAATATAGAATGACTGAAAACCTGAATTACAGCTCCATATGATAGGGAGGGATAAGGGGGCCGGAGTGACACGCGCACGCTCGCTCGCTGCTCCCGTCCACCACTCTCAGAAACAAGATGAAATGCTTCACCTCGAACCACACTCCTACATTTCACATAAAACACAATCCCAAGAGCCAATTTCATCCTGTGTCGACAACAACAAAATATAAATTCCTGATTTTTATGCCTCCGCGCCGACAACCCCTGAGAAGCGCCCATGCTCCCCCTGCAAATAACCTCATCTCCCTGGTGTCCAGATCCTTCTTTCTAAACTATTTACAATTTCATATCTGGTGATACGCCCCCCAGCAACCCTCCCCCCTCCAAACAGCCCCCCCCTTCTCACATCCTTCTATGAAGAGACAACTTTATGGAAGTCAACTCCAAGCGATGGAGGGAGATTCGTTAATAGTCATCCGAGTGGGCCGGATGGAACCATATCCATCACTTTTACGGGGGGTTGGCAGCGTAGCACGCATTATCGAGAGCCACATTTCGGCTGGGTGAGTCCCACGTGCCCTGCTGCACTCGTACCTAACGGAGTCGCACTGCGTGTTTCACCCATGGACAGGACTTACACCGTCCAGGTGAAGTTAAAATAACCTAGGAGAGGCTTTAGGCTTTCTGGCATTTAAACGCATCCCTGTTGTTGTGTGCTTGAAATAGTAAATCTGCACGCTTTTCCATTCAAACGACAACAGTGTGCCAAATAAAAAGGAAAAGAATACTAATAAAGTTGGTAAAACAATGCCAACACGTATTCAATTGCAACTTGTTAACAACTCGAACAACAAGAACAGCATTTTGGCTCCACATTAGATCAAAGGTATCAGATGTAGATCTGCTCTGGATATAAATTGTGCTTAGACTAATCCCGGGCTGTATAGCGGTTTTGTTCCTGGCATCAGTCAAGTCAAAGGTTCAGGTTGTCGGTCTGATTATTGATACGTGTGCACTGCATGTTTCCTAGTGCCCGTCATAATTACAAATGGAATCTCATTAGGGCAGAGCTGCGGAATCATGGCTGATATGAACACTGAAAGGTATCAAGGATCATGATTTAGAAAATTTGAAAATATTACCATGCCATACTCATTAACCTTTTTGCAGCTTTCTATTCTAATCTTTATGGCACTGATATTAAATGCTATTAAAATGAGCACAAACTGAAATTAATTTGGTCTCGTTACAAGTGTCTAATAGCAAACCAGGACACCGGTCTAATGCGACAAATGTGGTTGCTAGTGGTAATCAACAAATGCATTACACTACAGTGGTGAAATGATATACAATGCCACAGGCCCTCTCTTACATTAGCTCTATCTATGCTTGTAATAGGATTCTGCTGAGGAGAAGGATATACAAAACTAATGAATATTTAATATCTCAGTAATGGAAAGCAATCCAATTCACACATATAGGAGCTATTCTAATCACATAATTACACCAGGAATTACAAATCAGAGCTGATGCAACACGCAGTACTCAGCGGCAGCTTCTTTCAGTCTCTGATTAAAATGAAAGTGCACTGTATGGCTAAGCCCAGGTGCTTGTTCTCTAGAAGACGGTGAGCCAGTTTTGAAAGATGAAGGAAAGTTAATGTGCTCACAACGTGCCGCAAATTCGCTGAGTCGAGCTCATTTGATGCCACCTTCAGCCACCACCGCAAACAATACGTACGTTTGCTTTTTGTGTAGAAAGCAAACTTGTAGTGTTAACCACATCTATTTTACCCATTTTGTAAAAGGGCCCAGGGCATCCATATATACGCGTGTCAGCAGAATAGCCTGTAAATGTCAAACAATTGCAATTAAGTAGCCTCTTCATCTGTCGTATCTTTGCCGTGCCTTAATAGTACAGCTCATTTGAAGAAAGTCATTTTGACGATTGTGCAGGGCTGAGTTTTCTTGCCAAAGCAGCAGAGCACAACATCGGCTGTGAACATCCGCCGCCCCAATCCGCAGATATAGACTCCTGACGGCTGCTCAAAACCAGCAGGCCGAGTTTATTCCACTCCACATGGCCAGAGTGATACCGCATAAGAAAAACAAAATCAGCTCTGGCCGGCGGTAGTGCAGCCGCTATCAGCGCCAGTTTGAAAATCGTTCCTGATGCCCTCCCTCGCCTTACGCCCTTCCCAACACTCTAATGGGGCCTTCCCGCACTTCTTAAATTGATCCGGCTTGTGAGGTGAATTATAGGAGCAGGTGGTTTCCACTTTTTTTGGATGGGAAGAGAAAGCTCTGTATGAGGCATGTAAGCTCAGGAAGGATTTATCAGATTTTACACCAAGAGCGGCAGTCCCGCACGGTCTGGCAGGAAGTCATTCCATTCCAAAGGAGAGAGGGCGACAAGGCGCGATTCTGCCGGTGCCGCTGGGAGAGTACCGCACTGTTCGCACAAGCTAAAAATATTTAACTTCTTCGCAAATCGCGATGACCAGCCAGTGCGCAACCAATCATATGAATGGAGGAGGGCCATCTCACTAAGACACGTCACTTCCCTTCAAACCGTCGTTCGGAGCTTTTCATAAATGCTTCGGCTATCCTAACGAATTTGCTTAAGTTATGTTCCAGTTTGCATAGCTCGCTAACTAAACAAGCTGAAAACCGTTTTACCCAGCTTGCTAACTAACTATGCTGTAGCTACAGAAAGCAAATAAAATCTCCTCCGAACCTGACTGACACCAAGAGGGAACGCCCACCTTACGGACTTAAACGCTTTATTTTTCAGTACAAGCGGCGCATACCTGCGACACTACACGGCAAAGCGCTTTTGGTGTAAATCCGGCATTACGCTGTGCTGGATGCCACGGTTTGTTTGCCATCATGGTTTGTCTAGTGCTAACCTGACCAGTCACACTCGTAACCTTAGGGTACTATGAGCCTGACTAGGTTGATACATTGAAGCGAGATAAGTCCGCCCAACTTCTGAGGATGGGTTTTGCGAATAAACCAATAGTCAGTTACTTCTGGTGAATCAACATCTTGAGTAGATGGGGCCCCAATCGGGGAGATTCAAAATCACTGACCGATAACATAACAGTGGTTAAAACATGCTAGAACCAAGCAGCCTGTTCTTAGCACTGGGATTAGTTAGATGAATGGTATTAATTTACATATAAATATACAATTATGAATCTAAATTAATCAATATTTAGTACAGCCCATTACTAATTTGCAAGTTGGGAATGGCTGTTTTGCATTTCCCTTCTAGGTTGTGTTCCTATACATTCTCCTAGGATCAAGCAAGACAAATTAATGTCATGTTACTTTCTCTTCTTGACCCTCCCTGGTGATCTCTGCCTCATCTAATCTCCCTTAAGGTTATTCATTATAGCTGCAGACTGCGGAAGAGAGGGGGGGGGGGGGGCAGAGGACAGAAGAGGAGCTTTACACATTGGGCCAGTCTGTGACATAGATAATCACAAGGACAAGACATGTTAGCGATATTAGCATTGCATCACCATTTCCTTAACAGGTGGCTGAATTCCGCAATTCAGGGTGAATTGCAGCAGCTGTCATGTCATTACAGGTCTGGCTCACCGATCACTGCTGACGTCAAGTTTTTCCACTCGAGCAGTAACACAGGCAAAGTGCAAGAGTTTGTCATTTTCATGGCAACGCCGCTGATCCAAACCTTTTGGTCAGAAGTGACTGCTGCGTGCCGTGATTTTAAGTATTCAGATAAGCGGCTGTTTCCCTTTACTTCACTGAAGGTGAGAGCCAGTTTGTATTCTGCCTCAGTTTCAAAGCTGTGAACGGAAACCTCACAAGCTCCTTGGCGTTTGTTTGACACACAACAATCATGCGAGACAAGTGAAACACGACCAAAGGCAGATCTTGTTCAAACAGAACACAGAGCACCACTGGGGATACACACAAATGCAAATGAGCTGTAATGATATACACGTATGCCAAGTCACACCACCATACATTGGCATGCAGTCATCAGAAGTCAGGTCATTCCCATACTCAAGGACAAAATTTCTATTCATATTTATATCAGCAGCCTGAACAAAAGGGTGCAAAAAACGTTTGCCAGTGTCTCCAAGCTCAAAGTTGAGATGTGTACGACGCTATTATTACATTATTTTGAGGGTAACATACACATTTTATATCAGAGTGCTTATCCCTCCCCATTGTAGCTACGGCCTTCCTATGAAAATCGATAATAATTCTGCGACTGGTGTAACTGCGGCTACCACAGAGAATTCTGCAGCACGGATGTGCACCGGTTCATAAAATCAAATCATTGAGAAATATAAATAAAACATCATGCTACTTAGCACTGCAGCTCCACCTGGTAAACCAAACATGCTACTGTCCTGAAGGAATATGGCCACAAAAAAGTAACTGCTTGCATAAACAGTCCGCTTCCCAAAATAAAATCATAAAATAGCCAGCACTCACTTGATGTAGTTTGCACTTCTTAAATTACATTTTAGCTGTTTGGTGCCTGTCCACAAACTGATGTTTTGCGGTTTGGAGTCTTAAGCGTGAGTGAAGACGAATGGCAAAACATCAGCGTCAACTGCAACAAATACAATAAAATGGCCTTTAAAACAGCAAACTATATCAAGATAGTGTGGGCTACTTTTCATTTGATCACACTGGGAAAGCTGAAACCTTATATATACAAATAGAGGTAAAATTGTATGTATTTACAGAGAACTCTTCTGCCTGGAAAAACACAAATATTCATTGCAAGGCTTTTACAAGTGGGCTATAACTTACAAAAAATGCTAAGCAGATGAAAAGAGATTAGTTTCAAGTCTGACGTACATTCTTATGCCAATGTTATTTTTCCATTCGATAAAAATGTCCTCAATCTACAGTTGAGGCAGCTCAAGACAAACTACACACGTTGAGGTGAAAAACAAAATGAGATCATTTCTGTTGAGGTTTTCCGTTTAGCGGACTGCTTTCCTCAGGGAAAGAACTATCATCCCTGAGAGAACAGCTACAGATCTCATTCGTTTCACCTTTGAATTTGAGAAAAAGAGCAATCCTGTACAGGGACTACGGCTAGTCTGGAGGCTCACAGTATTCAAGCCTTTTCCTCAGTTAGTGGGAAAACAAAGGCCTGCCATTACCAAAGCAAGAAAACAAGGGAGACACCGATTCAGAAAGTGAAGTTGTGAGTGACAAGTAAACAAGCGAGTAAACAAGTACACAAGTAAATGTGTGAGTATGTGTGTAAGTGATTATGAAGCATAATGAGTCAGTGAGTGAGTGTATGAGTAAGACGATGAGTGAGTGACTATATGATTGAGACGGTGACTAAGTTAGTTCATGGGTGAGACAGTAAACGGGAGAGGAAGAAACACTCCTGTTTATAGTAGTTCTTCGTCGCGCCCTCATCGACAGTTCTGGGTCTCGAGCGCCACGTGACGGGTACGTCATAACGTTTCAGACTGACTTTTTGTGCGAGGATGTCTCTGCAGGTCTGGCCTGAAACATGGGTTGTGCGAGTTAATAAACATGTCGCTGTAAATCACCACTCTCCCTGAGATTTGATCTTCATCGCGACATTATAGCTGCAGGATTCTGACATCAAGTACCTTCAATAGCATCGCCTGTGATTTGTTGCACTGTGGCATATAATATAAATGGGAATATGGGGGAGGGAGGGCGCGGGGGTCATATCAATATTTCACTTTAAACAACAGTGTAATGGAAACCTGGTCGTACAATATCAGTCTTCAATGCTGCTGAAACCCAAGGCTACATACATATTGAGGCAGACATCAAAGTACAAGGATGCACACAAATGTCCATATGGGCATGTACATATGCATGCAAGCAACTCACCCCCAACACACACACACACACACACACAGCAGGACTCGTGTCTCGTATGTAAAATACTAAATTACGAGAAGGTGGGTATTCTGCAATAAAAAAGAAAAAAATGGTGAATTATCCAAGGATGCCTGATTTTTCATCTATTTATTACCCCACCCCATATGCAGACAAAGCTGCTTTGCTTGCCTGCCGGTCCTCTATCTAACCCACAGGTGGCGGCACTTTGGCATTTTCACTCCTGTAGCCTTGTGAATTGACAAGAGCAATAGGACAAACTGAGAGGATTGTTTCACAAACCCAGCTTAGCTAAAATTATTTTCCTTGCTTGTCTAAATCTTCCCAGCATTAATGCTAAACAGGTTCTTAGAAACCACTGGAGACTGGAAATATACATTATAAAATATCAGCAGAGGCCACCATAAATTAATCTACTAAATCAGTAGATGTGAAGGCCCTAGTCACATGCCAGAGAGTTCAGAAGAATAAACAAAATATGTATCTGCTTTATAACCCAAAATTTTCAAATATTCACGTGTTCAAAGCAAATTGCTCACCAAAATATTCACTTGAATCTCCCCCGGCTGGGATCAAACTGTTTATTTATTTATTTTTGGTTCTTTCTCTCTTTGTTGCCATCTCTTGCAGACACCTTTATCTAGGGCCAACATGCAATGTTTACTCTTTAAACAGCTGGAGCAAATGGGATTGTGTAACTGGCTTGTGTAATGTGTAGGTCTGCAATGTCCTGCTTGTGATTTAAACCAAAACCAGTCTCCAGTCTCCAGTCCAGTGGGAAGTGTTTTCACTGGACGTTCATCAGCACAGTGTCCTTTGGCAGGATATTCTTGACAATGTAGTTTGCAGCTCTCGGGTCATTCCTGACCGACAGAGATCTGTTTCTTGAGTCCTTGAGTGCGATTCAAGGACTCAAGAAATTAGGTTACCTGAGTAAGTCATATAGTCAACCGCTTTAACTGATCAATGTGCTACTCAGGGACCCAAGAAACCAAGTGACCCGAGTTAGCAGTGTATATCAACTGCTTTATTTGATCAATTGCTGTGCTACTCAAGTGCTGAGTAACAACAAAAGCCAGCAGGAACTGGATTGAGGACCACTGGATTAGGGCATCATGCGCATGGTGCGTGGCTCTAGCAACGACTGTACTGGCCTTCTGACTGACAGGCCTGAGCCACAACACCACGGAATGTTACCACTATAAGGGCTCGCAGTTACATAATTGCGGTGGATTTCTTTATAGAGTGAGTCGAAATACACAAATCGCACCGCAGGTACCAGAGGCAGAGTGCCTGTGTCCTTAAGGAGTCCCTACACAAGCTTGATGCGAAGAGGCGTCATCTCCGGGCTCCACTTTGCCCCTTCTCACAAAACTAACGTGACCAGGTCATGTGTATGCCTTCTAAACCGCAAATGCAAAGCCCCAGGGAAGGACACACTCCATCTGGGAATGACAAGCGACCCATCTGTGAAAACCCTGACAGAGTTCTTTCTTACGGATAGTCGTGGAATGCAGAAACACGAGGAAGTTGCCGAGACAATAGGCGAGAGTGTGCAGTACATTTAACGTGACCAACTGATGCATAGGCAACACTGGGAAATTGTCTGAACAATAATCGGAACTGACCACACCGACATAAATTTGAATGGAACATTCCGCTTCAAGACATACCTCATTAGAGCTGGAGTGCCACTAGAAAGGTCACATGACCAGTGACCGTCCTGATATGTACTGAAGAAGGGGAGTCTGGGACTTTATGTCCTCATGGCACAAACATTATCTGACCTACACAGCATGATCAAAATGAAGTATCTTGGATTAGGATTAAAATTAAACTGGTCTGACCATACAACTACACTCAAAACCAAATCAACCTCAACTCAAACAATATATGATTTGTTGGCATCATGTACTCATATACAGGTGCAGCTCAAAAAATTAGAATATCGTGAAAAAGTTCAATATTTTTTGTCACTCATTTCAGAAAGTGAAACTCATATTATATAGATTCATTACACATAGTGAAATATTTCAAGCCTTTATTTCTTGTAATTTTGATGATTATGGCTTACAGCTAATGAAACCCAAAATTCAGTGTCTCAGAAAATTAGAATATTTTGCTTTAACATATTTTTAAAGTATCATATTTAATATTTGGTCGCATATCCTTTGCATGCTGTTACTTCCTGAAGTCTGTGACCAATCAACATCAAAAGACTCTCGATATCTTATTTTCAGGTACTGTTACAAGCGATACTATAAGCTCTCTGCATTTGAACTGATCCCTGTGAGAATTGGGGGGTAAGACTAGATTCAGCTGTAAATTACGCTGGTACAGTATGGAACACATGACTGGTGAAATGGCTGTACGTCATCAAGGGTCTAAGGTATCAAACGAGCCCCAAACCATCACTCTGCAGCCAGATATGGAGTAGATGTGGATGGATCCCTTTAAGGGTTGTTTATCCTGACTTTTTTCCCCAGAGTTCTATAGGAAAATGAGTCAGGAGAAATAACCCTTGCAGTGATCCATCCACATCTACTCCATATCTGGAAACAGAGTGATGGTTTGGGGCTCGTTCGATAGCTCAGACTCTTCATGACTAACAGTCATTTAGCCAGCCATGTGTTCCATACCGTACCAGTGTAATTTACAGCTGAATCTAGTCTCACCCCCCAATTCCCATAGAGATCAGTTCAAATGCAGAGAGCTTATAGTATCGCTTGTAACAGTACCTGGAAATAAGATATCGAGAGTATTTTGATGTTGATTGGTCACAGACTTCAGGAAGTAACAACATGCAAAGGATATGCGACCAAATATTAAATATGATACTTTAAAAATATGTTAAAGCAAAATATTCAAATTTTCTGAGACACTGAATTTTGGGTTTCATTAGCTGTAAGCCATAATCATCAAAATTACAAGAAATAAAGGCTTGAAATATTTCACTCTATGTGTAATGAATCTATATAATATATGAGTTTCACTTTCTGAAATGAGTGACAAAAAATATTGAACTTTTTCACGATATTCTAATTTTTTGAGCTGCACCTGTAGTGTCATAATAAGTTCTCAATATTCAAAGACACCCCAAAAACTAGACGGGTTTAGAATTTGTAGAACAAGAACACTTTCCTCGGATCTTTATCAGCTTATAGATTTTGACTTTTTACTTTCATAAATAATATGGGATCTTTTACTATGCAGAATCTTTAAAGATCCATCAGATCCTTTGGTCTGCGCTTAAAGACTGCACTCTTCAATTCAAACCACTAATTTTCAATAAGGTTCAAGTTAAAGTCGGGGGACTGAGATGGCCATTAACAAAACAGTCATTTTGTGGCCAGTTAACAATTCTTGGTAGATTTCGAAGTTCGATTGGAAACGTGTGTTATGTTCAGACGACACCAAAATGGAGCTGTCAGTGGAGGCAACTTGTATGTATGTAAGTATTCTATTTAAGCTACCTCATAAAAAATCACAATTAAAAGTTTGGCACAATACATATTGAACATGCAATATTCTTCAGAGAGAGACAAAGAATTAGATGGAGAGTATCTAGGAACCACAGCAGACAAACCCAGCTCATATTTTCCTCTCTGTTGCCCTCCAAGCAGCTCATTAATTTAAACAACATCTCCTCCTTTTCCCTGGGATCTCATTCCCTTTCATGTTACAATACCACTGTGTAAATTGCCTTTGTTTCTTTGGACCAGATTTACGGTTTGTGCTGCTAAGGAGCGCACTCCGTTTGGCTTTTAAAATGTACCATGCAATGTTATGAGGGGCACAATGCAGACTGTAAATTGGAAAGCCCGGATTCTTTTTCTTCTCGATTGCTCCGGGACACCGCGTCTACGTCGTAGAAACGGTGCATGCGCGGCAGCCCTACCGCAGTCTTCGCGGACGCATTTCCCCCCTACGGTGAATTACTGCGTATCTCCGGACGCTCCTGTCTGGGATGGGATGGCCGTCAATAGAGGGGAACTAAGCTTGCGTGCGGTGTGAAAGTCAGCAAGGGGCCACGCGTGACATAACGAGCCCTACCACGAGGCAAACGCGTGTTTGAGCCATGTCGTGCCTGCCCGTCGACAGCAAAGAAACCCGTTGTCGCAAGGCAGGGAGAGTCAGGCTACGTAAACATACATCCGAGTGCTGAAATGAGGTGAAATCCATTAGACGTCTCATTAAAATTCTATTTGAAGCTGCAGTGGGAAGGCGAGACATGACAGCACACGCAGGGATGGGAATAAAGACTCCTGAGGCGCGGAAGCTGCTAACAGGGGCCGAAAAAGAGTTCATGCCTGTTACCTTAACCTAAGTGCATTTTCAGATGGGATGGGGTACATTAATATTGTATGGCCTATATTTATTTCAACCCGCTTGTTTTGGCGGACCAATTTAATGTTAGAACCTGCATGCCCAAATGGTCCAAAAAGACAGAAACCAAAACCAACGTATTTAAATACAAAATTACACAAACAAACCAACAATCAGAGAAGTCTCCCGACTTGACAAAATGGTTTTATGTCCTGCTCTGGCTATTACATTATAAACAGTGATACATCTGCCCACACTGTCAAGTCATCCTGTATAGAAATGACAGGGAGTGAAACATGGTAAAACACGATCAGAGATGGGGCGGGGGTGTAGATGTCATGACTCATGCTTATGTGGGCCAGTGGCATCGGTCCATCTTAACACGCCACCCACCCATCTGCCCGCTTCACGCCAACTCAAGCCCACCCCCGATGGACACGCAAGCTGTGTTGTGCTTTGCCCGAGCCGTCAAAGTACGACTGCTTTTGAAAAGCGTAGAGAAAGCGAGGGCACGCCTCCGTCCACCCGCCCATCCAGGCTACCTGTGGAGCGGTGCTAACTGTGTGCGTGGGGGGGGGCTTGGAGGGTGGTGCGTGCGATCAAGGCGATAACGCACCGCCACCTGAAGGTCGTGCTGACCCCGCCCCCACCGCACGCCTTGAAGTGCGTCTGAGAGCGTCCGCCCGTGACTCACCGCCGGTTACCAACTGCGGTGCTTCTGGCAGCTCGCTCCTCTCCTGCGCCAGAGCGGAGTCACGGTTTCATACCTCCCACGCGGTTTCTCTCACACACATGACAACACGCATCCCTGAGTGCACGCACGCCGGGTCCCTGAGTAAACCAAATGACACTGAGCCGAGTCACGCAGTCATACCGCCGAGGAACAGTCTCGACGCTGTGGCCTATACTGGTGCTGAAAGAATACAACAGACTTGCACGCCTCTCCTCCTTCCCTGCCAACACGCACCCAAGCCCACGCAAACACGCACACACAGGCTGCCTTGTATCCCACCGTTTCTTTCCTAGGTTCAACACAACATTGTTACACAATAGGATACCTCTGGCTTTTCTACTCGCCTAGTCTGCACCACTCATACCATTAGTGCACTACCTAAATCCATTACATTTCACAGACTGTTATTAATCTTTTTTCAAAACTTAAAAAAAATACATTCACAGCTCTCCAAAGAAACTATGGTAGAATATACGAGTGTAATACATTCTAATGATATTAATTTCTGCCCTATTCTGGGAATATTTGGCAAAGTTTAACTGAAATATTTCTCATTACCAATGTCACAAAATATCTGGCATAGGCTACTGAAATTGAGCTGGGCTCACAGATTTGTCATATTGGAGTGGACTGTCACATGGATCATGACTTGTCCACCTTACCATACAGCCAGATTATCACGCAGACAATAGTGCTATTAAATGTGAGAAAAGCCACCACTGCACTTTCCCTTGCTTTTTTTTTTTCCTTTTTTGCAGATTAGCCTTATTTTAAAACTAATTCTGGGAACAGAGTATGTTAATAAATGCAGAAGTTATACCATGTGGGATGTATCAAGGCTGGTGGAAATTACAGAAAATATAACTGTGTGTATACGATATCCTGGTTAACCTCGTTGATAATCTCAATACTTAGTTATTTTTTTTCATTTTGTGAACACACCACCTGACTATGACACACACCTTCAGAAACCAGTCGTCCCACACCATATATAAAATGTATTTAAATTGAACTTCCTGTTATTCAGAACTACTTTTATTGGTAAATGGCAAACTAAATGGTATTCCCATCTCATTCTGTGTCCGTCTCAATCTGCCGGTTACATTCCGATATGATATCCGATATTTATATAATTCCTATACTTCCATTTGTTCCGTAACGATTCAATTATAAGAAGGGAAAAAAATATCAACTGACATAAAGATGCATGTCACAGAAGGGTGTCATTGTGTATGAGCGTGAGAAACAGCTGGCCTGCAAAATGAGGGCGAATCCCGTGCACCCAAAACAATCAGCCCATTTAGGCCCGCCGCATTATCCAAACGTTGGCGGCTGTGCTGACGGAGAGCCTCGTTCTTGGCGGAGCGGTGCCGCATTCCCATTCATCTTCTGTTTAAGGACCTGAATTCACAACGAGCTGGTCAGAACTTCAAATCCCAAGCCACACTGGGCACGGCTGAGCGCAAAAACACCTACAGTGGGTGTCAAAGGGTGATTATTTTCCAAGTAGGTCAATTATCATGACAAACACCCGGCCGCAGGGAATGGCCGATCATTTGTGCAGTGTGGTCACTGCAGACTGTGCGAGACCACTGAAGTGACAGTTAGCAGGTGTTCATCTTTATGCATCTGTATATATTTTCTGTGATGTAGCTGGAGGCACGCCTGTGTGAGTAAAAAGATAATCTCTCTGCGGTCTGGCAAAGGAAACGGTGTGGGTAAAAATAGCCAACGCTGCGATTTGAACTACGCTAGTACACCAGCCGTGCAGAATGAAGTTTGTTAAACGTTACATTTGCTTTTGCTGGAAAAACATGCTATACAGTCAGGCAATGTGGTATGCTCCCACAACACAAGAAACACAAACCTATACAAATGTACAAAACGAAAGGTGGACGATCTGTACAGTTTCAGGAGCATGAATCAACACTTCAGAAAGTTTGTGGTAAACAACAGTGGGAGGGGGTTAGTTGTATGCAAAACAGCAGTCTTTTTTGAACACATACGCAAACTTCACAGTTTTCACTGAACTACATAATTTGTTGAAACGTATTTCATGAGTGACATAAATGCTCTGCTGAATATTGTTCTGCAAATTACTTGCTGTTGTTGAAATGAGATCAGTACCCAGGCGTAGCCAGATGTGATTTTACTCAAGTGCCTAAGGAAGAACGAGCATTTTAAATTCTGAAATGTGTGGAAAAAAATCTTACTTTAAAATCTCTCATTGGTTTTTAAAGAGATAACCTGCCACCGCTTATCAAATGCTCATCTCCTCACCATGTTCAAACGCAGCGCAGTCATTACCAGTCAACCATTACAAATAAGTCCAGAAGTGACATATCTCAATTATTAGGAAATAAGTTAAATTAGGCACTGCACCCAGAGGCATTGCCATATTATCCTGACAGGCAAAAATGCAGCATTTTTAATGAAGATCTTTTGTTTTGTAGTACAGTATCAGTTTTTCTTTATTTCTTTTTTTTCTGTTTCATATTTCAAAAGAAAGTAATAAAGTGTTATGGAAAAAAAGTGTTTTGAAAAGTGTTATGAAAAATCTGCTAAACCTTTGGAAATCAGAACAGTGCTAAAGAACAGTATTACTGCCACAATAATAAACACTAAAGGCATTTCCGAAATTTCTTTTAAAATCTAAATCCATTCTTTTCATTTAGAATGTTTTTTTTTTTTGTCTCCACAGACAAAACTACTTTAAGCAGCTAGGCTTCACTTTTGATTCAGAAATTGGCTCATACCTTTTATGCAGACATTTGTCACTGGCTTCAATATTTGATTTTATTATGTTCCACAGTTTTGTCTTCCAAAGAAAGCCAACTCACATACTTAATTCAGAGTTTTGTATCATCAAACCACACCATACCCTCCCCTCTCCTTTCTGAAAGAGATGTTTACCTCGGGATAAAATTATGCCACTTTCACCTATGACCCAAAGCACCCAGGTGTATTTTCCAGTCAGTTGGTACTTTGCGGTTAGTTTACAATTGCGAGGTATAAAAAACAAGATGGCCGTATACATTTTCAGCACCTGCAATCTGTCCTCTGCCCTACACAGCGAAAAATGGTTCCAGCCCATACACAAACCCCCTCTGACATCAGTTGTCACCTTCCTTATGCCGAATCCTGTCCTTGAGCTAAAAAGTACCGAAACACTTAATTAATTCATTAGTGAGGCTGCATCAGTTAGTCAGCCATAGACTACCATTTGAGGTCTGGAAACAGACAATTCTCAGTAACCATTAATCACTGAAGGGTGTTGGCTATAGTTCACAAAACCAAACCTTTAAAACTCAGTGAAATATGAATAGGCCGTAGAGGCCATTGAAATTCTATGTCAATAACGTTCCTTGCCAGCCTCGCTTGATGAATCACATTGCATTTTATGAGCAAGCTTTGGACAGGGTAGAACGGAACATCATATTTACCAAGCTAACTAATGAGAAGATGGAGATTTTAGGACAGGAGCGAGCGAGACATCTTGCATTGGTCTTTATTATGCCTGTCCATGCTTGACTCTGTACGACACCATGGGTCTTGTTTATTGTATGATTTGGGACAACGGTGGGCCTACCTGTCGCTGGACGACTCCCAGGGTATCCCAGGCTTGATTGTATAGAGCCTCCAGGGTTTTAGGGTCACTCACATTACGGTTTTCCCTGAAGCCATCTCTAATTCTTCTCAAGGCATAAGTCCTGGAGAAATAAATATGAACTGTGAGATGTGGAATCTGAGTGGAACAAACAGTGTCTTCTCTGCTAAGCATTAGATGGCTCTCAACAACATATATATATATATATACAGTGCCCTCCACAATTATTGGAAGCCCTGGTAAAGATGAGTAAGAAGGGTTATAAAAAATTCACCTTTTGGTGAATTAGCTTAATCTCACACTGAAAAAATTACCTTTAACTGAAGTAAATTTATTCTGATAAAATAAATCCCTCATCAAGAAATTATTATTTTTAACAAAACCATGTGTGCCACAATTATTGGTACCTCCAGAAATTCTTATGAACAAAATGTAACTGAAGCATTTTTTCCATTTATACTTTACTTTTTATAGTTTATCAGAGTGTTTAGGAACTTTCAAGCAGTAATCCATGACTTCCTGTTTCCCTGGGGTATAAATATGAGGTGACACAGAGGCCATATTCCCTTATTCATACATCAACATGGGAAAGATAGGAGAACACACAAATCAAATGAGGGAAAAGTATGTTGAGCTTCAAAAGTCAGGGAATGGCTATAAAAAAAATTGCTACTCACCTGAAAATGCCCATATTAGGGCAATACTTAAAAAGTTCAAAGCAACGAGAACTGTTATAAACTTGCCTGGAAGAGAACCCAAGTTTATTTTGCCCCCACGCACAGTAAGGAGGGAGGTAAGAAAGGCAAAAATTCCCCAAGAATCACTGTTGGAGAATTACAGAGGAAAGTAGCATCTTGGGGTCATCAAGTCTCCAAAACTACCATTAGACGTCACCTCCATACCAACAAATTATTTGAAAGGCATGCCAGAAAAAAGCCTTTCCTGGCATTTCACCACAAATGTAAGCGCCTGGACCTTGCTAAACGCTACTGGAACTTTGACTGGAACCGTGTTCTATGGTCAGATGAAACGAAAATTTTGCTTTTCGGCAACCAACACTGGGTTTGGCGTAAAAAGAAGGATGGCTATTCAGAAAATAACCTGATCCCCAGTGTTAAGTATGGTGGAGGTTCCGTGATGGTGTGGGGCTGTTTTTCCTCCAAAGGCCCTGGGAACCTTGTTAGGGTACATGGCATCATGAACTCCATGAAATACCAGAAAATCTTACATCTGAATCAGCCAGGAAACTAAAACTGGGTCGTCGTTGGATCTTCCAGCAGGACAATACGGACATACGTCCAAATCAACACAAAAATGGTTAACTGAACACAAAATCAAGCTTCTGCCATGGCCATCTCAGTCCCCTGACCTAAACCCCATTGAAAACATGTGGGCTGAGCTGAAAAGGAGAGTGCACAAGGGAGGACCTAGGACTCTGGATGATCTGGATATTCTGTAAAGAGTGGTCTCAAATTCCTTGCTCTGTATTCTCCAACCTTATTAGATGTTACAGGAGAAGACTCAGTGATGTTTTATTGGCAAAAGGAGGTTGTACAAAGTATTAAATGCAGGGGTGCCAATAAGTGTGGCACATGTGGATTTGTTAAAAATAATTATTTCTTGATAAAAGATTTTTTTATTCTCAGAATAAATTTACTTCAATTAAAGATAGCAATTTTCTCATTTTTTCAGTGTGAGATTAAGCTAATTCACAAAAAGGTGAATTTTTTTATAACCCTTTTTACTAATATTTACCAGGGGTGCCAATAATTGTCGAGGACAGTGTATTTATCACAGCCAGTGACTATGACATATAATAATGGCAACCCACATATTCATATGTAAAGAACAACACACAAAATGAAGTCAGTCATGCTAATAAAAGCTTCACAATTAATTAGCTAAAGTTTTGGTTTTTGAGTGTGGTACACACAAATGTTTTGCTTGTGGAAAAAAGGTAGACAGAGGCAGTAAAATTTAGCAACAATGCTCTGAGCCTAGGACAAAACAATTTGCTGCCACCCCACCAAGGAGGGTTTTTCTCTCTTTATATTTTAGGATTCCATCCTCACATTTTAAGTGGTGCTCATATACGCCCCCTGCTTTCGGCTCGGGAGAGTGAAGACAACTCACGGTTCACCTCTGAAACACGCGATGTCAGCCAGCTGCTTATTTTTACACCACAGTAACCAGCCACACATACGCAGAGCAGGGTTGGAGGAGACCCAATCACTCGTGCACAGAGAGCAAGCCATGGCGCCCGGACAGCCAACCGGGGTAGCCGGAGCAATGAACACTGCCATCCTGCCAACTGAATCCCTCCCATATATCCCTCCGAGACTGTGGTGCATTCACAAGTCTTTCTAAAAATGCATTTTGAACTAACATCCTTAGACGACTATTCTTTTTTATTATCCGGAAAACATGGAAACTGCCAAAAGACTGCCCTAAATTGGAGTGCTGAGCACAAAGGTGCAATCGATTCAAAATACAATCAACAATCTTCCATTGACTTTACAAGCTCCAAGAACCTTCTCTGCGTGTGTAAAACTGTCATAAGGATTAAAGTTTATCCGTACTTTCTAGGCGATGTGCTATTCAGTTGAGGAACTGCTGTGCAGTGCAGTGAGGCTGGCTGCGGCACAGCTGTGGCAAGGAGTCGGGTAGGGTGACGCAACATTAGCTATAACATCGCTAAGAGAGTCAAGGCTTCCGCCAGCAGGCGCACCCTGCTTCATCCCTCAATAGCAACTCTCATTCAGACTGCAGAAGGTAAAGGTAGCATTTAGTTGATTTCACATGTATTGGTGGGGTCCACATATTAGTTCTCTCCCTCTGGAAATAATGAGGGACGTTGCAGCGATGTGAAAGGCTAATTGCTATTGGTCATTCTCAGGGTGAAAAAAGTCTTTCAGTATTACGTTTTGAGAAATCAGACAACGTATTACGATACTGTATTATATTATTTTGCTTGGCTATTCATAAGACATTGTAAATTCTAGATAAAAAGGCTTTTACAGCTCATCTTACGATGCACTGTTATAGCACAGATCTATTTGAGAATAGACACTGTATTCCTGGGGTTTAACCTTGACATGGTTTAACAGCCCATACAAGAAAACCAATATTTAGTTTTAATATAATCATTTTAATTCCCAGAAAGAGAGAGAGAAAAAAACCTCTTTGCAAATCTGAGGATCAGTTACATCCATTACACTTATCACACTTATCTTTTGCAATACAGTCTGGTCCTGCTATAGAGAGAAACAGAGAACAGTCAAATAGCCTCTCTGTAGGCTACTGTAGCACTGTAAGTTCTTCTTTTAAAACCCATTTCTTGTGTTACACACATCATAACCTCTCAACTGATACATGTGCACCTAGGTGAGAACTGTATGAACTGTCACTCCCAAAGCTATATAGGAAAGAGTTTTTGGTGGGTGTGTGGCTGGCGGCACCATTAGCTCAATGGAGAGCACACAATTTGGGACATACTGATGTGGAGAGACAAGCCGCATTCTACATACATAATCAAAAAAGGGAAAAATACCTTCAAGCCAAATGCAGTATTTAGTGAGTATTGGTTGGGTTCACATCATCACAGATCTTATATTAACAAGAGAGGAAAATAAAGATGCCTCCAGATGGCAAAGACAATCTCTTACAGCCTTCTGAAGAGCTCACAGTGCAGTACCATTTCACATGCCACGCTATTTCTATATTCCCAAAGACTACATGGTAGGAACTGTCTTTAATGCGAGTCGTGTTTGAAGGAGTGAACCATTTTATTGTTCAGGAATAGAAAAATAACCCACTAACATTTGGTAGGCCTATAGGTTAACCGTCTCTACCCAGCCACTAAATCTCTAGAGCTTCTGGAAAGGGAAGTTAGTTTGAGAGACAGGTTCTAGCACCAGCTAGTGTCATAAAGGTCAGTTGTCGAGTTTGTTTGAATCACCCCTTCCAGTTGGAGCCCCACCTACACAAGACCATGATTAGTCAGAAGAAGCAATCGACCATCGTTGGTTTACTGGCAAAGAAGTTGGGCACTTATCTTTCATCAGAGTCAACATGGTCAGGCTCATAGTACAGTAGGATTAGAGCCTGAAAAGTGAAGCTAGGGTTATTTATTAGTTAGTAGTTATTGACTGGAGTAACTACACCAGGTTAAGACCTGGAGCGGAGTTAATCTTAGCCATGACCTTCTGTGTAAACAGGGGGCAGCTGTTCGCCTCCATAGCGTTACATTTAAAGAGTGCCAGGAGTGCTTTTAAATGGGGGAATAATGGGGTTTTATCAGTCCGCTCATTAAGGGCAGGAGGAAAAATGGTCAGGCCGATGTTCGAGAGCGTAAAGGCTGCATATCAGTTTTCCATCAGCGTGCGCAGACAGCGTGGCTCTGGCAGGAATATGCTCTGCGCAGTCATGTGTGTACATCAAAACGCCCCCCAGTCTCGCAGAGGCGCTCTGGTGGTGAGACGCACTGACAGGCTCCCCTTATTGACAGCCAGGAGAAAAGCTTTCTAATGAAACAGCAGGCAGAGGGAAAGATCCTTGAGAGCCAGATAATAGCAACATGTGAACACCCTTCGTTGCGAAAGAAAACACAAAAAAGCAAAAGTGTTGCCCAGCGAGAGAGAAGGCGGCCTCAGCGGTCAGAGTTACGTCTTTCTAGCGGTGACGGCGAAACAAGAGAGAACCTCTTGTACCAAGCACACTGCAGTACAGCTCTACATGTAAGATAAGATCAGCATGAACACCCACAGGTATATTGAAGTTGAATTGATCCATTACTATCAATCAACTGAAAGGTCATGTCCATCCTGCAAAGTGCATTCTTATCCTGCTGTGCAATTCACTACATATTACTGAAAGGCCGGGTTAACCGGTGACCGCACAATATCAGATCTTTTAACATTGGCGTTAATATGTTGGTGTGTCTCTTTTCTTTGTATGCGACTAGACGTGTGTCAGACTCAGCACATATGCGTGTGTGTGTGCACGACTGCACGTGTGTGCTGATGTATCACCGTGTGTTCGCTGGTGCGTGTGAGCGAGGGTCGGGTTGCTATGGGAGGCAAGAATGACTAACCGCCACCCCTCGGTTCTGACATTTGCCACTCAGCATCTCTGGGAGACCAAATGGATAATTAATGCCTCTCCAACTAACACGGGGGAGGGGTTGGGCAGCAGGGGTTGATCCTTCCTGCCGGGCGCTGGCAGATGGTGCCAGCTGTTTAATCCCAGCAAGGGGCCAGAGTCACTGGGCGTGACCAGGACAGGGTAGAGAGGGGCCAGGGTGGAATCATCCAGCAGGGCTTAATTTGGCTTAACTAGCCTACCTTGGGACAAATTAAGGTGCGTATAATTACCCACTGCTTCAGACAGTGAAGTGCAATACCATTCCATATACTTTTAAAACTGTTTTGACCAGCTTCAATCCATGTTTCTGCTCCAACCCCAACGTAAGCGTGAGTTGAAAGCAAGGACAGGCAGGAATCAAGCGACAATGAGACGGACAGATCTGAGCAAAATGGCTAGCTGCGTGCTCGCTGAGTGCGACAAAAGAGAATTTTCGATGTTCCGAACAGAAAATCAGTGGTATGGAAGCATTTCGGGTTTAAAAAGAAGGAGGGTGTACTTGACAAAACCGCTGCAATATGCAAGATCTGCCAAGTAGAAATCAGATACATAGGCAACACCACAAACATGATAAACCATTTGAGCCGGCGACACACCATTGACGTGAAGGACAGCAGCGTGTTAGCAAGCTAAACTCGGGAGTCATTGACACTTCCCCTGAGTTTCCTGGAGAAATGGCCAAACAGTTCTATTTTTTTGTATAATTGTTTTTATTCGTTTTTATACACACACCGTGTCCAGACAGTTAATTGTAAAGTGCTTTCTGATATTTAAATTTAAACCATTTTCTATTCAAAATCAAGTAGACGTTAGAGACAAAAAATGAAAATATTAAGACGATTTCCAATGTCTTACGTTCAATTAATTATTACTACGTTAACTGTCCGATTCACTTAATGAATGTCGTGGAACCTAGATACACCATACCATGCAGAAAACATTTTAGTGAAAAATGTATACCTGCTCTGTATGAAGAGGTGAAGAAAACTGTTCGACTGTCCTTGCAAAAACGCTACGAGAGTAGCTTTAACTACGGATGGATGGGCATCTTGCTTCAACGAAGGTCTAGATCGTACTAAGATTTAGGAAAGTACTATGCATGACACTAACCTATAGGCTATTTAATTTTTCTTGGCCCAGTTTAGTAATTGTTATACATTTTGCCATTTTCATTTTGTAAATAAAGGAAATGTATTTGGGTACCATGTCTGACACTGTTTGAAAAACAATAACCTAAATAGGGCAACTTTAGAAAATACACTATTAGTCATGATTATTGCTGCATTATTTGCTGCAGACAGCTGCAAAATGTATGGTATGCCTTAACAATAAACATAATGCTGTGAACTTGGCGTAAGGTTCTAATTTAATATTTAATTACTGCTGAATGTATCGGTATCAAAGCACATTAGCATACCTATTACATTTTTTTTAAAGTATCAAAATTAATCGAACCGAATCTTATCGAATCGAATCGTGGTCAAATGTAAGATGTTATGATGCATCGAACCTTTGCCTAAAGAATCGTAATCGAATCCAACCGTTATGGGATTGAATCGTCCCACCCCTAATAGATTGAGTTCATTTTTTGCTTCAAACATCTACACACAATAGCCAATAATGACGACTGAAGTGAAAACAGGTTTTTAGAAAATATTCAATTTTACTGACAAAAATAGGTTATTTAGGGGTTACATATCTGTACACACCCTTAGCCTAATACTTGGTTGCTGTACCTTTGGCAGCGATTACAGCTTCAAGGCATCTTGGGAAAGAAGCTACGAGCTTGGCACACTTGTTTCTGGACATTTTTGCCTATTCCTCTTGGCATATGCTTGCAAGCTCCGTCAGCTGGGGGAGCGTCGGTACACAGCCATTTTCAGCTCTTTCCACAGATGTTCAATTGGATTCAGGTCTGGGCTCTGGCTGGGCCATTCAAGGACATGCAGACTTTCTCCAAAGCCACTCCATTGTTCTCTTGGCCCCAGTCTGAGGTCCAGAGCGCTCTGGAGCAGGTTTTCTTCAAGTATCTCGGTGTACTTAGCTGCATTCATCTTTCCCTCTATCAGGACTAGTCGGCCCGTTCCCGCTGCTGAAAAACATCCCCACATCATGATGCTGCAGCCGCCATGCTTCACTGTAGGGATGGTATTAACTGTGGGACCTTATATAGGCAGGTGTTGGCAATCCCCAATCATGTCCAATCAATTAAATGTATCACAGGTAGACTCCAATTAAGTTGTAGAAACATCTCAAGCAGTATCAGTGGAAACAAAATGCACCTCAGCTCACGTTTGGGTGTCATATCAAAGGGTGTGCACACTGTGTACATATGATATTTTACATTTAGATTTTTAATAAATTAGCACAAATGTAATTTTGTCATTATGGGCTATTTTGTTTAGAAATTTGAGACAAAAAATGAACTCAATCTACTAGAATATGTCTAACGTAATAAAACGTGGAGAAGGTGAAAGGGGTGTGCAGACTTTCTGGCTTGACTGTATAATATAATTTTAAAGTGGATAAGAAATCAATATCTTTGATTAGGCAATAAAAAGCAATCACACTGTGCCAGCTCTATTTTCAATACAAGGTTCTAAATCTTGCAGATTTAACGCTGTAACAAGTGAAACAAAAAACTAGATATTTCTGTTTAAGGGCAAGGTGCCCTTGCTCTATGTTGACATAATGTATTGATCTATCATCAGGGGGGAAAATGAAGGAAGGCCATATTACCACTGAGCAAAATCTAAACAAATCCGAGATATTTGTAGTCGAGCTGCATGCTCAGAACAGCCCAATATCAATGCAAACGATGCAATTTAACATGCATCATTGCTGCTAACAGATTAAATCTGTCATTTGTGACAACATGTTAGATACAATATTACCTGCAGTCAAACTTGTCTCTAGTTTAAGTCAAACCTCTGAGTGAATCAATGAGGAAAAGTAGTTTCAGTGTTTACTTCTGTTTTCTCTGTCAAATCTCACCATTGTTCAGGGGTAAGCAGAAAAATTGCTGCCTTTAACATTTTGTTTAAAAACAGCACAGTTAGCCTACTTTGCACACTTGTACATACTGGCACACACAGATTAATTCCACTGGGAAATAGTTTCTAACACAATACTACAATTACCACATAAATTGAATATCTGTTTATAAATGCATATCTACTTTGGAATTTCAGCATGCAGGGCAAGTGTGACATTACAACGGTTTCTCATTGATTACCGCGAAATAACGCCAAGGTAAAATTATGCTTACTGCGTTTCCTCAAGGCAGTTTTTTAAATCAAAAAAGACAACAGGCGCATGATGCCTGAGCATTCAGTCATATTTATGAAGGAACACCAAAAAGATTAGTTAATTTGCACTACATCAGATGAAGGGAATTCCAAGAGTGCCTTTACACTCTGGAAGATTAAGCTACTCACTTCAGACTGATGCTTTCATTCGGCTCAGGGAGGCGGTGGCACGACTAAAGAATCTACGGCAGCTCTTCAGCGCAGAGCCGACGGTTTGCAGAATAATCAAGTTTCTTTAAGGATTGGTATATGCGCGAAAGCAGATGAAAATAAGACCGCAAACCACTCAGTTTGATACCGTTCATCACAAAATAAAAAGTACACAAAAGAGAGCTATGAAAGTGTCTCAAAAGAATATTTAACTGCAGAAAAATGAATGGGTAAGTCCAAACACCCGTGTATCCAAACGACAGAAGATGATACTCAATTATGGCGCGTGTCCTGGTGCAAATTGTTTTTCTGCTCCGACAAGAGCATCGAACACCTGAATAGATCTATACAAAAATGAATATCTGAATTTGAGATTTACCCCCAAATATAAGCTATAGTGTGATGATCACAGTGTGCTACCGATGTCAGATGATGAGAATGTACGAATTACAACCTCTCTTTCCATATCTCTTCAAGTTTGTAGTTTCTGATTTAATATTTTCAAGTAAGTATATTTGTATTGCGTATTTTCAATAATATGTACAATACAAAAATTAACAAAAAAAAAATCTAATGAACATTCACCGACCTCCAAAAAATAGGCCTAATCATACAGGTAAAGTCTGAAAAGGGTTTAAAAAAAAATTATATTTCAGGGACTGTGACTGGTTAAAAAATAAAGGTCATGAACAGATACAATCTAGGCTATACCTCAAACATAGTTTTTATAACAAATATAAATTTAGCCCAAGTAATGAACCTCACTATTCCCTATTTTTATTTAATTAAATTTTTTTTTTTTTAAATCGGAGAGTGTTAAATAAAAATGTCCTTTGATCTCACAGATTCCCAGGCAAGAATGATCAACAGTCAAAACTCAAAAAAGTAGTTCCTAATGCTAAACTTTGGACAAATCAGAGATTCAAACAACCCATTTCTTTGCAGTGTGACTGGCTTCATGACTAAGAATGAGCTGCCAAGATCAGCAAGGGCCTCCAACATAATGTTGTGTTATACATGAGCGCCACAAGGGACAGCTATTTTTAACAAGCAGGCATGTTTACCCTCTGCGGTTATTCTGCATAATGGCTGGCCTACTTCTGCCAGTCTGTGCTCACAGTTATGCAGTTATTCTTCAGTAATGCGTTGGCAATAAATTCTCTCTCTCTCTCTGTCTGTCTGTCTGTCTGTCTGTCTGTCTGTGTTCTAAATGTGTATTTTGTGGGTTAAAATCCACTCTCCTTGCCTGAGGTTTTGCCGATGAAACTAAATGTTCCTTCGTCCTTCGTCCTTCGTTTTTTGGAAAGAATGGGTCTTTCATATCAAACGGTCTCCCCCTGTGCCATCTCCGCTAGGCTGTACCATCAGATGCAGAGGGGCATCATTTTAGCTGCGGAACCAGAACATCCATGCATGTTTACTAGGGGTGGGACAATGCACCGATGCATCGCGATGCACCGATCCGAATGTGTAAATACAACTGCATCGATCTGTAAGATACGAATCGATAAGCATCGATTAATATCGCATTTTAAATGAATGTGCACATGTATTGATTTATTCAAAAATTATTTAAAATATATGTATTTCTAAGACACGACTACTTTTAAAACTGTTTTGACCAGCTTCAATCCATGTTTCTGCTCCAACCCCCACGTAAGCGTGAGTTGAAAGTAGGGACAGGCGGGAATAAAGCGACAATTAGACGGACAGATCTGAGCAAAATGGCTAGCTGCGTGCTCGCTGAGTGCGACAAAAGAGACAGAAACTTACAGAATTTGCGATGTTCCGAACAGAAAATCAGTGGTATGGAAGCATTTCGGGTTTAGAAAGAAGGAGGGTGTACTTGACAAAACCGCTGCAATATGCAAGATCTGCCAAGTAGAAATCAGATACACAGGCAACACCACAAACATGATAAACCATTTGAGCCGACGATACACAATTGACGTGAAGGACAGCAAGCGCGTTAGCAAGCTGGTTAGCAAGGTAAACATTGACACTTCCCCTGAGTTTCCTGGAGAAACGGTTCTATTTTTTTGTATAATTGTTTTTATACACATACCGTGTCCAGACAGTTAATTGTAAAGTGCTTTCTGATATTTAAATTAAACCATTTTCTATTCAAAATCAAGTAGACGTTAGAGACAAAAAACAAAAATAGTAAGACTACTATGTCTTACGTTCAATTAATTATTACTACGTTAACTGTCCGATTCACAAAATGAATGTCGTGGAACCTAGATACACCATACCATGCAGAAAACATTTGAGTGAAAAATGTATACCTGCTCTGTATGAAGAGGTGAAGAAAACTGTTCGACTGTCCTTGCAAAACGCTACGAGAGTAGCTTTAACTATGGATGGATGGGCATCTTGCTTCACCGAAGTTCTAGATCGTACTAAGATTTAGGAAAGTACTATATGACACTAACCTATAGGCTATTTCATTTATCTTGGCCAAGTTTAGTAATTGCTTTACATTTTGCCATTTTCATTTTGTAAATAAAGGAAATGTATTAGGGTACCATGTCTGACACTGTTTGAAAAACAATAACCTAAATAGGGCAACTTTAGAAAATACACTGTTAGTCATGTTTATTGCTGCATTATTTGCTGCAGACAGCTGCAAAATGTCTGGCATGCCATAACAATAAACATAATGCTGTGAACTTGGTGTAAGGTTCTAATTGAATATTTAATTACTGCTGAATGTATCGGTATCAAATCACATTAGCATACCTATTAAATTTTTTTAAAGTATCTAAATTACGGTAATCGAACCGAATCTTATCGAATCGAATCGTGGTCAAACGTAAGATATTATGATGCATCGAACCTTTGCCTAAAGAATCGCAATCGAATCGAATCGTTATGGGATTGAATCATCCCACCCCTAATGTTTACAATTATACAACCTTGCCTGACCATGGGGACAGAAAAGGACATGCAGGCCTTGCTGGTAGCAAGACTGTAAGAGATCAGGGCTGTGTCCGAATCAGAGCCCTATCTACTGCGCCCTGTCTCCTGCGTACAGTGCACTGGCAGAAGTGTGCTGTTTAATGTGCACTGTTTAGCAGTCCGCAAAAAATGTCACGTTTTACAGCTAAATTGGGATACTTTAAACGTGCAGTCAAGGGTAAAAATGAAAAATCGCAAAGCATAAACTTATTTTAAAAAGTAAAAATATGATGATTTCTATTTAAAATACATTGGTTTCGGTAAAAAAAATATTTTGGGCTAGTTTTGAGTCGCCATTTGGCTGGAAAGTCTCTAGTAAGATCTGGCATCCCTGAGTCCCACCCTTGCGCTGCCATGTCAAGTGTTGTTTTTGTTATATTTGAATAAAACGTCAGCGAAGCTGCGCCTCATTTTAAAAAAAACTAAGCTTCATGTCATATTTATATGACCAAAATGTTTGTGTACTTCTTGAAAAGCGTGCTCTCGAATGTACTCAGGGAACCCCGGAAGTAAGTGTGTCATCCGGGTGTTTGAAGTATAATGCAATTTGAAAAATTTTCGCTTACTTAACGACTTTCTTGTCCTATCTACTCACCAAGGCTACTCAATAGTGTGGAACATTCAGACATGGCCCTAGTGTGGGGGTTCCAAGGCTTTTTTTCTGATGCAACCCCAAATTAATGCTCACAAATGTACGCAACCTCAACACACATGCACGCACGCCTCTGTTGAAAATGACATAAATCACAGAGTAGATGCATTCTGTGATTGGTTGAAATGTATGAAGTAACGATTACATTTTTATATTTGGATTGTTGAAATGTTCGACATGTAGTACATTCACATATTTGGAAGAGACAAAATAACTTTCTGTTGTTATTTTCAACAAAAAAAATATATTAAAATTTCAGGCGACCCCATCCTCAAATCAGGCGACCTCACTTGGGGTCGCGACCCACAGTTTGGGAACCCCTGCCCTAGTGTGTGAGTGTGAACAAGCTCTTCCGTGATTGGCTAGTTTAAGCTGCTATGCAGAAGTGGAAAAATCTGTGTGATTCAGTGAATTCATACGAGTACATATTTGAACGTTAAATTGAACAATTCAAATGCTATATTTTTTTTCCTATTCAAAATATATTTGAATATCAAATCTAAATTTGACAGCCCTAATGGATAATGCCACAAAAAGGCTGAAGCACAGTAAAATATCCAGGTAGAGTGACAGATCTTCATGAAGTGCTGAATGTGGTTGGCAGTGCCCTAGGGAAGTGAGTACTTGGCTAAAAGAAGGGAGAGTTCTAGTAGGCAGACTAGAGTTATGATGACTTATTTAATACTATGGTTTTTACAAGCAAAATGTACGTCTAAATCATGATGAAGGTTTAACAAAACAGGATTAGCTGACATCATGGATGTCAATGCATTCTCCCTACAATTAACTTTCAGTCCAAATATAAATTACTTCACAATACGGCGTGCTTCTTAAAAAGTTAAGAAATAACTATATGCTAAAATGTTAAAATCCGCTTCCATTAGCCCACAATTTAAACAGCCAGATGCAGCCTGCGACCAAATTCCCTCTCTAAAAATATAAATAAAAGGGAAAAATCCTTAACTTCAAGCAGACATTTCCATTCACCCACAATAACTCAAAGGTCAGAGTGTGTTTGATTGCACTAGCTATACACAAGTGTTTTTTGTAGTAACAGGGATTAGTTATTGCCAAGCAGAACTGCGGTGCATTGTGTCACACGAGTACCTGTTTCATGTGGGATTTAATTTATCATTTAAAAACTTACTTTGAATTGTAGTGTTGTATATTATTACCCAAAATTTGAAATAAGACACAAAATGGTACCTTGAACTGCAAGGCGTGTATCACATTATTGAGCAAAGCTGAAGATAAAATATGTTAAAGATGTTCATCGTACTTAAAGCCATCTTCACTTTATACAGAGTATATAAAATTGAGCACCATGCTATGGAAGTACTGCCTTTGGGTCAGATGTTACACTGAACGCAATGTGCACCAGTGGTGAGGCAGTCTGCTGAGTAGACCACGTGGTAAGGATGGACAAACAACACAAACTGGAACAATGTGTAATGGAATTGAAATGTCAGTCCACAAAATGCAAAGCACACACTGGATATGCACTGAAAATAACATAACACTTTCGTCCCTTAAAAAATATTCAACTAATAAATCGTCGCTAAAATTCAGAAATGCCTTTGTCAAGTTCATGTGCGCAGAGTGGAATATTGTAGTCAGTCAGAGAATCAGAAATATTATCTACATGGTATGAGTGTTATCAAAAATAAAAAGTACCGTCTCCCTGCTGTTCCCCGTCTATTTTATTAGCAAGCAGCTGCAAATAAATAACTTTATACTGTAAGACGTATAAGGTAGTTACGTATTCACGCAAAGCTTTTCTGCACGTATAAAACAAGAGCTATATTTAAAGCTAAGTTTGGTTTCGTAGTTGCCATGCCGCTCAAATGGATGATAGCCATATAATATTGGACCAACCTTTGGGGGGCGGGTCTGTGGACAGGTCGGCACTCAGCAAAGCAATCGGTACTATATGATTAGGCATCAAAGTATAGCAAGATACAAATGACACCGTGCGAAAGAATCGCGTGACAACAGCAAGGGCGATTAGGGCACTGCTGCATTAAACTGGAATGCCAATGCCTTTTTTTAAATAAATAAAAAAGCAGTCAATGAAAAGTGTCAATTTTTGGTCCCATCGCCATGTCACTGTAACAGCGTGGCCATGGGGGAACAAACATTTTGAGTTCAGTGATTTAGTTTTCTGTAAACAAACACAAGTAGAAAAGACAGCTGGTTTGCGCATACCTGTAATTGTATGCAGGAAAATTCTTGCTTTCTTTCATAAGCATTCGGTACAGAGACAACACCTGACTTCTGCTGGAAGTCGCCATCTTGCAAATAAGGCCAGGACCTTCGTGCTAAGGACCCCACTGCAAGATCAACTAATATGTTGCCCATACTAAAACACGTTACATCATATGAATTGCTCGTTTTCTGGTTGATGAGTGCCACAAAAATACAAAATATAGTACATGTAGTTCAATTTTGAACGTAAATACATGCATTACGTGTAATTTACGTCAACACACTCAAACAATTTGTAAGGCATATACATAGACCACTCAATAATATTGTTCGCCGCTCAAGTGTTGAGAAGGTGAGTTGGAAGAACTTGGGATGGTTTTTTGCATAAAAAGTAGCCTACATTTCCCTCCAATATATTAGATATAGCTAGCTAGGTGGTAATGTGTGTGCATATAGTTATTCGTTTGTACGGTTTTCCCTTCTTTCACTCATTCGATAGGGTACTAACTAGCTTGATTACAGTAGGCTAACGTTAGTCAGGTTGCTAGCTAACTTTCGTTTCGATCACTGCACATGACAATTCAGCTCGTAGATTGTAATGGAAAGAATAACATGAATTGCCACATGTACAGTGAGGTAGTATAGCTGTTCAGTATTTCGTTAGTTGGTGAACAGTTGGTTATTAAACATGTCACCAATTTGTAACTGAATTAAATAGAACAGGCTAAAGCTGCATTACGATTAAGTCGGTTTGCCTGTTGCCTGGTTGTTTGACTGGTCTGAACTACGGCTTGCCACCTTGGCTGGCGTGTCTGAACCCTTTCTACGGTTTATGGTGTATGGTGTGAAGGCACCCACGTGGGTGCTGTATTTGTATACAATTCAGCATGCCAGAGTTTATATTTTATGTTATTTTGAATATCTCAGACACGTATAAGCGAAAAATATTTTTTTCTCTTTGAACAAAAATGAACAGGTCATATGGCCGTGCTATACATTGCCAGGGCTCTCCTGCTAAACTGTATTTTACTTGTTTTGATAAATGTCTCCATCAATTAGCTACCACATCTCCTCCTGACTGAATTGGCATTGTATCTGTAGTCTAATTTTCAAATATTAAAGTGCACGAAATGTTTACTGTAGCTGGTATTTCCTCCGTGAACTTTAAAGAAAATAATTAACTTGAATAAGAAATTGAGCACTACATTTGGTTTACTAAAATGGATAATCTGTTTTCAATAATCAAGTTCATATGCCTTTTGATTTTTAAAAGGGATAAGCACTTTTCTTTAAAAATAAAAAAAATAACTGGAAGGTATATATATATAAAATATATCAATATATAATACAATATAAAATAAACTTTTACCAAGTCTATCGAACAGGGCCTTGAGATGTTATATTTTGTTGTAAATTAATTGATCTGCTAAGAATGTGCTACTTATTACTAACAACAATATTACAAATAACTACTTGATAATTCCAACTAAGCATCTTTGAATCTTTGGGTTGACTTTTACACAGATCCACCCCCACCCCTACATCTTTCAATCAAAGTCGGGATGCGCGATAATAACAAGGTTGTGTCGATAGGTGGCAATAGCTTAAACTGAACGTATTGGTATCGGGCCAATAAACTATTATTGGCGATGTGGGGATGGATTTAAACTTGTGACTGCAGTGAAAATGTCATGCACAAGAAGTAGCTTTTATAAATGTCATTTGTTACATTTTTCCTTCATAAAGTTTTGACTTCTGGGCTAATCTATTTGCAACTTGGTTGCACTTTGCATTTGTTAACCTATATAATGTAAAAAAGGGAAGTAATGGTATCTGCCTTTGTATTAGCCAATCAAATATCAGTTTTTGATCATAGGCCCCAGAATTTCCACACCCCTAATCAATAATATAGTTGAAAAAAACAAACTGTGAGCCATGTTTTTTTTTTTTACATTACATACAATGATTATATAAATCTCATCAGCCTTGAAACAGCATACCACACCTAAGCAAGTGTTTAGACGGTCACTGAGCTTTTTTGAATAATTGAGGTCTAGTATCACTGGCTTGCATACTCATGTCTTCTGAAGTTTTTTAAAAACCTAATTGATTATGCATATATTATTGTGGCTGGGAAATGTTATCGCAACAATTTCTGTGTTGAAGGACAGCTTACAAATGGGCAGATCACTGGCTGCAGTGAGGCCAATGCAGAGCTCTGTCCTCACACAGGAAAACATTGTCTTTTTGCCCTTAAGAAGATCAATGTTGTGTTCATGGAACATGAGGGTGATGGATTGTTGTGCTGTGTGAGCATGGGCTGTTCAAGGGATGTGTGCTTTTTCCTTTGTTGGGGGAAAAGGTCACAGATCATTGTCTTGTTTGTGGATGTTCTCTTCTTTTACGAAGAGGCCAGAGCTCTAAAGCTACACGTAAATTTGCTTGTCGGAAATGTTCGTAAACTATTGATTCATCAAACGGAATTGGTGTTGAATATGGCAGTTAAGATTTCAGGCAATAAATGCAGCTAAGGACCACCAGACAATAACAAAAGGGCATTGTGTGCACAGTTCACACATGCTTATATTTTTGTTGCAACAAGGCAATGCTTCATTACAGTTCAATTAGCTATATTACTGTATTATTTTTTAAAAACAGGGACTTCACTTTAAATTGCAAGATAACAGGTTTAAAAGTCATTGGATGAAGCTGAGTCATACTGTAGAATATTATTCTTGAGCCTTTAGACTAGAGTCTTTCTCAATTCTTCTGCTACCTGCACTGGCAGCATTTCTGATTGTGCCTGCCTGCTCCTGTTGTGATTCTGGCTGATCATGCTTAGATTATGACCACACCTACCCAGATCAATATATTCTGTTTATGTCCTGCCTGCACTGCTCTTCATAAACTTTCCCTTGTTTTGTTGAGTTTTTATTACACGTATGAATATTAGAAGTTTAAATGGCCTTTATATTTAGAAAGCACAAGTTACCTCTTCAGAATATAGACCGAATGCGTTTCATTAAAAATCTAATTAAAATGAATGCAAATACAGTGCTTAACAACCATTCTTCTTTTACCTAGAGATGACAAGCGTCAAAATGAGTTAATAAGAATGATAAACAAGAGAACTTGTTGAAATGCAAGAGTGGAAGCAATTATTTGTACAACTCTTGCTTTTGAACTGATTTGTGTACAAGCACGTCTTTCCATGTGTGAGCAAGCCCATTAAGAATTATTGTCATATTTGCATTGTACATAAATGAATAGAGATTTGGTTGGCATAGTTCCACAACAGAGTGAGAGTAGCCTGTGGCTGTAACCCATGAGCAAGTGTTCATGGGATAATCTGGACTGATGCCTGAGACAGTGATTTTCACTTCCATTAATTAAACTTGAGTTGATTGTCTTTCTCTGTTGAAGTGTGACGTCATATTGCTCCTGCAGAATGATAGACGTGGGTGGACTATCGCATGGCCCGTACAGGCCATATTGCCCACACGTGGTGGTCCAGCACCCAGTGAAGTGACTATGTATTGGTGTTTGTTCACTACGTGTCTGTCCTACGGAAGCTTATATCTCTAAAATCAGAGTTCGCATGAGATAATTCATTTATGTTGGCAGCTATAATGGTTGCATTTGTGCTTCCATATTTGAATAGCATGGTTCAATTGATTTTTTTTATGGTGGGTGGTTCTGCCAGGCTACTGAATGAATTCCTACCCTGGGGGTGTAGAAATTGCGAGGCGATGAGACTGAAATCGCACAAAACTGAGCCATGGAGAAGAAAAGGGAAAAAAATAGTGAAATTAGTGGGAGTGGTGTTGAACCTGCGCATGACCACAATAGAATCCTGGTCAAAACCAACATAGGGAGAATCGTTTCTGCTCTGTTCTCCATCATTTCATTTAAACCTTGTGAAAACTGCCTATGGGTGTGACAGACATGTGAGCTTAGTCGGGGTGGCTTGGGAATGGGTTTCGACTGCATTTACCCCGCAGCAGCCCACACGCATGGTCGAACCTGCCACTGCATCGGCCCTCTTTCAAACTTTGGGTGCAGAGAGAATTGACAGTCCGTACTGCCTCTCTGCTTAGCGGATCTCGCTCCAGCACGGTGACCGTCTTGCTTACTGACCGCAGATGGCAGGAGCAGAGAAGGGACGCTCACGATCTCTCGGACCCCGCTGTCAGTCTCCGACAGGGGAACTCAGCGAGTGTCTGCCCTTGCCAAGCTTCTCCCGTTCCCCTGAGGTGGAGCAGCTCCTTCTCTATCGATTTCCTACGTCACTCCCGTTATGGGGCGACAAGATTTGCTTCGCGGTTATAAGTGATTACGGCCATGTGGAAGGACTCTTCCGGCTGAGGATGGGAGGTGGAGCACTTGACTGGGGTGAAGTGTGGAGAGATGGAAAAACGCTGTACTCTGGACATGGGTGCGTATAAGAACCATCGCCCCTGACACTCGTGCTGTGCAATCAGAAAAACACTTTTGACCCGCATTTTTGAACAGTGACGGATAAAAAATTTTTGGGGGGGATTTGAGTTGGATACATCCACGCAAACAGGAAGACTTGTGGCTGCAATACTTTTAATTTTTTTATTTTTAAGCGTTTTAAAAATTACAAATCTTTGAATTGATTCATGCCTCTGTTCAGTTTGCCTATAACCAGTACCACGTCATGAGCCAATTCTACATACAGGCTCACAAGATATCTGGGGTTGTTGGAGGACGTATCTCGCTGAGGCGTGTGTTGCGCTCAACGGTCCTGAATCAAAATCAGACTGCGCGACTGCCAACTGTGGGATGGGGCAGTGCCTAATTGAACACACCATTGCCTAGGGAAATAAGGATTTTGTTGGTAGGGCATTCTCTTTCTCGTTGTATGACAGTGACTTCTGGTAGGTTGGGCACCTGCAGTTTGTCCCCAGCAACTGTGCCAACTGTGCAGGCCTCAGGTTCAAACGCTGTGTAGCTAAAGCGGAACGAAAGGACGCGAGTATTGCAGAGGATGCACGTGCTACAATGCGCCTACTACCATTTTAGGTTGCATGATGGGATGGATTTGCAGTTATGACTGGAAATTATAAATCTGGGTGAAATGCAAAAAGGTACAAATAAAATGTCGGTGGACTTGCATCGCTTTCCGTCTTCACCACAGAAAAATGTGATCTGTTGTTCGTCCTCTCCTCCGTTCGGTTAGTGGCCATGAACTGAGGTACGCAGGATTCTCCTGAGAGATCAGAGCTATTCATTGATTTTTGTGTTACATGCAGGCAGCTAGAAGAACCCCGGCTCGACCCAGACTTGAGACCAGAACCAGATGAACCAAGCGTTTCCGCTTTGTTCTCCAGAGCTGTAGGTACCTGTCATACTCTTTTGAAGCTTTGAACATTGTATTGAGTTTTCAATGTTTTTCCAAACATACTGCTAAGAGAGTGGCCTTGCATTGGGCTTCACATGCCTCTGTTTTTCAGTAGGGAGATATTGTTCTTATTATTTGCAGTTGGATAGGTCTACAGTGTTGATAGTGGGTGGATCCGCTTGCCTGCAACAAAGCTCATTTATGATGTCTTAATACTTGTATGTGTTATTTCATCAAGGAAGAACAATAAATATAGCATGCTTGCATTTGGCCTAACAGGACCGAAATAGGTCATTTGTGGGTGTCACTTTTATGGATAGGCGTGGTAGTAAATTACTATTTAATCTGTTTTTGAAACATGGTTAAAGCTAATGAATAATAAGAATAGTCTGTTTTGTTTGTTTAATAGATCTGACACCTTGTAGTAGGACCAGTTACATCTTAACTTTCATTAGAACTGGCAAGTAGCATCCCCAACTACAGTTTTACATATTAAACAAAACGAATCAATCAAATGCAGTTGAAGGCATTCATGATGCTAGTCATGCTTCCCTGCTGTTGCTCTCTGCACAGTGTGGTGTCCCTTCTAAATTACTGCACTGCGGCCCCATTGACTCTGCTGAACTGACCTTAATGAGCTGATGCTGAGAGATTGAGTGGATGGTTTTGGACTTTTGCTTGTCCTCTCCCCAATTTATTTATTTCTTTACTTAGATTTATATAGTCCTGCTGTAGACACAGCTAATTTCACAGCTGTCTAAACTCACATTCCTACTCTTTTATTTCAGACTGACTAGGTAATCCTTGTTGCAGTAACACAATAATTCACAGAGTGAGTTTCTTTTTCACTAAATTAAGGAATACTGATATACTTGCTATGATAGAAATATTCGAAATTGGTTTGTGGTTAATTTGTTGTCATAAAATCTTAGCTTATATTTTTGTTGCAGACAGAACCACGTGGTTTTTAAAAGTTCACAAGAATAGTTGTGGTAGTATGAACTCAATTTCAAGTAGATTTCTTTCAGCATATCTTTCTAAACTACTATAAAATGAACATCTATGACACTTATATTACAAGTTCACACATATTCAAATGAACCACATGGCTTAGTTACTTGCTGAGGAGATACTAGCATGCAGTTGCAAACATGCTACCAGTGAGTAATTGAGTGAGTCATTATTTTCAGACATCCATGCTAGCAATACTAGTTTGTGGATTCATGTAGATGGGAAATTGGCAAAAAGTAAATTCTGTGAAGGTGCTATAGCCTACATCCTATCAAGAGTTAAACATTTACATCGATTTGCTGGTGAGCTATCATTTCAGCCAATAGAGATCAGATCAGCAAGGTTTTTGTTCATCTTGCCATTACCTTACAGAAAAGTGTGTGTTTGTGAGTGTGTGCTTGCACACAAATGCCAGAGAGAAAACTGCTATTTTTAATGAATTTTATCAGCTACAGAGATTGGGCATGTGGGGCATTCCCTAGTGTCTAATTGTGTTCTGCTGAAACAAGTTAATTAGGCCTACTAGCTTTGCTGTAAGGTAGACAGACATCTCGTCTGGCTTCGATCAGCTAAAGATAGAAGTATACACAATAACTGGTGGTGCATGTAGAATTTGTTTAGCAGGCTGCAGACACAAATACTGTGGTAATTCTGGACGTTGGTTACTTCACTATATGGTGAAATAACCTATGCAGCCCAAATTGGGAAATTTAATTAATTTGCATTGAAGGCTATAGTGTGTGTGGATGGGAAAATATATAGTTCAGCTGAAGTAGTTATTACTGCTTATATTTGGAAGAACAGAAGATTTATATTATTATATTTTATAATGTTGTCAACACAAGAGCAGTGAGGGTAAAAATGTTTAATGTTTGCTCTGCTTTTAAATCTCAATTTAAACATGAACTGTGAATCACTGCAGAATATTATGCGACATCAAAATAGAACCCTAGCATGGAGTCACATTTCCTGATATAAATCACAGTGGTTTGAGGAATGAAAATAGAGGGTGCTTTGTGCAAATCAATAGTGGCATGCCAGATAGTTTCAAAGAATGAGAAATGACAGTGTTAAAATAGTGTAATATGTGTGAATCCAAGCTTAAACTGACACGATGCAAGCAAGCCTCACAGTGAGGAGGGTGTTGGCAGAACGCGGTCGCTCTTTGGCAGTGCCCCTTGGCATCAGGCCTCCGTTGGCACATTCCAACACAGACGGAGCTGTTTCTTCCATACAGAGGGATGCCGGCCTACCTGATGGTGAATCCTAAGCCTGCAATCCGGCATCTACCGTAATGCCCTTTCACAGAAATATGTGATCACTTCCTGTCTTATTAAAGTAGGGTTAAAGCAGACTATGACGTGTCCACTTACGGCTGCCATACTAGAAGAAAGCAGTTCCATGTGAATAAATGGAGCCGAACCAGTAAGTGGATGTACCACAATATGTATTTTGCCGTGTTGTAAGAATCCTGCTCTCACTTGGCTTTCTATTCACTAAGTGATTTCCAAATAGATCATCAAAAAGGAAAATTCAATTGAAAATAAATAAAAAATAAAATAAATGTGTGTTACAAAGTTAAATATTTTCTGTTACTACAACAGTGACTGGCCACAGTTTTTTTTTCTTTTTCTTCAAATCTATTAATACCGTGCATTTATAACCGCGTGCCCCAATCCCAGGATTTAGCACATAGAATACTGGGACAATGCTTGGCACAAAGTAGGGCCAGCTTGGAATTATTGAGATGATGGAACTAGGGGGTCGCAGTGTAACCCTAATGCTCTTTTGTACTTACTTTGAGCAGTGATCTTAGGCAAATGCCGATGCCTATCCTAAACAACATCACAAGTTTGGTGATCGCAGAGATCAGCAATAATATTGTGTAAGAGTAAATATAAATGCCATGCTTACACCTCTCAAAGGGCCTCGTGTATAAACGGTGCATACGTGCAAAATAAATACATACATATGCGTATGCCAGTTTCCCCGCCATCAGAGTAACCAATTCCCCCAGTCTCAAAAATGTGTGTATGCATGAGTCATACTCTGCGTAAATGTGCGCATGTTTTTATAAATCCCAAATCTGTGGGGAAAGTGGCGTACACATTTTATTGTACGTACCTATGCACGTATGTTTATACATGAGTCCCAAAGTACGCCGAACAAAACTTTCAAATCAAAACTATGGCTTTGCCCCATCTCCTGCGGAGTGCTGTGTTAAATTTAGGATTTTCCGTACAGCCATAGATTTGCACTTTTTGCCTCATACTTACAGTGTATTTTCCCCTCAGGAGGGCATGGATTATTGTTTTGCTGTCAAATATTTAAAATTAATTTGCTTAAACACGTGCATTCTACTTTTGGCCAAAACTCCTTAGTGGAAATGGAGTGTGCACATTTTGATTCTAGCAATAAAATTGTAAACTTCAATAGCTTCTACTTTGTCTGCTGTGCTTAATAGACGTAGCACCTGTAATCTGCCTCTATTAACAGTTGGCCTTGGGAAAGCAGAAAAAGGGCAACCAGGAAATCTTTTTCTTTCCAGTGTTACTTCTATTACAAGGTGTGCCAGAATCCCGGCCTCCTTAATGAAGGTATAAGATCAGGGGCTTTAGAGTATTTACCTTGGGGCCACTGTGAATCTTGAATGCAGTGTAAATTGACATATTGTTAGAATGGAATGACTTTCAGCTCGATTGTATTCAATGCGCGGCAATTACTGAAGCACATACTCAGATCCTTTTGAAAGATAAAATAATACTGATAGAATCTTAAGCATATTTCAATAAAGGTAGATTTTAAACAGGCCTCCTTTTTTCCCCTCTTTTTGAATCAATTTTACAATTATTTTCTTTTTGTGGCAGCTTGTAAAATTGCTTTCTCTTTTCTAATTAGATTCTGCTTTGTATTTGATGATGTCGCAGTTTCTTAATTGTTTATTTGGACCGATGCGATTACGGAGATGCCGCCTGGAATACTGTTGCAACTGCAAGTGTGAATGACCCTTCTATGAAGTCATTGGGCTGGCAATGTGTTAAAAACCTGGAAAAGCAGAAGAGTTTCTGCTGGCTCAAAGAATAGGCTCCGCTCCATTGGAATTGTTGTAACTGATTTACATTCAGAGACCATCATTAGGGATTTTTACTCCTGACCCATGGTTGTGCAATTTCGAAATCCCCAAGCAATGGCATGGCTTTGGCCACAGAAGAAGCCAAAACATTGCTCTGACAAATGTCAACAGGCGTATACCACAGGGATCTGAAGAATCTTGAAAGATTTAGTATGGAGCAATGGTCAGAGATCGCCCCCAATATGTTCACCAAACTCATAAAACGCTATAGAAGACGACTGTCGTTTTGAAGGAAGGGTGCACAAAGCACTGGAAAACTGTGGAACCCAGTTTGAGTTTCTTGACTGCGATTGTGGAAAAAGTAGCTCTGTAGCTCTTGAAGCTCTGTATCGAGTACGTGATTTAATTTCCCTCTTGTAAATGCACTCACTGTGTTGTGTTGTTGGTATATCGAGGGCAGGTGCTTTTTCGAGAATTAAATAGCAGAGTTCTGCAGGACTCTCTGACATTGCCCACGTTTTGTGGCCCAGCCACAGTACGCCTGGGTGGCCTGACAGGCCTTCGCGGAGTCTCTGTGACTGCACCATGACTGCAAATGAGCTCCGTCTCCTCTCAGTGTCTGGCTGCTTTCACTTCAGGCTGCGAGCTTGTGTCCGGGCGCATATAAATACAACCTGACATTACCGGAGTGTCTGGGCGAACGCTCCGTCTCTCAGGGCAGTGTTTCGGCGTGACCTCACGTCTTCCGTCCGGAGTCGTCCGTTTTGTTTTTGCCGAGAGCCACAACCTTTTTCCAAAAGACGAAACGGCGGTTCTGCACGTTGTTTCAGCTTCAGACCCGAATCAGTCCGCTGTTCAACTGGATTTTTTTGGGGTACGCAGGGAAAGCTGGCATCGGTGTTCAGAGCCAGTGTTGCGCGGCCCAGTGTTAATCTCTGGCCGGATTTATGCTTCATCTTGAACGCGAGACCTGTTAATTTACCGTTTCTGTGCGCTAATGCATCAGCGCTGCATTGCGTTGACGTTATTCCAGGATCATCGATACTAAAAACCCAACAGCCGAAGGTCACGAGTCTCAAGATTCACGACTCCCTACGCTCTGTCTTCACATAAAGGGGCGGCATGAACAACGATAAGTCAAGCTGCAGCTCGACATTTTATTGCACATTAATAACCGCGGCCCTCTTGTACCGAACATCACTTGTTAAAGGGCTGAACAGTACAATCTGCACATCACAGGCAAAATTGAAGCACTTTCTCTCAGGATCCATTGGCTGGCTCACGATTCTCTGGTCTGTTTTTAAGCAAAGTAATTACCAAAACATACAAATAGTGCACAGAAATACTCCTGTGGACGTAGACAGATGTAAGAACACATGAAAGAAATCGGCTTTGACAAAAACAAATTACATTCAAACACAAAAGTGAGAACCTTTTGAACTCATATGTGGAATGTTTTATTTATTTTGCTATAAATGATATACATTATATAAATGCACGTGCACTATAATGAAATATGTTAACGGCACATGTCATACAGACATCTTATATAGCAATGATACAGTTCTGTTCGCAATTTCTGGACTTTCAAAACAGTGCAGTAATCCATAAATAAAATTGTCCCTTCACAGTCCTGTGTGGAGTGCAGTTCAAATAAACAATTAATGTCGTAGCAAATAACTCATCTTTAACACATATGAAATAATTTTATTCAGTAATGTTTTTAAAATCAAAATGCCTGTTCTGGATATGTTTTCTATATGCCAGAGAGGTTTAAAGGTGTGATAATATGCTAAGGACTCTACTTTTGGAGAAAAGCCACCCTAGTTTAGAATCAGTTGTGGTTACAGTTTAGAGACAAAAATGTGTGGTCTCCAACTTATTTCATGAAGCCGTGTTACTAATCATTCTACTGTTACATCTTCCAAACAAAAGGGAAGGGACTCAACATTTCCCTCAAGTGTGAGTAGGGGAAACCTCTTTGAGCCACACCAACTGAAATCGGCTTTTCAGGGCTTCCAACCATAGGTGCGTCACCTGCTGAAAACATGAATCAATTTTGTCTTCCTCCGAGTGTGGTGTCGCCACTTTGCACGTTGCAGTCCGCAGGCCAAGCTTGTGCAGAACTGAGTCTGTGAGGGGCACTTAATTTGCAGCTTTGGAGAGCAGACTCTGGCCACCCCGTTGATCAGTGGGGGTACCGGAGAACAATTAAACACGGACCCCTATCCGACTGACCCCTCCCGCCCCTGGGCGAAGCAATCTGAAATTGTGCATTTCCCCTGCAAGGCTGCCGGCCACAGTCGGCACGTCTGGATTCCGTCCGAGACTGTGGGGCTCATCCACGCACTGAACAGGATGAAATTGTCATTAATGAGAAGCCGTGCGTACACACCCACAAAGACATCGTATTACGTTAGGTCCTTACGCAGCATTGCTAAAGACCCCATTAATATGTATGGAAGCTGCTGATTGCATCGGGTACCCGGGGACCGAAGACACAGAGCGCGCACAACGAATGGTCTTCTTCGTGACATTAATGCACGGTGACAAAGTGGAATGGGCTTTTGTAATTTCCCGCAGTTAAAAAATATCTCATCTGTCAAGTCCGACTTAAAGTGGTAGGCTGTTGCATCACCTATTACCAGTGCTCAGCCACTTGAAACATAAATCATAGCACTAACAGGAGTGTTACATGCTGAAAAGGCAAGACATACTGTAAATGGCTTTTGGATACAGGAGCAGTTTATTCATGAGGTGTGCCTCTGTCTTGCTCTTTCAGTTATCTGCGCCTTCAGATCATTTATAATGCGAGGTATAAGTCGCCGGCTTTTGCTTAGCACTGCAAGAGGAAGCAAGTGGTGCCAGCAAAAGAAAATTGGATGAATGCGTATTCTAAGCATACAGGCTTGAATCATTTTGAATAAAAAAGAAGCACCTGTCCACCAGTAGAAATTGTTATCGCCTCATGAGCAGAGCTAAAAGGGGCGGATATTAAGTCAAATGAATGCAGCGAAACTGAGGTTTGCTTCTTCTTCCCTTTTTTAAGGAAAATTTGAGTGAATGATAGCCTTTGTCACTCAAGCTCTGCTTACGAGTTGATACAAGTTCAACAGTCCACCAGGAATGGATATTGGCTACTTGATGAAGCAAATACTCTACTAGACCGAGGGTAATATATAAAGAGTGTGAGAAATATGTGCTGAGTCTTGACATAAACATAGAGCGTAACTATAACATAAAAAATAGAGCATTAAAGTTTCAGAGCTGGTGTAACCAGTGGCAAAACTTACAGACAAAGGCTGTATATATGTGGCTTGTTTGTTTGTTAAGCACTCGTGTAAAAAAAATGCAATCTGTTTTGGCTTTGTCAGCCATAAGATTTAGAAATGTCAATTAACGGGAAGGTAGTCGGCGTGTTTGGCCCGTTTCACAGGTAATGGAGGGGATTACCAAACGGTAATCTCAACTGACCAGATGGAACATTGTAGGCTCAGCTTTCTGAAAATTTGGTGAAATGTTCCTTGCTAGCTAGTAGAGTCAAAATGTATGTAGGTAGAGGATGTGTATGAGAGAAAATATCCTTTGTTTTCAGGGTTGGCCAATCTGAACAGTATGGATGAGTTGCAGATTCCTTTTCAGTTGATGTTGACTGCAGTTTAATCCAGTAAACCTGAAGGCGTTTTTGAGCTTTATGCTGTGTGACTTCTTCAATCTCTCCAAACCCACACTGCCATGTAATTCATGAATCATTAATGAACAAAATCGCAAGCTATGCAGCTACAGAGAACAATGCTGGCAGGCTGTTCACAGCTCACAGTGTCTCAACGTTTATCACATTGTAACCAGAACATTTTCACAAGATGCATAGATTTCTATCACAAATGCTTATTGGGACAATTAAAGTGTCCATTTTGCGGCCAAAAGGGGTTTCGTTTATTAGGTGTGGTTGGGAAACCACACCTATTGTTATTCACCATAGTTATTATTCCACCACTTTTTGAGAACCTATCTTTTCCTACACCATTCACATCATTGACACCATTCATACCTCATATTATACCTCTATACACCCTCCAGGTTGCTATTACTTTTTACCTTTATACCATATACACTTTTTCAGATAATTTACCTTTTATCGGAAAAAAAATGAATGGGAGTCAATGGGCACATTTTGAAAACCGATGCAATAGAATGTGGATGCTGTAGCATATTACACTGCTTATCACAATGCCTTCCTCTACAACAGTGGTTTTCAAACTCGGTCCTGGGGCTCCCCTGTGTATGCCAACCACAATTGCAATCCAAGAATTTTAACAAGTTAGGTGCTTAATTAGGTGCTTTTCATGTTTAGAGGGATTATTTACCATTTTACGCCACATTATTTTAGCAATATGCATACCATGAATAATAAAAGTCCAATATTGACATTGTGCTATACTGAAAACAATTACAAAAAGAGTTTAAAATATTTTAACTGATCAAATGAAGACGTGAGGTGAATCAATAGGATCCTAATAGGTGAAACAAACAAAACAAACTCTGAAGGGTTATCTTCCAGAAGAGACCTGGATTATGCCTGTAGTCAAAGGGGTTCCAGAACAGTAATCATTTTATGTTCTGGCTTGTGTTCAAAAAAGGTGATGCTAGAGAAGGGGTTAAAAAGTAATTATTTTTATTTTACTCATCTCATGTTTCCTTTGTGGAAGATTTCAGGAATATCTGAGGCATCAAGGGAATTTGATGTGCGAATTCACATGGAAAGTCCCTTATGTGGCCCAAGGCGAAGCCAATGTCAAAATAAACCAATTTAACAAACTAATTCATAAGCTAACGTCAAGGATTCAGATGAAGAGATAGCGCCATAGGAGGGGAGTTGTGTAGGAAAGTTTGTTTACTGTGCAAGCTCACTGAAAGCCATGTAAAAGCATGTAAAAGCATGGAATCTCTCCGGTCAGGTTAGGTGAACCCTGCTAGGTGTGCCATGTGGACAGCCAACTAGCCTAAGGCTGAAATCTTTAACTTTCATGCAGAAAAGTTTAACTTTCAATTCTTTGCTTATGTTATCTTTGTTTCATATGCCTAACAAAGTCGACCAAGGGTAACAAAGCACTAAAACCACTTATTTTAGATGAGAACTGATACATTTGGTTTTTTCTAAGTGTTACTGATTGATTCTGATCCAAATCTTGGCATTGCACTGCAGTCAGCGCAAAACAGCATAAACCCAAAGGATCTTGCTCAAAAGTGTCTCTAGTGGTAAAACGTTGGGTACTGCACGTTCAGTCTGTCATTGGCCAGAAACTTCATCCAGCTGACGTATGACACCCGGTGACAAAATTGAAACCTGTACAGCTACGCCCTGAAGTTTTGGAGCAAGGGCAGGCTACGCCCCAGCTATAAAACCAAATCTCAGCGGTTGATCTGCGTGGAGAGGATAAATATATATATAGCAAGCTTACAGGTTTATCTTTTTATAATATTCTAGTAAATTATAGTAGCCTATTATAATTTTTTTTTATAGTTAGCTTGATAGTCTCTTGTTGTTGGATATTTTGTTTTAGTAGCTAGCTAGTTTATTTAAAATATTTAAAAGTTGCTCACTCTAATATTTTGTTGGACCGTCTTTAGTTTTGATTACGGCACACATTCATTGTGGCATTGTTTCGACAACCTTATGCAACGTCACAACATTTATTTCCGTCCAGAGTTGCATGAATTTTTGGCCGAGATGTTGTCTTGACGACGGGAGAGTCGAACCATTCCATAAAGTCTTCTCCCGCAGATCCCAAAGACTTTCAATGGGGTTAAGGTCAGGACTAATGTGATTGCCTACGGCCTGTGTAAAATGAGTAGCCTACATGGCATGGGTAAGTATTTATACAGCGTGTGATTTGTTGTTTGCTGGCCGCTTCATTATAAGCCCAAACGAGGGCTCGGCAGCAGCTGCAGCTAGCGTGTTTCTGTCTGTCTGTCTGTGTGTGTGTGTGTGTGTGTGTGTGTGTGTGTGTGTGAGTGAGTGAGGTAGAGAGAGAGAGAGAGAGAGGTAGAGAGAGAGAGAGCGAGAGAGAGAGAGAGACAAGAATGTCCACAGTAGAATGAGCTATAGGTTACTGGTGAAAAGAAATACCTGGGGCGTGGTTTGATACCTGGAGCTCAGCCTCTATATTATTACCTTATCACGCACTGGTTTTTGGCATTTTTCGAATTTCAAAAGGGGGTGGGGTCCAGCATGCTTTGTTACCCATTAAGAGCATGATACGGACTTCATTCAATCAACATTATTCTTACTGTTCAATTGCAGGTGTATGTTTCATGAATTAATTTAATTAATTCATGGTGTATGTTTCATACATTTATATTCAGTTTAGCCAGTTCAATTGGAGATTGCTGAACTCACCATATTGTTTGTGAAGAAAAACAGCACTTTTATTTGTAAGTCAAAGCTAAGGGGAAATATTTGATTGTGTGTGCATTTGGGCACCTGTCAGGAGGCTAAAGACCTAAACTTGCTTGAGGCCGAGCCTCAGACTCTATGGAGGAAATAGATGGTCTTTTGTGTAAAAATTTTAATAGTCTATGGTAAAAACCTGGCATGTCTCATTACTGTTTTCCAGAAAAAACGTCCACGTATTTAATCTAGCCATGACCATGACCTATTCTCCATCAACAGCACCACAGTGAATCCTGCCCAGACCACCAGGAATCTTGGTGTGACTCTAGACTAGACAGTCAACTGTCTTACACGGGCATCAGTTGTAAAGTCAGACCCTTCCTCACCAAGGATGCTGCCCAACTCCTGGGTCAAGCTCCCATCATCTCCTGATGAGAGCTACTGCAATGCCCTACTGGCCAGGCTTCTGCAGCCTCTTCAGCTTATCCAGCCCACCTGGGTTTCAACCTCCCCATGTCACTCGCCTGCGTTCCCTCCACTGGCTCCCAGTGGCTGCCCGCATCAAATTCAAAACTGGTATTGGCTGCTAAAGGAGCTGCACCCCCATACCTTCGGGCCGTGATAAACACAAAGTCTGCTCCATAGACTTGCCTAACGCGGTAAAGAGCCGCCCACTTTGACGAGATGGCGCCTTTGATTGACATGCAATATAACCAACCACAGACCGTCTATGGTGGATTCAGAAACAGCGCTACAAGAAGAACAGACCCGCGTGAAACAAATGTGATTTACACAAATGGCACGGCGATCTCCAGTAAAACAGTCCATCACACCGAAGAAATGTCGTGAACTTAAAAAACTTTCTTCAATCCAGCGTTAAGCTCTCAGTCTTGGTCCAAAACACTGATTGTTCTAGATGGATTTGCACCATTCGCTAGCTACCAATTAGTTAGCACAACTTGTTTCGCGGTGGACTGATAAAACCCAATGCATCGTGTCCTACCGGAAATATGCACACACTCCTGTGATTGACAGTGCTGCTAGCCAATGAATGCTGACTGTCAGTTTCCCACAGTCCTACCCAGTTTATGCAAGTCTATGCATCAGACGCTGCGTACGAAGTGCGTCAAAGCGGCTGAGTCTGAGACTACCAGGCGCCTATCTTTCCCTTCTCTGTGACGACCTGGTCATCACTCCTCCCGGCCTCCAACTATTCAGCAAATACCTCTCCTCCCCCTTCTCCACCCAGATTCCCATTGCCCGCTTCCACATCTTCTGCAATCTATCATACTAAAAAAATAATCTCTACCTTTACTTCCACTTGTTAATTCTTGTCACAATGGATTGCCTATCATGGGTGCGTTATTGACTGACCATTACACTCTCATTAATTGCTGCTTGGAATGTTGGCGATGTATGAATCTAGGCCTTTTCTTTGTGTACTAACTTTAAGTCGCTCTGGATAAGTGCCTAAAATGTAAATGTAAACTTATTATTCCATCCAAACTTTCTATTTCCAAAATGAACCTTTTGAAAAACTCTCATGAGCACCAGGCAGTCTCACATCAATCAGTTCTTAGCCTATACTCACGTCACAGGGAAATGTGAAAATATTGTTTAACATTTTCAACACTTTCATTGAGACTTTTTCCCTGGTCTCATAGATTGCATCAAAGAAAAATTGTTTTGCATTTCATCTGGTCAGCTAGATTAAAATGAAGGAAAAACATATTCTCCAGTGCAGCAAGCGCAACTTTAAAGAGATAGAATTGATGACAATTTTGTCTACTTTTATGCAATTCTATTCAAAGCACAGTGAGGAAACCTGTTTCAGTTACAGATGGGATTGTAATGAAAATCATGTCAGAACTGGTGCTTAGGACATAAATGGAAAAAAGGTGCAGTTAAGGGGCTTTCAATCCTACTTTAGTTTGTGTGTGTTTATGTTGTTTGTGTTTGTTTTATTTTTATATAAATATACACTTTTTCGAGAAATTAACATTTGTGTTCCCTGAAATAGTGAAAAACATCTCTACCAGGTGTTTCATATATGTGCCCAATGAAAATGGAATTCTGTGAATAGGACAAACAAAAAGACATTGATTTATTTCAAGCAAGAGCACAGTAGAGATAAAGAATAAAGAAGAGACTGAGCAGCAGAGCAGTGAAACGCACAGAGAGACAATAGTTACCGCTTGGTTTGATGGGGCCTCCCAGGATTAAGGTGGCTGCTCCAAAGCTGTTTCCCATCTGCTCTGGACAGCACTTCCTGGCCCTGTGGAGCCTCCAGCTCCAGCCCCTGCCAATGATTGGAGCTCCACGCACCCAGGACCACTGCCAACTACCCTCTGCTGGAACTAGGAAATGAATGCTGCCTCCATACCTCCCCACTTTCATTCACAACTACTGCCACCCACACACTCAGTAAGCACACTCCAAAAATACACACAAAGGCAACACTCAAGACAGTTCAGCCTTGACCACGGGCCTCAAACCTTTTGCAATGTGTAGCTCATGGCAACTCCGTGTGTCGTCAGTTGGTGGCTTTTCCATGGACGTTCATGATCATCTCAGGCACCTGGCATCCAACATACCCAACAGGTTATTTTCAGCATTTGGATTAGTTTTGATATCAATTATGTAGCAATGTGCAATTCTGACCCAACCAGGATTGTATCACGTCGTACAAAGTGTATTCTGTCCAAAACACCTCAAGTATTTTCAAATCAAGGCTGGTGCAGATCTTCCAGTGCATGTGACAGATTTTTGAAGTTGTATGCCAAATAGTATGTTATACTCTTATGTACAGTCTGACAGTTCTACAAGGAGTCGAATGGTGTTAATTATTTGATTATTATGAAGTGCCATTTTTAATCAGTGAAGACACAGAATAGACACAGACTAATACAAAATGTACAGAATTTTCAATAATTGTTGACTACACCCCAGACCTGTCACATGTGGACCAATTGACATTCATATTCCGGTGGGAATGTGGTGGAGCGATTATTGGGCTTTGAGCCAATTGAGAGCCACACTAATAAAAGTTTAGCAGACTGTGTGACTTTGATGGTGGAGGGTCTTGGGTTGGACCTCTCAAACTGTAGAGGTCAGTCATATGACAATGCAAGCAACATGTCAGGAAAATATAATGGGCTACAGGCCCATCTGAAACAAAAAAACCCTCTGATAGAGTATGTGCCTTGCGCAGCGCATTCACTTAACTTAGTTGGTGTTAGCACCTTAGACGGCAGTAGCCCAGAGGCTGACAAGTTTTTTAACATGTTGCCGTCACTGTACACATTTTGCTCTTCATCCACACACAGATGGGGGGAAAGTCCTTTGGAAGACAGATGTCAGACTGACATTAAAATCGCTGTCCAGTACTCGGTGGAGTGCTCGGGCAGAGTCAACCAAGGCACTGTGGAGAAATTACACCCACATTAGAGAGGCCTTCGGTGGTATGTGCAATGATGATAATGAGAAAAGAGATACTCGAATTGAGGCCGCTGGACTATGTGCTAAATTGGACACCTTAGAGATGGTGTTCATGGCACATTTCTGGGACGTCATACTTGACCGGTTCCATGCTACAAGCATGCACCTACCGAAAAGTGACATTGACATCTCTGTAGCAGCACAGCTTTTGTCTTCATTGAGGGATTTTTTGACGGGACAGCGAGACCAGTTTGAGGCTTTTGGAAGGGCAGCCTTAAATGTGACAGGTGTCCCAGTCATATAAGCACAATCTTCAGCGAAAGAGGAAACATTTGCAGATAAGAGCTCAGAGCTAGGTGTGACACTTGAGGGGAGGGAGAAGTTCAAAATAGAAACATTTTATGTGGTCATTGATAAGCTAGTGGCATGCCTTGAACATCACTTGGACGCTTACAAGCGTTTGACCAGTCTCTTTGGAGTTCTGTTTATGTCAGATCAGGTGTCTACCAGTGATGTCATAGTGGAAAAGGTAAATGCGCTCTCCGCTGCATATCCATCAGACCTGGACATGAACTTTGCTAACAAACTCATCCAATTCACGTCTTTCACACCTGACTCTGAGGGTGAGAAGTGCCCAACTAAATTGCTTGAGACATTGCAGGCACTTAATCTGCAGTCAGTGTTCCCCAATGTTTTTGTGGCACTTCGTATTTTTCTAACTTTGCCAGTGACAAACTGCCAAGGTGAGGGGACATTTTCCCTTTTAGGCAGAATAAAAAATGAGCTGCGGAGTAGCATGCGCCAAACACGTCTCAGCTCGTTGTCACTTATGTCAATAGAGTCTGACCTTGTCAGACAGCTAGATTTTGACGATCTAGTGGATGATTTTGCGAGGAGGAAGGCAAGAAAGATGGGGGGGGGCTCCAAAAGACATGTACCCAGGGGCCTCACGGGTCCATGATCCGGCCCTGCCAGGTGGAGGGATGAAAGGGGCGACACAGCCCAGGATGCTCTCACGATTTACATTGATTGAGCTCCCTGAGGCTTCAAGGTGTCTGTAGAGATAGTCAGCAGTCCCTGGGGCTGAGTCAATCTCTAGATCGGAAGTCAGGCCTCAAGAGAGCGCCGCTCACGTCTGAGGAAACTGAACATTGCGCTAGCTGACACGTCATACTTTAATCCCATCGCTGAAGGGAGGGATTTGGCTTCTTTGACAGTGCTTCAAAGTTGTAAGTCATGCTGAATACATTGAGGAGACCGTAAGTTGCTGAATTTCACCTTTCAATGATTCCGGAAGGATTTTAAGCCATCATTGTCTATCAAAACCAATACGTGTGAAAAATCTGGCCGAAAACAGAACTTGCATTATATGGCAAAAACTCTTTGCCACCACAGAGTTCTCCAGAGTTTCTAATAGTTATGTGTCTATACATGCAATCATTCATTGCCATAGTATGAAGTAGAAAAATCTGGCTGTATTTTTGTAAACAATTCATATATGGCTTAAATAGGGAACACCAATATGGGTTTGAACAATGTTTGCCGCATTTGAAGGTGCACATTCTTTTTGAGAAACTCTGTAAATGTATTTAAATGGCGCTAACACTCTTACGTTCCATCATGAAAAATAACCAAGGTTAAAGCCCATATTCTTGAGAAGTGACATTTTAATGTGACAGATAGCTCTGCATGCTATTCCTTGAACTATAATGTGATAAATTTACTTTGATTAGTGAGTGTCATTGTGTTTCATTTACGTTGTTATTATATTTTGGTTTGTTGGTGGGAAATGGTTGGTAATATACATTTATGGTTTTCAGAATATCATACAGATAGACTGAGTACAGTTTTTTGTAGGCTTCAGCGATGTTCTCTAAAAGTTACATCATACCTAAATGAAAAGCTTCTTTGCTTTCAATTTCAACAACAGTCGGATAGATAGCAAGATAGGCCCCTTGCAAGATCGATAGAGATAGATACATAGATCACTAGCTAGCTAGAGAAATAGCTAGATAGATCGCTAGTGGATGCAACACTAAAAAAATTTGCCTGTCATCCTTCTTAAAGAAGCTTCAAAACTATGTTAACAATCTGAGTTCGCAAACAGCATATACAAATAATGAAAGATGGTTGAAACCCCAAAATGGTCAAAAATATATATAAAAAAATAACATAAAACAAGGTTTATCTGAAAAGATGTTGGGGCGGAACAATTACTCACAAAATGGTATCCTGTCGGTTGGAAAATGAGGAAGAGCGGCTTTTGCCGAGCAATGCTGGCGAAAACTTTAGCCACAAGCAACTTTTCTCTGGCAACATCAGCCCAGTTGCTTGGGTCTCTCAGCTTCATGGAAAATTTATAAACTTCCAGCAACTGGTCAACCGAGTTGCTCGCTGTTTGAACGGGGGGTTAGGCCACGCTAAAACATTACTGCCATCAACTTTGAATTGAATGCTTTGTTGTGGTTGAATTGCCCCTGACCCCACAGTCATTAAGCATGGCAAGAGAAAACCCAGGAATCACTCTGGCAGTCTAGAGGGGACTCCAGCTCATATAAGAGATGTGTTGGCCTCATCCCATCAAAACCAAGTAACTGAAATTTGCATATACTTCAGTGCAAGTTAACTGCAATAACTTATTGCCTAGCTCATTTAGTACACTGCATTTCAGCTCAATAAGTTATTTTGGGTAGCAATGTGGAGTTGAGGTGTGGGCTCGGGGGTCATCTTGTTCAAACCCCAGAGGAAGTCTTAAATTTGTCTGGTAAAAACCGAGCTGCCAAGTTGGGCAAAAAGTGTAAATGAATTTGGGAAAATGTGCGAATGGAGCGAACTATTTATTTTTGTCACAAAAGCCAAGGATTTTAATAAGGCTACTGCTAAACAGCTATTAACCGCAGACAGATTAGGACACTTGCATTATAATGACAGGGGATGGTATTAGTAATCAAACTTGAGAATGGAGACTCTCTTTGTGGGAGTGAATACAATTTAATTTTAAGCTGGCAAAGGAAAACCACATAGGAAGCAAACTGTTTATCTGTGACACCTCTTTCTCCAGTGTGGCCAAAATGTGCTGGTGTTATTTATTTATCATTTCAAAAGGAGATTAATTGCCTTCAGGGGAGGCTTTGGGGCTTTGATTCTTGTGTTTGGGCACGATTTTGTGGAGGGGAGCCTGGACTCTGATGCCAGCGACTTTGTAATGGATTTGTGTGCTCAGGTGAAGTTAGAACTCAATGGGTTGCGATTAGTGGCTGGGGAGAGGGGTGTTCATGGGAAGTGTGCCAGCTCACCACCTGGTGCCCCAGTAACTGGCTGCCCACTTCCGTTAGTGGACCCTGGCGAATTAAAAGCAGCTAAGCAAGGTAATCCAGTTCTCACCTGCTCACTGCACACCCTGATGACAGTGGTGCTACTGATCTTAGCACTCCCTTACAAAACTCGATAGTTATTTGATAGATATTTGCCGCAAACTTGCGGCTAATATGTAGCGCATGTGCCCCAAACTAAATTGTTTTCCACAAAATGTTGAGGTTTTTCAAGAGTTTTCCAGTAGTGGTGAACTAAAAACTTTGCCAGAAGTGAATTGCAGTACCCACAAAGCTAATTTGTATGTGAAAATATGAGTGTGCCGCAAACATGTGGCAACAATGCCAAAGGTTTGCTGCAAATTTGCTTGAAGGCCAATATTTTTGTAAGGGCTCTTATGAAGACATTTACGTATGTAATGTGAGTTTGAAGCCTGATATTTTAATTTGTTATTTTAATGAGATACTTCAGTAAATTCACAGCATTACTGATTGCTAAACACTGATAGCAGCGAATACACAAAACCCCGGGGAACAGCTGAACAGGACTGACAAACAATGAAGAAATTACAATGTCTTTCATTTAACAGCGATACAATGTAAAATGCCTGACCACTTGGATTCATGATTCATTTGTAGATGATGCGCATGGTGATTTTTTTTTGCTGTTATGTCTTGTCGGGAGGGTTTTGTATTATACATGTAAAGGTAGTGAACGGAAATGTGGAAACGCAACAGGTTCCAACAAAGAAGGTGGTTCTGTAATGATGGCCCAGTTTCAAACGCGCCCACACGTGCTAGCGCCCGCTTGGTGAGATGTGTTCAGGTGCTGCTGTTTTGGCACCCCAGTCTGGACCTTGTCGCTGTCATTACTCTTCGTAAATGCTGCCTGTGGCACCGGTGGTATTGAGTCCAAATAGCTTTTATCACAGAGAATCACTTTGCTGGAGAGTGTATTTAATTCTTGGCTGCTGTCATTCCAGTTTTAAATAGACATGTTAGCAACAAGGTTGTATAATGCAATATTTGCTCTAAATGAGTTTGACAAATGCCTCAGGATTCAATTTTTAGATAATTCCATCCACGGCTTAGTGGCTTTTGTCTCTCAGGTGTCCCAGAAGCAGCAATACACATCTCTTGGCTCTGTCTCAGAGCTATTTCCAAAAACAAAAAAAGGTTGAGTATTGAATTGTTCCTTCTTTCATTGTGTTTGTTGTCTGAAAACCCACCTGGAATGAAGTGCGTGGCCTCCGCTAGCACTCTGCAACAGCCTGGGGAAATCAATCTTTTCTCTCCACAGCTACACGGCTGAACTTTGAGAGCAATGTTTCTGCACCCTGAACCAGCGCTCAACACACAGTGCATAGATCTGTTCAACAATAAGGCAAAGACAGGGGAAAAGTTCTCCCTTAATTGAAAAGTTAGTCACCAAAAGCCCAGCAGTTTCGACAATGTAAACAACAGAATGTGCGTGACTGTTGTGTTATTTTTACTGCATCAGGTAGGACGGTATCTGGCACGGGTAATGCTGAAGAAGATAAAAATGGGACATGTGTGCTGCTTAGTGAGGGTTGGTGGGGCAAAGTGGTGGGAGACATGTATGGAGAGCTGGACGTAACTTCAACGGTATTGATTTCTTAAAAAATCAAAAATTGCCTTGCTCCGGAGCTACTTACATCCCTCCTACTGCTCCACACTCCCCAGTCTAGCCTATGACTGTTGAGCGATGTACGTATATTAAAAGCACCAGTGTATTTTATCAGTAGCAGAGTAGGTGTATGATAGCGAGTGCATTGACTCAGCACAACACAGAGCAGCTCGATTTAAGTGGCATCATTGCGACCACGGACCTGAGATATCTCTGAAACATGAAATTAATGGAATGAACGAGGCTGTTGTGGGTGGGTAGTTGAAGTTGTAGCCCAAATTTAGAATGGCTCAGATTAGAGGACAGGATGAGAGGAGCTTCGCAAAGGAAGCAAAACTTTGGTGTGGACGAGAGAGTTTCCGTGTGCCTGCGTCACTCGCTGCCTGCTTGCCAGTAGAAGGGAACGGGGCACCTGTCTCTCGGCGAACGCGGGGACCGCCCTGGCAGGTGCCCAGCCTGACCTAGCTTTCCGCCTGTGCTCAGGAATCTCACTTTTCAATTTCCTGTGGCAGCGGCCAGTTAATCCTGAGAGGGGGTGGTGGGCAGAGACGGCAGGGGGGCCCGTTACGCTCCCAGTCAGTGACCCATCAGTGAATGTGAATCTGAGCCGGCAGATCTACTGTTGGTGAGGCTGCATTATCTCTGGATAGTTAACCTAATACATTTAACAGGAAAGCAGTTTTTTAGTTAATACAGGGGATATGCAAAAAAAGAATGCGTGCGTGCGTGCGTGCGTGCTCCAAAACTCACAGCTGCAGGCGGGAAAGTTATTTTGTTCCACAAAGTGTTACAAATATATTTTGTGTGTATACACAGGGGATCGGCCAACTGAAGTCACAGTGTTTACTAAAAGGCTTTTCCTACTGCAACAGCCCTCTGTTGGCATTGCAATGCAGACAACACATGAAATGAGGAGGTGTGGCGGTGGTGGGTGGGGTGTACTTCATCCAGAGAGAATGTTTGATTGTTGCAGAGACACGCTGGAGAAAATGTCACAGATGCAAAACAGCACCCTTTCCAAATTCCACACATTATCATGGTCCTCCTAAATGGAGACTTGACAAATATTTGTCGCAACATGACGCTCTCATAAAGACAAGAATAAAAACGCATCTGAAAACATGGGTGTTTTTTTGTATCTGTACTGCAGTGATTCTGTGTAGCTTCACTGACCTTTGTAGTCCGTGAAATGCCATCTGGTGGACTAAAAGGTAAAAAGGAACGAGCTGTCCGGATGATGTAAATATCTGTGATGAGAATACTGTGCTGTAATTTCTTATTTGTCTGTGCTCTCCTATTGGATGATGACAGGAGCACTTGGACATAACAATAGCTCTCTCAAACCAAACCACAGACGTGCACAAAAGGACAGCAGCAAAGTCAAACTAAAGAATGTCCTTCTAAGCATGCCCCTGAAAGCTAATTTCTCAAAGCAGACAAATTCAAACTATTTATTTAATAGGTGCTAGAGCACAAATACAACTTCAATACCTTATTTGCAAAGTGTGAATTTTCATTCTCACTCTCTTAAATCTTATAACGCTCTGTTTACTTGTCTGAGTCAAGGAGCGGTGGCTCGTGTTCAACTTGTCCAAAATGCAGCAGCTCATCTTCTTACTAAGACTAAACGCAGGGAGCGCATCCCTCCAGTGCTCGCCTCTCTTCACTGGCTAGCAGTGACTTTCAGAATTAATTTTAAAATCCTTGTAATTACTTACCAATCATTATGTGGTGAAGCCCCTGAAGATATTTATGAATTGCTGTCCCCCTATAGCAACGTGAGCTGTCTAGGTCCTCTAACCAAGGGCTGCTGGTTGTTCCTTGGGCACGGTTAACTAAAGGGGGATTGTGCATTCGCTGCCTGTGCCCCTAAACTTCCTTTGGACAAAATAAAAATAAAAAGCCTTATTTTCTTGCTTTTTCTAGTTCTTCAGCTGTTGTCTATATGTTACGTACATGATGTTATGTGTTTTTTTGTGTTGAATTTTTTGGTTTTCTATTGCGAAGCACTTTGTAGCCCTGGTTTTGAAACGTGCTATGTAAATAAATAATTACCTACTTAAATACAGTAGAATCCACGTAAATGCATAACGGATTATCACATAAATTGGGTATTTGCGTACAATTGCCCCGAACCATTTCTCATTCAAAACATTTCAGCGCACTAATGCACCTCATGATCTGGAATGGGATCAAAATGAGAATCCGTGTGTGCTGCAAGGTAGCGTATGCTTAGCCAGGGATTTGCCCAGGAAGGACTTTCCTGGGTCTACTCAGCGGGAGAGCCCTTGTCTGTATTCATGTAGCGGTGACTCCTCTGGTTGGCTAGGCACCGGCAATCTGCCTTTGCTAACTGCGCATGAAGTTTCCTCCTCTGATCCAATGGCTATGCGGCTTAGTTGACAGACTGCAGAGTGAAAAGAAGGCTGACAGCACATGCTTGTCTGGGCTCCCTCACGCTTGTGATAAAAGTGCAATAACAGTCTGGTAAATGTATCAGCTGGGCGAGGCGCTTGTTTTAATTGTTTAAAATATGCAAACGCCAGTAATGCTGTGATGAGCTAAAGCGCAATTCTTCAGATTAATTAAAAGACAAAATTATTTGTTACAGCTGTAAGAAATAAGTAATTTGCCCGACAGATGCTGCAGCTTTAGGTGTTTTGCTGTTTGGCTTTTTTGGGAGCTGTTGCAGGGAGCACAAGTATTTTTATCCGGGTGTAATTACTAACGGAGCGCATTCTGCCATGTGTGATGCATAGCCAGCTTCACCCTCTGTCATCGCTCTTGTCTCTGTCCTCCACTCGGATGCCTGATGTCACACTCATCCTCGTGCGCTAACTGCCGCTGACAGGAGTGCAACAAACGGTTTTAGCTCTTCCCGCTGGGGACCCAATACCGGTTCAAATATTTTTCGACAGTGTTTCTCTCCATATCGATTTGTTGCTTCTTTATGCTTCTAAAACTCTGTTCGGTCATTCATCTGTTACTTCGGATTACTGCCGTTTTACCCCAACACATTTTAAGATTTTAAAGAAGAGCACAGCTTCCACAGATTCGAATGTAAGGTTTTGGAAGTTTGCACCTGAGGGACACATTACGTGTCATTTTTAAATTTTATGCATAATTGTTGAAAGCTCATATTTGCATTAGTAAAAGATCGGATGAAACAGAAATTTTGAATATAAAAGGATTGCAGTCCCCATGTCTGCTGTTGTAGATTGGAATTTGTTTCTCTTTAAAAAAAATTATTATAATAATAAATGGCCAGGAATGTGTTTCAAATACACATGATGAACGATGGTTGTGTTGTAGGCCAAGTGCATCAGGTGCGGCGAAACAAAACAAGGAGAAAACAACAATCCACAAACAATGTTACCAGCACAGCTGAGCTCAGTATTTAATCTGGCGGAATTGTTTGTCGTTGGGAGTTTCCAGTGCCCGGTTTGTTGCCGAGCTGTGCCAACGCTTCCCGGGCCTGCTGGTGTACCGGCGGTGTTTGGGGGCAACGTTGGCAAGCCCAGGATCTCCGGAGTTTAGTGCTCTTCCTCTTGTTCTGCATCCCAGAGTAGCCCGGATGAAAGGCTCAGTGGAGTGTTGGGTGAAAAAGTGTGAGCGCGTGCCAGGCTCCCATGAAAATGCTCGTGTGATGTCTGCTCGGTGCCAGATTGGCTCTCGAAATAGCGCGGGTGACAGCGATGAGGGCTGCGTGCTACGTCCCTTGACAACATCGCCCTTTTCTTTCACGCAGGCTCCCGCTACCATGTTTTCACAGGTCAGTGCTTAATGGCGCCTCAACTGCCACCACCTCAGAACTTTGAGTCACCCCTTCACTGTATTATAATACCTAAAAAACAGGGGATATTCAAATCTGTAGTTCTGCTGGTTTTCATTCCTCCCCTCTAAACTTGACGCACCTGGTGAGTGTGATCTCTGGCCAATCGGTGACGCGATTGGACTATGGACTATCAGACAGAAGAGAAAACCAGCAGCACTGCTGACCTTGAGGGCCAGATTTTAGTATCCCTCACCTATAAAATGGTTGCTGGTGTTGTTTTTTCTTCAAAATAATATCCAGTCGTCACAACGCGAAGTGATTGTTTCTGTTTCTGTTTTCACTGGGTGTCATACAGAGTTTTTGAAGATCTAAAGTTTAAAGCTTAAATCCGTTGTGAACAGGCAGATAGCAGAAGGCAGTGTAGGTAAAACCATTCTGCCATTTCACTGGAAATTACTGTGCTATGAGTGGACTATTAGCCTACTGGTCTGTTAAGACTTGAGCGCAACTTACTGCATCCAGGATTAAATATTAAAGTGTGTAAATCTTCTTTTTTTCTTCTCTCTATCCCTTCACCATTCCTGCTGCACATCTCTCCCGCCCCCCGACTCCCTAGGTACTGTCTTTATCTCCCCCCTCTTTCTGTTCTGCCCCCTCCTTGCCCCCACTTTTGCCATTGTGAGATGGAGATTTACTGCCCCGATCTCACTCTGCTGTCACAAAGATGATGAGTGAGTAAACCAGGCCTCACCCGCACAGGAGAGGACGAATGGCCATATCGGCTCCCTGGAACGCTTTTAGTCCGTCGTACCGCCGTTACCATTATCATCATCCTCATAGTCCTGACGATGATTGTCATCGCTGCCGTCTAATCTGGGATTTCTGGCTTTACCGGAGACGCCGGGGGGAGGGAGTGCGCTGCACGTTCGCCTAGGCACGGCCGAATGTGCTTCACGCTGCGATTAGGAGGCGGGCGCGGCGTTGCGCGCTGTCGGCAGAAGCGGCGATAAAACGAATGCGGCGGTGACGAGAGTCAGGCGGAATGAGTCTCTGAGGGCCATCTTCATCCCTGTAGCCTTCCCTTTCAGCGTTTATACCGAAACGCATCGTCTTGAGCCAGATCTCTGCATTCCTCCCACTGCTGTCTAAAGAACAGTTTTATAACCTCGTTCTAACCTCAGTCCTTAGAGAAAATAGCACTCTATTGTCATTCTAATGAGGAAGTAGGGAGGTTATTTTATTTTTAGGTCTGAAAAATTGGAAATAATTTATCACGCTTGTATCTGGGGCACCTGTAGATTTCGGACTGATTTAAGTTAAGGTCTGAAGGTCGATTTCAATGAGGCCGTTATAGCACATGTACGTCTTTTGAACTCCGAATACGTTTCTGAAGCAAATTACTTCTGAGTGCTGGGCAGCTCTTGTTAAGACACTGGTTTCTTATTCGGTTGTGTCCAACAACCTGGCATCGAACTGTGATCTTTGCAGTGCTGGCGATGCCAGGCAGCCCAGCAGGGCGGACCGTAACTGCCCGTAACGTCGCCCGAGAAAAAATGGTTTTGGTCAGTGGGATAGCCCTTGTCCCAACATGCGAGAGCGTCTCCTCCAATCGAACGGGGGCATCCTGTCTACCTGTTCATGAACTGTACTCCTCCGACGTGATGACGTCGACAGCCAGATGACTGCGGAGTGAAAAAAAGCAGCATCTGGCTGCGCTAGGACAGCGTTCGCTTTTCCGTGCTCTCGAAATCGACAGGGCAATTGAGGCAGACAAGAGAATGCAATTTAACATTCCAAATTTGGAGGAAGGAGAAAAAAGATAAGGTTAAAAAGGCTGATCATTGTGTTTGTTTCACTGGACTAATTTAAAGTCCAAGTGCAAGAAAAAATGCATTAAGGCGCTGGCACAGAGTAGAGGGAGACCACATAGCAAAGGAGGGAATTGCTTTTCCGAGAGAAAACCGTTTGTTTTGAAATGATACTACTACTGACCAACATGTAGTATTTGCCTAATAGTATTTCTGCCAATGTCCTCAGTACTGCAGCACTGTACAGCGGATCAGTATGTACTGCTGGACCGGTTCTGCAAAGGCAGCAGGTTGCCCTTCATGCAATTCTCAAGGGGTCACTCCCCGCCCCGCTCTCCCCAGCAGAGAAAGCACAGGTTACTTCCTGGGCTGATATTTACAGTCATTGGGGGGCCAGTGCAGTGATGTCAGGAAGGACTGGGAAAAAGAGGGCTCTGCTCTCCACAAGAGCCAGGCTGCTAGGGATGATGCTCTCAGGTAAAAATAGACGCTGCCACACTGGGTCAGGGCAGGCAGGTCTGTGACCTTTGCTCCCTGCAGAGGCATATCCGCAGGCCACGGAGTGAGCAAATTCCTCTGTGCCGGGCCCCATTTGATCAACCGGGGAGGACGGTCGTACCGTGGCCCAATTCGATTGCAATAAGAGTTAATTTTTTAAATGCAGGATGAATTACCCGTGCGTGGTGTTAAATCTCTGAAATAGCCCCTGGCTCATTTAATCAGTCAGTCAAACTTGTTGTTTATTTGTAAGTAAAAAGCAAAAGATGAGATTAATATGAGTGTGCTTGACGTATGGCTTCTTTCAGGAGTGTGTGTGCATGTATGCGTGCGTGCGTGTGTGTGTGCGTGTGTGTGTGCGTATGTGTGCATGCATGTGTATATGTGTGCTTACCTGTTTGCCTGTATGTCTGGGTGGATATGTAAGTGCTTGTCTGTATGTTTCTGTCAGATACTGAGCCAGGCAGAATCACCTCTCCATTGTGTGGAGCAGGGCTCAGCTCTAACAGGTGTGGACACACTGATCCCCTGTATTGATCGATTGTAGTGTCGTAACCTGGCTCTCGCTCAGGGGCTGGAGATGAACTGCTGACTGAGAGCAATCAGACTCTGCCACCTCAATCCAATTGCTGCTCCTACCCATGAGACACACACACACACACACACACACACACACACACACACAAATGCATGCACACACACATATCCATATTCACACAATGCCCTGTAACCGTAGCAAACTAGAGAAAATAGGAAACAGTACTGCCTAAATGGAATAAACAGTAATATGTATGTTTTCAGCTGTCTTATCGTGTGTATAACACAGACCTGTTGGCTAACCACATAGCTTACCACTATGATACTTTGTTATTATTACTAAAAAATATATATAATAATACCAATATCTGTCCGAAAATGATATGATGAGGGCCATCATTTCCAAATAGACTCATAAGACGACATGGACTGTGACTGTGACTGTGCTATTGCTCTGGACTGTGACTGTGCTATTGCTCTGGACTGTGACTGTGCTATTGCTCTGGACTATGTGTAAGGATCTGAGTATTGCTTGTTATTTGTATCTTTATTTTGTATTTATTGTTTCTTAGTTTGTATTCTGGCTTGTTTATTTTCCAGTTTTTCCTAGTTGTCCTTTGTCTGCTTGTTTACTTCTGATCTGTCACTCCCTGTTTACGTCTCTGTACCATTCGGGTGATCTCATTGGTGTTCGGGTTCCCTCTTGCTTCACACCTATCTCTGTGCACTTAGATTTACTAATTACCACTAACATACTAATGATAGATAAGATCTACTAACTCCATTAACAAACTAATTTGTATATACTTACTAATCATACTAACGGCAGGGGTGTGTATAGTTACTAATCTCACTAACATATTAGAGCGCACATTTTCACGCTGTTCTGTCCTTGCTAATCATTCCCAGCTGCATCTGATCTTCTCTCCCTGTCATCTTAATCTATGCACGATTTCCTGAAACTCCAGGTCATCTGTTATCGTGTGTATGTTTGGAATCCAGTCCGCGTTTTCCCTAGTTGTCTCCGTGATTGTTTCAGTGTTCCCAATTGTATTTTCAATTGTCTCGTTTGGATCCCCGCCCTTTCACACACCTGATTCCCTTTGTGTCATTTGTACCTTGTGCATTTAAGCCCTGTGTTACTTCCAGTCTGTGTCAGAACGTCGTATTACTTTTCCTGTGCCTGCTACCTGTCTTTATGCCAGAGATCTGTTTATGCTTCAGGAGATACCCTTTGCCCGACAATTCTTTGGATTAGCCCTTATTCTGCTCTGTTTGGTTTCCGGTTTTGATCACACCTGTTTGTCGACGATTCTCCTGCCTTGTTCCCTGGTACTGCCTGACCTTTTGGATTGCCCTTGATTGCCCCTTTGCCTGTCGTTCCTGTACCTCCCTGATATCTGATCTCCTGGTTTGACCCCTGCAAGTATCATTAAACTACGCCTTTTGCCTGATCCTGTGGTCCGCGTCTGGGTCCTTACCGCGACGTAACTGAGAACGTAACAGTACGTTCTGACCACACATGGACCTAGCGGACCCAACCCACCTGCACGCCGCGCTCCTGCGGCAAGGAGCCATGAGTGGCCAACAACAGACGTGCATCGAGGCCGTGACCCAAGATCTCAGGTTTCTGATGGCCTGGGAGATCGATCCCTTCGGCCCGGATCCCTATGAAGACTACCTCATGGGGATCTGGGGGCAGAATCCGGAGTTTGCCCGCCGTCATGCCGACCACCACCCATCACTCCGGACTCCTCCTCCCAGCTCCCCTGTCCCGTCCCGTCCCAGCCCTCCTGTCCCGTTCAGTCCCAGCTCTTCTGTCCCGTTCCGTCCCAGCTCCCCTGTCCCGTCCCGTCCCAGCTCCCCTGTCCCGTCCCGTCCCAGCTCCGCTGTCCCGTCCCGTCCCAGCTCCGCTGTCCCGTCCAGTCCCAGCTCTCCTGTCCCGTTCAGTCCCAGCTCTCCTGTCCCGTTCAGTCCCAGCTCTCTTGTCCCGTCCTGTCCCATGCCTCCTGTCCTGCCCCGGTCCATGCCTCCGGCCCCGTCCGGTCCCGGGCCTCCTGGCCCGTCCCGTTCCTCGTCTCCAGTCCAGTCCCGTTCCACGCCACCAGTCCCGCCCCGTCCCAGCTCCGCTGTCCCGTCCCATCCCAGCTCCGCTGTCCCGTCCCGTCCCAGCTCCGCTGTCCCGTCCCGTCCCAGCTCCGCTGTCCCGTCCAGTCCCAGCTCTCCTGTCCCGTTCAGTCCCAGCTCTCCTGTCCCGTTCAGTCCCAGCTCTCTTGTCCCGTCCTGTCCCATGCCTCCTGTCCTGCCCCGGTCCATGCCTCCGGCCCCGTCCGGTCCCGGGCCTCCTGGCCCGTCCCGTTCCTCGTCTCCAGTCCAGTCCCGTTCCACGCCACCAGTCCCGCCCCGTTTCCTGCCTCCTCTCAAGGAGCGGGACCAGCTAAGTTCCTGTCCAGAGCGGCCAAGCCCGCTGACCTCCAGTCCGGAGCGGCCGAGCCCACTACCTCCTGTCCTGAGCGATGCAGCCGTCGCCGCCGGCCCCCTGAGCGATGCAGCCGTCGCCGCCGGCCCCCTGAGCGATGCAGCCGTCGCCGCCGGCCCCCTGAGCGATGCAGCCATCGCCGCCGGCCCCCTGAGCGATGCAGCCGTCGCCGCCGGCCCCCTGAGCGATGCAGCCGTCGCCGCCGGCCCCCTGAGCGATGCAGCCGTCGCCGCCGGCCCCCTGAGCGATGCAGCCGTCGCCGCCGTCGTCCTCCTGAGCGGTCCTGTCTGCACCGTCGTCCTCCTGAGCGGTCCTGTCTGCGCCGTCGTCCTCCTGAGCGGTCCTGTCTGCGCCGCCGTCCTCCTGAGCGGTCCTGTCTGCGCCACCGTCCTCCTGAGCGGTCCTGTCTGCACCGTCGTCCTCCTGAGCGGTCCTGTCTGCGCCACCGTCCTCCTGAGCGGTCCTGTCTGCGCCACCGTCCTCCTGAGCGGTCCTGTCTGCACCGTCGTCCTCCTGAGCGGTCCTGTCTGTGCCACCGTCCTCCTGAGTGGTCCTGTCTGCACCGTCATCCTCCTGAGCGGTCCTGTCTGCGCCGCCGTCTGCCTGAACGGTCCTGTCTGCGCCACCGTCCTCCTGAGCGGTCCTGTCTGCACCGTCGTCCTCCTGAGCGGTCCTGTCTGCACCGTCGTCCTCCTGAGCGGTCCTGTCTGCACCGTCGTCCTCCTGAGCGGTCCTGTCTGCGCCGTCGTCCTCCTGAGCGGTCCTGTCTGCGCCGTCGTCCTCCTGAGCGGTTCTGTCTGCACCGCCGTCCTCCTGAGCGGTTCTGTCTGCACCACCGTCCTCCTGAGCGGTTCTGTCTGCGCCGTCGTCCTCCTGAGCGGTCCTGTCTGCGCCGTCGTCCTCCTGAGCGGTCCTGTCTGCGCCGTCGTCCTCCTGAGCGGTTCTGTCTGCGCCGCCGTCCTCCTGAGCGGTTCTGTCTGCACCACCGTCCTCCTGAGCGGTCCTGTCTGCGCCGTCGTCCTCCTGAGCGGGCCTGTCTGCGCCGCCGTCCTTGTTCCCCTCCTCCGGACCCCCTCCACCCACCCTGCTCTGTTTTTCGGACATTACTAACTTTGAACATTTCTTCACTACCTGCTGTCCCTTTATCCCTCCTCCGGCCCCCCTCCACCCACCCTGCTCAACACTCTGGACATTTCTCCCCGAGTCCTTTTCACCCTCCTGAAACTAGTTACCTGCTACCCCATTTGATGTTCATTACTAGGGATAGCTGCTACGTTATGGGAAGGATGTGCTTTCTTATCTGTTCTGTAGTTACTTCGATGATGTTTCTGTATGCACTTATTGTATGTCGCTTTGGATAAAAGCGTCTGCTAAATGACTGTAATGTAATCTAATATGCATGAACACATGTATCATTTTTAGTCTCAATCTTCCTAACTCACAATCTCTCGCACTGTCTCACTCGAACACTCTGACACTGCACACTGCACACTGGCACGCTAGATTTGTGGAGGTGCAGATTGTGATTGGTGGATGCGGGAAAGACGACTTGATTTGGCAGCAGGGACGAGAGACTCGTTGTTCCTCTGTCACGGACTGAAGGCAAGAGCTGCAGAGGTCGAATTTCCTCTCAGTAAACAACCGTCCTGCTCTAAACAACCGTTTTCTCTCATGCACACATGCATATACAGTGTTAAGCTTTGTACAAAGTTACCATAGCATGCCAAGTGAAAATGAATGGACAACGAATCCCAATTCACATTATTCACATTTAAAGGTATAGCAGTATGAAGACGTGTGAGGCCATCTAATATGATTGAAATATGTGTGCCGGCGTGCACACACATACGTGCAAATATAACTTAGTTCTCTGAAGAACATTCCCTGGTAAAGCCTGAGGTACACCAAATTGATATGTAACGTGCAATATCTTCTGCACACCTTTGAATCTTTCTCAGACGCTCCAGCCATTCTTGTTTCTCACACATTATTGCAAGAGAAAGACAAATATTTGACATAATTCAATGGAGAGCTGCTGTTAGCCATGGATAAATACGACTCCCATGTTCAAAGCCACCTGTTCCTCCTCTATGGCTTCAGCAGCTCAAACATACCCATCTGGGTACAAGTTTTTTTTATCAGCAAAGGATTTAATTAGCAGTTTCTCATATACATAATTTCTGTCATTTGCAGCCTATTATATGACTATATGAAATGAATATGTCTTCATAGTGTAATTGTCTAGCTTAATTTTCCATTCTGTGTGTAGTCGGATCTGGTGCACATACAGTATAGCATACCGATATCTGCTCTTCTTTTATATTGCTGTAAAGTCTTCTGTGCCCTGAATAATATCTTGTTACAGTTTGACAATAATATAGATGAGGCTTCTTCTCCTGGAGCATTTCTGTATTCAGTTTAGTGGTGACAGTGAAGCATAACGCCCACAGGTGACACTTATATAATAATCAGGAGTTAAAGCAGGGATTAGACCGTCTTCCTCCCACATGATATAACAAAAAGTAGAATGATTTTGTCTCGGTTTTTGAATGTAGAGCAGCAAGAGGGGACTCTGTTATCATCTGACAGCATGTTTTTTCAACTTTTTTTGCATTAAAAACGCTCATGCCCAAAGGATTTGATTCACCATGTTGCTTGAGGACTGTTGTTTATTTCTCTATGAGTGAGATTCCAGGGGTAGATAAAGTGGTGTTCCCTGCTGAGAAAGAATGGAGAAAATAAAAACATCTATTCGTCTCCCGGGACAGTTGTGCTGCGCTGTTGCCTCTTCTCGGCCATCGTTGCGGATGTGATGTATGATGTTGAGCGGTACGCGGTGAAGCAGGGGAGTGACTGGTAATGGCTCCGGTTTTCCAGCCATCTTGAGACGCGGTCGTGGCCCAGGATCCAGGATCTTGCATTCAATCAGTGCCAGGCTTTGGATGGTGGTTGTCAGAGGATGACTTGAGTAAGAGAAAGGGAGTTTTAAGTTCTAAGAGTACATCTGTGTGATGTGCATCTATTTATGCTGGGAGCGAAGTGAATGATTTAATATGCTTGGCACCCACTTTTGTGTTTTCTGCCTGGTACGTTTGTTTTATGTTCCGCTCTCTCAGTGACTTTTGTATAAATCTCTAATGTGGTGTCCTCAAGGGTTTGTTATTACCGTTTATGTGCTGACAGGCAATTTGCTCGTTTAATTTGCAAGTTTAAGTTCAGACAACCCAAAGTTATTTTATTTTTGTTAAATAAAATAAGTTTACAAAAGTGTGTTGAGTTGCTGCTCATTATCCGATAGCCCAACTGTTATCAACATTTTGTTCTTGAAAGAAAGTCCAAATTTAGCTTGTGGTGTTTCTGAAGAAAAATCTTTATAATTACTTAGTTTGTTCAATTTATACCCAAGGACTGACTTTTCTATGGTCTGACGAAAATAACTGTAAAAGTAAAAGTGACTCTACATATGTTGAAAACAGAGCTGAGCACCATTATGTTATTTTCAACAGATTAATTGGTTAGCTTAGTTTACTTGAATATGTTGGAGGCGATTCGGCTTAGCCATTGAATACCTCTAACAAAATTTTTTAACAAAGGCAGAACTATGAGGCTTTTACCTGGTGTGGCTTGGAGAGTTAAATCCCAAACGGGGAATCCTGAAAAACATGTTTACGTGCCAATCAATTGTTATTTTTTATTTTATTTATGGTGGCTCAGTGCATTTAATCTTTAAATCCAGAAGGGAATAGTGGCCCTCGGGTGTGGTGTGGGCATGCTGAAACTGAATAGTTTTGTGTTCCGGTGGTTCTTCCGAGAATAAATCAAGCCTTCCAGCAAGAGGTGACACCAGAACACCCTATTTTTCATATATCTTGGCCTTATTGTGCCTTGCAGTTGCCCGAGGAAATACCTTTGATGTTTGAGGAGGAGAGAGAGAAATGGGCACAAGCTGATGATTTTGTCAAGCAATAGGCCGCTTTGTAAAAATGAAATAATGTGTGGACCTATAAACAATGAACCTATATCAAAACATACTGTCCATATTTTCAATATACAGTATTCTAAAACTAGGTATTCAACATTACAAAAGCCATATTTTCTCCCAGGATTACCTTGTTTCTTCTAGTACCACTATGTTTGTGAAGCATTGGCACTGTCTTTACCCCCTCACTGTGCCCTCTCCTTCACCAGGTTGATGGACTGGGTACCATGAGGCTGTGCAGCAAAGCCCGCCCCTTGTTACTCCTCCCCCTGCTGGAGCCAGCCTTTCTGAATGGATGTTCTCCCAGGGTCAATGTCAACCCTCGGGCGTTGACCCATAGACTCCTCCCCCATAGATGGCTGACAATTAAAAGCCCCGCCTCCCAACTCACCAGACAGCAGGAGTCGGTGGAAGTGCGAGGGCAACTCTTCCACCGCGATGACTACACCAACGTCACGGCCAAGATCCTCTCCAAAGTGGGGCGCAACCTGCACAACCGAGCCCACCACCCGCTGTGGCTCATCAAGGAGCGTGTCAAGGCCCACTTCTACCAGACCTACACGGGCCGTTGGGGTAATCCCCTGTTCTCGGTCCACGACAACCTGAGCCCCGTGGTGACCGTGGAGCAGAACTTCGACAGCCTCCTCATCCCCCCGGACCACGCCAGCAGGAAGAAGGGCGACAACTACTACCTGAACCGGAGGCACATGCTGCGTGCGCACACGTCGGCACACCAGCGCGACCTCGTGCGCTGCGGACTGGACGCATTCCTGGTGGCGGGGGACGTGTACCGGCGGGACGAGATCGACAGCAGCCACTACCCCGCCTTTCACCAGATGGAAGGCGTCCGGCTCTTCTCAAACCACGAGGTGAGCCTAATGCCGCCATGCATTAAAGCAGGGGTGGGTAACTCCAGTCCTGGAGGACCGAATCTGTTTCTGGATTTCAGACTAACTTCTGCTCTTAATTATTTAATTAGCCCAATCATTTACGTTAGCTGATATTTTAGCTACATTCTGTGTATGACTAACTAGCTGATTGAGGCAGGGTAAGTGGTGGCAGCAAAAACCTGCATACACACCGGCCCTCCAGGACTGGAGTTGCCCACCCCTGCTTTAAAGGGACCATGATTCCTTTTCTTCAGTAGCGAGTACTCTGGTCAACCCGCAGGCATAGGTCCATCAGTAGGTACTCAGAGGATGTCAGGTCCACGACATCCTTCTATTTAATTAACTTGAAATATTCCCCTCTGATCTATGCTGTTGGGCACCTCTGAACAGAATTTACAGGGCAAATCATTCATCCCAACTGCAATATTTCTCCTAAATGATTGTTCAGTGCAATTTACTTGCAGTCTGCTTTTAGATTAGAATAATGTGCGAGTATACGGTTTCTCATATATTATATGATGTGTATTGTGCTTGATGTTGTTTATGTGATGTCACGCACAAAAGTTCCCTCAGGGGACTATAAAATATAAAGCAAGTTTGAAAACAACATTTAATTTTGTGCTCTCATGCCTGCCAGTTCAGTTATGCAGAAGTTATTCGTCGAGCACCTAGTGTTACAAATCTTTGAACTGAATCTGAATCTCGTCTACATTTGCTTGGTACATAAAAAACTTTTCAACACTTCAGATATATTTTTAAACTGTGGCCCCCTCGCAGCCTAGGCCTGTCCATGCCTTCGTCACCACTACACTGGACTTCTACAATGCACTCTGCAGGAGTCCCAACATAAGCCCAGCGAGCGCTCACAAGCACGAGCTTTACAGAGACTCAAGTGCATCTGAAATAGTGCTGCCAGGATTGTGACTGAGGACTTTCCAATATGACAGTGCTCCATCTTATCTCCATCTTATCTCACAGGATCGTGACTGAGGACTTTCCAATATGACAGTGCTCCATCTTATCTCCATCTTATCTCACAGGATCGTGACTGAGGACTTTCCAATATGACAGTGCTCCATCTTATCTCCATCTTATCTCACAGGATCGTGACTGAGGACTTTCTAATATTACAGTGCTCCATCTTATCTCCATCTTATCTCACAGGATCGTGACTGAGGACTTTCCAATATGACAGTGCTCCATCTTATCTCCATCTTATCTCACAGGATCATGACTGTGGACTTTTCAATATGACAGTGCTCCATCTTATCTCCATCTTATCTCACAGGATCGTGACTGAGAACTTTCCAATATGACAGTGCTCCATCTTATCCATCTTATCTCACAGGATCATGACTGAGGACTTTCCAATATGACAGTGCTCCATCTTATCTCCATCTTATCTCACAGGATCGTGACTGAGGAATTTCTAATATTACAGTGCTCCATCTTATCTCCATCTTATCTCACAGGATCGTGACTGAGGAATTTCTAATATTACAGTGCTCCATCTTATCTCCATCTTATCTCACAGGATCGTGACTGAGGACTTTCCAATATGACAGTGCTCCATCTTATCTCCATCTTATCTCACAGGATTGTGACTGAGGACTTTCCAATATGACAGTGCTCCATCCTATCTCTATCTTATCTCACAGGATCGTGACTGAGGACTTTCTAATATTACAGTAATCCATCTTATCTCACAGGATCGTGACTGAGGACTTTCCAATATGACAGTGCTCCATCTTATCTCCATCTTATCTCACAGGATCATGACTGTGGACTTTCCAATATGACAGTGCTCCATCTTATCTCCAAATTATCTCACAGGATCGTGACTGAGAACTTTCCAATGTGACAGTGCTCCATCTCATCTCCATCTTATCTCACAGACCTCCTTTCAACTAACTCCATACAAATGCATAAGATAGAAAGCAAATAGAAAGCATTTTGTATCGCTTTCCCAAATGAATTCATTTGAGACAAACAATTCTAATAATGAGATTAGAAATGGTGCCTAATGATTTTTTGTTCATTATTGAGTGTGGAAAGTTGGACAAAACAAAATTTTGATTTTTGCTTGACCTTTAAGACAAAGAACCAAGCTCTCTGTTATAGCTGGTCATAACTCTGTTGCCCCACACCTTTTACAAAAACATGTCATTTTTAAAATGTCTTCCCATAAGATGACTGCTGTGTTATCCTTGACCATGTCATGAATGCATCTTGTACTTGTCTTGTGTAAACACATTTTTTTAATCAAATTTTATTGCACAGCAGTTTTGCAGACTTTTTGAGGACATCTTGCATTGTTTTTCGAAATTTACAAATAGACTACTTCTTTCAATTACATTTGACATAGACTACATCTTAATACGTGTTCTCAATTTTTAGGTTATACTTGCCTGTGAAGCACTTTAACATTATTATTATTATTATTATTATTATTATTATTATTATTATTTGTAGTAGTAGTAGTAGTAGTAGGATACACAATTGTTTGTGTATCCCTTTCTTGCTCTTTTTTGTACAAAACCCCAGCCATTAAGAAGCAGGTGACAAACGTACTGTATACTAGGTTGTGACTGAATTTAAGTTTCAACACAAGACAAATGATATCGGATTTCAGGCTGTACGTTTATTATAATGACCCGTGTTGCTGAGCGCCTTTACCCGTCTCTGCGCCCAGCTGTTTGCGCAGGTAGAGCACGGCGAGGACCTTGGTCTGTTCGAAAGCAGGGGCCGGCGCACCCCTCAGAAACAAGAGACACACACGCTGGAGGCCGTCAAGCTGGTGGAGTTCAACCTGAAGCAGACCCTCACCCGCCTCGTCCGACATTTGTTCGGGGAAGGTGAGCGCCGGGACACCTCTGCCCGTCCCGCAGTCGGCCCCGCCCCCGTCTCACCTCTTCACTTCCCCTCTGTTGCCTCCCTAAATGATAACTTTTCCTTTCTTTACTTTTTAATATAACTCATAGTATTCTCTGCAAGGCCATTTTCTTCTGTAATTCTGTTTTTGATGCGATGCCTACCGCATGGTATCTGAAACAAACGGTTTATCTCTGTAAATTTATATCTGTAGGATTTGTCGCATATCATATTGGAGGTAATAAATTCCATGCATTTATTTTGCACCACAACACTGTTTTAAACATTTTGTAAGCAGTTTATTCAGTTACCAAATGCCCTTTTATTTTATTAATCTATTGCCTATTTAAAATGCCGGTAAGACGTCTAATTGAACAGCTTGCAATTCAGTAGCCATTGCTTAGAATTACAAATATAAAATTAGGCTGTAGTTTAGAAGCATAATCATGGCGTACTTACATATACAATTACCTTTATCAGAATTGGCAGACGTTTTAGAGCTAGTATATTTTGCTCTGGAATTTGGCGCATCATCAGTTCGAACAGGGCATCATGTCCATTACAAATCCCCCCTATTTATGTTTTGCTGCCTAGAATTTTATATTCCATCTGTAGTCTGATTCATGGCTGGACAGAATTTTATGTTTTTAAAATGTCTTTCCTTTTGTATCTCATCGTCAGAAATTGTTTTAACGATGACATTCATTGAATTTCTGTTTTGCTTTTAGTCAATCATTGAATTATTGTCTTGATATTGGATGACACTAATGATGGCTATATTCTTGAATTGCAGCAATGCCAATTATCACCAGTTGTTCATTCAACTCGTGTTTTTTGCCTCCTCCTGACCTTCACCTGCTTTTGCAAGTACGAGACAGGAACACTGTTAGACAGCGTTGAACAGTGTTAGGACGGAATGGATCTTAGGTGATTACATGGTCTCCTTTCTGTACTGTGCCAGGAGATGCTGATGTTTCTCAGGATTGCTAGTGAAACGTTCCAGCTCCGGCTCCGGCTCCACTTCCCCGGTCCCTCAAGGGGAGCGAGAGCGGAGATTAATTGACTTTCCGAGACGGAGTGAGTTGCACAAATCTCCTCCGAAATTGGAAACGACGCCGCCGTTCCTCCCCCTTTTGCAGATTTATCGTCCGTAACGAAAACGTCGAGAGGGGGGAGGGGGTTGGGGGTTGGAGGCCCGTGATTTATTTTTACATCTCTCACGCCCGCGAGTTTCCTGCGAGACGCAGCGAAGCAGGGCGGCGTCGAGTGTAGAGGGAGACGCAGTGAAGCAGGGCGTCGAGTGTAGAGGGAGACGCAGCGGAGGTACCTGCACACACGTGCCCGGCCCGACCTCCTCTTATTTATATTCATGTCAGCTGTTCACTTTCCCTGCACGCTCGCCACGGTTTTTGTCTCCGTCTCCTCTCAAATGTTCCGTGTCGTTCGGCTTCCCCGTCTAATTCCTGGTTTTCTTTGTCTGCCTGAGGCTTCCCTCCGGTCTTCCCTTTCAACCTTTTTTTTTCTTCTTTTTTTATCCCTTTCTACCACTTATTCATGCCGGTCAACACTTACGGAATCGCACCGCACTGGCATGATGTGATTGTGTGACTGACTGCGTGTTGTCTGTCTGGCAGATCTGGAGATTCGCTGGGTGGAGTGCTACTTCCCCTTCACCCACCCCTCGTACGAGATGGAGGTGCGTTTCCAGGGTGACTGGCTGGAGGTGCTGGGCTGTGGAGTGATGGAACAAGAGCTGGTGCACTCAGGTATGCCTTTTCACAGCTGCAATGAAGGTTCCTTAAGCATCCAGCATTTCCCTGTGTGAACATGTACGCATTCTGAACAAATGTGAGCAAGGTCACAAACACACATACACGCACACACGCACGCACACGCACACACGCGCACACACACACACGCACATGCACACACACACATACACGCACATGCACACACGCACATGCACACGCACACACACACACGCACATGCACACACACACACACACACACACACACACACATGAACGCACACACACACACATGCACACACACACATGCACACACAAACACACTCACACACACACATACACATGCACAGACACACACACACACACATGCACACACACACACCCGCGCACACACACACAAACGCACACGCACATGCACACACACACACACACACACACGCACACACGCACACACGCACACACACAGGCACATGCACACACACACACGCACATGCACACACACACACACACACACACACACACACATGTATGCATACATACTGTATATGTAGGCAGAAAAAAAGCTTCATATAGTTTCAGAGTGTTTGGAAAGCATTAATAAACAACATCATTTTCAAATAAAATGGCATCAATAAGGTATCGTGATCATTTTTGTCAAAAACAATTGCAATGTCCTACGCATCTTTCAATTTGCTGCAGCGATTTTAACAAGCTGGGATCAAGTTGTCTGAGTCGGCCGAGTTTATTGCTCTCTGGGAAATCATAATCCTTTCACCGATGAGTGCAACCCGCTGCTCAGCAAGTTTATGTTGCGGTGGTGCCCGACGATAGGCACGCCGGTACTGAGCGTCTCAGAGGTGCCGAGGATTTGGGTTCACATCAGGTGAATAAGTTGGCCACTTCATCACACAAAAGTAGTTCCTTGCCAGGAAAAGTCTGACAGACGCGCGCTTCTCGCAGCCTTGTGTTGTCGTGCACAGATTTGAGGGTGTTATTTCGCACAATGGTGTGATGCACAGCCTGAGGACATTGATTTTTTTCATCTCATGAAGTCAATGAGCTATTAATAAATGCTTACAAATGATCTTCGTCCGTATTGTATTACAGCCAATGCTATCACTGGTCTTGTTTATACACGGTATGCATGCTAGCTGTTACCTCGTATCTGCAGTACATTCTCATTCTACATTCTGCCAAATTGTACAGAATCTTTTTCTGTAATAAAACAATCTGTATTTGGATATAAAACCAGCGGTGGGTGTGGCATGAAACATAAATTGTGTGAACAAGAGAAAATGGCATTTTCCTAACCTAATATACATTGGTATTGTATTTATTGTGCTTTCAAAGCATAAAACTTGTGATTTATCACTGACATATCATTAATAATGAATTATAATAACAGATTGTTTCTTTGTAAAGCTTTATTTCACAAACAACACTCGCCTAGATGTTATAAATTATTTGCCATTATAAACAGCTACATTTATTCTCCCCAATTAAATAGTGAAAGACACATCAGTGTAATTAAGCTGTCAGATTTGTGCAATCGACCTATCGCTCTCTCTCTTGTTGTGTGTGTGTATGTGCGTGTTTGTATGTGCATGTTTGTACGTGTGTGTTTGTATGCGTGTGTTTCCGTGCGTTTCCGTGCGTGCGGTTGCAGGCCAGGATTCAGTCACCATACCATTCAGTGTGTTTTTGAAGAAAAAGAAACATCAACACTTGTATTTATTTGTTAAGCCATGACGATAAGGCAAAATGGAGCACGCATCTTGGAAAGGTCATAGGACCGCGCTCCAGCCGAGGTACGGTCAGTGAAGTCCCCATGGGCTGAACCTCCTGCCTCGAACAGCAGATGGCAGTGTTGGGCAGAACTGATGGAGGCGCCTCCCATCTGGGGCAGGCCGGTACAGCTGGCGCAGAAGGGAGAGCAGCCTGAAACCCCACAGAGAAGGGCAGGCTGAGCCGCCCAAGCCTTTGGGGAAAAATGACCCGCGCTGCTGCAGCAGACACGCAAAGATCCACCCGGCAATAGCGGCCTGACAGATTGCGATTAGCACTCGGATGCTGCTCGTTTACGCCAGCAGACCTGCATATGAAATCATGAGCCGTTTTCAGACCAGACCTTCTCCATTGTAGCATTGTCACACTGGTTTGTGCAGAGACTCGTCTAATGTGGTAAACCTAGAACAACAGTTACATCCAGACAATTCGGAGCAGATACGTGTCTTTGAAGAGCTATGATCTACTGACGATATTAAGGCGGTACACTGTTAACAGTGTGCTGCGGTAATATGTGGACGCCAAACACATATTGTCTGAATGAGAAATGAGACGATGGACCTCGAGTGCTCAGAGAAACGATGGACCTGGGGGTGATACCCAGGGGCTGATAACTGCCGTGTGCTCAGAGAGACGGTGGCAAAAGGGCAGGCTTACAAACTCGTGTGCAAACAACAATAGAATTCACTGAGTGTTTGTTTTCACAAAGTGACTGACAACAAGGTCAGGTTTCTTTCAGCCACCAGTAAACAAGCTGCCCTCCCAGCCATTATTTGCAGTGTCAGACCAGTACCCCTTGATTAAAGCCAGTGAGGGCTTCTTCTGTGTCGACTGATTTTTATTTTTTTACATATTTGTCTTAACCGGTTGCCAGAAGGTCCAGCTATGAAATGTTGTATAGTAGTTAGATTTTAAAAGACGGTTACTCAATTTGTTCTGCCGAACCAAGGCACTTTTATTGTCCTGTGAAAAGCGATAGGAAGAACGGTAGGCATATCAGAAGCAGGCGGAGAACTAAAAGTGTTGTATTGGTAATAATGATAATAGCTAGCCGCAGCAGCAGTAATGGTACTAGTAGTAGCAGTAGTTACAAGTAATGGTGGTCGTGGTAGGTTCTTAAGTATGATTTTGCATCCCCGTTTAAGAGCTTTTTAGAATTCTCTTGTGCTGGTTTCTCTGTCTGTGGGCGGACTTAATTCTCCTCCCTCTGGCCCTCTCCGCTTCCTGTATGCAATAAAGATGTACCCCTTTTAGCTGAAGCACTTAAGAGAAGAAGAGTATTCATTTCCACCGCACAGTAAATTGCTGGTACTTAGTCAGGGGTGAGCAGGCCCCAGTCGGATCCCCGGCCTTTCCTGCTGCCGTCGGCCTTATTAGGAGCTCGCTCAAATCAACGTGGGGTCCTGTTTCTAACGCCTATATAATGTATCAAACGGGGTCCTCACAGAGGTCTATGCTGTGCACCTTCATCATTACCCGTGATCTTGTATGTTGTAGTCTTTAAAACCATGATAAGCAGCTAATGTACTTGTATGCCAGTACCATGGCTGGTATCTCAAGAACAGAGGATCACCGTTGGTCACAAACCCAGCATGCTTGAGCAACATAATATAACCGCACTTGACACAAGCGGAGATTTTATGAGTTTTGAAATGTAAATTTTCCAGTAGTTTCCCTCGGTACTACTCTACGAGTCTCCCGTTAGTCCATCTTTAATCTTTCTGTCCTGTTTAAGGTGGCAATAAAAGAACGGGCAGCGTTTTGCTGCGTCAGCGGACCACAGCCACTCCAGGCTCGCAGTGTCTCTGTTTTTTCCTGTCCGTCATTAAGCGGCAGTCGGTGGCTCCTCTGTGGCTCTCGGATTAGCGTCTCTTTCTGCTCGAAGCCTCACGGCGCCACTGATTTGCCTCACCGTTCCGTCAGGGACGTTTCACTTTGATCGTTCAGGAACTTTGGCAGCTTTCAGCCAAAGGAGCGTCTGCATTGTTGCAGCAGGAAAACATTAGATTCTATGATTATTATCATTACTGTAAGTTTTTTTTCTCATGAAGTGCCAGTAATAGACCCATAAAGACACACGAGAGAGACTCATGATATATTGTCGATTTGTGGAATATGAATATAATATTTAATGCGTTCACTTCGTATCATGGATGCTGCGTATATTTTCTGCGCCAATGTCACTGTGCTCTTGTCCACTACCTTGATGCGAACAGTCGGGCTGTGTTTGCGCGCTGTGTACCTGTCTTGAGACTGGGCAGCCAAGCCCCTGAAATAAATGTACTGCAGGGCTTAGTGGAGGGAATACCCCACCCTTCTCCGCCCTCTCTCTCTCCCCCCCCTCTCTGTCTCTCTCTTCACAAACTCTCTCTCTTTCCGCAGAGCGCTGCAACAGATCATTGTGCCTTCTGTTACCAAGGCAACCTCTCATGCACGCCCCCCCCCCACTACACAGGCACACTTGCACACATACATGCAGGCCTTTTCTTTTAGAGTTCTAAGATAATGAAAATCTGCCAGAAAAGTATATTTAAATGTGTGATGATACATATTACAATAAGCTACCAGCAGCAAGGATGGCAGAAGGGGGCACGAGACAGGGGAGGTGTTTGAACGGGGGGTGCTGGGGTCGGATATTTATTTCTCCGCGGACACCATATGTGGAACGTGTCAGAAGTGCGCCACAGGCTGCGTTATCGCGGATGAATGGGGCGTGGGGGAGAGAGGGAGGGGCAAGCCATTAATGCTGCTGGTCTGCTCTGTTATTCATTTGGGGCCAGCGTGTAATCCCTGTCCAGATAAATTCTTTAGGGACACGGGGGGGGGGGGGGCCCAAGGGGACCTCCCCGGAGCAGTCGGCAGCATATGGGGCCCGGCGTTAATGACGGCACGCGTCAGCAGCCCAGTTTGTCACGCGTCAGAAGACCGGAGGCCTCGGGAAAGGGTACCGCCAATGTGATTAAAATCATGTTTGGTGACAATTAACCACCCTTCAAGCCGCTCCCCTCCGGGCACGAGGGGGAGGCGCCGGGGCAGGGGGAGGGACGGGCACCAGCTGAGGGCCGGTTCAGGTGGCACTTTCAATTTTAATCCCCCCCTTTGAATTAATCATGCCTCAATCAAGTCCCTTTTCCGGCCCCACGTCCGCATCCCCGCCTCTACAAAGCCGCCGCTGTCAGGCGCTCGCTTCTGTGGAGGTGACGTGCAATTCCAATAACCAAACCCCATCTTCAACCCTCCCTGTTTGATTACTGTGTGTTGAGCAATGGAGAAAAGGAGGGAGTGCGGTGCGGATGACTAGCCCCCGCCCCCCCCGATTTGGTTAAGGCGATGCATCCGCCCATCTCCATTCCTATTCCAAGCCCTCTTGAGTATCCCCCTTCCCCCCTAATTCTGGCTGCGTTCCCAATGGTCGGGGGGAAGCCATTACTGGTGGAGCAGGAGATGTAGACAGCCGGTCCATTGGCCTCAACCCCTGCCCCGCCTCATCATCTCCCACGGGCTTCACAGGGGAAGAATAAACATTTGTTTGTGCAGTGTTCCATTTCAGGCCTCTCGCCCGAGCCAGGAAGTATAAATACGCCACAGAGTGGCACGTAGAGCCACAGACAGAGATATGGATAAAGAGAAAAGAGAGAAAGACGTTAAGGACCATGCATTAACAAGAACAACATCTTAATGCTTGCTAAATAGCTGCGATGCTTATCGGATAGCCGAAGGCTTATACTGTCTGTCATGAATGAGGCCAGTTGGCCAGAAAAGTGCGGTGTTTGAATTTGTCTATGTAAGTACCGTGTTGTACAACTGTCCGCTAATTCCTCTGGAGAACATCCTGTTTTTCGCTGACCCCATTTTTCTTGTATACCCCAGAATATAGAGGATGCAATTATGTCCTTCTTGAGACTAAGAAAAATTGTGCTTTATTGTAGTCATTATCTGAGGGACAGTGATAATTCTGCTCTCCAACTTCCATAGAGTTAAAAAAAAAATGTTGTGGCCTCACTGAGAAATCATAATTAGCCCTGCATAGTGCTTTGTGCTATAGTATGCCCTGCATAGTGCTTTGCGCTATAGTATGCCCTGCATGTAATATACACGGTAATAAAGACAAATAACAGGCATGCTGTTTTTAGCTGATTGACATTTTCCAGTTTCTAAAGCATTGAAAATAATTGTTGTGAAATGGTTTGAACAAAGGTCGTCTCACCTCCATCATAATAAGCTACATCAGTCACACTGTGGATCACCTGCAGTTAAAATGTCTACTAATATAAATTTCTTTTAAGAGGTTCTTTGCACAACATGAAAAAGAAATTGTGTGGTTGTCTGTGATACTGTGATACCTTGGTGTCTATTTTGTGTGTGCAGATCCCTTCCACATATGAAGAAGGGACACGTTTTAATTCTGTCTAATAATCTTTCGGGCCACAATTGAGCACCTGTCTTCTGTTCATTCACTTTGAAGTAACCAGGTTTAGTAAGTTTTTACTTTTTCAGAATGTTGCAATCTTTGAATAGTTGATTTTGGTATCGATCATCTATGATCGATGTTATATGAATGACTCATCACTTATTCTTCATGGCAATAATATTTTTGTTTTCAGTTGTTATAGCCACAGTAGCTCAGGTCTTCACAGGAGAACATCCCATAAAAAGGCATTGACTAGTACTTGGCTAGTAGTGGTGTTACATATACACTTGCTGGTCTAGGAATTTGCCAGGTCAAGCAATATCGCTCATTATTACTCAGGTTAATGCAGCTACATTCTCTTATTGTAAGTGACTCCGTATGTAATGAATGGCATGCATGTCTCACTGCCACTGGTCCTTTTGTTAAATAAAAAGTGATAATGCACGAGTTAACATATCGCATAGTTAACAATAATCACACATTACAGATTTTACACATCCTTTGCCAGGGAAAAGAATAAAAGGATATAATGTCTGTACCTGATTTGAAAATGTATTTATGAAATGAGAATTTCAAAATGCAGTGCACAGGTCATGTCTCAAAAACTCCTTTATGGCCCTGTCACACTATTGCGTATCGTACTAGCGTATGCCAGCATATGAAAAATATCACTCATACGCTGATATACGCTGACATACGCTAGGGGTACGTTAGGCATAGGTTGTATACGTTTCAAGCAAGGTCACATACGGTGGCATACGCTGGCATACGGTGAGGCACAAAAAGTTTTTTTAAGCATGCTTAAAAATTTTGTGCGTTTTCGGACGTATGGTTTATACGCTAAGCATACGCTAGGCATACGCTGAATACGCTAGAATTACGCTAGAGGTACGTTTCTCATAGGTCGAGTATGCTGGTCATATGCTGACATGAAGGTGTACCGCACAGTTATTTTATGAATTTACATACGCAACTCATACGTTTCTCTCATACGCAATAGTGTGACAGGGCCATTAGACTGAGATGTTTGTACCTACATGTACCTTATCCTCCTAAGACCCATAAGTAGTGTCCACCATAGGGGAAATAAGTCTCTGGTCTTAATTTCACAGACCATGCTGATACCTCACAGACAATGTTGAAACCCACACTACATGGGGCTTTCAATAAAAATGTAATTTAAAGTATTTTTGAAAATATTTTCACGTTTTTTTTTTTTTGTCATCCGAGACACTTTTTATGTCAAAAAATTTAATTGTTAAACTTTTTTTTCTGCCGGGTCTCAGGAGAATATGCTGTGAATCAAGTAAAATAAGACTAAAATATTAGTACAGCAAGGCTGAAATCCTACGTCCTGTGGTGTGCAGTTTAATAGCTTTCCCTGACAATTTGCCTTATATTCTTGGACTAAATTAGAGCAGAAGGCCCAGTTGGACTTTTTAAATTGGAGGAGAGAGTTCTTCTCTGTTGGAATAATGAGAGGACTTTACTGCATCCCTACCTGATGTATGGTACTTTTCTCAGATTCTTAGGCAGGCAGAACTTTCATTCATTTAAATTAAATTTGCTTGCCTTTATCATGCAAATGTAACAAAATTTTATACAGAAAATTTTGTTTTAGTACTATTATGTTACCAAATAATTGAAGCAAAATGGAAAGAATATTTTCATGGTTGGTTTGTGGCTCTCTTTATGAAGGTTCTGTATAAAAACTGTAATTGGAGAATGACACTTGAGGATTTTCTTTAGTTTTTTTTAATCATCATTTTTGCTCGGCTCTGGAAACTCCTGTGATTGGTCAGTTGGTATTAACTTTGAGCACAGAAAGAGAAAAGGTCACTTCCGTTTGATCCAGCAATCAACGAGGTACATATGAGAGACATCAAAAGTCCCTCTCATTTCCAGGGAGTCAAACAGAGGCTGCTTCTGTCACTGAATATAATAGCAATAGTAATAGCAATAGCATTTTTATAAACATTTTCTTGCTTGATTTCTCAATGCAAAGCTACATTTTGTTATTAGACTTCTGACCGCGTGACAAATGTCACACTCAGAAATCCACTTCGCAAACTGCGCAGGCTTTGAAGATTTAAGAAACATTCCGTCTAACTACTACTACACTACCGTCATAGCTTACTTTATAGTTCTTAAGTTAGTTAGTTCATCACATAGTTATGTCATCTGTCACAGTGCTACAGCTCAAAATCTGAGGGCAGATGTGGGTGGTTTATGGTTGATGGGGAGTGCTGAGTAATAATACATTTAAACTCCATTGGCCTTCTGGTCAAGTAGTAATGCTAATATAATACAATTATATCATAGAATGTATTTAGTATTTTAAGTGCAACGGCTATAGTAACCTTGTGGATTGAATGTTGTGTCCTCAATTCACAGTTGTACTCTTCATTTGTGAACTGCAAAGTGTGTAAACTGACTATTCATTTTTTATAATGTTGATTTTTAAAACATAGATAGTTTGAATAAGCAAGCATGTCTAATATTCATTGCTTGTATATTTATTCTCAATTTTTGTTCTGTTTTGCTCATATACGTGTACGTATTGTCTATAAAAGGAAGAATATTGTCTTTCATTGTTGTATCCTGGTATGGAAACCATACAGCTAAATATTGTCAGCCAAAAACTATAAATAAATACATTTAAAGCTGGTGCAATTGTCAGATCTGCATCACTTTAAAGCAACAAAGGGAAGCCATTCCAAATCCATGGTGTTTCCATGCATGCATTAATATCTTCACTCCAAATCTTTCCATCGGGTCAAGGATTTCTCCTGAAATTGTGCATGCAGTTTTCACATATATTCATCAAAATCTAGATGATCCTTCATTCCATATTCAATTTCCATTTTGGTGACAGAAAAGATATGAGGCTATGAAAAAACAGAGGAGTGTCTAGTTGGGTTTTTCTGTCTGCAAATGGATGTGTGTGTACACATCTTTCCATCAAGGTCAGAGTTCAGTTGCCCCTAACTGTATTTCCTATTGGCTGTGTAAGTATTAGTGTATACTTATCTGAACATGTGTCAGGAGAAACGGATCTCCAACTGTGTTTGCAAGTAATGTATTTTAAATACGGATATGAACCAATTCTGCTCTGTTTGTGCGTGTGTTGATGTGTGTACAGACAGTGGCTCTGTTTGTTGGCTTGGTGACCCATTGTTGGCAGAATGTGAAAATATGTAAAACTGTATATACTGTGTTGTACAGCAATAACAAGGCTGCTGATTGATGAAACAGTTTCTATGTTCTATGTATAAATACATATAGAGTTATATACAGTATATATATTCAATGTAGAATGCATTCTTAAAATATAGCCGTTACAGTAGAACCTCAGAGATGCAAGCCTCAGTTATGGACTGACCAGTCAACCGAATGCGACGTGAAACTGGAATTAGCATATGCAGCCATGTCAAACCCTTATTATCAAAAAAAATTTACAAAAATGGGAGCATAAAATAAGAACAAGGCTCACTTCCTCATTATAAAAATAAACTTGAAATGCTATCAAGTCAAAACAAAGGGGAATGTCTCTGCACTGCTGCTAAAAAAAATTAATGTGTGAATGTGCCCAGTGCCTTATATAAAGAAGGGAGAACAAAAACGGTAGAATAGGCGAGGCGTGTGTGACAGTTCCTAGAACAGCCCCCGACTCTCAAGCCACATTCGAGTTCCCCCATGTGGTTTGGGGTTCGATCCTCCCACCATGGCCACCTTCTGAGCTTTGATCCCTTCTCTGTAAGCCTCTTTGCTTTCTCCTCTCTGTCTGAATAAAGCAAAATATACAACAGGAGGGAAGAGTCTCAACTCTTCTTTAAAATATAATCAAAAACCTGAGAATGAAAACATTTGGCAAACGAGCTAAATTAGTTTCACATTTCACCGTTCCAAAAGACCTCCATTCCCAATGCGCATCTTGGAGGTTCAGCTATCATTATTGTTCTCTCGCTTGTGGAAATACACTGTCACTGTTCAGACCGATGCAAATCTACATCCAGTAACGCATTTGATGCAGCTGAATTGTGCGCATTTGTTTATTTTCAATAAAGTATGGGCCAAGGATGTTGCAGGCCGCCTTTGGCTTGGGCTTGGATATCACTGGCTTGGATATCTCTGTTGTATGGTATTCTGTGATTTCGGAATGGGCTGAAACGGGGTTAGGATGTGTCAATATCAGTGCTAAGTGTCTTTGGATGTGATTAGTAGATGAAGGTGATAATAGCATCGATTCTAGTATTTCTGGGGCTGAATTCCATTTTCCTGGCAAGAGCATCCAGCGAGTGTCTGAAATAGAGTAGCTTACAGTAATTAGATGAACACATAAGTGCAAACTAACGAAGAGTGAATGACGCCCGAGACTGCAAACATAAGCATCGCATTATCAACTTGACTTTTCCTCAGTCGTGCTAGCTCGACCTGTGGCAGAGCGTTCTTTCGCTAAAGCTCTATTAATCAGGGTTTGGGACCAGGGAATTAACCTACTGCTCTATTAATCCCCTGCTTTAGGAGGTTTTTGGTTGAGCTTGCATGGTAATATATTGTCCCAGCCTACCTGACGCTACCAGGGGCTCGTCTTGCAGGTTTTTTTAAAACCACAGATCCGGATATTTTGGAACTGAAACAGAAGAGTAGGCACCACTTGGGGCCTTTCACATACTGAAACTGCCCACTCAATTTGTCAGTCAGACAGAAATTGAGGCGCACTGCTGTTTTGGGGGCTGCTTAGCAGCAGCCTAAAAGAGAGGAGTGAGGTTCAGGGGCTGTTTAGCGAAAAGGAATTAATAGCTAATTCTCCAGTTGTTCGTGCTTTTTTTATATAACAGCCCTTTTTTGGAGCTAGTTTGATCATTTTTACGACATGTTGCCCAGATGATGCAGAATTTAGAACAGCACAAAAATCTGTGAAAGACCCATTCACAACTCCACTGGTAGTCGGGCAGCATGGAAAAATTGAGGCAGGGTTCAGCAGAATGAATTTAGCTATTTGCTAAGTGAATTACTCGTGTAGTGCCCGTAACCTGTGGTTTATTTCAACTGCATTGCATTTATGTGGCAAAAAATGTAGGCAGAAATTAATACCGTGTATCCGTCTTCTGTGTGCCCTCCCCCTGGGAATAGCGAGAGAGGAAGGCGTCCCTGGTCGAGCTTACCCTTTCCTTTACAAACGCATAGTAATGAAGGCTGGGACAGAGGCTGACTACATTATATCAGATTAGATTATCCTTCAAATATACGAGGGTCTGTGGAGACATGTTCTCTGCAATGCATTGTGGGTGGGTGTTAATTACCATGTCCCATTTCACCTCTTCCCCTGGACTGGTAGACCTTCCTCTTCTCACCGAGTTGTAGCACTGTTGGTTTTATGTACTGTTGATGTTTTCATTTCGCTTCAAATTGTGTGCTCAGACTTTATTGATACTTTTGGCAGCTGGTCGCATCTTGCCGCACGTCCAACATATGTTTGAATCAATAATTCATTAAGATGTATGGCTGTAATGTAATAAACAATTGAGAGGGACCAATGGGGAATGGCAACCGCCAAGGTGCCAACATTTGCATAATAGGAACCAAGAGCACAGTTTTATCTTATAACATATGCAGCTGCTCCCCAGTTTTTTAATGTTCAGGTAATTAATTCTCAAGGAATTAAAAAAAAAAAACAGGAAAATTAGTTTAAATAACATTTCTTTTTGGATTAATTGTTATTCAAAAACTAGAAGTCTCAGTAGCCAGAGAGACATATGGGGTTCAGTTAATTCAACATAGCTAAGCCTTTTTAAGCTTCTTAGGTCTTACTTATGTTTGAAAGGGTTCCTGCATGCACCAGACTAATAAAGCATTCTGGCATGCTGTAGTAACATGGTAATGGCCACGTGTGTAATTGTTCAACTGGAAAAGCATACCAATTATCCATGTACACCCATACAGAATAAAAGCCTGCTTTAATCACCTCTCAAACAATAATTTTCCCTCAAGTAATCAATTTATCAGACTTGGAAAATGTCAATTAATTTTTTTTTTCATTTTAGGGTAATGAAATATGAATTTATGATTGGTTATACTGTGTGAATCAGTTTTGAAGAAAAGAGAAAACCTTTTGAAGACCTTCTAAACCCTTTGCGCAGATGCCAAGTGACCATGCCGCCAGCGGCAAGATTTTACTTAACTGAGACATTCGTTGCTCCTGCAGCCAAACTATTAGTGGAAATCACAAACTTTGTGTTTTAATTGGTAGACGATTTGTGACAATTCTGCCGAATACTAAGTTTCTAAGTGTCACTATTTTCCCGTAGCAAGTCCATTTAACAAGCAACCCCCCCACCTAGTCTATACCTACCCATGTGTGACATAGTGGACAATAGCATCTATGTGTTTATAAATTTGATTTATTCATCATATAAAATTTTAATTATGTCATAGCAACAAGATAAACCCAACAATAGCCTGACCATATGCCAAAAAAGCTGTGAAAAGCCATGTTCACTCAAATGCAGAATATACATTAAATTATTGTCTCATTATACCACGTATTTTACTATGAATATCTGCCACTAAATATGAAATAAATATACAATCCTACCATTGGTTTCACACATAAAGATGTTCACACATAGTGATGTTCCTTTCAAATTTCAGTGGTCATCTATTGTCTGGTACAATCCGTTTGAGAAATATACAACACTTTATACCACTATTACACTATCTGAAATGTTGACTTGTAATACCCCCCCCATGCCTTGCAAGCCTGTCTCATTCATTACAGTTAATCCTGGTTTAATTGTCGCCTTTTTTATTCAATACAGTACATTATAACCTTAGTAGCTGTATATGCAATGTCTTATTGGGTGCTTTGAACAATTAATTACAGCCCAGCGTAACGGAAGTTTTTGTTTTAACGGTCTAGTATTACGCAATAAAACGCATAAAACGCATTCCTGACTGGAGTTTTCCCTTGCTGATATGTAAGTAGTACTGCTTCTAAAATGCGGTTGGTCTCGCTGGCTACATATGTAGTGCATATGCAGTTTTTCCATTCAAGCACTGTCTTGTCCAGTATGATTGATAGGCCTATTGTTATATTCGCATTTTGAGTGCATTTCACATACTGTAGTGCAATCGTTAATTTTAAGTTTGATGTAGGCTACCGATTTTCGTTGAAGATTTGGCAGCATTTTTCAGATCGTGGAATACTATTTTATTTTAATGTTATAAATGATATAGGCTATGGCGTATATACTTGTCACGTAGGGCATGGAAAATGCTCATTCTAATTTACTGTGCGCTGATATGTGGTAGATTAACATTTTCTTTGGAGTCATTATAAATGGGAACGTTAAAAAAAAAAAAGAGAAATACAATCCCGGGGCAAAAGTATACCTACTGTCGAGTACAGGTAAAAGTGATGTTTTATTGAGGTCCAAGAGTGATTGATTCGGCTACATATTTAGGTGTATGTAACACTGTGATTTTTCAAAACAAATATTATTGATTTTATGACATGTTTTGGATAGGGTTTTGGACCTATAGATATCTACCCCCCTATACTGATGAAAATATAGTAATTCACACTTGAAAATGATGCAAAAGTGAGTTGTATGAGCCAAAACTGTTGATTTGTAGTTAAATACAGTCCCCTCCAAAAGTATTGGAACAGCTATGTCAATTTTTTTGTTTTTGCTATACACTGAATACAATTTAGTTTGAGGTCAAAAGATGTACATGAGACGACAGATCCGTATTTCAGCTTTTATTTCCTGGTATTTTCATCTAGATTTGTTAAACAACTTAGAACATATCACCTTTTGTATCAGACCACCCAATTTTTAGGTGAGCAAAAGTATTGGAACATGTGACTGACAGGTGTTTCTTGTTGCTGTTCGATTGATTGGTTAAACAATAAATAGTTCTGAATGTCTACTCTTGGATTTAGCCTTGGGTTTTGCCTGTGAAGACTGCATTTGTGTTTGAAAAGATAAACAAACATGAAAATCAGAGAGCTGTCTTTGGGCAAAAAAAGCAAGCCATTTTGAAGCTTAGGAAAGAGGGGAAATCGATCAGAGCCATTGCACAAGCATTGGGGATAGCCTGTACAACAACTTGGAATGTCCTGAAAAAGAAAGAAACCGCTGGCGTACTGAGCAACAGACACCGAACAGGTCAACCAAGGAAAAAAACAGCAGTTGATGACAGAAACATTGTGAGAGCTGTGAAGAAAAACACCAAAACATCAGTCAGTGATATCACAAACAATCTCCACAGGGCAGGGGTGAAGGTATTTCAATCAACCGTTCGAAGAAGACTTAGAGAACAGCAATATAGAGGTTACACCACAAGATACAAGCCACTCATCAGTAGTAAGAATTGGAAGGCGAGATTACAATTTGCAAAGAAGTACAGAGATGAGCCACAAAAGTTCTGGAACAAAGTTTTATGGACTGATGAGACCAAGATTAACCTCTACCAAAGTGATGGAAAGGCCAAAGTGTGGAGAAAGATCAAAAACATACAAGCTCAGCTGTGAAGCACGTGGAGGTAGTGTCATGGCTTGGGCTTGCACGGCTGCTTCTGGAGTGGGCTCACTAACCTTTATTGGTGATGTAACTCATGATGGTAGCAGCAGGATGAATTCAGAAGTCTATAAAAACATTATGTCTGCCAATTTACAGAGAAATGCATCCAAACTCATTGGGATGAACTTCATCATGCAGCAAGACAATTCGCTGTGAGCGAATAGTCCAACAGTTTAAGAACAACGTTTCTCAACGCACGATTGCAAGGAATTTAGGGATTTCAACATCTACGGTCCATAATATTATTTAAAGATTCAGAGAATCTGGAGAAATCTCTGTGCGTAAAGGGCAAGGCCGAAAACCAATCTTGAATGCCTGTGACCTTTGATCCCGCAGACAGCACTGAATTAAAAACCTTCTGTCATGAATATAACCACATGGGCTCGGGAATACTTCAGAAAACCATTGTCAGTAAACACAGTTCATCACTGCATCGACAAATGTAACTTAAGACTCTACTACGCAAAGCGTAAGCCATATATCAACAACATCCAGAAACGCCAACAACTTCTCTGGGCTCAAGCTCATCTGAGATGGACTGACGCAAAGTGGAAACGTGTGCTGTGGTCTGACAAGTCCACCTTTCAAATTGTTTTTGGAAATAATGGATATTGTGTTCTCCAGGCCAAAGGGGAAAAGGACCATCCTGATTGTTACCAACGCAAGGTTTAAAACTCAGCATCTGTCATGTGTGAAGGCACCATTAATGCTGAAGGGTACATATACATTTTAGAGCAACATATGCTGCCATCTAGACGACGCGCCTGCTTATTTCAGCAAGACAATGCCAAGCCACATTCTGCACGTGTTACAACAGCGTGGCTTCATAGTCAGAGAGCGCGGTTGCTAGACTGACCTGCCTGCAGTCCAGACCTGTCTCCCATTGAAAGCGTGTGGCACATTATGAAGCGCAAAATACGACAATGGAGACTATTGAGCAGCTGAAGTTCCATATCAAGCAAGAATGGAAAAAAATTCCACTTTCAAAACTACAACAATTAGTTTCCTCATTTCCCAAAAGATTACTGAGTGTTGTTAAAAGGAAAGGTGGTAAACATGCCCCTGTCTCAACTTTTTAGGGACGTGTTGCAGGCATCAAATTTTGAATTTAGAATTAACATTTGAATTTTACGTATGAGTCTATGCCTCATCTGAGTTGTCCAAGCATGATTTTTTTAAACACAAAAATTAGTTTTGGTGTAATTTTATCTCCTAATGCAGAAATAAAGTACAAGGTTGGGTTAATTTGGCACTCAAATCATTGTGTAGGCATAATAATGATTAAAAAAGTAACACTGAGCCACAGCCAAGATTGGCTGAATAACCAGCCTACTATCTTCATTAATAGAATTGGACCATGTCAAATGAATGGTTTTTTGTGAAAGTAACATGGGTTATAATTTAAGACAAATTAGCTATAAACTATAACAGAAGACAAATTAGAAGTGGCATGTTCAATGTCCTCTTTGTCTCAAGAAATTCTATTATTGAATGACAGGCAGCCTATCAGGACTAATCATTTCTGTCTCAATAAAATAAAGAGGGATTCCCTTGTAGGGAAGAGCCTATCTCCTGCATGTCTTACCATGTTCGTGGTGTTTTCCTCTTGCAGCTTGCCATTGTCGTTGACAAGGTTACACATTATATGGCTTTTAAATAGACTGCAGCATTTACGCCAGGTTTCAGGCTCCGTGCTCATTGCCAGTTCTAATTTCCGATCTTCTTTGTGAATCAGATACGGTCTGTGCTGAGCTACAAGCTGAGTTATTTTGGTGCCGATATTCACATGGATATCACAATTTAAATACGAAAAACCCAGACTGAGTGCCGTGTCACTATTTTCCTGATAGCACGGCTGCGTGCGCTTTCTACCCACTGCGGGTGTTTTGGACTTTTTTTTTACTGATACTCACAATAGTTTACGGGTGGAAAAGCATGCCAGTCCTTTTGTGAATTATCCCCTTAGTTCAGCATTTACATGATGTGGGTAACTACTTGTATCAGAGCATTGACGAAATGTCGTGCAAAGCTGAGCTGACTCAGCCACTACATAAGTGCCACAGGGAGTTGGGATTACTGCTCTCTAGGTGATGCAGTGATGACCAAATGTAACAACATTATTAAGGTTTGTTTTGCATTCTAATAAGTTCAAATGGTGAGCACTGAGATAAAAAAAGAATAGCAAACCCATTAGTAATAAATAAACATTAACATCTGAGTGTATACTTACCTGGATTTAATACTTGTTGTTTTTATTTATTTATTATTTGTTCAAATACGTCATAAAAGCCATTGAAAGGCAGTGGAAAGGTCATGGGATTTAAGCTTGACTTAAATAAAACGAGTATCAGGGCAGTGCTATGACGCCACTAAGTTATTCATTATATGTAATCCTTAAGCAACGACAGCATTCCGACCGTTCGGTCATTATGAGAAGACCCCAAGTTCTATTGACTGTGAGTTTCAATGAGTTCTGTTAATGAAAAAGGAGCCAATGAGTCCTCAAAGCTGAGTGCCTCTCGCAGTCTGAGGCAAATGTTTAGAGTGTTTGCGACGGAAAAAATTTTTTTGTCGTTCCAGCAGTGCCACCAAATTGGTAAAGGGGCCCCCCGGGCAAAAAGACTCTACTACAGTAGCAAGGAGTTTCTAAATCATGATTAAGGTTTTTGCAAAAGCTTTGCTGCAGGCTGGGATTTAATCAAAACCTGCTCCTCATGCTTCATTATTTGTAATTTGTGATTATTAATTTTTTATGTACTTTGGCCCTTGATGTGGGACGAGGATTTTCTCATTTTGTCCGCCCTGTGTTTTGACTCTTTGTGCACATAATTCAAAAATTAGAAATGAGTGCCCCTGCACTAAAGAATAAACAGAGATGAGGAACCGAGGATTCATTACAGAAGATGAAATAAATGCAAATGTAATGCAAATGGACCGAAAGGAGTAGAGGGGCAGAGATTTGTTTAAAATTATGTTTTACAAATCCGTATTTTTAATTAATTTGTCTAATGAGTTTAATTTAATTGGCAATCCGGTAATTACATAGCCTCTCCACCCACCCGAGTGTGAATAAAGATCCAAAAGAAACTGCCAGCAGTAGATCTGAAAGCAGTGTCACTTTTTGTCGAGTGAAGCATCTGTAAGAAAACTGAGGCAGGATCAATATGTGACAGGGTAGGGTAGTCTGGTGTTGCGGAGGAATAGAAATAGATGATAATGGTGATTTGACGATAAACATTTCTCAAGTCTAAAGCTCCTCGCAGTGTCACAATGTTAGAAAAGTTTTTTCTTGGCTTTTTTTCAACCAGATTGACTGTTACCCTTTTCATAAAATTACCAATATTACTGCTTACTGAGGAATCATTCTCTTTTATTGCGCATTTCCCACTTTTTATGCATTTTATAAGTTCAGGATCTAGAAAATAGCAGCGTGTTGATGCGGCCAAGCTCTTGCAAATTGTCTTTCGTATGAGAACGAAGATGGGCCAAATCCAGGGCTCCCTCCCGACTACTGCAGCTGTTGTGGCTTTTTGAAAGTTTCTCAACTCTGCTAAGGCAACGTCACCTTGGGACAGAACCTGAGACCATCTGCAGATGAGCTCAGAACTCACGACGACGTGCCGCGGAGCCAATCCGGAAACGGGAAGGTCACAATCCGTAAGACGACGCGCGTATCGCTCGCCCCCTCTCGCTCGTTAAAACCAGGAGATGCCTACAGCCGCGCCTCAAAGAGGAGGCTCCTTTATCCGATTGTGACCTCTGCGTTTGTGCGCATTGCAACAGCGCGGAGAGGGTGCGATTATTCACATCACGCTAAGGCCCCTCCTCTCCTGCCAGCCGAGCGCCCGGAGACTTGAGAAGCAGACGCACGCTCAGTCATCGCTGCGCTGATATGCCAAATTAATTGAGATGTAATGGCCTGCCGCATAATATATCCATCTGAAGTCACTACTGTGGGACGCCGGGTAGATGCAGAGAGGAATTTAGTGGGGATTTTCAAATAATTATCCTTGCCATTATTCTATTACAGAGCTTATTACTAAAATTATACAGCCACTAATTGGACTGGTTGTAGCTGAGAGGTTCATGAGGAATCAAGCTCACAATTATACTAACACACAGTTCTGCAGATGAGGTACAGTAAAGTATAAAATGGACGTATGGAAATCAGAATTCACTCTGTGGCATAACTGCCTTACCATGTCTTACAGAGGGTTTTTTTGCTGGTTTGTTTGTTATTGAAACATCGAATTGATTAATTTATATCCGTGCTTCTCCAGTTCACATTGGGTTTCCGTTCACTTTATCTCAGTAATGCTTACAATCCTGAAGAATGGAGGCACATTCTGCCTTTATTTGCTAATTTCTTTTATTTGTATTATATTATAATACTCACATAATGGAAAACATTTTCCCTCAATTTGCCATTTTATGGGTATATATATACTTATTTGATTTGTTTAGGTAACATTGTTAAAGATTAATCCTCTGGGATAAAATGATAAATACATTTTTATGGGATGATAAAAAACCAAGAGTTAAATTGAAGACACATAAAATGGCTAAAGAGAAGGGAGGCCTTGCCCTCCCCAACCTAAAGCACTATTATTACGCAGCTCAAATGCAACCAATACGTACTTGGTTAAATGATAATTCTGAAGCAAATCGGAGGACAATAGAGCAATACATGTGTCGAGTCTCAATAAAAAGATGCCTTTCTGCACAGAGAAACAACGAAGGACACAAGTAGTTGATAGTACACTAATTAGAAATACTTTGGAGACCTGGGACAGAATTAAGAGAAATTGTGAAATGAGAGATGACCTATTTGTATTGAGAGAGATAAAGGAAGACCCAGTTTACTCCTAATAATCATGATATAACTTATATATGGGCACAAAAGGGACTGATTATATTTGGACAATGTCTAAATGAAAATGGAATAAAGTCATTTGAATCTTTAAGGCAATACTATCATTTACCACAATCTCACTTCTTCCGATACCTACAAATGAGAAGTTATATCCAGAACAGTAAAATACAAAGGAAAACCATTAGTGATCTTCATCCACTTGTGCAATTTCTGGTAAAGAACTATCGTGAAATCAGAGTGCCACATCAAATCTCAACAATATACACTATTCTAGAAAACAACCACAAGCAACAAGACACAAGGGCAAAACTAAAATGGGAAGAAGAACTTAACATACACATACGTATCTGAGGACACTTGGAAGGAAATGAATCAGAATGCACATACAACCACAGCATCTCCCTATTGGAGAGAATACGCATGGAAAATACAATCACGTTACTTTATAAAGCCAGTGCAACAAGCTAAATATAATTCTAAAATAAAACCAAATTGTTGGAGGGAATGTGGTGAAACATATGCCAACTTTGGTCATATCTTTTGGTTTTGCCCATCATTAAAATTGTTTTGGAACAACATACAGAAGGAAATTAATATTATCTTAAACGGGGTTATTCATTTGAATACAGACTTTGTGCCGTTAGGCAAAACAGTAGACAAAATAGGAAATAAAAATGATGAATATAAATATTTGTTAAGGATATTGCGTATAACAGCACTGAAACAGATAACAAGAAAGTGGCTTCAAAAAGCATGCCCCCTGATAGATAAATGAAGAGATATGGTTCAACAAATATACCAGATGGAGTACTTAACTTATAAAATGAGGGGGAATCTGAAATTATTTGAAAAAAGATGGGCTATGTGGTCAAGTTACTATCACAAGGTAAAATAAAGTTACTGGATTATGGTGCTCCATATTAGAGCTGACAGTAATTTAGGGGAGCACTAAATATTTATTTATTATTATTATTATTATTATTATTATTATCATTATTATTATTATTATTTATTTTATTTTATTTTTATATTTATTTATTTTTTGTAATAATTTAAACATGTATTGTAAATATTGTTAATAACAATTACTCTCATATTGACTGAACTTTATTATGATGTATCACTGGGTGACACTTTTTCTCGGAAATGGGGAGGACTATGTACTAAAGGTTCTATCATTTCTAAACGGTTCATCCAATATGGATGAAAATACCCTCAAATACCTTGTTTTTCATTGGTAGATTGGCCGACAGAGGTCAAGAGTTTCAACATGATTGTCCAGTTGCACTTGGTAAGATCTAATGAGGCTATTTTCATATGCCTCCATTCAATGGGTTCCCACATCTTCAACAGTATTTTACCCTGTCAAGGGGAATGGGAGGTTTTTTTTCTTTTGTGCATAGCAACAGTAAGATAGTAATAGAGTCCAATGGAATGTTCTATTTGCAACTTTGCAAAAATTCAATATGGGCTCCGATTTCATTAAATGGATTAAAGCAATTTATAAATCTCCTAAAGCAATGGTTTCAACTAATGGAGTAACCTCTGTCCCGTTCCTATTGGGTAGAGGAACGAGACAAGGCTGCCCACTATCTCCATTGTTGTTCGGGATGGTGATAGAACCTCTTGCAGCTAGTATAAGAGACAATGATTTAATTAAAGGAGCAGTAATTAATGGTTATACAAATAAAATATAATTATATGATGACAATATATTATTTTATATTGTACAGCCAGAGAAATCTATATCTTACCTTATAGACACAATTTGTCACTTTAGTACTCTATCAGGTTATAAAATAAAATGTAATGAGTCCAATGCCTGCCTCTTGCATACACCTTTAACAAATTAACTTATTTCAGTATGTCCCTTTCATTGGACTCCTGATGGTTTTAAGTATCTTGGGATTCATGTAACTTCTATATTGCAGAATCTATACAAGTATAATTATATGCCTCTTCTTAATAAGCTAAAATCAGATTTTAACCGTTGGTCCACCCTACCACTTTCCCTTTTGGGACCAATTAATACAATTAGGATGAACGTTCTCCCGAGACTGAATTATCTGTTCCAAATGTTGCCATGTTATTTACCACTCTCTTTCTTTAAAGGAGTTAATAAACTTATATCAAACTTTATATGGTCTGGTAAAAAACCTAGAATAAAGTATACAACATGGGGGGTTTTGGCTTGCCCAACCTCCAACTTTATTTTTGGTCTGCCCAGATCCGCAAGCTGTTGTCTTGGACTCTGGATAGACAGGAGTCTCTATGGGTGCAACTCGAAGCTTCTTTTTGTCAGCCCTTGACTCTTAAATCATTAATATTTGTAACAGGCTTTAAAAGCCTGCTTTTTCACCTTGGCGGATTGCTTGATGGTGAAACAGACATGCGCAAAACTGCGTGTTTAGTGCGATCAAGGAATAGGCCATATGGATCAATAGTATCATCAATATTATTCGAACTAACCATTAGTCTATGAGATCCCGGTAATTCCCGACATGGCTGTTATTTTACAAAATATATGCGGTTACATTTCGTTAAACGGACCTGCAACAGCTGAGAATAAGCTATCAATGGCTTCAGTCTCACCTTAGAAAATGGCAAATTAGCTTGCTTGTTCAACGAATTTCATTTGATTATGCAATGAAAGTGTCAAACATCAATTCCATGAGGCTGTTCTCACGGAGTTCTAGAAGTTCAAGCTTCATCCGAAGTTCATTAGGCTACCTGCATAATATTGATTAATAACACAAATACCATTATTTTGCCTTAATGATTACACTAAATACAATAAAGCTGTCAGGTTGGAACTCATATTTCCCATTGTTTTATAATGTCCTGCTTATGGAAATGTGACCAACCTGTTTTACTCGTAGCGTAATGCTTTAAAACAATCCAAAGAGACCGTGAAACGGGCAACTTACAGCAGGGGAAACAGAGAACATGCAGTGCACATGCAGAGAATAGCATTCAAATTAATGTGAATTAATTGTGTAACGTGCTGCAAATTTGTTTTCGTTTCTAATTAGACGCTTAGTTCTCTTCTCGTTTTCTTCAGTTATGGAATAACAGGTGAAATCAGCTGGGTTTTAATAAGCTGAGAGTATGGAAACCTTGTCACTGTAATTAAAAAAATATGAAGGACGAAGAATACTAAGGTTCAAATTCAGTTAACATGGTGATATTTATCTCCATTGTTTAACCGTAGGCTATGGAAAAAAACCTTATGCAGAGCGAATCCGCTGTAGCTTAGGCTAGTTGAAAAACAATAAATGCAATATTCACTGGACAAGGTTTTGAACTTTTTTCAGTTAAAACCATTCTATTTACTTACAGGCTGTAGGCCTAGAGAGCTGTATTGTAATGACATCTGAAGTGCATTTTCAGAACTCAAATGTCCATCTATTGCAGTGCGAGTTTTTCTTTGAATGACAATTCACGCATTAGGTGTAAATGACAATTTGTGCATTTGGCTTGATATAGGTGTTATCAGCAAATGGAAAGCCTTTTTAATGGATAGCCATTGTCCCGTAACAGAAGATTGTCCCCCCATTAGATTACAGGAATTATTGGCAAACATAGGCTAAATTATAGCTTGACCCAGGATAATTGTGAATAGTCTATAGCCTATACATATAACCTTACATGTACCATCGCCTGGATGTTGATGGAGTGTGCTGAAAGCAATTTAATTCGGCATTCCCCTTCGCTGAGGGACAGGTAGCTATGTGTTCTTTGACCTATGGACCCTTTTATTATAATAAATTTTTTTATATATAGCCTACACAATAATAATATTTTACATTGTAATCTTGATATTTTTAGTCATGCTTGTGCACGCCCGTGTGTAACAGTCAGGAGGGTGTACGTGCGTTTAACAGCGCATATTTTATATGCGCTGTTAAAATAACATGTAAACAACTGCGACATGTTTTTGGTGGTTTCCGCGCAAGCGCTTTCTGCTGCCTCAAGATAGCAATACGCCAAAAATAATCCTGGCCACTCCTCATCTTAAGACCAACACGCCCAGTTCACTTGTAATGGGCGCAAGAATACATGGTATTTAAACGACGTGAACGCAAGGCGTTATAATGAACCATGCGCCGGGTGTAAGATAGCAAAGACACTTGCGTTTTGGTTAGCATATACATATACATATGTTCTGTATACATTATATTATTTTGGAAAACTAAAATAATATTTTTGGCAAAAAAAAAAAAAAAAGATAGTAATACATTATGTTCAGATATATTGACATTTTGACCAGCCATACATGTAAATAATGCTATGTCCAAGCAATTCTGAAGCGAATTCTCATTCAATTGATAAAATGTGTTTAATTTACAGTAATTGTGAGTGAGTTGTGCAGGAACCGATTTGGTTAAGTGCACCGCTGCTTGTCCCTGTACAATTGGTATGGTGCACGGCTGGCATAATCAGTGTGCGCAGTGTTCTTTGCGATTCATTTGCAATCCAGTAGAACACTAATCTTCAAAATGCAAAATGTGTATGACAGTCGGTTCAAAGCAGAGCCAGTGGTTGGAATCCGTCCCTCTAAATTGGTTCCACCGTGTATGCCTTCTCTTTCCCCTGTCTGCGAGCGTTTCGATGACATACCACTCTCCGCTTCTGTGTTCATGTGCATTACCACTTCACTCCATTCACCTCCACTAACACCCCTTCTCCGCCATTTCAAAAACATATTTACTAAAAGTAAGCTTCCAGCAACAAATGTACTCATTTGAATTCAACGTACTTCTGAACAACCAGGGGACTTCTTTTAAACACATAAGTACAAATTAAATTTTGAGAAACAGATGCTGCACGGTTCATGTACCTCTCTGGTCAATCAGATGTGCATTACAACACAATGTGAAAACGTCTCACCCGTATGCTACAACAGCTGCTTGTTGCAGTAAATAATGTTGCAGATAGAATGTGGGGCCAATATACATGATTAATAAAGCAATGCTCCTAATAACTGTTATTTAGATAAACATTAAACAAGCAGGGCATAGTTTAAATTGTGGATGAAGAAGGGAATCTGTCAACATAATGTGACTATGCTAAACTACAAAGAATACACTAGAAATTTAAAAGCTCAAAGAAAATTATAAAGATGGACTCCCAAGTGGATGTTTCCTCACACACATAAGACAGCAGCAAGGCTGTATATGATTGGAATAGTGACAGAATATAGTTTCAATGCTGTTTTATTTCTGTGCGTGCGTGCGTGCGTGCGTGCGTGCGTCTATATGCCTACCTGAGTTTGCCGATGATAATTGGTGTCTGGGCCAGAGCCCTGCTAGTCATTCTCACGGAAGGTTTTATATCCTGGGAGGATTTGGCTATGAAGGGCATGGCATGGTGGCTAAAGCCAAATTGATTCAACTGCGGGTGCATCCCAATATTCTCCACTCCTCTTCCACTCGTCTCCGACAAGGAAGTATGCACAATAGCCTGTACGTTTCAAGTACAAGTATTTGGATGTCCAGTATACAATGTACCTGACATTGCAGTTTGCGTTGAGCCGCAATAATTGATATGTAACAATTAATATGTAATTAATATGAAATCAGCGGCAGTGTAGTATAATGGTTAAGGAACTGGCCTTGTAACTGAAAGGTTGCAGGTTCAATTCCCAGGTAGGACACTGCCGTTAACCTGAATTGCTTCAGTATATATCCAGCTGTATAAATGGATAATATATGTAAAAGAAATGCTAAAAAGTTGTCTAAGTTGCTCTGGATAAGAGCGTCTGCTAAATGCCTGTAATGTAATGTAATTATATTAAAACCCAAAGATCAATTTCTGGGGCACAGAGGAGAGAAGGTGGTAGTGGAGGAAAGGAGGGTGTATTTTTTGAGTATTGGGACGCACCCTAGCGGTCCTGATGGGGTTCCGTTCCTACTCCTGAAACGGTACCACAAGTCCCCTGTAGAATGAAATATTACTTGCTGTAGGCCGCAGTTTAGAAAATAAAACTAAATTTTCCTGCTGTATACAACCATACACTAGTCTTGTTTGTCAGCTTGGTCTTTACAAACCATGTTTCCTGTTGCTCTCTCTTTCAAAGTTTTACTTGTTATCGGTTTTGATATTGTATTTAAACAATAAAGGTGTCTCTGGATGAGTTTCTCTCAATTCTTGCTTCTATGCCTCTATTGATCTAGTTCAATGAGGTCTGGGAAGATAATAAACATATAAATGATTCAAAGAAAATAAATGCCTCAGGAAAGAAATTTCAAGTGATTTAAATTAGGCTTATACAGACTTTACCAACTAAAAAAATAGTCCCACATATATATTTTGCCACTAAAGCCCTATGACTCCCCTGGTCATAAAACAATATTAAGAGACTGATATGCATGTACACTATATGCATGTGCGTGGTAAGCATTTGCTCGCAAACTGGACCTCACAACTTACATGCTCCATAATGATTTTAAATGTGACCTGTGAGCAAGTGAATGAACAAGACGAGAAATGGGACATGACTGACCAGCCGGAGTGTGTCTATGGGTGCATCCCAATAGTAAAAAAATGCAACCTTTCCTCCTCCACTACCACTCTACTCTGTGCCCCGGAAACGGATCTTTGTGTTTTAATCTAATGTTGCTGGTTACATATTAATTAATGTCTCGACACAAACCGCAATGTCAGGTACATTGTATGCTGAGCATGCAAATAATTGTACTCGAAACTAAAGGCATTTTTGCATACCTCCGGGCGGTAGAGGAGTGGTAGTAGGGGAGTGGGGGAGTGGAGGTGGGGAGGGAAGAATATTTGGACGCACCCCGCGAGTGTGGATGTGTCTGTGTGCCAGCTTACATGCACATCACGTGACTCAGCTCTGAGAAGGGCACCACTCCCACGCCGCACAGCTTTGACATAGGCCATGCGTCAGCCTCGTTTTCTCACACCCGAGCCTTTCCGCCTTGCGATTGGTCATGCGTTTTATTAGCGGAGGCGCTAGCAAGTGTATTGTTGCAACGTCTTCCGCTCAAAAGCGGATCTCACCCTTTGGAAGCACACCACGCAGTTGCGTCAGTTAAAAAAAAGACACTGAAGCGGCAGAAAGTGTGACTCTGGCTTTCTTCACAGATAGGGAGGTGAAAGAGAGTGAAATAAATAAATTAAGAGTGGGAGTGAGACAGAGAGAGAGTGTGGGGGGAAGGGGTGGAAATGAACAGAGAGAAAGAGAGAATTGCAGGAAGAAGCACAGAGGAGAGAAAAAAGGGAGTGAGTGTGAGAAAATGATAGAGGGGTGTATTAATAGGAATGGAATCCAGCTGGGAAACTGATGGTTGCCTGGGCCTGCCAAGAGCTGTGAAAGCTGATGATGTCACTGCAAGGTGAATACCATCGGAGGGAGGATGAGGGTAACATCACAAAGGTGGCCAGGGGACCCGTTATGATGACCTCATGCTCCAGCTGAGTTCACCAGTGAAAGCTGCATTGTGATAACAGCATTGGGACTGTGTGTGCCTGGCTCTAATGAATGAATGGATGAACGAACGAATGAACGAACGAATGAATGAAATAATAAATTTATTATATGGCACTTTTCATGTACTTTTCAAGTGGTTTACACAAAAAAAAATTTATACAATAAAATAGTGATAATTGGGAAATAAACATGTACATAAAACAAACATATAGTAAAAACATAGTAAATAGTAAATACTATGATAGAAATACATGATAGAATAGAATAACTTTTATTTTCCTGTTTCCCGCCACCCGCAGCAACAAAAAAGACATAGACAGTGGGGCAGACCCACAACACACAAATAAACATCAAATAAAGACATTAAATAGAATCATTGCATTAATCAGACTAGGTGAATTAAAGTGGAATAGCCTACAGCCAAATGTCATGATTAAAAATAGCCCTCACTGTCCACTGTCCAGTGTTATCAAGCAGTCCAACACACAAACTCCGCCTTCACGACTTTCCTCCATACACTCCATGCAGTTTTGTGGTCTCTGTCCACTGTCAACACGGAGCACCAAACTGTGTCAGCCTTCCCACTCGTCGCCTCGCTCCTCCCCCGCATTATCTTCTCCTTCCCTTCCCTGGTGGCTTTTTGAAGATTGGATCAGTCCCGACATCTTCAACTCCGGTGAAGAGCGATGGTAAACTTTGTAGCTGTAGATCCAACGGACATTCCTGAGCAAATGTTGCAAATGCGTCTCCATGGTGACGACCACAAACAAAATTATCCAGACTATACAATTTGTTACTATTATCAAAATGACCAGCAGGAGTGCCCTGAACAATCTCCAGCCCGCTTCCCCATCCCACACAGAGCGCATGAAAAAAAAAAGACAAAAGCCCAACACAACAAAATACATTCAAATGAACAAACACGAGAGACAGCTGGACTACATGTCGCCATTACAGCGCCACGTGATGTGTATATACTAAGCCATCGTAACTACTTAGTGCAGATAGTCTATTTTGGCTCGCCTGCGAGACAGTTTTACGCAACTGAGACACGCGTTGCTCCTGCAGCCAAACTATTAGTGGAAAACCCAAAAACGTATTTTTAACTTTTTTAGTAGAGACGATTCGACGATTCTTCTGGATTCTAAGTCAGTTCTAAGTGTTCTTTCCGTAGCAAGTCCATTCCGTAAGTAACAAGCCCCCCACCCCCAGCCCCCCACCCCATGCCATAACATACATGGTGTGGTGTAGTGGTCTATATATATTATATTAATATATATTATATAATAATATAATATATATATAATATCATACCTATAGCAACCCCATATATGCATGCATGCAGCACATCAATCAATACATAAACAATCAAAATCATAACTAAATCATCAATTAAATATATATATCAATGCTATTATTCTATCATTATATGCGATTAAATATGGAAATCATGTGCAATCCTACCATGGAGATATGTCCCTTTCAAGATCTTTCATCATTTTTTTTGGTCATTTGTCATGCCTTGGACAATCCCACAGAATAAATCACACACAACACAAAATTATACACGAAACTACACACTCTGAAAAACACTTACTTCCTGATGAACACAACACTTTATTTTTGTTTTTTGCACGGTTTGTTTTTCCATTATTTTATTTTATAAAATTCCCCCAAAGGTTTTTAAAAAGTTAAACTTAAGGATAAAAAACTACAAAAAAACTATTTAAAACTAAGTAAAAAAATTAAATAGCGAATTTACTTTTACTGCTTATATTTTTACACTGCATTAATTTTTAATTTGCATTGCGCGCGCCCATGCGCACGTTTGAGAACGCAATTTTTCCCCCGCAAATGAAGCCCCGAGACTCCCCAAAGAAAATCCGCCCAGAGAAAATTGTGAAAGATTCTGTGGAAGAGGTTCCTCGAGAGAATCGAAGATATATTATAGCGATATCTAAGAATTTTGTAGTATATGTTCATATTTTAGATATATTTTTTTTTTTTATGTTTTATTGTTTTTTCGTTTTTATTTTTGTATTATTTTTTATGTTTTTTTGTGCATATTATTGAATGCGTTGCTAATGATGCTGAACAATAATGAAACTATTGAATTTTTTTGAATTTTTTTTTTTACTTAACTTTAAATATGCTTTTCATATTATTTATAATAATTTTTATTTTTTTTTTTTTTTTTTTTTTTTTTTTTTATTTGCTATATTATTGTGTATTATGTATTTCTTATTTTTTTAGTTTGATTGTGTTACTTGACTACTTTTGCTTTGTTATGACTATCTTGTTTGTACTTTGTTTTTGTTGTTATATTGTGTCTTGTACGTTCGAATATAACTTATTTTGTGAAACGCGTTGCAAAAATAATGTTGTAATTTGATGCCGTGTGTGTGTGCCGTTCGCGCCGTGTTTCGTAGTGGCGTGCTTTGGTTAGAATGCATAGCTTTTCATCATTATCAGATTTTTCGCGCGTTTGGTTTGGGTTATTTTTTTTTATTATTTTTTTTTTTATTGCTGTTTTTATGCTCGTTTTTTTATTATTTTTTTTATTTGTTTTTGTATTTTTATTTTATTTCTTTTATTTATTTGTATTTGATTGTATTTTAGGGGTATTGCTCCATGTTATTGGATTTTTTTTGTATTTATTTAAAATTTGTGTTGTAAAAAAATTTGTGTAAAAATGTAAAAATAAAAAAAAACAAATAAAAAAAAAAAAAAAAAAAAAAAACACAAAAAAAAATAAAAAGAGCAAAAAACAAAAAATGAAAAAAAAAAATAAAAGCAAAAAGAATAAAAAAAATAAAAAAGTAAGTGAATGATATGTAATTGTTTTGTGAGTAACCCAACTGTGTGTATAAATTTAAATTAGTTAAATAACACATAATAACATATGTTTCCTCACTCCACACCTCCCACTCTGCAAGTAACAGTGCCTCTGTGAGTCCACTTTTGCCACAGGCAGATGCCGGACTTGAATGAAGTGCCGCAATGCAGAGAAGTGCATCATGAGTGCATGAACACCATGAAGTGAAGGAAAGGATGAATGAAGGAAAATGGGAAAAAATGGGCCAAATATGCTCACGAACTGAATGAAGAACATGCAATGATTCATCAAATGTCATCCATGAATATCAAAAATATATGTAAAATAATTTTATAAATTTAAAAAAAGGCTTTTTAATATTTAATTATTTTTTGGGATTTAATATTTTTTAATTATTTAGTAAAAATGGCCAAAAAATATAAAATCCCCAAATGAAAATAATAATCAAAAAATTTGAAAAAAAAAAAAAAAATTGATTTGTTTAAAAATTTTTATGATTTATTTTTTTAAATTGGTTGGATTATTTTTAGAATTTTGATTACATTTTTTTACACGTTTATCAATTTGTGTTAGTTATATTTGCTATTATTTTATATTTTAGATTTTTTATTGTTAGTATTTTTATTGATCTAATTTTAGTTTTTTGTTTATATTTTTTGAAATGAGTATTATTTTAGTTTTTTAGGTTTTTATATTTTTTTATTTTGTATTATTTAATATTTTTTTTTGAATTTTTTTTTTTTTTTTATTATTTTTATTTTATTTTTAATTATTTTTTTGATTTTTTATATTTTATTAATTAAATTTAAAAATTTTGTTAATAAATATTTTTTTTGTTTTGTTTTTTTTTATTTTTTTGTAATATTTATTGTTTTGTTTCATTTATTTAATTTTTACAAGTAAGCATTACCAATTATGTTTTGTATATAAAATTTTATGTAATAAAGCCCACCCCATATCCATACAAAAGTTAAACAAGTATGTTTTCTGCTGCTTTTACAGATGTGAACTGATCCTTTAAATTGCCGGTAGACCATTTCATAGCTTTAGGCCATAAAAACAGAAAGCTGCCTCTCTACTTCTTTTAAGCTTTACTGCTGAGATGTTGAGCAGGAAATCGCTACATAACCTTGGGGCTCTTCTGGGAACCTACTTGGATGAACAGTAAGAAATATATTTGGGGGTTAAAACATTTAGTGCTTTAAAAGAAGTGAAATTGAAATAGCTTTCAAATAAAATCAATCCTAAAAGACTATGTAGTGTAGCAAGGGAGATGTGAGCTTTCATTTCTGTCCTGGTTAATATTCTTGGAGCCACATTTTGAACAAGCTGCAATCTATCAATAGCCTTTTTTGGAAGGCCAGTCACAAAAGCTCTGCAATAATCAGCTCAGAATCTGTCTATTGAAAGGAAAGGTATAACTCTGGCAGTATTTCTCCAATGAAAAAGGGCTGTTTTAGTTACCTAAAATTAGGTTAGTTCAGTCTTTATGCATCTTCCGCACTTAGGGCCTGATTTACTAAGACCTTTAGCGTGTTCAAAACCTTTTAGCACACGCATAACTAATAACACAACCAATGATTGGTGTGAAACAAATACCATGACCAATCATTGGTCATGTTATTGGTTTTGTGTGTGCTAAAAGGTTTTGCACACGCTATAGGTCTTAAATCAAGCCCTTAATCTCTGGATACATAGATGAAGGGGGTGTTCTTATCCATAGGCTATTTACTTTTGCTTTACACTCTAAAGCAATAGGCAACCCTGGTCCTGGAGTGCCAGAGATGTTCCTAATTTTTGCTCCATCTAAACCTATTACTACATAAGTGGATTCATTTGAATTAATCAGGTTTAATGAATTCAGGTGCTGGACACACTCAGCGTTTCACCGCTCAGAATATTCAGGCTCAGACTTTTAATCATCCATCAAACTCCTGTGATCAAGATCAGATGGAACAAAATTATCACTGACACTCCAGGACCAGGGTTGCCTACCCTTGCTCTCGGGAAAGAGGGCCCATGTTATTAGCCCATTTTTATTTTTCTGTCTGTGATCTGCAGCTTATAAGAAGAAACTCCTGGATCTTTTCCTCATTAAGTTTTAAGAAGGTTTTATATGGTTATCGTGTCTGACAGGAAGGTTAACTTTCTGTCTCAGGTCCTGGGCGGGGGTGGGGGGGGGACTCAAAGGTCCGTTCGCACAGGTGTCTCCTATTCAGGCTGAAGGATGTCACATATTGTTTTCAGGACAGGCAGAATCGAACCCGTTTGAGCTGTCTGTGTTGCTCTGTCTGATAGAACACTTTAAATTGTTTATTACTGACACAGTTGTATGAATATATTTTTATGTTAGCTTATTTTTGAATGTTAGAACTGTCATGTGGTGAATATTTATGTTTTTCATTTAGAGCAAAGGGACTGGACACATACAGTATGTGCATTGTGGTCACTGGAAGCCTAGAAAGACTTTGAACCGCCAGACTTGAAACCAGTTTTTAGAATTGGCTCTGCGAGAATGTTTAGCATTGTGGTAGGGCTCGGTGCGGTGGAGGTAGTCGGGGCAGTCTGGGTCCACCTCTACTGGTTGATTTGGCACACACAACCAGTAGGCGTGGCCCCAGACTGCCCTGACTCTCCGCCGAACCGAAAAACGATTACATAACTGTCACTGGTAATTATTTGCTTGTTTTTCCAGCAGCAGGGGCTCACAGTTTTATAAGGTTGTGTCTCTAATATGTTTATTTTATACTTGCAGCTGTGTAGAGTGGTTACAGTGTTTTATGTTTTATGTAAATAGAAAAATTGATCTTCTACAAAAATCCTGAAACTCTTTCAACTGTTTGTCTCAAGAATTGAATCAAGGTCATCGTAATCACCCAACATTGGTATATTTTGGTCACATATTTTTGTACTTTGTCATATTTTATCCGAGGGAGTGAATGCTTTGAACTCGAGTGATCTTCCGATGTGAAGGCTGGGAGAAAGTTTTGGCGTATTCATGTGTTTTGCTTAGTCCGCCTAAGAGCTGTTCTGTGTGCTTCTGACCCTGTGTTCTTATCTCATTATCATATAAAGCAGATTTCTTCCACATTCAAAGTGTGTGCTCTGAAAAGCCCGCCTGCCTGCCCGCTCCGCTTCCATTCAGCCCCAGGTCACGGCGTTAAGAAGCAAATCATAATCACAATCATTATGCAGATAACGATGACACTGCAAAGTTTCAGACCTCCTTCTTTACTAAACTTTTTTTCCCCCCCAATTTCCTCTTGCTGTCACTTTACACCCACTTACACATTATGCAGGTGCAGGCATTTTGTCCTCACGGAATACAAATTGTAGCAGTCACTTCAGTTCAGTGGCTTTTTGAGTCTTTACTGATGGCCACAGTGTAGAAAAAAACTGGGAACTTGCATGAACCTGTATATGCGAGAGTGGCTTCCTTTTTATACATTTCAGAATTGAGGCGTTTATAAATATCTATGGTGGCATGATGCTTTTTGTGTTATGACAGAGAAAAATTCCTGAATGATCTGCGTGACAATTTACCGTTTTTAATTCTGTGTAAGTGTGTTTCACAGTTGCGTATTCGGCGTGACAATGTTTTGCAAAAATCCTATACAGGCAGCCACACAGGCGTAAAAAGGTTGTGTGTGCTGTCACTGAAAAGTATTGTGGTCTTTGCACTTGCTTCCCGTCTTAACAAATTACTTCCTGGCCCTTCTCTCAGGTTTTGGGAAACTGTTCATGTAGTGGCATGTCGGTGTCAAATCGTTCAGTATTCAGTTTCTCACACTCACACACGTTTGGCTCACTGTGCTGTGTACGTCTCAGGACAGCTGCTACTCAAGGATTTTAATGAGAAACGAGCCCCAGCGGATATAAGAGGTTTGCTCTTAAGTGCACAGCTTCTCTAGTGCACGCCCATGATTGTGTGAGTAGACTACACATCTTAGATGTGTTTGTGCACGCAATATTATTGCAAGCAATAGGTCAGTATGAAGATTGGAATGTGTTGGGATGCTCGTCGTTTGAAAATTCGGGAAAAGGTGTATTCTAAAATTGTTCAACCCCCATAGCAAATGAGTTGACCTTGGACAGTACTCTACCTGCATTTAATTGAAATGTTTTGGATTTTTGTTTAAATTGTTCACTTCCATTTTAAAAACACCTTCAGTCTGGTGGCTTTAAATCATGACAATGCTCATGTATAGCTAGTATAAATGCTAACCATTCTAACCAATGCGCAATGTTATTTGCAGCTGGGGCAGAGAACAAGATGGGCTGGGCCTTTGGGCTGGGCCTGGAGAGGCTGGCCATGGTTCTGTATGGGATCCCAGATATCCGGTTGTTCTGGAGCGAGGACGAGCGCTTCCTGAAGCAGTTCTGCCTGCCTCACATCGATGATGCCGTCACCTTCCAGGTACCCACACTGTCTGTGCATGACACCACAGATTCCCTAAACTAACCAGATGGTCCGCTCTGTTCTTAACATTGAAAGTTCTGTCTCTTTACCATTGACATTGCAGGTTGATACGTTGCATGAATATTCACAAAGGGGTGTGACAAGGACAGCACCACAGTAATGGATGTTCTGTCCTTGGGCACACCTCTTCATGAATATTCAGGAAGTGTAATATAGCAACAGAAAGCCCTGTTAGCAGCCTAGGATGGAAGAAATGAAGGTGCTGACAATCTGGTTACTTTTAGCTGCTGTGACCGACCCCACAGGGTACGCTGGTTTTTATTCCAACTATAATTGCAAGCTCTGAATTGTAACAAGCTTTTAACTGTTCTTAATTAGACACTTTTCATGTCGATTAAGATTATTCCTCTTAAAGTCACGTATCAGAAATAGTTGTGCATGCCTTAAAAAATAAAAAAATCTCTCAGATCAAGGAATGCTTTCGTTTACTGTAATGTGCTGTATGGTAAACTGATTACTTTACAGAGTGATTACAGATTTTTATTGAGTAAATCATAGACTGACAGACAAAATCAGTGGGATCCTAATTGTTGAAAGCGTGGACACCTGCTCACCAATGCTAAACCAAATGTGGAAAATTTTAAAGGCAAAGGCAAGCAGTGTGTTGAAATCTAAGGAGTTGAAGAAAAAAATGTGTAACTCCTATTTTTAACCTTATTGGATCTTGCCTTGTACTGTTTATGAAACTGTATACAAGGAAATGTAGAGCCAGGGTACAGTAAAACAGGGTATAGGGCACGTCGTACAGGACTCAAGCCAATATCATGGTTATTCTCTCATGAACTTCTATTGGATCTCTCAAGGATCCAACAGAATTACATCATAAATTTAAACATTTTTGTAATGCTTTTCCCATGTTTTCAATGTGGAGTGCCCAGTCATGCACACACTGCAACGCCAATGGTAACCTCCTTTGTCGCGTCTAGTGAGCGAAGACAAGCGATGTGCTTCCCTCTGAAGCAAGTGATGTCAGTCACGCTAATTATCACACCGCAGTTCTCGAATTCAGCTTGCAAAGACATGAGTGGGAGGAAGACACTTTCTGTGCAGCTTACAACAGATGAACCTGCGGGCACCCAATCGACCTTTTAGAGTCACTAGTGAGTGATGAGATGCTGTCAGTCAGGGCGATGCTAGAGGCGGTTGTGCATCATGTTGTGGCCACATTCAGCCCTGGCACAGACTGGATTTGATAACAGATCAGTGGGGCCCATCCATGTACTAGAACTAGCTTGAACCACCCATCAGCCCCTCAACTTTTAACATTTTGACTGTGAAATATATCTGTGGAGCATTGCAAGTTATCCTTTGGAACCCAGCAAACATGGTTGACTCTTGGCCTACATCTTTGGCTGCCAGTTTAAAATGTGTCCAGGATCAACTGTTTAAAGCTGCAGTAGGCAAGTTTGAAAATATACAAGGCAAAAAGACTTCCCCCTTTTGCTCTCCTCCCTCCTATCTGTCTCCTAAGCCCCTCCCACCAAATTATGCTCCAGTCATGTGCGGAGACAGGCAGCAGGGAGGGGTGTATTCTACAGGGAGGTTTTTTTGCTTGTAGATAGTTGCCCTAATTGGTAGCTACATAGCTAGCCCTGATTGGTTGGTTTTTGTAAGACCGGGGTGGGATTTTTTGACAGCCCAGAACATTCTCAGAAACTAGGTTTTTTCTCAAAACACTTGATTTATTGATAGCTGCTGGAATGTCATGAGTAAATTTAATAATTTAGCCAAAATTATATTGAAAAGATCTTGCCTACTGCACCTTTAATACACGACCGACTTTTGACAAACCAAATGATGAGTTAATGAATTTATTAATTAACAGTTATTTTAATTAACAATCAATGAATTGCTCTTGCCCATGTTGGAGTGTTCTTACCACCGTAGGAATGTGTCTGGATTTGATTGGTGCAACGGTGCATGGGGGAGGATTGCCTCGCCTTGTATTCGCTCCTGTCGCCGTGCCGATTAGACATGCGGCCGGCGTGTCTGCAGCCTCCGTTGCAGGAGTCCGCGGGTGCTTGCCCCCTCCTCGGATGATGGATGTGGGAGGTAAACTGCCAAGATGCGCGGCTGTCTTCCCTCCCCCTTGACAGCCCACCCCGCTTCTCGGCACATTACAGCTTATTTAAACCCATCATCTCTTCCCGTGTCATCGTCTCGCCCTTGTTCTTTTTCTTCTCCCCATCATCTCTTCACACTCTTGCAAAAGATCCCTTTCACCACCTCGTCCTCCAGAAGGAGAAGAAAAAAAAACGATTAAGCGTCAATCACCCTCCCTTTCCCTCCTCCTCCTTTTTCCACGGCGGAGGATCGGATCGGTGCTTGTTTTACTAATCGCCTCAGCGGAGCGGAGGGAGCGCGGCTATTATTACGGCCCTCATACTTATTTTAATACGTTTTGCTCTGCTCCTGTTTATCAGAGTATAAATATCCGCCTCGCCCGCCGCTCGGCCCCGTCACGCCCCACGAGTGCCTGCTCTCAGAAGAGGCTCTGACCAGCTCCCGACTGCCGCCCGGAAAGTGTTTTGTGGCAACCTCTGCCAAACACGTCATTATTTATTAATTTAATCTATCCGCTTGTTCCCGTCGATATTTTCATATACATTGAAAAATGCCTTGGAGATGGTCGGAGGGCCAGGCTATTGTCTTGTGGGTGTTGAGGGCTGTTCCTCGTGTCCGGGGCGTGACTGTGGACGTAGGAAGGCAGGCACCTATAGCAACAGTCCCATATTCCACCTAAATCTAATAATGCAGACGCTTGCTCCAGAAAGCAGTAATTTATCTGTAACCCTCACCATCTCAAGGTGGCTAATGCAGTGCAGTCCTCAAAAATAACTCTTTGCCCTTAATCTACTGTTGTTCAGTTTCTGTGCTACATTAGTTCCTGTTCATGCAAATTGGAATACTTTGGGGCTTTGCCTGAATGATTGTGGACTGAGATCCACGATCACACCACAATTTTACGCGATTTCACACCTACTTTCAAATGTAATGGATCACAGACATCTGGAAAAATCTAAAAGATTTGTTTGACGAAGTTCACCTGATGCATACACTGATGGTGGCATATAAAGCAAAAATGCTGGTATTTGTAATTATTTAATGACTTCATGTATTGTTTTACTGTAAGTGTGCATTCATTTTTAGCACCTCTTCAAACTGGGGCATGTGTTCTGTACTAATCTGTACATGTATACAGTAGATAGTTTGCACTAAAAATGATAAGAAATTTAAAATAATAGGTGTGAAAGCAGGAAAGTCCGGGGCAGAGACCAAGACAGACACGGTAAAAAGAGAAGTAAATGGCCCCGGAGGAAGGGGGAACTCACGGAACGTTAACGTCCTGTAGGCGGTCCGCATTCAGGGCGGCCAGACAGCCTCTTTGCTACCGCAGAGGATCATGAATTAGATCAGGCTTTGATCAAGGTTTACAAGGGAATCTCTGCTCCCCTGCTACCCCTCCCCTCCTCAACCCGCTTTTTACATTAGGAGTCAGAGTCGCCACTCACGCCGATGCAATAAACATCGATGGAACGCCAAGGACGGGCTTGTCTCCATCCTGGAACACACTTGAAACTTTTTTGATCTGATCATTGTCTGGCTCGGTTTTTCCATGAACGTCGTCTTCCGTGGATATCGTCGTCGGCAGCTCTGTATTTGGTTTCAGGAATTGGTTATTTGTCTTTCTGGATTGCTAGAATCCCAGCAACCAAGGGGGTTAGAAAGGTTGTCGCAAAGGGAGATGGTTGCAAAGAAGCTTTAGTTCACATTAACTGTTCAAATTATAGGTAGTGAACCAAAAATGGAGACGCAGCTGTTTTCCAACAGTACAATATTCTTTTGGTTCCATAATGGTGCAAGGTGAATTTTCTTGGCCTGGTTCAGGTTCACCCATTTTTCTGGCCTGGTTCAAGTTCAACCGTACCTTTAGAAGGCAAGGTCATTGTCAGTGTTTACTTAATGATACCACCTGATCATCTTCACCCCCATTGTAGCGTTTCTTTCCTGCAGAGGGAGGCCTGTCAAGATGATGATGGCAACTTCCACAGAGCATGAGTGTTAACACAATGTTTTGAGGAGCAGGAGGCTTTCTCAGTTGCCAGATCTTAATGGCATATTCTGGAACAAAACCTGTCTGAGAAAGAGTGTGTGAGGTGTTTGACTTGTCTCACATTCCCCCTGGACACTAATAAACTCCAAGGTACAGTGCATTCAGGTTGTACTGGTCACAAACAGTGGCCCAACAACATACTGACAAGCTTTTGTTCACTATAGGGAAAGTAACAATATGTCTAAACAAATTGTAAAAAATGTGTTTGAAAGAAGGATAAATAGTGTATCCATTGGTTAAATGTCCAAATTTTGTGTGCATGAAAAATATTTTCTTTAATCAGAATATTTCATTATGGGGTTGGGTGAAAATAGCCCTGGTAATACTATTCCATAATAAAAAATATTAGGTTATGGAGTGTCTAGAGACCAGATGGATGTGCTAAGAGCAACTGTACAACACAATACCATTACATGGCTTCCTGAGAGATTGGAAAGGATTATTTTCTTTTTTATTTGTAACGTATGATTTTGTACCAATGTTGTATTCAACTCAAGGCTCAACTGCTGATATATAGGTCCACCTTTTGGGATAGCCTTGCTATATGTTGTCATTTCTATGCTGGGAGGAACTAATGAAAACAAAACTCCATAAATGCATGGCAGTGGTCTTGTTGCGGTAAGCCAGTGAGTTATCACCCCCCGGTCCCACAGTTCCCATCATTTCTCAGCCCCTACCCCCCTCTCCAATTTACCATGGCTGGCGGGAACAGCTGCCCTCATTCCATTGCCTCTTGTGTCCTTGTTTTTTGTTATTTAGCCTCCTGTCCACCACTCCCCATGTAATCTTGCGGTCCAGGGGCGGTGCCTGTGTGTAAAGACAGCTCGCGTCCGTGGCCCTCTAGTTTCCTACCCCCACTCGGTCGTTAATGAAGTGTGACCAGGGTCAGTTCTCTGGGCTGCCCCTATGTTTGCGCTGTACCCGGCATAAAGAAAAAGGCTGGTGGCAGGTTTCAGCGGGCTCCCCAGAGAAATGATATGATTGAAAGGTGTGTGTTGCTCCTTTTGAGGGAACGGGGCATGGAGAAAGGGAGAGGGAAGGGGGGGTTAATAGAGTAGCGTAAAAAAAACAACTGATTAACAAAATCAGCATGGCCTAAAATTATGCTTACAGTCATTATTTCTGACTCCAATGCACGTCAAGTGATTTTTGTTTATTTTCATAATTGCATGTCTCAGGTGGGCAACAGAAATAATCTGTTGAAACACAGTTTTTTTTTTTATATGAGACATCCTGCATGTGATATTTCCACTTGAATTAATCTTGGAAGTAATCATATCATCTCTTCTCCACATTTTTTGTAACCTCAGAATAACGGTCTTTGGAAAATCTCATTGTTCAGCTGATGTGTTCATATTTGCTATGTGTTCCCATGGTAGATTGCACATATGGAGCTCATGATCAGCAGAGAGAGGCTCAGAGCTCCTGGGGCCCTGCAATGTGAATTATCTGACTCCCAGGGCTTGCCGGCCTCTGGTTGTAAAACGTCCTTGACTCCACCTGCACACCGAGGCTGACCGGGGCTATCTTCTTACAAGCCTGTTATATTGCTCTCCCTTGAAAACATAAATCAGGATTTGAGCTGTAGTAGGTTTCCCCCCACCAAATAAACACTTAATCATAAAGTTCTCTCAGAAGGTGGAAGTAATATGTGTTTTTTTCCATGATGTGGCATGATGATATAAGTATGGACTTTGTGTTTCATAGAGAAGCTATTGCCTGCATTCTCAACTGTGATATTTGTAAGCTGTGTGAATCATAAAGTTCACATACTGCAGAGGTTGCTTAGTTCACATCCAGGATGATGTACTGTCACTGTTTCTTTGCGAAAAATGCTTTCGCTAAAAAAATATTTAAATATTACAAGAGAGTCAAAACTAATTATTTTCAGAATATGGCTTCAAGGGATTTTTTTTGGGAGGGGTTGTAACTGTTTCATAATCAAAATATTGCATTATGGGTTTTGCAGATGGATTTGCCAAGAGCAACTGTCCACGACTATTGAATGGCTTCCTTAGAGATTGAAAAATAGGCTATTCATTTTTCATACCTTGTGCTAATGTTGCCTCCAGGTCCTTGGCACCACTGGTGATATATAGGTCCACCCTTTTGGGAGAGACATGCTATATGTTGCCATTTATGTGCTGGGAGAAAACAATAAGATAACAGCATAGCAGTGGTCTTGCATCTTGCATCAGCTGTGGTGGCTAGAGTTTATGGCTTATGGAACATCTTTCACCGTACATGGGAGTACTGTCGGGCAATGGAACTACCAAGGAGATGTTGTCCATCTCACTAATACATTTATTTGGATTGGAAAACGAATGAACTACATAATCATGGCGTATCATTTAGGGTAGATGAGGATGAGTATCCACCACCCCCAACTGGAAAATTGCCTGGGAGGTTAGAAATCTGAAGTAAACAACAGCGTATAGAGACCAGCTAGGAGTGCGCCTGAATTGCTGGTATCGATCTGTTGTCTCCTCAGGGACTGTCTCTTGGAAGTTAAGAATGGCCACTGACCAAAACTTGCTGAAATGGTTCTGGTAGTGGTTTTGTTTAATGTCACAAGATTCGTATCTGCTGTGGTTAAAAATAAGATAATGATACTTGTTAAAGGTAGTGTGAGCGTTCACGGCCACACCTACTGGTGGGGTTGAGCACACACACCTGGGGTTGTGTTAATGAATCAGCCCAGCTGTTTAAAGGAGCGCTCTCCACAGTACGGAGCCGAGACCAGAAAAACAGTAACTCGCCAAGAGAGTACGAGTCTGGGGTGAAATCTGTCTGTCCTTTTGTCCATCAAAGCCAAAGAGAAAGAAAACACCACTGAAAAGTGGAGGAGCTGGCAGCTGAAAGTAAACCAGCAATGAGCTGAAAAGCTGTCGCTGGGTTTTGCTTTCTTTTGCTTTGAGTCAGTCCTATGATGTTCAGTTTTTATGTATAGTAATGTCCTCAGTGATCCCATTATCACATTTTGCATTCAAATTGTTATAACTTAAACTTAAATGGCATTTGTTTACTTATCTCTTTGTTGCTTTTTTTCTGTTTCTCCTATTCTTCATCACTTTTTTATTCTTCTTGGCTCTCTCTTCTTCACTCTATCTCTGTCCTCTCTCTAGCATCTGAGTAAATACCCTCCCTTGATAAATGATATATCCTTCTGGCTTCCGGCTGAAGGCTACATGGAGAATGACTTCTATGACCTTGTGAGGACTATTGGCGGGGACCTGGTGGAGAAAGTGTCTCTTGTTGACCAGTTCACTCATCCAAAGTAAGGGGCCAATTGTGCCATTTGCTTCTCCAAGTGCTAGAATGGTATTTTATTGATCATTTAAGCATGCAGTAACAGATTGTAAATGCAACACATTAGAGCTGGGTGTCCAAGAATGTTCTATATACTTGTATTACTCTGATATGTAAGTCAGTTGTGAAACCAAAACTATATAACTTATCACCTATTGCTATAGGCTGTCGAAGTGAGAAAGAGAGGTCAATTAGTCGGTCGATGATGGACACAATTTACTACTGTACTACTACAGTTCTCAGCCATTGTAATATTCTAATATCCGTGGAGTGACATTTATGGAGAATAAAAGCGAATGATGCGTCTGCTCATATGACATTGAAGAATGAACATTTTGCTCCAGTACATGGTGCAACTTTTTGGCAACTAAGGCTTATTCACAAGGCTGCCCTGAGTGAAACATTCATTATAGGGCTTGGGATAGGTTAGACACAAAGAAGGGGAGATTGGATTCATTGTAAAGAGGGGGAGATAAAGCGGTTCTTCCCCAGTTAGATGTTTAATGGGTCACTTTGGAACTTGCCAAACAATAGTAGAAAGTCGACTTTCACAGAGTCAGCAGCCAGGTCAAAGTAAACTATTTAATCACTTTTTTTTTTTTTGATCTATTCAAGCAACTGGTGGAGTTTCATCTCCTTCTGTGAGTGTATTAGCTCTAAAGGTCAACGTGTCTACTAAATATTTCAGACTTCAGCCCTAGTGCTTAGTATAAGGGAAGCTTGGAGCATTTGGTTTTTGGTTCCATAATCTATCTGTCTTTCTTTTTGGATGTCCTTTCAGGATAATATTATAGGTATAGCTCTGTAAAGATAGATATACATATAGATCTGTTTTGTGGTACTTACTATTGGTTACAGTACAGACCAATTTGTTGGTTTGTTCAGTTAACTCTTTTGCGCAGACCAGCGCCAAGATTTTGCTTAACTCAAACATGCATTGCTCCTGCAACCAAACTATGAGCAGAAACAACAAACTCTGTGTTTTAGCTTTATTAGTACATGATTTGTGACAACTCTGCCAAATGCAGGGTTTCTAAGTACGACTATTGTCGCGTATCAAGTCCATTTAACAAGCAACCCCCAAAACAGTTTCACCTGCAACTATACCTACCCATGCGTGACACAGTGGACAATAGCTTCCATCTGTGAGTTCATGAAAATATGTTTTCACCACCAAACATTAGTATTCAATCATAGCAACAAGATAAGGCCAACAATAGCCCAAACATATGCCAAAACAGCCGTGAAAAGCCCTGCTCACTCAAATGCAAAATAAACAAGTGAAATTCTTGTGTAATTATACCACGTCATTCTACTGTCAATATCTACTCATAAATATGAAATAAATATACAATCCTACCATTGGTTTTACGCATTGAGATGTTCTTTTCAAGATTCAGTGGTCATTTATTGTCTGGGACAATCCGTTATACACGCCCCTTTATAGCATATACACTTCCTCAAAGCCTCACGCCTAAAATCCCATGAGCTGTTCCTGTAGCTGTAAAGTATTTTATGTCATTCCAGTTTGAATGACTCTTATACCCAAAAGAGGGCAGGATATCCTTCGCCAAGGTGTTTGCAATTTCCTATTGGATATACAGTCTTGCATAACATCATTTTTTGTTTTATCAATTTAGTATTATGCAAACAGCTACAGAAACCGCATTGTTTTCCTGATAACACTGCTTGTAATATGCCATTGGTCTCGCTGGCTACATGTGTATGTTAGTTTCTTTAGCTTCATGTTCATATTGCATGCATTCTAATATTGATTAATAACATAGCATTATTTTGCCTTAATGATGACACTAAATACACTAAAGCTATCAGGTTGGGAACCCATAGGTTTACTCATATTTTCCCTTGTTTTAAATTGCTGTGCTTATGAAAATATGACCAAATATGACCATGATGTTTTTTTTATTTTTAAAAAAAAATTTGTTTTTTTTTTTTTTCCCTTTTTCTCCATTTTTTTGCCAATTGATTCCCTATTCTATTTTTCCCCCCCCCCGTGTTTCAACCCCCCTAGACCAACCCACGAACCCCACAAACCAACCAATCGGTATATTAGTATATTGGAAGGAGGGGCGCCACGCAGCTCCTCTAGCTCCTGACCGCTCCACGAGCTCCTGACCCGTGACCCGCGATGGTCCCCGAGCCCCTCCCCCTCTCCCCTCCCCCCCCCCCCCCCGGAAGCGGCTGCCACGATTGCCGCGCACACACCGGACACCGGCCAGGGCGGCCCGGGCTCCCCGGGGGATCGAACCCCGATCCTCGGAGTACAACTGGCGCTGACTGAAAGTCAGCGCTGCCCATGATGTTTTTACTGGCAGCTTAATGCTTTTAAAACGGGATTCCAGGACAACGTGCGTCTATTCCGTGGGAAAATTTTGTATTTTTTTGGAAAAATATTAATCTCTATTTCACAATGTAAATTTTTATATTTTTATCCATGCTTGTGTGCTCACCTGTGTTGTGCACACGCCTATGTAGACGCATTTATAGGCTATGCGCCATTACAGTAACATAGAAAGAACTGCAGCATTACTTTAGACCAGGTTTGTGGTGGTTTTAGCGCAAGTGCTTTCTGCTGTCTCAAGATAGCAATACGGAAAAAATGATCCTGGCCATACCTCATCTTAAGACTGTTAGTGAATTTGAAATGTTAAAACCTCCGTATTATTGAGTTTCCAACAACAACAAAAAAGGTTTAATTTACACAGCCGGCTGTGGGAACACATGCAAGGATAGAAAATGTTCAAAGTACACTCATTTTTGTTTTATACAGTCCTAACAGCTAAATTTTCATTGAGTAGTTCTATCAGGTACATTTGTATTGGCTAGTACTGGGGGGTGCGGTCTTAGCCGCTGACTGATTGGTTTTCAGACACTATTGTAACAAGACATCTCCAAAACCAGCCAGACATCAGGGCGTCGTCTGCATATTCTCCAATGCACAAACACAATATCTTCTGTATGTTCCCAGACCAGCTATGGGCGCAAAATCACTTAGTATTTAAACGACGTGAGCGCTGAGAGCTAAAATGACACCTGCGCCGGTCTGAAAGTAGCGAAGACACTTGTGTTTGGGTTAGCGCCGCTTAGCGCCATTATCAACACTTATTGATTATAAATTGGCCTACTGCACCTTTTTTGTGATATCATGATTAGATTACAAAAGTCATGAAGTTCACAGTCTGAACAGTAGAATGATAGTCTTCATATTACATATCAACCTCCAAGACACAATGATGGGACGAACCCATATCACAGTGTGTAGATAAATACAGAAGTCAATACTAGCATACAACAGCTGCTGTAGCCAATGAGTTGTACTCTCACAGTAACATTTCATCCAAGACAGTTGGGCTGAACTTAGCATAGGATTTTTAGTGAATGTCGCAGAAAAATAATTTTGAGATGAAAGTATTCTTTACAAGATAAAACTGTTCGAGACCGCAGTCACACACTTTATGCTATGGTATGCTAAGTACCAATGGGGGGGGGGGGGGGGGGTATGCCTGTTCATAAAAAATATATATATTTGCACACTCCTGTTTATTTAATGTCACCAGCTAAGGAACCAGGCTCATATGTCATATTCACTTTCCAGCCCTGAAGTTCAGTGGCTCAGGTATTTTTTTCCCTGTGTCCTTTGTGTTCGCCCTCTACGCCTTGCACGTTGATATATCATTGTTAAAGATGTGTAAAGGGTACCTGCGGGAACGGTGCAGGGGGAGAGCCTTTGCCATCCGGGCCCTCGCTCTAAATTAAGTGCAATCGTAAAAAAAGAACCTGCAGTGCATAAAAGCCACAAGCATTAAACTTTGTCCTTGCTCTTAATCTTTTTTTAAAAATAGATCCCCTTTCCTCCCTCTCTGTTAATGACAGCCATAAAATACAGCGATGTTACTATGCGGTGATTACAGAAATTACAGAAAATATTAGGAGTTTCCTGCAACAAATGACTTCTCTGCTGTCATTTTTTTGCCGCAGTAAGGTCTTGGAGCAGCGAAACACTGCATAATCCTTGGTGTTCAGGAGGAGCTGTGGTGCAGCAGCATTGATTGTCTGGCTGTAAAGAAGCCACTGTTAAACTGTGCCAAGTGTAGCATGCGTTCACTTTTCTTGGACAGTCCGACCTTGCCAGACAGGTAGCCTTTTATTAGTTAATGAAATTGCGCTATAATCTCTCTCTCTCTCTCTCTCTCTCTCTCTCTCTCTCTCTCTCTCTCTCTCCCCCTCTCTCTCTCTCTCTGCATCAAGAGACTGGGGAGAGAACATTCTTTTGAGAACATCAGAGAAAAATGTATAAATCTTGTTGTGAAAACTGAATATGCACAGGTCCAAAAGCAAACAATATTGCGTGCGTGCGTGGTAGCATAATGCTTTTAAAACGGGATTCCAGGGACAACATGCGTCTATTCCGGGCGAGAAAATGTTTTATTTTTGGGGGAAATATTCACACCTCATCTTAAGACCAACCCGCCCAGTTCACTTGCTATGGGCGCAAGATCACTTGGTATTTAGACAGCTTGAGCGCTGAGAGCTAAAATGACACCTGCGCCAGTCTGTAACTAAGACACTTGCGTTTGGGTTAGCACTGGGTGTAAGATAGAGCCCCAGGAGTTATAAAGCCTTAAATAGAACACCCCCTAAATAGGTGAAAATTGACCAAATTTGGCATCTGTACGGTTAACTACACTTATTGATTATAAATGGGCCTACTGATGTTCTCCATTGCTCTGGATAAGAGATTGCAATGTAATGGCCCTGTCACACTATTGCGTATGAGAGAAACGTATGAGTTGCGTATGTAAATTCAGAAAATAATTTTCATACGCACAAAAAGCCCTTGAAAATAGCGTATGGCTAGCGTATGCCTAGCGTATGCCTAGCATATGCTTAGCATATAAACCATACGTCCGAATACGCACAAAATGTTTAAGCATGCTTAAAAAGCTTTTTGTGCCTCACCGTATGCGACCGTGCTTGAAACGTATACAACCTATGCCAAACGTACCCCTAGCGTATGTCAGCGTATATCAGCGTATGAGTGATATTTTTCATACGCTGGCATACGCTAGTACGATACGCAATAGTGTGACAGGGCCATAACGTAGAAATATACACTGAAATACCTTAACAGAAAATTATGTTGACTGTGAGTTGAAAGTGCGTGTGTTCTGAAAGGTTGATGGAGAAACTTTAGAACAGATTTTCTGGCTGGTCATCACTATCCCCATGGCCCCACCACTGAATTGAAGTGCAAACAGCACCATCTACAATTATCTGATTAATCTTTAATGTCCCTGTACCTAGAAACAAGACATGTGTGGAAATATGTCCCTGGGTTAACGTTCTAGATTAATTATTCATTAGCCAATAGCCAGAATCCCCCGTAACATGAGTCAACCCAATACATTAATGTAGTAGAATGTGGGTTCAAATCCCTCTGGGGATGGCAGTCCTGAGAAAATACATGTTCAGGATCCATGAGTGTACAGTATGTCATTTATATTAAAAGTACAGGCCACAATACAACTCTGTATAGCGAACTCAGCAGTGAAGAACATGTGCCATGCCAGACATGATTTGTGAATTTACCTCCATTAGAGGATGGGAAATTTAATAAGTTTACAACTGCTTAAAAAAGTTTCCTTGTCTGATAATAATTATTCATTTCAAAACAGACATATTACTTGTCTTGAATTTGTTATTACTACAAGAACAGGACAGGAATTGCAGTTACTCAGATAGTAAATGTTGTATTTCCATGTTATGCATATGGGTGAAAGGTGGAAAATTTGAAGGTCATTGGCTAAATTCAATCTTTGTCGCTTTCTTGAATTACGGTATTCACTTAATAAGCCTTTTTTTTTACCAAAATGGAAAAGGACATAATAGGATTCAAAGGAGAAATGGAGATGTCTAGATGGTGGATATAAAAAGAGATGTTTCTGATTGTCTGAGATTTAAATAAACCTGTCTGCATGGCATCAAGACATCATTGTCATCTTGATAGCTCTGGGATTATTTTTGAAGAACAAAAAGTTCCCGAAATAAATTGTATAATTTTTAGACACAGAACGAAGAGCAAAGAAATATAACAGCCACAGCCAAGTTTCAAACACAAAATTATACTCACTCAACAAAGGATTTTTCTCTTGGATTCTGGACCAACTCAAAACCATGACAAACAACAAAATTTCTAATGTAGATTTAGAATCTTGATGTTGTATTTACTTTAAAAAGTTGTTGAGGACCATTTTCCAATGAGAAACTCACCATAAAATATGCGTAAATACGGGGACTCGCAGCAACAGAGGAGATCCAGAGGCGTAGGTCCACAGAACTATATAAGAACTAGACAACGTGACATGTGACGTGAAGGTGGTGAATAGGTCTATGGTATGATTATGTTCACATACTTAAATAACGATTATTGCACCTTGTTTATTTACCATATGTGGTAGCCTATTGCTGGAAATGGAAATGGCCACAGTGAAAATCGTAACGTTAGCCTATTTTACAGGTATAGCCTCCCCGGAATGTCGATGTTAGACTGATAGAATGAACTATGGCGATCTTGTAATGTAACGTTGTGTTAGACCTAACGTTAGACCGATTAATGTCGGTCTAAAAAAGCTACATAGCGGCTATCTTGCTGAAATCGCCTCCCAGCCTAACTTTAAAACGTTACCACAACTGCAAATTCTGATAAATGAGCTGCGAATAGTTACTAAAAATGTTTACTATCTATCTCGTTAGCTAACTACGTTATTAACAAGCTGTTTGGTTAGTGTTAACTAGCTACTCCTCGTTTCAGCCCTGCATGGTCTGTGATTGTTTCCAACAGACCACAGCAGCCATAAGCTGAGGACACAAGGGCGGCAGTGTAGTACAGTGGTTAAGGAACTGGGTTTGTAACCAAAAAAAAAGGTCGCAGGTTCGAATCCCACGTAGGAGGACTGCCCGTTACCCCCCCCAGCAAGGTTACTTCTGATTGCTTCAGTCATATATCAGCCTGTAAAATAATACTATGTATATAAAAAAAAAAAAAAAAAGTGTATCTCTGATAGGATAGAGCGTCTGCTAAATGCCTATAATGTATAATGTAATGTAATCTCAAATTTAAATCTGACAGACTGATAACGTTAGATTTGCCATCTAATGTTAGCTATCTAGCAACATAATATCATTACAATGTAATGGCTTATATAGCAACTGCCTACACCACGACAGCGAAGTGAAGTATACGATTAACGTTAAATGTAGCTGTTAGTTGCTTACCTAAGTGTAATTACCTAATGTTAGTTAACATAACTCGGCAGCTAGCTAGTGCCATTGACATAGCCGGCCCGTGTAGGACAACCATGGCAGTTATAGCTGGTGCATGCTTAAAGCTATACACGATAAACAATTGTTACAACAACTTTAGCTACCATTAGTTGTAGACCCAGCTATAATAGGGAAGCTAGGTAGGCAACAGGTTTGTGGGTTGCTAACGTTAGCTAGCTAGCTAAACGTTTCAGCACTAGACACAGCTATCGTTACAACAATTGTCGCTAACATTAGCTAGAAAGTGGAGCAGATCCGCTTTCTAAATCACCTGGCCTGTTGAGCATAACATAACGTTATATGCAATTCTCATAACTGAAGAATAAAAATTTTAATTATGTAAAGTTAGAACTATGTAAGCAGGCTTATTAGGCAACAAGCTATAGGCTATGCCATCATATACACCCCTCATCTTCGAGAGGGGTGTGTATTTTGGCAGACGTGTCAATTTAATTCAATTTATCCCTAATTTAGCTAAGGTTTTACCCGGGTATAGCCTGGTTACATCCTAGCTGGTTAAAAATACTCACTTTTCATGTCTCTAGTCTAATAGTCTATTTGGATTCCCGTTAGTTTTTGTCTCGTTTCTTGTTTGCTCATACTTCACCAATACATTTCCCCCTTGTTTCATGTCAGTTTATTTAGATATTTTAGTGAACTGATTTTGTAACCATTCCCATTTTTGTGTTTGAAATCCTTTGTGTTGCAGCCCTTCAAGCCGTGGTCGTAACAATATGAAAAGAAAATTTTTCAACATTTTTAATTGACTCTGAATTATAATGAATAAATATGGTTTTCAATTATTCTTTTTCATAGGCCTGTATTATTTGATATTGATTTTTGGGTTCATAGAGACAATAACATGAATATCTGAAATTTCAGAGTTGAGAGAAGTCATTGCATGTTTTAAGTGATTGAATACATTTTTTGGACATGTTCCCTCTTTTTTTCGACACAACCTTGGCTCCATTTGCCCTTTTTAACTGAAATATCCCCCAAATGACTGAAGAAGAGCCCATTCGTTATTAATCTGTAATTTTGGCAACAATTCCTCTTCTAATTTTGGAACAAGGTCAAGCTAACTGAGAAATTTACCGGTTTCCTGTGGCCAATTATCTGTACATGTAGATAGAATGCTTGCGATTGTGCTTTAGCTAAATTCACTTGCTGTGCATGGAGAGTGTAAACATTGCAAACTTATGATTCAGATATTGTACACTGTTCAGCTCTACCACCACCTCAAATTCACTTGCAGATTGACATCTTGAGTGACGCGATGCATTTCTCCCCATTCAATCAAAGGCGTTATTAAAGTTATGAACACTGAAGTTTTAGTAGAGCTCAGGAAATCATTAGGCTACACACATACACACGCTATCAAACACAAAACATTTTCATCACTTTTTTTAGTCAAAAGTTCACTTTTAAAAAACGCCTTGCCATAATAGGCTTGAAAAGAAGACGTCAAAAATCTTGATCTTTGGCATCTTGCCTTTACATATTATTGTGAACCTATTATGTTTGGATGTGAAATAAAATAATTAATGATGATATATCTTGCCATAGACATAGATATGACATCTCCAAATTAGATATATCACTTTTAGAAAGAGGGGCAGACCTTTCTAATGATATGCATGACATACTCGACAATCACATAACTCCATTGTTAGGGATCAAGGGATAATGTCAAGTCAGACTACGCCTTCATTTGAAGGCTTTAACAACATGGGTGTTTTTATTTCAGCATGAACAACATTTTGCTCAACAGCACTCCTGTTTCATGTTCAGCAGGTGATTTTCAAATGTTTTACTGTCTTTCAACGCAAATCTGCATTTAGTGGACTATAATGCTTTCATAAGTAATCATTAAAGATTTTCCAGTAGAGGCAAAATTACTGTTAAACCAGCCTGAGTTAGTGTTTGTTGGAGCCATTGCAGGGTACAGTGCAGATCAATGGGATTTGCTGACTATTCTGTGAGAGACGAACATGAAACTTTACCTGACTGCTCTGATTCATGCTCTTCTTTGTCATTCAAGTGCTGTACATGCTTAGTGCTTCAGTGGGGGTCCATTTACAGTCCATTTACAGGAATTTGTTTGATAATATCACATCTCATCACGGTGTATCCTCACAATGAATGAGAGATTTGATGAGGCTCTTATTAGAGATTTTGGTAACACTTTATTTTGAGTGTCCCATGTTGACACAAACCTGGACTTCAGAGAGCACATCAGGGCAACGGCACGGTCCTGCAGGTTCCTCCCGTACAACATCAGGAGGATTCAGCCGTACCTGACCACCCAGCTGGACACCAAGATTTTCTTTGAAAAATACAATTTAAAAAAATCTAACTGATGTAAAAAAAAAATTAAAAACATTCATGCATCCTGTTGGGGGGATTCACACGTTGGAATCATCAGCTGTACCATGCTGTTGTGTTACCATTATACCACACGCACCTGCGCAGGGAGCAGTGCAGCCAAACCACTTGTGCTCCTCTGACGTTCTTACCGTAGAGCCAATGACCAGCACAAGCTGCAATATGATCTAGGGGGCAGTTATGCAGTGGTAAACCAAAAACCAGACTGACTTGAACCCATCCTACTCCAGTAGACAACGCTGATGTCCGACCACTGTTGACAATATCTAAAACACGGCTAGTAACAGACCCCAGATTGGCAGATTGGAGATGCATGGTATGTGCATGCCGCAACCTTTTTTCTGGCACTGACGAGCAAAGAGATGGATTGTATCTTGCACGTGTTTCATAGAAAACCAGTGAGCTTCTGTAAGTGCTGTAAGTTCACCATAATGGAAGAAATAGATTGCGTCTTTGTGGAAGGCCACTCTTCAGACTGGGGCTCTTTTTTAAAGATACACAAAAAACACTTCCTATTTTCCAATTACACTTTTTTCTACACGTTTATGAACACCACTGGCGAGTACTTGTTTACTCGAGGAAACGGTCCCACCCCTACCGAGAGCCTCCCCATTTCTCCTCTCTCACACAGGGCAGCAGGTTGAGGGTTTATTTTATGTCCCTGTGGATTTCGCTTGTATTATTTAGCAGCACACCATGCTCCATTTTCCTATCGACTTCTAAAGTGACCACACCCCCTTCTTATTTTGAACCTCGTGAATTATGTATTGCCGTCACGTGTCGAGTTTTATATGGAGGGGGAACTCGAATAAGAGTGAGGAGAACGAGGGTGGTTGCAGCTTCAGAACTGCTTTAAGTGTTTGAGGAGAGTGGAGCAAAAGAGAAAGCAGGAGATGATATGGCTGGCTGTTCTCATCGATGGGGGGATGGAGAGAGCCAGACTCGTTAAATGTTGGCTTGTGTTGTCAAGTCCCTTCTGGGACTTGAGACAGACGAGACGAGCATGCAGGCTAATGCATACCGCTGCCCCTGGACTACACTTGAGCGGGCAAATGAGGGAGGGGAAAGAGAGAGTCGAGATCTATGGATCTATTAGATGAGAGCAATGAGAGAATCTGGTTGTGAAGCCGAGTTCATTGGAATCCGATATACCGTTATATTACAGTACCGCATTGTTTAGCATTAGCACTTCCTATAGCTGTAGAAAAAAAGTGTGGATGTTACGCTATGATAAATGACTGCCATGATGCATGTTTTGCACCCTTCACATGCCAGCGAAAAATATTCTCATCATTGTATGAATATAAATTGGGCTGCAGTGATCTGTTGTATCCCTCCATCTGTCTGTTTTTTTCTCTCTATCCCTGTCCACCTCAGCATATAATTTTTGCTTACGTTTGCTTGTGTCAGCTTGTGCATGTGCTTTAATGGCCACTGCTCTGTGGCATTAGCATGCTGAATTAAACATGATCAGCTGCGGCAGATTTATCGTCACTGCCGCCCGGACGGGGAGCTGCTGGTAATCTCCCCGTAATTGAGGACAGGAGCAGCAAGCGCTGTCCTGCACAGCTGCCGTTGCCCGAGGCCCCAGGAAGGACCGCAGTGTCCCGTTTGCGCGCTGTGCAGGGACTGTCATTGTCAGGCCACGGAAGAAATCAAGGTCCCCAGAGCCGCGCGATACTGTACCGTCGAGCCGACTGGCCCATTAATCAGGCCGCGCTCGAGGAGCACGAGCGCGACCTCGTACGATAGAGAAGCGGGTTACTCTTCCTTTCCGGAAAGGAGGCGTTTGAGGCTGAAGCGGGGGGGGGGGGTGAAGCACAGCATGACACTGCAGGAAGGGGCCGTGGTCTCAAATCCCAATAAGGGGATTTTCCTCGTCGTTTCGGTTGACTTCTCACCGTGTAATGTTTAAGATATTTTGCTGTGATTGATTAGGGAAATTTCGTTTTTAACCTTCCATCACCTGGTTTAAACCACCGTTTTAAGCTTTGAAACATCCTCACATCCACGATCCATTCACTTACCTTTTCGTCCACGATTCTTTACGAATTTTTATGAAATTTGTTCCCACGACTCAACTTTCTACTCGAAGTCTGGAAATGAATGTAGTGCTGTACAGCGCTTTGAGCATGAGAAAAGTGCCTTATAAATAAAATATATTATTATTGTTATTATTAAATGCTGAACTGCATCCTACACCATTTTTTTTGTGGCATTGTTATTTATGTTTTTTCTTTGAGGAAGTTTCCTTATGACACAAGCTATGTAGCTGCACATCACAGTAACTGCACGTAATGATATTTCCACTTTAAGAAAAACACACTTCCTTTTTTATGTGAAAGTGTGAAAACAGACAGACAGTCATCCGTAACATTAGCACACGGAAGATGAGTGAAGCTTTCCTTTCCAAGCGCGTTGATTTCCTTTCTCCATTTCACTCTGTAGTCACCGTGCATTTTGTGCTTGTCATAGTTGTCAGTGTCCTTAACTGATAGGCCTGGGTGACTGACAAACCCCAATTGCAAGAGCGATTGTCTTTGCCGTCGTGTCTGACATGGCAGATGTGACCTCTCTTGCTCGAGGGGTCACTTTCATAATCAGTGGCTTTAACGCTGACATCCACCTCAGTATCATTTGCCCCAAATGTAATGACACAATCTTTTCCGAGGTCTCACGTGATCAGAACAACGAAACGTTGCCATAAGGGCATCCTCGTGGAACATTCTAAAAATGAACTTTAATGAATTCACCGGTTAGACTTCACTTGAGGATTTATGAGTCGATGGTGTATGATTGTTGTTGATGTTGTTTCGTCTCGATGGCTGCCCGAGCCATTTAATTCTTAGTACTACAGAAGTATAATTTTTTAGACTTGACATGACTCTAAAAATATTATTCGCCTCATATTCTGCAGTCGTCAGTGTTAGTCAGGCGGTGTTCACATTGGATGTGAAAATGTGAGGGTGTGGCTGAGGATCCCACTCTTCTCTGCTTATCACCTCTATTTGCAGAGCTGTCTGAGGACTCAGATTGCCTGTTGGCTTGCCAGCTTCCTCTTCCATCCCGAGATTCTGTGACGAGGTCTAAAATTAGTGAAGAGATGCTTTTAGCAAAAAGGCATTCTGCATATCTCACATTCATGGACCTACTTTTCTCAGGCTTGGCACTGCATTTGTAATGCAGTGAGGCTCTCCCTGTGTTTCTTTCTCTCTCTCTGTATATATATAGATCTCTCAGAGGACAATTTATTAGGTATGCCTATCTAGTCCTGGCCAGAACTGACTTTTGCCTCCAGAACAGCCTGAATTTTTCACTGCATGGATAAATGCCACACATTTATGCTGCAAACCTCCCGTTCCACCTCATCCCAAAGGTGTTCTATTAGATTGGAGTAAACTGAGTCACTGTCATGTTCGTGGAACCAGCTTCGTGAGTGTGCTGAGTGCTTTTATGACATGGCGAATTCATCCTGCTGGAAGTATCAATTTGAAAAATGGTAGACTGCGGTCATAAAGGGAAGCACATGGTCAGCAACAATGCTTCGATATGATGTGGCATTGAAATGATGCTTATTAGGTATTAAGAGGCGTATGTCTACCGAGAAAACATTCCCCACATCGTTACACCACCACCGGCAGCCTGCACAGTTGACACAAAGCAGAATGGATCCACGGATTCATGCTGTTTACATCAAATTCTGACCCTACCATCTGCATGTCGCAGCAGAGATCGTGATTCTTCAGACCAGGCGACGTTTTTCCAAACTTCAATCGTCCAGTTTTGTTTATCCCATGCCCACTGTAGCCTCATCTTCCTGTTCTTAGTTGACAGGAGCGGAACCTGGTGTGGCCTTCTGGTGCTGTAGTTGATCTGCTTCATGGTTTGGCGCGTTGTGTCTTCAGAGATGCCCTTCTGCACACCACTGTTGTAAACTGCTGTTATTTGACCATTTGTGCCATTTGTGTTAGCCTGCCCATTCTCCTATGACCTCTCTCATCAACAGGGTGTTTTCGCCCCACAAAACCGCCGCTCACTGCCGCACCATTCTCCATAAACACTAGAGGCTGCAGCGTGACTGACAAACCCCAATTGCAAGAGAAAATCTCTGGAGGGCGGCGGTTTTTGAGACGCCCGACCCACCACTTCTGGCTTCAATAGTCATACCGCGGTCACTTAGATCACGCATCTTGCCCATTAAAATATTTGGTCGAACAACAACTAAATGTCTTCACCATGTCTGCATGCTTTATATGTTGAATTGCAGCCAGATGATTTGTGTAGGTGTATCTACTTTATGTACGTACTGTATATAATATACACACATATTTTCTCAGATCTTGACACATGGCTTTCTACTGATGGGCCTTCTGGGATATTCCACTGATTCTGCTACTAGACCCGGAGTTGGGGTTTAATAGCAATACCATGTGTTAAAGAATAGGTTATTTCCACCCTATGCCATTATATATAATTACATATAATTTCAGCAAAGACAGGCGTATTGTTTTTGTAGATACTTGCGTATTGTTTTTAATATAGCCTGGTGTGTTGTGGCAGAGGCTTCTTGCCCATTTCTTTGTGTTGCTCCCTTGAAGACAGGCAAATGTAACTTTGGCAGTGGGACATTATCACATCGCGCTGTCTCTGTGAAGCTTTGAAAGAGGGAGCAGGCTGTGTGGTATCCGCCTGTCACAGCTTTGACTCGTCGATATAAGAGCTAAAAGCCACTGATGAACGCTCCAAAGGTCAGTGATTCACGCGGGATGTTAGGAAGCGAGTGCGCGCTGCTCGGAGAGTAGGAGAAGCAGAGGTGTCAGCGGAGTATCGCCTGGGTACATTTACCTCTGAAACGAGCCCGGACATGAAAAGACGCTGTCATCTAGCTCCTGCTACTTGGAGCTTGATGGGTAACACTGTGACTTCCTGGCTTAATGATACAGATCTGTTCCCTACTAGTAGACCGAGCCTGAATAGTGGGAGCTCAGTGGAGCTCTATGGTTAAGGCATACCACTGTACATAGGGCTGGTCTTCCGAGGGACAAGTGATAGAATTGCCATTTACCTCGGGTAGAGTCACCGCTGTCAGCAACAGAGCCCTCACTGTGTTGCTGCAAATTTACTTATCAAGGAAAACCCACACAGGCCCCTGTGGATTTAATGTCTTCATTGAATGTGAGAGAATACATTATTACTGACTCAGTGAAGTTTCCATTGAGCCAATGAAATCATGGTTAAACCTCTGTTCTTGTTCTTCAGGACTTGTAAAGGTTTTGTGGTAAGTCACTGTTATTTAAAGATTAACTTAAAGTCACTTAAAGATGCTAGTCCACAGAGGTCCTGTTGTGACAGGGAGTTCAGTTTTTTAAATACATGTTTTGCCTTTTTACCTGAGATGTGATGCGTGAAACATGTCAGTGGTAATGAGGTTCCCTGGCTTCCAATGAATGGCTGTTGGATGAGAGGAAATGTGCTCTACAGATGTACATGTAATGAACATGTTTTATCACTGGGGGGGGGGGGGGTCTGTGTTGAAGTGGGCTTTCATCAATGAAGCAGCATATCACTGAGATTGCAGAGAGAGGTCTGTTGAACACACACAGAAAAGCCAGTCGTAATAAGCGAGTGAGGCACCACCCCTACTCCTGACAGTCACACCAATTAAACAGCTATGAAGCGGCCTGGTTGGGCTTATAATGGACACCTATACCTGGCTGATGAAGCGTTCAATTACACCGCGCCTAACCTGACCCAAATAATTTCAAAGGATAACGCTGAACGAATGAGACGAGACGTGGAGGCAGAATGAGAGTACGACGTTGCAGATACAGGAAGTCAGGGCAGTATCAAAATCCCCTGATAAAAAAGGCGGTGTAATCACCAGGAGGAAATGGTATTAGGCTTGTTGAAAACCTGTGGGCCTGATTTCCTGCCCTGCAGCCACTGTGTCAGGTGGAAACGTCTCACTGCGTTAGAGCCTGTGTGCTGTGAGCTTATGAATGGGGCGCGGGCTGCAGATGTTCCCAACGGGACTCCGCAGTTCTACAGCCTCGCCCTTTTGGTGACTCCATAAACACGCTTGATTTATATGTTAAGCGCCTCGCTGGAAATTGAGCATGAACTGTGATAAATAGGCAGGAAATGAAATCAATTCCTGCACGGTTATAGAGGCTGGAAGCCATCAGGGAGGTGAGCGGCTTGGCTACCAGAGCACATTCAGAGGGAGGTATTGGAGATTTTTTATAATTACATTGCTTACTAATTAGTTTGTGGGGGGGAGTGCGAGTCTGCTTCTTTTAATGAGGCCCGGCTTTGGCAAGAAACGAAGGGATATGGTAGCGATTGTAAGTGCTCTTTTTTTCCCCTTAACCCCCTATTTCTGCACTAATGATTTAACAGTTTAACATTCAGTCCTTGTCTTGAGAAGTGTTCGGAAAATGTTCGGAAAGGAAGTACCTGTGTCTTCTGACATTCTTGAAAACTGTAAATCACGGATGGTGTACGACTGTACATCTTAGGTCTGCTCAAGCTCAGCCAATTTGAGTTCCATAAATCTGACCTTGGTGCAATAGGTTCCTTCCCTGGTGAATTTCGTTCAGGTCTTTTCCAGTTCAATTTGCTTCTTCAGCAGCAGGCTGATCTTTAAATGCCACTTTAGATGACACTACAGTGGCAACTTGGCGGTTGGCTGACTGAAAGCGTCCATTTGGTCGTCTGCCGTGCCAGTTGCTGTCGAATAGATGAACGTTACCTGTCATTACCCCCTTCTTATTGTTTGCATGTAGTCTTTTACTAATGGCATTTAAAACCACTTAACCAATCACAGGTCAGGAGGGTGTGACTTTTGATTTTCTGTCTGAAGTAAGCACAGTAGCAGAATAAGCACAGACTATATTATATTCACAATGCAGAATTGAGGGGAATCAATTCACACACTAAACTTGTAAAAAATTCATGATTAGTATTTTAAATGATACCACTAAAAAACTTGGCTAATCCAGCAAAATCGTAAAGACCTTTGCACCACTTTCCCAACACTGCTGTCACCATCTGTTGCTTCTAGTGTGAACAGTTTGACGATAACTTTTTTATTTACTCTAGATGGTTAAGGTGGGAGCAGAACAGCTTGCTTCACTGTCTTTCTGAGTGTTTATTTTGGTTTCCCCCGTGCAGCCTCAGAGAAGTTTCTAGAAAGGACTGTCAGTTTTGTTTGCCTTGCCATGATGTGCACTGTAATAATGATTCATCCATAAGAATCAATGGGTTCTGTCTAGTTGGGGGCCAGGTTGGTGTGTAGCGGGCTTCCGATAATAATTGGTAATACACCAAGACCTTAACACGCGATCACCACATATGAGTCTTTACATTCTCACCAAAACTTCATGAGCTGTGGAAGTGAAATGACAGCTTTAATGAACAGATTCTACCTGACTTTTTTTTATTTTTTATTAATTAATGTGCTTTTTGCAGGGTGTGAAATTAACATCAGCCGCCAGCCAAATTCTGGTAAAATGTTGGTTGTGGCTGGTAAAAAAACTTTTATTTTTTTATTTTTAAAAGCCTACCTCATAAAACTAACATAGACACAATAAAAAGCGATGCTATGATTATGGAACTAAAGCTTGATATCTTGATAGACAGTCCAAAAGTCGAAGCTCTGCTAATTTCATCCCCATCACAGTCTTGATGGGTGGGAAGCTGGGCCCAGTGAGCGACTGGCCTTAATGTCGTGAGAGATTAATAACACCATGAGTGCAGTGCAATAACAAGTTGTTGAGGCTGAATCAAAGCTGTCGGAGGTTTCATGTGCCTAAAAAGCCTTGTCGTAAAGGCTTTTTGATATCCTCAGTGGGGGTTGCACTAACATCCCCCCTTGCCAAGGAGATGTTGCCTCCAGCTGGGAACACATACGTTTGGAAGCTACACCTGTTCTGCAGTATAATTCTTTGTTTGGATCATTTCAGACAAGACACTGGCAGTATATATCTAATTGGATCTACTGACAGAACCTGCAGTTTTTAATATTTTTGAGCGTTGAAAAGACGGGGAACTTGTTTTGACTGATTTCTGTCTTTGTGGTTCAGATTTCTTCTCATAAAACCTTGGTGCAGCATACATCAGTATATCAGCAAACAATCAGCATTGCTTTGTGAAAGAAAAAGAAAAAGTTCAGTCATCTCAATATATGCGTGTGTATGTGGGGGGGGCGGACGTGGGTAGACAAACTGACACAGGTTTGGTCACGTTTTCCTGTTGCTCTTAAAAAATTGGGGCCATGAGACACTGTCTTCAACAAACATCACACTGTCGTGTCAGCAACTTCTCAGCGGCCTTGACAGAGCAAACAAACGCACTGCTCAGCAGTGACAGTATACAAACTGCACCGCCCGCCCTCAACCCCCCTCAACCTCTGTTACTGTTGACCTTGTAGTCTCCACAGACAATAAGCCAAACAGCCCCTCACCGCCCTTCCTTGAGTAAAGCTGTCAGAGGGGTCAAAGCCAGCCTACTTTGACAGTGCAAGGATGGAGCAGCCCTCTAGCTTTGATTGCACCCTCCCAATGACATACTCCAGGGTCAGAGAGAGATGGAGACAGACGAAAATTGGCGATTGAAAGTCTGAAGTTTTGAGTACCGAGATGGTGAGAAGGATTCCATTTAAAGTAAACATTAGAGAGCTCATTATAACAAGATGTGAATCGCATAACTCTATGGTTATTGTTTTGCTCTTCTGGTAAACCTTCACTGAGGGCACGGCAAGTCTAGGGAATTATTCAGCAACAGATTGATTGCACAGTGATTTGGAATATTCTCTCACTCAATCACACCCTGACATGATTGTATTGTTTCAGTGATGTATTGTTTAACTGCCTCAGACTTTCATTAAATAAGGATTTTTGCTTCATTACAATGAAATGTGCAAAACTAAATATGGACGGGAAAAGCAATTCGCTTTTGCGGGCCACACCTGATTTTCTTCAGTCTGCAACAAAACCAATAACACATTCCTACAGAGGAGCAAAAAATCCCCATTAAAAAATTGTTGATGCCTGAATCCAAAAGCAAACTGCCTTTAGTAGGAAATCAATGAAGCCGGATCCTCATCAGCTTCCAGCAGAAATTAATTTCCCTTTTCTAAAACAAATAGAAAAACTATTTTCACAGAACCTCCTATAAAAGTTTCATTTTCTGTTTTTGTGTGTGTGTGCCCAAACTCAATGGGGGCTATTCATTAAAATAGCAGGTAGCCATGCACTGTCACATTGACAAAACCAAAAGTGTCACAAACCTCCAGCACACATGATAGAACTGCTGTCAATGGCACCATTCTTAGGCAGGGAAATTGGTGGCAGGTCTTCGCTCGGTTCCCGCTGTTGCGTATGTAAATTCCCCTGTTCAACCGTATATCATTACTGCATGGCATGTCAGCGTGTGCCGTGAAGAATCCCGCTGTCAAATGTGATAGTGAAGCAGACATTTTTATGATTTGAAAATAAAGGCCTCAGTATACCCACTTATGAGCATCATGATTTGCAGTGATGGTACTTAACATATTACTCCTATTCTAGTGGGTCAATCATACATGTATTGGCCCAGATAGTTTTTATTACTGTTCTTTGCTTACGCACAAAAACACATGTATAGACTCGAGTCTCATTGAGGACAAAACTTTGCTATATTTTTTTAATTGAAATATAATGTATAATGCCAACCCCCCCCCCCATGCCCTCTCTGTCTTCAACTTTTCAGAAAATTCTAGAGTTAGTACTGTTTATTTACAATTAGCTACATGGTAAAAGATTAACCTGACCTTGGATTAGCAATGAGGGGCAACATCCGAGATGGTGATTCTCTCACAAATTAATATGATTAAAGAAAAAACAAACGTTTACTGTAAATCGCGCCAGTTCTGCCAATAAAGCTGCATCATATAGTTTATTTATTTTTTTAAACGGTCACGGTCTTACAGTAGATTTGCGATACGTCAAGTTGCCACCTGCATTCTAAAATGCTACAATGCCATATATTTTGAGAGAAATTGTAATTTTTGTGTTTATTAGGTATCATGTAGCATGCCCTTGGAGGCTATAGTAGTAAGCAAATCCAAAAACAAACATCAACCGAGAAAACACCTCAATTGGCTGACTAGCTATATATTTAGCTCATATTACCTCAACAATAGACTTAATATTGGCTATTATTGCTTAGTCTACACAAATTTAAAATTAGAATATTTTCATCATCTCATTGATTATGTCAAATAAAAAAGGGAAATAAAACGATTGCATTCTATCAATGGATGGTCCATTCTATTTTATGAATATTTCCCACTTTGGCTGATACAAAAAATCATTGCTAGAAATGTAGGTCTTTATTACGACATGCAGACTATTTAAATAGCATAGGAATACTCATACGGATTTTTTTCTTATATGCTTACAGGCTGGTTGCGCTGTACTTATGCTTTTGGTGAAATGAATGAGAGAGATTTTCCCCCTTCGCCCCACTATCTCCTGCCCCCACTCTACCTCCCAGACCTAATGTTCTGATTTGCCCACCCCCCATACATTACTGCCACGCCCCTGAGTAAATACATGCAGTATCGCATTGCCGTCCCTCTTTGAAGTTCTTTTATCTTTTTCTTGATTTGTAGTTCTTTTTGAAGTCTTGTTGAAGGGGACCACTAAGCCCTGGTTGTTACACTCTAAAACAAACCCTGAGCTTGTGCGGACACATTTACGGCCCCCTGTGGGTCCCGGAGAGAAACAGGGCCATCTCGCGGAGTTTACTGCGGCGCTCATGGGCCCAAGCTCCAGAGCCCGAGAGGCTGTAAATAAAGTGCAGCCATGCAGACGCGCTTATCAAACCGCCCGAGTCGCATGTCCCCTCCTAGGCCGGCGCACCGGGGGGGACCGCGGACGACCCAATCAAGCGCGGCCGCAGCCTGCAAATCAGCACCGTGTTCCGATTGGCTGCCCGCTTCTTCGTGACGGTGCAAGTCTATTGCACTGTTTATAAACTGAACTGAAGTGTTTTTAGGAATGGCAGGGTGGCAGTTAGGGTTTTGAATGGTGACAGGAGGATCGTGATTTTCAAAGATTGTACTAATCCACTGTGGCAGGCTGCTGTATCCTTGTCCTATTGACAAAGACTGTGAAAATAGTGCTGTTGTAAATGGTGTTATCTTTTTTATAATTAGTCACAAATGCAAGGAAAGCAGCAGGGTCCATTTAACAGCATTAGATTTTTTTTTTTCAGTTCTTGCATGAAAATGTGTTCAGTGTGTCCCATTTTTTATTTTACCCTTATTTTCTCCAAGTTTGGAATGCCTCATTTATTTGTGTGTGCTCGTGGTCATGGCTGCAGCCCCTCCTGTCAGTTTGGGAGCACGCAGACAAGCACATGCAATCTTCCGAAAGGCCTGATGCTTTAATTCACTCCACGGTCCACCAGTTGAGCTTACACAGATGTCTCAGAAGAGAGCTCTTCTTGTGCAGCTTGTGCAGGCACATTGTAGACACCTGACTGCCCAAAGGGGTCACTGGTGCACGATGAGACGCTGACATCCCACTGACTGAATTCTATCTCCTCCTTGCGCGACACCATGGGCAATTGCGAGGCTGCCGCGTGAGGCTGCCACCATTGGCACAGTACAGAGTCTTAGCGTGTCTATTTTGAAACCACTTTTTGCATTCCAATATTCCCGGTGCGTTAGCGCAGCATTAAGCTATTGATTGTTTCTTTCAAAGCGGCCATAAAGCCTAACGCACTCTTGTCATCAAGTGTTTAAGGAATGCGTTTAAATTCATTTCATTTTGCGAGGCCAGTGCTAAGTTTAAAATGACAGGCATGAGCTTTACAGTTTTGAGGAGGTGGTTCAGCCTTTTGTCTGTGCTATTTCGGGTTTTCTGCTCCTATCGCTCTATCGACCACTTATTATTTCTCTTATTGTGCAAGATCGCGTCCCAGAGCACTTCACATGCTACTCAACGTTAGCATGGGGGAACCAAATCTTAGGGCTTTTTTTGTAACTTAGTATTCCGTACCTCTTATTCAAGTTTTGTTGTCTGTTCTGTAAAACTGCCTATTTGACATTTACATTATACAACCTATACAACGCTTTTCATAATGCTTATCATAACTAATAACTACTAATGGTAGATTTTCATTGTGTAAGGTTTTAGGATTTAGGAGTTGGCTGGAGTTTGCTGTGGTCTGTCGCTATTAAAGTTATTCAGTGCTTGGGTTAGTGTTTAGTGTGAAATTATAAAGATTTCCCAAATGTGTGTACCTTCTAATATAGTACTTTCTCAGTCAGGGTGTACTTCACAATATTAAATCTCACAATTGTGTCCATCCATCCAAAAGTACACCTTGAGGACCACAGTGCTTTTATTGTAATATGCATAATTTAAACAATTTATTAATCTAAACAAATGACTGTGGTCAGTAGAATAGGCGTTTCTCCAAGCTTTTTTGTGTTTTTTATGCTCCCTGCTCATTCAGACAGAGTAATGTAATTTTGTACTTGAAATTGACACATTGAGATGTATGCTTCCCCACAATGCTGTTTCATTCTACATGGACTGTATTTTATGAACAGATTTATCAAAGAGCGTATTTGTTGACACTAATGACAGAGTCGCAGTGCTCTTTGCATACACTATTGTCTGTGACTAGCAGCATTTTAATCAATTACAATTATGTTAATGATGTGAGCTGCAGACATCCAGTTCAAATATCCCTCACCACAATCGAACCTGGCATCTCCCACAAAAACCATACATTACATTTTGATAAAGTAGTTGTGCAATTACACCCCAGCAATAACTGCCCATTTTAATCAATCTGTTTTCGCAGCAATCATTTTCAATTATTTGCAGGTTTATGCAACAGTACATAACAAAGTCTAATTTGCATATAGTATCTTTGTGTAAGGGACTATGGTAACCCACAATCTGCTGAACATGATTGCTTCTCTTATGTACCACAATATACATGAGGGTTTCTTGCACAGTAGTGTATTTTTGCCAGTAACCCTACCCAGACCACTAAATGTATTTTTTATTCTCAGGATTGCACTTTTGCCTCCTGGCTTTTTTGGGTGCTATCCAAAAAAACTCCATGGGAATTGTAGCCAAGCAGAAACCGAGGAGAGCTTTTAAGTAATTTTATAATAATTAATGTAACAACATTCAGGAAGGGACCATGCTCAACATTTTTCATTAACGTGAGGCTAAAAGTTTCAAGTGTTTCAACATATTTCCTTCATCAGTGAATTTGTGTTTTATGCTATCTCTTATATAGCTAGCTCTTCTATTCATAATAATTAACCCCTTCGCGCAGATGCAGAGTGACTAGGACCTCGGCGCCAAGAGACACTCGTTGCTCCTGCAGCCAAACTCTGAGTGAAAACCACAAACTCCGTGTTTTATCTTTATTGGTATCTTTATCTTTACCGTTCAATTTTCTGTCTGCTTTACAATCCCTAGAGTTCTGTAAGCTGTGTGACTGTGCATTAATGTTCGCTGACAAAACTGAAATAGAGGACACCTGAAATTTTGGCAAGATTTTTTTACTGTATGTGAAACAAATATACACCCCATTCCGGGTCAGTTTTATCTCAGCATACACAAACAGATAAGGTATACTGTACATAACATACCTATGTTTTTTTTGTTGTCTCTTGGTAGTCTCTTTCCAGGTCAGCCTGTGCATCTACACGGCAAAAAATGGTGGTGTACATTTAACACCATATGGTGTTTATATGAGACAGTGGACACCCTGGGATGTTACATGTAAACCAGCAGTGTTAGATTTACACCTGCATTTTTGCTGTGTGACTTTTATAAAATAAATGATGATCATCACAATTCTTAACGCTTTATGATTATACACTTAAACATGATTTTGTACATTTGTAGCTAGTTATGTTTATTTCTGGAATATAATTTCACAGAAAGAGAGAAATTAATGTTCTTGCAATATTGTAGCAATATCAGGTTTGACCATTGCTAGCAGCAAATGGAATGACAGGAGACAATGAAGTAGTTAATTGGAAAAATGGCATATCACCTTTGATTTAATAATTGTTTAACAATCATATGTCGGGAGTTTTCCAGCATATATGCCCTAAGCATAAAGGTAATGTGGAATTGTATCTTACATACACTGTAGATATATACCTGTAAAACAATCCGCTCCAAGTCCAACTGCATCTTGTATTTCTATCCACATTCAGTGTTATAAAAGCCTGTAATGAGCATGTGGGGATAAGGAACACTCCATTCATCAATGATTCATATCTCATTAGCACAGATACTCATTTGTGGCTGTTAGCATTCCAGAGCTTTTAAATAAGCAAATGGTGCAAGCGGGCACATTGAGAGAACATATTGAAACTGATTAAGGTCACCATTTCTTATATTTAGCAGCATTTATTGATATGACTGCGTGGTCAAAGATTCCCATGCAAAAATATTTGCATGTGCAAATGTCATGTCAATAACAGAAGGATTGTGTCAGAATAAGTGTACATACCATCATACCATTCATCATGTGTAACTGTCAATAAAATATAAACATTTATTGTTATTGATTGAGAGTTATGTATGGGTGGTATCCCTAAATAATCCAAAAAAAAAAAAAAAAAATCAAAAACCCCTGGAGCTGCCCCCTCATCTCAAAAAAAAATATTTTTTTTATTTTTTTTTTTTTCTTTCTTTCTTTTTTCTATTCTTATTCTATTTTATTTATTTTTATATTTTTTTTATTTATTTTGTTTTTTTTCAATGTAAACAAATCATAAAAAAAAATAAAAAATGAAAAAAAAATGTGAAAGTACTGTATGCTACAGAGATATAGGGCCACCATTTCTTATAACAGTATAAAACTATCAGTACACTTCTGATCTTACGCCTCTGAACTCTGACTCAGAACCAATTAGAACCAATCAAACACTTGGCCTGCTGTGGAATAGCAAAGCATGATTCACAATACAACTAAAAGCTTTTGAGTACCTTTGTGTCTGTACATGCCAATATCACTTGAAAATCACTGCTCCCTGTCTCTGTCACGGTTTTTCAGGTTGCCGCCTCTTCTCGGCGGAGGTTGTTTTTTTTGCCACGGGAGGGTGTTCTGGGCGGGTTTTCTCTCTCGCCCCGGCTATTTCCGTCGCTCCTGGGTCAGGTGCCGGGCTGCCTACTTCAGCTCGGCTCTTCCTGTTTCCGATGCTTGAGTATCGTTGTTGTTACACTCTAAGCCAGGTATTAAGGTATAGGTTCAGGCGACCTCTTGACTTTTGTTTCAAAAGTAACGCGGGACTTGCCTTAGGAGTTTATTTGTCCCTTTCGTTTTGCCTTTTCATTCTTTGCCTTTTCATTCCTTGCCTTTCTATTTTGCTCCCTTTTCTCGCTGAGGAGCACCTTCGTTCTCTCTGTCTCACCTCATTATTTGTTTACTCTGTCCTAGTTGCAGAGTTGAGGCGTTTCATTCCCCCTTTTCTTATCCTCTCGTTTCGCAAGTTTCTCGCCCGCTTGTCCGGGTTGTTTTTCTTTCTTTCTCTTTCCTGTCGTCGGTCTCTCTATTCTACACTCAGTGTTAGTTACAGAGTAGTAGGCTTATCTTTTCTTGAGTATCGCTCTGCTCCAGTCTGTGAGCTTTTCGCCCTATTTTTCTGGGTTGGTTTTTGTTTAGGCAGAGTTCGCCGGTAAGGTTCTCCTTCCTTTTTTAGTTCTCCTTTCCCATTTTTGTGGTCTCTCCACTTCAGTGAAGAACTTAAAGAAACCCCTGTCGGTCGCGTGTGGTCCTCCGCAACCCCTCCATCACAGCCTCATACTGTGAAAACCTCAATAGCTCTAAATAAACAGTCCACCATGTCTCAGGAAACAGCAATAAATCTGTGTTGAATTCACAGGCACCATTGATCCGGTAGAACGGCATTGCATCATTAAAAATGTATGCTGGTGATTACTGATGAAGGTACGCCTCAGGTACCATAACGCCCCGTCCTCACAATAAGCGGATGTGCTGTCAGCACTGACAAAGTGTAGCTGAAATGGTGTTTTCAACCTCTCATGCACTTCAGTTCATTTCAAGAGAGATGTTAATGAACATTTGAATGCATGGTTTACGATCGACGAGATGCTTTGTCGTTTGTAAATGGGCCTCTGCACTGGTCTGGGAGTAATCAGAGGAGCTGGAGAAACAGCTGTGGATGACAGAAGCGCATTCTCAGTTCGAAAAACACCATGCAGAAATCTCATCTGCTGAGAAAGGTCAAGTGGAACGCTTAACGGGCAATTAACAGGAGGAAATATCTCTGCGAGAGGCGCACCCATAAAATAGGATGGTATAAATAATTAAATAAAATAACATGCGTGAGCAAAAGTTATTGAGAGGCTTGTCTCACTAATGTCAAGTGCATCTACACAACCTGCCGCTCTCAATCGCAATGGCTCATTAGTTTGAATGTTTCCCTTTCTGAACATGGGGCGACAATCGCAGTAGCATTTCAACAGTTCTCCAGACCTTTGCACAGAGAAACCGGTGCTCAGAGCAACCAGCTATTAAACACTATTTATTTGCCTTCATTTTTGCAATGCGTGCTTTGCCAAGTTACACGATCACATTTTCAAAGTGGCTCTGTATTCCCATATATGAGTGTTCTGTGCATGCGTAAAAATCAAGATACCATCTTAGTAAAATTCTGTTTTAATAGTCCCTCCTCTATAAAATCATATAAAGTTTTTGAAGAAGAAACCAGATTAAAATTTACAAAGCCAACACAAAATCCAATTCCCTCAAATGTACAATTTATAAATGTATTATTTTATGGTTTTAGTCATAGCTTCCTTACTAAAGCAATATGCCACACCATTTGTAAGCTTCCAGCAATAGATGTAATAGTAAACGTGGCTCATAATGCTTAGGAGAAATAATAGTTCTGTTAATATTAAAAGCCATTCTATACTGTACATCCCTGACAACCAAGAAGATGTTTAATACAATTTTGGTTAAATTAGGATTTCATGAGTATAAATGTCAGTGTGCAGTGTGTTCAATTGTAGAATACCCTTTGTAATCTTTAACAGCAGTAAGACAGCACAGAGTAAATCAAGACTGCGGAGATAATATTATACAAACCCAAGTGGACAAAGTTGATGTGGAATGCTCTTTTACAGCCTTAAGAACCTAGTGGCGCATCCTGGGGTGAAACTGTGTAACGCAATAGCTGCATCGCTAATCCTGGGGTGAAACTGTGTAACGCAATAGCTGCATCGCTAATCCTGGGGTGAAACTGTGTAACGCAATAGCTGCATCGCTAATCCTGGGGTGAAACTGTGTAGCACGATAGCTGCATCGCTAATCCTGGGGTGAAACTGTGTAGCACGATAGCTGCATCGCTAAACGTCAAATGGTAAACAGACAGATGAGCTGCGGAAAAGGGGCCGTCACAATGAGAAATTCTGAAGCAGTGAGGACCTGCTCCCTTTTGAATATTTCATAAAATTCCAAGTGTCCCAGTGCTCCTGCATGAGATAGATTAAAGCTGTCACGATCATTCCCTCACAACCTGCATCAACACTTAATTATTGAGTGAGCAGCAGTGACTTTGCTCCTTTTTGCTATAACCATTAAAGCACCTCAACCAGCCCCTACATCTTTGCCAATCTGAATGTTGATGAAATATCAGGCTGGTTTTCCTGAGGGCATCTATAGTCATTTTCATGATTTGTGTGTTTTCTTCATGCCTGTTAACAGCTCCATCAAGACAGGCGTGTTTTTCACATTTAAGTGTTAGTCGCGAGACTGATGGAGCTATGTAGATTTTTTAACCATTTTTTCTCAATTTTGTTTATGCTTGTGCTTTCGGGATTATTGCTAGACTTGCTAAGAGACAAACCTGAAGGAACTCTCTATGACTTTGAATAAATCATCTTACTCTTTCTCTTACAATGACAATGGAAAATAACCTCAACGTGTGTATAGTAGCAGGTTCACAGATGTGATTATTTATATTTTTTGTTTGTATATTTTCCATAAATTTATTTCCTCAAGATAGTAACATGGTGTCTTTATTCATTTATCTTGTGCCTGCAAGGTTAAAAGGTTAATATAGTAATCAGTATCAGTAATCGTGTGTGTATCGAGGACTGTGTGAGCAGAAGTCTTCATAAAAATAAACTGCAGGCAGGTAATAAATGATTTATAGTGTGCTTAGGCCAAATAAAATGTAATATTCATAAACCTGTGTTTGATATTTATGTTATTGTATTGTATTACATGATCGTAATGTCTGAGTATATTTAACAGTACACTATCATTGAAATGCACATGTACGTTGATGGGCATTGGCCCTTGTGATGGAAATGTGTTAATGCTTATATTGGATAATAGCTTTTAGGTTACCTCTAGCACAGTGGTTCTTAACCTTATTGGAGGTACTGAACCCTGCAAGCTTCATCAGTGCATTCACCGAACCCTTCCGACAAAAACGGCTGGACATTGCTAGTGTGAACCGTATACTGTGTGTGTCTTGACCCCTGCCGAACCCCTGAGACTGACTCAACGAACCCCTGGATACAGTATAGTTCAGAAAGTCCAGCAACTGCAGTATAACCTCACAAATATTCACCCTTCAGAATAGGGGGGTCATTCATAACTTTGAAAGTAAAGTTAAATTACACCTATCTGAATCTGAATCATTGATTGGAATGAGTGTATTTTTTAAGACTCTCATTTAATAATCTCATCAAATAATTCAATAATCAAAGCAATATAAGCAGGGATCTCATGATTTATTTATTTTTTTACATTGCATTTCCAAAAAATGCGGTATAATAGGAGGAAGGCAAATAATAACCGGTATATAACTGACAGCTACTGGCAAAAGATGCTACCCATCGTGCATGCTCAAAAAGGAAAACATGCAAACTGTAAGTTCATGTCAAAAATAATATGGCCTGTGCATGTCAATTACAGAAAAACAGAAAGTTAATGACCAAAAAAAGCACCTGAAGGATACACAGGGAAATTGTGAATCACAAGTGAAGAGAGGGTTGGTTCTTTCCATGTCATAAAACATACAGCGTCACGGGAACATGGAAAGGGTGCAGTAAAGCAGGCTATCGTGAGGCTGACAAATCAGAATAAATTGGTCAGAGACATAGCCTCTGATTTTTGGTTATGTCAAAATAAACTATTTGTTACATTGTTAAGAAGCGAGAACACACTATTGAGCTCAGCAATAGTGAACGACCTGGTAGTCCACGGACGACCACTATAGTGGATGACGAAGAATACTTTCATTTGTGAAGAAAAAACCCTTTTAAATTGTTAAACAGATCAAGAACACTCTCCAGGATGTAGGCATAAGATGCCTCAAGAACTACCATAAAGAGAAGACTACACCAGCATAACCTCAGAGGGTTCACTGGAAGATGCAAACAACTGGTAAGACTCAAGAACAGAATGGCCAGGTTAGAGTTTGCTAAACTAGAATTCTGGGACAAAGTGATGGACAGATGAGATGAATAGTAACCTGTGCCAAAGTGATGGAAAGAGGAAAGTGTGGAGAAAGAAAGGAACTGCTCAAGATCCAAAGCACGACCCTCATCTGTGAAACATGGTGGAGGTAGTGTTATGGTTTGGGCATGTATTTCTCACTTGCCTTTATTGATGATGTGACAGCAGCAATATGTATTCTGACATGTGCAGAATCCAAGATCCAACCGAATGCCTCAAAAGTCATTGGACGGTACATCACCTTGCAGCAGGAATATGACCGCAATCGTACTGCTAAAGCAATCAAGGAGTTTTTCTGGGCTGAAAAGTGGAATGATCTTGACTAACTGAGTCAATCAAAAAAGGTGACAATCTTCTCTTCAACCTCATATTCATTGTTTAATTCCAAATCCTATGTACTGGAATCCAGAGCCGAAACAAAAAAATTGTGTCACCATCCAAATACTTCACTGCACCGTATGTATGCAATAGACTATTCCAAGCAAAACAAAATGTTTTATGTGATTGTACGCACACACACACGCACACACACACTTGCAGTATTATAGCAGGTACTATATGAGCTGTGAATAATATCTTTTGCTGTATTTCACTGGCATCCCAAGGCACCTGACAAGAGCCTGCAATGATGACAATGGCAAGAGGATGTTGTTACTTAAGTGCTGTCGCACCAACGCGCTTTTCCAAACAGCTTATTATGGCTTTAGCCTGAACCATCAATATCTTCAATATTTACCCACCTTCGCAGGAGTCAGGCCTGGGTGCTCAGCTGCTGGCCACTCCAATGGGAGTCATAATTTACTGGCCCTACATTCTGAGCCACAGTCTAAAAGGCCCATTTGAGAGCACCCTTCCATAAATGAAAAGTGCAGAAAATCCCCAGCAGGTTGTGCACTTTCAGTATGGGGTTCTTCAGTACTTTATTTATGCTGGCCAAACAGCCCTCTGGACAGTGAAATTAAAGGGTTTTTTAGGCCCTGAAACTGCAGGCAATCCCTGTTTTCTTTTTGTAAGTGTACATGTTAACTCCCAGTGACCTTTTATGTTTACTTTGTACACCCTGTTGTTGTTTTGGGGTTTTAAAGTCCTCTTCAGTACCCCGATAGCAAGGAAACATTTAATCAATGTTGAATTAACATAAGATGAAGCATTGATTCAATGTTGATCGCTGATGTTGATTCTGCGTCCAGGCGCTCATCGAGTTTACGTTTAATCAATGCATTGAAATAATGTTGAAACAATATTGATGTTAGCAATGGAAATCAACGTAACTGATGTAATGTAATCGATCATAGCTAATGATAATATAATTTTAAAACTACATTTTACCAATTCTTGCTCAAAGTAGTCAAAATCTATAAAAAACTAATCAAAATACTTTTGAGTTAGGCTACTAAAATAGATAACACATTGACATCAATTTTAAAAATCTTTATTGATTTTAAATATCTACTTAACGGACACAATACATGCAATAGTAATATAGTTTTTTCTGAAAAACAAAAGTTTTTTTAAAAGCTAAACTCGTCTAAAAATAATGTTTGTTTACTGTTCACAATGTGGGTCGTGGTGTGAGCTGCCATGATGAGCTGCAAGTTTTTTCTAGTCTCAGCCTCAGCTGCTTTGACGCACTTTGTACGCAGCGTCTGATTCATAGGCTTGCATAAGCTGGGTAGGACTGTGGGAAACTGACAGTCAGCAACTCATTGGCTAGCAGCACTGTCAATCACAGGAGTGTCTGCGTATTTCCGGTACGACGCGGAGCATTGGGTTTTATCAGTCTGCTGTGAAACAAGTTGTGCTAACTAATCGGTAGCTAGCGAATGCTGCATCAAGAACAATGAGTGTTTCGGACTAAGACTAAGAGCTTAACGCTGGATTGAAGAATGTTTTTGAAGTTCACGAAATTTCTTCGGTGTGATGGACTGTTTTACTGGAGATCGCCGTGCCATTTCTGTAAATCACATTTGTTTCACATGGGTCTGTTCTTCTTGTAACGCTGTTTCTGAATCAACCGCAGACAGTCTGCATGTCAATCAAATGTGCCATCTTGTCAAAGTGGGCGACTTTTTACCGCGTTAGGCAAGTCTATGAACCAGACTTTGTGTTTATCACAAAGTCTGGCCTTCGCGAGACTAAGTTCTTTCTAGTCGGGAGGTCGGGGTTCCCGAACCCTGATTTCCGACATGGAACTAGTTGAAAGGGCGTTTTCTACATTTAGTTGGATATCGGGATTCCTAGCTGGAAATTAATTTTAAAAATGCAGCATTAGCATCAACCATAAATACGCTTTGGTGTTAAGTCTCGTTTTGTTTATTTTCCTACATCACCCTCGTCGTAGCAACTATAACTTTGAACTTAACCAATTTAACCAAGAAAAAATTAATTCACTTACCACGTAACATACACATATACGAGCGTATAGGCTAGCATGTACAGCAGCGACCGCAGGAACAGGCAATGAATAATTCTAACGGTTTTTTATTTGAAAATGAAGGCGCACCTGAATCTTAATAATCTGATCAAAAATCTATGTTATTCATCAGTATGATGACTTTGGTTGTTATTGTTACATTGATACAATGTTTCAATTTCAACCTAATACATCGGTGACCATTACCATCAGAAAGTGAATGTTGATTCGACCATTGAAAATTGGTTGATGACCGATACTGAGGCTTATAACACAATATCAATGTTGATTCAATACTTCCTTGCTATCTGGGCTGCTACCTAACAAGAATATTGAGTTGTCGAAAATAATTCCAGCCGTATTTTCAAAGGGTTTTATTCTCGACACTAAATTTAAATGTACAAAATGTAGAATGGCAATAAAGCAAGGAAGAGGTTGTCTCTCATTTTTTGGCAGTAATTGGTATTTAATGGTAATTTGCCTGGCTCTTCGGTAGCCTACCATGGAGGGGAATTATTAAAGGGTCAAACAGGCTTCTTTGGTGTTCTGTTTCTGAACTTTATCACCCAGTTTGGAGAAATCAGTTACATAATAACGTAAAATCACTAAGTCCTCAGAGCTGATCTGCCGCTGATTGAAAGCCATGTGTGCTGCTGTAAACTCAGTCCCCCAGCTCCACCACCCTCTTTCTTTGTAACATGTTGTATCCAGTGGCGTACCGTCGGCTGTACCGTCGGCTTTAAAACAGGCCGCCTGTAACCTTACCTTTATACGGCTATTACTCTCAACCTGTTTACATTTATATTTCTTAATTATCAATCAAGCAATTAATTAACTGAATGACAAATATCAATGAATATAGCAGGTTTTTCTGTGCTAGGATTTTTTTTTGAGTCATAAAATGTGTACGACTTAAATATATGTACTGACGGCCGGTGTGCTGGAAAAAGTGGTGTGTACAGCATTATTTGTTTTTTTTTATTTAGCTTGAGTAGCTTAACAATCAAACAATTAATTCACTGAATAATCAAGACCAATATGTAGCCTATAATGATTAAGAAATGATAACTTGAGATTGTTTAACAAGGATCAGGCAATAATCTGAAAGAATGTGATTAATTTTAAGACGATACTAAAATAAGTCAAAGCGATTTAAACATGAGAAGGCATAAATTTAAAGAGGACAGTGTCTCGAACCATTGAGCACAACGCATAATTCAGGCTAGAAAAACAAATTCATGAAAATCTACGAAATATTGAACATTTTAAACATGGAGCATTTAAAAGTCAGAATCTTCGCATGATAACATAAATATGGATATAGAAAAATGCAACACAATTTTATTATGCACAATAAACAAAACATCTCGAACAGACCTGTTGAAATTGCGTAAATTACGTAAATCATCAAAGCCTCACAAACTGACCATCTCTTGCCGCAGCATACTTAAAGGATAATGAAGTATTTTTTCTTCTATTTTTAGAAACAATGCCCACCATGCTGATTGGTAATAATAGTCATTTAGTCACACCTTTTCTTTTTCACGCTTTCATCACCCCGAGAGCCGATCCACTCCGTTCAGTACGGGGTTCCTCAGTACTTTATACTGACTCAAACCAAAGCTTGAAAAAGAAAGATGTGACACAATTATTATTACCCTTATTATCAGCATGCTAGAAATAGTTTGTAAAAATAGGTCCAAGTCAAAAAATTATAATAATAACGGTCCTTTAAGTGTGCTTCTGCAGGAGATGTTCAAATTTTGCGAGAGAAGGCTTTGATGATCTATGTCATTTCAACAGGTCTGTTAAGATTCATGCAAAATCGAAGGAGCGTGTCAGTGTAACCATGCAATTGAGTCTTTGAGAATTGATCCATTTATTGATAAAGGTGCACGTATCCAATTTGCAAAGAATAATAATAATGACATTACTGCAGGGTCCATTCAGAGTGGCTGCAATAGGCATAGGCTAGGCCTACTGAAGAACCTCTGAGTTCGGCGAAACACAGAAGATCATTAACTTTGTTGTTGTTATATTCCGGACTTGTAAAAACTAGACTACAGACATCGCAGATTCGTACTGGGTTAAAATCACGCATCCTGTAGGTAATAACTTAAATCAACCTCCCTCGGTGAAACTAATCCAACTCGAATAGGCCTAAAGTTCTTGAAAATCACAGAAACTGAAAAAAACATTAATTTATTAAATTAACGAATAGATAGGCCTATCATGTGCAGCAGTGGAGGACAACTGTACCAAGTTCTAAACGTTTGTCTTGCTTTTAGAGTGCCGTCCACTACACAGCAAAACGGCAAATGTCGGTAATACCCGTATCAGCTGTGTATTACAGGGAAGTAGACCTAACACTGCTGTCAAAATAGTAGCACCATGACGAGCCTTTAGGCAATTAATGTGTCGAAATAGAGAAGTGGACTAAAATCCCGTGCGATTCCGCGTATATAGGCTACTTTTGAAATTCCGTTTTTTGTGTGTGAAATATGTGAAATCCTCGTTTTCCCCTTTCGTCCCGAAGGCGTCCTGGGGAGAATTTAGTTCCTTCCCAAACACATTTTTTATCGTCCCTGGGAGGTCGGGACGTCGTTAGTCTCGAGCCCTGTTAGCCTGAATGAATATGCAAAACTGGGCGTCCCTACATCCCTATTTTGCAAAATAGTGGGAGGAGGTCATGCAAATAGATTAATTCAGCACGTGTAAAGTGATTTACTAAGCCCGAAAGCAGGTTTGGGAAAGGTGTATGCGGGTGCATTTTAGCTATGATGACATTACTGTATGTGTAAATGTCATTATTTTTTGTACCTTTTTAAAAATTATGTTGACTTTCAGTGTGTTATATGTTATATGAGATTATATGTGAGAGGCCATTGTAAAGCGCTTTGGATAAAGGCGCTATATAAGTGCAGTCCATTTACCATTTAATCACCGTTTGTTTGATCGAATTGCATTTGCATTTGATTGAATATAGGGGGGTGTTTTCTTCGACAAATAAAGGACTGGTTTCCCTAACAAGTTATATGTTAGGGACGAAAGACACTCTCGTATATCAGAATGATCAGAACGCCAACTCAGCTCTTATTACTGTTTTTGCTGTTTGTCTTAATGTGATCTGTAAGGCTCTTCCTCAGGGGGATATAACAACAAACCTCAAGGAAAATACAAGCGCTGAGCAAAATAACAAAATACTCCGAAGCTCCCTTAACATGGCAGGATAAAGACAAAGTTGAAGTCCTCACATTGAAAGCAGTTTTCCTACCAGAAACACTTTTCTCCCCTGATGATTCACTTTATACGCTATATCTCCCCTGAAATTGCAGCAACCACCTTTGAAGAGAATGGCCTGGTTTTTTAATTTAGCCTGTGCACGCCGCTTCTCTTTCTCGGTGACAATGAACTTAATATTTTACACTCTGCCGGGAGAATTCTCTTCTGATGTGGCGCTGCAATTTTTATGCAGGCCGCATAAAACTTTCAGGAGATCTGCGTCATAGTGAGGCAACATCACGGCACGTTCACTGCACTTCATTCACTTGTTGTCTCAAGGATTCGAGACGTCGGAGCTTACTGAGCATTTAGTGCAGCGATTATCAATTAGGGGCAACTGGACTGTGGATAAGCAAGACCGTTTGAAAGATGCGTCCGTTTGTTTTAAAAGCAAAATCACGTAAGGTCAATTGTTAGGACACTTGTATGACGCTAGAACAACAATGAAACATGTCCTATTAGTCTTAATTATTTTGTCTATATATTAATGTGTGCAATGTGTACATGTTGTGTGTTTTAAAAAGCTCCCATGTCTGTCATGTCCTGCTGATTATTTAATGATTTAAAACACAAACTAACTTGTTGAAAATATAAAACTTGATTTAAAACTAACTAAGCCAGTCAGCATTCAGCTTTGTTGAATATTCCTGGGTCTAGCTGGCTACAGTTCTTTAGTTCTTTCTTTTAGTTTTTACCATCAGTTACTATCAGGCCCTGGATAGGCCTGCTTCCTTTTTTAAGAAATCGGTCATGAATGGTTCACTTTGGCCTCTACAGGATGACATATGTCTAAAAAAAATACGTAATTAATATAGCAGTACATGTGTAAAACACATTACGACAATCCATGTTTGACATTTGATTTCAACCTTAAGAACAGAGGTGTGAATAAAAAGTTTAAAATATTATCTGAGGGTGTGAGTTTGGAAGATGCACTGCAGTAGAGAAAAGGGAATTGTTATGTTCTTGCTGGCCCTGGGCATTATGTAACAGAGGCCTGAGGAAAGAATTTCAGACTGCGGAGTGGAGAGGGTGGGAATGATAGTATTATGACATGTTCCTTACGATAGTGTTAAATAGGTCAAAGAGATGGTTTTGTTGTCTGCCAGTGATATAGGATCTTGATACATGGCTGCTTTTGTGGGTCTGTATAGAACATGTGGCAGCACACTACTCTCAGCTTCACAGAATACAAGCTTATAACTAGGGATGCACCGATACCATTTTTTTCAGGCTGAGCACGAGTGCCGAGTACCCAGGTTTGGGTTTTCGCGGATGCAGAGTAACGATACGAGTACTTTTATGAGTAATATTAATAACAGTACTAATTTTTATATTAATTTTCTGTTACCAGTACTTTTTCTGTTCCCTTTTTTTTATTTTCTTTTTTCTTTTTATAATTTGCCTCACCACCACTCCCCCACTTACTATATTTATATATGTATATATTCTTTTTGTTTGTTTGTTTTTTAAATATATTTTTTCTGTTCCTTTTCCCTGCTGTCTTTTTCTTTTTTTCTTTCTCTCCTTGTTTTTTTTCTCTCCCACCCACTCTCCCCTCCTTCCTATCCTCTCTCCCCCTCCTTCTTGCCCTCTGTGATGATCAATACATTGTATGCCATGAGCGTGAGAGTAATATGAAGCCAGTTTTCCACTTACCCAAACAATCATCATTTTCCAATGTAGGATACAAACAGTTTCCAAATATCAGTATACTAAATGTGGTTGTTTTTAAATGTGGTGGTTGATTCTTCAATTAAGGATAATGGATAACTTCTCTTGTCTTATTTTCTCATAGAGTTCAATAGGAAAATTTGCCAGGAGAAACCACCCTTAAAGTGATCCATCCATATCTACTGCATATCTGGCAGCAGAGTGATGGTTTGAGGCTTGTTTGATACCTCAGACCCTTGATGACTTACAGCCATTTTACCAATCTTGTATTCCATACTGTTCCAGCATAATTTACAGCTAAATCTAGTTCCACCCCCCAATTCCCATAGAGATCCATTCAAATGCAGAGACTTTATAGTATCGCTTGTAAGATATCAAGAGTCTTTTGATGTTGTTGAGTCACAGACATCAGGAAGTCATGGCATGCAAAGAATATGCGAGTCTGCGACCAAATATTAAAAATTGAAAGGCACAGTCAACTTAGTGGCTCGCATCAAATTCAAAACATTGGTGCTCGCCTTCCAGGCAGTCCGAGGATCTGCCCCTCCATACCTCCAAAAGCTCACCAGACCCTACACACCTGCCAGATCCCTGCGTTCCGCCTCCTCAGGACGACTGGTACCCCCCCCCCCCCCTCTTCATACTAGCACCCGGTCTCGACGTCTGTCTGTCCTGGCCCCACGGTGGTGGAATGAGCTCCCCGTGGAGGTCAGAACAGCAGAAAGTCAGACTGCCTTCAAGCGCAGATTGAAGACTCACCTCTTCAAGCTGCACCTCTCTCCACCCCTCCCTACCTCCTTGTGACTATTGTTATCAATATTGTGTGGTTACCCCCCACAAAAAAATACAAATAATAAAAAATTATTTTAAAAAACCCAATCATACTGACTGCGCCTAGTACTTAGATTCATATTTACCTTTTTAGGGTTGTTTTTAACGCACTTGTTCCTAGTTCGGAAATGCACTATGTACGTCGCTCTGGATAAGAGCGTCTGCTAAATGTCTATAATGTAATGTAATGTAAAATCTTATGTGTAATGTTAGTTGACTGAACTCTGACGGACAGCAATAGCGAATGGGTTCCAGAAAAATATTAAACAGGTGTGGTGAGGCTGGACAGCCTTGTCTTGTGCCTCTGAATAGTTTAAAAGGACTTGAAATTGTATTATTTGTAATGACCAACGCATGTGGTGAGCTGTAAAATATTCTAATCCATGTCTGTATATATTCGCCAAATCTAATTTTTCTATTACTAAGTCTAGGAAATTCAGATTAACATGGTCAAATGCTTTTTCTGCATCTAAAGTAATTATTGCTGTGGGAATGGAATAGAGACTAAATGCAAGATATTAAAAAGTCTTCTTGTATTATCTCTCATAAAACCAGTCTGGTCAGAGCTTAGGAAGTATTTTTCTAGTCTAATTGCAATAGTTTTATTATTGATTTTTATATCTGTATTTATCAGCGAGATTGGTCGAAAATTACCACAAAACGTAGGGTCTTTGTCTTTATGAATAACTGTAATTAGTGCTGTATTCATAGTGTAAGGTAAGTTGTTGGAGCTATATATGAAGGACACCATTTCTGTAAATATTGGTGCTAAGATTGACCAGAAAGACACATAAAATTCAACCAGATATAAATCCTGGCCAGATGATTTCCCAGACGAGATAGATAGCATTGCTGCTTGAAGTTCGTTATTGGTTAAGGGATTGTATAAAGAGTCTTGATCTTCAGCTAATATAGAAGGGAGATGCAAATTATCAAGAATGTATTTAATTTCAGCTGTGTCCAGTTTCTGGTGTATATAGTTTTTTATTTTTTTATTTTAAACTGAGTTTATTCATTCCTGTTCTGTCACAGGTTTGCTTCTACATCTCTAATTGAATGAATAATTGATTTTTCTTTATTTTGTTCAAGCATGTTTGCTTCCTTTTTTTCCAATTCAGCCTTGTGCTTCTCTCGCTTTTTTATTAGCTGTACAGAATGATATAATTTCCCCCCTCAGAACCGTTTTTTGCTGTCTCCCAGAGTGTAGTTAGTGTGAAATCTGAGGTGTCATTAAGCTCAATAATTTTTTTCCATTCTTTCTCAACATAGTCAACAGATTTGGAGTCTGACTAGAGGGATGCATTAAATTTCCATCTGGGCCATGGTTGTTGTATTGATTTGATTGATAATATAATAGAAGACCTGTGCTCTTAAAGACACTGGAGTGTTTATAATTTTTCATTGATATTTGTGTTCACTCCTTTATCAAAAAGAACACAAAACTCTCACAGAATTCCAATAAACAAACATAGAAGTGCCACTGAGTTCCAATAAAACACAACATGGACTTGTAACCAAGTTTTAGTAAGACAAGCTGTGAAAGTTTCTGTAGAATGAAATGAAACTTTTTAAATAAAATGTTTCCTAGGCCTGTAGTCAACTTGATATTTAATTTTCTTTTATCATGGTTTCATTCTATCAAAAATGTATTAGCTATTAAAGCCACACACACACGCGCACACGCCAGTGTTTCCCGTTGAATTTTTTTCTAGCAGTGACAGGGTTAATAGCTTTGCCTAACTTGAGACCCAAGTGCCGTTTAACACTGATACGCTACAAGTACGATTACTCAATGAACATTTTGGTGTTAAAACCTATGTGGACAGGATTTGTACAGGGGAAGGAGTACTGCAGGCTATAACGGAGCAAGCCGGTCACTTCGGTCCCGATTTCACGGATGGCGTGTGAAACAAACTCAATCAAAAATAGTTTGTCTCGCAACGCAACTACCCAATATAATTTTGCTAAATTAGCTAGACTAGCTAGAGTGCATCCCTACTTATAACTGCCAGCCAACTACTTGCAATTTCAAATGTTTAAGCAGAGGAACCAAACATGGCAGCTGTCTTTCATTGTTTGCATAAAGCTATGAACAAAGCAGAAAGGAAAAAATGGGTTAAAGATTGTCTTTGGAATTTGGGGCTGAAGGAAATGCAGTGTTTTTCCTGTGTGTAATCTATAGTATGGATTATTTGTAGTTTTCTTCCTCTCAGGAGAATATCATACATATTATATTTTACTTTACAGTATGTGACTGGAAGCTGTTCCATCATGATATCTCACCGTCTGTAATCATGTCTGGTGATTACCTTGCTACGGTCAATATCATTTCCCGAAGCAAAACTTTGACTTTTGATTTCTTTTTAGCCTATATATTTTCTCACAGTAAAGCTGTAATATAAAAAGCAAAGCCCTTTCATATTGTAGTGGAATATTATTTATGGAGGCCATGTACAAATACAAACATCCTTGTTCAGTATATCCTAGGCTTGTTTGAGATAGTGGAAATATCTTACAATATGTGTGGAAATGCAACATGGACATGTCTTTTTTTTATCATAAAACAAGTGTGCATGATCACGTGATTCATAGCAGCATGAATAACTTTAATAATATTTTTTTTAAGATGTGTTTTTTTAATATATTTTTTTTATTTTTTTAACTTTTTTTAAAGCCGCACAATTCATTTGCTAGAATATATTCCGCTTTCAAAACCTACTGGCATTTTCATCAATTTGATAAGACTGTCAGTCAGGTAGCTTGAAAACTTCTACTCTGAATCGCACAGGGACCTCCGTGCTGCTGGCCGCAGTTTCTTGCCAATGTCTCTGTCGACACATCCCCCGCAGCTGACTTTAAGAGGCTGAAATGGGTGTCGACTGTCTGTACAAGCTGTTATCTTCTGCAGTCTTCTGAGTTCTTGCTCAGCCCAGAAGCACAATTGATCACGGCTGCTGTCACACAGTCCTGATTAATTAATGTAGACCTCATTTAATCTGTTCAAAAAAGACTAACAAAGGGATTATCTCCGAAAGAGGTTTACCTTGGACACTTTTCCCTGATGACAGATGTGTGGAAAGTGCCAGACCAATTATTTCAGAGCCCTAAAGAACAAAGAGGATAAGTGCAGGTTTCTTGGTTTCCAAAAATATTGATTAGTGAACCTGATATTAGAGTTTTTTTTTATCATTAGTCTCTATAGTGTTGCAAATAGACAAGGTTTATTTATGGTTTAGATTTAGGGATGTTGTAAGTGTGACGTACTGGCAGGGACGGACCCAAATGCACGACGAGACAGTCTTTAGCAAAGAAGGTTTTCTTTAATGGAATTCCGGGTCGGATCCACACCGGGAAATCAAATATAAACAATAAACAATAGTTCGTGGAACCCGCAGAGAGCTGGCACGAGAGATCCAGCGAAGTGGCCAGGAGCTGGTCACAGCCTGGGTAGTAGCTTAGTCGGACGGAGGTAGAGCCAGGATCCACACCGGGAAACAGGAGTGGCGATTCTGGAACGGGGAGGTCAGCTTGGGTAGCAAGCTAGCAAGCGGGAAGACAAGCAATACGACAAGACCATGGACACGAACAAACCGTAATACTTTGACAAGGAAACACAGGAACAGCACGGTAATATAACTAGTGTCATTAGAGCTGATAAGCTACAGCTTGCGGGAAATGCATGCGAGATCAGCGAATTGATTGAACGATTAGGAAATGCGTGAGGAATGCGGTGAAGGCAATTAAGTGTGAGTTGTGTCATTAAGATGTGGTGCAAGTAATCATGTGCAATGTAGACCCAATCAGGTAAAGAACGCAGACATGATACAATTAGGTTCGGGGAAAACAGAGGAACACATCAAGGAAGGAACGGGGAGCGGAGCGGATCGTAACAGTACCCCCCCGTCAAGGTACGCCTCCTGGCGGACCACAGGCTCTGGTCGACTGGGCCTGGCGGTGATGGAATTCCTGGATGAGGGTAGGGTCCAGGATAAGACGGGGGGCAACCCAGGAACGTTCCTCGGGCCCATACCCTTCCCAGTCGACCAGGTACTGGTGGCCTCGTCCCCGGCGCCGGACATCGAGGATGCTGGAGACTGTGAACGCGGGGGCACCATCAATGTCCCGGACAGGTGGGGGGGCAGGAGTGGGAGCGCTGAGAGGGCAGGAGATCACTGGCTTGACCTGACTGACATGGAAGGTGGGGTGAATTTTGAGGGAGGCAGGGAGACGGAGCTTGAGAGTGACTGGGTTAAGGATGGAGTGCACAGTGAAGGGTCCGACGAAGCGGGGTTGGAGCTTGCGGGAGGTGCCGGGGAGGGAGAAGGTGGAGGTCGATAGCCAAACCTTCTGTCCCGGGCGGTAGCGAGGGGCTGCGGACCGGTGCTGATCCGCCAGGCGACGATTCCGGGAGGAGGTCTTTAGGAGGGCGTTGCGGGTGGCTTTCCAGATCCGCTGGCAGCGTCGGACGTGGGCGTCCACTGACGGGACCGCCACCTCGGCCTCCTGGGCGGGGAACAGCGGGGGTTGGAAGCCCTGGGAAGCCTCAAAGGGGGACCTCCCCGTGGACGAGCACACCAAGGTGTTGTGGGCGTACTCAACCCACGGGAGAAGCTGGGACCAGGAGGCAGGGCTGCGGGCCGTCACGCACCGTAAGGCGGCTCCCAGGTCCTGGTTAGCCCTCTCTGCCTGACCGTTAGTCTGCGGGTGGAACCCGGAGGATAGGCTGGCGGTGGCGCCGAGTGCGGTGCAAAATGCCTTCCAGACCGCGGAGGCAAACTGGGGGCCCCGGTCGGAGACGACATCCGCCGGGATCCCATGCAGCCGCACCACGTGCTGCACCAGGAGGTCGGCCGTCTCGAGGGCAGAGGGAAGTTTGGGGAGGGGAACAAAGTGCACCGCCTTGGAAAACCGGTCCACCAGGGTCAAAATGACAGTGTTACCGGCAGAAGGTGGTAGTCCGGTAACGAAGTCGACCCCGATGTGACTCCAAGGACGGCCCGGGATGGGAAGGGGACGGAGGAGACCAGCAGGGGGGGAGTGAGACGCCTTACTCCTGGCGCAGACAGGGCAAGCGTGGACGAAGGCCAGGGTGTCCCGCCGGGCGGTGGGCCACCAGAAGCTCCTGCGCACCAGCTCCACGGTGCGGTTGCCTCCGGGGTGGCAGGCCAGTCGGGAGGAGTGAGCCCACTCCAGGACCTGGGAGCGGACAGGGTTAGGGACGAACAGGGCAGAAGAGGGGTTAGGGCGAGGATCGGGATGCGTCACCTGAGCGTCCAGCACGATCTTCTGGATGGGCCACCGGACCGCAGCCACGACGCAGGAAGCCGGAACGATGGTCTCCGGGACAGACCGGTCGGCAGGGGAGGAGTGGATCCGAGAGAGGGCGTCGGGTTTGATGTTCTTTGAACCGGGTTTGAAGGTGATGGAGTAATTAAATCGGGCAAAGAATAACGACCAACGGGCCTGTCTGGAGTTGAGTCTCTTCGCTGACTGGATATACTGTAGGTTACGGTGGTCAGTCAGGATCAGGAACGGTTGAGTGGTCCCTTCAAGCCAGTGTCTCCATTCCTCGAGTGCCAGCTTGATGGCAAGCAACTCCCGATCCCCTACCCCGTAGTAGCGTTGGGTGGGGGAGAGGCGGCGGGAGAAGAAGGCGCAGGGATGGAGCTTGTGGTTGAGGGGGGAGTGTTGGGACAGGATGGCCCCTACGCCTGTGTCCGAGGCGTCCACCTCCACCACGAATTGGCGGTCGGGTTCCGGGCAGCAGAGGATGGGGGCCGTGGTAAAGAGTGCCTTGAGCTTGGTGAATGCCTGATCTGCCAGGGGATTCCAGGCAAATGGGTCTTTAATGGATGTGAGGGTGGTGAGGGGTGCGGCTACCTGGCTGTAGTTCCGGATGAACCTCCTATAGAAATTCGCGAACCCCAGGAACTGCTGCAGGTGCTTGCGAGTGGTAGGGATGGGCCACTCCGTAACAGCCTGGATCTTGGCCGGGTCCGGCCGTATGTCGCCCCTCTCCACCACAAAACCTAGGAACGAGACTGAGGGGGCATGAAACAGACATTTGTCGGCTTTGACAAATAGTTTATTCTCCAATAGGCGTTGAAGAACCAAGGAGACATGGTCTTGGTGTTCCCGTTGGTTTTGGGAGAATATAAGTATGTCATCCAGGTAGACAAACACAAAGCGGTTGAGAAAATCCCTCAGTACATCGTTCACTAGGTTTTGGAACACGGCTGGGGCATTAGTCAGGCCGAACGGGACCACCCGGTACTCGAAGTGGCCCAGGGGGGTGTTGAAGGCGGTCTTCCACTCGTCCCCCTCCCGGATCCGTACCAGGTGGTAGGCGTTACGGAGGTCCAGTTTAGTGAAGACCCGGGCGCCTTGCAGCAGTTCAAAGGCCGAATTCAGGAGGGGTAGAGGGTACTTGTTCCGGACGGTGATGGAGTTGAGGCCCCGGTAGTCGATGCAGGGGCGGAGGGAGCCATCCTTCTTCTTCACGAAGAAGAAACCTGCTCCGACGGGCGAGGAGGAGGGACGGATGGTGCCTGCTTCGAGGGAGGACTTGATGTAGTCCTCCATGGCCGTTCTTTCCGGGCCGGATAGGCTGTACAGGCGGCCGGAGGGTAGGGGGGCACCCGGAAACAGGGAGATGGCACAATCGTAGGGTCTGTGGGGGGGTAAGGACAAGGCCAGGGACTTGGAGAAGACCCGGGACATGTGCCGGTAACAGTGGGGAACCCCCTTCAGGTCGACCTCCGGAACGGATGTCTTTATTTCCGTGCTTGAAGGAGGTTCCGCCGAGTGGAGACAGGAGGTGTGGCATTGGTTGCTCCAGCTGGTGACGCTGGATGTGATCCAGTTGAGCAGGGGGTTGTGTTCATGCAGCCAGGGCTGACCAAGGACCAGAAGGGAGTGGGGAGTGTTAATGATGTAGAGTTGCAGGGTCTCACGGTGGTTCCCGGACAGGAGCAGTTGGATGGGGATGGTGCGGTGGGTGATGTGGGCCAGGCGGTGGCCGTCCAAGGCATAGGCATTGAGGGGTTTTTCCAGTTCTTCCGTGGGGATCCCGGACTCGTCTACGAACTGGGAGTCCACGAAGTTGGAGTCGGCTCCTGAGTCGACGAGGGCCTGCACGGATACGGTGGCGGAGGCCGTAGTGCCCCATTTGAGGACCGCAGAGAGTTGGAAGCGGTTGGAGGTTAGGCTCGGTGTTTGGGTCTGGCTCGCCAGTAGGCCTAGGGTTGCTGACGAGCCTTCTCTTTTGGGCGCACCGGACAGGAGTTAAGGAGGTGATCTGTGCGGCCGCAATAGAAGCATGCTCCGGCGGCCCGGCGTTGGCGGCGGCGAGCGGCAGGGTCGGACGTAGTGCCGCCCAGCTGCATAGGTTCCCCGGCCTCCGGAGGTTCGCCGGCCATGGACGCCTGATGGCGAAGCGCCGGGTGCGAGAATGTGGTTCCCAGAGGCGATTGAGTCGGCGCATACGCCCTCTTCTCGCGGGTGCGGGCGCGCAGACGGTTGTTCACAGTGATAGCCAAGGATATGAGGTCATTAAGCGTGGGCGTGTCATCGCGGGTGGCCATCTCGTCCTTCATTTCCTCGGAGAGGGCGGAACGGAAGACGCCCTGTAGGGAGGCGTCGTTCCAGCCAGACTGCGCCGCGAGGATCCGGAATTTTATGGCGAACTCCGCCACACTGCGCTCGCCTTGCTTCAGCGCCAGGAGCTGCTGGTTGACATCTCTCCCGCATACGGGATGATCAAAGGTCCGCCGCATCTCCCTGGCGAAGTCCAGGTACTGGGTGCAGAGGTTGGGTTGCTTCTCCCACAACGCGGCGGCCCAGTCCCGCGCCTCTCCTCCCAGGCAGGTGATCACGTACGCCACGCGGGTGGCATCCGCGGAGTAGGAGGACGGCTGCATCCGGAACGCCAGCTCGCACTGCAGCAGGAAGGGCTGGCATTTCCCCAGCTCGCCAGAGTATCGTTCGGGAGGGTTGGCGCGAGGTTCCCGATGAGGTAGTACAATCGCTGGTGCCGGTGGTTGAGGTGGATCCCCCGCTTCAGGACGGAGTCCTGACGTCTGGGCAGCCATCTGATTCAGCATGGTTCCCCATTGGGTGGTCTGTTCCACCATGCCCCGGAACATTTCCATGGCTTCGTCCAGGCGACGGCTGTGCTGGGCGATTTGGGTAGCCTGGCAGGTGAGGGCGTGTTGAATCTGTTCCGCGTCGGCTGGGTCCATTTCTGGTCAAAGTATTCTGTGACGTACTGGCAGGGACGGACCCAAATGCACGACGAGACAGTCTTTAGCAAAGAAGGTTTTCTTTAATGGAATTCCGGGTCGGATCCACACCGGGAAATCAAATATAAACAATAAACAATAGTTCGTGGAACCCGCAGAGAGCTGGCACGAGAGATCCAGCGAAGTGGCCAGGAGCTGGTCACAGCCTGGGTAGTAGCTTAGTCGGACGGAGGTAGAGCCAGGATCCACACCGGGAAACAGGAGTGGCGATTCTGGAACGGGGAGGTCAGCTTGGGTAGCAAGCTAGCAAGCGGGAAGACAAGCAATACGACAAGACCATGGACACGAACAAACCGTAATACTTTGACAAGGAAACACAGGAACAGCACGGTAATATAACTAGTGTCATTAGAGCTGATAAGCTACAGCTTGCGGGAAATGCATGCGAGATCAGCGAATTGATTGAACGATTAGGAAATGCGTGAGGAATGCGGTGAAGGCAATTAAGTGTGAGTTGTGTCATTAAGATGTGGTGCAAGTAATCATGTGCAATGTAGACCCAATCAGGTAAAGAACGCAGACATGATACAATTAGGTTCGGGGAAAACAGAGGAACACATCAAGGAAGGAACGGGGAGCGGAGCGGATCGTAACAGTAAGGTTATTAAGACAATATATGGTTGCCACAGTAACCATACAACACACACACACATTGTTTTGGCTTGTATTATGTTTATGTTATCAATTTTTGATATATGAAATAGATTTTCAATACTCTAATGCAGGGTGCACAATGCGGGCCAACATGCTTCAGTGTTTCATCTTAATTATGTAATTAGCCCAATTAGTTTTTCTGATTGTCTTATTAAAGTCAAGAGTTATAGCTACAAACTGCATGTGACCTTGGTCAATTCTCACCTATTTAGGGGTCGCTCTGTGTAAGGCTTTATAACTCCAAGTATGAGCATGGCAGAAACTTGGTAAATGGCTTAAATGAAACAAGACAGGTGTACCATTTACAATACTAACTTAGATTTGTTTATTTTCATAATTTAAGTTTAAATAAAGTGCCACAAATGCAAAAAAAAAATTTTTTTTAACTTTGCAACGAAATACTGACAGCTGTGAAGTGAAACAGGTAAATCTATACATTTTCTGGATCATAAACTCCATGTCCACAAGTGTGCAAAATCTGAGGATGATATGCAGAACTGCTAAAGGCAGTGTACCCTGTTGTCCATTATTGTCTCCAAATCTATCAAAATGGCTAAATTGTGCACTGCTCTAAATAAAATAAATAATTATATATTTAACTACAAATCAACAGTTTTGGCTCATAAAACTCACGTTTGCATCATTTTCATTTGGGAATTACTATCTTTTTATCAGTATAGGGGGGTAGATATCTATGGGTCCAAAACCCTATCCAAAACATGTCATAAAATGAAAAACCAATGGTAGGACTGTATGTTTATTTCATATTTAGTAACAGATATTCATAGTAATACGTGGTATAATGAGACAACAATTTCACGTTTATTTTGCATTGGAGTGAGCAGGGCTTTACACCGCTTTTTTGGCATATGATCAGGCTATTGTTGGGTTTATCTTGTTGCTATGATGGAATTCAAATTTTATATGATGAATAAATATGTTTATGAACATAGACGCTATTGTCCACTATGTCATGTATATTGGTATAGACTGGGTGGGGGGGTGCTTGTTAAATGGACTTGCTACAGGAAAATACTGACACTTAGACACTCCATATTCGGCAGAGTTGTCAGGAATCGTCTACCAATGAAGTTAAAATGCGGAGTTTGCGATTTCCACTAATAGTTTGGCTGCAGGGAAATTAAGCCAGAATAACTGTTTAAAACAAAAACTAGTACACATACCGGTCTTCCAGGACTACACCTCTGCTCTATGGTAATAACTTAAAGGATAGCTTCACTTTTTTCAACCCAGGCCCTATTGAAATGTTGTTTCCCATCATTCATAATTGTGCATAGCACAACCTCACTGACCAGCAATACTACTGGCCTTGAAGGGCCACATTTGAGTATCCCTGATGTACGTGTAGAAGTTGAAATGAAGTGGTGGCTGGCTACACACACTTCAGAGGTTGCAGATGACTGTCTGGCCCCCCAAACGGATGGAGGGGGGTTTACTGAAGCACTTGGACATTCCACATTTGAGAGATAAAGATAAAAATGGGGTGAACATATACTTTAGTGACAGTTTCAGACACAAAGAGAAGCAAGCCTCATCAAATGTTAGCTGACGCCTACGAAAAAGTTTTACGCAAGAAAAAGACGACCGCAATCACTAGCTTCCCTCGCCTCGGTGCGAACTTGCGACGGGAGAGATCATCACATTTTATTGCCGTCACGTCGCTGCAGCTCTCGGGTTTCTGCTCTGCTACGTGCAAATTGCTAAAAAGGCACGCTCTCGGATGCCTCTATGTCTTAATTACAATTCGGAAATAAAGGAGAGGTTGGATTAATAGGGAAAAAGGGTGTCTGCTGTAAGTGAGAACAGGGGAGAAGGAGCACTTAATGGAATGCAAATTGATTTCTTTGCCTTCTCTCCGCTGCGCCGTCGGAGGAAAAGCCGCCGCGCCTTTGATAAGGAAAAATGGGTCTTTCTTTTCTGCTTCCCTTTCATCTGGATTGGCAACTGCTTTTTCACACACCAGCCATCGACCGCTTCTCACTACACGGTGAAAGAAAGGATTAATTAAGATTTGACCATTAAAGGGGGTTGTCGCCACGACACGTTCTTACGTCAGAGGAACAGGCACTTTTATGTACCGTTCCGTTCCGTTCCAAACGCTTTCCGAGCGTGCGTCAAGTGATTTTGTGAAAGCAGCGTGAAAATAAAATAAAGTCACCGTCATTACCTTCATATCCAGTCAACACATCATTTTCAGACGCAACCGTCATGTAGTCATTATTTTTATATACTGTAATTATCTAGCTGGATGTTGTGAAAAGGGTCTTCATTTGGTTTCTCTCTTTCCCCGCCACCTTGTTTTGCCTAGAGAATCTGCATCCCGTAAACAATGAGCATTACTGTTGGCCTGACACTGTACTTCTCCTCTGACATAATGCACTGACACATGACTACGACTACGCAAGGAATTGTTGTGGTCAACAGCTGATGAGTAGTCAATGTGAAATACTTGGGAATAAGCTACGCAATTAGTTTTGTACCACTAGAAGTTTACCGGTCGATAAGCAATAAATAATTCCAACATTTGGTCAAATATTTGTAAATGTGCCAAAACCTTGAGTAGTGTATCCTTGAGTTGAAGTCACTGTTGAGAGAAAATTGCCCCTATCTGTGAGTAAAATGTAAATGTAAAATATGAAAAGCTTGGTCGTAATGGAATGTGAATCTACAGCACAGAATAATGGAGAGTTGTGAAATCTCCATTTGCAGGAATTCTGGTTAATGTGAGGATTACTGAGATGAAGAAACGTACGTTATTGCCTGACTGGGTTTTTCTGGAAGCGTAAATGGGATATGGTATAGAAGTATAGAAAGCCCAAATTGATTTTCTGAAAGCAGGAAGCATCACTATACAGACATGGCTTCACATTTGAGCTGTGTCGGGATATTTTAAGCTTTGATTAATGTTGTTGCACACGTCTGACAGTGAATTCCCTGTCTGGCCCGCTTCCCCTCTCGGGCTGCTCTGATGCACCAGGGGGTGTTAAGTTTCATATCCTCAATTTAAAAAGGTCTCTGTCTCTCAAAACAGTTGTTTTCAAGACTCCCTCAAAGTCCAGATATTCTGTTACCCCCTCACCCCATCCCATCTCAACAATGGAACCCTAGATGCAGCTATTACCGCTCCTCTTAATGAAACTTGTGGATCAATGGTCTGTTTGCAACTGGTGACCAATCACCGCATGGCATTGAATAACACTTGATCTGAGAGGGCTTGCTATTGCTGCTGTGTAAAAAATATTCCACTGTAGCTATGGGTGTTGGACAACAAAAAATAAAATACAATGCAAGGCAATACATCTTTATTATAAGATGCATGTGAGTCCGAAGATGTTCTTAATATTCTCACATCTGCCTCACTGTTGACAGACAGCATGATGAAGGGGAATGAAGACCAAACACAGAATTTAAAGGTAGCGTTAGGGCATTGCCATGTTGCCCAGGTTTTACACCATGAAACATCATGGAGGACCTTAAGGTAAATCAGGTTTCAGACATTTCTATTGACTGTTAAACTGTTGACTTTCAGTAAAGAGTTGTGACAGAGGTGCTGAGTTAATTTCAGTAGAATTCGTCCGTCCTGAAGGAGATGAGCAATCAAGGTTGTTTAGAATTTTTTGGGTAAGGAAGTAATTAAGGGGAATGGATATGAGTCTCTGTGGGCAGCGGGAGCAGCCGCATTCAGCCCATTAAAACCAATTAGCATCAGTTACAGCGTATTTTCGCTCTGGACATCTCTCACACGCCCATATTGACCCATTACTTGGCAGTTCTACTGTGTGTCGCCCATTTAATCCTCGGTGACTCTCAGATACAGAAATATGCAATTACTGAGTCATAGAAAACATTCCACTCATTGGTATTGTTGCGACGGCGGTTACATTTCCATATTCTCATGAGTCATGACCAACATCGTAAATGTGAATTATCACGTAGTTTTAGTGATACAGTAATATGAATGTTTATTGTTATAAAATCCGGAGAAGTCCTCAAATTTTGCTCATACTTTTTGCTGGGGAGTGACATTGACTCATTTAGTTCATACATATTCTATCACGGCATCCATTTCACATCACATTGAAGCTGTTGTGTATTTTATTTAAAGCTTATGCATCGTTGAATTTGGGTATTCGAAGTTGGACAAGTCTTCCTTTCAGAATGTACAAAACTCAATTCCACAGCTGACACATTGAATTGATGAATGGTGGCCAGAAGCTTTCTAAAGAGCATACATGACTATTTCTCAAGTGAAAATGTGCAGGTGGCAATTGAGAGCAGCAGTCAGAAAACAGGGCTTTTAAGAAGCTTATAATCTTGGCTGTGGCTACCTCAGAAATATCTTGTGCCTGGGACACATGCTGAACGTAGCTATTTGATGGAGGCGCATCAATGCCCATGTTACATTTGTGCCTTGTCACTTAAGTAAGTCCCTTATTGCTTTGGGTAAAGTTCATCATTACAAATTGGGTAGGTGTATTGCGCCATGCATACACCACTTAAATCTGGCTTTCTCTCAGTCAAGAGCAAAACTGGTTAGAGAAAGCACTGAAAGATGGACACTTTGAAAAAGCGGAACATTCCGAAAATGTTGAAAGAGTTAATCGTTCAACATTTTTATCTCCATCTTAGTTCAATGGCAGAGATAGGGAGGTAAATATTGATGCATCAACAGTATTGTGGTAAAAGTCTCTGGGCAACTTGCTATCAAGAAACCCATCAAATGCCATTAGTGACAAGTATAGTATTTACTGCTTCCACAAGTGCAGACAAACATTTTTTTTTTTAAAACAGTATGTTTAACCATATAATTGCATAATCAAAATACAGATTTAACATTATTTTGACTATTAAAGCATAACATTTTTTTTTAACCAGTGCATGAAATGGGCTGGAACAGACCAGTACGCTAGGACTTCTAACTTTTGCTCATATGAGTACTGGCACTTTTTCTACCATTCCACTATTTCTATGTGCTTAATGTTTGTGTGCCCATGAGATTCTATTTATCTTATTTCTACAACAGTCACTGTAGTCCATAACGTTTAATTCAAGTGAGTCCAACCATTGACGTCATGAAAATGGACTTCATTACCCAGACTGCACCGTGTTACTTTATGTAGTCCGAGTCTCAAGTGCTGCCACTGTACCGTTTCCTTTTTTCCGCTCCAACACTTAAGCTTTCTTGCCCCAATGGTATTTCTGTAAATGTTGGCAGCTGCAAACGAACCTGTCTTTTAAACATGTTAGCTTGGCTCAAAAATGAGTTCCGGAACGGACCGGTATGCTGTAACGGGACTTCTGCTCTTTGCTCATATGAGTGCCGGCACTTCTTTTTTCCACTTAAAGTAGGCTACTGCTTAAAACATCATATTGCATAAAAGGTTTGAGCAGTTCAACTCAAAGTATCAACATCATGTATATGTTTTCCATATGAATGGCAGTGCATTTTTTTTTCTCCATTTTCTACATCTATTCTATTTCACTTACGTGCATTTCTTCTGAGAACTCATAAATGAAAAGGGATGTGTGATATAAGGCTCCCTGGAAGAATGTGGTGTGATGCCGCTCACAGTATGCAGTGACGTCTTGTATCTGAAGCTGATTTCAGGACTGTAGGCTTGTAAGGGAGGGGGTCCAATCCACTGCATGTGCAAAGACAGTTCCCCCCAGTAGAAGCCTTAATAATGGGGAGAGTGGTGCTGGGACTCAAAATTGAGTTGTCAGGGAAAAGCCTGGTCCTCACTTCTGTTTCTCACACTGCAACTGTGACTTGAATTTGTAATTAGCATAAATTTACAGAACACCTAATGTGTGAAATAACAATCGACTTCACAGGTTATTTAAAAAGACCATGCAAGATGCAGCAACGTTCATAATGAAGAAATACAGAATAAAAGAATAAAAGCAAAAAGTAAAGCATGTAAAATCAAAATACAACAAGACTATACTGCAAGCCTTCAGTATTGCAGTATACAGCATAGTCTTAAAAAGACTATACAACGATACAAAAGAGGTTTTTTTTCTGTTGGGTAGGGTTACAATTTATTTATGTTTATGTTTAATTAGATCTGCATTAGCTATTCTAAAGACAGAAGTTCTATCAGGTTCTATCAGGAGGGACAAAGTTGTGTAGAGGACAAGAGGGGTCAAACATTTATTTATGAAGAGAGATGGAAGCTTCTCTTTTCTTCTTGAGAGTTTAGGTTTTGATCCATCCTGGTCTCAATCCTGGGCTTCCAGGAGTCGATGAGTGAAGCCAGGGCTGAAAGTAAGCTGCTAAGTTCCAGCACACTGCACGACTGTGGAAAAGATTTCCAATAGGCTATATCCTAATTGTGCCAGAAAGACACATTGATACAAATAGAAAATCTAATGAACAATTATATGATTTAATTGTATAAAATCGACTAGGGCTGAGCGATTATGACAATATACCTGTTCTTAAACCATTAACGTAGTTGTTCTCGTATTTTCTCTTGATTAGCAATCAAGCAAGTAGGCCTTATTATCTGAATGTTCTATACTAATCGATATTGCTACCTCTTTTATTTTGTGATCCGTGAATATGATCCCCACAGATTTAGCTGTTTAAATGCTCATGATGAGATATCCTGAAGTTTGTTTCGCTAGCCTTTATTACACAGCTGTGCGATGTGTAGTTAACCGAGTGATTTACCTCTGTTCAAAGGTGTATTTTTTTAATGATTCATTGATTAGACTAAACTGGATTCTTTCATTTGCATTCTCTAACTTGACGTGAAGAAGTGAATGCTGGCATACCATGTCTTACTCAGATACTTGGCCCACTTCTTTAAACAGTTTATAACTATGCTTGTTTCGGAGCATTTAAACTGCGGAATCTGTGTGGGTCATATACTATGAACTGATCTTTACGCAGTCAGTATTGCCCGAGTGTGGGTACGGTGAACAAAGAATTAGGATAAACTTATCCAAGTTCAAACAATCTGCCTGGAAATATCGCACATTTTTTCTGATGTAAGGCAATAACGCTACCACAAAATAAAACGGGTAGCTATATCAATTAGTAGCCTATAGATTATTCAGTCAATGAATTGCTTGATTATTAATCAAAGGGGGAAAAGGAAAACGGCTTGAAAGCAATTATTGCTTCAAATGCAGGTTTTGTGCCTCCACAATATCTTAATATCGCCCAGCCCTAAAATCATCAGCCAAGTATTCCCAGATCTTAATTTGGGTTTATTATAGGCCCCGTTCACACTACAGATAAATACGATTTTCGCTCCTCATTTTAGTGCTTAATACGGTCAAGTTCACACTTTTTATGGTCATGGTCATGGTTATGGTTATGCACAAGGGCGACAACTAGTAGCAGTGAAGGGCGACAACTAGTAGCAGTGACGAGTCATTGCTCCATTCGCTGCCAGATCAGATGGGGAAACGTCTTCTCCGTGTTCTCTCGGCAGAGATGAACAAAAATGTAATAGCCCTGTCCATGTTTGTTTACACCTGCGCGATAATTCAATATGAGATTTACGCAAACTTAGTGACAGCGTTCCATTTGATTTACAATCTTGAAAGCATATTTGAAAATTGAACGTATTGAACGTGCGTAAAGTACATAAATCGGAAAATGATCGAAGACTTCAGGTGCCAGCTTTTGAAGAGATGTCTCTACAGTCAATCAGCCACAAACTACAGTTTATTTGTAACATTGCTGATTTGACAAATGTATAAGTCAACCTTGTTTCTGCAGGTATTTTATCTTGCAACACACATGTAGTGCTCCTCTTGTATACAAGCATAGATTCATAATATCCATTTAGCATAATTACAGTCGGGCTCTTGGCAGCTTTCAAATGACTGCATCTTTTGCTTGAGAAACTGCAGCAGTCTCTGTGGTGAAAACCTAACTGCAGAATAATAAAACAAGGATTTTGTACAATAAAACAGAGTGGTTTGGTGTGTTTGGATCACTGTCCTCTACCTGTGCTTACTGAATAATTGAAGACTTCAGCGTCCCCTTTAGCAGTTACATTCTGTAAAAATGTCAGCTTTTTATTTTGTTCAGTTATTTTCAGAGGGAACAAAAATGCCTATGCATTAATAAAGAGCATTGATTGAAGAATAACTACCATTTCGAAAGTGCTATTTATCACCACTGATTGATTCATTGATGGTGAGGCTTTCTGGACGTCTAGATTAAAGTGAAATCCACAGGGAAATTTTCACTCTGAATACATTTGGTTTAGAATTACATAGTCACTGGGAAATTATGTCACCATATATTATTTTTAAATTATTGTTCTGTTCACTCTTATTTATTTTATTTTCTGCTAATTGTCATCAGTCTGTATTGCGAGTACTAATGGAAGTATGGAGTGAGAGAAATCTCTCTGAAGGAAATTACCTTATCCAATTAGTCAGTTAAGCTGTCGACGCGGTGTGAAACATGTGTCCCAGTGGCTATCAAGTGTGACCTAAATTTGTCAGGCATCACATTTATTTCTGACTGGGAATATGTAAAACAGCCTCTTGAATTAATTTACACATTAGCTCCATTGTACAAAGTTTCCAAGGTGCACATTTTCTAGTGTAACTTTCAAGCACGCTTGTTTTTTTTCACGAATGAAGACGACATTACTTTTTTCCCATCCTACAACTTCTGCAGTCATTGCCTTTTACCTTTTTTTTCGCAATTTAGTTATATTCCCAAATGATGTACAGAGTGCCTTGCTTGACAAAGGCTTGGATTAATTTAACCCATCCTTAAAACATAATTTGTTGTCATTACATGTTGAGAACTGTTTTGTAACCTGTGACTCATCTCAAAATGAGATTTTTAGCAAATCACACAACATAGCCTCAATGTATTAATATGGGAATTTGATGTAATTTAGTTGTGGTTCCGCAAATTGTCATTTGGTATTTAGCAGTGAGCTGTGATACATTGTGCCACTCCCCACGGCTCAATATATTAACGTGTACTCCTGGTCAAAGGAAAAAAATGTAATTTATTTTCTTGCCTATGAAAGATAAAAGAGAACAACAGAGGAAAGCAGATCAGATTTACGGCCTCGGACTTCTGATTAAATCTAAAGCCCAGGTTCAATTTCACTCAGCTCCAAAGTATGACTCCTCATAACCACATCTCATTCCAGCAGGAATATACAATATCAGGGATGGAAAAGGGGTTTCGTCTATTTGTTTACCAAATGGGAGAAAGGCTCAGAAACATGAGCTATTTTTGCATTTCACTCAATTCAATAGGAATTCGGGAGCTCATCACCATTTTGCATTTTAAGCTTTCTTTTGCATATTGGAGATCTTTGAATCTGGAAACTAAGCAGTTTTGTACACGCAGGATATAGCCCTTGTGTGCACATATTCTGTTTGGGCTCATTTCTTTACAGAGAGAAAGGTTTTGATTGCATTCTTATGATTTAACTCTTTTCTGATACTCCATGTGTGTGGGTGTTAAAGGAAAGTTACAATGGATGCTCAAGGGTAAGTGGAATATCAGCTAAACAGAGTTTCTGTTTAGGAATTTAGATAGCTGTAGAACTTTGATATCTCCATCTTGCACCTGTCAGATATAAACAATGTCTTCAACTGCATTGTCTTGTAAAAAACAAAGCAAGCCTTAATAGCACTTCAAGAACACAATCCTGCTCGCCAAATTGATGTCCTGTATTTGACACAGGAGCAGAGTGTTTTGGATTCTGCAGGTCCTCTCGTGTACTATTTCTTCCTCGGGCGACGTGTGTCATCAAAAAGAAAAACGATTATTGGCCTTATTTCCTAATTTCTCAATTGCACTCAGCTGCTTGCAGGGCTAATTCGCACAGGTGAAGCTAGTTTAAATTAGCAACACAAAAGGCTGGTAGTTGGCCTAATTACACAAAGCAAGTTACCAACTGACCGCTAATACTTCAATTTACTTAAGCTACACAGTGACTAGGCTACATTATCATAATCAGTTTGATTATCATAAACAGCTGAACCAAATGAAAATAAGATATTTAGCCTATCCAAAAGTAGCTAGACAATCAACAACGCCATCTAAATGCACTCAGCTCAGAATAGATCATTTGTTTAATTGAGTTTTGAGTCCTCACCAAAACCCTTCCACCTCAAGTATGTGACCTTAAGTCCTTAATAAATGCTTTTATCCAGTGTAATGCACTTCTTTACTTAGGTGGTTATATCCTAAACCTGCATTTTCTCAACAATATCTCAAGCGATACTGCACTGCAAAAGTTGTATGATGTGAATTTATTTACAGAATTTATTTCAGTCAATGTATTGAACAATACTTTATCAATATTTGTAGCTAGAAGACGTACCTCCGGTTGATCAAACCCAGTGTCTTGGATGGTGACATTTTTTATATAATATGAATATGTAATACTAGCATGAGCAGAAAATTAATTTTGTATCATTAAGATGACAAGGCAGAAGTGGGATGGGGTTTCTGCTTCTTAAAATCTGTTAATAGCTACACAGAAAAAATGCTGGTGTCAATTGAACACTACTGGTGTACATTTAACACCCATAGTGTAACGTTCCGCTCCCTTCCTGTCCGTTCTCCATGTTTTCCCTTTCCTCCCGTGTCATGATGGATTCCCTGTGTCCGTGTTTTCCCTGTCGCTACAGGCTGGGCGTGCCCCTTCTGTCTGATTCTCTCTGTTCCCTCACTTTAGGTTCAACCTATCTCCTTTCCCCCTTCCTGCATGCATTCCGCACCAGTCAATTAGTCAATCACCCTCGGTTACATTCCTCATGCTTTTGGTTATTGGTTTCAATTTCACTCCCCTACTTATACCTCTCGCTGGCTGCTATTCGGCACCAGTTCGTTAACGTTGTTCGTGCGTTTCATGGTCTCCTGTATGTTGGTGCTGTTTCACTAAAGCTCTGCTGTGGGTTCCCCCCGATCTACCTCCTTGGTTCCCAGACCAATGTTCTCCATGGATCCAGCCTGTAGCAGTCCAGTCTCCCTGTCTGTGTTGCGGTACCCCCGCCAAGACCAACGTTGCCTGCGCAGTTGCATTCTCTGCCTCCAGCCCAGTTCCTGTTGGACCCTCCGGTCCAGAGTCCGTTCCTGTGATCCAGTTCCTGTTGGACCTCCCGGTCCAAATCAAGTCCAGTTCCGGTTCGGAACAAAAGCCTTGTTCCCGTGATCCAGTTCCTGTTGGACCTCCCGGTCCAGATCAAGTCCAGTTCCGGTTCGGAACAAAACCTTCGTTCCCGTGATCCAGTTCCTGTTGGACCTCCCGGTCCAGATCAAGTCCAGTTCCGGTTCGGAACCAATCCTTCATTTCCGTGATCCAGTTCCTGTTGGACCTCCCGGTCCAGATCAAGTCCAGTTCCGGTTCGGAACAAAACCTTCGTTCCCGTGATCCAGTTCCTGTTGGACCTCCCGGTCCAGATCAAGTCCAGTTCCGGTTCGGAACCAATCCTTCATTCCCGTGATCCAGTTCCTGTTGGATCTTCCGGTCCAGTTCAAGTCCAGTTCCGGTTCGGAACAAACCTTCGTTCCCGTGATCCGGTTCCAGTGTGGGCCTCCTGGCCCAGTACAAGCCCAGCTCCGGTTTGGAGCAGTTCGCTACTTCCTGGACACTTTTGACTTTGTGTTAAGTTTGTGTTGAGCTTGGGACTACCCCAAAGCTCCTAATAAACACCCATTCCTGTTTCCCTGTCTCTTGGTCGTGCATTTGGGTTCAGCCCGTGTTTGGTTCGTGACAGAACGAACTGGTCATAAAACATGGACCCAGCCGACCTCGAGCGGATCCGCCACGCCTTCCGCACCCAATCCGCGGTCAGCGACCAACAGGGCCACCGGATGGACGACGTGTTGGAAGTGCTGGGGAGGCTTACGGAGCAGGTTGCTCAACTAGCGCTTCACCTGCCTCTTCCTCGGATCCCTGTGGGCCCAACACCCGAACTGTCTCCCAAGGTTCCGGTCCCCTCTCCTGGCCGGGAGCCCAGAGTTCAACACCCCGAATTATACCGCGGGGGGCTGGGGAGGTGCCGCGAATTTTTAATGAAGTGCGACATCGTCTTTCGCATGCAGCCCACTTCCTTCGCCTCCGACCCATGCAAGATCGCCTTCGTCATGAGCAGCCTGGGAGGCAGTGCTCTGGAGTGGGCCACAGCTATTTGGGACAGTCAGGCTCCGACGTGCAACAACTTCGCCCTCTTCACCGCGGAGATGCGGCGCGTCTTTGACCACCCGATCTGCGGTCTAGACGCTACCCAGCGCCTCCTACAGGTCCGACAGGGCAGCCGCAGCGTAGCGGAGATGGCCATCCAGTTCCGCACCCTCGCTGCTGAGGCGGGATGGAACGACACCTCCCTTCAGGGGGCCTTTCGTCAGGCTCTCAGCGAGGAGCTGAAGGACCAGCTAGCGACTCGGGAGGAAGCTAACTCGCTCAATGGCCTCATCAGCTTGGCTATCGCCATCGATAACCGTCTCAGAACCCGGGCCCGTGAGCGAGAGAAGAATCCCTCCCGTCTTCCGCCCAAAAGAAAGGGCTCGCCAGTAAGACTGGGTGTACTGACGACCCCCATCATCCCAAACCATGCGGCCCAGAACCGCCTTGAATTCAAGGTCACTCTCCTGTGGAGGGACAACACCGCCTCTACATTTGCCCTGATCGACTCCGGGGCCGATTCCAGTTTCATTGATATCACCTTTGTCAAGAGATACGGGATCCCCACGGAGGCCTTACCCAACCCCATCACTGCTCACGCCCTGGACGGTAGGAGTCTGGGGTTAGTAACCCACTCCACCGTTCCCCTACAGCTCGTTGTTTCTGGAAATCATCGGGAGACGATCCAACTCCTACTGATCCACTCCAAACAGTCCTCCATGGTCCTGGGACAGACCTGGCTGCGCCTCCACAACCCCCACATCGATTGGCTAGCCGGTCGCATCCTGGCATGGAGCGGCCACTGTCTAGCCAACTGTCTCCGCTCCGCTCTACCCCCCCGGGGGCCACGAGTAACAGACCTATCCCTCCTGTACCCGACCTAGCCAATGTTCCCAGCCATTATCATGACCTGTCACAAGTGTTTTCAAAGTCACGTGCCCTGTCTTTGCCTCCCCACAGACCCTACGACTGTTGCATCGACCTGCTGGCGGGAGCCAAGCTTCCATCTGGTCGCCTCTACAGCCTGTCGGGCCCGGAGAAGCTGGCCATGGAGACCTACATCCACGAGTCACTTGCGTCAGGCATAATCCGTCCCTCCTCATCCCCGGTTGGTGCAGGGTTCTTCTTCGTTGGGAAGAAGGACGGCTCATTGCGGCCCTGCATCGACTACCGGGGTCTCAATGAGGTCACGGTCCGCAACAAGTACCCTCTTCCCCTCATTAACACTGCCTTTGAACCCCTCTCCCAGGCAGTCATCTTCACCAAACTCGACCTCCGTAACGCGTACCACCTGGTGCGTATACGCGAGGGGGACGAGTGGAAGACTGCATTCAACACCCCGTTGGGCCACTACGAGTACCTGGTGGTCCCGTTCGGCCTCACTAATGCCCCAGCAGTCTTCCAGGGGATGGTGAATGATGTCCTGCGTGACCTGTCGGGCAAGAGTGTCTTTGTCTACATAGATGACATCCTAATTTTCTCCAAATCCCCCCAGGAACACGTTCTCCACGTCCGGGAGGTTCTCCAGCGGCTACTGGAGAACCAACTCTTCGTGAAAGCCGAGAAGTGCTCGTTCCACGTCTCGTCTGTCCCGTTCCTCGGCTTCATCATTGAGAAGGGCAGTATCCGGGCGGACCCTACCAAAGTCAAGGCGGTGACAGAATGGCCCCAACCATCCTCACGTAAGCACCTCCAACAGTTCCTCGGGTTCGCCAATTTTTATCGTCGGTTCATCCGCAATTACAGTGTCATTGCTGCCCCACTTACCAAACTCACCTCCACGTCCATTCCCTACTGCTGGAATCCCGAGGCTCAACGGGCCTTTGAACAACTCAAGGCTCGATTTTCCACTGCCCCCATTCTCTGTCACCCCGACACCACCCGTCAGTTTACTGTGGAGGTTGATGCCTCCGACACCGGGGTGGGGGCCATTCTGTCTCAGCGTGCCGCCTTGGACAGCAAGCTCCATCCCTGTGCCTTCTTCTCCCGGAGACTGTCCTCCGCCGAGCGCAATTATGATGTCGGGGACCGGGAACTTCTAGCAATAAAGCTGGCACTGGAGGAATGGCGTCATTGGCTGGAGGGGGCAGGTAACCCTTTTATTGTCCTCACGGACCACCACAATTTAATCTATATAAGGTCCGCCAAGAGGCTTAACGCCCGTCAGGCTAGGTGGTCGCTGTTTTTTGCCCGTTTTAATTTTTCAGTCACCTACCGCCCTGGCTCTCGTAACACCAAGGCTGATGCCCTGTCCCGTATTTTTTCCCCCCCCTCCAGTCCTGCTGACCCGGAGCCCATTATACCCACTTCCTGTATTGTGGCTGCGGTGTCCTGGGAGATCGAAGAAGTCGTGAAGGCCGCCCAGGCCTCCCAACCGGATCCCCGCAATAACCCTAACCCCTCTCTGTTTGTGCCCGACTCTGTCCGTCCCCAGGTTCTGGAATGGGTTCACGCCTCCCGTCTGGCTTGTCACCCAGGGGTTGCCAGAACCATCGCCCTGGCCAGGAGGAGCTTTTGGTGGCCCACCCTCAAGGGGGATACCCGTGCGTTTGTCCTAGCCTGCCCCGTTTGCGCCAGGAGCAAGGCATCCCACCAGCCTCCCTCCGGGCTTCTCCACCCCCTCCCGGTCCCGGGCCGTCCTTGGAGTCACATTGGGGTAGACTTCGTCACCGGGCTACCATTATCAGAGGGCAACACCACCATCCTGACTATTGTGGACCGGTTCTCCAAGGCGGTTCACTTTATCCCTCTTCCCAAACTCCCTTCCGCCCTCGAAACAGCGGAGCTCCTGGTGCTGCACGTGGTCAGGCTGCACGGGATCCCATCCGACATCGTATCGGACCGTGGGCCCCAATTCTCCTCCCAGGTGTGGAAGGCGTTCTGTGTGGCCCTGGGTGCGTCGGCTAGTCTGTCATCGGGGTTCCATCCCCAGACCAACGGCCAGGCGGAGAGGGCGAACCAGGACCTGGGGGCCGCCCTGCGGTGCATTACTGCTCGCAACCCCGCTTCCTGGAGCCGTTTCCTCCCTTGGGTGGAGTATGCGCATAACTCCCTGAAATGCGCATCCACGGGGATGTCGCCCTTCGAGTGCTCATTGGGGTACCAACCTCCCCTCCTCCCGGCCCAGGAAGCCGAGGTGGCAGTTCCCACCGTCAAGTCCCACTTCCTGAGATGCAAGCGGACGTGGAAACTCACACGCACCGCACTCCTTCGCTCAAACTCCCGTACCCAGCGTCTGGCGGACCTTCACAGGACCGCAGCCCCGCAGTACAGGGCCGGTCAGCAGGTCTGGCTGTCCACAGCCAATATTCCCCTCCCCACGTCATCCAAGAAACTTCAACCCCGGTTTATTGGTCCCTTCCCCATTGTTTGTCTGGTCAACCCCGTTTCTGTTAAACTCTCCCTTCCTGTTTCCCTTAAGGTCCACCCCGTGTTCCACGTGAGTCAGATAAAGCCTGTCGCCTCCAGCCCCCTCAGTGCCCCGGCGGTCACTCCACCCCCGCCCCGGATCATCGACCACGCCCCGGCCTACACGGTGAGTCGGATACTCGACATTCGCCGCAAGGGCCGGGGCTTCCAATACCTGGTCGATTGGGAGGGTTATGGCCCGGAGGAGCGGTCCTGGCTCCACAAGAGCCTCATTCTGGACCACTCTCATCTCGGACTTCCACAAGCAGTTCCCGGACAAAACTAGGCCTCCGGATACGCCAGGTGGCGTTCTTTGAGGGGGGGGTACTGTAACGTTCCGCTCCCTTCCTGTCCGTTCTCCATGTTTTCCCTTTCCTCCCGTGTCATGATGGATTCCCTGTGTCCGTGTTTTCCCTGTCGCTACAGGCTGGGCGTGCCCCTTCTGTCTGATTCTCTCTGTTCCCTCACTTTAGGTTCAACCTATCTCCTTTCCCCCTTCCTGCATGCATTCCGCACCAGTCAATTAGTCAATCACCCTCGGTTACATTCCTCATGCTTTTGGTTATTGGTTTCAATTTCACTCCCCTACTTATACCTCTCGCTGGCTGCTATTCGGCACCAGTTCGTTAACGTTGTTCGTGCGTTTCATGGTCTCCTGTATGTTGGTGCTGTTTCACTAAAGCTCTGCTGTGGGTTCCCCCCGATCTACCTCCTTGGTTCCCAGACCAATGTTCTCCATGGATCCAGCCTGTAGCAGTCCAGTCTCCCTGTCTGTGTTGCGGTACCCCCGCCAAGACCAACGTTGCCTGCGCAGTTGCATTCTCTGCCTCCAGCCCAGTTCCTGTTGGACCCTCCGGTCCAGAGTCCGTTCCTGTGATCCAGTTCCTGTTGGACCTCCCGGTCCAAATCAAGTCCAGTTCCGGTTCGGAACAAAAGCCTTGTTCCCGTGATCCAGTTCCTGTTGGACCTCCCGGTCCAGATCAAGTCCAGTTCCGGTTCGGAACAAAACCTTCGTTCCCGTGATCCAGTTCCTGTTGGACCTCCCGGTCCAGATCAAGTCCAGTTCCGGTTCGGAACCAATCCTTCATTTCCGTGATCCAGTTCCTGTTGGACCTCCCGGTCCAGATCAAGTCCAGTTCCGGTTCGGAACAAAACCTTCGTTCCCGTGATCCAGTTCCTGTTGGACCTCCCGGTCCAGATCAAGTCCAGTTCCGGTTCGGAACCAATCCTTCATTCCCGTGATCCAGTTCCTGTTGGATCTTCCGGTCCAGTTCAAGTCCAGTTCCGGTTCGGAACAAACCTTCGTTCCCGTGATCCGGTTCCAGTGTGGGCCTCCTGGCCCAGTACAAGCCCAGCTCCGGTTTGGAGCAGTTCGCTACTTCCTGGACACTTTTGACTTTGTGTTAAGTTTGTGTTGAGCTTGGGACTACCCCAAAGCTCCTAATAAACACCCATTCCTGTTTCCCTGTCTCTTGGTCGTGCATTTGGGTTCAGCCCGTGTTTGGTTCGTGACACATAGGGACTCATATAAACACCATAGGGTGTTAAATGTACACCACGATTTCTTGCTGTGTTGTGAGCTTCACATGATGACAAAGTTCTAAAAATCATTCCCTTATAAACAGTATATATATTTTTTTTTTTATGATTAACAAGATTGCAAGTAGTTTGGCTTGGGTACTGTTCTTATATCACTGTGACCAGCCAAATGCCTGCTGATCACAGGTATACAGGAGTAGGCATACTCCTGCCCTTGACCAAGGCACTGGCCTCAGACCTGGAGCTGGTCTCCAGGCACTGCACTATGGCTGCCCAATGCTCCTAAGTAGTTAGGATGGGTCAAATGCAGAGGACAAATGTCCCCACAGGGTCAATAAAATATACCTTACTTACCATTCTTGTTCAGCGTTTTCTCTCAATACATCCAGTGCTGGTCTATTGACTTTGCTTTCCATTGGTTCCCTGAATGTTTGACATCTGAGGCGGGTCTCAGTGCTCTTACTCATACTTGTCCTCTTCTCTCCTCCTCCAGGACAGAGAAGGTCAGCCACTGCTACCGCCTCGCATACCGCCACATGGAGAGGACCCTGAGCCAGGAGGAAGTGCGGGTCATCCACCAGGCCATTGAGACAGCTGCAGAACAGGAGCTGGGGGTGCAGGGGAGGTACTGATCCCCAATTGCCATTTCCCAGCCCACACAGACCACCAAGCAGGAGGACATCTTATAACAAACTGTATCAAGGACAATTCCTGCAAGCCCAGGACTCCAATGCAAGCTTCTTAGCAATGCCTTAAATCAGCTTCCCATCTGTTTTTACTCAGTTCTAAAGTGGCTTTAAAAAGAGAGTCAAGTAAAGAGTAGTTTGAACTGATTCGTGGAAAATGTGTTAGATTTAATGCTGATGTCACCCAGACTTTTTGTGGTGCTGGATTTTCACCACCAAGAGAGACGGACAGATAGATGGCACAGTCTGTCTCAGAATTCCAGCTTTGTATGAATTTTATATATTCAATGTATAAAATACATTCGGATGCCTATATTCAATGGAGGAATCCGAAAATCAGATCAAGTCCGCTCTTGCAAGAGTTTTGTCATTGTTGTTGGGACGGTCTGAGCCCATTGATCAGGGAAGCCTCAGTTTAACAGAAATAATAAATCTGTTTATAATTCAATCACGAAAAGAAATACAATATTTTACAATATTTTTACATTTTTAAAATGCTTTCTATGTGAGTTTCCTTTCAAACTGGTGACACAAGGGATCATGTATGCTGAAGCAATGAACTGGGAGCTGGTCATGGTGAGTACTTTGATGGCACGCCTCCTTGGAAACCAGGTCACTGCTAGAAATAGTGCTGGTGGACCAGGGATTGGTCCTTCCTCCAAACCAAGTAGAAACTCAGAGTCCCATTGAAGCGATTGGGACACGTGGATAGTCATGGCACGCATAGATTCCTGAGTATGGAAAATTTGTTGCAAATAGTTTGTTGTAGTTCCTGGTGCCGTGGCCAAATTCCAAACCTGTCCATCTAATCATGCTCCATTTTAACTGGCAAAAGTAATTCTTTCTTTTCGACCTCAGCTGATATGGAACAAGCAAAACCGGCACAAAATGGCAGCTCTACATCAGTTGGGTCCTACACATTCAAGCAAATCACAATATGTAAATAAAATCCATGCTGTCCTGCAGGTTGTTCATTTATTGGACAGAATTGTGGCAGGGCAAACTCACATCAAAGGAGCCATTTCTGATTCTGATCCAAGGACAATCGTGAAGCATTGCGTCATGCTCTTATTGCTTATTTATAACTATTCTTACAAGTTCTAAATTGTTTCACCAGTCAACTTAGTTGAACCTAAGTGAAGTTAAACATTTTAAATAAAAATAGTTAAAAATAGCTAAAATATTTCAACCTTTGTTTTCACTGAAAGTAAAACAATACTTTTACAGTGACCTCAAGCTTAGTAATATTATTCATTTAAACTTAGGAGTAAGTTAACTTACTAATAATTCAAAATTATTTATGTCAAATTACATATTGTTCTGCAGAAATAAAAACAATTTGGAAAACTTACAAATTTATATATCAAAAGATCAAATTTTAACAGAAACATATTTCTCACTTTTACTTAAGAGTTGTTACTATGACTCTAGTAGTGGAACAATTTATTTAAAATATTGGGATATTTTGAGCATTCCTAATTACGATTAATGGAAAAGTGTCACTCAACCTTACGTATGCAATAAGCATCTGTCTGTGTCTCTCTCTCTCTCTCTCTCTCTCTGTCTCTCTCTCACACACACACACACACACACACACACACTTTGCTGCAGTTTCCACTGGACTGTGATCAGCAGAGGAAACCCAATTAGTCAGACTCTGGCTTTCAGCACACACTTATGTCATCGTTTATTCTGTGAGCAGCAGAGAACTGACTGTGTCAGCTTGCCTAGAGAAATCAAGTACAAGTAAAATTCGATATCATCCAAATTGAAGTGTGCCAGAGATACAAGCCTTTCCGTTAGCCATCTTTCAAACTGTGATGCTTATGGCTATTGCAAGTCTGGATGCTACAGTAATTTCACAGTGAGAGGGAAAATAGATAATTGTTTTGACACATAGCTGTCAAGGCAACTTTAAACTTTGTAGTGCAGTATAATTCTCAAATAATATAAGTTTGTATTTCAGTCTGTAGTATTTATCTGTGGCTAATACATATGGCTAAACTTTCCATGATATTAAATCATTTCAGTTTAATTACAGAGACACTATTTCTGTGGCTAGGTGTAGCAACATAAAGGAAAAATTTTAAATAAAATCCTAGAAATGAACAGCCCCATGCATTTCAACAGAGTAAATCTCAACATCTCATGATGCTTGAAGTTCATTTCAAATGCAAAGTTCCAAACTTCAGGGAATGTGCACTGGGGAAGCATAGTGCATAACAGCTATGGGTACAGTAGCTCAGTGACAGCTGATATAAAATAAATTGCTGACAGTCCAGAGCTTTAACGTTGTGGGTGAATCCACACCAGAGCCGGCAAACCGATAAGGAAGGCTCAGATCAATTATGAAAAATTTTGAGCAGAAATCAGCCAAACTGAAATGGTCAGAATAAGGGAGCTACCACCAAATTACTAGCGAAGGGCAAGAGGAAAAATTGGGCTGTACATAGAGAATGATGAGACAATTTCACCAGGGAAGATATCAACATGTTGCCTTATCAGTACACCTAGTATATATTTATTTGGAACTTGGAATCCATTTTTGTCATCTTAAAAAATTCAGTGTGTCCAAATAAGAACCTCAAGATTTGCCTTTGGGTGACCTTTACCAGTATAGCAAACAGTCTTGTAAGATGTCTCACTTCGTGAGACGTGCTTGGTATTTAATGTCAACTTTCAGCTGAATATAATGTTTCTGGGGAATGATGAGTGGTTGCTTGGTCTTTCTTTTTTTAGAAGCACTTAAATACTTTGAAAGAAATACATTTCACCGACTGATATACTGAAAGGACACAATCATGCTCATCCGCTTGTCAAAACATGATGGTAACAACCAGATTGTGAAACGGCTATGCCGCAATGCGCAGGCCTGGACGATACCGGCGTGCCTGCTGCTGTAGAGCGTGCCGCTTATCCTTAATTCCAGTGTAAAAAGGAAAAAAACTGCTCTCTAGTCTGGTTTTATCCACCTGATAAAAAGCCATGTTCAAAAACATGCCACCATCTGAAATTCCTGCACTAATAAACAGACAATGGTAATTTTAGTGACTTGTGAGCGAAGAAACACCCGACGGTTTGCGTGTCATTAATCTAATTTGGCCCTTTTTTCCCCCCCAATTAAGGGGAAGGATTTATTTTGTTTTCTGCTCGTCCGTGACAGGCCTTTGGTCGCGTTAATCTTATCTTGTCTGCAGTCATGCTCGGAACTCGAGATAAGCACTCCGCTGAAGGAGCTCTGCTCAGCTAAGCGGGAGTATAGAGGCTGTGGGGGGATAATGGTGAAAACTTACAGCCTCCATATGAAGATTGAGCACCACAGTTGCCCTTCTGTTCTGAAGTGACTGCTGCAAAATGGGCTTTGAGCAGTGCTGAAGAATTCAGCTGCCATTCAGGCAATTGGTACGTAGCACCCTTTCGTGCAGACTCTTTCACGGGAGGCAATTATCTTCGCTGAGCAAACAAAAGCTCTACAATTCCTCTTAGGCTGAGACTCCTGCTCCACTTCAGTGCTTTGTTGAGCCAGACTTATTTACACAGCAAAGAGTGTTCTGCTCTATCCTCAAGGTCTTTTGGAGTGCTGTTGATGTATAAAATATGTGCCTGTCTTTGGATTTCGATTTTCTTTTTTGTTGTGCTCATGAGTACAAGTACAGCAGTCATGTGACTGGAATGCAATTAGTGCGATGCCTAATGCTCTTCTTTATACTCCCGTGCTTTCCCGAGGGGGGGGCAACTGTATTTGGGTTATAGTGTGTTTCCTTGATTTCTTTACGACTGACATAGCATTGTTCTGTTTTTTAAAATGCTTTTTTTCATTGGCAGCTAATGAAGCTAACAAACCAACCCGGGGTAACCAACATGGAGCAAATTAGCTGTGCGCCACTGAAATATTATATTACATTATTACAATACGTTCATTTAACAGACGCTCTTATCTAAATCCACTTGCAATATAAGACAACCTAAGTGCATGCAGTTAAGTAAGCAACAGTGCCAGACCTGGCCAACATAATTCCCAGAGAAGCAAGTGTATGAGCTACATGATCAAAGCACAGAATCTAAGTTAATATATGCCCATTTAGAGCCATAATGCAAATCATAGAATCATGCAGCTAAATATAAATCCATTAAGGATGCGACAACAGTTGCAAATAATGAAATAATATGAGTCCTAGGTGGGTCTTCACTGTGTTGTAAGATGCCCAGGGATTATGCTGTCAGAGCCATTCTCAAGGAGGCTGCGACTTTCATTTATAATCAGTGTGTCACTGTGTGCAGCCCATTGCAACAGGAGAGTGGGCATCTCCAGGTATAGATACAGAGCCTTGAATGGCAAGAATGGTTAGCCACCTTTTGAAGCTAAGTAACTTATTACATTTCCAAGTCATCACCTCTTCATTCTAATGCAAGCCAGCAAACACATTGCATCATCGCAACATTGCTTTGCTTGCTGGAAAGCTGAATACATGGACATGCCCATTACTAGTTTGGACGGTAACTTTTACATTAACAGTGCTGTAAAAGCACAGGCTTGTGAATATGATGCCGGAGGAATCTGTCTTCTATTTACAACATATCCTGTTGAACAGGGATGACAAACATAAACACAGCATCATTAAAGCTTGTTGGTACAGGATTAGATAGTGGCAAAGAAATGCACATGGATTTGTACCCAAAATGAAAGGTACTAAATCTACCTTCTTACTTCCCCCTTCCCTGTTCACTTAAATCAGGCTTTGAAGACCGCGTGTATTTCATTCTCAGGATTGTTGACAGTCACAGAGTTGCAATGCTTTTTGTTTCTTTTTGGTTACATAACCATCATTCTTCCGCAAGAGGAGTTTCAAACTTTAAATAGAAACAGTATCCATTATTTTATACTTTCTGTGCTGTTCTTGCACACTTCACCGCCCGTTTCAACACACGTACACTGAACAAAAATCGAAACGCTGTTAATAAACAATTATAGCAGTCCGTAAATGGTTAGGCAAACCAAATCTATTCCCTAGAAAACGAAGAGATAGGCTACCTTACTGCAAGTCTTAGATTCTTTTGTCATTGCATTTGCCATGACAGTTTACACAGAATCATTTCTATCTACCCTTATCTCTCAATCTTATCTCTACCCTTATCACTTTGTTCAGGCGGATAACACAGGAATCCCATCGTACAATAAAAGATATTTCTCTCTTCTGTGCGCAGAGAAAATGTCTGCTCGCGGCTCGTGCCTGCTGCAGCCACGTTTAGAGTCAGGCAGGAGACCCCGCGGTGCCCTAGTAAGAGTATTACTGTCAGTTCTGGGCGGCTGCAGACATTAAGCTGTGCAGTTATTCATATCAGGTCCTATTAAGGGACACGGCATCGCTCTCCCTCCGCGCCGCGCACCGCTGTTCAGGTGACATGGGTATTAATCACAATGAGGCTCATGCACTTCCCTGGTGCCCAACATGCAGGTATAGTGTACGTGTGTCTGTCTGTGTCTGTGTGTGTGTGTTGTGTGCCTGTTTCTGGGTGTGCACGTGTTTGTGTATGCCTCTGAATGTTTGTGTGTAATAATGAATCCGATCATGAATCTTGTATAATAATGAATTATACCATATATAAAATAAGGAATCTGGTATCTGATCACAGAAGACCACAGATAGTCTGACTGTTGTTACTCTGCATTCCGCCTGTTAACCTTCCGACTGTGTGGCTCAGTGTTTTGTACAGTGTTGTACAGAAAACCTGAGAATGATACGTACAGAGGCAGTTACAGTACGTATTGTTTATACATTGTCCATTCACACACACACACACACACACACACACACAGGCATGTGATTTTCAAAGCATTTCCCCTTTTCTCAAGTGCTGGTTGTCAGTTCTGTGTGGAAAGAAAGAAATAAAGAAAGAAAGAAACATTTTTTCACATTTCTGTGGCTAAATGGAAACTTATGAATGGCTCCACAGTGCAGGCAAGCACAAGGGGAATCTCTATCTCAGCAGTCCAAAGTGGTGTGGATGCTTGAAAGTTGATTCTGGATTCTGGCAGTGAGATGTGGTTGCCATGGAAATTCTGCAGATCAAATCAAATCTAGATTTGTATCCTGTCAGTGCCTGAGACAGAATTGCTTGACACACAGGTAGTAGACTTGGTCTGGTTTGCCAATGAATACATGATGATAAAATACAAACTTTTTAGCCTTTGTTCATGCTTTTTGTCACATTTGTCCAAGGTAGTCAGCGTCAGGTAAATCCTATTAAATTCCACTAGGTAAAGTTTAATCGTACTGTGTGCACGCTGCACAATGAAATGTTTGACACACTGTGTCATATTTCACCCTTTTAATGGCTTATTTGTATTCAGCAATAAACATAGAAATAACAATCTGTATATACTGAAAATACATAAAAACAGTAATACACAGTAATACACTGCATTCACCAGAAACTATATGGTAAATTAGATTCTCAAAGACTCTTGTGTTCTCACATTTTTCACCCAAACCAATGCGCAGTGGGATACAATTTAACTATAGATATTATAAATACAGTATATTGTGTTTCCAAAAGGCTTACAGGGAAAGGTGTTGTTGAGCGATTCAAATGTGAATTATGAGCGAACCTAAGAATAGAACTATCATTGAAATGAAAATAATGAATAATTCATTAGAAAGTAGTCCCGAGTGTTTTATATTTCTCTTGATCGCGATAATATTTGCATTCTTCTCACTTTCCTCCACTTTGTAGAAATGCCAACAAAACCTTCTGCCACACACACACACACACAAAGGGTCACAGTTGTTTTGCATTTATCTTTCTGCACCCACGTGTTAAAATGAGTTTTCAGAGTATATCATTTTCAGGTATAATTGAGGATTTGTTCTTTCTGGTTTGATGTCATTTGTACTTCCAATTTAATCTTTCTTCTCACAGACTGAATTAGAAGCGAAGGCGTTTATCATTGTATTTGAATTGTATGTGCCAAGCATCCTGCCAAGGTTACGGACCTCCTTGCTAAAGCACAATGGGTTAGGGTTCAATTTGTTCCTTTCCATTTAACATTAAAAAGACATTTAAGCTATTATTAATAATATCATTTCCTGTAGTTTTTCCTTTCACAATTATATGCACAATTTAATGCATTTGACAAAAAAACCCTAATCCCTCCCACCTCCCCAGACACACACATCATTATTTATTTGTACCGCCTAACAGATATTAATTAACATAGTGACCCTCCAAACAGCATAAGCTCTGTCGTAGCACTAAAAGGACAACAGCACGGAAAATAGTCACTCCGACGTGGAAAAGTTCAGGAGAACCTATTACAATTTTGTAATCACTTTGTAACCTCGGATGATTTACCCTTGCTTTCTACCTCAAACGCTTCCGAATGTCAAATTTCCGAAAGGCGCTCCCATAGATTTGATGAAAGTAGCCCTGATGAAAGTAGCTCCCTGCCATTTCGAAATGTATCTCAGTGCGTTTGAGTGTGTTCAACCTCCCGATGCGTTCCCTCGCTTCGCAAATATCGCCTTCTCCTAAAAGGATCTGGTTGATCCGCTGCGTTTTTTGGGAGGTGGGGGGGGGGGATCTGAGGGGCTACATTAATGAGTCAGGCAGCACATGTAGCCTCTTAACTGCCATTGTCTGTGAGCAAAGCCGGCCTCTGCCACCCCAGCCTTGGCAGATTCGCAGGCTCTCCTTTGGAACGTTATTATTATTCCAGTAATTTTTGCAAACCAGTGAATCACGCTTTTGGGAATACGTGTGCTGCACATGCCTCCATGGATATGTGACTCATGGTAATAATGTCACATTCACGCTTTGTACAGAAGTTGAAGACAAGTCTTCTAGCACGAGAACCAAAATGTCGTTTGGCTGTACTGCTGATTGAGCATTTCAATGACAAACCACTATAGGAGCTTTGAACGTCTGTGTCAGCCCCAATACCTCACAGTACGTTTAATACCCTGCCGAGCTAAAAACGAGCCTGGTAACTTCCCCTGAAAGTTCAGAGGGTAATGGGGTCAAACGTTATCGAACTGTTGTCCAGGAATAGGAACTGTAACCTAAGTGCCATTGCTCTATTGGCTGGAAGTCGACTTGCGCAAGGGTGTTAATGACTTCCGGAAGACGTGGTGGGGAAAAAATAGAGTCTTTCAGGAATCAATCACGCCGCAGTGCATTTTTTCCCCAGCTTCTGTAAGCTCCCTACAGCTATTAAATAGGTCACAACGTCCTCTTTAATCTTCCCTCGCTGCCTTAGCCGTAGGGTGTTTCCTTGAATCTGTTTTGTTGTTTAAACATAATGATCTAAATTGCAGTTATTTAAATCTCAATGTAGAATTTGAATATGTTAATGAATGCCTCCAAATTTGTCGATCCTTTGGTCTTCAGAATCAACATCTGTGCCTTGAGACCTTGATGACTGTGATGAAGGAGAGAAAAGGTGAGTAAAGACAGGAAAGTAGTCCAATTTGGCCCCTTGCCTGTTAGCTCCCCGCTGATGCCGGTGGAAGTTTTTAAGTCCTCCAAGTGGTTCAAAGTCAGCGGTCCTTGTGTTGAGACAAACTCCCCTTCACATACCAAGTAACCTGAGATACAGAATCTGGCTGGCTGTTCATCATCACCAGTAATGCATTTTTAAAAAGATCTTTGATTATTCATCCCTCTAAAGTGGCTTACATTTCGGGCCGATAAAATGTGGTGCTGTGCCAATTGTCCGTCTGGAGGATTTTGATATCAAGACTCTATGAGACCATCTCTCTCTCTCAAACATGTACAGAATGATGCTGACAGAATGCGCTTCTCTTTTTCACCTTGATTTTGTGCCGCCATTTGTTTGTAATGCTTTCTTTGTCTTGATCTTGCCCCTCTAACTGTTTCTTAATAAGATGCATTTTCATAGCAGAACATCCAAGCTCAAATGGTACAGCAGCCATCTATGCAGGTAGCTTCACCGGGAAAACGGCAATTCCGTTTCAACGGATTTCAACGAATACAAATTTGAGCTATTTTGATAAACCTGGGGTTAGACTTGAGGAGCTTCCAGAACTTGGGTATGGATAGCCTCTTTTGTAATGTAGGCACAGAAGAGATAGCTCTCTTCACTGACTCAAAATTCTATTTTTTCAATTGAATTTTTACTGTTGCTTTTTTCATCTATGGCATTACTATGGTCAGCTAGACCAGGGATATGTTGTAAATTTTCTGGCTCGAAGGCATCCATGGGACCCCATCATAAGTTAAAAAGGGTTATATTTTGAAATATTTTCCCAAATAGTCATTACATATCACGCCTGGACAGGATCCCCTACAGTACCTCCAAGGACCTTCAAGAACCCCTGCCGACCCCCTGTTGAAAACCTACATGGTAGTCACATACCATTACAAACACTGAAAGATCGCTAGAGCTCAATGTTTGTTATAACAGGTTCAAACCAAGGATCATGTGCACGCACATGTATCTGTCCTATGTCTCTCTGATGCTGATTAGTGTAAATGCGCCAATAGTGGACCGAAATATATTATGGTTTGTTGAGTACTTAGCAACAAATTTAAGTACTGATTACATTTTTTGTTTTAGATTAATATATTTATATAAAATTTAATCTAAATTTAAGTTCAACTTAGTCGATACCTGACTGTCAGCATTTTATTGCTGAGATGATTATGATAATGACACGACTGAAAAAAATGACACATTTTAGTTTAAAAAATGCAAGACATGTCTAACTCTGTATTGCATTGGTTTGTTTGATAAGCAGGAGTCTTATTTACCTGGAAACCACTGGACCATTGTGTACAAAAATCCCAAGAGCCACTGATTGAATAACATGTTTTAATTGACACATTTTGCATTCTGATTTTACATTACTAATTGAAGCTGTGTGGTGTGGTGCACTGGAGAGCCACAAGACAGGTGGTTAGCCTACACATAATAAATTCTCATTCAGGCAAGTCAAATTTAATCACATTAACCTCATAGAGAATTAATTTGGCCGACAACCTGTTTGATCCCAAAACTCTTGACAGTAATTTGTTATGTATCTATATATATATATTTCCACAGCTCTACGCAGTAGTAAACACAACACTGGGTGTTGTCTCCTGGTAATGATATGAAAGTACATATCAGCAGTGTATTAGCATTGTATGTTAATTAAACATAGCGTCTGTTCGTATATATATGCTATGAAATCCCCAGTAATATTTTGAGTTGCTGTACTTCCTGCCACATGGTCAGTGCACACGAATTACAGCAGCACCTTTGCCAATGCTGCCTAGTGCGACTACATGGCTTGCATGCCATTGAAGAGTGCTGTATTAAATATAACATGATCGATTCATTAATTTACCAGCTGAAGGCTGAACATGATAAAGCCATTAGCAAACACCCCAGGCCATCGGCTCCCAGCTGCATTTACCGTAGAGGGGCCTTCTCCTCTGCAGAGCCAAATGTGACAATTGATTAATCACAGTTAATACACATCAAGGGGAAAAATCCATGGAAAAGACAGAGGAAGTGCTCACTTAGCATAAGGTATTTCCCTTCAGACAGGTTCCCTTGGCCAGGGTGCACAATTCAAAATAAATAAGACTATACATACTGCCAGACCGTAAGTGGTTCATTCAACCATGTTTCCCTTCAGTTCAAATGTGATATTCATCAGCATCGATGGTTCAGAGGAACGATTCTGTTACTCTGGGATCTTTTCGCTTTTACATAAACCCTGTGAACAGAACCTAATCCAAATGCAATGAAATATACATGAAACCCAAACCATGCATAGTAATGTAGGACATGCCATTTAATGCATCCATGGGACCGTTAACCGGCATTTTCTTTGCTAAAAGGTAACATTTATAACGCATTGTCTACAGACTGAATGTTAAAGAGTTTCCTGGCGTATACATTCAGTCAAAATGGTGGGGGCGTAGGTTGCTTTGCCATGGGGCGTGGAGGAATTATAGAAAGAGGTGAGTAGCCTGTGTTTGGAACAAGTGTGCGGTCTGCTTATCACTAATCAGTAGTTCACATGAGCAGATTGGTCAAAACACAATGCACGATACTTCATGATTTTGCTCATTGTCAGTCTAACATGGTTTACTTTCCTCTTTCCCCCCTGTTTACCATATCATTGCTGTCGTCCATTTAAAATAAATAAATAAGATTTTTGCCATTGTACTGTCAGTTACGTTACTCATAATTCTCATTGGCAAATGGAACATGGAATTAGGCTGCATTTCTGCACGACACCAACACTATGCTACAGACCCCTTTAAAGTGATGTCACAAATGTATACCAGAAATCTAGGCCCTAGGACGTTTTCTATGCACAATGGTATTGCTCTTATAAAAAGAATCACTTCCCATTGTCATCTAGCACACAACCACAAATGTAATCCTTACGCGAACAAAAGAGGGGCTTGATGCACCTCAGTGAGCGATGAATGCATGATTCATTAACACATTTTTACTTCAAAGCGTATGCTGGGCTGAAATATGTGTGGTTATAAAAATGGGTTTTTGCTTTTACAATTTTAAAGTAGAGCTAGAATAAAGTATGGCTATAAAATCGCTTTTAAGAGAATAGTCTACTCCTTTAATATGTATGTTAACATACTTGACTGACTACCTTGACTGTTCGTCCATATTTTATTAAAAGTCAGTGAGCTCTATCAGGAACACAGAGTAAGCTCTGGTGGTCTGTAAACATTCACAAGCCAAAAGGCAGCAATTTAGGGGCCGGCTGTTTAAAAACAGAGGCTAATTTAACAGGATTAAGCATCTGCTGCTCAAATTAAGTTATGAAAGGGTTTGAATCCAAACTCTAATTATTTTTTTAAAATAGGGGTAATGCCCTCAAGACCACAGAAGCAAGTGTGTAGATGGATAATGAAGCCATTTTGAAATCCCATTTGCAGTTGGTGATCACTAATAGGGTCATTTATAGGCACATATAATCAAGATGCCTGAATTTTTAAACAGAGATGAACAAAGAGATAAAAAATGCCAAATTGCTGAGATGAATAATACAATTGGAAAATAGTGATGTAAACATAAGCACTAACATTGCACTAATGCAAGTATGCATTTTTAGAGAATGATTTAATAGTGTCATTTTTTAGTAAGGAGCAGGTTGTCTTTCCAGCATGGATTTTTCAATCAGTAAATTTGGGATGTGAAGTTTATTTGTCTTTTAATTGTTTTGCCCTTTAGAGAGGAATAAGGATAAGGTTTGAGTGTAAATGGATGTTTAGTTTTAGTATGTGTCAAAGACAACGGTAGTTGTCTGTTAGTGCCAGAGATATAATAGTTTATTTAAAAGCTTGGCCATGCCATATATATGTATATATAGTGATTAGCTTACACCAGTGCTGTTATTATATGTTACAAAATATGTGCGGTTTAATTTTGTTATAACACCTGCAACAGCTGAGCATATAAGCTACCAGAACTTGGCTTCCGTTTTAGCTTTGAAGAATGAACCTGCTTTTTTAACAAATATTCTGTTCTGTGTTTTCCCTTTACCCCATTTCATGTCTCCACTTCCCGCACCTGATATGTATTTCCTCATGTTTAGTTTCACCTGTTCCTCATTGTCTCGTTAGTAATCTGGCATATAAACTCCCCTGTTTCTTTGTTCTGTGCCTGGTCGTCTTGTGCCTTGCCTTGTGCGTTCTGACCCCTGCCTGTTTCTGGACTTCACTTTTGCCCATCCTGCATTGCCCCGTTCACTGGACTTTGATCCCTGCCTGGATTTAACTTTGTTTCTGCCTGCCCTGTATTGCACTGATTGCTGGACTTTGACCCATTTCTGTCTGACCTCGAATAAAGCCTATTCCCATTACTCTGGTGTCTGCGATTGGTTCCATTCAAGTAACAACTGCTGCTTAGCGCCGGGTGTACGATAGGGCCCTTTAAGTTATGTCATTTTAGAAGAGCTGTATTAATGATTTCTTAAAAGGTACCATCTTTGCAGATATTGAGGTCATTGGTCAATTTGTCAATGATGATCAAATAGTGAAGTTTGTATATTTAAGGAAGGTGACTTTTGGCATTAAAAATGCATGTAACACAAGAATACAGTGCATTTAATAAAACATTAATAACTTATTTAATACATTATTCATATACTTTGTTGATGCCTGGTCGGCATTAATAAATGTCAGTAAATAACGAAAGAGGTCAGCGTTTCAAGACTGAGAAATAGTGAAATAGTGCTTTTCCAATGCAATTATATCATCGCAATGGCAATTATAACGATGTGTCGTGTTTAATATATGTAGAAACCCTGGTCACCTTCTTAATCATGTATTATCTACAGTATGCCAAATGGATCTTTATACAGGCAGAATATCAAATACCAAATAAAACTGAGGACAAACTGCACAGTACTTAACAAGCTATTCTGAGTAGAATAACTGGTCCTGGTCCACTGCACTTACAACTAGATTACCAAGAGAGGAGAACAGCCAAACAAGGGCATACACAATTAAATCAAGCCAGTTTTTTCCCCCCCAGATTCAATCAAACAAACTTTAATGGTGTTAAAAAGGAAACTGAAAAATCCAAGAAGCAGGAAAAGGTGCAGCTAGAAAATGGCGGCACCTGTGCTGGAGACAGGAGCTTTTTTTAAGAGAAAGCAAACTTGCAAAAAATATATTCTTGCCTTTCGCTGGCTTGACAATCCTCACTTCTTTTTAAACTAAAGATACAGTTTATTCTGGCCAAGTTAACTTTGTAGGAATGAAACGGAAATGTAAATGTATAGATTTGTATTCATACATTTCATTGATTTTACAATGGCAGCTACTGCAATAAGTATGTTGGCAAATTATCTATAAGGTGTACAGACGCCTGTTCATTGAATCCAAATTCAGCTTCACTTGCACGGGCCCATGTATAGATCTGTCATTAATACAAAATAGCTTGCATGAAGTAGCCTAAGTAGCATTGTTTAAAAACTACATGAGTTGTAGCAGTGAACCCCAAATTAATAACTGTTTTAGTTGTGGTAGATTAAAACAGGCTATGTTATGAATAAAATTCATTGAATAACAGCTTCATTATCAGTATTGCAAAGATTTATTTTTGAAGTAGCAACAGTCTATGTTCCCACAATTGGATATCTTCCTGTGCTATGGAGAACATTGAACCGAATTTAGTATTCTTGAAATGTGCAACCCATTTCTTGTACTTCCAATTACCCTGGGCAGATATGACAAGTAAAGTAGCCGTTATTTACATATGGTGCTGGATTTATCCAGAGGGTTTGACTGAATTGCACATGCACTTAACCAGTCTATGTACAGTGGGTGGACAAAATATCATAAACACCTGCAAAAACTGAATATCTAGTAACTAATAATGAGTAGGCCCACTCTTTCCCTTCAAAACAGTTTGTTATTCTAGGAATGCTGTCATACAATGTCTGAGCTGTGTGTAGTGGGATATTGGTCGCAGGTCTTTGAGGGATGAAGGAGGTGTGTAAGGGCAGGTGGAAAAGAGGGACCTAGTAGCAGGCAGGGAGTACCAAAAAAACCTGAAGTTTAATAATGGGCAACGGTACAAAAAACAGAATTCAAAGAAAGGTCAAAAAACAGGCAGAGGTCAGAACCAGTAGAGGTACAAAAACAGAAATCAGAAATCAGGGTTGCGAGAACACAGGCAGGAGTTGAAACCAGGAAATCCAGGAATAGAAAAATAAACAGCAACGAACGGACATGGAAAACAAAAACAAAACTGACAGAAACTCAGAACAGCAGACTCGGGGGGGGGAACAAAAAAACAAAGCCACTCAGAAACTCATACAGAGGCAAAAAACAATGACGCTATCAAAGGTGAGGCACTCGCAACAAAGGACTGAATGCACAAGGTATAAATACACTGAGGGAAACAAGAAACAAAGAGGATCAGGTGTGAGGAACCGGGAAGGGCAAATGATAGACAGGTGCACGTAATAAAACTGCGGAAAGCAATAATAAACTAACAAGGAAACACGTAATACACGGACCGGATTCACACATAACACAGACTTGAACATGAACTGGGTAAGTGCATACAATTAGAGAATGGAAAGCGGAAACGAGAGTCAGCTGTAGTTAATAGAGAAACCAAAGAAAGATAATTTGTGATAGAACAGGCAGAACGAGAGACAGCTGCAGTGAGAAAAGATGACATTAGTAAATTAGTAGATTAGTAGAAAACCCTGATTCTATGGCGTTATCAGATTAGTATTATATACAAGTTAGTCATTAGTAGATTAGTAGATTCTAATTCTAAGATGTTAGTGGTTGTTAGTTAATTAGTATTATTTACAATTAAGTAATTAGTAATGAAGGAAGGAATGAAAGAGGAAATACAGAGAAAACTGAAATCCCCACAGTCTCCTGAAAAGTGTGACGACGACAGGGAGTGACAGTAATACAAAACACAGAACAGTGAAACCATAAATAATCAGAAACATAAATGACATTACACGTCTATGAAGAGCAGTCATTGGACCCAATGAGTCCCATGAAATGGCTGTCCATACTATTACAGAACTACCACCATGCTTAACATTTGGCAACAGACATTGTGGATTGAATGCCTCTTTAGGATTTCTCCAAACATAAACTCATCCAGATGTATTAAAAAGAGTAAAAGATGACCTCATCAGACCATATCACTTTTCTCCATTGCTCAAGGGTCTAGGTTTTATGTTCCTTACACCATGTTATGCGTTTTTGTGCATTAGCTTTGGATACAAATGGTTTCCGAATGGCGGCCCTGCCATAAATACCAGCTTTGTGAAGATCACAACGTACTGTTTTTGTTGAGACTGGTTCAGATATGGATTCATTCAATTCTGTGGTGATTTTTAGAGCTGTAGTTCTGTTGGAGAGCTTTGACTTGCGGCCACAGTTTTTTTTTGCTGATGCTGTTTTTTAGTGTTGGGCATGTCATAATTTTTTTAACTGTTCCCATTGCCACCTTCAATAATTTTGCCGTTTTTGTGACAGACGCACCTGAAATTCAGGCACCAACTATTTGGACCCTTTGGAACTCTGTTTCCTCATCTTGCTTTTGAGACTTACTTAGCAAAGTGCTGCTGGTTAGACCTCTTAAGAAGACACATGCTGCTAATTAGCATTCAAATTAATAGGAATCACCTGTGTAGATGCTTTTGTAATTGTAGTTTAGATGTTTCAACGTTAAAGCCATATTTCCGGGTTGTTTCCAATGTTTTGTCCACCGCCTGTACATTCGATTGCATGCTGACTGAATCAGTAGGATGACAGTATCAGAGATGCTAACAGACAGAAATTTTAAGACTTTAAAATATTATGTTTATATGGCTTATACAAATGTAACTTTGTGATGAGTGGGAGAGTGTCTTTTATGTGCTGTAGGCCAAACTGTTAAAAAAGAATCCCAGTTGTTGCTTTGCCTAGATTTAATATGCTAATAATGCCTTGAACGTACTGTGTATTTTTAGTCATAAGCCATGAGTTATGCATATGGGTAAGCATTGTTTAAACACTGTTTAAAATTATTTCATACTGTATTAAAAGCACCTGTGTGTAATCACGTTTAATGTCGTAAGCACAGAGAAAAAATTTTGCAATGCAACACAATTACGTGGGTACATTGCCCAGCGGGCTGAGCTTTATATATACCACGTATATCAAAAATGAGTCCATATGGCATGATTAACACTACACCACAAATATAAATGAATAGAAAATGAGACTTTAACTAACTATGGGAAATGATCAACAACTGCAACAAATGGCAAAACATTTTCAATTTATTTAATGTATAAAAAGAATGAGAGTGCCAGCATAACACTCAACCAAACTCCAACCAATAATCATTCTATGATGTATTCGTACATATTTGCAGCAGTTTTCTTTTTGTAACAACCCAGAATTTACCTGCAATTACTGCAGACTTATTTATGCAATTAATGTGCAAGTACTCAGATAAGCACACATTTGAAACGTGGTATTTGTTCCCATGTTTTCTCTCTTATTTGGAATTGCTAATTGTGCGACTTGAATTACTACTGTGCTTCCAACACTGCGCAAAAGGGCACTCCAGAAAAAGATACACGCTCCTCCCACAGCTCGTGGGAATCTTGCACATTTTGGAAGGAAGTATTACAATAATAATCCAAGGAGCCCTGACTGACTCAGATCCACCCACCCCTAAGAAATCATGTCAGGAAATACTAATGTAAAGTCACTTAATAGGATGCCAGGCCGCGGCCACTTAACGATGAAACCAGTTCTTTTTGCCGCAATTTGCAGTCCACTGCATGCAGTCGCTCACTTGTTTCCACTTTGAACTTTGAATGACTTCAAATCCTGGAGTGGGTACTTCTGTTCACAGTTTCCCTTTGCTCATAATGTTTCTCTCTCAGAGTTCCATGCTAATACTACTTTAAGCATTGTTGCTCATGAAACATTGTCAAGTTAAGCTGCCTTTGTTACTAAAGTGTAGTGCCTTGGTTACAAACACGCTCCGTCACCACTATTTTAAGTCAATGAGGCTCCTCTTCCAGCACTGCTTGCCATGATTATTGCTAACCAGGCCTTTCCAGCTTTTGTATACTTGCCCCAATGCTCAGAGGTTATTTACCTTGTTGATGGGTGAACCACACCTGTGTAGAAACCTATGCTTTTCATACGTTTGTATAAGTGCTGTCCCTCATTTGCTTTTTGTGTTTCTACTTTTTGTTCTCTATATATCTGTACATATTTTTAGTACATACATACTATGTTACAGATAGAGATTAGCGCAGATTTTGGAATTACTTAAATCACTTCATTCAAGATGAGCACCCCTATTTCATGTGGGTTTCTTTATGCCTGGGAGCTATAATTTGACATTTTTAAATTTAATTATTTCATTATTTATTAGTTCAATAGTATTCATCTTGCTTGGACTAAATATTAAAATTTCCCATAAATACTACAAATGGCTCATCTCCCTCTGTTAAAGGTGGTTAAACTGTTTAATTTCAATACTGGCCCTATAATATTGTACTATTGTACAAACAATTGTAGTTTAAGTATAACTCATGAGAAATAGGGTCATCAAGACATAAAGACAGCACTGACATAGTTTGCACAGCATCACATAAATACATATGCACAGCAGATTGGAAAAGCCCAGATAGGGCTAATAGAATAACTGCGTTAGATGAATAAAGAACAACCCTAAACACATTATGAAAGATTGTTGTGCTGTTTTTCGAAGAAAACATTGAATCAAGTAAAAAAAAATGCTACTATCATAGAAATATATTTGAAAAGTTCAGTAATATGTCAGCAAACTCATTTGTCACACATTGGATGACTGCATAACCCAGAATACATTTTTATGTATTAAATTCCCCAAAGATGTGGCGGGATACACTGCTGTATGTATGACAGTTACCAGTATGCTATAAATAATAATAGAACATTTATCTATGGTTCTCTGAGGATTATTAATGCTTCATAAAAATTGGATTACACAAGGCACATGCACATACACATTCCAGGAAATTATTTATATCCTTTTTGTTTTATTTTTTTTAATAAAAATTATTTTGCATTCGCGAAAGAAAAAAAAAGTTATATATGCATACCCCTAAATAGCCGTGGAATATACTGTATGCCTTCTACAACAGATGTTGTTTTACTTCTTTTTGTAAAGAAATTTGCTTGCTTCATGCAGTTTGCCTTCTCGAGGCTTGCTGAGCAATGCTGTGTTTTGTGAATAATCAGTGAATAATTTAATGTGTAATTCAAAAAAGAAGAACAATCAGGGCAGAGTGGGTGCGTGAGTAAATTGGAGGTTATATTTAAATAGGAATGATATTTAAACCACAACGCTAAAACTACATTGGACACACCGAAGACCTGGAACATGCTCACTCTGTGGTTTGCTGGTCCATTGCCATTCTTCCTGAAAATGTTTAAACCCCCAAGTTGACTACCTCTCCCCATGTAAGGACCGGTGGGAAAAGGGACCCAGTAGCAGGCAGGGCGGACAAAAAATCAAAGTTTAATGATGGGGGCAATAGTACAAAAAACAGAGTCCAAAAGGTGGTTGCAAAACAGGCAGTGGTCGGAACCGGGAAGGCACAGTAGAGATACAAAAACACAAGTTTTGGTACAAAAGTCCAAACTAAGGGCCGTGAGAACACAGGCAGAAGTAAAAACCAGGAAATTTCAAGGAAACAGAAAAATAAACAATGGGGAATGGACAAGGAAAACAAATACAAAACTAACAGAAACTAGGAACAGATGAATCGGGGGGAAAAAAACAGATAGGGGAGATAGCTCACAGGTGAGAACAATCAGGGTAACAAGGACCAATAAAACAATAACGAGGGTAGACGTAAAACACAGACCGGATCTCACGTAAACACAATGATAATAACAGACCCGGAGTTAACAGGTAACAAGTGCACAGCTCGAAAGGGAGGAACGTGGAAGTGGACACGTGCAGAGAATGCGAAATCACAGATAGATACAGGATAACGAGGGACAATGACAGCTGCAGGTAGAAACTCAAGATAAATTAGTAATTAGTAATGTTAGTTGAAAATTCTAAATCCCTAATGTTAGTAAGTTTATGTAGTTATGTAGTTTATGTAGTTTTTTAGTATTATGTACATGTTAGTTTGTTAGGTTAATATTAAATATAATCTAACACTTAGTATGATTAATATGTTAGTATAATATATAAATATTAATTAAGTCAGAAGGAAGAAAACGAGATACGAAATACAGAGGAAACTCGAATGTACCAAAATCACCCGAATAGTGCAATGACAAAGATAGGGAGACAGTGGAACCTCGGGGAACACGAAACAAAAACAGACAGATGAGACTCGGACAACCCACGAACAGAGGGGGATGCAATGATAATATGGAAAATAAATACATGAATGAAAATGAAAATAAAAATACAGAACAGTCAGAATCCATCATGTGCCGTTTTTATCATGCTGCATAACTTTCACTCTGGGAAATGTTACTTCCATTAAAGATGCATAAAATAGGTAATACTTGTTTCATTTGTAGTTGTATTGCTGTTTGTTTTATTTACTTTTTTCAATTCCTACATTTTTTTAATTAAATGAGGAAAAAGGTGTCAAGAGCACTCCGTGGATATAGAATCAGACACTGTCATCTAGCAAAAATAAAATTGCATATACTCTAGTCTAGCCAATTATTTCTCTTTTTTATGTGCACTTTAATTTTTATAATTGTCGAAATAAATATATATATTTGCTTTTTTTGGTTTGTTTACAAGCACTTTTATGTTTGTATGAAAATGTCCAATGCATCATGAACTTACTCTCCACAAGACATGTAACTTACAGGTTTAGCAGAAAGCAGAAAGTATATTACAATGTACAATGCCCTTCTACAAAAAGAACATAGGCTAACCCAACTTGTAAATATTATGTCCTCTTTTTTTATATATCCTCTTTAGACCGGGCAGAAAAAGGTTTAAGTATTTAAATTTTCTTGCCATACTACAAGAGTCTTGGATGACAAAAACAGGTTGCAGTGAAATATTTTCAAATAAATTATTTATTTCCTCTACACAGAACAACAGTTTCAGAAGCTTGTCTAAAATAAGAAAATATACATTCCAAGCAAATCCAATCCCAGTCCCTTTAAGGTTATTCCATATCAGACATACTTAACATTACACATAAACATATCGAGAAGGTATAAGAAGCCTCTGATTCCTGATTATACAGCTGTAGCTATAATAACATTGACTTATGAATCCAATGGAGATTTTCAAGTCTTGATGAATAGTTTAGCTTTTAACAGCGCTCTTTTCATGCCAGCACTTTTTCATGCCTGCGGTTTCATTTTTAGGATTAATTGTTTCAGAGGGCAAGGTCCGTATGGATACTGATAAAGTCTCTGCTGTACTAAACTGGCCCACTTCTCACTCTGTCAAACAAGTTCAGCGTTTTCTTGGTTTTGCCAATTTTTATCTGTGATTTATTCAGAATTTTAGTGCACTCGCCGCACCCATTACCGCTTTGATCAAGAAAATGTCAGCTGGTCAGTTCCACTGGAACCCCAAGACTGAGTCCGCTTTCGTGGAATTAAAGAGGAGGTTCAGTTCGGAGCCTATTTTAATCACACCCAATCCCTCCCTCTCATTTACGGTGGAGGTTGATGCCTCCGAATTAGGAGTAGGCACCATATTGTCCCAGCACTCCCCCCTCGATCGCAAGATGCACCCGTGTGCATATTTCTCTCGTGCCCTCACCCCGGCCGAGAGGAATTACGATGTGGGGGATCGGGAGTTGCTGGCTGTTAAATTGGCTCTGGAAGAGTGGTGCTGTCAGGCCAAAATGTGTCCGTGAGCCAAAATGTGTCCAGGAATGCTTGGAATGTCGTTGCTATGCCAACAGACACGCGAGCATTGTGACGCGATAGCATTGCACTTGCTTTGACCTCAGAATCGCCGGGTGACAAGCTCGCGCTTGCTTTTATCCTACAAAACATGACAACAACTCACTAAATAAAAGTTAACAAATAAGATTTATTGAAAACAATATTCAACGTAACAAAACATTTTTAGGAAACGTAATAATAATCGGTATTAATCGGTCATCAGAAAAACTACCAATAGGCCCACAAAAAAATAACAATTAGGCCTACTGTACGACGTGACATTAGATTAGTTTTATTGGGCTATTCAACAACGCGATTGGCCTACTTACTCTTTCCACCTCGCTGGTTTAACTTGCAGTGCGAACAGGCGAATGGGTTTTTTTTTTAATCCGGCGTTGTTAACATTATTAACGGATGCTCGTTTTTTTATAAAGCAACATTTGACCAGGAAACTACTATGTAGTATTGCTAGCTAGTTAGTTTCAGTAAAATACTATCTACTTCAAAATGAATCACTAGCTAACACAATCTAAAATCGAAAACAATTAACAATATAAAGCTTAGTAGCCTATACAAAGGGAAATTATAAAGGTTATCTGAGTGATAGTGATGGTTATTTGAGTGATGTAGTGATTTATCTCCGTCCAACGATCTCCGGCGATTCTGAGGTCAAAGCAAGTGCAATGCTATCGCGTCACAATGCTCGCGTGTCTGTTGGCATAGCAACGACATTCCAAGCATTCCTGGACACATTTTGGCTCACGGACACATTTTGGCCTGACAGTGCCACTGGTTAGACGGAGCTGAACATCTCTTTACTGTGTGGACCGACCACACGAATTTAGAATACGTTCAACAGGTGAGGAGACATAATTCTCGGCAGGCGCACTGGGCATTATTTTTTACCCGGTTTAACTTTCTGCTGACGTACCGTCCAGGTTCAGGATGGGGTCAGGAGCGTCCACTAGTCAGAAGATTTCTGCCGACAAACATCGTCGTTCGGCTCCTTCCTATCGGGTAGGTCAGCTGGCTTTCCATGCGGGATTTGCCTCTGCGGGTTGAGTCCCGCAAACTCGCATCGCGCTATGTGGGTCCTTTTAAGATCGACCGTGAAATTAACCTTGTTACTGTCCGCCTCCAGTTGCCACGCTCCATGCGTGTTCACCCCACCTTTCATGTTTCCCGACTCAAGCCAGTGCTCATCAGTGCCCTGGCCCCTGAGAAGAGATCTCCGCCTCCTCCTCGGGTCATGGAGGAAGGTCCAGCTTATACGGTGGGTAGGGGTTTTCAGTTTTTAGTGGACTGGGAGGGCTATGGCCCTGATGAGCGATGTTGGGTCCCATCTAGAAACATTTTGGACCCTGAATTGATTAGGGATTTCCATAGGAATAAGCCTGGGGGATCGCCTGGTGTCGTCCCTTAGAGGGGGGGTCCTGTCATGGGTTGTGGCTTTCTCCCTCGTTTGCTACGGTTTTCTTCCTCTCTGCGCCGGTTAGCAATCTATCTGATTTTTTCCACATTCTGTCTCGGGGTTTTGCTCTTCTCACTAATTATTAATTTCACTTGTTTCCCTACCTGTTAGGTATTTAAGCCTCTCGCTTCCGCTTCTGGATGCTTCGTTATCATTTCACGCTTTTACAAAGTCAGGATTAGTCATTTCTGTCTCTGCAGTTTAAAGAAAAAGTTTAATTTTTTTGTTTGTCGCAGCTTGAGATTTTCTGGCCTTGAAGCCAAGGGAATTCGTTTTTCTGTTCCTTTTTTCCCCCTCTACGCTTCCACTCTCTCGTTTCTGAGGGTGTGAGTTTTATTTTTATTTCGTTGATTGCACCAATTATCGGGCGTTATAGTCACGCTCAGAAGCTGTCTTGTTTTTACTTTCCTCCTCTCGCTATTTTATTTAGTGGTGGCTATTCAGTCTCCTCTCTGCCCGTGTTTACGAGGCTAGCCCGTCTTATAGAGGTGTGTTATTGTTTGGCTACGGCCAGGGACTTTATATCCCTTTTTTCTTCGTCACGTTTGGCTCATCGTTATTCTGCACAAACCCTCACACTCAAGCCCTTGGTGTCATCTTATGATATCTTACTTGCACACATCTCAGAATTGTTTTTTTGTATGTAGCATTTGTGATGGTAGCCAATAGGAATCTGCTACATCATTGTGAAGAACCATTCATCCATTCTAGCCCACCCTCACACTGAGACAAGACTAATTGTGTTGCACTGCTACAGTCTCCCAGTCATAGGTGGCTGATGACATAGAACAGGCTCAAGCCTTTCATGAATGAAGTTTCATTCATAAGGAAATGAGGCATTTAATAATTTCACGTTTAAGTAATGTGTATGCAGAAACGGCAATGTATCTCAGAAAACATATTTTTTCAGTGGTGCCTTCCTATTTAGCACAGGTTAAAAAAGAAAATAATTTTGCCAAGTACCGATAATTGAATTTTCTGTTCAAAAATATTTGCTCACTCATATTCTATATCAGACATACTTAACATTACACATAAAAATATCAAGAAGGTATAAGAAGAGCCCCTGATTCCTGATTATACAGCTGTAGCTATAATAACATTGATTTATGAATCCAATGGAGATTTTCAAGTCTATCTTTATATCCATTTCAAAAGCTTGGAAATGAAATAATGCATGAAGCTATAAAACTAATGCTCAAAGCCAGAAAGCTATTGATAGTTATTATAATGCCATTATTCTCTCACTTTATATATTATGTGCAATATGATCTGCTTGTGAGGCATAGCCTCTTATAGCTAGGCCCATCTCTTTCCACCTCAACTGATGTGTGGTGACTGATTCTGGTGCAAAAGGGCTGCTGTGCATTGTCCAGGTGGGTGCTACACATTGGAGGTGGTTGAGACGTTTTCCCTCATCACAGTGCTTTTAATGTGAGAAAAGCGCTATGTAAATGCAAGCCATTATTATTATTATTATTACCTCCGCCAAGGAGGGTGTTTTCACCCGAGTCTGTGTGTTTCTTTGTTCATCTATGTGTCCAAATGTTCTATTTGGTTACTAATAAATACATTTTACAAGCAAAAAAAGGTACAAAGGATTTATGTATTGCTGGCTAGGGGTACAGTTGTATGTACATGTAGGGTACCACCCCAGTGACAATAATTTGTGCCTTTATAGGCACTTTATCATACCTTTTTATGAGAGTTTCATATCCAGGTTTGTATCCACAACATATCAGGAAGAGAAGAAATGCTATGTTTTTTATGTTTGTGCATTTTTAAAAGTTTATCTATGTAATATTTTATATACACAATATGTGCTATATATGTACATTTGGGGCCTGATTTACTAAAGGTTTTAGCATTGCAAAACTTTTTATCACACTCAAAACTAATAACACAATCAGTGATTGGTGAAAAACAAATGCCATGACCAATCATTGGTCATGTGCTATTGGTTTTGCGTGTGCTAAAATGTTTTGCCCACATTAAAGGTCTTAATAACTCAAGCCCTTGGTGTCATCTTATGATATCTTTTTTGCACATGTCTTTAGTTTTTTTGTATGTAGCATTTGTGATGGTAGCCAATAGGAATCTGCCGCATCATTGTGAAGAACCATTCATCCATTCTAGCCCACCCTCACACTGAGACAAGACTAATTGTGTTGCACTGCGACAGTCTCCCAGTCATAGGTGGCTGATGACATAGAACAGGCTCAAGCCATTCATAAAACACTGCAAGTTTCATTCATAAAAAATGAGGCATTTAATAATTTCACGTTTAAGTAATGTGTATGCAGAAACTGTAATGTGTCTCAGAAAACATATTTCTTCATTGGTGCCTTATGTGAGCTTCCTATTTAGCACAGGTTAAAATAAAATAAAAATTTGCTTCTTAAAATTGTTAAACATCAAGTACCGATACTTGAATTTTCTGTTCAGAAATATTTCAATACAAAGTGCATGGAATCTTAGAATCCATAGAATGCCACATATAATCATAACATAACTAGAAATGCTGTGCTTATCGAACACATCCAGAGCTATTCTTCTGCTTCTCAGTGACAGCCAGCAAACAATTAAATTCAATTGTGCTGTGCAATCACCTGCAGTGCTGGATTGTGGATTTTATTTGTGGGACGAACTAGGAGGAACGTCAGGATAGGCTTCAATACAGACTGTTTACCCTGCATATACTAACTAAAATTCTTTGGCAATGTATAAATTGATATTTAAAAAAAAAAGAAATAACAGCATGCTCTATACCTCTAGTACTTGTGGTGCTGCGACTTCATCACCATTTACAGGATAAAATGTAGAACCACACTGGACCAGATTGTGTTAATTGTGGTGTGGTCATAGAATTTGGCTGTCAAAAACGAGTTGCTGGCAAACTATGAATTGGTAGCTGTGTTATCTTCCATGACTTGTCCTGTATCATTGACTGACAATGACTTATTTTCATAATTGACCAGTTACATCAAGTATACCCCTGGTATTCAAATCACGGTCCTCGAGGTCCGAGACCTGCTGGTTTTCCACCCTCCCTTTACCTGGGAGTGAGGTGTGAAGACAGTCTGGCCAATCACTAGCACTAATTATTCAGTTAATTACCTGAGATAAAAAAAACCAGGGCCAGACTTGGATTTGAGATCCAGATTTGAATATCCATAAAGTATACTGACCTCTCAAGCAGAAAGGCTGTACCAGTAAACATTCAAACGCAAGGGAAAAAAAATATTTAAAAATTGAGTATGTTAACTGAGAAATGTAATGAAAATTACCATTACCATACAAAATAGTCCTTTATTTACAGTTTGCTTGAAATTAAACATATTACTGAGTAAGGCAATAGTGCTAATTTTGTATTTTTTATTTTATTGACTGAAATAATAATGTAGACTACTAATGGAGTGTTCGTACAACATGTATAAAAAGGTTTTATCATTCATGCAACAGCTTCGATAGAGGTTTTATTAATTAAGTGCATAACTGTAATATGCCACTTAGGTACCCCTCAATATGTCAAATTTTATATTATGTCAAAATGAATCTGTCTGTACTGCCGTTCAGAGTATAGGTGAGGGCCAAGGGTGCCAGCATCAGAAGTGGGTGGTTCGAACACGAACAGCATGTGATTGTCAGCCAGTGGTGACCCTGAAAATGAGGAAATTCAGAATTGTGTTATGGATAACATTGAAATATCAGTGCTAAACTGAGAGACTTTAGAGAGAGAAGTTAAATACATAAGCAATATTAAAGTGAGTGGTTGAAACTGGGGGAGCCATTGGTCCCATGGCCGTCCCCTTTCCAGTGCCCCTGGTAGACTGAATCCCTGGGGAATGATCAAATTAGCACCTAGTCCAGACAAGAAATCAGATTCAGACTTTTTTTTTTCATATTTGACACAGTTTGGTTGATGTTTATAGAACAGCGTGGACAGCAAAAATCACATGGAGACACATCTTTTCAGTTCCAATTTGTGCCACATCTGTATAGGTTATGGAAATAAATTGGATACTTGCGTATCCATCCATGTGACATGTATATAGTGTTGTTGTTGTTAGTAACTAAGCTTAAAGACATCTATATTCCCATTATTTCTATTATTATTCTTTATAAAATACATTTAATGCAGATCTCTCGCACACACTTTTAACTCCCCCCAGTGAAAGTATTTAAGCAAATAAATGAGTACGAAATAAAATGGTTTAATATTTAATTAAACATTAACACTATTAAGCCTATTGCCAGGATGCTGCTTTAACTGGATCTGTTTAACAAAACAAATGAACAAATAACTTTTATTGGAGCGCTTGTTTACTCTCGATTGGCCATTTAAATGGCTTTGAGATGCATATACCAAGTTGATACATATTTCATAACAGGTAAAGGATCATGGGTAATGGATTTCGTGAGGTTTCCTATTCATGTGTATATTTTCAGCCAATTTTCCTCAGCAAAACAAGAGTCAATCAAGCAACGTAATCATTTTTATATTTTTTGTAAAGCTATTATTCTGCTAATTATTAGCCTATTGTACACACCCGCCATTGATCAAAATGTTTTACCTATTTTTAGTAGAACTGTGGTGAACTTTGCTGGTGCTAAAAACAATGGGCACAATATTTGGAACAGGTTTGCAATGCATTAGTATGGACTACATGTCAGTATTATTCCTAAAAAATATTATCTGCATATCTTGTATGTGAGTGCAAAATGTGCGCATCGTTTATTATCTCCTGCAAGAAACGCTCCACTCCAATTCGTCACATCAAACACTGTCCAAAGCGGAAGCTGTTTTCCTACCGAATCAATAATGAAACGATTCGGCGCAATTTGTTCAGGAGTATCCTATCAATTATAAACCTATTTGTCTGCCCTTAGCACAGCACTAGTGTATCTCCCACTACGTTGAATTATTTTGTTATTTCATTTATCCCTCACATGTACCCTTGATGAATATAAAATGTCTGACAATTTAACAATTAAAATAGATACATTTTTGAATGAAGACCACACACTTGTTTTCAAACAATAGCTGGTTTATTTAATATATATTTTATACTTTGTAGCAATCTGATGATGTCATCTGTTTTAAAATCTTTTTGGATTCGGTAATTCCCTTTTTTTCAAAATCTTTTGATACATATATTTCTTTCTTTCTTTATATAGTTTTGGGATATTTCAGTATTCTATTCAAAATCACAGGTTCCAGCCAACCAGCCACCCAAACGACAAACACACAAACAAATAACAAACTATTTCTGTTCAAAATACAGTGAAACGTGGTCTGTGCCTTGGCAACATCAAATTCAGCTAGCAAATGTAACTTCACCCTTATAATTCATTTTTATCACTTGTATGTAGTTGTGCTATGACACTTTTTTAAACATATCTGTTCAGTCAGCTATTTGCGGACATAGGCTTATTCTTTCAGAAGAACAGGAACAAGATGTTGGGCGGAGTAGAACAGTGATAACGTTATTTCATGAGTCGTGGAGGAAGGCCTTCGTCGTCCTCTTGTTGCTCGGGATGTCTTTTGTCATAATCTGGTATAATCATTTTATTACACGTCGTACATTAATTGGGTGAAGCCGTTCCTGAGTTGCCTTTTTAAAATATTTTATATCTCCGCCTCTTTTCTGGGGGTTGTGAGTGAGTAGGCTATAGCATAGGCTAAGCCTACTGTATGAAATACGTTATAGCCTAACCTGACGATCGATTTCCGCATAAATAGGGCGATATAAACATTTATTTAGCAAAGAAAAAGAGCAACAATAGCGAACAAAAAATAAAGTAACAAGTTAGCATATCTGGGTAAACTGAAATTCTGTAATTTCAAATGGATTCATTTTAGTTACAGTAGTAAATGCTTTTCTATCATGGAATTTCACAATGTCATATCTATATGAGCCTCTGAATGCATTAATAACAGTGATGTAATGTCCATAATATTATTTTTAAATTATTGGGTTTAGTATAATAATTAGTTGGGCATGAAGCCCGCAATTGTTAATAAGCGAAATGTCATCGTAATTCTAAATCATCGCTGCTAACTATTTTATGTGATTGACTGACGGTCCGTCAAAACGCTTGAGCAATATCCAGAGGATGTCCTGTCAATGACTCCAGCATAATCAGGTCGTCTTCTTCTGATTGAGCTGTTTTTCTGAAGTATAATCCAGTTAGGTGAAGAGTATGGTGAATTATTTCACTAGATTTTGAGAAGTGTTTCATGTTGATAGTCTTTATCTTTGCTTCCTTTGCTAAAATGAAAACCAAGCCACCAGCACAGAAACCGCTGTTAGAAGCATCATGAAGCCAAATGGGACTCTTGATTTAGATGCTCCATTACCTCCACCGCATAGTTCAAATAAGCTACCCCGAAACTCCAAGTTTTTTGACTCTTTTTTTAGTTTTTCCCATAGATCCGTCGCTCCTTCTTGGCAGTCCGCCAGCGCAGCCGTGGCGCATGCGTGGAAGTTGTCCCAGTATCTGCAAACAAAGCAATCAGCATATTTTTAAATAATCACGTGTGTACATGCAGGCCCTCATAGAATCAGTATATGTTATATTAGTCTATTGGTCTCTCTCTATCTCTCTCTTTCTCTCGTTAAATAGGCCTTTGAAAATGTATGTTTAGTACATTGGGGTAAGATAATGATAATGACGTTACTGCAAACAACATTTCTCTATGAAGCTGTTATGGTTTCATACAATCGTAGGCTTATGTTGTCTTAAATGTTAGATTGTATGCTACATTCGATTTAATATGTACATTATTATCATATTCCAATGTATTATTTTACATTACCCCATGTTTTCAATTTCGTACCATGGTGTGAGTCTGTTAAAAAAAATAGCTACTGACCATTCCCCTATATTGGTGGTAACTATTTTAAAATACGCGACAAAAGTCTGTTATTAATGTAAATCTCACCCTCTGAGCTAAGGGAATAATTTAAAATACCCAAGAGTAGTTCAATAGACCATTTGCAAATATTGTGCTTTACTCCTGACACGTGTAGCCCATTGAATCCAGTTTCTCAGAAGGAGTCTAGGCTATTAACATGTGCTTTTCGACACCTCACGAAAATAGCAGCCGACTCATTTGAAACGCAGTAGGCTTTCCACGACATGTCCGACTGAATGTCTTGATCGACTGCAAAACTTCCTCCTTGTCAGTTATCAAAATGTAATAACTTACAACTCGATAAAAAGAACAACATTGTGTAGTCTCTTTTTTGCAACCCACCCCATTTCGTTTGTACTGCCAACTGGGGAAACAAATAGGCTAGGTTTAGAGCAAAATGATACAAAACGCTTATAGACGAATTAGATAAGTGTGTTGGTTATATTGAGAAGATGGTGTTGTTTTCTGTTAATTTGTTAGTCTAGTATAGACTTCTTTATTATTAACTAATTATGTGAAACGGTGATGCATGGAGCAATCTGGGTTTGCCTCTATTGCTGCATTTCCGCTATATCCACAACTCTCCTCGGGAAATTGGATCTTTCTCCATCTCCTCTTCTCATCACAACGGGGTCTCTAGAGATACGCATTCACTGACCCAAATTTAACCCTTTAGCAGATGTTTTCTTGTAAATATGTACAGGATTGCACTACATACCTGACACAAATACGCATGTAAAGTATTTCCAAATACTTATTTTTTTTTTACATTCGATTTCAGGGACGTGTTTTCACTGCAACATTAAACATTATCTCTGGGAAACATAATCGCCTACAACTTCTATCCCCGCGTTGACAGCTATATGTTACACTACAAATTAATTTTTTTATTTGAATACATTATTTCAAATATAAAATCGAATTTGTGTATTTGACCGAGGTCTGGTACACTACTCTCTCACTGCGCGCGCGCGCACACACACACACAAGCACGCACACTCTCTCTCTCTCTCTCTCTCTCTCTCTCTCTCTCTCTCTTTCTCTTTCTCTCTCTCTCCCTCTTCTCTTTTTAGATTCACAGTTCGTCTAAATGCCCATAAATATATGTAATCTGCATTTTATCAATAACTGTCCAGAATTGTTTTTGTGTTAAAATAATAATAAACGGATTTAGCCAATCATCTGTCCGGATCAACCACCTCCGAATCTAATCCAATCTAAAACCAATCTAATCCAATCTACTTTATTGATGTTCATCCCCTTGCATGTAAAACTGGCTCTTCTCTTCCCAATTAATTGCGGGAATTGAATCGGGAAACTCCTATCTATAGTCTACTCTCGCTGCTGGATATTTTGATGATCTAGCTTTTGAATTAATATGGGGGTCTCCTGCCATCTGTCTTTCAGTGGCAGCTTTGTTATGGTACGTCTGCACACTTCTTGAGTAAACTCTACTGTTTTTTTAAATTCATATATCAACTTACAAGCAGATGGTCTGTAGATTTCTTTTCTCGTCCAGATCCTGGGGGTAGTTGACCATATTTTCCCCCAGTTTTAATAAACAGTCAGAGAAACCTTGAAATACAGTGTCACATTTCCCCGCAGCTCTCACTGCCTGTAGCAGATACACTGGAATTAGAGAAAGAAAATTAAATGCAAATTGCATTGAATCTATACGGTGTGACTCGATTGATAATCCGGAACCGCCATAAGTAGGATTACTGCTGCATTTGTCTACAATATTCGTTTTAATAAGCATCACCTTTTAAATGATGAGATCAACACAACATAAACATATGTAGGCTATATTTAGCAATAAATTGTCATTTTAAAAAAGCCACTGTTATTTTTAAAATTCAGATTTAAATGTACATACTTTAATATCCATTTTACCATAATTAAACAAACAATGGTTTTACTTTTCATAAAATATTCAGATACAGGCTAAGGCATTTTCGTTCCTTTATTTCAGAATGCTGCGCGGCACGAGCCTATCCAGTGCGCGCGCTCCTTGCTGCTGCGCACGAACAGCGGAAAAGGAAGATGAGGTAATGCGTAATAGAGTAGAGCGGTGGGCGTCTTTGTGTTTATGCGTGTGTGGTTTGTGCCTGTGTGTTTGAGGTGGGGTAGGTCTTAATATGTGTTCAAGACAGTTCTGCAAAAGTCTGGTACTTGATTTGTATGACATGCAGGATCGAGATTATTTGTGATAACACAGGCTCTGTTTAGCTCGGTCACAACGTTTTAAAATATTGATAAATCTATTATGCATAAATAACTAATTTCCTAAATTGTAGCCTACCGCTATTGTAAATTAATTTAGGAATGTTTGTGGGCGTGGCATGTTTTCCATACTGTTGGTCGTGGTTTGTTAAGCGCGGGATTTGGTCAATTGATCATATTGTTACAATTCGATTAGCGCTCCGGATGAACGCCTACGGTCCCATATGAATCGCGTACCTTATTTGTATGCTACCTATTAACTCCGCTGGGGCGGACATGAATGGGAGACTGGTATCGTCGTAGGACTGGTCAATGAAAGTCTGAGGGAGAATACGGCAAGGGGAGGGACGAAAAAATAATTGTTTGTGGGACACCACTTACTATTACCCTATTAGGCGACTACCTGCTACTACGTCTATTACTGATAATAATAACAATAGGCAGTCCAAGACATAGCCTATATTTTATATCAACCCATACCGGATTTTTATCCTTAGGCCTATTCTCCTACCATTTATCTCCTTTATCTTGAGATTTTTGAAAGCATTGTTTTAGATGGAACTCAGATGCAGCGAATAGCAAGGTCGCCAAGAAGTCAACAAACGTTAAAACATGTTTGGTTGTAGCTAACAGATACACCTACTCATGATGCTAAACGTCTGTATAAACGCATATACCTATATATAAAATCACATTATTCAACTACAATAAATGTGGTATATGTTGTGCTGTTGTTGCTAGTGACTAGTTTAATGTTCACCACCCTCGTTTTGCGTGTGAAATAAAGGAATGTAAAGTGGTAATCAAGCGTAGGCCTAGTGATTGTCGAACGAACGCCATAGAACAACTTATCGGACTGAAATAACATGTTTGCCTGCATGTAATTGCATTTGGCTCTCAATTGGTAATGCGTTTTTGTAGAGACTACACACACTCAGCTTTTGTTAACCATTTCATGCCAGCTGCATCATATCGTTCGTCCTTATGAGGCGGGTTAGACTGTAACAATTAGTTTACGGACTTATGTCGACCGCAAAAAAGGAAAAATAAAACAATAATCCGAAAATGATGTACCGATTCATAACTCGGAATTAATTACCTCAAAATTTTGTGATATTTCGTTTTAATTCAGCAATAGCCTACTGGCTACGCGTAAACTAGACAATGTTCCCGCATTCGTTTTTCTATGCACTGGCCTGAACAATAAATGGTACTATAGGCAAGGTTTGATGGAACGGCAGGCTAACGTTTTGGGTAACAGCCTCAGCGGTTTAACAGGTCTCATGAAAGACTTAAGCAGTCGCTGCCTGGGTGGTTATAGGCTACATCTCTACATCTTACAATTTGCAAGGATAACCGTTTCTAATAAAACATCTCTCTTACGATGTCGCCTAAATCTTCAAACGCAAGTCAGAATACATACCCCATAATTTGTTGAACAGCTTATAATGTCAAATATTTTATTTATGTATTTATTTATAGCCAAAATATCTGATACATTAAAAATTCAATAGCGACGTATGCGAGAGGGGAATACAGGGTATCTAAAACGAGAGCAACCAACCTTTGAACATAACAGAAACTAGGCTAGAGTTTTATTCTAATCGCAGCTTGGAAATGCTATATCAAAAGAGATCATTTCAGGTAGCTAACCATTCACTGAAATCACACCTAAGTTGGTGCATTTTGCTGTTGGCTTATGCAAAGAATTAAGATGGTATTTGTAAGAGAATAGTTAGCCTACGACTGCATTGGTGTTAGAACTGGTAACGTGTTTGTTCCAGTTTTATTTGTTACCAAACTAAAATAAATGACTCCAGTAGCCTATAATTTCTATAAAACGTTAACGGGTTGCTATTGGTCTGGTTATTTCTTTCGGTGTAGAAATCTAGCATATAGCCAAATCAGATACATTTAATATTTTATTCTGATCTGAGTTTATTGCACAATATCATTTTCTCCTTTTTGTAATTTTAAGGATGCATGCTGAAAGATAATGTTTTAACATTGATAACCAGTGGAAATTAATATAAAAGGATCCGTTTCCCTAGTAGCCTAACCTATATAAAGTGCTAACTGTTTATTTTTGTAATCATTTGTTCCTGCATTTAAAAATCTAAATTAAGTCGCTGGTAGCGATGTCATGTCAAGAATGTGTTTAGGCTACGTTTGTTTGTATTTTATGATACATGTTTAAATATATTTAATGTAGCTTATAAAAATGTATTACTCGCTTTACTTATCTTAGTCGGAGGCAGTCACGTTTATTCGTTTATAGGCTATTCACTTATTCACTTATTATTTATAGGACAAGGGACCGTTAATAATTTTACTTAACGTGAATAGGCTAAGCGCTTGTGTGCATTTGACGCCTTCAGTTGCACCAAATGAATATTGGTTTGCAATGTGAGCATTTAGGCTGCACGTCTTGCGCATCAAGTCCAGGAAAGCGAAAATATTTTACAATATAGCAAGATTTTTAGGGTGTCGATTATTTAGCTAGATTCGCCGTGCTTACAACTGTTCGCTTATAATGATGAGAATGTAGCAATATACTTTTTTTGTAATGGTGTGCAATGGGCCAGTTTAAGATGCGTGCAGCGCGCGGGGACCATTTCCAGAAATGACTGATTTCGAAATTGCCTAGAATTGGTACATTTACTATGAATGCATTTTGTGGTTTGACATATGACCAGAGGTATTCTGGCGCTGCTCAGAGGATGACACGTACACGCTCCGTTTGTTTGTACGTTTTAATGCGGTTATTATCTACAACATTCTACGTGTTTTGTCCCATAAAGGAATGTAGGGTATAGTAGGCTACATTTAAAGTTTACGAATCTATGTTGATTATAAGGTTGAATAAGATCTTATTAAGCTAAAACTATGTTTTAAATTTATAATAAATAAATAAACTGCATTAAAAGTTATGTGAATTTCTGATGGTCTATAGGCGAACATTTTGTTTTTCATCCAGCACGTAACGTTAGCCTAAATACTTCAACGTACGCTATAGGCTGTTACGGGATTCTACCTCGTATAGCATACAGTAAAATTAAGCAAGGACACGTTTATAAAATGAATGGTGGAAAAAATATATATTCTCGTTGGTTGTTTATGTCGCCACTCCTTTTGTGCTCTCTGTGTAAAACCTAGGAACGTAGCTACTAGGTAGCCTGCTATTGTAACCGTACATAAGGCATGAGATAGGCTACTTATCAATTCTAGAAAATATATCATGCAAAGACTCACCTAACTGAACTGCAAGAAACAGTGCGATATATCTGCCGCCCCAAGTTAATCCCATCCTACGTGTGGTAAAACCATTGGCGAATTCAGATCTTAAATACTTGGAAGAAAAAATGAGAGGAAAGTCTGCACATCAGACATTGCTATCAACTCCAGCTGATGTAATGAGTTCCTGCGCGTTGCTTTACCATTTCTTCCGCGGATGGAGAGAACAGGACAATTGCGATGGTGCACCACGTTAAACGAAGGCGGTAATGCTTTTCCCTCCTCACGCCCACATGGCATGGTTGACGTAGAAATGATCGCCAAACCCCCTTTTCCTCATTTTCTCATTTGCTAGATAAGGCAAGCCTTTTTCTCTTTCTCCCTGTACAGACTACGGTGATATCTACACGTGGTTCATGCATGCGCATGTACACAGAGGACCACAGCTTATGTCTAGAGAGGTGAACGTGTTGACCGAGTCGTGACCGCGGCCTACCTCCACAGAAGTATGACATTATGGGTATCCTGCAGGACTCGTTATGAACTCACGGTCTGTCGGCTTGGGAGGTTTTCCGTTAAGCTGACCATAGCCGTGCAATATAAAAAAAAATATTTAACATGTTGCCTACGCACCTATCTTGATAAGCCAGACCTAGGCTATAGCCTATTTGTTTCCCTCTAAAACCTCTCAATAGGCTATCTATTGCACATCTTTTAAAACTCATATTATATAAGTGTGCATCCAAAATAGATACTGTATACATTCTTGAGTGTGGATGGGTTGGTGGGTGTAGCCTGAAGAGCGAACCCAGGGCTGTGCTGTTTCCACAGTGCGACAGATGCCACTTGCTCTCCAGCCACTATATGAGACGCCCTGAGGTGACCTCGCGTAGTTATTTGTGGTTCACACCTGCAGTAGACATAAAACAGCACATAATGAGTAATATAGGCTATTTGACAAGTGTAGCTATTGGCCCAGCATGTACAGTGAGATACGATGTGAGCAATGATGATTTGTCAGCCTGTCAATTCATGCATTTATTTTAAGCAATCGATTGATTAGTAGGGGAGTTATAATAGCCTATAATAACGGCCATTACCGTTAACAATATAAAATCGATAAAATAAGCAACAAACAAAAATTTAGCCTATTTAAAAAATCGAATTCGTTCATTTTTGATGGGATCCGTAACGCGTAGGAAATAGGCTACATAATCTATGTTATCTTTCCTGCTTGGACCAAGACATCAATGAAGACGGGATAACACTATCGTCTATTACGACTGAAATTTAGGCTACATTTCAACATAAGCCTGGTTTACTTTTGACGACATTTTACATGTACCTCGTGTGCACACATAGCCCACATTGCCATAACGTAGGCTATATGCACAGAAAATAATAAGAACTGCGTTTGATTTCCATGTGAATAAAATAATTCTAAATGGCTAAATCTTATTCACTGCATGGCATCATTGTGGGGTTGTAGGAGGGAGTGTGGATTTGCCGGGGGTGGGGAGACTGATGAGCATCCAAATGGATGGAATAAACATGACACTATTAAGGAAATACATTTGTTGTTATCTCCGTAGTGACGTCAATAGAATTTAGAAAAAGACACAGAAGCATTTATAGCCTAGGCTACTATAGCCTACTTTTTTTTGGCCATACTTGCCGAAGGAGAGTCCACTGCAGTGAGCAGACCGACTTCTCCCAGCACAGAGGCTTCTGTCCCTCAGCCGTGCGCATACCCAAATCCTGAGTAATTAGGTCCCCAGACAGTTAATTTAAAATAGTGGTGACTGCATGACATGCATTTAGATGCGTGGATGCTAGAAGGCAATGTTAGCTTCTCCCAAAAGGACGGGTTTGCATCGATAGGTCTCCTGTCCATGAAAAAAGAATAGCACATCAGAAACGCCTCATTGCACTGCGTTTAAACATTTTTAATTAATATTCTTTTATGAGTTCAATACCTTGGAAAACATTTTTAAACATCGACAGACAGACAGACCGACAAATGTTTGTTAGAGTAGACAGCTTTCAAAGCAAAATGCGACTTAGCATTAGCCGACTAGTTTGTGCTCGGTGGTTTTCATTTAATACCTTATGGCTATAAAAACACACACGGATACCGAACGCAATTAGGCTAGGCTATATCGCGGGAATATATCCGTTGATATTAATGGACAACATTTAATTACACTCGAATATGGTTGTATGTTAATATCCTTTGTTTCATTAGCAACGTACTAGAAAGATCATGATACAGTGTTTTAAAAAGTAACAATGACATAGGCTAGGGAATTGTCTATATATTAAGGTATTGTTGGTCTTGGATTGCATACTAGATTGACGGAATGTGTAGGGTACATTATCTGATATTCTTCACCCTCTTGTGGTATGTGCCTGTAATGGCCGAAATTATGAAAATTAAAATCCACCATAATTTAGAGATTTATCCGGTAAAAGCGATATCTCAATATTACATCTCTAACGTTACTTCAATTAATCATATTAAAAACCTGCAAATATCATCTGAAAGTGATCACAGCATTGGTCAGTAACAGGATATCAATTTTACTTCGTGAGTGTAAAGTAAACTGCTTTTCTACTGGGGTCATAGGACCAGGAGCAACAGACCAGGGCCCTGTTCTCCAAAAGCATCTTAGAGTTAGGATCATATTTGAGTGTTTTGTGTTTGTGCTTTATTCATTTTATGAGTTAAATAAATACAAATTAAAAAAGATAATACAACATATTACTTGATATAATATTTTTATTTAGGCATGTTAACCTTTTTTTATTGAAGTAAAGTTAACCTATTGTGAAAATAAATAAATAGTACCATCTAATTAGATGTTTCAGTGTCTATAAAAATAAAAAAAGGAGGTAAACTGCAAGGTAATCTTCAAATGCATGTATAGGTAGGCTATATGTCATATTTTTCAAGAGTAGGAACATTTGCAAAATGTTAGGAAAAAACATGCACACCAAACATTTCAGAAAAGCTATACTCTGGATATGGCATAACTACTAATTGTCTGACAGGCTAACTATTGTTGCCTGCTTTGAAAAGCCTCAATTATGTGTAATTACATTTCAACCAATGATGACAGTGATGATGTCACTGTAGGCTGAAGCTAACCCTGTCCACAGTTTCAGTGATGTAGATCAGATTTTTATTATTTGCAACACACACAAGAGCAGTTTTTTTTTATTTGTAGAACTGCTTTTGTTTCAGTTTAACAAACCTTAAACAATGGGGTAAAACCTGAGTTAAAATCTGACATTACAATCCTTACCTGGAGTTCTCAATGTTTCTTGGCAACATAAATGCACCTCTGTGGTTCAGATGTAGTTTCTATGTGTATTTGTATATGTAGCTTTGTATGTGGCCATATATAATTTATTTTGAACACAACCTAGACAGCGGTCTACTCTGGAATTCTAGCTAACAAAATACCAATGCAACAATGTTCATTACTGCCACTCCCATCTTATATTATTTAGCTGTGAGTTATTTAGCTTCAGCCATCCACATTCAGCAAGCAGTGTATTCTCACACCATACAGAGAAGTACAAATGAACTCTGTAAAGTTAATCAATCCCATAATTTTCTTGTTGTGGCTTTCTATTTTCTTTCATTGTTGAATTGACATTGTCTTTCTTTGTACTTTAGGTCGATCACTTAGATATTAACTCTTTGTTCTTGTCTCCTATGAATATTTAATGTGATTTTTTTGTGCTGGACATAGACTAGCATTAAACTGAACCATGTAACATTGTACTGGTCACTCATTCTTTGCAGATACAGACCATGGATCCCTCAAAAACAGCAGCTGCATTATTCATAGTCTTGATGAAGTATCTGATTAGTTAGAAACATAATGAGTGATATGAAAGTATTTGCAGCATGACATGGCTAGGTGAAAACTTCAGGGTGACATATTAGCTCTTTGTCATTATCATAAATAATGAAAAGTCAAACTGAAAAGAACTTGGGCCAATAGCCTTTCACCTTTTAAACTTTATGGGTGAGGATGAGGATGAGGCTAGCTTTAAGATTTTTTCATGCCCCTGAGCCAAGCAGGGATAGTTTGGCTGAAGTTAGAGCTTTCAAATCATGTAATGCTCCTTGCTTTTGAACAAAATCCAGAAGTGCAGTCACCAGATTTTTTAACTTGCTAATTAACAAACTTGATTTTCAACCACAAGGGTACCATAATCATTTCAGTGGTGGGGGGTCCAAGTCCAGAGAAAAACACAAATTTTAAGATGCCTGACAACTTGTCAAGGAACTGCCGACTACCGTTCTGTCGACTGTCGACTAAGTGTTCAGACGACACAATTCATTAAGAAATATAACATGCTATTTATAACATTGGATTATCAGTGCTAAACAGAGGCTTCCTATGGTTAAAGTTGAAAATGACCTTCTGAATTCCACATTCTGTAATACCTACGCATTCCTGTAATGTGCTATATGGAAAATTACTCTCGAAAAGGTTATATTTTCTCATTGTTTAAATTACTTTGCCTCAGTTTGTTAACCGCTATGTTGATAATCTTTAAAAAAAAAATTGTATTTATTAATAAGTCATTCTCATGAATGTCTTCACTAACTGGATGAACTACATAATTTACCTAATGTGATATGAACGGGTCGGAGGACCAGACGCGACAGTGAGGGGATTAACAAGTTACCCACAAGACATGGAATAACCACCAGAAATAAGGGAAAGGAGGAATCCGCGAACGGAACAGAAAAATTAAACAAAAGGGAAAAAACTCCCGGCATATAGCCAACACAAAACGACCCAGATAAGAGGGCAAGGAGTCAAGCAGCCACAAACAGATATATAGAAAGGGAAAAAAACAAAAGGCCTCTAGCTCAATGAAGAATGAATGAGCTTAACAAAGAGGCGAAATGACAGAAAGGTAAACAAAAGTAAGGGGACAGGTAGGTGAAGGAAAAAGAATAAGAAAAAAGCAGAAAGAAAGGAAAAAGGAACAGAGCAGATGAGGGGATGTAGGAGAGGGTCTGAGCAGTGGCAGACAGACTGGTGACAACTGGAAGCGGGGCTGAAGTGGGCAATGGCAAGGCAGGAAAACGCAGGCTGGCGGGTACAAGAAAACATGACTGAAAACAGGTTAGCTAGACCTGACAAACGTGACAACACAGGCCGAGTTCCAAGACAACAATGAACGTGACTAAGCGTAACAAACTGGCAACGAGACAAACAAAGAGTGGGACTTAAATAAAGGGAAACCAGGTGTGAAGCATGAGTGCTAATTAACGTGAGTAAGAAATGTATGCGGGAGTAATGAGATGAGTGCGGAATGCGAGCGGGAAAGGTGAGTGATAGGCTGAGAGAAGGTGAGGAGTAAATGAGGAACTAAACTGGGAAACCACGCCCAGCCTGCATAACACGGAGAGACAGACAAGATAAACGAAAAAACATGACATGAAACAAGAAGAATGGGGAAATCAAGGAGAACAATAGGAAAGTGGACTGGAAGGGGAGCTGATGGACGTAACAGTACCCCCCCCCTCAAGGAACACCTCCAAGCGTACCACCAGGTTGAATTTTCTGGGGGTGGGTATGGTGGAACTGTTGAATGAGGGAGGGGTGCATGATAAGCTGACGGGCAATCCAACTTTGTTCCTCCAGGCCGTAATCCTCCCAGTCCACTAGGTACTGATGGCCGTGTCCCTTGCGGCAGATGTCCAAAATGTGGTGGACGGTATAGGGGGGCGTGTTGTCGATGGCGGTGGGGGGGGCTCGGCAGAGGGACTGAGCGGGCTGGAGGAGACGGGCTTGACCTGACTGACATGGAAAGTTGGGTGAATCCTGAGGGATGAGGGGACCTTGAGCTTGATTGAAGAGGGGTTAATGACGAAAACAATGGGGTAGGGGCCGATGAAGCGGGCTGGAGCTTGAGTGACATGGCTTGAAGGGGAATGGAGGACGTGGAGAGCCAGACCTGTTGTCCTGGGGCATACCGTGGGGCTGCGGTCCGGTGAAGTTCGGCCAGGTGTTGGGTATGGGTCGTGGTGCGGAGAAGGGTGGTGCGTGCCATCTTCCGGATCCGCCGGCAGTGGCGGAGGTGGGCCTTGACAGACGGGGACAGCGACTTCCTCTTCCTGGGTGGAAAACAGGGGGGGTTGGTACCCCAGGGAACACTCGAAGGGGGACATGCATGTGGTGAAGCTCCTCAGAGTGTTGTGGGCCTACTCCACCCACGGGACAAGCTTGCTCCAGGAAGAGAAGTTGCGGGAGGACAAGCACCGCAGGGCAGCTCCTGGGTCCTGGTTGGTGCATTTAGTTTGACCATTCATCTGGGGGTGGTAGCCAGATGACAGGCTGGCGGATGCACCCAGGGACGCACAAAATGCCTTCCACACCTGGGAGGAGAACTGGGGCCTGCAGTCTGAGACAATGTCAAAGGGGAACCAGGGCCTCACCACATATAGCACCAGAAGCTCCGCTGTCTCAGGGGCGGAGGGGAACTTGGACAGGGGGACAAAGTGGGCCACCTTGGAGAACCGGTTCACAATCGTCAGGATGACCATGTTACCATCTGACAGGGGGAGACCGGTGACGAAGTCGACCCACACATGGATCCAAGGATGGCCCAAAACGGGGATCAGGCAGAGGAGACCAGCGGGTGATGGGAGGCCTTGCTCCTGGTGCAGACGGGACAGGCGAGGATATAGGCACGCATATCCCCCTTCAGCGTGGGCCACCATAAGCTCTTCCTAACCAGAGTGATGGTTCTCTGGATTTCAGGGTGGCAGGACAGGCAGGAGGCGTGGGCCCACTGGAAGACCTGGGAGCAGACGGAGTCGGAGACAAACAAACGGGAGTTGGGTTTATTGTGGGGGTCCGGGTGGGTTACCTGGGTGGCCTTCACAGTTTTCTCGATCCTCCAAGAGACCTCAGCCACCACACAAAAGGGGGGATGATGGGATTGGGGACAACAGGCCTGACGTTGGAGGAGTAGACACAGGAGAGAGTGTCGGGCTTGGTGTTTCAGAAACTGGGTCTGAAAGTGATGACAAAATTAAATCGGGCAAAAAACAGGGACTCACGGGCTTAGCGTGAATTCAGACATTTGGCAGACTGAATATATTCAAGGTTGCGGTGGTCAGTCAGGACAATGAATGGTTCCTCCGCCCCCTCCAGCCAGTGCCGCCATTCCTCCAGGGCGAGCTTGATAGCGAGAAGTTTCCGTTCTCCAACGTAATAGTTCCGTTGGGCCGTGGTGAGTCACATGGGTGGATCTTCTGATCCAGGGCGGAATGTTGGGATAGGATGGCACCTACTCCGGTGTCAGAGGCATCCACCTCCACTGTGAACTGGTGGTTGGGGTCCGAGTGGCAGAGGATGGGGGCGGTAAAAAACTAGGTTTTGAGGAGTGTAAAGGCTTGGGTAGCTTCAGCAGACCCGATGAATCGAACAAAGGTAGAAGTGAGGTTAGTGAGAGGAGTGGCAATTTGGATGTAGCCACGAATGAACTGCCTGTAAAAATTAGCGAAGCCCAAAAATTGTAAAAGGCGTTTGCGGGAGACAGGACGGAGCCACTTAGTAACTGCCATGGTTCATGCCTTCCTTTCTTTATTTTTAATTATTTTTGTCTTTTACCGGTAATCTATCTGATTTTTCTGTGTTCCGCTATGGGTTTTGCTTTCACCTCGGTGATTAGTGAGTTCACCTGTCATGCATTTCCGCTCACTGCTTATACCCCGCTTTCTCTTTTTCTCGTCGCTTCCATGTTATTTCACGTAACATTCAAGCTGGTAAAAGGTATAGGAAGTTGTGCTTGTAAGACTGAAAAAGGGATTATCAGTCATAAACCCTTGGAGTTGGTGGCGACTTCCTTGAGGGTGCAATAAAACAATTCACCAGGTGGCCTGAGAACTTTGTTCCTCTGATCTCTCATGGCCTCGTAAACGACAGCTGGAATTGATCCTACAACTGGACATTACATATGTAAACAAGCAGCAAAGGCTCTTGGACTGAATGGCTTTTGGATTATTGACTGAAACAAAGCTGTATATGTATCTTGCATCATATGTATGTGCATGTAAATTAGTATAAAGTAATTGTGGATAATATGATAAATGTGGTGAATTGGGAATTGAGGTGTGGGGTATGTGAAAGTATAGGAGGGGGAGGAATGTGAAAGAAAGGAGGATTTTGTAACTTATCAGGGATGCGCTTGTTCATATAAGTATCTGGAACCTAGAGTGGCCATCACTGGGACCTCACCTGATATCTAGATAAATGATAGGGAAGATCATAAGATCACGCGTCGTCGTTCAAAGAATCTTATTACTATCACTAGATTGGGGGGAGTAGACAGTTTCTCTCCCTGGAGGGGGGGGGTCCCAGGGTGGTGAGACATCTTTTCCTGCCAGACCTTATTTGGACAAACAAAGGGAATTGTAGAATGTGGAAGGCCTGCTCAGGACTGCATTTAAGGGAAGCCCAAAGGGATATCCAGGTGAATCTGCTTAACAGGTCTCCTGGTGCTGTAGTGGCACCGTAGTTATTTCCGTATAGGAGAATCTGCTTAACAGTTCTCCTGGTACCATAGTCACACCGTACGGAATCATTTGGTTATATACTTTGTTAGTGAACTTGTTCATGTTTATTTGCCTTAGCAGAATGTTATCCTGTGTTTCGCTATAGGCATTGAATGTGTTCGTGTTTTCTCTCGCAGTCTTAACCAGTGATTATTTGTCATTAATAAATTACCATGTTTCACATAATCTGCATCTTTCTTTTCAACCTTTTTCCAGCTTCAATTGCCTTTATGATCTGAGCTGCAGTGTTCCGAGCACTGTGGTATGTATGCTTGAGTATGTATGTATGCTTGAGTCTCAGAGTCAGAAATTGACTCTGAGACTCAAGTCTGTAATTGACTGCTAATTCTAAGCTAATGACCTCCCTGCCTGTTATTCAATAATTTTTATATTTGATTTGTGTGGTTTCTCTGAAAATTGACGTACTATCTCTGTTCACCGGTAATGGGTTGATTAATTTCCTCAGTCTTGGTTACCCCCCTCAGCTGGTCTAGGGAGGTTGACTATTTAAGCTTAATGTATCATGGAGTATTGCACCTGTAGAACTATGTCTTAAAGTAGATCACCTCCGTCTGGCGGTTATACATGTTAAGAACGGTCGTCGCCAATATTCCTTTTGTTGGTCTCTGAGCCTTAACCATAGGGTATACCTCACGAAGTGGCTTCTTCCGCAACCTCTGAGATAACCGCAGATATCTAGCCAGCTGTGAGTCATGTACATAACGGCCGAATGTAACACGCGGTGGAACCGTCTTAAAAGTATGGGAATTCTTTAGCAAATCAAGTGGAAATTTTACATACCAAATTCTAAATTATAATTCTAAATGGAGTCAGATAAACGAGTACAGAATCAGCATTGGTGGCTGATGATTTAAGGCAGGGGTGGCCAATTCCAGGCCTCGCGGGCCGGTGTGTATGCAGGTTTTTACTGCCACCAGTTACCACGGTTCAATCAGCTAATTAGTCATACACACAATCACTGATTCACTTGTAAATTACAGAACGATAAAATGCTACAATACACGCATTGACGCATACCGGCACAAGAACATTCATCAGCTGCTTTTCATATCGCGGATATGTAGATTAAAATATCAGATCGTGTAAACGATTGGGCTAATTCAATAATTGTTAACTGGTGGCAGCAAAAACCTGCATACACACCGGCCCGCGAGGCCTGGAATTGGCCACCCCTGATTTAAGGTAATGCACACAGGCTGTCTTTTGGATAAACTGGGGTCAGCGTAGACCAGACTTAAAGCGGAAGGTAACATGGTACGATTACCTTTTGATACGTGGTCCCTTATTAGCTGATCCCGTGAATCTAAAGAGCAGTCTTACCCGGTTGCAAGAATAGTCATATTTCTTTATTGAACTTTAATAACTTTTCCCTTTTCCCACAGCAATAGAGGAATACATCACGCTTAAACCTTCGCTCCGAGCTATTTCCTCATTGGTCTAGCTGCGCGGAGATTTCCATGTTGCTATCGACGCCTTGCTTCTCAACGCGGGACTTGTTAGCAGTACAATTTAGCAAAAGCAAAGTGAGCTTTTTCTTATTTCAGAGCAGAGGTTTTAGTTTTTTTGTTTTCCACTCATACCTACGAGTGCTTTCACCCTAAGTTTTAGGGGTCTTTTGAGTTTTCTCCTTTCTTCCTTTTTGTTCGCTCCACAAACGGGAGTTAGATAAGCGTGACTGCTTATTTCTTTTGTTTTGCTCGGATGTCAAGTTCCTCGTTTTTATCGTGAGGTTATTTGTGTTTTCCTTATTTTCCTCCGTCCACTACGGATTATTGTCCGTTTCAGTGGTGTTCATTTGAACACTTTAAGATTCCGCATCTATCGCATCTGGACCTCCAATATTTCCTCCGTGTCTCTGGCATAGAGATCCCCAACAGTAACAGCCTGGATTTTCATGAGGTTGGGCTTGACCCTCCCCTTCTCAATCACAAATTTCAGGAAGGACACTGATGAGACATGGAAGTCGCATTTTTCAGCTTTCAAACAATTTGTTCTCCTAAAGTTTTTGGAGAGCCTGACGGACATGCTTGACAAAAATCTAAATATTGCCTAGATAAACCAACACTGATTGGTTGAGGAGGTCACGGAGGATGTCACTGATGAAGGCTTGCAACACTGCTGGGGTATTAATGAGGCCGAACTGGACCACCAGGTATTCAAAGTGCTCCTGTGGGGTGTTGAAGGCCATTTTCCATTCATCTCCTTCCCGGATCCACACAAGTTGGTAGGCGTTGCAGAGGTCCAATTTGGAGAAGATGGTGGCGCTGTGCAGGGGCTCGAAAGCAGAATTAATCAGAGGCAGAGGGTACTTGTTTCGAATAGTGATACACATTCGGATGTGTACTTCTTATCAAGGACATTCGGAAAGTATAAAATTTTTTTAGTGGACTCACCGGCGTACCCACTCGTGCTTAGTCATTCCTGGCTGGTTCGGCATCGCCTCCATATTAGTTGAGGAGGAGACAGTAAATTTCATATTTGTTTATCTGGACGATATACTTATTTTCTCTTCTAGTCTGTCTGAGCACATCACTCACATCAGATAGGTTCTTAAGAACCTTTTGCAGGTAAAACTATTTGTGAAGGCAGAGAAATGCGTGTTCCATGCCAGCTCAGTTTCTTTTCTGGGGTTTATTGTGGCCAAGGGAAAGGTCTTGAGAAGGTTTCCGCTGTAAGAAACTGGCCCACTCCCCTTTCGGTTAAAGAAGTTCAGCGCTTTCTGGGCTTTGCAAATTTTTATAGACTGTTTATCCATAATTTTAGTGTTGTATCGGCGCCTATCACAGCTTTCACTAAAAAGATATCACTATCAAACTTCCGGTGGAATTCCAAAGCTGAGGCTGCCTTCGTTGAGCTTAAGAAAAGATTCAGCTCCGAACCCATCCTCATAACTCCCAATCCCTCCTTCTCCTTTGTGGTAGAGGTGGATGCTTCGGAGTTGGGGGTCGGTGCCATCTTGTCACAGCTTTCTCCACTGGACCGCAAGATGCACCCTTGTGCATATTTTTCTCGTCGCTTAACAGCGGCCGTGGGAGATCGGGAGCTGCTGGCTATTAAATTGGCTTTAGAAGAGTGGCGTCAGGTTCTGCCGCTCTTTTTGTGCCCTACTGAGGGTGTCCGTCAGTTTGTCGTCTGGTTTTCACCCGAAGAGCCAGACCCTGGAGAGCACCTTTTGGTGTTTAGCTGCGTCCAGCACCACGTCCTGGAGTCGCCATCTCGCCTGGGCGGAGTACGCCTATAACGCTCTGCGCGATGCCTCCACAGGTTTTTCTCCTTTTGAGGCTCAGCTGGGGTATCAACCCTCATTATTTTCTGAGTTGGAGAAGGAGTGGAGGTACAATCTGCTGGGTCTTTCATGTGGAGGTGCCGGTCCATCTGTAGGCTTGTGTGCGCGTCTCTCCTGCCCGCCACGGCTAAACAAAATGTTGCAGCCGACAGATGTCGTCGCCCGGCTCCTTTTTACTGGGTGGGGTAATGAGTGTGGTTGTCCGCACGGAATCTCTCCTTTCAAGTAGAGTCCCGCAAACTTGTACCACGATTCGTAAGCCCCATCAAGATAATCAAAAAGATTAACCCGGTCACGGCGCGATTACAACTCCTGCGCTCTATGCACATCCATCCCACCTTCCACGTCTTCCGGCTGAAGCCGGTGCTGGTGAGCACTCTTGCTCCGGCTGACAAGCCACCAACCCCGCCAAGCCGCCAGTTTGTGGAGGGATGCCCAGTTTATACGGTTCGGCGCATTTTGGCCACGAGATGAGTGGGCAGAGGGGCCCAGTTCCTTGTTGATTGGGAGGGTTATGGTCCTGAGGAACGGTGCTGGGTTCCCTCTAAGAACATCTTAGACCCGGAACTTATTAGGATCTTCCGCAACTACAATTCTGAGGGATCGTCTGGGGCCGTCTCTTAGAGGGGGTGTCCTGTCACAGTTTAGCTGGTTGTCACCACTTTTCTGCTGAGATTTTCTTCGCAGCTTCGGGTCGCCGTCTATGCCTTGTTTTTCCGCTGTTCCAGTGTCTCCCACCTTTATAAGCCCTGCGCCTTCCGGTCTCGGTGCTTCTTTATTATCAATTCCTCAACAGAGGTGTTCTTAAATAGCTAACATTAGCTAGTTTGAGTGCCAAATGGCCAATGTCCCCAGCTGAATAATGAATAGGAAGTTAAGCAAACGTTTGAGTGCTGGATCAAAATAATGGCACTTTAATTTTCTAGTATGTTAGCTAGTTAAAACTAGCTTAACATTAGCTCCTGTCAGTGTTCCAGGAGACAGCCAAGATGACCACTTGTCAAGAAGATGCATGTCCCAGGAACAGGAAATTGGCCAGATTTTGAGTTCAGCACTAAGTCTGAGAAATTTCCTGATAATTTCAGTTATTTAATGTGCTAGCCAGCTAGCTCTTCCAAACACGAGCTCATAACACTCAAGAATACATTTTCACCGGTGAATGCGCTCATGGTTCAGTGGAAGATGCAGATACAATAATTCAGCACTCTCCCACACACTGAATTGATGTTGATAGCTAGCCTGCTAGCTGTAGGCTACCAGTCTGCCCTGACCAAGAACACCATACGTCATTCGCCGGCGCGGGACCCCCAAGCAGATCTGTACTGACACCGATGAGGAAGATGGCTAGAGCATGGGGTTAGGTGCCTCCTTTAGTCAGTTAGGGCCGGGGCTGTAAGATTGCAGCAGTCACCACTCATCAGCCTGTTTCCTGCCTTCGGCACGTCGCTGGGTGCTGGGGCTGTTTTTGTTCCTCCACCATTCCAACGCAGGCGTGATTGCCCGGGGTAGTTGGAGGGTGCCAAAGCTCAGACCCCGGGGGAGGGTCTCGCCCGTCGGACGAGTTCAGTATTCAGTGTCTATTTAATGTTAGCAGTCTGTTATATGTTAGTCCTACTCTTTTTGTGTTATGTTTTTTGTGTGTGTGTTAATGGTGTGGGGAGCCAAGGGGGGAACGTTACAGAAAAGAATGTATCCATTTTTTCCCAGTGTAGGGTCTCTTGTTTGTGGTTTCTCCATTTCCCTTAAGTGTGATTAGGTGATCACGGTAATTGTAGTACGCTGTGTATTCTGATGGTGTATTCAACTGGAAATATTCAGACTTCCGAGATCATTTGAATACACCATGAAGCTTGTAGTGAAGTGTGTGACCCCACGTATAGTGTGGTGTAGCATGTCTTTTATTTTAATTTCAGTGCTGTTTGTCTTCTTGAAGTGGGTTCTTCTGAATCCCTGGCAGTCCCCAGCCATTCACCCTACTCTTCCTGTGAACAACTCCTTTGAATCCCTGGCAGTCCCCAGCCATTCACCCTACTCTTCCTGTGAACAACGCTTTTAGTCCCCCACATTTTATGAATTGCATATGTAAGGTAAAGATTGAGTTTTGATGCTTCTAGATGCTGTGTTGTGTGGTGATTATTCCCGAGCCTCTGACACCAGACCATATCAGTTTATTAAAGGTGGTGGCAGCATTATGCTACCCAGGTAAAACAAAATGAAGGTTTATTACATTAAAAAATAATGAACCATTGTTGCTATCATATTGTGATCGTAAAATAGTTCATAGAGATACAATTGTGGAGTTTTAACACTTTCAAACGGTATATTGTGTGACCAGATTGAAAATTTCACCGTAAAAAATGCAATGAATGCAACTAAACTAAACCACTTCTGGTGCCAGTTAAGAGGTTAACTGAAAATAATGCAAATGATCTACTAGTGAGAATTTTTGCAAAAATATTTTTTAAATAATCAAAACAGTTAAAGAATTCACAAAGTAAGTCAAACTGGAATTGTCATTTTTATTGACATTTACCAATAATGCAAAGCGAAAGACACGCTCTTCCAAAGTTTGAAGAGAGAAACTTGAAATCAGATATGGTAGAGTAATACAATTCTAAGTGAAATGTGTTATCTTAAAAAAGTATGGCAGAGGGCGGAACCCTCATGAAAGATTAACTGAACTCTCAATTGATCAGTTGCATAACACTCCAAATGTAATCACTCAGACAGAACAAAATATCTTGAAAAAATCACTCACAAAATCAAAATGGTTGTAACTAGAATTGAATGTCACTGATTTGCTTTGTATCATACTACTTTGTATCATATTTTAAAGCTTAGCATGTGCATGTGCATTTGAATTGTATAAAATTATCCATAACACTTTGTCATCGATAAAGATACATTTGTGAATATTAAAGCCTTGCATTTCAGCCTTGTTAAATTTAAAAAGACATTCTAAACATAAAATAACTGATTATGAGTAAATATCGGATTACACAAGTATTGTAATTACATACAGTATGTATGATAAAAATTTAAACAGACTTCACATTGAGTAGTATGCCTATGACTGATGTTGGTCAGGGTATTGGGAAAGGTGTTAAATGTATGGTGTTTTATACAATGGCATTTCAGACTTCTGCTTTTGAAGATGTATTCAGTGGCAGAGATGAGTGCTCCCTTTCCACTGCTCTACCCTCCTGAGCCCATTCAGTTTTTCTTCAACGAAGGAAACTATGGGTTCAGTCGCAATCCCATTACCAGCCATACTTATGTGTATTCCTATCAATAAAGATTATTTAAAATTTCAATTGGAGGGTATGGGTTAGTGAAGAAAAATCAGAGAATATAAGAAGGGGAATGCAATGCTGTTAGTTTCAGAAGGTCGCTGACTCTATCCTAGCTCACTCTGGGAATGGATAATAATGGTCGGGCCGCGCTTCGCGGATGGTGATTTCCTTCTCATTGTACACTGGCGGCAATGGGCTGCTGTACAGACTGGCTATCACGAGTGCCTTCATGACTTTTCTCGGAACGAAGGACTCAGTCCATGTCACAGTGCCGTGTGCGATAATCTTTCTGTAATACAAACACATGCAGGTTACTGTCAGCAGACTACAAGGGGAATAGGGTAGTAAGGTGGTTCAGTCATTCATTAAAACACTACCAATGGATTGAGTTTCTGGTGAAACACAGTATGCTTTTACAAGATGTACAGTTTGTGGCCTATTGCAGTGAAATGTAAATAATTTAAAGAACAACACTATCGATAAAAAAAAAATATTAATTGCTGACATGCTATACCATCACCGTTATACTGCCACCATTGCCTGCTCCTGGCAATTAATCATGTACGAACACCCACCCATAGGAAACCATTGTAGTTCTACTCTGCTAAACCGCCCACTGCTGTCCACCATTCCACCACCACTCTGACATGTTTAAACATATAAAAGTACATTATTTACAACCTATACCATCAGGGAAAAAACAATAAAGTAAAATGGTGACTCACAAATGCACACGGCTAACACCAGCAAAATAATTATAATTATAATAATGAATAAGTGTGAATTGGTGCATCTAAAATACCTAAACTTGACAACAACAGATTCTACAGTATGTTTGAAAAATAAGTGACTTAGGTTTGATTAAAAAAAACAGCTTCTCACAAAGATTTCTATGTGGTTCTCTACTGTCAGCCAAGGAAATGTTCCAGTTAGCTACTAAGTTTTAAAAGAACAGGCTTTTGAATTATGCAATTTGCTTGAGAATTTATGTGGTATTTTTTGCACTGTAATTAAAGCCACACATCTGATTATAAAAAAAATTACAAGGATATTCATTATCATCACTGAGGCAAAAAGTGAGCATTGAACAGAAACTATAAACACTTCCCATTCATAAAAAAATTCAACAAGTTTTTTCATGAACATTTGTTACCTGTATGTTTTAGCTCTGAACACCCAAACCCCGGCAATTTCCAAATGTAAGTATGCGTCATACAGATCGTATGGAGAAGAATTTGTGAATTCAACCTTGATAGTCATCACCTGCTCCACCAATTGGTCGCCAGGCACCTGTAAAGAGAATTGTGACAGTTTGCTAAAGTTCAGACTATCATCTTTAATCTAAAGGTATTTACATCCATATCCAGTGATCCATGTAGGAATTACAGCCCTTTTAATACAGTGTCACCCCATTTTAAGGGACGTGAAGTAATTGGACAAATTAACATAATCTTAAATAAAGTTGTCATATTTAGGACTTTAGGACTGTTCATTCGATGACTGCCTGAAGTCTGTGACCCATAGACATCACCAGATGCTGGGTATCTTCCCTACTGATGCTCTGCCTATTTTGGAGCCAGCTTTAGTTCCTGTTTGTTTTGTGGGACTTTTGCCCTCAGTCTTGTCTTGAAGAGCTGTTTCTCATGACTCATTTTTCAATAGAATAGAGTTCAATAGGAAAGAGTTCAATAGGAAAATGAGTCAGGAGAAATAACTCTTAAAGTGATGCATCCATATCTACTGCATACCTGGCAGCAGAGTAAGGGTTTGAGGCTCGTTTGATACCTCAGACCCATGATGACTTACAGCCATTTAGCCAACCATGGGTTCCATACTATTCTCGTGTAATTTACAGCTTAATCTAGTCCCACCCCCCCCCCAATTCCCATAGAGATCCATTCAAATGCAGAGAGGTTATAGTATCGCTTGTAAGAGTACCTGAAAATAAGATATCAAGAGTCTTTTGATATACTTTTATACCCAGTCACGATAGCATCCCCTGTTTACCTGTGGAATGTTACAAATAGGTGTTTTTTGAACTTCCCAGTCTTCCCCCCCCCCAACTTCTTTGGAACTTGTTGCAGGCATCAAATTCAGAATTAGCGTATATTTACAAAAATCAATAAAGTTGATAAGGTAAAACATTAAATATCTTTTCTTTGTACCGTTTTCAATTAAATATACTTAAAATAAATTTTACAGATCCCTGCTTTCTGCTTTTATGTGCAAATTACATACTGTCCCAACTTTTTGGGAATTGGGGTTTGTATAAAAAGGGCTGTAAATCCTAAATGCTTTACCCCATATGGATTTCAATACTCTTAAAGTTGACAGTCTGCATTTTGGACAGAGCCACACACTCATACTCACTCACACACACGTACACACACAGGTTTTTTAACCCCTCCTTTTTTAACATGAGCCAAAAATGAATGGTTACATTTCTTGAACCTCATAATCCCCATCTTTTCTGTTAGGTAACCCATAGCAGTTTGTTTTCCAAGAGTCAGAATTACTGATTTTTGTCATTTGTTTTTGTTTGGATCAGGATACCGACTTTACCATGACTTGTGTTGTCTGTAGATTCATCGTAAAAAAACACAGTGAAAATTTCACTGGAAAAAAAACCATTGAATGCAAATAAAATAAACCACTTCTCAGTCCTCCTCTGTCTGTTGCTAGTTAAAGGGTTAATGCAGGTGCAATCTTTTGTCCCCCCCCCCCCCCTCCCTCTCAGAGGGCCTGAGAACCATATTCTGGAGAGAACCCTGATATATACTGCATATACGTACATTTTGCCCATTTTGGTACTCCATACCTTTTCAATCAGCAACATGCAGAATTTAAATCTAAATGGGATATACTGTAAACCCACTGAAAGATTCATTGATTCTGGAAAAACAATCTGGAATTGTGAAGATTTATGGGCCACATTTAAAGCCTAAATTTACGGAGACACTTAACAAAACCGTGACATGGACACAGATCAAAGAAGGAGAAAGTGATTTTTTTGTCACCGTGATAGTCAGCTTGGGAGTATCCATTTTTACCACTTTTGTGGTAATGATGGCCTTGTTGGTCTCTTTGACATTCCCAACAATGTAGAATAGAAGCATGCCCTGGTCCACAAGTTGTTCCCTGTATTCAGAAGCATCAATGGCCAGGGTTTGCTTTGCAGCTGTAACGCAGAACGGGCACATATGTGAGGGGAATTGTGGGGATGATGACAGGTGGCAGATGAGACCAAACACAGAGCCCACGAGAACATGAAAAGCAAAACATCTGACAGAAGTCAGGAGGACATGTTGTTAGAAAACACACACAGAAGATTTGTTTGAACAGATCATTTGGGTGAATGGTGGGTAATAGCAAAGTAGGTTAAATGCGCCTCCAGCGTCCCATGGTATCCGCCATCTTCTCCTAAGAGAGACAGGTTTTTCTTGTCCCTGGCACATACCTAATTGTAGCATCACACACCGCTGCTGTATCTGAGTGAATTCTGTGTTGCATTGCATCGGCACCTCTATCTCCAGCTACATGGAAATATCCTGACGAATGCATGAATTCACCAAGGAGAGGGTAATACTAAATCACTTTTCATGCAAACTAGCTACTAGATATCGATTGAATTTTGTCAAGCATTGTCTCTGGCAAAATGCAGCAAAAATGTCTTTTAGAAACATCGCATCCACACTGCACCATAACATGAAAAAAACACTATTTATTATATTATACTGTATACTAGCCAAAATGGCAACCCTCATTTACCTAGGTGTTTTCATTTTCTGTCATACTACCTGCATATGACAAGTGAAAATGTATGTAATATATACTGTTCATATGGATGACATCAACATTTTTTCAAGTTTATAAAAGCAAAGGATATGAATTTGGTGCTACACTGATGTTTGGTTCTACATTCTAATTGTCCAAATATTTAAAACACAAAAAACATACAGTGAACAATAGCTTGGTGTGCACACCCACAATGAAAACTTGAATACATAATCAAACACGTCACGTCAAACGATATTTCTGTTTGGAGATTAATTTCTATTTTACAAGTTCAATGACTTGTATTGCGGAATAATTCTGTGTAACTCTTGACATTGAAAACATTTAATAAACATGCAATTTACAGTAACTGAAATAGTCTTCTAAGAAAGAAGCTTCTTGTATCAGAGACATATAAACAGAAATCCAACCCACTTTCCCAGCCTGTCAATGCCGCCTGCAGGTTCTGGAACTTGAACTGGCTGCTATGGACACCAGTGTAGTAGACCACGTTGCCGCTGATGTAGAGGTCGATGGTGCGAGTAGAACTGCTCCGGTTAGTCAAGTTCAGGGTCAACTTGAAGCCTTCATATACATGCGCGGGTGACACATCGACCGTCATCTCCACGTCTGAGGCGGGGCCAAATAGCCCTGTGCGTTTGCACCCGTACTGCGCTGCATTCTTCACGGTCATTTCCGATTCCACTGTGCCTGTGTGGCGGCCAGACCAATCAGACAGGTTAGTTATAGTGGATTGGCAGCACTGTGACACAGCAGGAATTACACATTAGGCCATGTGTTAAAATCCTTGTTGATGCTCTTCTTTTTTAAATTTTTATTTACACTTGAACAGAGTTTTTCACCTAGATTTCCAGAACAAAGCCAGCCTCTGCTTTACGTCTTTCTCTATTTTTTAAGCATATTTTGACTTTACATATATATTGACCTTACTTTCACTGTTACCGTTAGCTTTATGTCTGTCTTAATTTGTACATTTCTAAGATGGAAAGTCCTTTGAGCACACTGTATGATGAAAATCACTGTTTTTTTCTAGTATTTAACCAGTATATGCATGGGCATGCAGACCATGTTTAAGTCACCCATGACCATTCCACTTCCTACTTACCCTCTGGGAATTTGTACTCATGGGTGATGTCTGCAAGTCGTCTGCTACCGACTGCTTTGGTCACCGTCCTCCAGCCCACAGTTGTCTTGTCCACAAAAATCACTTCCAGCCTTCCACTTGGCCCAGGTGCATGGAACACAATGTCACTGTTCACCTGGAGAGATCAGAAAAATATACTTAAAAGTATCCAGTTTCTGTCAGGCAAGAACACCAAATAAACATATTCTGCTTACTACATTATAAGCAGTTGGTTTTACAGTATTAGAAAGGGTTCACTGCAACATTCCACCCAATAGCAGCGCTGATGGTTTTTAATAAATAATAGTAAGTTATGTGCACGTTATTTACCGGCTGCAAAATGGTATGATGTGCATATACCGTAGCTGTAAATATGCAAAATAATTATCTTTAGCATGTTTGTCTGTGATGCTGACCCAGCTGTGATAGCAGTAATTAAGTATCTCAAGTATCTGCATGACTCCACCAGAACAACCAGCTTGACCCCCATCAGTCCGGCTTCAGAACCGGACATTCCACGAAAGCTGCTCTTCTGGCCGTGACTCCATTGCTAGAGCCTCATCCTCTGTCCTGATTCTACTTGACCTGTCTGCGGCGTACGACACGGTCAACCACAAACTCCTGATCTCCACACTCTCTGAGATGGGCATTTCTGGGACTGCCCTCTCCTGGTTTGTATCGTACCTCACTGATAGATCCTACCAAGTTTCTTGGAAGGGTTCTGTCTCTGCACCCCATCTCCTGTGTACAGGAGTCCCGCAGGGATCTGTACTGGGTCTTCTGCTGTTCTCTATTTATACAAAGTCTCTTGGTTCAGTAATTAATTCACATGGCTTCTCATACCATAGTTATGCTGACGATACTCAACTCTTTCTCTCTTTCCCTCCCTCTACCAAACAGGTGAAGGAGAGGATATCTGCTTGTCTGGCCGACATCTCTGAGTGGATGACTACCTATCACCTGAAGCTCAACCTCGACAAGACAGAGCTCCTCTTCATGCCATACAAGACCTCCCCACTACTTGACCTCTCTATTACCGTTGATGGGACCATGGTGGCTGCCTCCCGCTCTGCAAAGAACCTGGGGGTGGTCCTGGACGACCAGCTGGACTTCAAAGACCACATCAGGGTGACGGCACGGTCCTGCAGGTTCCTCCTGTACAACATCAGGAGGATTTGACCGTACCTGACCACCTACTCCACCCAGCTTCTGGTCCAGACTATGGTCACCTCACGCCTGGACTACTGCAACTCCCTGCTCACAAGCCTACCAGCCTGCGCAATCCTGCCTCTTCAATTGATCCAGCTGCCCGGCTTGTATTCAACCTCCCGAAATCTTCACATGTCACTCCACTGGCTGCCAGTTGCAGCCAGGATCAGGTTCAAAGTTATGAACCTGGCCTACACTGGCCTACACTGCATTACAATAAAATACCTGCAGGACTTGATCCAGAACTATGATCCTGCTCGACCACTTCGCTCATCTACAGCAGGGCGACTCGCACTTCCCCCCCTCCGTGTCAATGGTGCTCGCTCATCCTGACTGTGGAGCTTTTCCACCCTAGCTCCCCAGTGGTGGAACGAACTTCCCATTCCCCAACGTTCTATGCCAACCCTGCCTGCGTTCTGTCGTGGCCTGAAAACACACCTTTTCAGACTCCACCTAGACTGATGCTTATCTAGGACCTCATGGTACTTGTTCTTGTTGAAGCTGTGTATTGAAGTTTATAATATTTTTAGAATAAAATTGTAGAAGAGCTGATTAACCCAGTTTACTGTGAACTGCATTCAATGTTCATTACTAAGGATATCTGCTACTTTATGGGAAGAATGTGCTTTATCTTATCTGTTCTGTAGTTACTTTGATGACGTTTCTGTATGCACTTACTGTATGTCGAATTGGATAAAAGCGTCTGCTAAATGATTGTAATGTAATGTAATGTAATGACAGAAGATAATTACTGGGAAAATAAAACAAGACTCCCTGCAGGAATGCAAAGCCGCACACAAACGCTAATCGAAACATTTTTTTTTGTATAACTGGAAATCATAGTAAATAATTTAATAAATGGGTACTATTTTTTAGGGGTTGTTTGTTTGTTTTGTGTTTTTTGAACTTCCCAGTCTTTTTTTTTGCCCCTGTCCCATCTTTTTTGGAACGTGTTGCAGGCATCTTGATATCTTGATATCCTATTTCCACTATTATTGGCACCCCTGGTAATGATGAGTAAAAAGGGTTATAAAAATTCACCGTTTCATGAATTAGCTTAATGTCACACCGGAAAAATCCAACCTTTAATTGAAGTAAATTCATTATGAGAAAAAAAAATCCTTCATCAAGAAATTTATATTTTTAACAAAACTACATGTGCGACAATTATTGACACCCCTGCATTTATATATAGAATAAAGTAATAATTTTAAATATTTGGTCGCATATTCTTGGTCTGTGACCCAACAACATCAAAAGACTCTTGATATCTTATTTTCTGGTACATTACAAGCGATACTATAACATCTCTGCATTTGAATGGATCTCTATGGGAATTGGGGGGTGGGACTAGATTTAGCTGTAAATTATGCTGGAACAGTATGGAATACATGGTTGGTAAAATGGCTGTAAGTCATCATGGATCTGAGGCATCAAACGAGCCTCAAACCATCACTCTGCTGCCAGATCAGATGTACAGTAGATATGGATGGATCACTTCAAATTTTCCTATTCAACTCTGTGGAAAAATAAATCAGGAGAAAAAACCCTTCAGATAAATACAGGGATAGCTGCTACTTCATTCTTCCCATAAAGTAGCAGCTATCCCTGTATTTCTGGCAGTAGAGTGATGGTTTAAGGCTTGTTTGATACGTCAGACCCTTGATGACTTACAGCCATTTTACCAACCATTCCATACTGTTCCAGTGTAATTTACAGCTAAATATAGTCCCACCCCCCAATTCCCATAGAGATACATTATAGAGAGACATTATAGTATCGCTTGTAAGAGTACCAGAAAATAAGATATCAAGAGTTTTTTGATATTGTTGGGTCATGGCATGCAAAGAATATGCGACCAAATATTTAAAATTATTACTTTATTCTATATATAAATGCAGGGGTGCCAATAATTGTTGTTCTTATAATGAATTTACTTCAATTAAAGGTTGACCTTTTTTCGGTGTGACATTAAGTTAATTCACCAAACAGTAATTTTTTTTATAACTCTTTTTACTCATCTTTACCAGGGGTGCTAATAATAGTGGAGGGCACTGTATATATATGTAAAAGAAAATTTACAAATCACTGCTTTCTGCATTTTACATACTATCCCAACATTTTTGGAATTGGGTTTGTAGATATAGAGACACAGAGCAGGAACACTGTGGTGTGATTTAGATATAGAGACACAGAGCCGGAACACTTTGGTATGATTTAGATATAGAGATAGAGCAGGGACACTGGGGTATGATTTAGATATAGAGACACAGAGCAGGAACACTGGGGTTTCATATATACGTATATAGAGACACAGAGCAGGAACACTTTGGTAAGATTTAAATATAGAGATAGAGCAGGGACACACGGGTATGATTTAGATATAGAGACACAGAGCAGGAACACTGGGGTTTCATATATACGTATATAGAGACACAGAGCAGGAACACTTTGGTATGATTTAGATATAGAGACACAGAGCAGGAACACTTTGGTATGATTTAGATATAGAGACACAGAGCAGGAACACTTTGGTATGATTTAGATATAGAGACAGAGCAGGAACACTTTGGTATGATTTAGATATAGAGACACAGAGCAGGAACACTTTGGTATGATTTAGATATAGAGACACAGAGCAGGAACACTGGGGTTTCATATATACGTATATATATAGAGACACAGAGCAGGAACACTTTGGTATGATTTAGATATAGAGACACAGAGCAGGAACACTGGGGTTTCATATATACGTATATAGAGACACAGAGCAGGAACACTTTGGTAAGATTTAAATATAGAGATAGAGCAGGGACACACGGGTATGATTTAGATATAGAGACACAGAGCAGGAACACTGGGGTTTCATATATACGTATATAGAGACACAGAGCAGGAACACTTTGGTATGATTTAGATATAGAGACACAGAGCAGGAACACTTTGGTATGATTTAGATATAGAGACACAGAGCAGGAACACTTTGGTATGATTTAGATATAGAGACAGAGCAGGAACACTTTGGTATGATTTAGATATAGAGACACAGAGCAGGAACACTTTGGTATGATTTAGATATAGAGACACAGAGCAGGAACACTGGGGTATGATTTAGATATAGAGACACAGAGCAGGAACACTGTGGTATGATTTAGATATAGAGACAGAGCAGGAATACTGGGGTATCATATAGATATAGACACAGAGCAGGAACACTGTGGCATCGTATACATATATAGAGACACAGAGAGCAGGAACATTGGGGTATTATATAGATATAGAGACAGAGCAGGAATACTGGGGTATCATATAGATATAGACACAGAGCAGGAACACTGTGGCATCGTATACATATATAGAGACACAGAGAGCAGGAACATTGGGGTATTATATAGACAACGCTATTTACCTCTGCAAACACAAACCGTGCATCAAAAGGGTAACATATCAGACCGTGTTTTACTGCCTCCACAGATGCAGGGCCACACCTATACAACCCTGTTGACAAAGAAGGAAGCTGTTCAAAAACAAATGTAATGCATAACTCAACATAAATCATAAATCAGCTACTTTGACAACCACTATTTTCTTCACTACACGTCTGCAGATAGAAGATTAAATAGAGATTATACAGGAACCCCTTGTGACAACCCAAATTTCCCATAGTGTCACCTAGGGAAGGAGTAGTGAAGAGGAGGACATATTTCTGTTGCTGAGATTTGAGGCAGGAGAAGTAGAGAACGGGACACCTTTAACTAACCCTCTTGCCTTCTCATTCATACGTGACTCTTTTTGTCAATCAAACGCTTGTGACCTGCCTGCAGTCATCGATGGCAGTTCAGCTGCCATGGAAGAAAACACACCTAATTCAGCCGGCATGGCTACACACATTTCAAAAGATGCATGTGCTAGTGTGTGCCTCTTCTGCATTGAGGGAGGATTGTGCGGGAATGGGACGGGCCAAAAAGTATGACTGGGACTTTCAAATACCCAGATTGTATGAACCGGATTTAATGTAATGAATGGAGGTGACTAACCATCGCTGGTCTCCTGGGGAGTGGAATCCACCACTTGCCAGCCACCTAAGCCACTAGGCAGGTCACCTCTGTCCAAGTAACACTCGTTCCAGCAGTGGTAGTTCCTGTTGAGGTAGCATCCACGGCTCAAACATTTGAACACTTAAGTGAAAGAAACTTACAGTTTTTGGACCTTGAAGCCACCCTTTGGTTACACTTTATTTCAGAAGTCATTCAACTAAAGGCTAGGACACTTTGAAACTACAGTATATGCATTTATCAAGCAGGTTGAACAATGAAGCAACCTGCTTGATAAATGAAGCAAGTCCATTTTTCTTCTAATAAATATCTTGCCAAAATATTTTTCATCATTCACATTTCATGCAAAATTCAGCTGTGGCCTTACACTCAATTTATTTTAATGAAAGTTCTTGCTGGCCTATCAGTGTGGAGAACATAGTTTATGTCTATTTTTTTCCATTCATATTTTCAGTCGTTTGTTCGTGAGTGATTTTTGCATCTTGCTACGCATACATGAGTTATTCAGGACCCACACACACCTAAAATAAATTGTAGCAAGAGAAATCTCCACTTAAGTTATTCTTTCACTGTTAGGTATCCATGACCACATTTTTGTTCATAAAAAAAAAAAGTTATTCAACATAAAAAATGTTAAATGATGAATACAATAAAAGCGTACCAAAGGGAATCCTTGGTTCTTCTTCGGTCAAATTCATATGTGCTTGTGAGAATGATGTCAGTTTTTAAATTGCCATCGTTGTCATGGGCAGATCTAAAATTGGTGATGACCCTGGCTGGGATTCCCAAACAGCGCAGAACTACAGTAGAGAATCAAAAACACAGAGTTAGGTACATAATATGAATTTTAAAATGAATAATCTTTTATGCGACTTTATCTCCATTCCCACAATATCACGTAATATCAGAAAGGCGAATCTCGTTGCTAATCCTTTCTAATTTTATTGACAGTTCTACTGAAGACAGATTATCAGTCTTCCATGTAAATGAGGCTATGTATACATTTGAAATGGCAACATTTTAAAGAGCTATTGCAAAGGGACAGTGCCTTATCTGCTCCAGTCTCCCTCTTGGTGATTCTAATAATACAAGTGGGATTATAAAATTTGCACTGGTGTGAGAGGCATTATAACAATATATTGAATCTTTTAAGTGCTTTTTCACTTAAAAGAGGTTTCTGATTTATATCTGCAATGGAGATAACTGGACTTCCTATGTGCCCTACCAGTCAACATAGAAATAAGGTATACATTTTCTGTTCACTTCCAAAGCATATAAAATATGACAATATTTTGACAATATTTTAAAACGGATAATATTTCCATACTTTAAGAGAGAGATTGAATAGAATGGTTGGCTGCCTCTTTTGTTTTACCTTTCAAATTAAATTATCAACCATTATCACCATCAAAAAATGATAAACTGCAACAATTCTGAATATTGAAAATACTGTACAGGCCTGCTTGCTTGAAATTCAAGTATAGATAGACATTGAACACATTGGCCTGGATTCAATCAACATTAGTCCTTAGAAAATAAATGTGTTTTTATTTTTTATTTATTTGTCTGTGAAGAAAAAATAAAGTCATGGCTAAGTGCAGATATTGATTGCCACTGTATAATATCCTATTCTAGCCCTGATCCTAGTTACAAATAGTTACATATGGTGGCATAGGAACATACCTGTAGTTACGCCCCTATTTGAAAGTACAAGTTTGTTTGAAGTATTTACATCATTTTGTTTACATATTTGGTCAAGGGATTTAAACTGTAAACTTGTGCAAGTCCTGGCTTAAAACCTAAGCCACAAAAAAACATTAATAACATTGTATTTTATGTATTTGGAAACGCAGGCAGAGAGAGACATGGATTGCTATTGCATATTGCATCGCGTATGGCTTTATTAAGACGCAACACATTATGCATTAGCAATCAGTGTCCTGATCAAAGCAGACCACATAAATTGCTTGAAATACAGCGCTCACAGGTGTTGAAGACTCCAGCATAGACCCAGCATTGCGCGTATCTGACAGGGTGCTTTTTTCGGTGGTACTGTCGGAAGATAGCTGGGCTGCCTATCCAGCTGAGGGGTGGAGTTCCTCCTTTATATTTCCCACTCCAGTTCCCAACCAGAACCCCATTGTCGTCCTGAGAGTTCATCTGGGGGCATAGACAAGAAGTGTGTGTTTATGTGTGTGTGTGTGTGTGTGTGTGTGTGGGGACATTAAAAGAAGCCAGGATAACTGTGAAGAAACCTGAAAAACATATGTCAAGATTAGGGGCAGTCATGTGATTATCCGAATAAAAATGTAATGATATGTGACGTTCGATACATCACTAGAGGTATCGAAAGAAGGAGCACTTGTCCAGAGGGGGTTACTAAATAATGCATGTGCACTGTGTCCAGGATTCAGTTTGGATTCAGCTGAATACTTCAGTTTTGAAGGCTGCTGGTTATTGGGAAAGCCGAAACCTGATATGACGACCCTCATGCCTGTGTGGATTTTAAACCTAATCGGTTCCTTTGGCAGGTATAGGTTTTCTGCAACAGTCAACTGTGAAACATTCAAAGTGTGACAATATTTTACAGTAAATGAGGGTGATCAAGCAGCAATGTACAATTTTCAGAGATTTTAATTGGTTTTGTTGCCAGGAATTCAAATTAAATCTATGTTTCTGTAGTTCCTGTAGCTGCAAACAGGTGGGACTGCTGTGATTAAGTGGCAATTATTTCAATTGACAGACCTTTGATGATGAGTTTGATGCTTTGCAACTGGGTAATGTAGTAATATCCTACAAAATCTGGATCATCATGCTAACACAAGGGCTTTTCTTACCCGTTTATGTTTTAAGTGCTGGAGTTCCCCAAGGTTGTGTTAAAGTCTCATTAAATATTCAAATGAAACAAGCTTGAAAATAGATCCACATGAGTGACATATTTCCAGAGTGGCTCATGGCTTGAATATATTGTTTTAGATTTCAGCGTCAACGTGAATAAAGAAATATACCTCAGAGGAAAGCAGGGAACAAATGTAGATATTCACAGCTTTTAGCTCACTAACACAAGAGGGCAGGAGGTTGAACATGTACTGAGGGACCGAGGGTCCAATTCAGGGGAAACTGCAGTGGCCACATGTATAAACAGTGCTGAGCATTAAAGCATTAAACTATTCCAATTACAAGACACGTACAAACAAGCAATGGCAAGATCATTTTTCTTGATGACTGCACTTACCCCCTGCATTAATCAGACTCAAAATTCCAGTTAAATGGACACATGCCTATAAAATAATTTCACTCATCTACCATTTAAATTCTGAAGGAATCATTATTTTGATTTCAGATACGAGTGCTGGATTTGTTTTGGTGCGAAAGTTATGTTGCTTTGCAAGAGGCACTATATGGCAGTTGTGTTACTTGCTTGTCATGTCTATACATTTAAGATGGCTATGCTTATTATTAGTCATTAATAATAGTTACTCATATAATATGTGTTTACTGTATGTGTTAGGTGGTATACAGTATATACATCATAGATATAGAAGGTTCTATATCTATGATATACATGGGGTATAGGGGATGGGGTGACTTTCTTGTATAATACTGAGGATGATAGGCTTCTTGCATTGTGATTGATGGAAGGAGATAGAAAAGGGTTGCTAACGTTATAATGCACTCTGTTGGATAAAAGAGCCGACAATTAAACCAGAACGAACTGTAATGAACGAGACAGGCTTGCAGAGCATGGGGGGTATTACGAGTCGACGTTTCAGATAGTGTAATTGCGGTATAAAGTGCTGTACATTTCTCAAACCAATTGTACCAGACAATAAATGATCACTGAATTTTGAAAGGAACATCGCGATGTGCAAAACCAATGGTAGGACTGTATATTAATTTCATATTTAGTTGCAAATATTGGTAGTAGAATACATGGTAGAATGAGAGAATACTTTCACATGTTTATTTTGCATTTGAGTTAGCAGGGCTTTTCACAGCTTTTCTGGCATACGATCAGCCGATTGTTTGGTTTATCTTGTTGCTATGACGGAATTCAAATTTTATACGATGAATAAATATATTTATGAACTAAAACATAGGCTATTGTGCACTATGTCACGCATGGGTAGGTATAGACTGGGTGGGGGGGTGCTTGTTAAATGGACTTGCTAAAGAAAAATAGTTACACTTAGAAACTACGCATTGGCCAGAAATCGTCGCGAATCGTCTACCAATAAAGTTAAAACACAGTGCTTGTGTTTTCCACTAATAGTTTGGCTGCAGGAGCAACGAATGTCTCAGTTGAGCAAAAAGGTCTCGCCGGTGAGACCATCTGAACACAGGGGTTACTGGGCAATAAAGTAAAGTGGACTAATAATTGGTTAGCAATGGGCTATTCAGTTGGGTTCTAGGCTATCATGAAGATTAGCCATTGACAAACTCATCGAATAAGCCATTGTATTTGACATGCGAGTACACAGCTCTCTTGTATCTATGCAGCTTCACATTGGGTTTGTTAGAATGAGCTACAATCAGAGGAGTGAAGGATTAAGCCCCTGATTAAAGGAAATGCAATATTGCTGCCATTTATTCCAAACCAATAACCAATAGCATTGCTCTACATGAAATGCACCAGGGTGCCCAGGCTGTACACTGGCCCTTTTACAGAATCCCTTAAGAACATAATTAATACACCAGAAGGTAGCCAATGAGCTTTTCTGTCTCATCTAAACAAGGGTAAATAAGGTTCAGGCCAAACTTTGGCCACATTTCACACTCTTACAGATGTAATGCAGGGAAGAGTGACACTGATTTTTAAATCATTTGTGTTGAGTAATATTATTGCATTGAGACCATATTATTTCACATGCAAGTGTAACCATCTGCTTATGTTTGCATCCTAGCACCAAAAATACAATCCATGCAAATTTACTTTTATGGATTTTTTGGGATTTTTTATGATGGTGAAAATACTGCCTATAGCTTTTCTATATGTCAGTGTTTACATGACATAGAACAGGGGTGGCCAATTCCAGGCCTCGCGGGCCGGTGTGTATGCAGGTTTTTACTGCCACCAGTTACCACGGTTCAATCAGCTAATTAGTTATACACACAATCACCGATTCACTTGTAAATTACAGAACGATAAAATGCTACAATACACGCATTGACGCATACCGGCACAAGAACATTCATCAGCTGCTTTTCATATCGCGGATATGTAGATTAAAATATCAGATCGTGTAAACGATTGGGCTAATTAAATCATTGTTAACTGGCGGCAGCAAAAACCTGCATACACACCGGCCCGCGAGGCCTGGAATTGGCCACCCCTGACATAGAAGCTCAAACAATCAAATTGCACCCTCTTGATCTGTGATTGGTTCTGCATTTAAAGAATCTTTGCAGTCGGCCAAGATTCAAAATACAATGGGGAAAATGGCTTTAGACAGTACGTGGTCCGCACAATGTGTGGCTTTTGACATTAGACCCATGTCAACTTGCACATCACATCTATTCAGTTGAACATTAATGCAAGATGATGAATAATTGACCCTGTTTTGGTTTTCTATTTGACTTAACGTTTGATGTTTTAATTCATACGTTAGGTAGGATGTGCTATTAAATTTAACATGCAGGTGAAACCTCCTTGCTCAATTCATGACAGAATTTGGTCAAATCAATTTGTTTTCAGTACATCTCTAAGTATTAGTCAGAACAAGTGTCTTATGACATATCAAGGAGGCTGCAGAGGCTATGCTGAACTCACCAGGGCTGAACCCATCCGGACTACGACAACTGGATTTCCTCTGTTGGTGATGGAAATGTTGGAATCATCCAAAATTTCCAGGCAGGCGTTAAGAATTCCTTCCTGAAACTGCAACATAAGATAATATGATGTATAATAGTCATTTGGAAGGCTCAGTATTGATAATAACTAATAGTTTGAGACATTAACAGTATATGTTTCAATACCCAGATGTCTTGTTGCATTGGTTAGCACCCTGGAGGTATTTGAACTAGTCTGCGCAAAGTGTTTGTATTAGCAATTTTGTTCGTATTTTGGCATTCATCAAAGTTTTCGTATCTCAGATTTGTTTGTATGTACGAACAAAATGTACACCTGCTCAGGACCACACATACTGCACCCTTAAATTCAACATGTACACCTGCTCAGGACCACACATACTGCACCCTTAAATTCAACATGTACACCTGCTCAGGACCACACATACTGCACCCTTAAATTCAAAATGTACACCTGCTCAGGACCACACATACTGCACCCTTAAATTCAAAATGTCGCGAAATGTAGCTTCTGAATGTCAATTACAATAGTCCTATGAATTTATTTTTATTTTCAGGTAAATTCACAAAACTAAATGTATAGCCTTTGAAGTGTACAATACAAATGTAATAATTAAGCACTTTAGATTAAGCCTATTAATCAATTGTAGGCTATGAATTTATTTAATTAGACCCATAAGTTAATTAATGCTCCCACTAGACTACTATTTTCTGAATTGAATAAGTGATAAAAATGTAATCTGTTTTAAAGGCTCTGTTCTACACCAGACATATCACAAAGCAAAGTATATGACTGTTGCACAATCAGCTTCAATCAACTCTCGAAATGAAACAGAGAATGGGAGGTTTCCTGTATGCCAGTCAGTAGTATGTCTGTAAAAATAATGAGTGTATGAAGTCATTTCGGCGTGAAGCACAGGCTACCTGACCAAAGTTCCAGGGTACTGGTGCTGGGTTCTCGCCAGTGCCATTGTAAATGCATCCTGCTTGTTCAAGGACGTACTCATTCAGATCCATTTCAGACTGCATGTAAACAGTGTCCGCTGCAAAAAGAAATGTAAAAGGATATTCTTACAGGAAAGTACAAAAGACAAGGATCAGTACTGACTCAAATTTAAGTACAGTGTGTCACACAACATTGTGGCTCAACAGAAAACTTTATTATATTTGTATTCACTTATTATTAACTCCCTAATAACATAAAAATAAGCCATTAAATAATTAGTTCTGTATGTTTTCTTTTGGCTAAGGTTAGTTAAAATGTATGTATCCTTTCAATATATTGTCTTTTTTAATAAATTTTTTTACATTTTTACCAGAAAGGTGTAACAAGAAAAAACCTAAAAACTTGGATGTAACCAGGTGTTGTTGTCCGTTATGTGTAGATTAATTTACTGTTAAAAAATCTTACACTTGGATTTTTTGCCGAACATTAATTGAGATGCATTTGAATGCATGCAATTCTACAGATACACGCAAGTTATATTATTGTAGTGGGGAAGCACATCCTTAACAAAAGGTTATCCTGACAGACAAGAGTAGGGCTGGCATGTTTCACGTGCAGTCTAATAAAGTTCTGTTAAAATAACATTTGAATTCATAAAATTGTATAACATGCTGTCAGTTGTATGGAGACAACTATTCATTTCATTTTTATTAGTTATTTGTATTTAATGTAAATAACATGACCTCGTTTTTTGAGTGGCAGTCTGCTACTAGGGGGCCATTACTGTGCCTGTAAGTACCTGTATTTTCTTAAGAATTTAATACCTACATATAAATTGCAAGCCTTTAAATATTTTTGCAAATTAACATTAACATTAACATAATTACAGTGAATGTTATTAACTGCAGTTAATACAACTCAGTGATATGAAAGGAAGAAGAAGGGTTCCTTCATAATTAATAACAGCAATGCTTATACTTACTGTCTAACCAGGGGTTGAACAAGATGTAGACATCATTTACAGTTCTAGGCTGCCATTTGATTTGATTGTGAGATACCAGGATTCCAACGGTCATTCTGAATCTTCCCACAATGCAGTCTGGAGGTGAAGTGATGTACACTGGGACCTTGTGTTCTGAGATTGCCATCACCTGCATTCTCCAGTCAGTTGCAACTCCCGAAACAGGAGGTAGTATGACTTTGGTGCGCTTGATTTCATTTGCATTGTAACCTGGGAGGAGAAGATTAAATGCTGATTGCCTTCCAATGTACTGTATATTTTAAAAATATATATACTTACCATTATTAAATGCAAAAGATACATTTGATTACTGAAAGTGGGTATATCAAGTTGGTTGAACAGTTCAATCAAAATGCGACTATTTATTTGAAAGGAAATATGTTAAAAGAACTATTAAAAATTCAAAATGTATTTGTTATTTGTGAATGGTCAATGTTTTCACAGTTTTAGAATGTTGTACACTGTACCTGCCAATTTCACTTGTAGCATAATTGATGTAACTATTTATTCAACATAATATAATGTCTTAACACTTTTACATTGAAAATATAAGCACTTTAGAACTCTTTGTTTTGTTTAGAACTGTTGTTACTGCTCCAAGATCGTAATGACTTTCAAATGGAAATGTAACAGGTTATATTGTAACCAGAGTCATTTGTTTGTATAATACTGATGGGCAGTGGTGTAGCCAGGTGTGCATTCACATTCCAAACATACCTGACGATTATCAAAATGGCTGGAGTGGTTTTTGGGTTCCTCATGATTAATAGCCATATATGTAATACATATCTCGGGGGGGTTTCCACCTTGTGATGCTTGTGCTAAGTACACAGGCCATTCTCTATCACACGCCTCTCTCTCTCTCTCTCTCTCACTACAAAGCATCTCATGGAGGTGGGTGTGTGTACAGTTTCCATTTATCTTTGCATTCACATTATGTACACAGGCCATGCCAGGAATTCCAAGGGCAGCGAATTCAACGAATCTGAGATGAATCACAGGGAGATATTGTATTGTATTGAGAGGGTTCCCTCCATAGCCCCTTGCTAATACAAATCAGTATACAGTATAGAGACATACAGTATACATACAGTTCAGTATACAGTATAGAGACATACAGTATACATACAATTCAGTATACAGTATAGATACATACAGTATATTCCAGTTGGTCTTAAGAGATAGTCTTAAGGAAGTTGTTCATAGTTGTTCAGGTTTAAATAATCTTGATCTCATGCAGATCCTGCTTAGTGCATTAGCTCTTCTACATTTATGACATATCCTGAAGTGATGAGGATTCTGACAGCCGGAGGCCCATGTTGCCCCACCGTCAAGCCACATGTGGGATTTCGGTTCATAGGTGATACAAGTATCATGTAGAGAGAACAAGAAAAAAACAGACTCACCAATTTCAAACTTCACATAGATTAAATGCGAGTGAAGGCTCATATCCTGGTTGAAGATGACGTCGATGTTGAACACCTGACCCCTGCGCACAATAAGAACTTCTTCCTCAAACAGATTGGTGTGGTGATCTTCGTTGTTCTGTTTGTGGTTTGTGTACACTTCATCAGCCGCCGGCTCTGAAATCAGCAGAGATGAAAATCAGATCAGGGTTTAAGCCAACTTCCACGATGGGGGTTCCTGAATAGCTCATTATGTAAAGCGCAGGCACAGCCTGAGCCCAGGAGCCTGCATATTACAAGTGGGTTTTGACATTAGTCGTCTATAACTGGCCATTTTCAGCTGCAGGTAATACTTGTTCAGTCTCATATTGGTTGAGCCAGGCCGGTCAATATGTTACCGCCTAAAAGATGGAAAAGGGGGGGAAGAGAGGGGACAGTCAGGTAAAGAGGCAAAAGAAGGAAAAGATGGCGAAAGAAGTGAAAAGAGAGGGAGAGAAGGTGAAACCACTAAATCATGTTGTTTTCCATTACAAACAAGCACATAACTAACCAATTCCTGGCTTTATTGTTTTTGTGGAAAGAAGAAAATATAAGCTTTTAACAGTAGCCTATGTTAGAGAAGAGGTATTTCCAACTTCTGCAACAGGATTCACAAATGGGTGCTGCATTTCAGCATTTCAGCCAAGTAGAATTTGGGAAGAGGTAGCACTTTTGTAAATTACAATTCAACAATTATGAGATTCAATGCTATTGCTTCACTAGTTCAATCAGTAGAATTAGCATTTATATTGGTTTAAAAACTTTGTTATGATACTGCATATCTTGCAAATACTCTTGATTTGCAAATGGTATCACTCATGCTCTGTTCAATTACATAACATTTTTAATGCCCTGATACATGTGTCATCTGTTTAATCTAGCTTAAAGAGTCCCAAGACCATTACTGATACACAATCATTCCTGGGCTTGATTTCTTGGAAATGTTCTTAGGGTGAACACCAGATTTAAGAAATGTTGCAATGAATGATCTGTCTTATTCATTCATATCTTGCTAACGGTCTTTCCAGTCATTTCAATGCTGGAGAACCATTATATTGTTAAAGAAACACAATAGGCACATTTGGTTATCACAGCTAGTACAACTACTGAGTGGGAGTGGGAAGTAATATTTTGTCAAATGTTCTCCATTGGAAATGTCATCTGGTGCCTCAGAATTTGAAGCTGTGTCAATTTGGGGGAAAATACAGTTATAAATAAAAAAATTTCAATAGGCCAAATGGCGATCCTGCTGGAGGACCAGAACTTATTTGCCTTATTTTATAACTGAGATGCAATAAACCTGTAGCTTGGGCTTGATGACATAACTCAGCAGAATAGACCCGTTTTCCGTTCAATATAGCATATTCATTTGAATAGATGGTTCAAGTGCCATTTTGGAGGCAGAAAGTCTTTTTATTTTTTTCTAACGACATTCAAAGGGCACTCAAGGGGCCAAAAGTTTGTTTCCACGGTGACGAGCCATTCAAGAACTACAAAAAAAGATACAATATTAAAAACAAAGAAGAAGAATGAAATGCAGCAGATGAAGATGACAAGAAAGTGTCGGCCCAACATTTATTTAAATACAGATTTTTCCTTTTGAAGTGCTTTTCATGAGAGTCTAAGTTCTGTCTGTTTTGTATTTTTATTTTCATTTTCATTCATGTATTTATTTCCCATATATCATTGCATTCCCCTCTGTTCGTGGGTTGTCCGAGTCTCATCTGTCTGTCTTTGTTTTGTGTTCCCCGAGATTCCACTCTTTGGAATTTGTCTTTGTCATTGCACTATTCGGGTGATTTTGGTACATTCGAGTTTCCTCTGTATTTCGTATTTTGTTTTCTTCCTTCCAACTTAATTAATATTTATATATTATATTAACATATTAATCGTACTAACTGTTAGATTAGATTTAATACTAACCTACTAAGAAACTAACATGTACATAATACTAAACAACTAACTTACTAACATTAGCGATTTCAAATTTTCTACTAACATTACTAATTACTAATTTATCTTGAGTTCTACCTGCAGCTGTCATTCTCCCTCGTTATCCTATCCCTGTATCTATCTGTGATTTCGCATTCTCTGCACGTGTCCACTTCCGCGTTCCTCCCTTTCGAGCTGTGCACTTGTTACCTGTTAACTCCGGGTGTTGTTATAATTGTGTTTATGTGAGATCCAGTCTGTGTTTTACTTATACCCTCATTATTGTTTTATTGGTCCTTGTTACCATCATTGTTCTCACCTGTGAGCTATCTCACCCCCCCCCCCCCTCCCAAGTCTTTGTTTCTGAGTTTTAGTTAGTTTTTGTGTTTGTTTTCCTTGTCTGTTCTTTTTGGTTTATTTGTCTGCTTCCTTGATTGTTTTGACTTCTGCCTGTGTTCTCGCGACCCTGAGTCTGGACTTTTGTTTTTGTACTTCTGCTGTGCCTTCCCGGTTCCGACCTCTGCTTGTTTTTTGACCACTCTTTGGACTCTGTTTTTGTACTGTTGCAGTCATTAAACTTCGGTTTTTTTGTACTCCCTGCCTGCGACTGGGTCCCTTTTCCACCTGAATTTGGAATTGACTTATTTCAGGTTTTTGATTATATTGTGCAGATCTGTCCCATCACTGCAACATGGGTGACCACTGTGTTTTAAAAAATAAATAAATAAATAAATTTAAAAATCACATTTGATTGTAGCATTGCAAAGCCATGCTTCTATGTTTTTACATGTTTTAAATCAACAGTCCCAACAAGCATTTGCCTGTTTAACTTGTGCTACAATAGAGTATATAAATATTACCACTAAACCCCAATTCTATAATATCCACTGAGCAAACAGAGCCAATCTGACTCAATTATCGAAAACATTTTCAATGGGTTATACTTACCAATTGGAAATTGCATAATCCGTGGCTGTGGCGATACCTGTGGCAATTCCGGTGGCAATACCGGTGGCAATACCTGTCCAGTTTGATAAAGCTCTACAAATTCGGGAAACTGTGAATTGTTGTGGGGCACAGGCTCCTGATAGCGTCCCACACTAGTTAATTGTTCAGGAACTGTCTCCATCTTTAGCCTGGAATACAAAAAAAGATGAATTTAGAATGAGTGCAATCTTTTCCTAAATTTGTGGGGCTAAACATATCAAATACAGAAATCATTATTTGCCGTTTGCATTTCAGCTGAACCATGCCAGTCTGTTTCACTCACCCACAGGCCAGTGCTTATTATAAGCCACTCGGTACTAATGGGGAGCTATCAGTGATTGGAAGAGGACTTATATCTTATTGATGGCAACTAGTAATCTGTGGGTGCCTGTCATTGAAACAAACTCATGCAGCAATATTAGGAACTCCCATTTATTTTATTTGGAATGGCTCTTATAGAACGGAAATTACTTTAAGTATTTACTTGATAGACATTCTTGATATTTGAGCATTTTGCTCCGAACAATTAAAGGTTCTGTGCCACAATGGTTTCAGCTGTTTTTTGACACAATGATACTGCGCATACTATATTGTTTATTTACATGGTTTGGCTGCCATTTTGTATTTACTATCAAATGCAGATGTGTTGACTTTTAGACAATGGAGAGAGAAAAAAGGAAAGGAAAAGAAGCAGTAGTAAGTAGAAAAATAATTCAATTAATTGAGAGCGGTGATTAACTGCTGGCACAATTTGCATAAACATTTTTTAAGCATGGAAATTTCCCTTGGAATAAGATAAAAAATATGTACAAAAATGTATCTAATTTTTTTCTAATATTTTTCAAGCATACTGAGATTGGGTGTCTGCATACAGATATAGACAATAGAACATATGGACCATTTACAACGCCTTAAGAATTTTTCTTGATTGATGTAGTGGACATGACCCAAAAAAACATACTTTCATATTTATTTATATAAATATCTATATATAATTTTTATGGAATACAAATCAAGATTATCTCCATTGAAAAGACTGCTATGGAGTACACCCACTAATTTGGCATATACTGTATGTTGCCTATGAGAAAGCCTATTTTGGATTGCATAACTTTTGCTCAGTTAGTTTCTGCAGAAAACCTATGAGTATGATTATGATTTGTTATCATTACCCTTTTTGTAACAAAATTTGGTCATATTTTTTTAAATGTGTGTAAAATCGTATCCATACTGGCATTGCGTAATGTGTTACCCAGTTGAAAAAAAGTTTATACTTGAAATATAATTTTTCAAATTGTACTTTTAGTAATTTTTGTACTATTTATGTACTTTATGCTAAATGTGCAGTGCTTTAAGTTTACTAAATGCACTAAAGTTGTTCAAAAGTAGAACTTAATTTGTATTTAATTGTACTTCAAGTGTGATGTTAAAATGGGACTATTTTTTGTATACTAAGTATATTTAAGTGCACTAACAAAAATTATGATTTGTTGGCTTAAATACACTTGTGGTACAATTTCATTATATCACCAGTGCGTTTGAAACCAACTTTAAAAGTATTACGGTTTATACTACTTTTTCACCTGGGTTACTTTTACTGTTATTGTGCTTTTACTAGACATGTGGAGACCTGCAAGAATAAGGACGTGGTATACAAAATTATAAAAACACACAAATTATGTAGTTACACATCAAGCGTAACTCATTTTCTTGGACCTCCATCTTAGATTGTTGTATTGCGATATCACAAACATGTTGATTGTTGTATTGAGTCAAGTTGTATTATCACAAACAATTGAGGGCTTGATTTACTAAGACCTTTAGCGTGTGCAAAACCTTTTAGCACACCCAAAACCAATAACATGACCAATGATTGATTATGGTATCTGTTTTACACCAATCATTGGTTGTGTTATTAGTTTTGCGTGTTGTAAAAGGTTTTGCTAAGTACGACGCAACATGCAAATGGGCTGAACTTAATCTCTTCATTAATTGTAGGTGTGTCTTGGGCGTAGCATGCAATAAACCAATCAAAATGTCATATCCCATTCCCTTTAAATGCCTGCTTTTCCACCTTGGGGGATTGCATATATGATGGCGAAACGGAGATGCTTGTGCTTGTGTAGTTAAAGCGTGCGAGCAAGGAATAAGCTATATGGATCAAGAGTATGATCTATATTATTCGGACTAATCATTATGACGCGTTTTGATATACACAATGATAATCTTTAACATTAGGGTTTAACACCAGCACTGGTTCCCGGTAATTCCCGACAGTGCTGTTATTTTACAAAATATATGCGGTTAAATTAAATTTTTACTTAAATAACATAATAACTGTGACATGACTTCAGACCAGGTTTGTGGTGGTTTAAGCACAAGCGCTTTCTGCTGGCTCAAGATAGCAATACGCCAAAAAGAATCCTGGCCACACCTCATTTTAAGACCAACCCGCACAGTTGACTTGCTATGGGCGCAAGATTACTCGGTAGTTAAACAACGTGAGCGCTGAGTGCTATAATGACACCTGCCCATGTTGTAAGATAGCAAAGACACTTGCGTTTGGGTTAGCGCCGCTTAGCGCCGGGTGTAGAATAGGGCCCCTATACTTACATTGACTGATATTTTTTTACATTTCTATTACCAATTCATTGCATTTTAATGGTACCATTTGTCATAGATCATGACTTAAATACAACGATATTTGAATTAGACGGTATATATTTTTGGGTCTGAATTGCTCTGTGCATTACATTTTTTTAGAATTGTGGAATTGATAAAAGCACAACCTATCCTGTACTATATTTGTCAGTGTGAAATATTATCCTGAAATCATCCTAGCCTTTAAGTTAAAGAGGAAAATGTGTATCTTTTGTTTCAGGAAGACTGATTTTGATGCATTGCTGTAATTGCCATGTCAGATGCTTGTGAAATCATTAATAAAACCCTTAATTTGTATAATTTGCACACAACTACATAGAATAAAACTCTCCTGGCTTCTGAAATATCAATTTAAATAGTTCAAACGGGTTAATTTAAAACACAATTTTTGTTCATGTAAAATACACTTTGATAAAGATCTACTGATGAAAGCAGTTCCATGGTTTTTTAAAACTGCTCAGACAGCCATTTACTCAACAGACAATTGAATATATCTGAGTACAATTTGTTACAGTTAGAAAGCAAATATGTAAAATAATTTTTTTAAATATTAATAAATTCTATTGTTTGTATTGACAGAATCCACTTTGTTCGCGTTCGTATACATGCTAGCAGACCGTTTTAGCTGCCCTATAGAAGTGACTGGAGAGCGACAAATACCCTCTTCTGGATTATCACCCCAGGAGAGGACAGAGCAACTAATGACCATATTTCACCAACATTTGGACTCATATCATGGCCAGGTAACTACACAAACCAAAGTTCTAGAAGGCTACATTAATTTTGTAGCTATAAACTTTCCTTTCAATTGGCCAATAATCAGACCAGCAGTTAAACTTTTCTCCTTCTGAATGTTTAACTTTCATTGGCTCAAATGAGAAAAAATTGTCCATGTACCAACAATATTCTATTTACTTTAGTACTTATAAGCTCTTATGCAGCTTGTCCAAATAACAGTTTTCACCATAAAGAAAATTGTGAAGGAATCTTATGGAACACAAATTTACTTTAGAAATATAACAAATACAATAAAAGAAACCATGTTGCTATTTACCTTTGTTGAAGAAAGCGCTGGTTCTTTGGTAGAGCTGCTGGTGGAGAATGAGTCTTGGAGAACTTCTGGTTCCTCTATATATTGAGAAAGGGGGAGCACTCCCAGGGTGGAGTTTCTGGTTTTTTGGGGAACTCCACAACCCCTGAGGAGCACCTGACTGGGAGGTACCAGTCATGTGTCTGACCCTTGTCATTTGGCATTTTGATAGTTTGTATTTTGTGAGTGTTTCCTTGAATGGCTGGTGTCAAGTCCACACAAGATAGATGCAAAACAGAGGTGTGAGAAACCGGTGTGTCTAGATTGTGTTCTTTGTTGGATTCAGCCATGTACAATGCGACAGTAAATGACTGAACCATTTGATCCCCTGTGTTCATTACAACATGACCTGTAAACACAGTGGTATTGGTTTCGGGGTGCAAAATGTCGCCACATCTTCAGAGCTGCTTATTTTTAAATGCTGTCAGCTTATTCCATTCTTGCTCTGCTTTTAGTATGAAGTAAAGATGAGGTGACTCCTGAACTGTATCGTAGCCCTCTGCATATCCTCCTGCGATCGACAAAAAAAGTATTTAAAAATTAAAAGTATTTTAATTGTGCCAACACAATACAAGTATACAAGTTTCTTGGATGACAAAAAATGTTGCTGTGAAAATGTTTTCAAAAATATTATTTATTTTATTTTTATTGAAGCATAGTATATGGTTCTTGAGGATAAGACCAGAGACTTAGTTTGCCTACAGGGAACAAAACATACTTGCGGCATCTTAGGAGAATATTTGCTGTTCAACTATTGAAGTCTTATATACAGTACATCTAAAAGTTGTATTTATTGACTCCTTCTAATTTATTTATATATTTATTTTTTCGGGAAAAAAAACATAAAATTCTTTACTTATTTATTTATTTATAAATCATGAACTTAATTTATCTTCTCCAAATTTCCAACCATACAGAGAGGGAGTGCAAAGTGTGTATGTATTAGTAATGTCAATCAACAGAATAATTAATGACTGGCAAAGTCATTCAAATGTTAAATATTTTGACTGATTACAATACAAGAGAGAACCCCAGACACCAGAGCAGTTTACATAATCCAAAAATGTATTCTCATAAACGATTATAATATATACATTAGTGAAATAGGTTTTAAAAATTGATCTTAAGCTGGTGATTCAACTGCATTGATTTGGAACGTTAGAATCGATTACAATAACAATTTCAATAAGGCTATGTGTGGTAAAAGTGACTGCCATTTTGAAGTACGAGTTCAATGTTACTGGCTTTTGTTAATTGTTCACTACAACTTAATCACAGAATATGTTGGCCCTTAAAGAAACTAACAGCTTTTCTGAAAATGGAAATATGGTACTTCTTGAAAATAAATGTGCTGAGAATTTAAAACTCAGTGTACTGTTTTTATTGTCTATATTCCACTAATACTGGGTAAATCAGTTCTTCCAGTCACATTTCTGTATTATTCAATTTAAAATATATAATTCTGTACTAAAATGGATTGAATCATATCAAAATAATCTAATTGAATCCTGGTGAAATGAGAGATTTCATGATGCATCGAATCGTCTCCTTCAGAATCGCAATCAAATTGAATCGTTGCGAGGTAAAGGATTTACACCCCTAATTTAGACCCAATATGAGTTGACTGTGCAATCAGCTACTTTAATTGATCAAATGAGTGCTGAATAATAATCTAAACCAGCAGGCCATGTGTCTGCGCTGAGCTAAAGTCAGCAACCCCTGCTCTAAGGGCTCTCAGCATGCTGACATTTTGGGGAAACAAGAGTGCTCAGCAGAAGTTTGTCGGGTCACCTTGACATTGTAGGGCACAAAGCTTCCTCTTTTGTGCCATGCCCCTGTAGCAAAACTAAAAATAGATAATGACTTTATTAGACAAGATAAACATCCTTCAAGACTGTGCTAATGACATGTCAAAATGTCACTTACAAGATCCAGAGACAGTGCTGACAGAGTAGAAGCACATTTCTCCAGCGCTCTTATCCTATAAGCTTATTTTAATCTATCTATCCTTTGTTAATTACTTCACTGGTTTCCAAGAGAAGGATTTTCTTGTCTGGGTTCTGATCACACCTATCTTGAACAATCATTTCATAACACAGGTGAGCTTTAGCTATTGCCTAAGGGAGAAGTTGGATTTGTTGCAAGGGCCGCACAATACCACGCGAGAGAGCTATACCGCTTGATCAGAGAAGAGGCACACCTTTTACTAACTTGTTTTACTTGCAGTGAAAGTTTCAGACTGCAAACGATTGGAATCTATGTACACCAGTCTGGTTTGCAGGCCTTCATACATTATTGTTTTTGATGAGAATATGCTCGGTTGTGACTTTTAAATAGTTTTTCATAGAAGGGAGGTGATAGATTATCCAACAAGGATTCTTAAGATTAGACCTTCCATCTTATCTTTTGTCCAATTAGGATTGTATAAATATATGCATGGTAGCCAGAAACACTTTTTTCTCAAGAATTGCATTTCTGTGAATCACCAATTCTCAATGGACCTCAATTAACTGCCTGCTCAGGGCCTAGATTGAAATTTGTCAATTGAGTTGCTCACCTGCTCACCACATATTATTCTTGGGTCCAGGAGTTTCCGACCACAGTTGTCCGTTGTCACCTTTGTCACTGTTCCTTGTAAAATGCAGTCAGACAATATTCCAGCTGTGCTAGTTATAATTACTGGCAAGCAGGCCTATGATGTTGATTCCTTAATTAACTCAGGAAACACACTTTTATCTCAGGGAATACCTGCTTTTATTATAGTTTAAAATACATGAAATCTCAATAAACAATAAATCACTTTTAGAGAAAAATAACACAGGTTAAACAGCCAAATGTGTCAAAAACATCAAGTTGATTATGTTGGTTGAACATGTTTTTTGCTGAGCTGTGATTTTTTTTTGTGTGTTTCGTGACTTGACCCTCTGCAGGATGTAGGGCTAAGAATATGCTGCTGTACTCTCTGAAAATATTAACATAAGAGGGTGACTTCTGCTTTGTGAATTTCCCTTTATAATCTAATGAATATCCAAACCGAAATAAGCAGATCACACTGATTCTTCCCTTTAAGATCATGTTTGGGTTTTGATTTGCTGAATCAGCCAAAATAACGGGCATAGGTATGAATTCTAAAAAACATTATTAAAATAAATATTTACTTTAGTCCTTCCAGCCATACTATTGATGGATTTGTAAAATATTTTTGTTCGTGACCTCGAGGTTAGGGCCTACCAACACCATCTGTAACAGCTCATACTGTCCACTCATACTGTCCACTTGACGCAGATAGGCTTCCTCTACAAAGAAGGAAAATCCGGTGCTGAACCGCTGTGGCTGTGCTTACTCTGGCCTTGTTTACTGCTCTGGCTAGAAAAGAATGTGTTTCTATGCAGCTTAATAAAACAATATTTATTTAATAGAGAACGTGCTCCTTGGATTTTGAAGTGGGGAAAGTCTCGAAGCGTGTTCTTGGAGAGTTTCCGCTGTTTTCCAAAATGAAAGTTGTTCCCTCTCTTAGGAATTTTCGGGTTTGAATGTACTGAATTAGCATTACAGTTGGGGGCAGGGTTATGGTTTGGGTTGAGGGCAAGGATCAGTTTCATGGTTATGGCAGGACAAAAGGTTTGAGGGCTATATTAGGGTTGCAGTGGAATTAGGGTTGTGGCAAGACTAAGATGTTGACTAGTGTTACTGTTTGGGTTAGGGACCTTATAGGTTTGAGGGTTAGGGTAGGGTTAACTTTTTCAGATTAATTTGCACATTTGAGATAGGTCCCATAGCCCCCTTCAGACAGATGGATGGGATTTATTATATTTTTTATAATAATTTTTTCATTCATTCTTCTTCAAAATAATAGTTTTTCCTCTTATTCTCAAGACAATTATTATTTGTTGTCTATTATTGCTGTCTATTATTGCTGTCAGCTTTACTTGATGATTTTTGGAGGAAATAAACACGCTTAGCAGAAGTTTGTCAGGTTACCCTGACTCTGTAAGCCATGGCCATGATATTTTGCTGTACAAGCAAATAAAAATAGACATTGCGTTAATACACAACATCAAGATTGGTTGGGTATGGTAATGTGATAGAAGCAAATACAAAAATGGACAGAATGCAGTGGGAAAATACTTTTCCGTCTTATGCTATATGCCATCAGCGTCCATCTGGGCCACTTTAATTGCAAAGATTTTTAAAACAGAATTCTGAAAAAGCATGATAACATATTTTTTGGCAGTTCAATCTTTTTGAATCTTTTGGCAGCTCAGAGTTACATTTGGATAATTGCATAATAAAGTTCATATTCTGACCAGTGATTCTGACTGTATAGTTAAAAGTAGTGATATAGATAGTTGTAAAAAAAAAAACAGCAGAGATAGTACTTACTTAGCCATCAACAGTGATACATTCATGGAGTATTATGGAAAAGCCTGAGATATGATTATTATTCCAAAAATATTCAGCCCTGTTTTATTTCAGGCAAATTGAATATGAAACTGATTTTTGAACATGCATTTGTTCTGTGGAATAGTCTCAATTTTATCCCAGTTAATTTTGTATCCACATTTATTTCTGCAATATTTTATAAGTTTGTGCAATGATGGATGTGGGTTTCACGGTTACTGTATAATTTTTTTGCCCGTTACAAATGTTGTTTTTCCTACACATAATGAAATTTGCATTCTCACAAAAATACACAAGCTCCAGTGACCCCCATTGGCATTGTACTGCAAGAACCCCAACTCGTCACTCCTCAGACACAGTATAACAAGACTCCCAACATACCCATGACACAAATCAAAGAGAACTCAACACAGTAAGGTACACTGCCTGGCCAAAAAAAGAGTCACCGTTGCACCCGTCATGCATAGTGTCCACTGTACAAGCCTCTGGAGGCAGTGTTATGATCTGGGGTTGCTTCAATTGGTCAGGTCTAGACTCAGCAACGTTATGCAGCAATAAAATTAAGACAGCTGAGTACCTGAATGTACTGAATGACCAGGTTATCCCATCAATGGGCATATTCCAGGACGACAATGCCAAGATTAATCGGGCTCAAATTGTGAAAGAGTGGTTCAGAGCGCATGAGGAATCATTTTCACACATGAATTGACCACCAGAGTCCTGACCTTAACCCCATTGAAAGTTTTTGGGATGTGCTGGAGAAGACTTGACGGAGTGGTTCGACTCTCCCATCGTCAATACAATATCTCGGCCAAAAATGTATGCAACTCTGGACGGAAATAAATGTTGTGACGTTGCATAAGGTTGCCACAACGAATGCGCACCATAATCAAAGCTAAAGGAGGTCCAACTAAATATTAGAGTGTGTGACTTTTTTTTATTTTTTAAATCAGCCAGGGGCCTCAGGTCTTTGTCACAGGAAGCTGAGACTGGGACTAGGACTGGGACTCCAGTCCACTCAAGGTGTAGATATTGCATATAAAACAAGTCCTCTAATCACATGAGCGCATGTTTTCTAACCAAAGCAGTCAAGCAAAGCAAGCCTCCCTTTGATCCTAGTACACTTTAATCTTCTCTGGGTTTCTCTTGGCTGCGACCACTCTCTCGTCAAGGTCAGAGAGCTAAAACTCCCAGAATTCTCACAGTGATTTTCCACTTTCAGCCCACTTGAATTGTCAGGGAACGTTCCCAGAACACAGGTAGAATATGTTCAGCACTACATGATAGTCTCCTGCCTTGAGCCTCAGCCCCTCCCACACACACATACACACATACACACACACACACACACACACACACACACGCACACACACACGCCCACATAAACATAACTCCCCACATCACAAAAACCTAACCAAAATCCCTCTTCTGGCAGGCTTTCAAGCAAGGGCCTAGTGGCTTGGCTCATTGATAAACCTCAAGTCACAGTCTTTGATCGTTCTCGATTCAGACAAGCTAATATATCAGCTCTTGCAGGGCAGCAGAGGATTGTGGGTAGCCGTACACAGGGCTGGCTCAGCATGTTTCATATGACTACTGATTTACAGTCAGATTAACTATACTCTGCCTGACATCATTATCAATCTTGAATTCCCAGAGGAGCAACACAAAAAACAAGTGAGATTCAGTTCAGAAAATATGCGTAGCAGGAGGTTCCTCTCCTATAATTGATGTTGTTTTCTTTCTCCAGGACATTGTCATATCCTCCATGCCCTATTTGAGACGTTATTTTCTGTTTAAAAACAACTCATAGTTTTATGTCCTTAATTACAAGCTAAAAATGGGAATGAAGTCCACACACCATGGTTACTGCTCCAAGAAAAACTTTATCCATCACACAATAATCAATGTTTCAACCCATATTGGGTTTTTGTCAGGACCTTTGTCAGAACCTTGGCCCCAAAATTTAATCCTATGTTCCACATATTACCTCAGTCTTGTCGTGGTCTCACAGGCTGCCGTTCCTTTTCTGCTGAGGCTGCTTTCGCGGCTTCGGTCCGGCTTCCGTGCCGTGTTTTCCACTTCCCGGAAAGTATTGTTTTCATCTGTTCAGGTGTTTTGCCAGCTATATCTACTCTGTGTCTTCCGGGCTCTGCGCTTTTGTGTCTTTATTTGCCACAACACAAAGCCAGGTATCGGTATAGGCTAGGAAACTGTGTTCCTTTTTGTCTTTCAAAAGCAACACAGAAACTCTTTTAATAAGAGTATAGGGGCTCTATCTTGGCGATCTTGGCACTTGGTTTAAGCGCATGGCCTCAAGTCCATTTAGGGCGTGGCCAAGTCCATTTTTGCTAGTTTACCGACGTGTATTTTGGGCGCTACGCAAGGCGCAACACGCAAATGGGCTGAACTTCATTAATTATATGTGTGTCTTGGGCGTGACATGTAATAAACCAATCAAAATGTCCTATCCCATTCCCTTTAAAAGCCTGCTTTTTCACCTTGGCGGATTGCTTGATGGCAAAACAGACATGCTCGTGCGTGTTTTGTGTGATCAAGGAATAAGCTAAATGGATCAATAGTATGATCAATATTATTCGGACTAACCATTAGCCTATGAGTTCCCGGTAATTCCCGACATGGCTGTTATTTTACAAAATATGTGCGGTCACATTTCGTTAAACGGACCTGCAACAGCTGAGAATAAGCTATCAATGGCTTCAGTCTCACCTTAGAAAACGCCAAATTAGCCTGCTTGTTCAACGAATTTCATTTGATTCTGCAATGAAAGTGTCAAACATCAATTCCATGAGGCTGTTCTCATGGAGTTCTCCAAGTTCAAGCTTCATCCGAAGTTCATTAGGCTACCTGCATAGTAGCTAATATTGATTAATAAAATAAATACTGTTATTTTGCCTTAATGGTGACACTAAATACAATAGGTTGGCAACTCGTATGTTCACGCATATTTTCCCCTTGTTTTATTAGGTCCTGCTTATGGAAATGTGACCAACCTGTTTTATTCGTAACGTAATGCTTTAAAACAATCCACTTTCCCAGGAAGACAGTGAAACGTGCGACTTACAGCAGGGGGAACAGAGAACATGCAGCGCAAATGCAGAGAATGGCATTACAATTAATTGTTAATTAATTGTGTAACGTGCCGCAAATTAGTTTTCGTTTCTAATTAAATTTAAAATCGTTTTGTTCAGTTATGTGATATCAGCTGGGTTTTAATAAGCTGAGAGTATGGAAACCTTGTCACTGTCATTTTAAAAATATGAAGGACGAAGAATAGCTACTAAGGTTCAAATTCAGTTAACATGGTGACATTTATCTCCGTTGTTTAACCGTAGGCTATGGAAAAAAAATTATGCACAGCGAATCCGCTGTAGCTTAGGCTAGTTGAAAAACAATAAAATTCACTGGACAAGGCTTTGAACTTTTTTCAGTCAAAAGCAATCTATTTACTTACAGGCTGTAGGCCTAGAGAGCTGTATTGTAATTACATCTGAAGCGCATTTTCAGAACTAAAAAAAAAATATTGCAGTGCGCGAGTTTTCCATTGAATGACAATTCACGCATTAGGTGTACATGACAATTAGCGCATTAGGCTTGATATAGGTGTTATCAGCTAATGGAAAGCCATTTTTAATGGATAGCCATTGTCCCGTCAGAAGATTGTCCCCTCAGAAGATTACAGGAATCATTGGCAAATATAGGCTAAGTTATAGCTTGATCCAGAATAATTGCGAATAGTCTGTACATGTAACCTTACACGTACCATCGCACATCGCCTGGATGTTGATGAAGTGGGCTGAAAGCAATTTAATTCGGCATCCCCCTTCACTGAGGGACAGGTAGCTATGTGGTTTTTGACCTATGAACCCTTTTATTATTATGCATTTTTATATAGCCTACACAATAATAATATTGCACATTGTAATCTTAATATTTGTAGTCATGCTTGTGCGCGTGTGTGTAACATGCAGGAGGGTGTACGCGCGTTGTGTACACAGCCTATGTAGAAACACTTATGCGCCGTTAAAATAACATGTAAACAACTGCGACATGACTTTAGACCAGGTTTGTGGTGGTTTAAGCGCAAGCGCTTTCTGCTGCCTCAAGATAGCAATATGCAAAATATAATGCCACTCCTCATCTTAAAACCAACACGCCCAGTTCACTTGTAATGGGCGCAAGAATACATGGTATTTAAACGACGTGAACGCAAGGCGTTATAATGAACCATGCGCCGGGTGTAAGATAGCAAAGACACTTGCGTTTGGGTTAGCGTCGCTTAGCGCCAGGGCCCTAGGTGTTTCTCTGATTTAATTTCACCTTTTCGTTTACTCTTCAGCAAGCCTTTCCTTCTTTGCCTACCTGTCCTCGTTGAGGAATACCTTGGTCCTCCGAACCCGACCCCCCCTTACAGGACACAAAAGTCTTCATGGAGGAACCAGTGACTCCGTTAGAGGAGGATCAGGCTCTGGTCAGGCAACACACGCCGTTGGGCGCCTAGGAGGAGACCATTAGGGCTCTCTGGGCTCAGCAGCGGACTATGTCACTGCAGCAGAGCAGTGGCGCCCCCAGAAATTTTTCATAGGGGGGGCCAGGCAGGGGCCACTGAAAATCTTGGGGTGGCACACCAAAACCAAAAGTCATTACTGAATTTCAGGAATTCTATTATGTTGTTGTAGTATATAAAAAAATAAAATATCAGATAGAAGCATATTATGCAGACTCGGAAGCATATTATGCATATGCGACTCGCGAGCCGCGAGGGGGGGCCAGTGGGGGGGCCAGCGATTTTATCAGGGTGGCCGTGGCCCCCCCTGGCCACCCCTTGGCGGCGCCACTGCAGCAGAACCGAATGGTTGATCAGCTGCGCGTACACGAGGGCTGGTTCCGTGAGTTGGCGGACAGTGTTCGCCCACTGACGGTTGCCTCCAGACCCCCAGTTCCACAAGCACCCGGTCATGAGACCCCTTCCCCTTTGCCTGCTCCATTCATCATGAGGGAGCCAAAGCTCCAGCTGCCCCTCCGATGTGACGGGGAGGCGGGCAAATGTCTGGGCTTTTTGACACAATGTGTCATATTCTTTAAAGCCTAGCCCTCTCAGCTCTTATTACAGAAGTCCCGGGTAACGTTTGTTCTGTCGCTACTCACCGGGACCGCCCTCACCTGGGCTAGTCCTCTGATTCAGGCTAAGGCCCCGGGGATGAGTGATGAGGATAGGCTGATGGAAGAGATGGCGTTAGTCTTCGACCATGACACTTTCCCGCAGAAAAAAAAAGTGGTGGTCTGTCCTTTTTTTTTTTTTTTTTTTAACGCATTAATCACCTTATTAAAAAAAAAAAACTGGCATCGAACCGTCTGCTATGTTCGATGCCCTGGTAACCACAGCTATCCACATCGATAACCGTGTCTGGGAGTGAGAGCGAGAGAAAAAGAGAGGTGACAGGAGAGACCAGTCGACTCGTTATCTCTCCTCCCCTTCAGTAACATCCCCAGTCCCCTTTTCTGCCTACTCCCTTCCTAACAGGAACCCATGCGGGTGGATGGCACTTCTCTGCGCGAGCCCAAACAACCTAAACCGCGAGACGATTGGTGTCATTACTGCCGGCGCAGGGGGCATTTAAAAGATCAGTGGCCTAAGTTGAGGAGAGATGGGGGGGTCTCGCTAAGGGAACCGAGGACCTTAGCGAGACATAGGGTTTGGCTGCTCTGGAATAAGCGCACTGATATCGATGCTTTTATTGATTCTGGAGCAGTTGAATGTTTGAGTAGATGTTTTTTTCCCGTTTCCTTTTCACTTCCCTTCCTCTTGCGGTTGTCCACGTTTCGTGGATAACTTTCTGAACCCCCTCTCAGTCGCGTCTGGTCCTCCGAACCCGACCCCCCTTACAGGTCTAGCACCTGAATTGTTTATTTGGATGTGCACATAATTTCTTTATCTTCTTAATTCAAAGCTAAGCAATTCAGTGCAGTGTACTTATGCAGCAAGATATCCACCAGAACAGTAGAGCTCCTCGCAGATGAGACGACACAATGCAAATCAACATAGTCTAATATCACTACGGTCAGTTTAAAACAGGTGATGTTGAGTTCAACAGAGACTACTATGTGCAGTCTATGGACAGAAATGTGAACGAGAAGGAAAAAAGCTGCATCGATCAGTTTGATCGCTTCCATTAGTTCATTCTGTTGTACAACAGCACCACCTGCTGTTGAACTGTACTGTGTGACTTCTAAACATCAAATTCAGGGCATGGTACTTCATCCCTATCTTACTGGGTCCCAAAGTCTTTTCTTGACAAATTAACATTGAAATGCCTGTACTGAGTGCTATTATATAGTTTGAAGAAAACACTCCAGTGATGTCAGTATGGCAACTGCCATCATTCTTGGTTTGTAACACTGGAAATCACTACACATGCTTTCAGGACTGGCTAATGCTCCACGTACCCCAACTAACACACAACTAGGAAACGTTTTAAAGTCTGTGCCCCTCGTTCCTGGAATGACTTGCAAAAAAAACTGAAACTTAGTTACTTTGTATCATTAGGGCATTGTTATATCTTTGATATTGGATCTTGTCAATTCAGATTGTAGCTGTTTTAATTGACACCTGTTATCAGTTATCTTTCTCTTCTCATTTTGTTTTAATTTTTAATAAAAAAAATATATATATTTTTTGGTTATATTGTATCTCAGCACCATTGTAAATGAGGGTTCCCGCCCTCAACGTGTCACCAAAAATGTTAAATAAAGGTTGAATGAATGAATTAACTGTTTCACTTTCAGGGTGAACTCTATCAAATGCAGAAACACAGCCATACTGGGAAGAGAGTGTCACTCATTTCATTGTACTTGTTCAGAGAATGTGGTCAGAGGGAGGAAGTTTCTGACTTGCATCACTTTCTGTGAGGTGAGGAAAACTCCCATCATGCTCAACTCTAGAGGACAAGAGAGAGAAAAGCAGGTCCAGTGCCCTGTAAGTCCTGTTGCTTGCTCTCTTTGGAGCCTGATGGGTGTATACAGGAGTGGACCTAGCAACTGTTCTTCACTAAAAACAGACACTGAAGAATAGTAATTAACTGGTGAGTTCACTGATTGGTTGTTTCACCAGACGCTATGCAGGATGTAGGGATAACCATCAGTCACTGTCCTGTTGAAACATTGGCAAGAAGGAAAAATTCCAGCTACACTTGAAGTGGGTGGAAGATAAAAAAAACGTTTTATTATCGTTAAAAACCAACGCATTTCGGCAATAGCCTTCCTTGGGGTTTGATTGTTTAGCGAAGTAGCGCCAGTTTTCTTTTTTCCTGTTGAAACATTAGGGCAGGAAAAAAATCAGAAGGTCTCTACTGCTTTGTGTGCTACAAAGATCTTTATCCACAAAACCTGACACATCCTAGAATCTATTTTACTATAACTGGGAATGGGGTGTACTGCATGGGCCATTTCCCCACATTACACATAGTAATGGAGTCAGCACAATCTTTCTTAATATTCTATGATAACTTCATTACATTTCATATTCAATTATGCTAATTTCATCAACCATCAGATTAATTTAAATTCTACATCTTGGTAGCTACATCTGACAATGAGACTAAAGGAAAACAAACTGAAAACAATGCTAATATAGACAAAACCTTCCAGGAGAAATCCCCATCCTTTTTTTTTTTTTCAAATTTCCTGAGTTGGGCTTCAAAAGAATCAGCCCTCTATGCTATCAGTTATGTGTTATGGGCCATGGAATGTGGGGGTATATTCCAAAACAGGATTACTGGGCTAGCTGGATAACTGCACTGAGTAAAACCCGGAACCCTCCCAAATCTGGAACATGGACTTAAGTAAAAAGAGCGTTCCGGATTTTACTCAGTGCAGTTATCCAGCTAACTCAGTAATGCTGCTTTGTGAAACAGGGCCCTGGGCTCAAAGTTTAGGAAACACTGCCATACTGAAATACAACACAAATTCCACTTTATCTCACTAGAGGGCGCTGTGCTTATAAAAACAGAAGAGCCATGCAAGTACTTTGTTGCATTATTTAGTTCCTGCTCCTCAAAATGTGATTGGTGTCACAACATGGTAGCCAGAGTATTGACAGCTCCCGACAGCCTCCACTCACCCTCTATCCTATCCCTAAAATCATTTCCGCACGTTCAACTGCTACAGAAAGCCACAATTTACTCTTTCTATTTTTTTTTACCACGCTGTATGTGACAGGGCGCTCTCCGTCGGAGTAGTATTTTTTCGCAGGTAGTGCATAATATGCGTGAAGCGCGCTCGGAATATATTGGGCTGGTGCTTTTTTTGTTGTCAATATGACAATGCCCTCTTGCGGTGACTTCGTATGGATCCACATGTCTACATCATTTCACCTAGGTTTTCCAGCTTGTATTTAAGTAAGTTTGCATAATAAAACATAGGTTCTCTTCAAACAGAAAATATTTCACGTCGTACAGGTATGTAAAAAATGTTAAACAACCATGGAAATCTATAGGCTCCTCTGACATGTCTCCATTGTTCAGAATATGCGCTTGTTCATTTGTGTTTAATATTATGACAATGTGTAATTCATGGCGTGATTAAAATAATAAATGCTTCGTGGTGGTAAATTGTGTGTTGAGTTTCTTCACGAACATTACAATAACCAACGACCACATTGACCGAATATTCGTACTGTCAGTTCATATTTTCAGAAGTTGTTGTGCGATCATAAATGAACAAACCACATGCATAGGCTAGTTTTATTTAGCTCCATCCGCAGGTTACTAATAGCATTTCCCTAAATAAAACAGCTATATATATATATATATATATATATATATAGTGAGCACCATAATTCATTGGACAGTGACACATTTTTTGTTATTTTGGTTCTGTAAGGATTGAAAGGATACAATGACAAGTGTAGACTGTCAGCTTTAATGTGAGGGTATTTTCATCCATATTGGATGAACCGTTTTGAAATTATAGAACCTTTAGTATATAGTCTCCCCCATTTTCGGGCATGAAAAATATTGGGCAGTTTAACATAATGTAGAATAAAGTAATCATTTTTATATTTGGTCGCATATCCTTTGCATGCCTCCTTTGCATTTGGTCACATATCCTTTGCATGACTTCCTGATGTCTGTGACCCAATAATATCAAAAGACTCTTGATATCTTATTTTCTGGTACTCTTACAAGTGATACTATAACTTCTCTGCATTTGAATATATCTATATGGGAATTTGGGGGTGAGACTAGATCTAGCTGTAAATGATGCTGGAACAGTATGAAATACATGGTTGGCGAAATGGCTGTAAGTCATCAAAGGTCTTAGGTACCAAACGAGCCTCAAACCATCACTCTGCTGCCAGATATGCACTTTAAGGGTTGTTTCTCCTGACAAATATTCCTATTGAACTCTATGGAAAAATAAGTCAGAAGAAACCCTTCAAGTTATCCACCCATATCTGCATATCTGGAAGCAGAGTGACGGTTTAAGGCTTGTTTGATACGTCAGACCCTGGATGACTTAGAGCCATTTAGCCAAACTGTATAATTTGTGCGTATATCTATTTCAGATTGTCTACACTTCAGACATTTATGATCTGTAAGCTCAAGTGACTTTGACTGTTGGATATGCAAGCAGAAAAGTGATTTGGCACCCTTTAGGATGTGGGTCTACGTTTTTTTAACATTTTATGAGCACTGCAGCACCTCATTAGTGAAAAGGGTGGTCAGGGCACTGCCAATGAGGCGAGTACACCTGTTGAAAACAAAAACTGGTGACATTTAAGATAGAGAAAAATATAAAGAAACCAGTATGCCTTACACTTTTTCAACAGAATAACTCCTCTGTGGCATCAGTGTTTTGGTGGCTGGACCTCAACTGCATTCTCTCTTTGGGAACGAATTTCAATCATTTCTAAACTGGAAATACAATACATTACAGTTCATATTTTTAATATTTTTAAACTTAATAAATAATTAGGGAGGCCATAAATCATACCACCTCATCAAGATTGAGAGGTTTTTATGCAAGATAGATTCTTGTGACCTTTTTAACTCTTTCAGTTTCACACAATCAGAAATTCCAGGACACAACACCCCATGTGGTTCAACGTGATAGAAAAGCTACACATAGTGGTCCTGAATATAAGAATACAGAGTTTACCCGATTTAGTGTACGTTCACTCTTGATACACAAGTGATGTGTATCACTACTTATTTATACATGTACTGCACAATGATTAAATCTAGTCCTGCATTGATGTGTTAGCGAGACACTCATTTAACTCATGGGTTCTCATGCTATCTCCAGAACCTCTGACTACCCTGTGGCTGAAGACCCCCACCTTAATACAATTGATACCTTCATCCAGCACTTGTATCCAACTGCATGGCAGTGGCTTTATATTCAATTGATCAAATGGGCATGAGAGACTCCATGAGAGGAGAGTGTAAACACAATTAGGTTAAAAAAAAGAAACACAGATTTTTAATGAATCCTGTTTGATCATAAGAAATAACAGTGGGGAGGAACAGTTGCAGCCGCTTGTATTACGGTATGAGACAACGCAAAATGAGCAGATCAGTCATACGCGGTCATTTGGTGTACTGCTACTAGGTTACATGTCAAGCAAGTGTTACCAACAAATCATCTGTTGCCATTGGAAACGTTTAAGCCACGCCCTTTTCCAGTACCTACGGTCAGCCTGACTTAACGTGCTGCTACAGTTCAAATGGCAGCATTGCATTTCATAAAGTATAACAGGATCATTGAGCACATGCGCTGATACGGAATTCTGATTAAATTAACTGACAGACACGTACGCGATAGTCAGCTAGCTTTCTCGTTTACGCAAACCTTATAGGAATTTGAAAGGGGTACATCATGTAGCATCGGCGCAACAGCAACAGTGAACGAAGTGTTCAGTCACATTAACAGGTTTTTTTACTACTAATGTTGCATACAGAAGTAAATAGCTGTTCGGGAGTGCCTGTCACATGAAACTGGATCCGCTAGGTTGAGTGAGTCCGCTGACTAAACGGTGATATTGTAGCAATATTTCAGAATCGATTCGCAACTTTATGTAGCTAAATCACTCTACAAAGCCAGGGAAATCATTTTAACATAATCGTGTAGCTTGCAGACTTGGCGAAGGCTGCACGTTAGCGGGCACTTCCTAACACTAACGTTAAAGAGTTTTATAGCGACAAACATTTGCAAACTAATATAGGCTACCGGTAGTTCTTTTTTTAATAGACACATAAGTAAGCTGTTCTTTAATAACTATCGATTGAAGAGTCGGGCTTCTCGTTTTCATAAATGATTGGCTACATTCGACTGATAGTTAGGCTAAAGCTTGTTACCTCGCGATGGTGTAGCCTAGATTAGCATGTGGCTGGGCGATCAACAGGTGTTCATCTCATGTGATTCGAGGAGGCGCTAGGGGGTGGGTAGTCCGAATGACCAATGTTATCATCAGCGTTAAAGGGCCGTCAAGATAATCACACTGAATATAGGCTACATCCTTTCTTGACTTTCTAGTTTGTATATATTTTTTTTTAATCAAAAGGAAAGGCTATATTTGATTTATACGCTGAACAGTGAGAAGAAAATTTTATTGTAAAAGAGGATCACACCGAATTCCTTTCCTATTTCCTTCACTTGGAGACTTGCTGAATGTAGCGCGTGTTTTTAATGTAGCCTATTGCCTAGTTGGTATATGCCTACTTAACTGTTGCTTTCGTTTATATTTAAACTGCTGTAGGTGGATCTAGACCCTGCCCCCTCTTGCATATTATTGGAAACGTGCATCTCCTTTGCTAGTTAAACCTCTCTCTCTCTCTCTCTCTCGCTCTCTATCACTCACACACACACACCTATCCAATTAAAAATATATATTCACAATAATAATAATAATACCAACAATAATAAACTGTTAGTCCAGTATATTGTGTTTGGCTATGTAGCTATTCTTTGCCACTGGTATGAGGACCCAAGTTAAGGTAAAACATATTATTAAATTATACTATTTGTTTCTAAAAGTGGAGGAGCTGCAGTTTTAGATAAATAGGTAAACTCAGGAGTGATAATAGTCCAAGTCTGAAACTAAGTGTGCATTGCTAATCTCCACAAAGCACTAAAACAATAACATGGATGTTCATATTGTGACCAATGTCCATTATCCTTTTATTAATGCTATGATTAGGTGTGCTCTTAGGCTCTTTGTTCTGGTATTAATTTAAAAAGTTTGTTAACATTTAATTGATGGTTTCAATGTTCATGACACTGATGGAATATGTAAAGTCGGATAAAGTGTAATTACAAGACTTGTTGACATTTTAAATTCTCTGGTTGGGTGGGCTCTTCTGGGTTCATTTAAAATTCCTGGTCATTTGTGAGTGTGAGTCTTTTGGGCTGTTAGCTTGGTAAAACATGTACTATTGTCTTACTTGTACTTTTCCTAACATTTATGTTTAAATTAAATGGGCTCCTGATCACTCGATCAGTAGCAATGCTTAGGCTACCCTAAGTTACCATAAGTAGTCTACAGATATGGAAGAGCCTGGGCTATATGTGGTTGGGAGTCTGCCAAAGAAGCAGCTCGTACCAGCAACATGCCAACGCACCCTCTGATCTGGACTAGCTCCTCCTCTGTGTGCATCCCATGTGCTACTTGGTTGGCTATAGCAGTAACTTGAAAGGCTTAATGTTCAACTCTAAATTGGGAAGAAAGGTGTGCATATAGAAATAGTTCAATAGTTTAAGTTATACAGTGCACACTATGCCATGCAATTATATGAAGTAGCCTAGTTGATGTAGTTTTTTCAATTCAACTTCTGCGCATGAGACACTGAACATGTTAAGTGCCTATTATTAGGCTACTATTATTATAATTACTATTATTATTATTATTATTGTATGTTACCTATTGCTACTAACAAAGTCACCCTGTACAGATACATTAAATGCGTATCACGTGAGAAACATGGGCACATTAACCATAAAAACCAATATAGTTCAACACCAGCATTCAAACATGCCACGCGAGCCTAAATATTATAGGCTACATAACGACATAAGGCTACACATAGCTACGAACACTCTCATAAAGCCCAATGCGACCGCTTTCATCTATAACAGCAACATCACCTTATAGCAAAATGTTCTCATTAGATTGAATGGAATTATCATTACAGGCTATATTAAAACAAATCAGCAAATGCTCTTATGCGGAGACTAGCTACAATATAAAGACCTATAAGTGCATTCACCTGAGTTATCCAGAATGCACGCCACGGACGTTGCCAAGATACGTAGCTAAGTATGTTGCCTGAAAAACAGTAGGCTACTAGAATTTAACAATGCAATGATTGTTTTGGGATTGGATACTTAAACTTTGAAAAGTGACGTTGTGTAGCCTAGCTTAGCCTAATAGCTATACATTTTTAGGCCATATGCCAATATTAACCTATAGATGTGTGCTTAGGCAAATTTGCATAATTCTTCAATATCTGTTCAGCGCAAATAATCACATCCATTGTTTCGGTGCCAATATCTAGTTAAATGGCCAACTTGAACCACCACAACATTAGAACATTTTTAAAAACAAACAAGACGTGGTCATTAAAGTATATCTGCTACGGTACGGTTCATTTGCTGGAAAAAAATAGTTGCTAACTCGTATAAAACTGAAAAGAGATTGCTACGGGCACTGTGCGCACAGATGGCATAACGTTAGATAGTAGCATAAAGTTCAGCGACAATAAAGAAGACATAAAAAAGCGCTTTTTCCGGGTTTCAGCAACAAAAGAGTAGAGTGGGATGTTGTTGGATAAACTTTTCTCACTTTGCTCGATAGAGACCCCTCCTGTAGAGATGCTTTAGTGGCAGCAGCCTCAGTAACACGTCCCCTTGGAGACTGGCAGAGCAACACGTGACGCGTCTACTTATCAGGTTTAGGGAGAAGAGAGAGAGAGCAGCGCTGAGAGACTAACCGAGAGAGGATAGAGAAATAAGTGAGACTTCTCTCCTCCCGTTTCTCAAATCTTTACCTCCATCATCCTCATTGGGAGAAACGGAAGAAATTGTGAAAATACAAAGTTGAAGAACTTAGGACATCCTCAGAAACGCCATTTTGATTCCTCTCCGGAACAACTTTGCAGTTTTTTTTCTTAGTCCATCATCACCATCATCACCATGTCTCGGCGCAAGCAGCCCAACCCCAACAAAGTCAAACGTAAGTCTATAGCTCCTCGTATCACTTTCTTAGCCTTGAATTCTGTTTTTTTTTTGTGTGTGCAGACGTTCGAAAGGATTTTTCAGCGATTAGAGGAGGTAACATTTGTATGACATGAAAGTTTAGTAAAGTTGGAAAAGAGATGATGATTAGTTTTCTCAACTGTCGTTTGCTTCCTAGTTTCGTTTAGCTAGGACCTGATGCTCATCCATGATTAAAACGTCTGAGCTGTGGAATTTGACTGGTTTCTTCCTCATGCACATTTATTTTTAAACACGTTAGCTAACTACCTGATCGTGGCAGTTCGAGTTTATCTTGGGGAAACGACGGCAATAGATTGGCCTCGAACTTTCCCCCATGACTTTAGTTTGGAAGGATGGAGGCTCCTGCCGAAGGTGCAAAGTTTATTAGCTAGCCAGCTAGCCGCTTGCGTTGCGCGGAGCATCCATGTCTTTTAGCTAGCTAGGATAAGCTAGTGTACTTTGACCGGAGCATACAGCTTAGTGGCCATGCGTGCATTTAGCTAGCTACGTTGTGACCTTGTGGAGACATTTAGCTAGATACTTGTTGGAACATTAAATGTAACGTTACAAGACCACGTTTTTTTTATTTGGTTAACACTGTTGGCTAGCTGTCGCTCTATCCCTGATGTTCCTCATATGACGGTTTGGCAGTCCGACATGTTTTTTTTAAAGAGTCCAGCTAAGAGGAAGCTAAAAGTATACTTCCATTTAGTCGTTTAAAAAGCGCCACAAATCTGAAAATGGTGATGGATTTCGTTCCATCATCTGTAAGGATGTTCAAACGTGAATGAACCCGAAATTTGGAATTGATTACAACTTTTTACGGTGGGGGATGGTGACAGAAAAATATATAATAATTATAAGTTAACGTTAACTTAAAGGTCGCTTAGTCTTCTCCCGTAGCCTAATGTGGCTGGCTGACTAACAGCGGGGTTTTTTTATTGACTGTGAAAAGTTTCACAGCTTAGTGAATGAATTGATGAGTTCTGGTCGCTCAGGAAACTGCAGCCTAGTTAGCTGATGGTTGCTAGGCATCTTTTCCTCGCAACTTTAACGTTACTTCCTTGTACTCGACTGTAAGTTTGTAACGTACTTTTTGTGTAAGTAGACAAGCCGTGTTGCTATATCGGAGTTAAACGGTCATTTGCATTTGTTTAAATTTTTAGAGATTATTTGTGCGGTGCTGGAAACGAAATGTTATGTATCATAAGTTATTGATAGTTGGCTAGTAGATGTAATATAAAAGGCGATAAATAACCGATGGTATTCTTTAGCTAGTCGTCTCGCGTTCCCTTCTGTAGCCGCTTGGAAGAGGAGAGAGAGGAGAGTGCAGATCCGGATGAGCAGTTCACATTCCATTACGAAATTCTACACTGCTCCAGAGTCGACCTACGGCGGCAGCACGACTCACACATCACATACTCATTTTGTCTAAGCACACAATTTGAATCCGTACATTTCGGTTGGGGTGAATATTAAAAAAGTCAAATAAGATGGGAGGATGCTGAAAATTAATGAGTAGAAAATAATACGTTTTTTTTTTTTTAAGTTTCGGCAACACGTTGTTTAAAGGATGAGTTCATTGCACACAAGCATTTGGCCGCAGGCGTTCTCGTTTCTTGTTCTTTTTTATCATCACTGAACTGCTAAAACTATAGTATAGCCTATCTGACTATCACATCTAACGATGGCAATGCCAGAGACTGCTGTCAGCGGGACTCCTATCACCCCATTAATGTTTTCTTCTGTTGGGATTATCAGGGGGGTTCTGACACAATCATTGGACGGCCTGCGATTATTTACTTATTTTCTTTACCTGGGATGGGAAATTGTAACTTTTGCAACTGCTACCCCGTGTTTTCTGCAGTGTTAAATGTAATCCAGTGAAAAGGAAGGTGAATGTTTTCTTTGAATGTGTATTCGCCAGCCTGTCAGCCTTAATCAAGTAAAGACACGCAGCAGCATCGCGAGGTCGAGGGAAGTAGGCAAAATGGCAGCTACCATTACAGGCTTTTGTATAGCATTTTGGTTTTTAAACGTATAACAAAGGCTAACAAACACCTTCCGTCATTTGTAGTTGCTGGGTCATTAAACCATGTGTGAATATGAAGTTTTGTAATTGCTTTGGTTATAGTTTTTACACAAGCCCTGTGTGATGAGTAAAGAGGATGTAGCCTACGGTTGGTTAAAGGGTGCCCTCCGAATGATGGACAAAACTTGTGCAGGTCTGTTGTGACTATCTAGTCGTCTGACTCACCTGAAACAGGTGACAGGTCCTCAACCATTTGGTTTCACAAATGTGGATGATTCACAGAGGCATGTAGCCACACAGTCCTGCTGTTCTTGGACTTCTTTTTAGGTGTTAAGAAGTTCATGGAAATTGTTCTTTCACCAGCTGGTCACATCACAATAGAAGCATCAAGCTTGTTTAAATTTTTTATCCTGGGTAAATCGTTTATCCTAGCTAGCTTTTGTTTTTGTTTTTTGTGTTTTGTTTAAATAAATGTGAGTATGATATTGTGTTATTCGACACCGCTTTGTGAGTAAAAGCTCCATTATTTGCGCATGTAATAAAATATAGTATGTACATATTTTACATTTAAGTTGGGCTAAATGGTATATGTAGACATAGTTTACACGTTTAACAGAATTTTAACAATATAAGCTGGCCTGATTTCCAGAGGTGTAAAATCCAGGTTCAGAAAGTAAAAATCCTCCACAGGATTTTGTTCCAGTCACCTGGATTTGCTAATTAGCACAAGTCTTCAGTGAAATCAGCTGGCTAAATTGATGGGTGGGACTTTTAGTTTCTGAGCCCTGGACCTCTGCTGATTTCAAATATAAATGTGTTTCTCCATTATAATGCAGGCCAAGTAATGCAAGTAGCTTAAATATGATATGGGATGTACAGTAACAGAATAGGTCTATATAACGGAGTAGGCATTATATTGAAGACAGCCAGGAAATATTGCATGCTGGTAGTACAATATTAGCATTTTTTTAAAGGATGGATTGGTTAGCTGTTCCATATTCATTTTAAGAAATGCTCCTGCAATATGTGGAAACTGGTTCCCCTTGGGGGGTAAATAACTGTTGACTGTAATTTTGTTTAAAAGGATTTTGTATTGCGTTTCTCTCTTGCGTACACTCAAGGATTTTCATTTGTAAGACCAGTGGCAGTACCCATTTCCTTCACAACATCATTGGCTTGGGTCACCCTTGATGTTCTAGCAGATAGGAGGAAAATCTTCATCTTAGCTTAGTGTAATCTAACATTAAAAATGTATCCACTGGATTTCCAAAAGGTGGCTGACTTTGCAACCACAGTGACTGCTAGCCAGTGGTGGTAATTACACATTGTTTACTTATTTGAAAACTATTAGTATGTTACTACGTTAGTATGTATGTACGTGATTAGATGGTATAGTTAAAAATCTTGCGGATATTTTTGATAATTTTTTATCTAATCTACTTAAGGCGTTCATTTACCATTTACATTTAACACTAGTGTTCATACTCCGCTGACCAGTTAATTTTAATGCTGAGAACAATACAAAGTGTACAATTTTTTTTTTTTGAAGTAGGCTATGTTACCAGTTTTATGGGTTGAGTTGTAGCATCAGTGGGGAGGAAGAGTGTTTATTGAATATGTGTTATTTTTGTTCTATGCATGATTTAGCCTAGGTAAAATTGTTCTGGCCGTTTCACTGCGTTCTTCCCGTTTCCAAAGGGCTGACTTGCTCCTTCAAACTTGTTCAATGTAGCATCTGTGCAATTTCTTGAGCATAAGAAAAGTTATTAATAATAATGTAACTAGAGGAGGCCCAAAGATTTTTTCTTCTTAGTTAAGAGTAGGGTGGTGAGCTTTGCAGTGAGTGTGTCCTTTGCACATGTCCTTGAACTATAACTTCCCCGACTTCTCTGTCCTCTGTGCATAAGATGCCCTGAACAGTGGCCTTTGTTGTCAAAATAGACAAACCCAGTGCTTCTCTCTATGTGGCAGGGTCTTACTAGATTATGCTTGTAACTGATTGAAAGTTTCTCTTCTTGGCCAATGGAATACTGATAGAGCAGTAAAAAGGTCCTATTTCAAGAGGTTAATATATGATGAGGCCAACACTAAGCTACAATGTTTTCTGATTCTCAGGTTATTTTACCTGAACAGAGTTACCTGCAGGAAAATAGTCAGTCTCAGAGGCAAGTGTTTAAATAAAATTAAAAAATAAATAAAAATAAAAATACATTTCTCAGAAGAAAAAAAATCACCCCACAACAGTTTTATTTTTTCCCCCCCACTTTTCATAGAGCGGGTCACATATGCCAACGTCTTTATATGACGCGTTTATTAAACACATTATAGGCTACTATGTAGCTACTATGTGTAGGCTACAGAAAACACAATAATGCAAAAGTAACTCCACTACTTTTTTTTTTTTAGCGGAAACTGCACTTTGGGTTGCTGTTTTTCTGGGTCTCATGAAGAACATTTTCAGTACTTCTGCACTGAATGCATGTTTGTTCTCACCCACATACAGACCGTATATAATAATGATAATAATCATTGTTATTATTATTATTATGATATTGTTACTGCTATTTTTTAATGGACTTAAAAAAATTTTTTTTTACAATTTGTAAGCATATACCAAACTTTTCTATCATAAACTACCATACACCAATTTGCTTATTTTTTTAAACTAACCTATATGATTCATACATTAAACTAGCTTATGCTAGTCTCCAGTGACAACACTGGTGGAACTCTCAGCATACTTCAGAATTCCAAACTGGCATTTAAACAAGTGATTACCACAGTAACTGCTGGGTGAATTTCTGTGGCGCTTTTGGCTAATCCAAAATGTAGCTAAAGCTGACCAACTGCATTTTACTGTCTGGCATTTACGAACCAGCACTAGGCTACCTACTGCCAGAATGTATAATCATAGTTAAGGATTAACTTACCTACTGCTTGCTACACTACTGTAGCTAATAAACATTAGAAGTTGCTTAGTGTTATACTATTTAGGCCTACCATTCAAGCCTTTGGGAAGCAAACAGTTTCTTCTCGAACTCTATAGGGCAGTGATTTTCAACCACTGTGCCGCGGCACACTAGTGTGCCGTGAGAGATCGTCAGGTGTGCCGTGGGAAATTATCTTATCCTATTAACTTCACTTAATTAGTAACACTTTTGGTTGGTGGTGTGACTCAGGATTTTTTTGATGTAAAAAATGTGCCTTGGCTCAAAAAAGGTTGAAAAACACTGCTATAGGGTATATGATTTGAATTTGACTTGCTAGCTATGATGACTGGCTAGCTAGTAAGATACAATTATGTTTGATAATCATGCCTGGTCCAGTGATTTACATAAATACCATTAACATTACACCTATATTGATTTGTCATGAGATTATTATACTGCTGGCTGGTAATTCCTGTAGGGAATGCTTTAACAGCTCACCTAATGGCACAGAAAGCACATCCCCTTCTCTAAAATATCACAATTTCTGTAAGTAATGCCATCCCATGCAGTTGACGTGTGATCAACTGTCCTCATGGCTGATCTAGGATCAGGTACCCTCATGTAACGTCTATGTTGGCTGAACTTATTCTAGATATGCCCGCACACTCGCGTCTTATTTTCTGTGACAATATTGTTTCTTAATCTCCAGATGTCACGGTAAAAAAAAAAATTGAGCTTTAAGTGAGATTTGAGCATTTATTATAAAATATGTTTAGACTCGCTGGCGCATGAAGTCAGTCCCGGTACACCGCAGAGGCTAAATAGCTTTGTGAGAAACCCTGTTGAGCATGAAAATGCTTAGTCTATAGAGAGGGGAGCAAATTCAAGAATGAGTCTTTACAGGGCAGTTCCACCGAAAAACAACATTAACCTTATTTAACAGATCAAGGCGCAACTAATTAAGTCTCTTTATGGCTGGCTAAAATCATTTCTGGGCTGAGATATCTGCAGAAAAATATTACATTTTGGTAGATGTATACGTCATAATAGTGTACACCTCAAGCCTTCCTCGTTTTTTGAAAAACTACAGTGGCGTCAAGTGGGCGTGTAAGTTACATAGGCACGTAGGTGGAGCCAGCGAGGGGGAAAACAATGCCGCGCCTGTCGCTTTTCTGAGTAGGGACACATCGTAGATCAAGCTAGCTATCATTGCTATTTTATTATAACATCAGAAAATGACATTGACACGTTGTTTCCTAAAGATATTTTGGCAAAATAAACCTCAGAATCTAACAGCTCTTGTTCGCTGTCTGTGGGGGGCACGCCAACGTTCCCAACCCCACCAAACACACAAGGCAGGAGGTGACATGTAGCCATTGGTTTATCCAGTCCAGACACAACAAACAGCCGGTTCAGATGCGTTCAGTAGGAGGCTTTGGAAAGCGCTGTAGGGGCGAGCGGCCTGGGTAGATCTAAGAGGATTCACATGTGGTCAGTTCTGTCCTCAACATGGGGGTCTCAACCCTCCACAAGAATAGCCAAAGCTGTAGGCCTAGTGCATGGAAAACGAGCTCAGCCAGTTAGAGCCAGGTGCAGGGTGATTTATTGAACAAATCTGTCTCTGTAAATCTTCTTTCACTATCATGAGTTTTTATTTTAAGTCTGAGCAAACTTGTACTTGCATTCGATATTTGAACACTCCCTGGATGCTAGGGTCAAAGCCCACCCTCCCCCCCCCTCCCCCCCCATTTCCTCCCCGAGCACTATGCTCCATTTCTCAGTGTGGATCCGTATGCCTACTTCAGTTTAGGGATTTGCTCTTAGTTTGTTTGGTTTTATTCTTTTTTGTTGTGTTATGATGTGTATATTTGGACAGAATTCACAATAAAATAATTATAGGAAAAATAACAAGTAATGACCAGCAGTGTTGCAGTTGTTGTTATTATTATATTCCTACAATTATCACTAAATAGCTATTATAATGTGGGAAATCAACCTCCCCAGAGAAAACCACAAAATACTTGTCAAACTTCTGTGTGGCATCTGAGGATTTCAGGTTGCCTGACAGCATTGTCTGCATGTAGGAACAGTTGAGGCAAGCTCAAATTCTTTAGTCGTAGGAATTTATAGTGTAGGGTGCAGCTACACATTTTAATATCTGTCAAAAGAGCGATAATATGATGAAATTAATAAATACCCCTAGGTCCCTTAGAAATTGCACTGCCCCATAGTTGATGATGTCATTTTATTTTGGTTATTTTGCGGCCACATACTGCTAGTGAAGGTAGCTTTGGACAGTGGCAGTTGTAGTACGTAGTGAACTGACTTGATAACATCAGCTGGCAGCAATTTATCTGTGGTAGCAATGATACTCTTGCTAATATGAGTTAAAATAACTACAGTGCAGTCCGTAGGTATTTGGACAGTGACGCAATTTTTTTGTTTTGGCTCTGTACTCCAGCACTGTCAGCTTTAATTTGCAGTTATTTACATCCATATCGCGTGAACCATGTAGGAATTTCAGCCCTTTTTATACATAGTCCCTCCACTTTGGGGGACCAAAAGTAATTGAACAGTTGTCTGCTCTGCTGTTTCTTGGCCAGCTGTGTGCTCTTGCATCATTAGTTCATGCATAAGAAAATGTCTGTTGGAGTCTTTTGCTGTTGTCTCTCAACATGAGGCCCAAAGAAGTGTCGATGCCTATAAAGCAGGCCATCATGGTTTGGAAAAATCGGAATAAATTGTTTCAGAGACATAGCCAAAACATTGGGTGTGTCGAAATCAACTGATTGGTACATAATTAAGTAGCAAAGCACGCGTACTGGTGAGCTCAGCAATAGCAAACAACCTGGTAGACCACAGAAGACTTCTGTCGTGGGTGTCCGAAGAATACTTTCAATTGTGAAGAAAAAACCCTTTTCAACTGTCGAACAGATAAAGAACACTGTAGACATGTTGGCGTAGATGTGTCAAAGACTAAAATATAGAGAAGACTACACCAGCATAACCTCAGTGGGTTCACTGCAAGATGCAAACCACTGGTAAGTCTCAAGAACAGAACGGCCAGGTTAAAGTTGGCTTAAAAGTACATAAAAAACTAGAGTTGTTGAACAAACTCTCATTAACAGATCAGATGTGCAGGCCTATTAACCTGTACCAAAGTGATGGAAAGAGAACCAAAGCTCATGATCCCCTCTTATCTTTGAAACATGGTGGGGGTGTTTGGCTTGGACATGTATGGCTACCACTGAAACTGGCTTACTTGTCATTACTGATGATGTGACTGCTGACGGCAGCAGCAGGATGAATTCTGTGTACAGACATATTTTTTCTGCTCAGGTCCAACAAAATGCCTCAAAACACATTAGACGGCGCTTCACTTTGCAGCAGGACAATGGCCCCAAACACACTGCTAAAGCAACCAAGGAGATTTTCAGGGCCAAAAATGACAATGTTCTTGACAGGCCAAGTAAATCACCTGACCTGAATCCAATTGAACATGCGTTTCGCTTGCTGAAGACAAGACTGAAGGCAAAAATCCCCTGAAACAAACAGAAACTGAAGATGGTTGCAGTACAGGTCTAGCAGAGAACCACCAGCGAAGATCCCCAGCTTCTGGTTATGTCTATGGGTTGCATACTTCAGGCACTCATTGAATGCAAAGGATTTGCAAATAAGTAGTAAATATGATTTTATTTTTGATGATGATCATGATAATTTGTCAAGTTACTTTAGGCCCTCTAAAATGGGCGGGACTATATGTAAAAAGGGCTGTAATTTCTACATGGAACACTGGATATAGATGTAAATACTCTCAAATTATACCCTTACAAAAATATAGGCCTTCTGGCAAATTTGCGGAAAACATTTGGCGTTGTTGCCGCAGGTTTGAGGCAAGCTTATATTTTCACATGCAAATTAGCTTTGTGGGAACTGCCATTGTTGCCAGACGTTCACCAGAATTTCACCACTACTGGCAAAGTCTGGCAAACCTCTGGCAACATTTTGTGGCAAACAATTTAGTTTGCGGAAAATGCGCTACGTATTAGCTGCAGGTTTGCCGCAAACTATCCAGTTTTGTAAGGGAAGCTGACAGTCTTCACTTTAACCTAATTCTTATTGTTTCATTTCAAATCCAATGTGCTGGAGTACAGAGCTAATACAACAATAATTGTGTCACTGTCCAAATACTTATTGACTGTATATAGGCTATGCGACATACAGTGTAAGGCTCTGGCCATGCTAGTTAAAATGAGCTCATTCATTGTAACGTGTATAACAATATAGGCTGTGATGAGATTTTTAAGATGAATTTGTGGTTGGGATCAGAGAGGCCTTAGTTTAACACAATTTATGCAGTCACAACTTTTTGTAATGAATGAATTCTTAAGGAATGAAACCAAAATCTGTCATAGGAGGTGACTAATTTTCTCTTCAGTGGGCATTTTTAGGCAGTTAAGTAAACGGTTAAAATGTTTCTCAAGTTGCGCATTTGAGTTACCGGTTTCTCAGCCCCATTACCGGTGAGGGCAAAAACATTAGGGTTTCTAATAATTTAATCAAATGAACATGTTCTTTGAAGTCTCTTTCTCATGGGAGAACAGTTCCTTGCCTCCCTCTGCAGTGAGTCTGTCGATGACCACCGGGAATTATAAGCGCTCTCTTCAGTCATTTAAACAGTCGAGTTATTACACTAAGTGGGGCCTACTGACTCACCTGCCCCCCCCCCCTCCCCCCGTGCATAAAGGCTCGCCTCATTAGTCATGTCAGGAACCTAAGATTTGTTTTCTGTGACTCTTTAGCCTGACCTAATTGGAAGGATCTTACCTCTTTCAAGATCTCAAGAGGTAAGATCCATCCGATTAGAAAAAAACAAGGACAATAGGTGAACAAAAAACAGAAACATTATCCCTAGATGCTTTCTTATTGACAAAATCCCATTTGCATAAGCTAGGCAGAAATCGGCACTAAGTATCAACCTTGAAGTCTAAACCGATCTACCTTATATTCAGCTCCACAGGTCCGTTTATACATACTGCAGTTTGCTTTAACTAAGGGAATGAAATCTGTTATTGCTGCTGTTGTAAGTTAGGCTATATACGTTAGAATGCATATGATGTTTGTTGCTGGGTTAAGGGCACTTACCCATTCCCAACCAAGAGTTTCACTTCAACAGGAGCACACTATGATGGCAAGCTGGTATGAGTGTTACATGACCGTCCTGAAGAGTTGTCATGTGACAAGCCTTTTGACCTGTGTTCATCTGTGGAATGAACAGTTTAACACAGGTAAGCTAACTGTGATGGCTGACTTGATTGTATTGTTGTCCTCTGTTGTGGACACACGCTCAAAGCGGAAACAGATCAAGCCACATTGAGTGCTTTTCCCTAAAGTGGTACTTTTTAAGCGCTGTGCATGTGCGGTTAGGGGTTTATTTTGCACTGAATTGTGCAAGAAGTTAGAGGACTCAAGCATTATGTGCGTTTGTTTGTGTTTGTGTGTGTGTGTGTCTGCGTGTGTGTGTGTGTGTGTGTGTGTGTGTGTATACGTGCGCACGTGTGCGTACAGAGCCTGAGTGGAGAAAACGGAGAAACCAGGGAGAGAGGGGAGCCTCTCCTACCAGGGCAGGGTCTCCCGAGGGCCATCTTTATGGAGAAGGGTCCTCATTCGCCCAGGGGAGCAGAGGATCTGCCCCTTTGGCTCCCAGGCTATTTTTAACCCGTCTATTTTAGATAAGATTATGTCCCGTCCCCGGGCTGGGTGCGGATGGGAGGCCCGGCCTTGTGGGAGCCGAAGGAGCTACCTGCGGGGGGAGGGGGGCGATGCGGAGAGGGTGAGCCGGGGTCTGGAACGGGGGCCCTACGCCGCAGCTCATCAATATCGTCACGAGGAAGGCAAAGTGCCGTGGCATCGCCACGCACCGATTATTCTCTTTCGCTGCCGCTTTCCTGCGCTTACCAAGCTGTGAGAACATTTTTTAAAAATTATAATTCCATAAAGGGTATGTAATATGTAATAAGGGTATCCTCATGTAATAGCCTGTGTTTGCTCTTTTATGAGTGGGTCAGTAGACTCCAATGTTCTTGTTGAAAGTTGAGAGATGAGCCACAGAAATTCCAAGTCTGTTAAGGAATCCTGTATCGTGTGACATTAATGCTTTCATCGCTATTTGTTGGGCCTTTGGATGAGCAGATAATTAGGCCCTGTTTATAGCAAATTAACTTTCGCTGTTAGGACATATTTAGCTTGCAGTTCGTAAGGAAAACAAATGCAGTGGTAGTTGAGAGGAGCTATATGCCAACACACATGCAGCTCTTATTGCGATGAATTCAGTGAGCAGACAACTAACCTCCCATAGTCTGGCCCCTGTCCATACTGTCTCATAAAATAAATATAGAGCCAGGGACGCGGTGTGTGCGCGCGCGTGCATGTGTGTGATTTTGCACGTGTGTGTATTTGCACGCACGAGTGCTCTTGGCGTGGTGCCTTTTGTACAATGGTTGAGTTTCAGTGTGTTTGTTGAGTAGACCCTGCATATGAAAGTCGGAGACACTCAAAATAATCAGCATAATTGTTTTGAGCAAATTTTAGTTGAACAATTGTTTTATTTGAGAAAAGAGAAAAAAAGACAAATTTGCCCCCTTTAAGAAATGGCAAAAGGCAAGTTTCAGATCTCTGTTATAATAGGCCTACATTTCATTTTGTTCAGTTGGCCAAGCCGTGTTAACTTCATTCACAGGAAGCTTGTTTTAGAGATAAATGTGACATAGAACCATAATTCTCCTGCTCTAGCTCTGTCTATCCTTATTGTCTTACTTTTGTCTGAGGACCATTGCCTCTTGACACATTAAGCCATAAGAATATGAAACATCTAACATGCCAAAACATAAATATCATCAACCTTTATTTAATTCTCAGAGAAAATCGTATTTCCTTAAATATTAAATATGACATGTTAAATTAAATATTTCTTCTGCTACAGAAGGAGATGGTTCAATAGTCATTTTATAAGGAAGCAAAGCAGAGCGTTCTGGTGAGTCATTTTCAAGAACTGAAACCCAAGAACTGTTAGAAAACCCGTACAGTAGTGCCTTTCTGAATCATATTCATATTCAAGTGTTGCCATGGTCAGGAAATGGTATGTGTGAGATTTCTGTAGCCTCATTCACGTACGTCACTTTAAGCTCTTTGAAAGGCAGTCGAAGGGCAGGATAATTAATAATTTGTTCACATTGTGGTTTTTGTTGTGGTCTTTAATTGAGAGCATAATTTGTTTCTCCCTTTGTCTTGTAGATGGCCATCGTGCTTTTTCTCAGATTCAAGGCAATGTTTCTGTACAATGCTGTTTTAACTTTTAAATTATTTGAGGAGTATAGGAGAATAGGTAACTCAAAGTGCCACAAAGTGCAAATCCAGGTCGTCGTTCATTACAGAATCAATTGAATTACATCTGAAAAAAATAGTTGAATTACACAGCAATTCCCCCGTGGGCACAATCAATTTCCTCCAGTTGCTGTTGACTGCACCGACCACACCCTCATGACCCACGAGGCAAAAGTTTCTGTTAGTCCGCTGGAAAATGCAAGTACCCCACAACATGGCCTGTGGCACTGAGAGAACTGCAGTGTTTGAACTGTCATTAAGTTGTAGACAGTGACTGGAGGTCCTGCTTCCGGTTCCCACCGTGCTCGTAAATGGCCCGAACGCTGAAATGAGAGAGATGTGTGTCTCCGTTGGCCTGCTGGTGGACAACAGTGTGTGTCTTTGAATGCGAGGAGGACCAGAGAGGTGGTCAGTAGGACTTGAAGTGTTCTCTTTCTGCTCAGTCACGCAATGGTTGGGGAACTTGGGGTCATACTTATTAAACTTGGCTCCGCACTGCTTGGGTGTTAATATAGAGTGGGGATGCTTTACCAGTCCGTGTGTCCTTTAGCCTACTGCGTGGCATTATACTGTACTGGGAGCCACAAGTAGCAAATAAAGCAGGTATTTACTGCGGGTCAAAGTCTGGTCTGCAGCTATATCACTGATGTGAAAGAATGTGCTGGGGAGGGGAGGGGAGGGGAGGGGGAGGAGAGAAACAGAGAGATGGTAGAAAATGTAAGTGCTGGCAACAGCACCTGGGGTGAGGAGGAGAGGAGCGCGTTGGAAAGGAAGTGAACCAGTCCATTTTGGGGGGTGGAGCTGGAGGAAGTGTTAAAACAATGGCACAGAGAAAGCCCCTCCTCCGTCCATTTTACCCCATCCCCCCCCGAGGCGGCTCCAACGGCAGGGATTGAGGGGCAGCTGCAGAGAAGGCCGGGCCGATGTTGGCGGGCGGGGCCGGAGGTTCCCTCGCAGCCGTCACTCAGCGGCGTCGGCCCCCTCTCACTCGCAGGCATCGGGGAGGGAAGGGTTAACAACCTAGGGAGGGAGTGATGGAGACGAGGGAGCGGGAGGTCGAACGGAGCGTGCGCAGAGAGAACGTCTTTCCTTCCATTCTCATTCTCACCAACCCCCTCCTCTCTCTCTCTCTCTCTCTCTCTCCCTCCCTCCAGCTCCCACCCTAGCTTTCTTGCTGACTAAACAGTTTTGTCAGCTGGCAGTTGCTTGCAGGCTGAGGATTTGCGATAGCTTCTGGAGGTTAGTGAGGGGAGTGTGAGGGTGAGGGGGAGGGGTGGTACTCACAGACAGCACTTGTTGCTCAGTGGAGTTAGACTAGAAAGGGAGGGGGAGAGTGAGAGAGAGAGCGAGCAATGGAGAGGGAGAGGGGGAGGAGGATGAGGGGAAAAAAAGGGACACCCGACGACAGCATCGTCCAACCTGTTTCTTTTGAAGCCGTTGCCTCTTCTGACACCTCTCTTCTGGGCCTTTTGTCTCCTACGGCTGAGTCTCGGCGTGTGTGCGAGTACGCGGATGTTCCACAGACGTATTATGAGTATCAGCACAAGCAAGGTTTATATACCTGTAATCGAGGTATAACAACAACCTGTACTCTGTAGCTGTCTTAATTCTTTCGTTGTATTCAAATGATTCGCTATATTCAAAGACAGGAGGAATAATGTGCTTCCGAAGTGACTGCGGTTACTCTGAGGCGCGTGCGCACAGTTGGGTTGTTCTCTGCCCGCAGTTCGCATATCCACATCTGCCGCTCCTGAGGACACGCGAAAGGTGGCGGACGGCCCTTGTGTAAACAGTGCTAACTGCTAACACTCCTTTTCGGGTGTTAATTGGGAACGAACGCCTGCGTGCCTCTCGCTGCCTGGCCGCCGCTTTTCCAGTCAGTGGAACTGATAAATAAAGAGCTGCCTACGATGACAACCAAGCGGAGAAGTGCATGCTGGGAGAATATGTCGCTGGGAGATGCGAGGTGGCTTTGTTCCATTCTCCGCTGCATAAGTACCGTGTCTCGGAACAGCCTGTAGGGTAGACGTCTCAAATGGGCGTACCAAGAAATCACACATCAACAATTCATTTATTTGAAATTGCTTACAAACGGCTGTATAACTAAAATGAACTCCAATACTAATAAGGATTCTGTCACACGCCGTGACACACCCCTGGGAGGGAGATGCGGCAGTTTTGGGTTTGTTAGAGATGAGATAAAATTACCACATGGAGAGAGAGAGAGCACTAAAGAAAAACACCTTCACCCTTCCCCTACACGGGATACGGGCAAAAACAATGAATTAAAGCAACAAAGACAAAATAACAAACTAAACCTAACCAAACTCCGCGTCCGCTTTTAAGCTCGTCCGTCCAGGTTTGTTCGTTTGTTTGTCTCTTGCACTCGCACAACCAAAAGCTTGTTTTCTCGGCGTGTGCTCCCGGTCTCGGCCCCGAAATGTGGCGACGAGCACACTTTAAGCACCTGGGCTGATTGGCTAACACAAACCAGGTGCGTGTGCGCTCCCCACCAGTGGGCGTGGCCAATAAATCCAATTAGTCACTGGACCGAATGCCACAGATTCATAATAAATATTGCTAGCTGTGGCTAATTTCAGATAGCCAAAGTGCATAGGCAGCAGCCCAGTGTGAAAACACTGCCAAATGAAAGCTTGAGAACTAACAAATAATTGTCACACTTGGGTGTTTACCACAGCCTCTGTTCTATTCAAATTCTGGTGACATGTCCCCGCAGGGGGCACTGCAAGAGAAAACCAAGCAAACGTTTGTCGGCCAGGCTCAGCAGGGTTCCAGCGGGGCACGCTTCGGCACGGCTCCATCAGCCAATGAGCAGCACCAACCTGATGAATCAGCTGCTGTTTTCGTTTGCTTATTTGCTGGACTTGCAGTTTTTAAAAAAGTATTTCTTTTTGCGTTTGTCTGCCACGACCCAAGGTTCGGGGCTCGGCCTGCGTTTGAAAACGATATTCTGGCGACCCACATGACGAGAACGTACTTCTCCGCACACGCATCGCTGAAAATAAAAGGCAACCCAGGGATTTTCAGTGACCGTTTGGTGCACCCACAGGAGAAGAATGAGGGCTTCCTCAGTTGTCTGAAAGCAGTCTGAAATGGAAACCACATGCTTAATCTATTCAGCACAATGGACTGGGCACAACTTGCATGGGAAAATTTGGTGGGTGTCATTTGAAATATATGTGCGCACGACATCTGTTAGCTTCTCGATGGAATATAAGGATAAATTGTTACTTTTAAATGAGTTTTAAAAAATTCTAAGTCTAGTTTGCGCATCCTCATTCCAACTGTGTGTTAGCAAAATCTGGCACTTTCCAGTTGCGTGCTTGCACAGTTGTTAGCCTGACTGTTAAACCACAAAAAAAGTAAAATTGAAAGTTAAAAATAAAACGTTACTGTAGGTTCAACAGCTATAAAAAACGGTGTGTTTTTTCTCTGTATTAAAATGAGCCGGCCTGCAATAAGCGCGGTGTTTCCCACCCTGACGGCTCGGTCGCCCTTTTCCACCAGAGCCTCGTTCCCCCTCACCTGTGTGAAATCCCCCCTCCCCCTCTTCTGTGAGCGTGTGCGGTAAAGCACCTCCTCCCCGCAGTGCACGCTCTGGCGCCTTGTCCTGCCTCCCTCCTTCTCACCCAGCTGAAAAGGTACCATTGTTTGTTCTGCAAACACAGGGCACACCTCATCTCTAAGGAAACTCAAGTAGCTGCTCCTGCCTTACTCCTCAAGCCTGAAGTTTGACTCTTGAAGAATCTTTCGCTTTCTCTCTCTCTCTTTCTCACACACACACACACACACACTCTCTCTCTCTCTCTCTCTCTCTCTCTCTTTCTCACACACACACACACACACACACAGACCCTCTCTCTTTTTCACTCACACACAAACACACATGAGAGCATCCCTTTGGGGAACTGCAGTGAGAGTGGGGGAGCCAGAGATTCTTTGACGCAAGTTGTACGATGCTGTTGGAAGAGAATTGGAAACAAAAAGAGGAAAAGACGGGGGACGGGGGATGGGCAGAGGGTGGACACTGAGGTCATGTGATAGAGGGTGGGATCGTTCTTTTTGAACCAGTGGGTGAATGAAGAGTCGAGAGGTGTTGCTCGATAAAAAGTTGGTTTGGTGCATGTAAGACAAAATGTTTAGAAGTCAGTACATGTTTACATTGATTTTCAGGGATCAGTTATAAAGGATTTGTTTTATAATTAATTTGTTGCATTTTTTATTTTTTTTTGGCACTACTGAGTGAGTGTAGAAAGGCACATTTATTATTACTGTTCTTTTTTTACATAAATGGAATTGTGTTCCATTTACATTGCAAATATTAAATAATATTCATATGTCAATATACAATGTTTACATTCGAAGCTTATAATTCAGTGTGACAATTAAATATTCTAGCCCACATATTCCATACAACAGAATTTTGTTAGCCTTTTGCTGCTATGCACAATGGCTTTGTCTTTTCAAACCTGTTTTTGGGTACCTGAACATCTCGCATATATTTCCCTTGTGAATTGTGAGTCACCCTTGTGTCATCTTCGCCACTGCACTGAGGGTGTCAAAGGTTTGCCAAACAAGTAGGCCATTATTCCGACTGGGTGATTTTTTTTTCAGTCATTTGTGTACCTCTTGTCATCGGCACACAGCTGCTTTGCGGTCAGCGCACAGTTCATCCTCCTCAACGACACACATATTACACAGTTCCCACAGATGTGCTGGAACGGCTGGAAAGTAGGCCACACCTCTCCAGCAAGAACAGGCTTCAGTCGGATCAGCTCACCGCATTCCTCCATTCAAAGATGCCAGAGTCAGAGGAAAAGATGGCGCTTGGATAAGACCTCCGCTGTTCCCATAGTAAATGAAGTCCCAAACAGGAGCTGAGCAGAGGACGGAGGGACCAAAAAATGAATCGAGATCGGGGAAGATGAAATGCAAGGCTAGATCGCAGGAGAGAGCGGGACAGGGAAAGGCGTGTCTTCTGGGAAGAGCTTAATGGCGCGTTGACATCCTCCCCGGGGAGTCAAGTCAGTCAGCCTGGCCTCTGAAGCCTTTCCTAACCGTGCCCCTGAGGCGGGGCGAACAATAGACGAGAGAAACATCCCTCTCTCTTGGGTGAAACAGTGCCTCTCCCCTCAGAATCTCCTCACACAATGGAGAGACTGAAACTCTGCACTGGGAAATGAACCTATGGGTGTGTTCACTTACGCACCTAGAATCCAAGCGGAAAGCTCCTTGTTTTCCCGTCTTCTAATTCCGGGAACGTCAGCCCGCGTCTGATGGGGATGAAATTGCCGAAGGCAGCTTTGATTCAAAAGGCGGTTTTCCAGTTTGATACTGGGCTCCACCTACTGAGTAGAGTGCACTCCCTGAAAAGATAAAAAGCACTCCAGTTTTTGCGAGCACGAATATGGGTGTGTCAATCTAATCATCCGAGTCCTTTATCAGAAAAGATATTGAAAGAATTAATGTCACAAAACAATAATTGGTAGGATTAGCAAGCTACTGTTGGATGTGGTACTTCCCTTTGCTCTCGGGAGGCAGTAATATTTAAGAAAACAACATCATGCACCAGATTAGGCCGACTCATTTTAACAAAGTTAACAGCGGTTGTTTTCTATGCATGAGAAAAATGAGCTGAGAATTTATGCTTTGGCATTAGAGATAAGGCTGCAAATGGTGAACTGGCGTAGCCGTTACACATTTGCTCGTCCATAAATGGCTCGTTCTCTAAAACCAGTTTATCATGCCATCAAAATGCAAGTAATCCCCCGTCTTAATATTACACTTTCCGTAGATGTGCACAGTATTTAAGGATGCCCTCTTCCGAGGAAGTATATAGTACTGTAAAATTTAAGTCGCATTGAGTCGCATGTAAGTAAAATATGAGTTTATAGCGTCTCAGAGTATTTATTATAGTGTCGGAGTTTTTATAATTTGTCTTCGGGACATTATTATTATTTTTTAATGTGTCCTCATCATCCACAATACAGCTTCGCTCTGCTGTGGACACGTTGGCACCTGCCCTCCAAAAAAAAAAAAAAAAAAGACAAACAATGATTCTTTCTCAAATGAAAGCTTACCAATAAATCAAATTAACTTTACTGTGAAGTACTGTACGACTACAAGTCGAGCTCTAAGCGCTTGGATAATTTGTTATTTATTACCAAATGTAGGCTTGGTAGCACTGTTACGACGTTGTGTAATTCAACAGTTTAAACGGCACATAAATCCCATCTCTAATAAAGAACGAGAGCATTTATTAGCTTCGGCTCTGGTGACGTGAAGTATCAGAGAAGCTGGAAACAAAAAAGCTGCTGTCTCTGTCGCATAAAGACTTGGCCTCAGACTTGCTCTGTTAGGCTACTTCTTTTTGGGCAAAGAGGTAGACCCAGGTGAATCGGCGACATTGCCTCCGATATCAGGCTTCGGCTCACCCTGCAGTCCAGCCGGACACCGGTGGCCATCCCTGGCAGTGAACTGCCAAACATCACTTGGTTAATGACATTAAGTCACAATGAGGTAGGGGAAAAGGCCTCTTCTGTTGGGAAGGATTATCACAATTTCAGCCCAGTCATACGCGTTAGGAACACCACCAACTCCATCTCTTGTCAGTAGTCACGTTTATGCTTTCTTCAAGGCAGGTTTATTTCATTGGGCAGGGTGGTTTGGAGACCAAACTTAAAGTTACATGGGCCTAGTCATTTCTTCTGCATCGTTGGGTGTTTTATTGCCACATCTTACAGCGTAATGTATCTGTGAACGCAAAAATGAATGACAAAACCAAGTTTTTGTGACAGGACCTGTCAATGTTTTCGGGCTTACATCACCCAATCCCGCCTTCTCATTCTACTCTACTGAGTTGGAATGTAGACCTATTTTGTGTCATCTTTTCCATCTCTGTCTTCACAGTAGTTACTGTTTTATCCAATGCGGAACTTTATAAACTACTTCTTCCAGATTCTTCAGACTAAATCTCCTGTCGGTTCACCATGTAGCATAATGTCCTGGGCTTACATCCACAGGCGCTGTGGGCAATAAAGCGGCACAAGCTTTTTGTACTGTCTAAACCTCTGACTTGCAAAAATCTGTTCGAAAACGTGGGACGATTTGTTTGGAAGGAGGGTAAGGGTATCCTGATTTTGTGTGAGCATTCAGAGAGTTTAAGGAGTGGTGTCTTCGTAGGGTTACGAAGATGGGTTTAGTAAACAGAACATAGAAAGTGTCCCAACACCCCCCCTGTCACATACCGAGAGAACTCATGAAGTAAGGACCCGCGCGTGATGAAATATGATAGCGTCCCACTCATGGAACGCAAATAATATTTTTACATTGGATGTGACGTAGCCAGTGGTTGCAGGTTTAGGATCAGGGACACAGTGGTGCTGTTACACTCCACACTATGTGACGTGTTGCATAATGAGATAAAAAATGGAATAATATTAAATCAAAACAATTTCACTACCAACTTTGCTATATTTTGTAACTGTATAGGGATCGTCACCAAAGCTTGTTGAAAGGGCATAACGTTACATAAATGCTGGTGAAACCATTTAATTTCAATTTGAGTGCAAAAGCCCTAGCAGAGCTCTGGTAGTCTCTCCTCTGCTGGACCAGTGGAAGGTCAGAGTCATCTCTGTCGTGCCATTATCATTAACTTCCTAGTTAGGCTTCCCTTCCTTATCCCTGTGAACTTTGGTACTAGTAAAGAGAGGAATGGCGCAACCGGCTCCAACTACAAAAAAGGTTCTTACGGTTGTGTGCTTGTTAAAGGTACCTCAAGTGGTATAACCTGCTCAGCCGAGCCTGCTATTAGTTAGCAGAGAAACTCGGGCAGATGTTTCAGGCGAGCTGTGCACTAATCCAGGTTTTTTTCAAGCCGCAAGCACCACCAAAATTGTGAACCGTTGCACGCCCGCATTGTCCGGTTATGCTTCTCTCAACATACTCATTAGCTCCTCACAGCAGAGTCATTTGCAGCATGTGGCAAAATGCCCCCAGAGTCCCCTGAGCTGCGTTCCCAAAACAACTCAAAGCCCCACAGACCAATGTGTTAAAGGTAATCGCGCTTCATTATCGCACTAATTGAATCATTAAGAGCTCAGGCGGAGTTGAGGCTGGACGACAATTGGAAGGCTCCAAGAAACTGACGGGTACACATGGTTTACGCTCCGTTTCTTTGAGACACATGATATGTGACTTAATTAATGCGTTTTTGAAATCAGTCGTGGATTGGTTGGAGGCTGCTTCTTGGTTCCGCCCACCTGCAGGGCTGCCTGTGAAAAGGGACGCGCCATTGTGAGGTCGAGCTACATTGAGGCGATGTGTCATACGGTCAGAATGCGTGTGTCAACATTCATCCAGAATGCATTGTGTTGCGTTCATTCCGCTAAAAGGCACCTTTGTTGCTGAGATAGGCAGCGCATATACGCCATAATTATAGCATAGCGTATGTCACCAAAGCGAGTTATGATTATGCGTTTGAACGTCTGGAGGGTTGGGAATCTAAATGAAAATAAAACAAAAACGCGCCTCAACGCCCGTTTTTTGTTCCTTAAGGAAACAGGCAATCCCTCAAAGCCGTGAACCTCTTAGACTCCCCTTGAGCAGGAAATAGTGGATACTGCATGTTATTTCAGGTTTTCTAAATTGCGATAAGTTCCGCAGTGCATTAGGGGAATTGCTCGACTGCGGGAGAAGGTGGTGAACAGCCTGCCGCGAGACGCTGAGCTCTTGCAGAAGACAAAACGGCTCTCCAAAAAGAGACAAAGTTCATCCCCAGCTCCCTTGGAACGTGGTTGTTGCAGTAAACATTAACTATGATACCAGTCTGCAGGGGAAGCTTTTCCCCCTCATCTGCTAAGAGCAGTGTTTTAACATTCTCAAAAGATGGATGGTGTCCCATTGGACAAGTGAGAAGGTGGGACTCTCTGTCCCTTGTGTGTCTAATGAGGACCTGACAATGTCCAGGTTGGTAGGTAGTTTTGCTATGCTCTTAAGTGCCTAACAAGAGCATCTTGGTCACCTTGCTGGAAAATAGAACCCACAGAAACTGGAGATGTAAAAGAGCTTAGTCAGTTTGTCGATTGTGCAGTCGTCTTATTGCCAATTGAACACTTTCCCTGCAGTCTTATTTTCCAACTTACCTTTTATTTTTCCAAAAAGCCCAGCCTCTGTTTTTAAAACATAATTGTAAGCTGAACTCTTGAACTCTTTTTCAAGGAATAGGTGTAGATGTCTTTAAAATGTCTGGAAAAAGATGTTTTATGAAAGAAAATGTATATACTAAAGCTGCATTAAAATAGAGGACATATAAATCATCCATGGCCCACTTCAAGAACGTTTGCTGTGATTGCAGTTTTTATTTTTAGCTTTGCTCTCAGCCTTGTCTGCTAATTGAGACAGCTGTGTTTGCTGCCAATTTGCTAGTAAAGGAAGAATAGTACTGTAAGCAGGAACCATACGGAGCAGAAGCAATTTAGAGTGATGCTCGGGTTGTGTTCATGTACCTAACATCCTTTTGGGTGGAGTTTGAGGAGTTCTGCTGTTTTTATCTGCTCCTAAACGAACGACTTCTGCGCTAAAAAGTCCCAACTGTTGAACCCGTGTTCCCAATGAATCGCTCCCTTGTAGGGGCATATCCTCTGGCTGCGGGCCTCGTAAGGCGAGCGCGCAGCGACGCCGGAGCTGCAGAAAAACAATGTCAGTCTTATTTCGTAGTGCGTAACGGGTTTGGGGGGCGGGGGGAGGGCGCGATATGCGATGTGATGCTGGGGACTTGTTCCAGTGCAGCGGAGAAGTCCAGCATGCCCACATGCTCCAGTGATGGATGACGCCGGCTGCAAGGGCCGGCCCCTGCCGTCACTCACACGCACGTCCTTCGCTGCTCCGCCACAACAGCTGGCCACCGCCTCCCGATTGGCCAGAGCCAAGCAAGCTGGGCAGAGCGGGGGTGGGCGGCGATGGGCGGGGCCTCTTGGGGGTGGGTGAGAGCTACCACGGCAACAGTTGGCTGATGCTGTGGCCTTGTACTTTGGCCTGCATCCTCACTTTGGAGTTTTGGACACAGTTAATGGCACTGCCGGAGCCAAGGTGTGTGTGTGTGTGTGTGTGTGTGTGTGTGTGTGTGTGTGTGTGTGTGTGTGTGTGTGTGTTAGAGAAAGGGTAACGCACAGGAGGATTATTCTGGAGATGCTTTGGCTGACTGAGCCATTTAACTATTTTTGGTGATCATTTTAATTATTATGAAAAATACAGAATTGTCTACTCCACTGCGGTAAAAATTCTAGACAACTGCAAATCGTGTGTGGTCACTGCCTGAATTGTGTCTATGGGTGTGCCGTGCGAGATGGCGGTAAAGCTCAGATAAGCGCGTGTTCTCCATAGAGGAACGAAGGGCTGCAATATAATATTTTCGAAAAATCAGAGAGGCTTTTTTTTTCCAGTGCAACATCTCTCAAAAATGTCCTGTCCATCTCTCAAGCTGAAGTTATGAAACGGGGATTTTCAGCATATCTGTCCGTCAAACGTCTTTTGGAATTGTGAGTTTGGGAGATGCCTGCATCTGAGTTAAAGCTAACACTCAGTGCGGTGATACACCAATATGCAGTATAAACCTCTGCTAATTGGCTTTTAAAAAGCATTTCTCATTATGTCTATGTAGCGCTCTATGAACAAATTGCGGCAGGCTAATCGTGGTTGTTTGAAATTTTATTTACATAGCACTGTAGCACTTTCTAGCACCAGGGGCACTTATCACAGCTACTCTTTAAACCGACTATACTCAAGAAAGGGAACAAAGAACTACAAGTACAAGGAAGTAGCATCCCTTTAAGATCCCCACATATTTTCTGTACTGTCTGGATGATTGGGTAAAGTTACACTTGGCCTACATGAAGAACATTCTCAAGTTTAAGTTTATGCCGTTATTTAAAATGGCGGGGGATTCCGTTTTCCTGTTCTTCAATATCTGTCTCTTATATTTTCTTCTGCTTGTTTTTTCTTTACACTCTTTATCAGCAATCCTCTAAACCTGATTCTGGTACAGCTCTCTAAATGTCCCACCCTCCTCTCTCTCTCTCTCTCTCTCTCTCTCTCTCTCTCTCCTTCCCTCTCTCCTTCCCCACCCCCCTCTTGTATGAGTCCCCTCTAGCCTGTCTCACCTGTTTTCCCTCTTTTTTGTTTTTCTACCCTCTTTCAATGCTCCCTCCGTCCCTTCCTTTCCGTCTCCCCCTCCTCCAGCAACCTTATTTAGCATTAACCATCAGCAGGTAGCATCAACTATTTAAACCAACCAACACTATTGATAGCATTGATGCAGTGCCCAGTATTTAGCATTCTGTTTCAGTTGTTTTCAAAAATAGTATAATTCTAGCAAAAAGCCTTGTATCTGTACTGACAATGTCTGCAGCTTTGCTAGCTTGTAGCCTACATGGTTGCTTGCCTAATATTAGCTAAGCTGACAAGCAAAACAACCTGCTTGCTGCCTCACAAATTAAGGTTTGTTTTAGCCAGAGCAGTTAGCTTTTTAGCATAGCACTCGGCGTATCTTGTCAGCATTCTGTGTGCGTACACATTTGAGAACAGGTACTGCTAGGCTAGCGTGTGCGAGCTTGCATGCTGTGTCTGACTGAGAGGGCCCACAGGCACTCTGTCACTCCGCTGTAGCTCAGGTGCTGAAAGAGCTTAGGCTTTTCTTTGTGAAAGACGCTGCCCCGCCCAAACAGTGCTAATCCTGGCACTGGCGTATGGTGGCGGGTTATCCCTTTGCTTTCTCAAAATGTGCATAACATGCGCATCTACAGTCAAGCCAGAAAGTCTGAACACCCCTTTCACCTTCTCCATGTTTTATTACATTACAGACATATTCTACAATAGATTGAGTTCATTTTTTGTCTCAAAATTTTACACAAAATAGCCCATAATGACAAAGTGAAAACATGTTGTTGTTTTTTTTTTACTAATGTATTAAAAATCGAAAACTGAAATCTCTCATTTACATAAGTATTCATACCCTTTGCTTTAACATATTTTTAAAGTATCATATTTAATATTTGGTCGCATATCCTTTGCATGCTGTTACTTCCTGACGTCTGTGACAAATCAACATCCAAAGCCATTTAGCCAGCCATGTGTTCCATACTGTACCAGTGTAATTTACAGCTGAATCTAGTCTCACCCCCCAATTCCCAATAGAGATCCATTCAAATGCAGAGAGCTTATAGTATCGCTTGTAACAGTACCTGGAAATAAGATATCTAGAGTCTTTTGATGTTGATGGGTCATAGACTTCAGGAAGTAACAGCATGCAAAGGATATGCGACCAAATATTAAATATGATACTTTAAAAATATGTTAAAGCAAAGGGTATGAATACTTCAGTTTTCGATTTTTAATACATTTGCAAAAATTTCTAAAAACATGTTTTCACTTTGTCATTATGGGCTATTTTGTGTAGAATTTTGAGACAAAAAATTAACTCAATCTATTGTAGAACATGTCTTTAATGTAATAAAACGTGGAGAAGGTGAAAGGGGTGTTCAGACTTTCCGGCTTGACTGTATGTGAAGGTGTATAATGACAAGCATCTAATTTTTGGCAATATACATGTTGTTGTTGGTGGCTTTAAGCGTCAATATTTCAGCAGAGATTTGAACTACGTAACGCAGTATAGGCTATGCTTTAGTGAGTGCATTTAAGTTGCTGGAAATCTTTAGGTCTTGTTTAGGTCTGACTGAAAGGTAGACTCCACTAAGTTCTTCTCAGAAAGGAGGAAGTGATGTCATACCACTGCATTGCTCCACCTCTCCACTTGCTGCGTTAGGATTAGGGGTGTGACTTCTAGGCTAAACATTTAGTCGCTAAACGTTAACAAATCTCTTTTTTAAAGATTCAGTAAACTCAACACCTTATTACTGTTCTATGCTGTCAACACATTTGAAGTAGTTCGCTCTGTACTACCCATTATTTGGTGCTTTTCTGTGATTTTTGCTCTTATACAGGCTACAGTATTTGCTTTTGAAGTCCACTCTGTGGCTCTGTTTATATGGCATGTCGATTTACATTGAAATGTGGAAAATCTAGACTCTACCCCCCCCCCAAATCTTGTTGTTTAAATGTGTACATTTTTATTTTTCACATTTTTTTTCACAATGTAACCTTTTAGCGATTTTCCAAGTTTTTCCCACCCTCTATTATTAGTGGAACGCTAGTGGTAGGCCTACAATCTCTGATTGGTCTGAAAAACACTAAACACACATTTAATTCTGACGGCTCACAGGAGCCACAGGTTTGGCACGGGAGTTAACGCAAGCGTGCAGGGCCTCTCCGAGCGGGACCTTTACTTTGGGGCGAAACCGAGACACTTGACCATCCCCGCGGCCCTTACTGCAAGAGAGAGGCCCGGCCCGGCCTACCCACCCTTGCTGGCTGGCCGAGAATTCACCAAGTGGAGCTGACACCACTGTGGAATGAATGTGCCATTTGTTGTGTAGAGAGACAACTGTCAGCTCAGACCTTCTGCATCTGCAGAGGCATAAACGCAGAAGGAGAGGGAGGGAGAGAGAGAGAGAGAGGGAGAGAGAGAGAGAGGGGGAGAGAGTGAGAGAGAGGGAGAGAGGGAGAGAGGGAGGGAGAGAGGGAGAGAGGGAGGGAGAGAGAGAGGGAGGGAGGGAGGGAGGGAGGGAGGGAGAGGGAGGGAGAGAGAGGGAGAGAGAGAGAGGGAGGGAGTGAGAGAGGGAGGGAGAGAGAGAGAGAGAGAGAGAGAGAGAGGGAGGGAGGGAGGGGGAGGGAGAGAGAGAGAGAGGGAGGGAGGGAGGGAGGGGAGGGAGAGAGAGAGAGAGAGGGAGGGAGGGAGGGAGAGAGGGAGGGAGGGAGAGAGGGAGGGAGAGAGGGAGGGAGAGAGTGCGAGAGAGAGCCTAATACTATGAGGCCTTTTTTACTTTTAAGGTCTCCTTTTTGCAGAGAAAAAAAAAGATAACGAGACCTACATGTTCACATATATTACAAGCAAAACAAAATTATCCACTCACACCTTGAAAAAGGAAAAAAAAATACAATCTCGAAAATAAAAATGAAACCATTGCCAGAAACTCAAAGGAAAACAACAAAATTCACCATACTAAAACACACCCACCATTACAGTAAATGGATCATATTACCAAAACGTCAAATTAAATGAAAATATAACAAAATAAAAGTAGAAAAACACAAACAAACAAAAAAGACAACATGTCAACTTGAATAGCCTCCATATTATCTGTCAGGTTATGATAACTAAAGAGAGACAGAGAGACGGAGAGAAAGAGAGCAGGCAGATGGATGAACAAAGATGGAGTCGAGAGAGAAAACTCGCTTGCCGAGCTGAAATGAGATGATGTTGTCGGTTTTACGTAAAGACTTTTGTGAATCGACTGTGCGTGTAGCTTGTGGAAATGTGGGAGAGTTCCTGTCCCTTAAGTCAGGGGTGGCTACAGGAGCGAAAATCCACTGCGTTTTCTCTGAAGAGTGCGCAGCTGTCAGTGTCACTGGGATCTGTCAGCACACAATCTACATCTGCACTCTCACTTTCTGTAACTTACACCGCAGCAACCCACCGTGTGTGTGTGTGTGTGTGTGTGTGTGTGTGTGTGTGTGAGAGAGAGAGTAAGCGAGAGAAGGAGAGAGAGGGAAAGACAGAGAGAGAGCGACAGAGAACAAGGAGAGACCGAGTGAGAGAGCACATATTAGTGCGGCGTGGTGTTGAACCAGAATTCAAGGGAGAGATGCATACAACCTTGAACAGCAGATGCTAACGAACGGACGCTAAGATGTTCACCAGGCAATTGACCCTGAGCTACCCCCCCCCCTCTCCCAATCAGTTGCTCTACCAGAATCACCATAAATGGCAGGGCCTGAGGCAGGCTAACAGGCTATTTGGCCCAAAACAAAAGACCTGCCTTCTGTGGGATGGAGTAGGGGTCTAACAAGCTAAAACATCCTGTCATAGGCACCTGTGCATAGTGACAGCTGAGTCCCGCGTTGCCTAGGTCTCCTGCTCAGTCTGCCGTTCTCTACATTAACCCTTAAGGAGTCTGCTTGTCATTTCATTTTTTTCCTAAATGTATTTTTATAAGGCTTCACATTTAAAAAATATATATATATATATTGACAAGTGTAAATCTGGAAGTGGATTAGACCACTATCTTTTCATTGCCATAGAGTCATTCATGTATTCTTATTGTTTTTGTTGGCTTCTTTAATGATTTCTCCTTGCTCTGTGACTAAGCAAGTACAGTTGTCATTGATTTACCTTGGTAAAATAGAGTGCAAAAATAAAGCAGAAAAGAGCGTGGACCGCCGCAGCGAACCACGCGGGGTCCTGGTTTGGCGCGGTTCGTCAGCTGCATTAATAAAAAAACAGGAACTTTCACACATGGTCACATGAGAATCAGTGGGCGGTCCGCCAGATGACTCCAATTAGCTCCCAACAATTTCTGCATTGCTGTCATTTCTGCTGCAAAGAGCAAAAAAAGGCTATTCAAATATCTGAAGATGTAGTTTTGGGGGGAAAGCACTAGGCAAATCACGAACCGGTCTGGCCCTTCAAAGCAGGCCCGTTCCGTGCTCTCAATACGGAGCCCAACCCACAAACCAAAATGGCAAAGTGCATTGTGTATTCCCAGAAGAATAATTAAGCTGGCGTAATCTTTGCAGATGTACGCTGTAGACATACTTGCTGATGGCGCTACATTGCGCGGTTCTGCCGTTAGCGTCAAGCCTTTTTGAACGAAAGCACTGATAAAGTGCAAGGCGAGTCGAGTTTTTCTGGGAAGCCTGGTTTGTTCAAGACCATGCTTGGCATAGTGGTGGATCCTCTTCAGACGGTGGACAAAATTACAAGTCTCCCAGTTTTGCCCGCGTCGCGCTGCGAGTTGAGCGTGAGGTCGTTTTGATAAGGACCAGAGACCGGAGACCTCTCTGAAGTGTTACGCTAACCCCCCGCCCCCACAGCAACCTTTTGTCCTTGGCGTTAGGCGGCATGCAGGGGAGCAGGAACACGGGACAGTGACGGGGGGGGATCGCAGAGCCTCCTCAGAACCACGTAGGACGGACCTGCAGGACAGGTTCACCCAGATTCTCCCGCCACTTCACTGTGCCGTTCTGCTCACGGGAAACCTGTTCGTCTACCCTCCCCCCATCCCCCCCCCCACCAGCCCACCCCTTTATATCTTAACCTTTTCACTGTTGAAACTGATATTGTGGTCCGGTGTACCGTAGAGCGCGCAATAAAGGCCCTATTTCCCTATGCCAACTGCTCTCAAACCCGGGCTTTTTGCACGTGTCTGTGCCTGTCAACCAGACTAGGAACAACAGCATCCCAGCATTCTTTACCACAGACACACACTCACTCACACACACGCACGCACGTACATTTGTGCACACTCACACTTTCGCTTGCACCCGCGCACACCCGCTTTACTGTTTATTTCCTGTGCAACATCGGTGTAAACAGAGTTACACCATCGCTGAAATCTGAGTATTGGTCCAGCCACCTGTTGACTATATCTCTGATGATAACACTGACCTATGACCTTTTGTTTTTCGAACGCCCTCACTGCCCTCAGTGTTCTGGGTTTTTATAAGGTTACATCTGCGTAATGATTTTCTTAAAATGTGTTTGTCAATGCAATAGGGTTGTTGTCATTGTTATGTAACTTCCATTTGTTAAGATTCACCCACGTGATAAATAAAATTCTCATGGTTCTGTGACTACAGAGCAGATATGGGATTGATTTTGTCCTGTTTGATCATTGGGCTAAGGCGGGAGCATTAGGTGGTGTGTTTGTTTGGTGTACGTGTGTAGTTGTGTGCGACATGTCAATAGTTTAGGGAGCCTTACAGCAGGTCTCGCACGTCCTGTTCAGCGGATGGTTTTTGAGGAAGACACAGAAATGTCTATAACCTGGCTGTGGATAAAGAGGTGTTTTAAACTAAGACGTTTCCTCATCCCAGACTGAACCTGGCCCCATTGCAGCTCCCTTCCTGACACTTAATTGGGCAGTTTTACCAGCTCCTAATCTGATCATATCTCTCTCTCTCTCTCTCTCTCTCTCTCTCTTCTTTTGCTCGCTCTCTCTCTTTTGCTCACTCACTCTCTCATGCTTTATTGCTCTCTTGCTCTCACTCTCTCTCTCTCCTTCTCTTTCATACTCTCTCCATCCCTCTTGGTCTCTGTCGCTTCCCGTCTCTTCTTCCCTCTCTTGTTCTCTCCCTCCCTTTTCAAAACCTCCTCCACAAAGAAGCTGAGCCGTCAGTGCTTCTATCACGCTTCTCTCTCTTTACGCCTCTCTCTGTTTTAGTTTTTCCTATTCTCTCCATCGCGTGCCATCTCTTTTTGTCTTTTTCATTCTACCTGTTTTTCATGCCTCTTTAAAAAAAAATAAAAAAAAGCTGTTCATGGAAGTTTTTGTGACATTCGCCGTGTCTTCTCTCATCCTGTTCTCCCCCTCGCTCTCTCTCTCTCTCTCTCGCTCTCTCTCTCGCTCTCTCTCTCTCTCTCTCTCTCTCTCTCTCTCCCCCTCTGTAAACCTCGGCCTGTCCGAGCACACTGCCCGTGCGGGCGAGTTTACTCGCTGTTTACTCGGTTCAATCATCCTCCTCCTCCATCTTCAAACACAGAGGATGGTCCCTGTCCCGGGGCTCCCTCTTCCAAATTTGTATAATTCGTTTCATAATATTTGCCTGCCGGTGCAGCAAGACTCGCTAATTGGTCAGTCGTTCTCACGGCCTCCTCGTACCATTGCACAACATTTGCACAGTTCCCTTGGTTTTCCATCACCGGTGTGTTAGAGCTTCAACTGTAAATCTGCCTGCAGTTGCTCGTCTTTTGGTTTATTGTGAAGTTGGAAGCAATACAATACAAAGCGGTCAATGCAAAGAGAAATAAAGAGAGACTTACAATAACTTGTAATGGTGTATAAAGTGTTGGGTTGGGGGGGGGGGGGGGTTCAGCTGAGCATTTACAGACTTTTTAGCCCACTGTACAATTGTTGCCTTTGAGTCAATAGGAACAGCGGAATTCTCAGTTTACCAATCAGACGAAGCGAGGGCGTGTCCCAGCTACGCAACTTAGCGGGAGCGGGCCCTTTGAAGCGGGACGTGCGCCGGAGAGGCAGGATGCGGCCGAGCCGGTTTACAGCTTAACGGGGCAGGGGCTGAGCCAAAGTCCTGCCTCGGCGGCTCAGATGACCCCGCGCGCGCCCCGCGGCCGATCTGATTGGACGCGCCCCGCGATAAGCGCCGCTGTATCTAATCTGAGAAAAGGAAGAAAGGAGAAGAAGAAGAAAAACCACATGATGTTCCTGATGCTGTTGTGCTGTGTCGGTGGGATGTGTGTAATGAACCTGTTCTCTGTCGTTTCCCCGCAGTGTGAGCAGCCAGTACTGACACTCATGGTACGCGGTCGCCCTCGCCCCTGATCGAAAACCTTCGACCTTTTAGCCCTGTTTTCCGAACGGGTAAATATGCCGGAGACACCAGACACCGCCGCTGAATGCACTCTGACCAACCACACTGCCGAGAACACGCACAAGCACACACGCACAACGCATGGAGAGGGAAACCCACGATAACCCGTACCCTACTTTTTATTTAGTTCATTTTTATATATTTAATATTGTTGGCAAGTCAATGCTAACACACAGAGGCCATCACCCTAAGGGCTATCACTCTGTAACTGATGTCTTTTGGCAACCAGACCCAAAGGTGTGATTACAATACCAATAAAAAAAATTTAGTTTAAATTATTTAGTTTAATTTGAATAATTTGTTCATGCACGCGCCACTCTATTTTACCCCCCCCCCCACCAAAAGCCATATGTGTGTGGGTTATCGTGTTCTTCCAGGACACCTGTCCTATATATGACTTTCAGTTAAACTGTGAGATGTTCCCTGGTATTACTTGGACATCACGTTCTTAGAGACACAGCTAAGTTTGCCTGAAATGCACACATCAATGTTAGACATTCATTACTGCTGTGCATGCATTTGTGGTTGAAGTGATTAATAGCCTTATGTGATATGTTTGGTTAAATCTGTCCGAATGTTTTTACTTGCATGTATTGTTCCCGAAGTATCATATCTGTCTGTTTCTGTACGCACTCATCTGCATCATTATGTGGCTTTGGGCCCTGATATTACTGGCTACTGTCAAGCAGCTCGGTGATTGGCTGTGATATAGTTGTTTGCCTGCAAGTTGTCCTCTGATTGGCTGTTGACCGCTGTCTCACTTCCTGAGAAGTCCCACCTCTGCGTGACTGCTGAGAGTTTCCAGGCTGTAAGCATTTAATCATTTATTTCGTGTTTGTTCAACCAGCAGTTTGCTGTCTGGTAATTCCTCCCATCTTCAGACCAGTTAGTCACGTATTGTGTTGCATAAAAGAAGGAATGTAGTACCCATGCATGCATGGTAGTGGATGTACAGGGCTCTGGTCCCCATGTCCATCCTCTTAAGGTACAGTTCAAGCCAGTACAGCTTGAAAAACATTCAATCAAAATTAAGCTGAACATGATCACTGTAACTGTAGCTTTATTATTTAGGCTAACCACACGGGCCAGCCATACTATCTAATGAGCAAAAAGTTGTTCTATTCTAAGAGATGGTATTGTGCTGAGCCAAATAGCTGAAAATAGTGCAATTGTGCCTTTCCAAACCCCTCATTATAAAACACATTTCTTCTAGAAAAAATAATGTTTGTGCTAATGAGCACCCGCTTACCGCTCGTTTGATAAAATTGATTTTCAAAATATTGATTTTCAACATGGACTAAGATTGATAGCCTGTTAAAAAAAAAAATAAGCCTTATGAGTCGAGGCTTGTTGTAATTCACATTGAAATTGGTTTAATTTGGACTGCGCTTTCAGAGTTACAGACATTTGAGTTATGAACACCCCCCTCTGTTTCCAAAGTGTTTGCATCTCTGTGATTCTACTGTATTTTGTGCCTCGGGCAGAGCAGTCCTGGCCATTCCAAGGTCTAGATTAGTAACAAAGGGCGGCCAGGCTTTTTCCATCAGGAACCCTAGGTTTTGGAATGGCCCGCCTGAGGACATTACACTGGCAAGCTCAGAGCCATCTATCTTTATAGACTTTAAATCTATCTTTATAGACTTTCTTTGAACCAATGACACCATGTGTTAAAATTGTACGAACCCAAATTCCAAAAAAGTTGGGACGGTATGTAAAATGCACATAAAAGCATAAAGCAGTGATTTGCAAATTCTCTTTTACATATATTTAATTGAAAACAGTACAAAGAAAGGATATTTAATGTTTTACCTTATCTTTAACTTTATTGATTTTTGTAAATATACACTAATTCTGAATTTGATGCCGGCAAAACACGATCCAAAAAGGTTGCGACAGGGGCAAAAAAAAGACTGGAAAGTTTTAAAAAACACCTGTTTGGTATCAAAAGACTCTTGATAGCTTATTTTCAGGTACTCTTACAAGCGATACTATAACCTCACTGCATTTCAATGGATCTCTATGGGAATTGGGGGGTGGGACTAGATTAAGCTGTAAATGGGAACAGTATGGAACGCATGGTTGGCTAAATGGCTGTAAGTCATCAAGGGTCTGAGGTATCAAACGAGCCTCAAACCATCACTCTGCTGTCAGATATGCAATAGATATGGATGGATCACTTTTTTAGGTTGTTTCTCCCTGACTTTTTTTAGTTTCATAGGAAAAAAAATATATATATATATATACATACGTATATGTAAAAGAGAATTTACAAATCACTGCTTTCTGCTTTTATGTGTATTTTACATGTCTCAACTTTTTTGGAATTGGGGTTTGTACTATTATGTTTTATGTCTGCTCCTTTTTAATTCTAATTTTGTTTTTAATATTTGTATATTCTATTATGTTCTTTAATGTTGTTTGCTTGCTGTAAAGCACTTTGTAACGCTGTTTTGAAGTGCTATGTAAAGTTATTATTACTATTGTGGTTGTTTTATGGAGCGATTATGTAACTCTTATGCGAGTATTTGCAAGTGAAAATCTCTTTTGTTGAAAGGTATTTTGATTGATTATTTGTACTGCCAGTAAACCCAACTCTATATTCCAATCTTATTGACTCATAACAAATACATTTTGTGTATTTTACTGCTCTAAAATCTGTATGCAGACACACGGTGTGTATCATGGATGAAGTTTAGTTTTGTTTTCTGAGGGTCCTACTGGCTCCCGTGAGCCCCTTTGGCTAACAGCGGCTGCTAAGTGATTTTGATGTAACGTAATGTACAACTGCGCTGGTCTTTTCTGTGTTATTATTCAGACGACTTTATGGTTTGTTGATCGTGGGGGTGGGGAACTTGTGTTTGTTCTGCACTCTCTGAGGTCTGTGTTACCCTGTGTGTGTGTGTGTGTGTGTCTGTTACCATTCCCAACAGCCAAAAATTGCGAGAACACAAGAAGGAACAGTGTGCTGTAGGCATATTAGCGCACTCTCAGAAGAAAGGGTTCCAAAAGGCTCCTCTGTGGAACCCTATGTAGTTCAAGGATTTTTTTATTGGGCAAAATGGTTAAATCCGGGAGCTTTCACACTTTTCACACATACCATAGAGGGTTCCATAACAAACTAAAATGGGTTCCTTTACAGAGACATGCCAAGGAACCCTTTTTTTCTGAGTGTGCAGTAAAATAGTGCAATAAACTGAATCTGTGAACTGTTGCAATCTCTTTACCCTGGAATATGAATACAGCCAGAACGAGGGGAAAATGGTTAAAAGCTGTCTTGGAAGCTCTGTTGCCAGTAATTTACTGCTCTTTTAACAGGAAATATTTTGCAATCCTGCATCCTTTGCAGTTGAACTTTTCAAATCTGCTTATTTGGTAAATTCACATGAGTAAAAAAAGAGAAATAAATACAAAATACATTGCTCGGACTTCCCTTGTTATGAAGCCATCCTTTCATTTGCGCAAACGGCTAGTTTCGTAAATGTTGTTGAGCTGAGCGCGGTTAATGATTTAACTGTTGTCATTGTGTTGCGTTTGCAGGTTTGCATGTGCGAATAGGGACTGTGAGGGCTGTGTTGTTCAGCGTTTCGGTGGACTCCGAGCATGCAGAGCGGTTAGGCCCCAGGCCTCTCTGGGCCTCACTCTCATAAATGGCCTTTAGCAGAAACCTTTTTGGTTCCCTGCAGGCAGATGTTGTGGGGAAATCTTTCCTAAGGCAGAAACGGCAGCCAAATGTATCCCTGACTCAGCAGATGGGGGACCTAGCCGCGCAATAAATGAGCTCTGCGGTCCAAGGCACCTTTGTGAGAGACAGAGCAAGTGAGAGAGAGCAAGAGAGAGAGAGCAAGTTAGAGAGAGCAAGAGAGAGAAAGCAAGAGAGACAGAGCAAGAGAGAGAGAGCAAGAGAGAGAGAGCAAGAGAGAGAGAGCAAGAGAGACGGAGCAAGAGAGAGAGAGAGAGAAAGAGCAAGAGAGCAAGCAAGCAAGCAAGTGAGAGTGAGAAAATGGCAGAGAGAGAAAAGGGGTAGAGAAACCATAGATGTTTGATACTGTGTCTCTGACACTCACAGGACTTTCCCTCTGCTTGTAGGCCAATTAGTTTCGGTCTCTGGGTGGGTAAGGCACGCCCCTCTCACAGGTGCATCTTCATTTCATGAATTTTCTTGCTGCTCTACAGCTGTAATGACAGGAATGTCAGAAAGCTGTGGTTAAGATGCACTGATGCTATCTTTGCTATCTGTGTGTCTGTCTGTGCTCCCCGGTCTCTGCCTGTTCAATAATGTTTTATCGTTGATGTTCGGTTCTCAGGAATCCAAGGATATCAGGCCTAATCTTCAAATAAAACATTTTATGTCAGAAATAAAGCCTTTTCCCAAGAGCTTAGGCCTTGCAGGATTACAGTTGATGTTCTAGGCCTCGACTCGTGTCTGGAGGGAATTTGCGATGGCTCAGTGTTGCTGCTCTCACCTGGCTGCCTTAGGTTGAGAATGGGTGGAAAAAAACACGTTGTTTTACTTGACTAAATGTGTATCAGAGCGTCATTCTGAGGTGATTTTTGCCTGAGTTATCAAGGCATCTCTGGGGAGCTCTGGACAAGATGGCTTCTGCTGTGTTTTGGTTTTAAAGCTTTCTAGTGAAGGTTTTACTTCCTGTTCAAAGCTGTACAGTTAAAGCACCCAGCACCCACACGCGTCGGTTGAGTTCCATCACAGTATCAGCAGCTTCTCGGTCCTCGGCCTGTTGCCTAATACACACCGTTCCAGAGCTGAAAAATGGCATCCTGTACCATAGCCAGCATACCGTCCTGGGTGTGTTATTGTGCAACACACTGTAAAAAACAGAAGGGATCGTCAAGCTTACCTGGTTGTGTTTAGAGGACTGAGAGGAAGGCGGAAAGTGAGTGAATAATGAAAGGGGGATGAAGGGGAGATGCAGAGAGGAGGAAGAGCAGGGTGCCTCTAGCCTGCCCCTCCCTCCCCCCTCCTGCCCCTGATGAGCAGGGGAACTCTCTGCCTCCATGAACTTTACCCAGCGCAAGAGAGAGAGAGAGAGACAGGGCTACAGCAACTGTTTTTATAAGATTCTGTGTGTGTGTGTGTGCGTGTGCGTGTGTTTCTGTTTTTTTGTGTTTTTATGTGTGGGTGTGTGCATGTGTAGGTGTGTCCATGTGTGTGTGTGTCCCTGCCTCTATGTGCTTATGTGTGTAAGCATGAAAGTGTGTGTGTGTGTGTTTCTGTTTTTTTGTGTTTGTGTATTGTGTGTGTGACTGTGTGTGTGGGTGGGTGTGTGTTTGTGTACCTGCCTTATGTGTGTATGTAAGTATGAAAGAGCGTGTGTGTATATGTGTCTATGAGTTCATATGTCCTTGCATGTAGGTATGTGCCTATGTGCTTGTCTGTGCGTGTGCCTTGCTGCCAGTGACTGTGTGCGTGCGCATGTTCGTTTGTATGCGTGCGTACAGTCAGCCAGGTGTGGGTGAAAGGAACAGAATGAACAGAATGAGAACTGGTTGTTGTGCTCGTGTGTCACTCTTAATCACTCCAGTCAGCCAAGGCCATCAACAAAGAACTCACAGACAGTTTTTACAGAACATCACGGTTGGGCAACGCAAGACCCGGGCCTCTGCGATTCGGCGGTTTCTGCTTCCTGTTGTGATGGAAGCCGCCGTTGTCCTTTGCCACTTTGTCCGAACAGCAACGACCACAGTAACGGGCAGCGTCAAGCTTCTACGCTCATTGTTCAGACCAGGTTTCAGCTAGGTTACATCGCGATAATCCAATCTGCAGCGGAAACGGGTCACGAGTGCAAGCGACTTGGAAGCTCTCCTGGCCTCTGTGACTCAGCGCAGCGCAGCCTGCCTGCGAAACACAACATTCTCGCATTGCTCATCCGTTGGAATGCGAACGCTCCTTATTAACAGTGGTGCTCCCACTCTGCGGCCATTTTTACACATATTCTACAGTCGTAGAAGGGGTTCTAAAAGTGGTAGCGTGAAATGTTGACGAATCCACTAAAGAAAACAACTTCATAATTCTTGCTTTACTAAAATAAGCCTGTGTTGCTGTTTTGGCTAGAACTGATGCCTGCATACACAGCTGAATTCTGATATGAACAGCTGCAATCTTGTTTTATGACCTACTGTAAATGTAACATTTTGCAATGACTTGGACATTGTGGCAGAACTTTCAGAGCGAGAGGAGGTTCAATCCAAAAAAATGGCATCTTGTTCATTTTTTCACGTAATACACCACTGCTTTTCTGCATAGTCATATCTCCGATGCCGATGAGTTCGTTTGGAGCTGCTATCGACAGTTTCTTCATACGCACTGCCAGAAAATTCACCCTGACCGTGATTTGTGACGCTTGCCTTAATTAAGTGACTTTATCCAAATTGTACTTTCGGGGTGCAGCGTCTCAACATTAGAGGCTTTTTTAGTTTGTTTTTAAATTTAATTTAATGGTTAAAGCTAACGGCTTAAAAATTGGTAGCATGCAGAAACCATTACAGAGGATTTAACATGAAAGCTTTGTTAATGTGACGTATAATTCACTAAGCCAGCCACTGGACAGACACTCTGACAGGTGAAAAAAGTAGAAACACTGCAGCCACTGGAAAGACACTCTGACAGGTGAAAAAAGTAGAAACACTGCAACCCTAACCCTAACCCTAACCCTAACCCAACCCTAACCCTCCATACATTTCCAGTCAGTTGCTAATATATTAAGGGAGTGGATATTATAGACATGGCCTTTATCTCAAGCTGTGACTTTCAGTTGCATTTTGATTGAGTAGATATCATTTTCACTTTTTTTGTCATGTTAGAATATCACAAATGCTAACATGTAACAGTAAAACATTTTGAACTAAAAGACAAATGTATCCTGTATTCTGAGGTAATAGCTACAGGGTGCTGTGGACTTTACATTTAAACACATTGCGGGAGATTTGCTTTGCGCTTAAGCATTTTAATCTCATATTAAGACTTTAGAATCTTATTTCTGTTGCTTTTTTGCTAAATAAGACAAACTATCTGCCAGCGGGGTGAAATAATTTCACTTGTCAAGCAAAAAGTAACTTAAAACAAACAACTTTTGAGGAAAAAAATAAGATTTTAAGTCTCATTACGAGACAAACACTTGTTAAGACAGACATTTTCTGCAGTGCAGGCCTTCGGTGTGGGCGTCTTGTGCTCCACTCGTGAAGGTGCTTTAGGAAACGTCTCTTGACATCTGATGTGCAGCCATTTCTTGATGCTTAAAAATATCCTGATTTGCATCGTGATTCGGAAACTGCTGTGGTAAAAAGTGCCAAAATCAAATGCATGTATCAACGAGCCTTACTTGGACTAATGTGGACTGTTTTGCATAGCCCGGTATTGAGCGTACTCAGCTGTAAGAAAGCAAAGGAAGGCCAACACTAGGCAGGCCCGCACGCATGTACACACACACACACACACACACACACACACACATGCTCATGCTCATGCACACACACGCACACTCATATTTTCACATTTTATTAAGCAGGAGTACTAGAGTCCTCTAGTGACTGCTGCTCCTGTGTATTAAAATGCAACAATTTGTACACACTGACAGATTTGAACTTTTTTTGAGTGCTGGCTTCTCTTTACTTTATAAAGAGCATGCCAAATGTCTGCTAATGCATATGTTCCGTTTGTCAGTTCTTTGCTGTTTTTTGGTGTGTTTTTTTTATTTTTTATCCATGGACACTAGAACCTGTATTAGCTATATGTGACATCATTCATCTCTTTTTCTGCTTTGCATTTGTGTATTGCTGTATTGCACAACGTTTGCATGCGTCCGCTCATCCCGTCTTGATGCACTCTTTCAGACGGCTTTTAAAATATGTGGGTCAGTTTAGATTTTAAACCAGACTTTGCTCTATCGCCCTATTGCTGCACTGTACGTCTGAGGTTCTTTAGTGTCAGGGGAGCGAGAGTGGAAAGTGTAATAAATAGCTCCCATATGGCCGCCGGATCCCGCCCCACCCCCCTCCCCTCCCCTCCCAACCGCTGCCTCGCCCCTGCTTCAGTGGCAGGCTAAAGAGCGTCAGAGGAGCTGTTCTCCTAAGCGCTCCCCGCCCCCGCGAGCGCCTCGACGTTCGGGACCCAGCGCCGCATCCCAGGAGCGGCCGGGATGCCGCGGCGACGCTCTCAATCATTCCCGAGTCCAAACGGAGCCGGCGCTGCGATGTCGGGGACAAATAGGTTAGCAGGTATAAATAAACGGCGCAATTAAAGCAGGAATGAGGCGGCACGCCGCTGTTCGCTTCGAGCGGCCGGGTCGGGCTTGGCAGCTTGCCTTCACACCCCGTGTGTGAATGGGCTTGAATTTCCGGTTAAACCTCACGCAGGTTTGCCCCGAGACCGCATCTTCATTAACTTGGTATCCTCATTGAGGCGCAGCCAGGTTAACTGGATATAAACCAAATTGTCCAAACTCGGTAGTCTGCGCTATACTTAAGTGAAGCTACAGGACCCAACGTTGCATTAAAATAACTCATTATTCCCTACAATTAGGTTTCGCTTTTTGAACATGGTAATGAAGGAAGCGCATTGCAAATCAGTTTTATTTGACTTATATCACAATACAAAACCAGTATGAAGTGCATACTGTTGTAGCAAAGCAGATGAATGAATGTCTTAACTTATTTTTAATGCTGTCAGGAAGCAACGTAGCTAAATAGGTATCACTGTGGGCGTAAATGGGTTGTGCTTAAATAGCTTTGGCAAGTAGAACTGGCAGACTCATACACACCTCAGACAATATTTTCTTTTTTTTAATACAGGATCAACTTGACGCTAGCAATCAAACTGAGTTATTGTACATGCTTCTATCTTAATATGCGTTTGAATCGGACCTCCATATCCTTCCTCTGAAATTGACAAAGGCAGCATCCCTCTGCTGGGCCACAGAGCTAATTATAAGCATCGTACTTGTGGCAGTGAATCTAATACGGAATATCTTTCCACATGTACAGTGGGGGAAATAAGTATTCGGCATGTCAATAATTTTTTAATTAAACATATTTCCAATGCAGCTATTCGCATTAAATTTTGACCAGACATTGGTATTAACTCAATAAAACTACACAGCTAAAGAAATTTTAACATTTCAATCCTTAAATAAAGTTGTGTACTACTGTATATCTGGCAGCAGAGGGATGGTTAAAGGCTTGTTTAATACATCAGACCCTTGATGACTTAGAGCCACTTAGCCAACCATGTGTTCTATACTGTTCCAGTGTAATTTACAGCTAAATCTTGTCTCACCCCCCAATTCCCATAGAGATCCATTCAAATGCAGAGCTGTTATAGTATCGCTTGTAAGAGTACCAGAAAATAAGATATCAAGAGTTTTTTGATGTTGTTGGGTCACAGACATCAGGAAGCCATGGCATGCAGAGGATATGTGACCAAATATTAAAAATATAGCTTTTCCACCAAGTATTAAATACATTTAATTTAGCGTGTTCAATACTTTTTTCCTGTGTCATTCCACTTTATTGCGCATAACTTTTTTTAAGGATTGGAATGTTGCAATTTCTTAGCTGTGTAGTTTTTTTGAGTTAATACCAATGTCTGGTCAAAATCTCATGTGAATAGCTGCATTGGAAATATGTTTAATAAAACAATTGTTGACGTGTCGAATACTTATTTCCCCCACTTTATAAAAGTTTGTGTACTGCAGGTTCGGTTCATATGGAGGGTTTATGTGTTTGCAGGCTTCAGACGGTTTGTTCATCATATTTTGGCATCCGTATTATTTGTTGTCTTAACGTTGGCCCTGTTTACACTCATATCTGATACAGTTGACAAATCACATCTCTGTATCAGTTTCAGTTGCAGTTGATTTTTGAAGTGCTGCATATCTGATTCTGTACGTTTAGACTGACATGGCATTTCTCATAGTGGTGGCGCTCAAATGTTCAATCTGACCTGACCACCGGCTATACAGCAGGGTGTCTCGCGACTCCTGGGTACTTATTATGGGATGTATTTTTTGTCAGGGGAATGCTAATGATGGAAGAAGAGGCATGCCGCGGTGTTTTACGTTCATATCTGATAAGGGCAGAATCCGACCCAGACTGCCTCCAAAAGCGATTCATTTCGGATTCTGAAAAATCTGATCCATATCAGATTTTTTTTGTGCTCGGTGCTTTGTACCACATTAATTGAATGTGACATGTCAGGTTTGCCCAGAAATCAGATACAGGTTGTGGTTGTTGGATGGCTCATGTGGTACATGGAGAGCCCTGTGGTCTCTGGTCAAATCGTGCCAGTGCCGACTGTGGCCAGTAGCTCCGTAGGGCAATGTGTGGTTAGCGTTTGCGTTGCCCAGGGTATGGGATGGTTAATTCGGTTTGGGGGTCCTTGTTCAACACTCTTAAGCGACCCCCGCTGGTCGGTCGGACGCCCGTGGATGGCATGTCAATGCCGCATGTGAAAGGTTTTCCTCCGACTCCACTCTGTGCAAGCTCAGCTGTAGTCTGCAGTGTGAACAGAAGCAGCTGGTGACCACAGTTGTCTACACTGTCCCAAATCGACAGCGGGGTTCGCGCATGAACGCTGATGCGGTCGCAGATAATAGGACATTCCAAAATTAGAGCGGGAATTTGATATGTTCAGCCCCACATTGGTCACCAAATAGTTGTTGTTTTTTTGTTAAAAAGAACAGCGCTGTTTTTGGTGTAGTGACTCACCCTACCGTTTGGTATCGCGCTGACTGCGACTGCTGCCTCTGGCCAGAAGGCCCACAGGATGGCTCATAGCCGTCTGTTGCATCGCCCAGGGAGGCAGGCTTTCAGCTGGCAGCGTTGTTCCCATCTTACCGTTGGAGATCAACTCTTCTGGCAGGTTTGGAGCCCACAGTCTGAGTAGCTACACTTGCCGTGTAGGTACGCGTCTGGAAGGCTGTGATGAAAATAAGAGGCGGCTGGGAGCAGCTGTTTTAAAAAATAATTCTGCTTGGGCGCTCTCTCTCAAATTTGTGTGATGTCGCAGGCCTACAAATATGGGAGGATAAAAGTGGGTTTGAAATAAACTTAATGTGTACCTCCAGTGCTGTGTCTGAAGGTACAATTTCAAACCCCTGACTGAGCATAGGTACCATAGAGCCCACACAAAACAGCAGAGCGAGTACTAGTGCTAGTGTGCACTGCTGAAACGCTCCTCCACTCTGGTCGAGAGTGCTGGACAAGAGGAAGCTCTCGGGCTGCATGAGGCCTTTCACTCATGAAATAAACACAGCAGTGTTGGGGATTGTGGGAAAGGGCCACATCATCAGCCAGGCCAGACGTGGCTACGGGAGTGAAAGCCGTAGCCTTTTACTGTGCTCTCGCTGCAGAAGCCTGAAACAGGATGAAACAGGTTTAAACGATGCCTGGCAAAACCGGTCACAAGGACGTAGGTCACCAGCTTTTATGCTAACTCTTAGCAAGCTAGTTTGTTAAGAGAGAAATGCGTCTGCAAGACCTAAAACCCAGAACAAGATGTAGAGATTTTTAACAGCGGATAACCAAATGGTAATTAAATTAGTGAGAGTCCATTTTTGTTCTTATTTTTGTTCTTTTTATTTTTTGTAAAGATTCAAAATAGCACTTGAGGTAATTTTTTATATTTCATCTGGAAGAGATTGGCATAATTTCAAACGTGATGCTGCATGAGTTTGCGTTTGAGTGCGTATGTATGTGCCAGGCTAATTTGCTTGGATTGCCATATGAAACGGTTCACATTAGTTTCCCTTGATATTTGCAGTGTTTGCTGAAATGTATTATTGTTTACTTGTGTTGGAAACTACTGTTTACTAGTGCTGCGCCACTAGCTGTCCGCCATGTTGAATCAGAACCATGTCCACTCAGGACAAATTCCCATAGATGGCCGGGCATATTTTCTATAGCAAATTTTTCTACAGTCGTCCCAATGTGTCGTGGCCTTAAGCCTAAAACCAGAAGCGCTACCATGGCTCGACTTGGTTACTACTAAAAGATGCTCATAGGCTCTTTGTCCCCGTTTTCTCCTGCTGTCAATTTTAAGGCTAACGGGAGGAGTGATGTTTTGAAAACAGGGCACAGAGCAGTCATTGGCGTATGGTCTGGAGTTATCTCAGTTTGCTGGTTACATGATTGGACTCGATTTGCGATTCCTTGAGGTCTGAGAGAAGTTTAAGCTGCATTCCTGAAGGCCTCAGAGCAGCACCAGTGTCTGAATGCTGGGGAGGAGAAGAAAAACAGGCCTGAGATGTTTAACACGGGAGGGGCCCGCTCCACAATCCGCTTCAGGGCCTCTGCTGTGGCAGGGAGGGGGCTTGCTCAGAGAGAGAGAGAGAGAGAGAGATGGACAAGTACACGGGATGTGCAGGAGGACAGGAAAGAAAAGAGGGCGAAAGAGCAGGGGGAACAGCGCAGAGAAAGAGGTAGAGGGAAAAGAGGAGGAGCCGTGGAGAGAGGAAGAGGGAGGGAGCCGAGATAAAGGAGAGACATTCCCGAGGCTGTGGCAGGGCCTGGCGGGGGAACACATGTGATTCCTGTTTGGTAGTCTGAGAGAATGACGAGCGCGCGAGAGAGGAAGAGACAGAGAGAGGGGAGGAGAGGGAGTGAGCAAGCGAGAGACAGAGAGAGAGAGAGCGAGAGGGAGAGACAGAGGGAGAAAACTTTCCATCCTTCTGTCCCAGCCTCTGCTGTTCCTGTTCCTTTCCTGAGTTGTTTTGTAAGGATGTGTGAGAATTTCTAAGCTGCGGAGAGAGGAGGGGGGGGGGGGGGGGGGTTGATGGTGGTGGGGGCGGGTGCTCGGGTGAGAGTGATGGCCGGGAACAGATGCTGCAGAAAACAGCCCCACCCCCTTCCCCCAGTGTGTGTTTAGCGGAGAGACGGAACGGCACTCCTCTTGAGCCGCCCGTGTGAAACCGCTCGTTGCTCAAGGCCCTAACCCGGCAGTAAACCAGGCAGGCCGTGAGATCCGCCCCTCTCCCTCTCCCTCCCTCCCTCCTTCTTTCACCATCTTTAACGCCATCTTTAACGCCCTCTCGCAGTGCCGCCCCGCCGTCTGCCCAGCCAATCGGAGCAGGGATGCTCGGCTAACGAAAGCCAAAAAAAACCGCCGTTATTCTGAAGGTCCACGCCTCAGCCTCGCGTGGAAAGGTTTGCCGTTTCGGCTTCTCTGGTCACCTTGCATCGGCAGCGCTCCTATTTAAAAGCCGCTAAAATAAAGGGAGCCGTTTGTGTTCTATTTTGAGCCCAGAACGGTTTCTCTGGTTTGAGTAAAAAAAAAAAAAAAAAGCAAGCAATAAATTTAAGGTGACATTAAAGCTTGGCGAACAAGGCCCCTCAGTGTGGCGGGGCACCCCACGTTGGTCGCCAGCTGTTTTTAGGCCCTGTAACCAGAGGAGGCAAACAGAGATGGAGTGTACTCACGCTCCAAATGGGGTGTGAAATGAACTGCAGTTCTGCTCGGCGTGGCTGTGCGGTGGGAACGACGGCAGCCGGGCGCAGACGGATTAGGGAAGAACCGAGCGAGGTGTGTCCAGAGCAGAGAGAGAGGGGGGAGTGGAGGATGGGAGGGGACTTCTCCTCAGAGAAAAGCAACCAATTCACTTCAGCGACGCTGACAAGTCGGTGCGACGCTTTTCGAAACTTTATTAGTCACCCATAAGACACAGTTAAAAAAACCTTATAAAGTGGGGGAAAGAAATTTTAAAGAGAAAAAAACATATGTACTAAAATAATAACCAGTAAAAAATAAATAAATAAATTCTTTATTATTATTATTATGATTCATAATGTAAATAAGATTTGCCTTCATTTTGGTTTAGTATTGGCCTAATGCTCTCCGTCTCTCTGTGTTCACTTCCTGTGCATGTGAGCCTGTTAGCGGTTGGCTTGCAGGTGAGTGTGTGCTTTGCCTTTCGGAAGAACTCTGTGCACCTCTCAGCAGATGCCACACGCTGCTTCCAGGGCTCGGCTCCGGCCCTCTCTCCCTCCCTCCCTCCCTCTCTCTCTCTCTCTCTCCCTCCCCGCGCATCCTCTCCTAGCCCCTCCCTCCAGCTATGTCTTTTTCATCATCTGTTCCCTCCCCTCCCCTCCCGCTCCAGCAGTTGTCCGTCCCGATTTCTGCGGCGATGGCCACAGTAGCCAACCGGTGGGGTGGTAGATGCTCGGTGTCCAGGGAGGCTTTGTCCATGCCCCTACAACGCCCGCCCCCCCCCCCCCCCCCCCCCTTTCTCCTCCTCCTCCTCTTCCTCAAGCCCTTAACATTAGTGAACTGCTGTGAGGGGGAATCAGTTGTTCCCTTTGTGACTTGTGCAGTGCCAGACCCCCCCCTCTTTAGAAATGGCAGGACTGGTCTTTGAGAGAACAGCAGGCCGGTTGTTTTCTGCGGTTTCGCAGCCTCCCGTTTCTGTGCCGGGGACGCTGACGTTGGCTTTGGCGTCGGCGTCACCTACGAGGGAGCGCTCCGAAGAGGGCGTGTGCCCGCCTTCACTGTAGCCCCTCCCCCTGTTATGACCAGCCACTATCTTTTCTCATCGGGAAGAATTTGAAACTTTTTTCTTTTTTTTGATATCTGTTTGGGAGGGGTTTTTTTGTGTTCTGTATGCATCTGTTTTTTTGCAGTGTGGGTAGTGTCTCAAGTAGTGTTGGGCTGTCACGGCAGCTGCAGTGTGTCTGGTTCGAAGCGGGTGACTGACTTTGCCTCTGTGTGGGGGGGATGAGAAGCGCATACACACACACACACACACATTGAGGTCTGTCTAACGCAAGGAGGAAGTGGACTGGACCGGAGAGGAGCTTCCTCTGGGCCGCGAACGGGAAACTGCAATTAGGGGAGGAGGCGGAGGGAGAGGTCTCTCACTGCGTCTCTCTCTGCCTGACCAAACGTGATCCCGGATCAGCCTGCGTACGGAGCCCTGCACCGCTGCTTGGCTGATCTGGGCTAGCGGGACTGATCTGGGACGATCTCGGCCTACTCTGCAGACTTTTGGCAGCTCTTGCCGGGTGTGGGAACGGGGCTGTGTCTTCAGGTCGGCAGAACTCCCCTCGCTCGACGCCCACCACCCCCCCCGCCCCAACACACTCAGGTCCAGCTGGTTTTATTTATGTTAAATCTCGTATGCAGGAAAGCTGGTGTTCCAGCTGTACGCGGTGTGAAAGGAGAGTTATGAAGCAGTAATATCAGTCTGCTTAACCCCCCCCACTCACTGTCCCAGCCCACCCTGGTCAGACGAGGCCCATTCCTGGCACAGATCTCCCAAATCCATACAGAGACCAGGCTGGTCCTCACATCCTGATTCAGGAGCTGGGTCGGGGGAGGGGCGCGGGGGACTCCCTGGGACTCACAGGGAATTAGGTAAAGGGAGTTTGATTTGGGTCCCACATCTGATTTCGGCAGAGAGAGAGGCTTCCCACCCCGACTCCCACCCTACATATCTGGCTCCAAGGCAGTGTGGGTAATCTCCCCTTCTGTCGGCACAATGTGAGGGCCTGCTGGTGGCTCGAACGCTCCGTTCAGAGCCTGCGACGGCTTTAGCACATCGGTTTAGCGAAAAGCAGACGCGCTATGTTCCGCATCGGCGAGTTAAAGGGTCGTCTTTGGAAAAGGCAGTTTTGCGGCCGGTCGCGCAGCGGGGTCCCAAGGCGCCGAGATAATGTGCCGCAATATCCCGGTGACGTCAGGGGTGTCGTTTGGCCCGGCCGTACTGTTCCAAGGGTACGTCGTGCCGGGTCACGCGCTGATGGACGGGGTGGGTCGGAGCCAGGTGCTTGCGCCATAAAACACCCCGGCAGAGCAGGGGTACTGACAGCGGGCGGAGTGCCAGCGCCCCCTCTGCGCCGGGCGGGGGAGAGGGGGGTCAACAGCCGCTCTCTCCGAGGCTTCATGGGATTCAGTCTCCTTGGCAACCCTCCCCCCGCCTCGCGCTCTTCTGCCCCCTGTCTTTCAGTCTCCGCCGCGGGAAGTGCGCTCGCGCGTTTGTTCGTGTCAACTTCCTCAGCCGGGCTTTATCCGTTTAATGTGGGATTATAATGTGAGGTTGGAGATTACAAGGGCCCATCTTTAAGGGTGTGAAGACTATGCCTCGAAACATATGTCATCCTGTGTCTAACATGTGTCTTTATGTGACCTACAGCTGTACATGTCACCTGTCATTGTCTCTCTTGTGACCTGTGTCTGTCAGTGGATACAAAAGACAAAAAAGAATGTTTGTGTCTGGTGCAATAAGGTGGCATTAGGGTGCATTGTGTCGACAAGATTTTAATATTTTGTGGATCCATCCGTGACAGTTTGCAGCACTTCCTAGTCGCTATGCGTCACTAGTATCTCACGCACATAGTCCCCGTCCACACGTATATGGATATTTCAAAAAACATAGTATTTTTTCTGCATTTTGGCCTCCCGTCCACACGAAAACGAGTTTTAGGCCGCTGAAAACTGAGCTTTTGGAAAACACCTTCCAGGGTGGAGATTTTTAAAAACTCCGTTCTACGTGTATTCATGTGTACGGGTGAAACGGAGTTTCTGGAAAACGCTGACATCATGACTCAATATGGTCACAATGTTCTTCTATGGTGTTTGACGTGACACATTATCGCCGCCTATTGGCCTGGCATGCTTATGTGAGCATTCTAAATAGTTTTTTTACGTTGTTGTGTGGACAGAGAGATTTTTTAAAACGGTGTGGTGTGGACAGGGAATTATTTATTTTTTTAAACGGAAGGGGAAAAAATGCGTTTTTAGAAATATCTGTGTTTGTGTGGATGAGGTATTAGTGAACGACCTGGACCTGGCCTGGACTTAATGACCACATATGGTTCCCCTGCTTCCTACTATGCAATCTCTGGCTCCAAATTTTCTACAATATAGCAACACTTCCGCAGCTTCAAAATGCTTTTCACAAGCCAATCATGTAAAGTCAATGGGTGACATCACAGTCACTTTGTCCATATTGTTTCTACAGTCTGTGGTCTCACCCACGCTCTTCTTGCCATTCAGAAATGGAAAGCGCCACAGACGACAAGCGGCCGGCGGAAGGGGTCAGCGCGGCTTTGGGTGCGGACACTGAGCCGTCGGAGGAGACGGACGACCTCGCCTCAGAGCAGGAACAAGACAAGCACACAGGTGAGTGGGACGCACGAGGAGAGAGCGGACGTGACGGGAGCACGGGGGAAATCTGTGCATTAGCGTCTTCGCTAACACAGAAGTGATTACAATTTTGATTATTACATCGGTCCAATCTGTATTTTGTCATTTCAGCCATTACAGGAAGCAATGTATTGACCGGGGCCTTGTCATATGTACATATAGCTATATAACAATGAATATCGGCATGATGTAGCACAACCTGTCCTGTCCTGTTCATTGTGTACGGTTGAGGTTGCGTTTAAAGGAAGGGAAATTCTGTATGTTAACAGGAAAGAATGGCGAAACGGAGAAGGACAGAGGGGGCCGGGGGGACGCGACGCAGAGTGCAGACCTGTCCTCCATCAACTCCATGATGTCCGCCGTCATGAACGCGGGCCAGCTCAACGGGGGTGGGGACTCCGCCTCTACCACGCCCACAAAGACGCCCACCAAGTCGCCCGCCGCGAATCGCACAGGGAGGAGGATTCAGGTACTTGCTTGAGCGTGCGCGTGTGCGCGTATACGCTGGCTCCGCAATACTGCGATCTAGCAACACTCACCCCATTCAGTTTGAATCCAGTGGATTCTGCCCAGTGTGAATCCAGACCCAGCGCTTTCAGATGCACAATAATTACATTCAGTTCCCGTTAATGGTGTCTGTAAACACAACCCAGACTGCTGGTTCCATAACATAATTCAGCTCACTCATATCACAACACTTACATTGAGCGGAGGTGACAAGCACCGTTCTTGATTTGTGGGGTACTGTGGTTTTTGTCTGAATGATACACTGCCTGGGCAAAAAAAAAGTTGCACACTTTAATATTTCGTTGGACCGCCTTTAGCTTTGATTACGGCGCGCATTCGTCGTGGCATTGTTTCGACAACCTTATGCAACGTCACAACATTTATTTGTGCCTCGGGGGAACCTGTAGCATTGGAAAATTCTGGAAACAGAGTTAACTTGGTCTGCTTTTCGGCATTAGGAATGATATCAATGGAAGCAGACAAGTGCATCACGGGAAGAAACTAGGAAGCTGTGCACAGTGAAGTAATATGTGGGCTGGATCCAGAACTGTGTAATGCTCTATAAGGCGTGGCTAGGACAGTGCAGGGGTAGTTTGCTATGACAGAGAGGATCATGGGAAGCAGGCACAGGTGGGGTGGGTCAAGCTCTGGGATTCGGGCTTCAAGCTCTCGAACAAGTAAGGACAAGTGGTCCCATTTTTTTCTCAGTTTCCCTTTTTTCTCCAGTGAATCACACCACCCCCTCCGATTTAAGTGTAAGATTTGGACCGCACCGCTCTTGATTGGAGCGCTATGGGGCGTGGCCCCCCAGGTTTTTTTGGCCCGGGCTGACAAGTTTTCTTCGCTTACGGGGGATGGAGACGGGGTGGGGGGGAACGTGTCCTCAACACCCAGGGTCGTCTCTTAGTGGGGCCGGTTACAACTGGACCCCGAGGACTGGAACCACATTCGCGAGCCAGCAGGCTTGTGTCACTCTTTTAAACAGATGGAGAAACCATCATCAATTGTTCCGCTTCGTTAGCGACCGGACAACTGAATCCGCAGCGTGTTCCCAACCTCGCCTTTTTCGATAGAACAATTATCCCCCCGACCCCCCCCCCACACACACACTTTTACTCTGCCCCTTTTACTCAATCCAGAGTTTAAAGTACACACCATTCATATCATTAACGGTAAAAACATTCATTGAAGTACTTCAGACAAACGGTATCTTGAAATAAGGGACTGTATGTTGCGGGTTGCACCCTAACAGATGTTGCCGTCACGTCTATGGGACAACGGTAACTGGCAAAGTGTATTGGATTATGTTATTGTACTGTTTCCATACACAGAATTTGCGGTGCACTATATTGGCAGCCGGAGATGTTGGGTTTTATCCATAACTTATGGACCCTATTGCCGGCCAATTTAGCTGCCTATAGGGAGTGCTGTGGTTTCTCCACGAGAGGAAATAAGGAGCGATTTTCATCTGGCAGACATCAGGTTTATAACTGAAGAGAAACAAAGCTCCGCGGGGGGCGGGGGGGGCGGGGGCGGGGGGGCATGCCTATTTCCCTGTAGTGGTAATGACCAGCAATGGTCTTAATCAATTTGTTGGTCATTGCTATCAGATGTCAATCGGTGTACCTACTGCAGATTGTGTGTTAATGAATGGTATTGTTACTTGACTTGAAACATACTAAAGTCCTTACCTGGAATGCACTGTCTAACAAGGAAATGTCTAAGGCCTGAAAGTAAATTGCTGATTGCCCCGTTGGACTGGAACCAACGTAAACAGTAACTAAGATTGAAACTAAGCTCCTAAGAGCTGCAAGGAAGTCAGCGCCTCCTAGTCATTGTGTTGTAGAGTCCATTTGTGTGTGTGTGTGTGTGTGTGTGTGTGTAGTGGTGATAACTGCCCCAGGTGTGTTATTGAATGCAGTGAATACGTAAGAATGACACTGCGTAAGGGAGCACTTATGTGAATGAGTTAGTGGGAGCGTGTGAGTGTAAGTCCAAGAGTGTGGGAAGGCACGAGTGTGTGACGGAGGGTGTGAGAGAGTGCGTCAGTCAGTGAAAGACCGCACTGCCGTAGAGCAGCGTGGATCAGTTAATGATCAGCCACCATGTCAACAGCAGCAGGAGGAGAGGAACGAGCCATTGAGTAACACTGATCCGCTCCAAGGTGAAACAGTAACACAGTGACCACTTTACTTCAGGACACCCACAAACACGATCCCACAATCCACTGCAGGCAGCGGGAGAGTGAGGGCAGCGAGCCAACGGAGCGAGGCTCGACGATTTCAGCCGGGCACATTCAAGCACGGAACCAGCCCTTTTAGCCCAAATAACTATTAGACTGGAAGAGCAATTAGATTAGGGGATAAGAGGCGAATCTTATTATTAATTTGGTTAGCAAACTGCCGGATCCCACTCATAGTTCTGAGTCAATGTGTCTTGTCCAAAGTACTCAATCTGGGGCCTGTCCACGTGACCCCTGCGACCGCGAGCACAGTGCCTGGCAACCCACACCTCACCTCTTTCTTTGTGCTAGTCTTCTAGGATCAGCCTCTCTTCCCCCAGACTTCAGACAAAAAAAAAAAAAAAAAATCAAAATCAAAATCAAAAAAAAAAAAAAAAAGACATATCGGACGAGCTATAGGCTAGTTTATTTAGCAACTTTCACAAACGTCTCTCTTTCAAAAAAAACCTTCAGTCAATTTTCGCACAAAGGATTTCACTTCAAGCTTTCAGAGTACCAACACAGTAGTCATTGCATTGTGTACTCTTGTTCAAGCATGTCTAGCAATACAAATGACTGGGTCTGTTTCAGTCTCGGTGCACCGTTTCTTAGCAAAAGTAAGGTGACAAGGGGCAGTCAGCTCCAATCTGTGGTGACAGATTCTGTTTATTCCAGAGTAAAAATGGTAAAAATTGCAATATAATGTAGGCCTCAAGAACATAGTTTCGCAAAACTAAATTATTGAAATACCATCCAGATACTGAAATTCCATGTAATCTTAATTTTTTAATGTGTTCCTATGGTCTTCTACTCTACTTTTTTGGTATTATTGACTGAATGACTTTTTCTTTTGCAATAAACCCCCCTTCCTCATGTCAAATAACAGCGTAGACGGTGGGCAAGGTATTTGATTGAATTGAGCTTGTGCACTGTGATGCTTTAATAAAGCCTCTTAAATGTTATCAGGAAAAAACAGGTCAAGAGGTTTACAGATAGACCGTCATTGTTTCACTGTTAAAAAGTGCATTCGCCTTAACAGTTTGTGGCACAATCTACTACACCTGAAACATCAAAGGGTTAATCTATCATATTCTGCTTTGTTAGAAGGCGATGGAGATCAATGAAGGCGGTTATGTTTATACAGAATAAATAAATAAATAATGGCTTCTTATTTATATATGAATTTAATTCACACGTGTTTATGACTCATTGGCTTCTGTAATAAGACACAGGAAATCTTTGCGTTAACACCTGTTTTGCGTTTCCACTTTGATCCAGGTGTCACATTTGAAAAATTTGACACACGGCTCCTACACAATGTAGATTTATGTTCGTCTTTATGTTCGTCTCTGCGCACGCAGTGTTCACATGGTTCTTTTGTATCTGTAACAGGAAGCCAAAGAGGAGAATACTGACTTCATTTGCCCCCTCTGTGAAAAGGACTGCCTAACTCAGCACCAGCTCACTATGCATATCCGACAGGTACGTACTCGGTGCAGTCCCAAACCTAAAGCCTGTCCTAATATCTCTTCTGTGTCTAACTGGTGCTCAACATTATGGAGGGAATTTGAAGAGGATTTTTTAATTCAGGGACCACCAAACTTGTGTAAGACATACAAATACCATTTGCTTAGAGCAGTTACTCTGTGTTTTTATTTGTATTTTTTGAAAGTTATATTTTCAGCTTTGTTAGACAGCAGAATGTAGAGAGACAGGACGAATTTGAGCGAGGGAGAGGGAAAGACATGCGACAATGGTCGCGCGGCCAGATTTGAACCGCCGACGTTGCGGCTCGCAATGAGCATGCGGACGGTGCTCTTACAGGCCACGCCACCGAGACACCCCCTCGAGCAGTTACTCGATGTTAATGCCAACGTGCATTATGGTTAGAGAGACTTGAGAGAAAACACGCAGATCGCGTCACCGTAACCCAGACACGTTCTCCCATATTGCACATGGGAAGGGAAGGGTTTCTAACAGTTCCTTGCTGTCCCCAAACAACACCGGGAAGCCTCACTGACTCATCAACAACACCAGGAAACTGAGCTGGCAACTCCCAGCAATGCAGGGAGTCTACTCTGACATCTGCTTAGCAACACCAGGAATTTACACACAACTATGAAGGAGTTCTGGGCAGCTCCAGCCGTTCACACGGTTATGCGGTCCAGCTTTTGGATCGGCGACAAACTCTACTTTGCTTTTTGTAGAGGAAAAGTAAATTTGAATTCACACTTTATGAGTTTGTTTGTAAGAATCTTTGCTCAGTTTCTTTTGAGGTAGACATGTCTCCATTGTTGTATGTGTAAACCGTTAAAAGCATAAACCAGTGCCGTTTTGGCTCCGTCGTTCGTGGGGAAGTTGTCTGAGCAATTCTTTCCCTCCCTCTCTCCCTCCCTCCCTTCCTCCCTCCCTCAGCACAACTCTGATAATGGAGCAACGGACCACTCCTGCAGCATCTGCGGGAAGGCGCTGAGCTCAGCCAGCTCCCTGGACCGTCACATGCTGGTGCACAGCGGGGAGAGGCCCTACAAGTGCTCTGTGTGTGGGCAGACCTTCACCACCAATGGCAACATGCACAGGTCAGAGCACCCGTCCCGCCCCCCTTTTCCCTTCATGACCCATTAGGGCACTTCTCTGGAATCCCACTCTGACACCAAGCTTATAACCTCCTAAGACCTGGATATTCATGTTTGTCCCCTGTAAGGGACACTAGTCTCTGGTCTAAATCACAAGAACCACTACGATGAAACCTACACTACATTCAGGAACATTCAGTAAAAATAAAAGAATATTATTGACAATATTTTTACTGCAACATACTTTTGTCACCCAAGACATTATTCTTATTAACTGAGTGGATCTGTCAATATTATGCCGGGTCTTAGGAGGATTTATACACTTTGTCATATTAGACCATGCAGGGGTGAGAGGTCAAGAAAACTTAGTGAAGGGCGGACAGACAGCATTTTTGCATAAAAAAATGAAGCCGTGCTACTTCCCTGACTCTCATGGAGGCAGGCAATGACACTAAGAAAAAAATATGCACGCACACTGAAATCGGGAACGATTTAAGTTTAGGATTCTTTCTTATCTGGTGCATATCCTTTTTAATCAATATTTTCAGGGGACAGTGAAAAAAGAGAGTGACTATTGCATCCAGGTATCGTGATAATTTTATGAATTTATTGTTTCAAATAACTGACTAATACGGACGGGTAACTTCAACAGCTTTTTTTTAGATAGTCATTCTCTAGCACAGGCATGTCCAAAACTTGACAGTGCGTTTCCTAGTGCAATTTATATACGGCCCTTTGCAGTGTCATTGCTCCTCAAGACCTTTCCAACGAATAATACTGCACTCACCAAAAATAACCACAATTTAAAAGAGATTAACAGACCTAAAGACACAATGGAACTAAAGTTGGCTGATTATAGTTGTTATGTTGGTTCAAATATGTGATATCTTTTACTGACTCCAGGGGTTTACACTGCACAGTGAAACAGGACCACCAGGCAAGATATGAAACATTGCCCTTTTTCTTGCATATGAGCAATGAATTCATCATCAGCTTATTTATTGCAATACATAAATATGCGTAGGCGGCATGGTGGTGCAGTGGTTAGCACTGTCACCTTACAGCAAGAAGGTACCGAGTTCGAATCCCGGCCGAGGGCCTTTCTGTGTGGAGTTTGCATGTTCTCCCCGTGTCAGCGTGGGTTTCCTCCGGGTACTCCGGTTTCCTCCCACAGTCCAAAAAAAACATGCAGGTTAGGCTAATTGGAGACTCTAAATTTCCCATAGGTATGAATGAGTGAGTGAATGGCGTGAGTGCTCTGTGATGGATTGGCGGCCTGTCCAGGGTGTATTCCTGCCTCTCGCCCAATGCATGCTGGGATAGGCTCCAGCACCCCCCGTGACCCTGAATAGGAATAAGCGGGTTGATGGATGATGATGATGATGATAAATATGCGTGTCAGTAATAGAACTGGACACTGTGTGTCTGGGACACTGCAGTGAAATGGAATGGAACTGCATAGTCAGATCAGTTACTTGAAAAGTAAGAAAATTGTTCACTTTGAACATGATGCTGTACCAGCTTGCCGTGTTGAACCGAGACGAGGAATGAACAAAAGTGATTTCACATTTTGTTTTGTGTTTTCTTTTCTTCTTTCCTTTGAAGTCTGGTAAAAGGGTAGTGAACGTGAAAGCCTCCACTTCCTGCTCAACACCCTCAATTCAATTTCAATTGTGGAATCGAGCACAGAAAGCCGTGCGGGCGTACAGTAACTATATGTTTATTGATGACAGAGTAGGCCCTAGTTTTTAATGTAGTTCAGTCACAGTCGCTACTACATTTAGAAAGGCAGACATATCTTCTTACTTCAGTGGCAAGTCTGTTTTGTTGAACACAAAACAAAAAAAGCCACATTCTAAAAACATGTAACTGACTACATTCTGTAATTTAAAATGATACATTATCCTTTCAGCCCTGTTCAGTGATGTGTGTGGTTGTGTGACTCTGTGTGGTTCAGTAGTTATACATGTGTGTTTTTTTATTTTATTTCAGCAACTGGTGATTGAAGTATAGGCTATTAGTGGAACCCGCCTGGAATACAAACACACGACCCATTAGTCCAGAGTCCAGTACACTAACCACTACATGACAGAACGACACGTCAATATGATTCTGCCCTGTTTGCTTTGTGGGTATGCTGGAATTTGAATAACCTGTTAAAGAATGACACAGAAATGTTTTATTTCTTTCAGACAATACATTAGTGAGATAGTAGAAAGGCCAGACTTCTTATCGTTCTTCTTAACAGAACTGTCTTTTTTTTTTCTACTTTTTTTTTTTACAGACATGGTAATTTTCTGAGAGGACATTGTTCTGATCAGTAACATTATTAGACACATCAAGCCTATATAGAACTTTAGCAAGGTACTTAATGGCTATGTACACACTGCCAGTTTTCGGGAGTGACTAACATATTAACTGATGAGAGTGAATACGGTAGTCACTCCCTGTGAACTGTACAAATGGCAGAGCGGAGTGAATTCGGTATTTAGGTTTGTACAAGTAACAGAAGTCACCTTCCTCCCCCGATCTCAAGATGACAGTGAAAACACCTGTAACCATAGCAACGTTTACTTTGGACCATTGGTTCGCAAATAGGCATGATTTTGTCCGACAAATTATTACGATGCACATTTGTGCTATGCCTATGTAGCCTACGCGCAACATATAGCCTCGTTTCTATTGCCATATGTTCCACCATCGTAGCCTATTATAACCGTAGCCTACATTAGTTGTATGTAGGGTTGCAAAGGGGTAGAAAATTTCAGGTAAATTCCCGGGAACTTTCCGGAAATTTACCATGGGAAGTTAAGCTCTGGAATTTTGACCAATTTTTTTCGTTGCAAAAGTTAGCCTATGACAAGGAACTTAAATTTAGTTGGAAAATACACAACTGCAATTATAGATCTTGCAGCATGCTTTGGTTAAAACAACCCAATTTAATGCAAATTCAGTTGAATTTCAACCCTGCACTGTGCATTCTTCCATAGAGTACTTAAGTGACTATGTCACACTGTGTATTTTTCCATCACATGTGCAGTGTATTCTTCCATCACATGCAGAAATAATTTCCAGCATCCTGCACACTACAGCAAGGCCATTAAGGCCACACTACTGCATTTGACCCCAACGACTACATCCATTTTGAATCCATTTTTTGGGGGGGTGGGGTGGGTTAGGAAATACATTTATTTTAATCAACATTCATGTTAAACTTCTACTCACAAATGACAAATGTTTGCATGGATGTCTGCTTATGACAAAACAAAATGTTTATATTTATGTCTGCATATGACGAGGTAAATACAGCTAGTACAAATAACGCCAACATTTCCAGTTTATTACCGTTAATTCCCATATTAAAAGTTTCCACCTTTGAATATTCCCGGAAGTTTGCAACCCTAGTTGTATGCTACATTATTCATATGCCATATGTATGTGGAGTAATATTTTTGTGTTCTGTAGCTCCATAATACGATTAATTGGTCGCATTTTGCGGCTGTTTTCTTTGCAGTGACAGTAAACTTTTCAGTTGATCGCACCAGAGCCAGTTGCAGAATTAATGTAGCTGGTTAGGTAACGTTAAACAAAGTTTTTTCTATCACATCCTAAAGATTTGCATGGTCATGCAGTTTCTTGTTTTTGTTATGAGCTGGTGTTGTTTGTACGCTCTGTCTCTCTTGTTTCTGTCGTGAATGAGTAAAGAGGAATGAGGGAGCAGCGCAGGAGTGCATGTACGCCGCTACGTCACTGAAATTCGCTAGTCAATGCCTGAAAATGTCCATAGTCACTACGGTTGTAGAATGCGGTCGTCGCTTTCTTTTATAACCGAACTGTGTGTGAACTTAACAGGATTAAGCACACCAATGGGGAGTGACAGCCATATTTAGCTGTAGCGTGTACGTTGCCATTATGAATTGCTTCAGTTGTATAAAATGATGCGTATAAAATAACCGGAAGAATTTAGACTGTGGTCGTCGCTGTGGATGAGAGCATCTGCACAATGGTATTGGGTAATGGTGATCTGCAATATCCAGTTTAAAATTATTCACTATGCCTAAGTAATATGGATCGAAACCAATGAAAACATTTGACTTGCATACAAAAATTGGCAGGCTGTTCACTTCATCGGCTGTAGTAGCACGCCTTAACCTTGCGTAGGGCTTGCAGGCAAGGGAGGGCGGAAATTGGAATGAATACCTATTTATAATCTTTTTTAATGGGTCATTGTGAAAATGATGGCTATAAAACTGTGGGAGGAGAGCCTTGCTAAGGGCAACGGAGGGGAAAAAAGTTTGGTGTTTGCGTCACCCTGTAAGATTTGTTGGCCTGCTAGCCGGGAGGAGACAGCCAGCAGAGATAAATGGAGGGGTGTGTGGGCGTAGGGGGGTGTAGCCAGTTTGGTGAGAGCAGGGGGGTGGTGGCCTGTAATGGATACGGCGGTTGTTGTTCGAGAAAGAAAAGCGCAGGAAGTCAGAAGATGGCTTTAAACTCTTCCCTCAGTAACGGTATCTGCTTCCAGCAGGCTTGGCTGATGGCGGAGATAAAGAGCCATTTCCTGCCAGGGCTTCTGGGCCTACCTTACAACAGTACACTGCTCAGTCAGGGCCGATGCTGGAGGAGAGAGCCCGGAGGCGGGAAGTGAGAAGGGGGGGATAGTTGAGTATGATTGGCAGCACGAGAGGCCTTTGTTTTGATGCTTGGCATTCATTTTGCCTTTATTTTGCTTCTCAATCTTTGGTTAGCGTTAGCCTGGGGTGTGGAATGTGGGATATGTGCAGTCGGTGTGGAAATAGATGTGTCTCGGTCATACTCGTGCATGAGCGATGATCCTAGTATCTGCTGCCGTGTCTGCTTTCCACCGTGTCTGTTTTTGAAGTATTTGAAAGCATCTGTTTCACTTTGTTGTTTTTTTTTCTTCTTTTCTTTCTGAGAGAGAGAGAGAGAGAGAGAGAGAGAGAGAGAGAGAGAGAGAGAGAGAGAGAGAGAGAGAGAGAGAGAGACTTCCTGTGGAGCTGAGACATGCTGGCATTCCTGATGGAGGAGGGAGGAAGAGGCGGGAAGTGTGCATTTGGGGTGATGTCTGGTGTGGCTGAAATCAGCTTTCATTCACAGATTACCACATATGTTGCCTTACAGAAGTGTATCAGATGATACTGTGAGAAGTGTATCTGCTGATATTGTGGAAAGTGTAATTCGCTTCCGTAATCATTCATTGTGCTCTCATCAAGTAGCTTAACTACCAAGGGGGTTATTTCAGTTCTGCGCCAGCTAACCCCATACTTTTTCTACTGAAAATGAGCTTACTACAAGTGGGTGTGCATTATCACCAGTTTTCATCTGGAAGTACTCCCAGTTTGTAGGTACTGGACTGGTGCTTAAAAGGCACCAGTGGTTACGTTAGAACAGTGTGAATTATAAAATATTAATTTGTTTAGCTTTCTCGATGGGGGTACAATGGATTTTGAAACTACAGCACCCCCTTCTCCAGCTAAAAGTATTGGGATAGAATTTCAGAAACACTTAATTGGGATTGGTCTAGCCCGTTCGTGCATCAGCAGTTCGCATTACCCAAAAGGCATCATAGATATAGCCATTTGCAGAGGACAAACAACACCTCCGTTTAATCTTTATAGGTTATAGTGCAGGGGGACCCTAAGCTGTGGTCCATTTAGATTTATGTGCCTTTTTTAATCAAAACAGTATTTTTATTTTGAAAAATGATCAAAATGATGTACCAGAATGTAGTCATTTTACAAATCTTACCGCTACAACCTGTGGAAGGGAATTTCGTCTCATACATTTCAGTAATCCTCCTTAGGCTTTTTGATCCTTGTCCCACACTGTAGCCCAGCGCTGTTGCAGCGCAGCTCTTTTAATGTCTGACCATCTCTGACAGTGGCCTCCGCCAATCTAGGATAATCACACGTCCACATCAGCACACAATAGGAGTCCACCCAGGACTCCTGTAAGCAGGTCGCGACCTCTGGTGCAAGAGGCAGGGCGGCTCAGTTTTAAGAGCGCTAATCTGGGCAGCATGTTGTTCTCTGTATATGAGCTCATCACCTTGTGTTTCTGAAGGTGTGTGTGTGGGGGGTGCGATATATGACCTCAGTCCGCTTCGCATCGTTTACTTTCTATACTATAATGGGATCGGATTGACTCAGTTAATATGTATAGTGTTCTTTCCAATATGAACAATACTTTGCTCTCATTGTTGCTTCTATATTTGCACTCACAACTGCACCTCAGTGTTAGTTAACCCTTGTGTTCCGTTTACTTATTAGCATCTGTGTTAGCCTGGGTCAAATATACCCAAGACATTACTGGGATTTTAAAGTAATTACATACTCAATATGCATGACCTTTATCTCAATTCCAACTATATATTGTTAATGGTTGCCATTTACCTCTCCTAGATCACATTTAACATTGAAAGTGTCATTCATTTTTTGTGATAAAGATGTTGTTTTGAACTGACATTCTCAATAATGTTCCACCTTTATCTTAGTATATTCAAAGAAACCATATAGGCACAAAGACATAAAGCAAATACAGATGATGAACAACAAAAACAACTTTAAAAAAATGTACAGTGGTTTAGTCACTGGTTATGAAATACATCTCCCAAAAGTGTCATTCCTCTTTTACTAAAATCTTAAAATAAGTCCATTTTACCTAAACGGGCCATTCTGTGACAACACAAGTGCATTATCACTGTATATTGATTCTGCTTAAGGCAATAAGGAGAGATTACTTGCAAAAAATAAAATCAGGCAACCTTTCTCCCCACGGCATTTTGGAAAGTGCCAGAAAGAGGACTAGGAACTCTTCAGGAGGTTGTGGTGCTTTGAAGGTGGGGGAGCGGTGCGCATCGGGCGCATCATCGGGTTTCAGTGGGTTTGAGCTGTGGAGAGTTTCAGAGGGCACTGCGGAGTGAGATCAAACTGTGGCACTTGACACAGCACATAACTGGGATGCCAGCATTGTGTAAGGGTAAGCGCGCTCACACCGTTCCAATCGAAGGGTTACCTGTCTGAAACCTCTTCCAAAATAGAATAAAAGCCAGTGTCCAGTTGCTGATTTATCAATGGCTTACCATTTAATCAGAGCTTTGGTTGTAATCACTTTGGCGTTTTTTTTTTATGCACGTATATTATCTGAAGCTCTTTAGGTCACTGTAACTGGCAGGATGGACAGATGAATATAGGCCAAAATGATAATGACTAAAAACTTTTTATTTTAAAAATGTCATTTTTTGTATGCATTTTGTGTGTTAATTTACAAAAAAAATTTTTTTTACTGTAACTTGTTTCAATGCATACATTTTTAATTATGGTGAATACTTTTGTTTGTTACTCTTAAAGTGCATGGTGTCAGCTGCCTTCCAGTCTGTCCATTTTATCTTGTAAATGTTCACGTGATAATTGATGAATATGACTTCATGTCTGAGAAATTGAACAATAAAAGTATTAGTCGAGGGATAAGTGATGAAAATGACAGGAAGAATTGTCTCCAGGCCATTGTCTGTTTGTTTAACCAGTTGCAGTGTGCTGATGCCTCTCACAGCCAGGCCATGTTTGGGGCTCAGGTATGATGGCTGAGGGAGGACAGGCTGTGGCCTGTCAGGCCCACATTTCTGTATGGGCGTCCAGCTCTCTGCCTGCTATTAATAACCACCTGCTGGAGAGTGAAAACCGAGACCCGCAGAACTGGGCTGTCTGACATTACCTCTCACATTAACCGTGACACACGCGGGCACACACACACACACACACACATACACACTGAAAGCCTTACACCCACAGCCGTGCACACCTAAAATGTACACATGTATTTACGCAAGCACAGACACGCACACACACACACACACACACACACATACACACTGAAAGCCTTACACCCACAGCCGTGCACACATAAAATGTACACATAAAATGTACACATGCATTTACGCAAGCACAGACACGCACACACACACACACACACACACACACACTGAAAGCCTTACACCCACAGCCGTGCACACATAAAATGTACACATAAAATGTACACATGCATTTACGCAAGCACAGACACGCACACAGACACACAGGGATGCACACAAACAGTCATATAGTCACACCGAGGCAAGTAGTGGCTCACGCATGCACACACTCACACACACCCACCCACCCACAGCCACTCCAGCTGGCCTTTTCCCAGCTCAGCGTGTCTTTATCTCTGGAGCTGAAGGGGTGTGTGACGCGCCCTGCTGTGTCGGTCTTGGGTTTTGTTCCCCATCCCACTTGTGGTAATCTGTCACCTTAGTAGATTCGACCTTCAGCTGAGGGAAGAGACAAGAAAGGTAGACTCAGATTGAAGTAAACCTTTCAGTTTTTTCAAAACTGTCTTAAAATATGTTAAAAAAAAGAAATACTTTTAAAGTTTATGCAAATTTTTGTTGTTTATCGTCAAATACATTTTTGTAAACAAAGCCTTGCACCCTCTACATATTAGCGTGACGTAAGATGAGCGAATCAACGTCTGCCATCTCCTCTGCTGTCAACCCTCACTTGTTCCTACACCTTTCTCTTCTTTGTCGTCTTCTCACTTCTCTCCTTCCTCTCCTCCCTGTCCCTCTCATTCATCCTCCCGGGACAGCAGCTTGGCAGCCAACCCTAAAATTACTGGAGCAGGGCCTCTCTCTTTCTCTGCCCCCTTCCCCACCCTCCCCGCCTCCCTCTTCCTCGGCCCCGCCTCCTCACCCTTCCCCTCTCTGCTGCTCCCGCTCGGTCCGTGTGACATAACCCAACAGCTGAAGAGCGTCAGCACCGCCAAACCCAGCTGCCTCTCCCAGTAGCCGATGCGAGAAAGAGAAGCCCGCTGTAACTCTTGCCTTCTAAAGTGCGCATTTTTCTCCCACGCTCACGTGCCGGTGTTGGTTTAAATATAGGTACCACCCGGGAAGAGCCAAAAAAAGAAATGTGAAACGGCAGAACGAATCAGACGGCCTCCGGCTGACAGAGAGCATGCCGCTCCTCGCGCCCTCCACGTCCCCTCAGAACCACCCAGAGGAGCTCACAGCACTCTCACTCAAACACAGCACGAAGGTCTGCATAATTGTACCGGTTGAAGAGATAATTGCGCCGGTCGAGTTCCTAGTCGTCGCACCAGGACCGGTCTTAGGCCCTTAAACGGTCAAAACTGCCCCGATAATTACAGCCAGTTACCTTCTCCCCTCAGCGCCTGCCCCTCTCTTTTTGGTGCTAGCGCCGTAGGGAGACGCGGGGATCACTCTGGTAAACGGGCCCCGTGGGGTTTAGCCATAAATGAGCAGGGCTTCTCGCTCTGACAGCTCGGGGCCGCAGCAAACAGGCTGCTACCGTTGAGCAAAGCGGCACATTCAACGGGTGTCAGGTTGTAGCTACTGTCTTCCAATCAATATATGTGGCCCATTCGGTCAGCTGTTAATAATGCATTTATTTTTAGTCTGGGCTTCAGTGTGATTTAGGGGGTAGAGGCTGGTGTGGTAGCTTCATATCCCATGATGTGGCAATGAATAGACTGTCGCCTCACAGCCAGAAGTTTGAATCCAGGCCGAGGGCCTTTCTGTGTGGAGTTTTCACGTTCTCTCCGTGTCCACCTAGGTTTCCTCCGGGTACTACCGTTTCCTCCCACAATCCAAAGACATGCCAGTTAGGTTAATTGGAGACTCTAAATTGCCCGTAGGTATGAGTGTGCGAGTGAATGGTGTGTGAGCCCTGCGATGGATCGGTAAACTGTCCAGGGTGTATTCCTGCCTCTAGCCGAATGCATGCTGGGATAGGCTCCAGCCCCCCCGCGACCCTGACCAGGGATAAGCGGGTTAGATAATGGATGGATGGATGGATGGATGGATAGACTCAACCAAGACTCTATATATTGATCTCATAAGGATCATTCACCATATGTTCAATGTGTCCAATTAAAAATGTTCAGTGTTAGCAGCACAGTTGCATTATGTTCTTATTATTCCAGGCACATTTGACCTATAACCACATAAGTAATGTAAGTGCCCATTAAGAGCATTACACCACGACCCAAGTTAGCGGGTGATTGTATATTCTACTTAGAACAAGCAGCTCCTTCGCAATCTCTGGAGAAGTCTACTTTTTGGACATTTATCTGGACAGACAGTATTGTGCACTATGGAGACCAGTTGGAAAACTGGTCATCTTTGAGTCACGAGTGCAAAACACACATGGTTACATCACAGGAGCTTATTTCCTCAGGTGAAACTTGGAAAATTGCACCATAAACAAGGGGAGCTGTCTGTACTGCAGCTATTCAGCTTGGTTTTGCCATGTTAAAGGAGGGGATAAATGCTTGGGGGTTTAAACTGTTTGGGTTTCCGTAGCTTGAATGACGGTTTTAAATGTGTATTTCAGGAGGTTGAATAATTTACATGGTGTAGCTTTAACATCCTCTCACTGCCATGTTTTCACATACTAATTGACATAACAATCAGAATTTGGTATGCACTACCCCCTTTTCTTCTAAATTTGGAATCCCCAATAATATTTAACCAGCATTATTGCAGCAAACTCTGCTATCAATTTAGGAGTATGCAGACAAGCATGTACTCTTCTCCACAGCTCGCCAGCCTCCACTTCTTCACTTCTTACCACAACACAGTTCGCAAGTCTTACTCGCGTAGACATGAGTGAGAAGGGAACTTTATGTCCAGCTCAACAGCTGGACTTGTGAGCACCCGATGAACCAGCCGGACACTGTCTGGATTTGATACCATTTGAGCCATTTCATGAACTAGAACAGGATGAAGCATCTAGCAGCCCCAGTATCCTGAATTTCCAAGGTTCCACATGGATATTCATGTTTAATGATCTGTAAAAGCTGATTATTTTTCACAGAACAGCAGTTACGTGGCCTTTAAGTTGATGACTGACTTCAAAATCGGAAGTTCTCCATACCAGTCCAAACAGTTGGTTGTCGTTGGTGTTTACTGATGACGTGAAGCCGGAAACTGCTCTAAATTTTGGCATTTCTTCCCGCAGACACATGAAGATCCACGACAAGGACCCAAACACACCCCTGCCCTCTACCCCACCCTCGCCCAACAAGCGACGGCGACCCTCCGCCAAGAGGAAGCCCAGCCTTGAGGGCGAGGGAGAGCGGGCGGACATGCCGCCCAGCAAGAGGGTACGCCCGCCTGTTTCGCCCCACTGGTTGTGACCCACTCTGCCTCCGGGTTACACCCCATGCTTTTATTGCATCACCTCTGGACGAGGTGATGCTAACCGCACTCCGTCTGCCCCAGGTACCGGAGGACGTCCTAACCGACGAGCTGGACCCGGTCAAGGGCGAGGAGGAGCCACTCCGCTGTCCTATCTGCTTCAGGACCTTCGCCTGCAAGTTCGACCTGGATTCCCACATCGACTCCCATCCAGACACCACGCTCAGGTACTGGGCCTGTACGCACTCACGCTCACACACACATGCGCCCCCGTTATTCAAATTGCGGCCCTCGGTAGGCCGATAACGGCTGGTTTTTCACCCTCCCTTTACCTGGGAGTCAGATGTGAAGACAGTCTGGCTAATTGTTCAGTTAATTACCTGTGAGAAAAGAAAAACGGGGCCGAATTTGGATTTGAGGGCCATATTTGAATATCCGTGCACTATGCAATCATCAGACATGTATGTGAAGTAGCATACATGTACGCATACATTGGGTACATTTTTTTGTGTATACACAGCGCATACACGCGTACACACAGTGCAGTGCCTCCAAGTGTTGATTTTACCGGTAAAACCTGTTAGTGAGCTCTGCTCTCTCTCTCTCCCTGCTTCTCTCAATTTTTCGAATTTTTTTAATGGAAGTGTTTTCAATTCTGTTATAATAAGACCGTAATGGGCTCTAAATAAATTTTCCACATGCATATTTTCAGTGGTTAAAGCAACATGATATAAGATACGTTGAGCTTCTTTAAATTAGTGAACTCTTTTTTGAGACCATCAGTCATCAGTTTGTCTCCATAGACACACCATAACAACCTGTGGTGTGATGACGTGACTTGCACTAACCTGCTATTACCAACCAGTCCCAATGATTAGATCACAAAAACAGTGTCTCAACCAAGCAGTCCGACAGCTCATCCTCCGGGGTCAGCTTTTGGGTGACGGGCAGGTAACACCCAGGCAGGCTCATTCCCCCCCTCCCCACCCAGCGGGCCCCGTCGGGTTTTCCCGGCGATGCAGGAACAACTGAGCTACCTTGTGTTCAGAGGCAGGGCGGACTATTCATTCCGCCGAGCCGCAGCGAATCCAGGGGCGGCTTGGCGCGGCCTCCCCCTCCGCCGGCCTGCGACCATCTGCGGGGAATCACAGTAAACGACATTAAAAAGATCAAAGTGCGCAATTAACAAACGTTTTCTTAATAAAGAGCTCTTAGCGTCCCTTTGTGTCGGCGAAGGTATATTCGCATTCGTCGGCTCATTGTCTCGGCGCTCCTTTGGCGCTCGCTCCTTTATGTGACGCGCGGCTCCGGTTGCCGTGGGAGGGCAGACTATGGGGCTTTGAGAAGCGTCTCTCCGTAGTTGCCGGGAGACCACAGAGGCGGCCCACAGAAGCGCGCTTTGTGCAGAGGGAGCAATAATTTAATATATCCGAGCCAGGCGGACTCCTCGAGCATACCAACGGCGCGCGGGGCTGCTGCGAGGGGGGTCGAGGGCTTTCAAGTCTCAATTCCCTACTGAAGGCCATTGTGCGACCGCCGAGCGCGTCAGCGGGCGTAAAAATCCGCTCCCGCGAAGAATGCGGGATTCATTCGCGATTCATTCCCGGCTCTCCACGTAGGCCGGGCCGGTTTGACCCGGTCCGGTCAGGCTGATGTCAGCACTTCAGTGCATGCTTGAAGACTGACTAACCTCCACCCCCCTACCTCACCCAAACCACCCCCCTGCCGGCTCCCCCAGGGGGGTGGAGGGGGATGGATCAGTGAGCGTCGGCCGGTTACTGAGTGGTATACTGGGGAAAGGGGCTGTAGAGAGATTGAGGGGACTTTGTCTGACTGCTGAGACCCCCAGACACGGGTGCCTTGGAGACCGTGGGATGGGGATGGCGGGGGGAGCAGCGTATTGCAGTCACCATCACAACCCCCCGTGCAATCCTCAGCACCAAGCGCCATTGTCCGCCGAAAAGATTTAACGGCCCTCAACACCAGCACAGTAAAGTGTCCAGTCAGGAAACAAAGGCCACACAAAAGAGACTGCCAAGGCTTTCAGTACAGCTGCCTCTGTACTGGAACTGTGTTCACGTTTGAGGAAGCGCTGTTAATTTAGCGCTCATCTCCTTCCATAAGCGCGAGGAGCTAAGAGGATGTGACGTGCAGGTTGTTTGGGTCCAGCTTTAGGCGTTGTGTCTGACCCTGTGAGGCCTCCCACGGCGGTAGCAGCACTGCTCCAGTAGAGAATGCTAATCTGGGTGTGAGCCGTCCTGCGCGGGATTAGACATGACAGCTCTAATCCTGGGATGGGCTTGAGAACTGGGAGGTGCACAGTCTGTGTATACCCACAAACACATGCACAGACATACATACACATAAACACATGCACAGACATATACACACACACACAAACCCATGCACAGACATACAAACACATAAACGCATGCACACACATAAACACGCACAGACATACACAAACACACACACAAACACACGCCCAGAGATACACACACATAAACGCGCTCAAATATACACACACACACAAACGTACGTACAAACATACACACGCACAGACTGACACATTTGCAGACATACACATGCACATACACGTATGCAGACATACGCAAACACACATGGAACGAAATTCCATGTGCTGTCTGATCTGGGCTCTTGAGGAAGTAGAGATACCGATGATGTTGGTTTGTTAAATACTTTGTCCCCGCGTATCAGAATTGCTATTCAGGTCTTGGAGAAATTGTAAGTTACTCCGGATAAGACCGTCTGCTAAATGCCAGCAAGGTAAAATAATTAAAAAGACAAGTGTCAGTCAGTGTGCCCCTGCAACTGGGCAACCGAGAATCTGCATATAAGAAACAGTCCACGAATCAGAGTTCAGTTGGAGAACAGGAGGGCGGGAGGAGGGAGGGGCACCAGCGATTAGGCGGCCTGCCACTTCTGTCCCAGTCATAGCCGTGTCCACTGAGATAAAGGAGATTAGAGCCCCCGCAGACACCTCCTCGCGCTGCGACCCGATAAGAGCCATGCAGCGCGTCACAGACAATAAGCAGCTGGCCCGCTCAGCGCTTAACGAACGCAAGGGTAACGGCCACACAGGCCACGGCGAGGTCATCTCCGACACTCTCACAGAACCGGGGCTGAAGGACCGGGCTAGGACAGCGTCCAGGAAGTGCGCTTCCAATGCCGCTCTGTCCCACAGGTTCTCAGTTGCCTACACAGCAATTTTTTCAGTTCTGCAAACCACAATTCTGCTGTTCAGGTCATGAAGTGTGAAGTATTCTGTCGCTGTGCACTTAAATGTAGTGAAGAAATCTTTTGACTCTCTGCATGTTTGCTCCTCGATACTTGCATAGCTACATACGGTCCACACAGAGACGGCTCTAGTCTTTTTGCCACCCTAGGCGAGATTGCGAGCTTGGGGGGTAGCGATTTTTCCCTTCGTTTGGCGCCCCTCCAAACTGCCCTTGTCGGCTATACCTAGATCCGGCTCTGTATACATGTGTACTGCATACATTCAACTGTGAATATATAGTATTGCTCTCTGAATTTTTTTTTGTTAATACAGTTATGATCTCCTTCCCACCAGATGCGACCTGTGTTGCATCAGTTTCCGAACACACCGCAGTTTGCTGCGTCACAACGCCGCCATCCACAAGCAGCTGCCCACCGACCCCGCTGGACAACCCTTCATCCAGAACAACCCTTCCATTCCCGTGGGCTTCAATGACCTGGCTTTCATCGACTTCTCCTGCCGCAAGTTCCCCCATATCGCTCAGGTGAGTGTTCAGGACTGAGCTGCTAATTAGTAGAATCAGGTGTGCCAAAATAGGGTTGAAATGAAAATATATAGGACAGTAGATCTCCAGGAACTGGCTTGGGAACCACTGCCCTAAACATTTTTTATGCTGCCTAGCTGTGACTGAGCCCCTCCCTTCCCATTGAGTCTGACCTTACATATCTTTTATTGGCAGGTTTGGTGTGAAACCAACCTTCGGCGATGCACTAGCAAGTTCCACCGGTTTGTGTGCGAGTCCTGCAACAAGGCCTTCCCCTTGCAGTCCGCCCTCAACCTGCACACGGCCACGCACGACGCTGTGGGCGGAGCCGAGGAGTCCCCTTCACCTGTGGACACGCCCCCTGAGGCGGAGCAGGCCAACTTTCTGGAGTCCCTGGGCCTGCAGCACATTTCTCGGGTGAAGAGCCCGCTTAAAGAAGAGGAGGCCTTGCAAGCGGAGCTGGACAGCATCCGGGTCATCCATGTGGAGCCTCCCAAGTCCAACCTACCTCAGGAGGCGGGCTGCCTCGGCGGGCTGGGCATCCCTGTGCTGGACCCTGCCTCCCTCCAGGGCCTGTCCCAGAGGGGCGGGCTCAGCATCCTGTCCCTGCAGCCCTTCCAGAAGGGCTTCATCTTCCAGCCAGATAGCGGCGTGGTGGTCAAGCCCATCTGCGGTGAGGGCGTGGAGCTGGCCGACATCCAGCAGATCCTGAAGATGGCCTCCGCGGCCCCCAGCCAGATCACCCTGCCACCCCTCTCCAAGGCCCCTTGCAATGCCACGCAGTCCAGCTACAAGCAGATGCCCCCACTTAAGCCAAAGCCCTTGGTGGCCCCCCGCACCAGTGTGGCCGCCTCCACGCCACCCCCTGTCATGAACGCCCAACAGGCCTCTTCTGGCTCTATCAGTCCCAGCCTGCCACCCCCGCCCAACCAACTGATCAAAACCCCTGGGGAATCCTCATCCTCTTCCTCATCCTCTTCATCGTCGTCCTCCTCTTCTTCCTCCTTCTCGTCCTCATTCAGCAGCCAGGACTCCATGGAGAAGACGCAGATGGAGGCGGACTGCATGGGCGATGCCCTGATGCCCACAGACACGGACAGGCGCAAGATCAAGCAGGAGGAGGCGGAGGAGAGGGAAGCGGGCGGCAAGAAGCCCGGGGGCCGCAAGAACGCATATCCCTGCCGCTTCTGCGACCAGGTCTTCGCCTTCTCCGGGGTCCTGCAGGCCCACATGCGCTACCACCTGGGCATCTCGCCCTACCAGTGCAACATCTGCGATTACGTGGCCCCCGATAAGGCCACGCTGATCCGCCACCTGCGCACACACAGCGGGGAGCGCCCCTACGTCTGCCGTGTCTGCCACTACCCCTTCACCGTCAAAGCCAACTGCGAACGCCACCTGCGCAAGAAGCACATGAAGAGCACCCGCAAGGAGATCGAGAAGAACATTGAGTTTGTATCCTCGGGCACTGGCACCCTGGACCTGCTGGAGTCGGCCAGCGCCGGTGACGCCACCTGCCGCTACTGCGGGGAGGACCTGAAGAGCTACCGTGCCCTGCAGATCCACCTTCGCACCCACAACGGCTGCCAGCGCAAGCCCTTTGAGTGCCGGCAGTGCGGGGCGGCCTTCCTGGCCAAGAGGAACTGTATCCACCACCTGCTCAAGCAGCACCCCGAAGTGCAGGAGCGGGAGATGGAGGAGCACATTGCCACCTTGCAGCCGGCTACCCCCACGGGGACGCGGGCCGCCCCCCTCTTTCAGAACGGGTTGCCCCTTGGCCCCGCCCCTCTGACTGTTAAGGTGGAGGATGTGAGCTTCTACGCCGGTGACCCGGATCAGCCCCTGGACTTCTCAAGCAAGAGCCGCGGGGGCGGAGGCCCTGGGGTCTCGCAGAGTGTCAAGCTGGAGGGCGTCCACTCCTCCGAGCTGTCCCCCTACAACTGTACCATGGAGCCGATGGACCTGTCTATGCCTAAGAAGCTGAAGAGAGAAGCTCCTCCCCACATCAAAGTTGTGAAAGAGATAAAGGTGGAGCAGCCCGCTCCTGGCAGTGTGGACCTCCCTCGCCCGCTGGCCATCCTGTGCAAAGATGAGGTAGAGAAGCCCATGGAGGAGAAGCCTCAGCGGCCAACTCAATACCAGCTCTCGCTCCCTGCGGCCTCCCTTCTCAGCAGCGCCCCCTCCGGCTCGGCCCGGTCCCAGAGGCTGAAACCGCTGTTGCCGAAACCCGTCTCGGCGACCCTCAAGGAACTCCCTCCACTGGCCTCCATCGCCCAGATCATCTCCTCTGTCTCCGCGGCTCCGGATCTGCTGAAGAGGGAGAGCAATCCCAGCAGCCTCTGCAGGGGGCCCGCTGTGGAGAAGAGCGCAAACCTCAAAGGCCATGCGGCAGACTCTGTCCCGCCCGCTTCTGAGGACGGCCTCGACGGAGCAGTGGAAGACCCCCCTCCAGACAGCTCTAAGAAGAGAGCCAGCAAGAGGCCCTCCCGTTGCAAAGAGCGGCCCGCCCGCGGCCTCGCCAGCATGGCCGCGGGCAGCGGGATTGACCTGGAGTCCAGCGGGGAGTTCGCCAGCGTGGAGAAGATGCTGGCCACCACGGACGCCAACAAGTTCAGCCCCTACCTGCAGCACAGCCCAGAGATACCCCTGAAGGAAGAGATGACGGAGCAGGCCGGCCCCAGCGAGGACGAGAAGGAGGGCCAGGATGACCGGCAGCAGCAGCAGGCTAAGGGGAAGAAGAACGCGTACTCCAATTCCCTACAGAAGATGACCTGCCCCTTCTGCCCCCGTGTCTTCCCCTGGGCCAGCTCTCTGCAGCGACATATGCTAACGCACACCGGTAAGCCGAGAACAAGCCAAACGCTAATTGTCATTGCAAGACAACGTCGCTCATCAGCAAAATAATGCACTTTCTGCCGCCGCGGTGGTGTAGTGGTAAAAGCGCAGACTTTCAGTTTTTGCAATTGCGCCCGAGGATCGGGGGTTCAATCCCCGGTCCTGCGAGATCCGAGTATGGCCGGTGCCTTGAGGGAGTGGCAATTGGCAGCCACTCCTAGGGTGGGGGGAGGAACTCGGAGAGAATAGTCACGCTTAAGACGGCCCTGAGCGAGTTGGAATCAAGGTCAGGCGCCCTCTTTCCTACGACCGGGTGGCGAGGTTGTAGCGGCGATTCTGTAGCAGTTGCCACACGGTTGGGAATTGAATTCCATAGGGTCAAATTGGCTACCAAATTGGGAGAAAAAGGGACGAATCTGAAAATAAATCTTTTTAATAAAATGCACTTTATATGTAAACTGTTTTCCATCAAACTCTTATGGAACATATTCAGTAATGTTGCTGCAATGGTTAATGTACAGGTTCTAAATTACTCAGAAACACTGAAACTGTAAAGAAATGTGATATGAAATGGTCATGCTCATCTGCCTGTAAGATATCCTTCAGAAGCTCCCAAGTTTTGGAAGTTTTCTCATTCCTTTTTTCAGCTGAGTGAAATCATTCATCATTAATCATTCACAGCTGATAGGTTATCGCTGAGAGGGTTGGTGCAAAGTCAAAGTTTGAGAATGTGGCCTCTCTGTACCACACAGTGGCTTGAAGCTCTTTATAAACTGAAATGGAATAAAACATTTTACATACTTATTATACAAAATGGAGGAAGACAGTGTTCCTCCATTTTGAGTGCCAGTTGCACTAGTGTCTCTTTAGTGGCAAAGTTTTTCACCCTACTTCGTAAAAAGCAATGAAAGGTCACTTAGAATGTCATCTACGATATAAAATGGCAATTAAATGTTCAGTCTGATCATAACGCATACTGAAACACTGGTGTATTTAATTTACAAAAAGGAGGGCATGGACTTCCGAAAGTCTCATGTCTGTCTGTCTGTCTGTGGCCTGCAGGTCAGAAGCCTTTCCCCTGTCCCAAATGTGACGCCTTCTTTTCTACCAAGTCGAACTGCGAGCGTCACCTGCTGCGGAAGCATGGCGTAGCCAATCGCACACTGCGCCGCAACGGCGCCATGCCTAAGGCCAAGGAAGCAGACGAGGGGTCACAAGAGAGCGCAGGTATGTCCCAGCGTCGATGAATCGCACGCCCTCAAAGACACAGGCACGTATCACTCGCTACCATCTCTGTGTCTTCATTGAGTGGATGTGAGGTTCATTAATAAACTGCAGCTCAGCGAGCCGTGGCATGTAATTGTTCTGTTCTACTGCCCTCTAGTGATAGATTAGGAGTACTCTGTTGCTTATTCTGTAGAAGTGTGCTGTGTGCTCAACGGATGCTCAGTGGCTTGAGCATTCAGGATCAATATTAATATGTTTTAAAAAGGTGATGTAAGTTGTCACATACTATGCAAAATAAAAGATAAAAAAAACTTTTAGGTGGATAAATGAATAAAGTGAAAAAATACATAATGAGGGCAGAACTGCACACTCATATTATTTATTTTGAAAAAACGGCTTCCCATAGGTACAAATGATTATTGACTTTTATAACTCAAGAAAGGTAGAATTGCATTAAAAAAACACAAGTTTCTTCAATGACAGGTCTTAAAACATCGTAATATTCTGACATATTTTGTGTTATTCTACTAGAAATGGCCAGGATGAGAAGTGAGTTAGTTGCACTGTACAGATGACTGAGAACTGTGTTTTTCAGAGAGCATGTCTGAGACGGAGCTCCAAGCAGGAGAGGCCCAAAACACGAGTGGCAGTGAGCCAGAGAAGGAGCCGGCCACACCCACCTCCAACGAGCAGACGGAAGCAGTCCCAGTGGAGCAGCCGGGCCACCAGGGTAAGACACGGAGCGAAGCGAGCCGAGCTGTGGCGGAGCCTGCAGAGAACAGCTGCGACAATGAGGACGACGACTCGCAGAGCAACAAGAGCCTGGACCTCAACTTTGCCAGCAAGCTGATGGACTTCAAGTTCTCTGAGGGTGACCAGCAGCAGCAGCAGCAGCCGACAGCAGGGGGCAGTGTGGCACCCGTGAGCATTGCTGCACAGGAGTTCAAGCACACCTGCAGGAGCTGCAAGAAGAGCTTCCGCTACGCCACCACCCTGGCCCGCCACGAGAGGGCGCACCTCCCGGAGGGCTCTGTGGAGGTGGTCAGGAAGGTGACTAGGCGGTCGGCAGAGGCCAACCGAGCTCAAGGCCCCCCCGTGGAGGTGGTGCCTGAGGAGGAGGAGAGGGAGGAGAAAAAGGGGGAGGCGGAGAACGAGGGGAACGTCAGCGGGGCCGACAGCGGCTCTGAAGAAGAGAAGGAGAAGGAAGAGAAGAGTGACGAGGAGGGCGGGGTCACGGAACCAAAGAGCGTCGACAGGGAGCTGGGGGTTGGGGCCAGGAGCAAAGCCGACAAGAGAAAGAAGATCTGCAACGTATGCAGCAAGCGCTTCTGGTCTTTGCAAGACCTGACCCGACACATGCGCTCTCACACAGGTATGCAACAGTATCATTAGCATTTTAGCACAGTAACTCTTACTACAGTTAATGCTACGGACAGGAATGGGCACCAAGACTTAAGTCTCTGTAAGAATTATACTTCTACACAATTGTACTTAGTTAAATGTAATTACGTTATGAACTTAGCAATATGTGGCTTGTGTGGGAAGTGCTGTGGAAATCAATGAACCAAAATGAGGCAAGAGCAAATAAACAGACAGGCTGCTTCCTTCTTTCAAGCAGACCACACGTTTTGACATGAGATGAGATTTCTTTAGTTTAGCTGTACGTTGCGAGCTTTAAATGGAGCCGTTGCAAGTTAGCCACAAGCTTAACCTGCTGCGCACAGAATTTCTGTTCAACTTCTGTCATTCAGTGAAATGAACCTGGCTGCTGCTATTATGAACAGCGAGGGTACCATGGCAGCATGTTAAAGCTCCCTGTAAGGACATACATGTGGAAATCTTAAAAACACATGTCTGTACTCTTAACATGCCCATCACATGTCATGAAATTGACACATATCATGGGTATTATAACGTCATGCCGCTGGAATGGCCATATGAAGAGCAGGGTATCTGCAGTTGTACATTGTACATTTTAGAAACTTTTCTTTAATTTAGTTTTTCATTTTTTTAAGTTCCCCTTGCAAAAAATGTATTCAATTAAATTCTATTATTTTGTGTTCTACACCATGCTTGCATATACACATGCTGTATTTAAATCAGAAATGGCTAGCGTGCCTTCATCGCAATGGTGTCTATGCTCTGTCCTCCACAGGTGAGAGGCCCTACAAGTGCCCGACATGTGAGCGGACCTTCACTCTGAAGCACAGCCTGGTGCGGCACCAGCGCATCCACCAGAAGCCCCAGGAGGCCGAGGGAGAGGGGGAGGGGGAGGGGGAGGGAGAAGGCGAGGGGACGGACGCAACGGGCGGGGCCACAAACGGGACCGGTGACGAGGAGGGAGCCGGAGGTGATTCGAGCAGCGAAAGCGAATCGGCACACGGCAGCACCAACCCCGCCTCGGAGAACGACAATGACAGCGAGGTCACAGGAGGCTCCAAGGAGGAGGAGGAGGAGGAGGAGGAAGAAGAGAATGCCGAGAGCACAGAGCAGGCCGGGGACCCGGAGCAGGAGGCTCCGAGCGTGGAGCCCGCGGCGGAAGCGCCCTCGGAGCCTCTGATGGAACAGTCTCCCAAACCCTCCACGGACCACGCCACGGGCAGTGCAGGCGAATCCTCAGACGGCTACATCCAGGGCGTGCTGGAGATCCATACCGAGCCCTCCCTTGAGCACATCCTGCCTGCCAGTGAGACCCCGATGGTGGGGGTGGAGTGAAGGGGGCAGCCTGTGTCTCCGTGTGCCATATCGCACTCACCTTTCCAATGCAACTGCACAAACCGCAGGAGCGAAGAGCGTCCCATTTCCCCGTGCCTTACTACTTTCTTTCTGATAGATATTTGTATCAAGTTACATTTATTGGAAAATATAATTTTTTTAAATGGTATTTTATGATGATTATTTTTTTGATCTTTATAGAAATTAAATGGAAATTTACAAAGAATTAAATGAATGATTTAAAGATACCTGTTTGTATGATTAACTGAGAGAAAAAAATATAAATACGTATTTAAACCACAGCTGTACTTAAATCTGCAGAGGCTATTATGATGGTTTGTGATTATGGGGTGGAGAGGTTAAGGCTTGAAAATAATAACATAACTGGAAATCACAACACAGATACCCAACACGGAGGCGACCAAAACGCTGCCCGTATTTATTTATTTTTCCTGACAGAAATCCGTCAACAAATAAAGCGTGATCTTTTTGTTTTGGAACTGAATGAGTTTATTGGAGGAAGAGAGAAAGTTGCGGAAGCCTCTGAAAGAATTAATGTAGTCCTATGTGTGTTGTGATTAATTCTCTTATCAGAGAGAAATGGGCAATATTTGCCCCATAACTTTTATTTTTCATTCTGAACCATGCTTAACAACCATCTGCCAGCTGACTGGTAGGTGACCTTGCATGGTTTTAGGGAGAGGGTGGAGGATATTTGTGTTTTGAAAACATATTGGCCTAAACCAGTGGTTCTCAAACTCGGTCCTGGGGGGCCCCTGTGTATGCTGGTTTTCGTTCCAACCACAAATGCAATCCCAGAATCTTAAAAAAGTTGTTAAATGATCTTAATTGGGTGCTTTTCATGTTTAGAGGGATTATTCACCTTCTTAAGCCACATTGTCAGAAATAGCTATGCATGCCATGTAGAATAAATGTCCCATGTTCACTTTGTGCTTATTGTGCTGTATTGCAAACAATAACAAGAGAAGAGTTAACTATTTTATTTACCTAATTGAAAAAAAAGGTGAATCAATTGGCTTCTAATTAGGTTGTTGAACACATGTGGTTTAAGTTCATTCATAATTTTTTCTTTAAATTTATTAACACAATGCAGGTTTGGCTCGTTATCATTTTCAAATGGTTCGTTTTAGTGGCCATGTGTCCACAATTTCACCAATTAGGATCCTATTGATTCACCTCACAAATTCATTTGATCAGTTAAAATATTTTTACCTCTTTTTGCAATTGTTTTCAGTATAGCACAATGTCAATAATGGACTTTTATTATTCATGGTATGCATAGCATATGGTATGCATATTGCTAAAATAATTTGGCTTAAGATGGTAAATAATCCCTCTAAACATGAAAAGCAAGTAATTAAAATTAATTAACAGCTTGTTAAAATACTGGGACTGCAATTGTGGTTGGAACGAAAACCAGCATACACAGGGGTCCCCCAGGACCGAGTTTGAGAACCACTGGCCTAAACAAAGGGGCCCCAGTTGATTTAGCTGTAACACAAGGGCCTATAGACCAGCAATTCCACTCCCTCCGTGGCCCCTTGTTTGTCAGCGAGCTCCTCAGCAGGGTCCGAGTCTCCACGGAGACCAGGAGGGATGTTAATTTCCTGATGCAAAGCAATACAATCAATCTTGAACAACTCTCCCAGAGGAGGCGGAGTGGCCCGCAAACCTTGAAGATGTCTTCCAGAACATTTGTATCTAAGTAAAGCCTTACTCTGAGACACTGTTTCAGAGCAGGATTCTCAGCACATTCTCCCTTTGTCTGGTGGAACACTACTCCATGGGGTTTTACATGGCATACTTGAACTCTTGTCACCCTGAAGTCTCCTATTCACACGTGGCACCTTCTCGCCCATTGCCTTCCAGAATACGCCACGGCAGAGGTATTCAGAGCAGAATCGGAAGACCGTCTGCAGGCTTGTTTTTTTATTTTATTGTTTTTGTTATATGTAGTCTTTTAAAAAGAAACCTCAGAAATAAACAAATAAACCTCAAGGCACAAAAAATTGTGTCTCCAAATCTAATGTTGGATGGAGAGTGGCGGATTACCATTGACGGATAAAGGAAAGCGGAAGGCGTTTCACACACCAGTTCAGCAGTACAGACGACCTCAGATCTGGCACCAACCAAAAAAAATTTAAAACGTGAAAAAAAAATATATAAAAAATGGGATTACAACTAAAACGGCAGAAAGAAAAGCAATCAGCAAAGACAAAATGGAAGCAATAAAGGAAAGAAAGTGTTTGAGCTGTGAGCAAAACGCAACATGGAGGATGAACAATGGGGAGAGGGTGTGGTTAAAGAACAGGTGATGGGGAAGCTGGCCCCCGATTGGACACAAGTCCACACTACACCAATCCATTCTTCATGTTGTGAGTGGTATTTCCCCGCACCAGTGCAGAGGCACAGGGTGTGGCATTGACATAGATTGTAATGTGCAATGATATATGCTCAGACTGTATTTTGGAAAACAAAAAACATTATGAAACCCAGATATCCCATTACCTTTACATTTTCTTGTATGTATGCGTGTGTATGTAGCTATGGAAGCCCATACATACAACAGTTTTTAATATATTTATTGAGAACCCAGAGAGTGGTGACGAGGTTACTTGAGGAGAAGCCATGTATTATCACGTTTATGCTGCAGAGAACAAGGATTCACATATATGAAATTGTCTCCCAGCATCAACCTGGGACTACCATTAGCAATAATCACTATTGATTCTAAAGCTTTATGTAGATCTTTATACATTTGTAGACTGTGTGGTCTATTTTATTAGTTTGAGAAATAAATTTTTGTTTTCTCCAATATATACATACATATAAAACTGTGAAATTCATTATGTGTTAAGCTAAGGGTGAATCTTAGGCTAGTTTTGCATGTTAATCTAATTTAATTTCTTTTTCCTCGCTCTCAGGGCTTTTACAGAATGCATATAAAAATACATTTTCCTTTTTTCCTGAGTTGCAAAACTTTTCTTCAAATTTCTACAAGGAAAAATAAAACATCAATCACTACATTTAGCACTTCACTGTGAATTCAAATAATCAGATGAGAACATTCATTCCCTTTAGGCAGACTGCTCCTCCGATTGGCCCGTTTCTGTTCTTACGTTCGTTCTCCCTCCTCTTTGACTTTGTCAACGCCAGAAGGAATGTTAGACCGAGTTAACGGATGAAATGGCCGCCTGTATCACTGTTGAAGTTGTGTGACTTGCTGTTAAAGGGAACTGCTGCTACACCCACAGCATACAGGTAACAGACCTGGATTAGAACAACCGAGTGTTTGGTACTCTGCTCCTTTGTATTACTGTGCTTCAGATTGAGAAATACAAGCTGTTCTGTATTGATACCATTTAAGCAATAAAGATATATTAAGGAAGGTTGTGAATCAAACGTGTTTGGGCTCGTTACTTTACCTGCCGTCACAGCCGATTTCCCACAGGCCCAGGAACTAGACCGTTTAATGTCGGAGGCCATATTTTAAGTCTGAACCGTAAAGATGGAAGCATACACCGCAGCATCACTAGAGCATCACATTGCACATTTTGGCTCACAAAGTTAAAAACAAACACACACGAAAAATGGAATCTTTACTGTATTTAGCATCTTTCTAAATTCACCAAAAATGTACATTTTTAAATCTACAGTATTCAGCAAAAGATTCCAGCAAAAACATTTATTTTCATAGCAATACCTTCAAGAAGGGAAATTGTCATTCCGAGACCACTTACTTTCATTCAGTGGTCATTACCATAAAATGTCCTATCAAAATAAGCCCGGACACACCACATCTTAATTAAGTGGTCAGAACCGCAGTACAGGACAGTTATTCTGAACAGCCATTTCTACATTTCAAATGAAAGCTCTTCAGAAGACAGGGATCAGTACACAAATAGTGTTGGTTTAGTTAAAGCTTATACTGTACTTTGATAACCATGTTAAATGTACAGCCTCAAACTGTGGGTTCACACAATCAATTACCCACAACCACAAGTCAACCGTTTCCTTGAGTTACGCCAGGTCTAAAATCCCCCTTGAAACGATCAATGTCAGGTGTGTAAATTAATGTATAACACAACACATTTCATAATGTTGCATGTCAATTGGCTCTTATACAAGCCTCCATCAGTCCTAAATCTGTTGCTCTTCATGTTTCTTGGTCATTTCATTTTATATATAGACAGTGCTTTTTGAAAGCTGCAGTAAAAACATTACCTAAAATCAGACCTTGTTCTTGTTGCGTACTCTGGAAATATAGAAAATACAGTGAAATCAGAACAGTGAAATCAGAAAGCATCAACAAAAAGAGGCACAATTAAATATAAAAAAACAATAGGTAATTTTATGTCCTTGTCCTCTAAATTCACCACTTCACACTCACATTAGATAAACCTGTGGAAAAAAACTTCAGTGTTTTTTCAGTGCACTTCAAACAGTTAGCTTAAAGGTGGGTACTTTTTGTCTCGAGAAAGTACCCTGACGTGTAGTTCACTAGTGGAAAAAAAAAGAAAAAACCATCATTACTGGCTTTTCTGATACATGACGAAATATCAAGTTCTCGAATGAAAACAAGGCAATAGCAGATAAAAAAATAAATAATAAAAACCCAGAACAGCATCCCATTCTCACTTGGAAAGCAGACCAACTGTCTCTAAATCAATCTGCTAGAATCAGCCTCCGCTCAGGACAAATGTTTAAATCAAGGCCTTAACTGTGGCAATTCCTCTTTCATAGTAATGTACTTTAGTCACTATAATACATAACAGATTAATATTGCAGTTGTAGTAAGTGGTTTTGACTGCTTCCAAGTGGTACGGAGGTGGGATTCTTAGTTCTTTGACAGACGTGGCTGGGCTGGGGCAATGCCGCAACTCCTCTTGTGTGCTTCGCCAGATCAGATGTCTGGTGTGAGTGGCAGAGACGGGCGTCAGGATCACTGTCCGAGCCGGCGGAGCGCTTCTGGGCTCTCTTGCGTGGCGACCGTCTAGGGGAGGCCTTGTCTATTGGGAGGGGGGGGGGGGGGGGCAAACACTGGTTTAGGGCACGGACACCTACAGTCAAGATAATATTACAATTTATACCATGGCTTGGATAAATACTCTATTCTGATTGGCTGGAGGGTGGGCATTAAATTTGTGTGTACCGGCTATGAAGTAGCGCTGGCAACATTTTAATCACCGTTCTAAATTAATACGCCGTCTACTTTATCTGCTGCAAGCGCCATATAGTCGACCCTTTTATGAATGGTAACCATAGCAACACCAACAGCTGATTAATAAAGCCGGCAAAGAACGCTGAATCCGCTGATTTAAAAGTTTGTATTCGCCAAATATCTTAGTTACAACAACTTTAATCAAGCAAAGCAGTGTTGTAGTTAGAGGTGCAGTTTATTCATTATTTTTATGCATTATTTATTCAGTTTGGAAATATGAATGTAACATAGTAGGGCTTTACCTAATATAATGTAACGTTAATGTGAGCAACGCTGGTTGCGAATGCGAGCAAGTTACTTCACAAAGCACATTAACCTGTGTATTAAAAAACATGTTATCCAGCGAAATGTCTTAAATATAACAAGTTACATCTAACAGTAACAAACTATAGTAGGCTATTTTTTCAGATGTTCCCATCTCATGATGCAAATCTGAAATGCAATTTCCTTAGCCTAGGTTAGGCTGTTTAAAATAGGTTGCATGACCAAACCATTTTTAAAAAGACAGAGGGAGGTACATTGAGTTGCGGTTTCATGCAATTTTCTTAAATAATGTAACTAATGACACAATAACCAAAATTGATGCTAATTTTATGGTTTAAAGTTGAGAAGGAACTATTTATTTCATTATAGAATCAACGGTTTTCAGAACTACCAATGAGGAACTACAGACAAAATAGAGCTAGTAACCAGAAATAGAATTAGCAACATGTTTTCTGTTCAAATAGAACTATCAACCAGCAGTTTTGCTTTACAACGGAAAACAACATGCCAAAATAATAACGTACGGTAATTTCAGCATGCGGCGTACTGTAAAGTAAACTACAACACTCACTGCTAGGGTTGGGTATTATTTGAATTTTTCGATACTGAAACCCTTAATTCGATACGATACCTGCATGATACTTTTTTCGATACTTTATATCAGGTCTGCCCAACCCTGTTCCTGGAGATCTACCGTCCTGTTGGTTTTCAACCCTAATTTGGCACACCTGATTCTACTAATGAGCAGCTCAGGTGTGCTTTGTTAAGGTTGGAGTAAAAACCTACAGGACGGTAGATCTCCAGGAAGAGGGTTGGGCAGCCCTGCTTTATAAGAAAACCTTACATGTTTATCGGCCAACTATGTTTCTATAAATTATTATAGCTGATATCTTTACTATTTGTAAACATTTTTATTCTGTAAACACGTCATCGTAAAATGACAGAATCACAACAGAAGAAAAAGTGCAATTCCAAAACTGTCAGGACATCCATTTTGGAGATTCAACTGTATTGAAAGGATGCAACAGCACGGCGCCGTTCATCTCTTTTTGTTCTTCAGCTTAGTTCTACTTGCTGCTACAGTAAAGGGAGTTACGGAAGGGGTGCAATCAGCTACACTACTGGCTTTCGCAGAGGGACCTTAGTATGAAATGAAATAGGAGATCGATTAATTTCACAACTAGCTGTCTACTGCAAACGTTTATTTATGATAGCTTCAAAGATACGAGGTAAGGTAATAATGTTAACGTAACTAACATCCACCTTAGCCAGCTACGCATACATTATTAGGCTACAGGGCAATCGTTAATAACCGAACCAAAAGTTCTGTGTGCGAGAACCGTATCTGTTATTCAATCGCTGTCAGCAGTCAGAAGACCCAGCACTGGACGATCAAATGCTTTACCAAATTCGATGTGTTACTGGCGTTTGATTTAATTGTAGTTGCATTTGATGCAATGGATTGTCCGCTGGCTGCGAAAATAGCATTCACGTCGAGAAGTAGCCTACCGTAAAGTATTGAAATTTGGTACCGTTTTTTCCAAAATCTTTCGATACTCGGTAGGACCGACGTATTAGCTCCACCCCACAGTTCCTGGTACCTTTGTTTGGTACCTATGGAGGAGTAGCAATGGAAACATTCTGCTGGCAATGGAAACACATCCAGAACCTGTGATCTCGGTTTCACGGTACGGTACGGCAATGCAAAAGGGGTATATCACTTCCCCAAACCACTATGCTGCCATCCATTAAGTTGTTTATTATATCAACATACAGCATTCTGGACCAATACCTCCCTATCAAACTGAAATATAAAATATTTAAATATTATGGTGCCTTGGAAAAAATATTTACTCTAATTAGCTTACTGCACGTCCCACGTACTATTTTTGGTGGTGAAAATGGCCCCAAGTAACATCTTTAACATCCTGAGCTAACTAATGTTCCTTAAGATAGAAGGGACCTGTCAATTATCTTGCAAAAAGCCAGTCAGATGCATGATGGGAGTAGTCAATTTAACAGAAGCCAATACTTGTTTTCCAGTGAAATGGTGTTTCAGCTGGTTTCCAACTAAAAAGCAACCCTTTGACACTTCCCCATATTCACGTTCCTGAGAGAAGAGAAGCCTCACCTCGTCTGCTCTGCACTGAAGGCGCAAGGAGAGAAAGAAGAAAGGAGAGTTGCAGAAGGAAGATAGCGCAGCCAATTAGAAACACCAGAAAAACAGTGGAAAAGCCAAGACATTCACAAGCAAGAAATAAATCAGCATATCAGTATGAAAACGGATTCAATTATGACCGGAAAAGAGAACTATGCATTGAACCAGACAAGGAAATCAGAAGCAGCTTTGTGTGTTGCTTAAACAAGTACGAGATGTGGGTTGTAGACCAAGAATTGAGCGTGATGGGGCAAAAACAAAAGGAATGCAAGAGGACTGGTTTGGCTTTTGTGTTGCAAAACTGTTCAATTATAAGGTATAAAGATACTTTCAATCCAAGACCATTTTCCTTGTCCAACCGAAGAAGGAACACTAATATTAGTCGCATAAGGTCACTTCATAGCAGATCAATCATACAACTTCACCTTCACACTGGAAAACATTCCCAAAAAAATTCACACATGCATTTGAGTCATTGTAGCCTGAGATCACCGAGTTAAGTGTGACTAGTACTGTGTTTTGACTTACTGATCTGGTTAAGGGTCTCCTGGGGGATCCAGCTCATGTCTACATCGTTGTGGCTTGATGTCCCCATCTCCGCCTCTGCAAGGACGACCCAGGAGAGAAAAAGGTCTGTGCACACACCCACCATTCCAACTGCACCTTTCACAGGCTTCACACTATTTGCTATACTATGCGTTAATTTAAGTGAAAAACCTGTTTAAAAACAAGTGTAACCAATCAAAGCATACTACTGGCTACAGGCTCACAGGAGTTACCTTCCTTGACTCCAACAGCTGATGTAGCCCCACAACAACGAGCAAACCCAGACCAGAGAGGAAGACGTACATGAAAATCCTGTGGGGAGGAATGACGTCATCCATTTTATGAGGATACAGCAGCAGCACAGGGTTTCCCGTTTTAAAAACTACGGCATCCACTTGACTAAAATTAACCGCTCTTTCAGAAACAAATATTTACCCATCTGTTAATTTCTTGCTTTAATGAGATGTTTATGTCTAAGATGCTACAGTCAGACATTTTTAACTAAATGAAGCAGTGAGTGAAGCTTGAGAAAACAGCTCAAGCAAAAACTACAAAATATTGAAAAAAAACTGCTGTACATTAAAAATAAGTGTTTGTGGAATGCAATTGCACGCAATTATTATTTTTCACTGATACATTAATAAACTGTTCTTGATCAAATTACTGATTTAAACCACATGTCAAATACAATATCTAAATCTAGCTTAAATGACTGAACTGAAATTATTCTGAAATATTTTTTTCAAGCATTATCCCACAGTAAATTCTTCAAAAGGTTTAACCGCATCCTTTCAGTGTTCAAGAAAGACGTAACCCACCGACGGCAGAAAGTGCTTCAGTTATGTTATTCTGACGTGGACTTAAAATGCAATTATTGTGGCCGTCATAGGTGAACTGTAACACATGAATTTAATTTATTTCTGTCCAGTGACCAGATTCCTTATTCAGTCAACCACCTGGTCATTACTTACGTCTCCCCGTCCAGGCCGTCTTCTCTCTCAGTGACGGTCACGGTCTGGTTGAACACTGCATCCTGGAACACGTTACCCTGGCAGAGTGCAGAAAGTGAGTGCAATGTCCGAGTCAAAGAATGCCACAAACTGCTGTACTACAGGTCTAAAAAAAGGTGTTGTGTATTCTGTACTTACAAGCACCTATCGTATTTTGGATGGTGAGGGGGTTCTAGGCATGAATAATTGCAATAATTTTTTGTAGAATATTATCTTTTTTTATTTATGTATTTTTATTTGGTGATTTTCATTTGTTCTTAGGGATCCTACAACCCTGTGTAGGTCACCTGTAGACTATGTTAAAGAGTCATATGCACTCCACACTCACATTGTTGTCTTTATAGTTGAGGTTGATGACCAGGCCAAAGGGGCGCCGACCCATGGGCTCAGCGGGGATGAAGGAGTACTCAAAGGTGGCCTGCCGCTGTGGTGCCACAACGCTGCCCAACTGCAGAGCGGTCAAGTTCTGGATGTAGAACTGGAAGTCCTGTGGGTAACGGAAAGAAGCGTCCAGGGACTCCACCACAAATTCTTCGCTGTCCTTGTTGGTAAAGCCCAACAGGAATTTCACAATGTTGTTAGCAGGGAAGTCTGGGACAAGGAAGAGAGAACTTAGCAGAAGGTGAACTTAAATGTCCTTTAAAATAATTTGTTGGAGAATTTAATCTATTATATGTGCAAGAAATTACAAAAAGGAAGACATGAATATAGTACGTTAAGGAAATAATTCTGAGATACTAAACTGCACACATTTTACATAATGTGAGTCAGCAAATGTAACAGTTCAGTCTTTAAGACTTAATTTGCATAACGAATACTATATACAAGCTAAAATCTATTTATCTGAAATATGTTTCATAGTGCTTAATGTACAACAACATTTTGATTAAATAATTGTTGATTATACAATGGTGTAAACAACAGCAGTATTCAACATCAATCACTTTGAATAATCCAAACATGTATACAAGTAAATACTGGTAACCTAAAGAGCCCATAGCTATTCTAGCTGTAAGTAAAAATGACGAGGTAATTAGGGTTGTGCAAGAACTTACCTTCACCCTTGACAAAGAGGATTGTGGTGTCAGCATGGGGGGAGGCCCTCACTTCCCCTGATGAGACATCTTCCTCCTCCTCCTCCTCTTTTTCCTCTGTCTTTTGAAACACAGGCCAAAGAAAGATGTGTAATGGGAGAGGCTGAGATTAATTTCCAATCAGTAGGAAACCATTTGTGTCCTCTTTTACACCCAGATAAAAGGCAAAAACAAATGTCCAGTGCTCGTCAGTATTAAAAGGCCCTCAGGATAAGTTTCATGACGAGAGATAAATAAATAAATAAAAATAAATAAAGGAAAGCATATCGTTGACAAATTAAAGGAGAAGTTCGGTATTTAGCATTATAAGCCCTGTTAAAAAGTTATTTACGATCATATACAACGGTCCATATCAACATTTTGACAAACTTTGCAGTCTTGAGATATATTAACCGTTTAAAGATTTATAGAACTATTTTTCAGTTGCCGGACAGCCATAGATTTGCAAACTTCCGCTTGAAATTTTGGGAGGTCTTAGCTGAGTTTGAATTCTACCGTAGAAGAAGAAGAGCTGGGCATATGGTCTGAAATTGGGAATTTATTCCAGAATCGGTTCTCAGTTTTGGAACAGGGTTAAAAAATCGATTCCGATTGCAAATACATTTGCTAGCAGCATTGCCATTTTCGGCTTTATCAGCCGGCTGATTTCACAATGACTTTGGCTTTTCTCCTAAAGCCGTTTATTGTTGCCGCAACGTCATGGGTTTGGCCTTTTTGGTTGGCAGATTGCCTCACTTGTTTTGGGATTTAAAAAATGAGCCTGCAACCCTGCTGGCTAGCTTTATAAAGGTGATGGCTACTAGCTAACATTTGTGGCAATTTTGCCTATTTTTATCTTGCACGTCTTTGCGATTCAAATGTCAATTCTGAATGTGATTAAAGTTTGACCCGACACTGTCAACTTGTTAAAATTGCCTACCTTTTAAAATAGGCCTAGCTACTTTCGGATAGCTAGGCTAGGCCTACCTGTTGCTGATCTGTTTTTAGGCTACTCACCATGTTTCTCTGATACAGGCACTGCGACCAGCACTGACAGTCAATCCCAAAATTGTCTATCTTGATTCCGTTTGCGCATAGGCACGGGAAGATGTTTTGAACTCAGGGTGCTGACAATAAAATCAAATGCTTTTTTTTGTTATTAACAGCCTAATGTTTGATTTCCTTGCTCTCATCTTAAATATTTTATTTTCAGAAGCATATCCTAGCCTACTACTAGGCTACAGCAGGAGGTTTTTTTTATTTATTTGTTTTTAAATCAATGTCACCGTCAACTAAAAAACACTAGGAAAAGAAAACATTTGAAACAAAGTGACGGACTATAAGCTAAATCCACCCCTGCTCATGTTGCTGTTAGCTACAGGGTATAGCCTAATCAATATTTTACGTGTAGGCTATCAATCATGAAGTTTTACTATGCAGACAATGAAGACACATTTGTGATGTGCGGCAATATAGCTAGAAGCCTATAAAGGAGCCTAACATATAGGCATACAGGTGCAGCTCAAAAAATTTGAATATCGTGAAAAGGTTCAATATTTTTTGTCACTCATTTCAGAAAGGGAAACTCATATTATATAGATTCATTACACATAGAGTGAAATATTTCAAGCCTTTATTTCTTGTAATTTTGATGATTATGGCTTACAGCTAATGAAACCCAAAATTCAGTCTCAGAAAATTTGAATATTTTGCTTTAACATATTTTTAAAGTATCATATTTAATATTTGGTCGCATATCCTTTGCGTGCTGTTACTTCCTGAAGTCTGTGACCAATCAACATCAAAAGACTCAATATCTTATTTTCAGGTACTGTTACAAGCGATACTATAACCTCTCTGCATTTGAACTGATCTCTATGAGAATTGGGGGGTAAGACTAGATTCAGCTGTAAATTACGCTGGTACAGTATGGAACACATGACTGGCGAAATGGCTGTACGTCATTAAGGGTCTAAGGTATCAAACGAGCCTCAAACCATCACTCTGCAGCCAGATATGGAGTAGATGTGGATGGATCCCTTTAAGGGTTGTTTCTCCTGACTTTTTTCCCCATAGAGTTCTATAGGAAAATGAGTCAGGAGAAATAACCCTTGCAGTGATCCATCCACATCTACTCCATATCTGGCAACAGAGTGATGGTTTGGGGCTCGTTCGATAGCTCAGACCCTTGATGACTTACAGCCATTTAGCCAGCCATGTGTTCCATACTGTACCAGTGTAATTTACAGCTGAATCTAGTCTCACCCCCCAATTCCCATAGAGATCAGTTCAAATGCAGAGAGCTTATAGTATCGCTTGTAACAGTACCTGAAAATAAGATATCGAGAATCTTTTGATGTTGATTGGTCAGACTTCAGGAAGTAACAGCATGCAAAGGATATGCGACCAAATATTAAATATGATACTTTAAAAATATGTTAAAGCAAAATATTAAAATTTTCTGAGACTGAATTTTGGGTTTCATTAGCTGTAAGCCATAATCATCAAAATTACAAGAAATAAAGGCTTGAAATATTTCACTCTGTGTAATGAATCTATATACTATATGAGTTTCACTTTCTGAAATGAGTGACAAAAAATATTTAACCTTTTCACGATATTCTAATTTTTTGAGCTGCACCTGTATGTAAAACTTCCCCCGCACCCCCACTTAAAAAATGTGTTTTGCTTCCCTGCACACAACTGAACGACGGATTTGATAGAGCAACTGTTTCTTTCCAATGTTAGCTGACTAAGATAGTGCAACCACACTTAGGCTACCAAAACAAATCGTGCATTGGTCCCATTTCTTGACAACTTATTTTTTTGGAGTTTATTTCCATGTTTCGGTCATCACAATCACATATACAGTAGACCTAGTTGTTTACTTCATTCGTGAAATAGCCTTACTAATATCAAGCCTAGGCTATAACCTACAGCATCTGACACTGCATAACACAGAAGGTTAGCTACACAGGAATTACTGGTTATCGTCCACTAAAATTGTTTACACGCAGAATCATGATGTAGCCTAAATTATACCACAATGACGACATAGTTGTTTAATAAAACGTAGGCTATAAGTGTAATGCATAGCTACCAAGTAAGTAAGTAAAGTAAGTAAAATTTTATTTATATAGCACCTTTCATACAACGAATGCAGCTCAAAGTGCTTTACAACAGGGAAATACATAAAACATAGAATGATAAAAGCGGGAGAAGGAGATAAAACAATAAAAATATGGGTGCAGCAGCAAGCAGGTACATAGTGAGAGTAAGGAACATGGTCTTTACAAAGGTCAAACTGTTCGCAGTAAGGACCTATCTACGGTGGCCCAGAGGTGCAATCCACATTTCTAAAAACCAATCTTTGTTTCTAAATAGAAATCCTCTTTTCTAAAAAGAAATCCTTGTTTCTAAAACACAATCCTCGTTTCTAAAACAACTTGTTTCTAAATGTAAATCCTCGTTTCTAAAACACAATCCTTGTTTCTAAAACACGATCCTCGTTTCTAAAACACAATCCTTGTTTCTAAAACAAAATCCTTATTTCAAAATAGAAATCCTTATTGCTAAATTAAATCCTTGTTTCTAAAAATAAATCCTTGTTTCTAAATGTAAATCCTCATTTCTAAAACAAAATCCTTATTTCTAAATGTAAATCTTCATTTATAAAACAAAATCCTTATTTCTAAATTAAATCCTTGTTTCTAAAAGTTAATCCGAGTTTCTAAAAGTTAATCCGAGTTTCTAAATTCAAATCCGAGTTTCTAAATTGAAATCCTTGTTTCTATTAAGACTGAAAGCTAAATGCTACAGTTAGCCTGTGCGCAAAGCATACTGGGAAAAAAGAGGGGGGGGGGGCTACTGGGTGGGGGGGGGAGCGGGCAAAAAACACTAATCATATACCATGTCTCTAGGAGGCAAGGTATATGATCTGGGAAAAAAACCCCATGTGTCCGTAGGTGGGTGAATGCATGCATGTGTGTGCAAGTGTGTATATCTGTGAGTAGTCCATGTTTATGTGTGCGTAAGACTGAAGGTTACATTCTGGCACTCAGCAATCTTGATAACTCAAGTCCGTAGAATCTTTTCACGAAACACAGCAAGTTGCTATGGAGATATCCTCGATGTAACTAGTCCGTAGGTCTTTTCGCGATAACACAGCAGGTTGCTATGGAGATATCCTTGATTGCCCTGTCCAGAAGTAAACAACAGGAGTCCAGGGATGATGGGTGCATAGGAGCGCCTCTTTGCATGCGAGTCTTCTGGGGGAGATTTCTGCAAGCGGCCTTGCCGGGCCGACAAGCGATGGGGCTCCGAAAACAAGATTAGATGTTTGGGTTATAGCGAGGAAAACAGCATTCCAATTCGTTACTCCTCTTTACTCTGGGTCTCTCAGCTTGACCACTTCTCCTCGCAAAACAGTGATTTCCTCCAAAACGTTAACCATCTTGCGATTTAAGTCACATATCGCAACAGTCTGAATACTCAATGCTCTGCACACCTCGTTAATCATCACAGGCAGCCGTTGGCCTTCTTGAATAGCTCCCATCTTTCCAATTTTCCGATAGACCAGGGCAACGCTCAGTCCGAGAAGCAATTGTCCTGCCATCATAATCCAAATAAGTAGACGTCCTCCACGTCTTCCACGGAGAGAACCGCCGGGCAAAGAACCCGCCAGTTCTCCCACGCATCCATTATGTAGCCCGCAGCGAAAGTCCCGTCTGGGCAAGTAGGTTCCCCCGAACCAGTGCTTCTTGTTGAGACCAAGCATCTTTGTGCTAGTTGAGTTGAACAGGCGCTGCGTCATGACAAGACAAGCGTCACTTCTCTGTGCTATCCAACAATCTTTTAAAAGTAAAAAATAAATAAACTTAAAAGTAGTAGTTCTCCTTTACCTAAAGATTTTCACTAGGATGCATTTTTATATAAACCTACTTATTGTTTAAAAAACGTTCACCATTAAAATATGTCAAAACCATAACTTAATATACCAGACCAGGCTAGTGTGGGAACCTTAATGTTTACCCTGTAGTAACAAACATGAAACTGAGCAAATGGTCACAGCAATTGCAGTACATTACAGTAAGTAGTATATTCAAACTTTTAAAAGGCAACCTGTACAACAAGCCAATGTTTTTCCTCACCAACTCGGTGTCATCTTCATCCTCAGCAATCACATCGTCTGCCACCTCCTCATCCTCAGTTGCATCTTGCGCTACTGCAAACTGACCTTGATGGGGGTAACAGAATAACAAAATTAAGTACTACAGAAATGCTTTCTTTCCAAGCAAAACATCTGTACTGTACACTCCAATACCAGTCTTCTGCATCAATTTCTGCCCAGGTTATCCCATCAATGGGCATATTCCAGGACGACAATGCCAAGATTCATCGGGCTCAAATTGTGAGAGTGGTTCAGGGAGCATGAGGAATCATTTTCACACATGAATTGGCCACCAGAATCTTGACCTTAAATGTGCTGGAGAAGACTTTACGGAGTGGTTCGACTCTCCCGTCGTCAATACAAGATCTCGGCCAAAAATGTATGAAACTCAGGACGGAAATAAATGTTGTGACGTTGCATAAGATTGTCGGGGGGAAAAGCCACGATGAACGCGCGCCGTAATCAAAGCTAAAGGCGGTCCAACGAAATATTAGAGTGTGCGACTTTTTGGCCAGGCAGTGTATTTGTAACGTTATCTTCCACCTGAACAGGATCTAACTCGTTACACATCAGCGACTTTTGAAAAAGTCCTGCTCACCTCTGATAAATAAATAAACCAAAATAAATTATCATTACTAAAACACGTAACATTACCAGCATTTGCATTTGGACAACCGGATAGCTAGAACTATATATAACGTTAGCTACACGTTACAGGCGTCAACATGCTTGTCATCACCTTGATAGCTAGAAAACTAGTCCGCTGAAATATTTGTTAGCAAACGTTAGCCGTATCACATAACGTAAGTTAGGCCTACTGCACAAAATGCGTTTGTTGGGCTTGGAATTTGGACATTAGAAATCTGTTCTTAGCATCCATGCTGTGCGTGCTAGCTTGCAACATATGCTAACCACATCAACCAAATACAAAGTAGTGATGGGCAGTTCGGCTCTTTTTTCTGAGTCGGCTCTATTCGTACCATTCAGTTTGAAGAGTCGGAGTCGGAGTCGGAGTTGCCATTTTGGTACTTCCGGTTAATACAGAAGAGCCGTTTGAGCCGCATCTTTTTCTTTCAGCGGCGCTACTCGCGAGCTGGAATTAGAAGCTGTTTCAGACAGCAGACCCTAGCTGGTAACAAAGTAGACAAAATAAGTTTGTAAACTAGCCTTGATATTTTATTCAGACCCAAATCATCTGAATGATACTCATTGCTAATATTCTCAATTTACAGTAGCCTACTCAAGCTAGTTTGCAATCGCAGGTTACGTTTATTTACGACTTTCCCATCTCCGTTTTTTCGATCATAGATTGTAACATTAGATCTTATAGGTAATAATAGACATTGAATGGTTATATTTGTATAGAGCTATTTAATCTATGCTAATATTAATCTTATATTTTTTATCAGATCCCAGAATCCAGTAGTCTAGGTCTACTGAAAATTAGGTGGATGGAAGACTGTATAAGAGAGATAGCCAGCCAAATTGGACAAACAAGCCAGATATTTATTGTGTGTGTCAGTGTGTACATATTGTGGCGAGCCATGGAGTCGGAGTCAGGTTTCAGTCAATGAAACGTTTATTAACAGGAAGAGAGTTCACAAAGTACAGGCAGAAGAAGAACACGCGCGCCGAACTGCTGCCAGCTTTATAGCCTGGCTTATTTAAATTAACTCGCTGGAATGGCGACCTCTAATAGGTGCCACTGCAGCTCACCCTAACCAATCACACCTCAACATTCCAGGTCACCTTTAAAACAATCGTCACTTCTCTTTAACACCGTTAGAGCGGACTTAGTTGGAACCATGCCACCACACTTGGCGGGACTTTATCACAACTTATTTACATCAGTAGTCGCCGTTCTGGCGGGAAGCTACTTTTAAATGCTAACTGACAACTTTACTGTACAAGTGGAAATGCGCTCGAACACGCTCTGGCAATGCAGCTACATCGCCATCACCCGTGCACTGGTCTGCACAGTACAAGCACATACACAATAATTTCTATGTACACATTATTTACACAACCCGTAATCGCCCCGGATCGCCACATTGCCCCCACCTAAGGGGTCAGCAGTCCCCTGCGACCCCTCAAAATGTCCGCACTCACGTACAAAGTCCCGGAAACGGGCAGGGGTTCTCCGTTGGCGAGAAGGGCGATTCGGGCCCTCAGCCGCTGCTGGGCTTTCTGGTGAAGGAGGGGTGGGCGCACGTACAGCGGGCTGGTCCTCGCCGACGTCCATCCCCTCATCGACACCATCCAGCAGCGGCCGGTAAGGAGCCAAACGATCCCGATGAAGCACCACCAGTTTCCTCCGGCCGGGCATGCGCACTCTATAAACCACTTCGCTAAGTCGGCCCACCACTTCACCAGGGCCCCGCCAATGCGATTGTAATTTCGGGGATAGACCCTTCTTGCGAATCGGACAGTAGATCCAGACCTCGTCTCCGTTGGTGAAGGGCTGCCCCCGACAGCGCACATCATACGCTCGCTTTTGCTTGAAACTCGCGGTGGATTGGGCCTGGCGGGCAAAGCTGTGGGCGGTCTCCAGACGCTCGATTAAAGCCCGTGCATACCCGGCCTCTGACTGGTGGTGCTCCGTTGGTCCGGGCGGAGCTCCGAACACCAATTCGACGGGCGTTCTCAGCTCGCGCCCGAACATGAGCGCAGCGGGGGAGCACTGACTGCTTTCCTGCACGGCGGAGCGGTACGCCCACAGGACCAGGGGCAAATGGCAGTCCCAGTCCCGCTGGTGTTGGCTGGCTAGAATGGCTAGCTGGGTGGCCAGTGTCCTATTAAAGCGTTCTACAAGTCCATCGCTCTGGGGGTGCAACGCCGTAGTGCGGGTCTTGGCCACTCCCAGCCGCTTGCAAACAGCCGCCAGCACCCGCGACTCAAAATTTCGCCCCTGGTCGCTGTGTAGCTCCTCGGGGGCTCCGAAACCGGGCGAACATCTCCGTCACGAGCCTCTCCGCCGTCGTGTCCGCCGATTGGTCCGGCACCGCGTACGCCTCGGGCCACTTGGTGAAGTAGTCCATGGCCACGAGCACGTAGCGGTTGCCGGACTCGGTGACGGGGAAAGGCCCTAAGATGTCCACCCCGACCCGTTCCATCGGAGCCCCCACGACGTACCGCTGGAGGGGGGCCTGCGACCGTTGCGTCGGCCCCTTCTTGGCCGTGCAGGCGTCGCAGCAATGGACGTGCAGCTCTACGTCCCGGCGGCAGGCAGGCCAGTAGAACCTCCTCCGCAGCCGATGCAAAGTCTTGCTGATGCCAAAGTGCCCCGCCCCCACAGAGCCATGCACCAGTCCAAGTACCTGGGGGCGGAGCGCACGGGGCACCAGCAGCTGGAGGAGGTCCTGGTCGGACCCAGGGGCCTGCCACCGCCTATAGAGCAGCCCACCCTGCGACGTCAGGCTCCCCCACTGACTCACGTAAGCCTTCAACACCGGGCTACTGGCCGACACTTCCCCCCATGCAGGCCGTGTCCCCGCCGCGATCCAGCTCTGTACCTGCTGCAGCTCGCCGTCGCCCTCTTGCGCCAGGCGCAGGTCCTGCTGACTAAAAGGCAACCATCCAACCTCACTCTCTACAGTCTGAACCGGGCATGCTATCTCAGTCACTTGCTCTCGCTGCTCGGCTTTAGTGCAAGGTCGGCAGTCCAGTTCTGCACAGGGCCTCCGGGAAAGCGCATCTGCATTACCATGCAGCTTCCCGGGCCTGTGCTGAATCTGGAAATCGTACTCCTGCAACAGCTCGAGCCAGCGGGCCACCTGGCCTTCCGGATCCTTAAAGTTCAAAAGCCAGGTTAGTGACGCGTGATCTGTTCTGAGGAGGAAATGGCTGCCTTGCAGGTAGGGGCGAAAATGGCGAACCGCTTTGACCACCGCTAACAGCTCGCGCCGAGTCACGCAATAGTTGCGTTCTGCCCTGCTCAGCGCGCTACTGTAGTAGGCCACCGCTCGCTCCCCGTCTGGTCCCACCTGAGAGAGCACGGCCCCGACTCCGACATTGCTAGCATCCGTGTCGACGATGAATGGTCGCGCGACGTCCGGATATGCTAGAATGGGAGCCGCCGTTAGGGCGTCTCTCAGCTGGGCAAAAGCATTTTGGCAGTCCCCTGTCCACTCGAACGGTTGACCCTTATTGGTCAAACGATGAAGCGGACTAGCCAGGGTGGCGAAGCCTAGGACAAAACGTCGATAGTACGACACTAACCCCAGGAAGCTCCGCAGCTCACCCACATTGCTAGGCGTCGGCCAATCCCGCACAGAAGCCACCTTAGCTGGGTCAGTGGCTACACCCTGCTCACTAACGACGTGCCCTAAGAAAGCTGTCTCCCTCCGGAGCAGCTGACACTTCTTGGGATTTAGCCGTAACCCAGCCCGGCCAATCTCAATAAGCACGTCGTTTAAATGAGCGAGGGCTTGCTCGAAGTTGCTGGCATGTACTAGGAGGTCGTCTAAGTACACGACGCAGGAACTCCGCGGGACGGACGACAGCACCCGCTCCATGAGTCGCTCGAAAGTGGCAGGGGCGTTACAGAGTCCGAACGGCATGACCCGGAACTGCCACAATCCTTGCCCTATGGTGAAGGCTGATTTTGCCCTCGCTTCCGGGGACAGCCTCACCTGCCAATAGCCACTGCGGAGGTCCAGCGAGCTAAACCAACTGGACCCCGCGATATGGTCTAAGGCCTCGTCAATGCGGGGAAGTGGATAGGCGTCTTTTTTGGTGATCTGATTGAGACGCCTATAATCTACACAAAAACGCCACTCCCCGTCCTTTTTCCTAACCAGGACAGCAGGGGCCGCCCATGGGCTTTCAGAAGGCTCAATAATGCCCGCAGCTGCCATCTCCCTTATCTTATCCTCCGCTACCTCTCGCTTGGCTAGAGACAGCCTGTGCGGATGTAATCGAATGGGCACAGCCGAACCAGTATCAATCTGGTGTTGAACCAGTTCGGTCTGTGTGCATTCTTCATCTCGCACAGCGAATAGGTGAGCGTAACGAACAAGCAGGGCTTTAAGCTGCTGGCTCTGCAGCGGTGTGAGCCCTTTGCTGCTGCGCGTCCATAACGCCTGGACGGCCTGCAGCACCTCCGCAGAGGGCTGGGTAGCTGAGGCTAGCCCGCCCGTCTGCGGTGGTACTGTAACCTGAGGTGGTACCACGGTAACGAGCGGCGAATCAGCGGTGGTCATAGCAAGCACAGAACTGGGGCGGCGGTGGTTGGGGGGCACCCCAGGGCATTTAGTTCGGCGGGCCGCTTTCAATTCATAATTCGACTGGAGGCCCAGCGTTTCGGTACCAATGGTTATAGTCTCGGTTATCACATTTATGCTAGCTCCCCAAAAGGCTAATAAATCTAAACCGATAATGCATTCGTCTTTTATGTCTGCTAACCAAAACTCGTGTTTCACTCGCTGGGCCCCCGCACACACTTGTAATTGTTTACTACCACGCATGCCCATCCTCTGCCCAGTGACGGAGGTTAGCTGGGTAGAGGTAGGGGTCCATGCACCCGAAAGCAGCCCGCTAGTACCCCGAAGTACCCCCGGCCTTACCAGGGAGATAGTGGCTCCGGTGTCGACCAGCGCCCTGCAGGCTTGTCCGTCCAAACTGCAACGCAAGTACAGCCCGGTCTTCGTTCCCAGCCTGCCAATACGGGGCTCCGTCCCGTGGACCTGCTCCTCTGCTCTTAAAAGAGCATCAAATGGAGCTTTTGCTCTTGGTGAGTATGGAATTTTCGCTAGGATGGGCAGGCTGGGCACGCGAACGCTGGGTTGGGGCCGGGCCTGGTTGAGGAGGGGCGGGGCATGGGACGGCGGTCTCCTCACTGAGCCGTCCCGTCGTCGTTTCCCGTCGGCTGTGGGGCTCTCGCTTTTGGTGCAGGGGCGGTGCAGTCGCGGGCGAAATGCCCCGGTTCGTCGCACCGGAAGCAGCGTCGCTCCCGTTCCTGTTGCTGCCGCGGTCGATCTGGGTTCCGCTGGACCCATCTCACCTCCTCGCCGTCCTCGCAGTCGGCAGCTCGGACCCGGGGCTTGTTAGCTGGGGTCCCGTTGGGTGTGGTGCCCAGAATGAGCTCCAGTCGCTCGGCCTCGCGAAGCGCTGCGTCCAGGGACGCTGGTTTGACGATGCGGACCTGTTGTTGTAGGCGCTCCGGAGTGAGGGCCAGCATGAAGGTTTGACAGGCTAGCTCCTGCTGGCCCGCGTTGTCGAGTTGGGGGTAGCCGCGGCGAGCTAACAGCCTGATGTCGGCGGCGAGGACGCTGAGGCTCTCTGCTCCGGTCCGCCGTCGCGTAGTTAGCTTCTCTCGGCTCACCTCCAGAAATTGCCGCTGTTCGAACCGGCGCTCCAGCGCTGTCATCAGTGCTGGCAACGTCAGTGGTTCGGCGCTGTCCAGGTCTAAAAGCACCTGGCAGGCCTCGCCCTCCAGGGCTAACGCTAAGTGGGTGGCTGTCTGGCCCTCGTCCCAGCCGTTGTAGCTAGCCGCGAATCGTACCTGGCTTTGGTACGATTCTAGCTCACCCTTTCCCGTGTAGCGGGGTAGCTTGATCACCGTCTTTAGCTGTGTGGTCGGTCGCTGCACCAGCACCGCTGTTTGGCTCGGCCTGGAAGCAGGGGCGTCTTCGTTTGCTTCCAGCCGACCTACTTGCGCTCGGTTCCCGGCCGCGGGGTCAGCCACCAGCGCGTGCACCTCCGCCTGGTCTCTACTCGGCATTCCTCGCCCCGGTCTTGCTGCGCTGGCTCCTTCGGGGAGCCCCCCGGGTCTATTCTTGGGCCGCTTTGAAGATGCTCCTGCTAACACGTCCATCCGTTCGTTGACCTGACGTTCCACTTCGCGGATCTGTTCCCAGATCGTCTCAGCCATCCCACTTCTGACACCAATGTGGCGAGCCATGGAGTCGGAGTCAGGTTTCAGTCAATGAAACGTTTATTAACAGGAAGAGAGTTCACAAAGTACAGGCAGAAGAAGAACACGCGCGCCAAACTGCTGCCAGCTTTATAGCCTGGCTTATTTAAATTAACTCGCTGGAATGGCGACCTCTAATAGGTGCCACTGCAGCTCACCCTAACCAATCACACCTCAACATTCCAGGTCACCTTTAAAACAATCGTCACTTCTCTTTAACACCGTTAGAGCGGACTTAGTTGGAACCATGCCACCACACTTGGCGGGACTTTATCACAACTTATTTACATCAGTAGTCGCCGTTCTGGCGGGAAGCTACTTTTAAATGCTAACTGACAACTTTACTGTACAAGTGGAAATGCGCTCGAACACGCTCTGGCAATGCAGCTACATCGCCATCACCCGTGCACTGGTCTGCACAGTACAAGCACATACACAATAATTTCTATGTACACATTATTTACACAACCCGTAATCGCCCAGGATCGCCACAATATGATGTACAGGAGCCTGTGTCGTTTATTTATTTGGACACCATAAGGTTATTTAAATGTGTTTATTTTAACTGTACTTTATTTATTATATCATACGCAATTGTAGGCTATTTATTCTGTTCACTGTTGTTGTTGGTCAAGAGTTCTAAAATAAAAATGCCACCACTTTAAATAAGTCTTTTCTGTCATTTTTTTGTAGCCTAATCTAGCTGAACACAATCGCAATATCGCAAATTTAGCCTAATTGTTTCATCGTTGACTGGAATTCGGTTGCAATTCTCGCAAAAAGTTTAATAATTTCGTAATATACAGTCGGCGTCTCGGAATATCATTAGATATAGGCTAACATAATTCCTTTGTCAATAGGGTTTCCGTTTGAATCGCGCTGAGTAGTAAACCCGATTAATAGCTTAATGGTGCACTGCATTTTGCCCTTTGTTAAAACCACAGAACTCTATAAGAACAGTTATGTGGTTAAAACTCGAAAATGACTTCGGTTTGTATCACGGCTCTGGTTCCGGCTCTGTCTGGAGCCGTGGAATATTGCTACGGCTCATGGCTCATAAATTGAGTCGAGTTGATTTCGTGCTGATCAGTTGGGTAGTATAGCTACTGTAGCTACGTATCTTTCTTTTAACCATTAGTAGTCATTATAACTTTGGAATGAGCTGGAGCGATTATTAACTTCACCAAAGTGTGTGCAATATTGTTAGATCAAATTAAAAATATATATATTCTTACGTAGGTTCTAACTTAGCAATCAGAAACTGCGCGCCGCGCATTAACCAGTGCTGAGTGTCTCGGGGGAGTGTCTCCAGGCTGTAGTAGAAAGCAGGCAGAGTCAGAGCCGGAGCTAAGAGCCAGAGCCGAGAGCCGAGAGCCGTGAGCCGTGAGCCAGAGCCGAGAGCCGTGAGCCAGAGCCGAGAGCCGAGAGCCAGATCTTTTTCTTTCAGCGGCGCTACTCGCGAGCTGGAATTAGAAGCTGTTTCAGACAGCAGACCCTAGCTGGTAACAAAGTAGACAAAATAAGTTTGTAAACTAGCCTTGATATTTTATTCAGACCCAAATCATCTGAATGATACTCATTGCTAATATTCTCAATTTACAGTAGCCTACTCAAGCTAGTTTGCAATCGCAGGTTACGTTTATTTACGACTTTCCCATCTCCGTTTTTTCGATCATAGATTGTAACATTAGATCTTACAGGTAATAATAGACATTGAATGGTTATATTTGTATAGAGCTATTTAATCTATGCTAATATTAATCTTATTTTTTATCAGATCCCTAGGTCTACTGAAAATGAGGTGGATGGAATACTGTATAAGTGAGATAGCCAGCCAAATTTGACAAACAAGCCAGATATGTATTATGTGTGTCAGTGTGTGCATATGATGTACAGGAGCCTATGTCGTTTATTTATTTGGACACCATAGGGTTATTTAAATGTGTTTATTTTAACTGTACTTTATTTATTATATCATACACAATTGTAGGCTATTTATTCTGTTCACTGTTGTTGTTGGTCAATAGTTCTAAAATAAAAATGCCACCACTTTAAATATATTTGCTGTCATTTTTAGTAGCCTAACCTGTCATTTTGAAGTATTTGCTGTCATTTTTAGTAGCCTAATTTAGCTGAACACAATCGCATATTAATTCTGTTTTATAGCCTACTGCAATTTCCTCGCAAACAGCCAAATGTATTAATATAATAATAAACAGTTGGCTATTAAAGTGTCGACGTCTCGGAATATAATTAGATAGCCTATTAGGTACAGAATTCCTTTGCAAATATGGTTTCTGGTTGATACACGCTGAGTAGGCTAAACTCGATTATTAATGCTGTCGCCTACAGCATTTATTTTCCTCTCCGTTAAAACTTGAAAGGGCTTTGTTTGTTTCACGGCTCTGAGTCGAGGTGATTTCGTGCTGAACGGAGTTAGGTCCGACTACTAGCCTACTATAGCTACCTATCCTTTAACCGTTAGTAGTAGCCTAGTCAAAATTACTTTGGAATGAGCTGGGGCGATTATCTAATTCACAAAAGTGTGTGCAATATTGTTAGATCACATTCAAATGTATTCTTACGTAGGTTCTAGCAATCAGAAACTGCACGCCGCGCATTAACCAGTGCTGAGTGTCTCGGGGGAGTGTCTCCCGGCTGTAGAAGAAAGCAGGCAGAGTCAGAGCCGGAGCTAAGAGCCGAGAGCCAGAGCCGAGAGCCGAGAGCCGTGGGTTAGCACGATTCCCTCGAACTGGCGAGTCGACTCAGACGACTCAGCATAAAGAGTCGACTCATAATACCGATTCGTTCGCGAACTGCACATCACTAATACAAAGCAATATGCTTAGGTTTTGTCTTATAACAAGTCAAGTGTCGACGCAGGGCATTGATTCACACTTGTTTTAATATATTCGTTACTAACTTAGCAGTTCGCAGTTCCAGCATGAGTCCAGTAACATTAGCTAGAGATTTTGGTGCACTAACGTTAACGTTACATGCAACGAGTTGGACTTTTAAGTGCAAGAATTTATATAACTAGCTAGACATCTCCGCTTCTTTTAGCAGTAGTTTGTTGCATTAGCAAGCAATGCATTTGTATCAGATCAACTAGATAGAGACGGATAGCTATATAAAAATAAAAAAAAGATGAAATATGTTAGCTAAGCTACAAACATTATTAATATTACGTTAGCCAATGTCTGAGACTTACGAAGACGTCCCTAGTAAAATGCATAGTGCTACTTGCCTTTGATAACAATGGTTGTTGGAAAGGCTAGCAACACAATTATTAGTAATTTGGGTAAAAATCCCATCATGGTTCCCAGAGAAATCCGTAAAAGCCACTCGAGTTCCTTCTTCTTCTTCTTCTTCTGTGGGGTTTAACGGCGGTTGGCATCCAAATTGTTGCATTAACGCCTCCTTCTGATTATCTCCATCAACTGCTTCCTTATGTTGCTTATTTAAATAATTCTTTATCTTTTTGTAAACTCTGGGTCTGACTCTAGTATTTTTCCATTTTCTATGTGCCTGTGCTTTTTATTCCTACCGGTATGTGCTAGCAATTACCACTTATTTTTCTTCACTTTAATCTTTATCTGTATTTGAAGGCCTATGGTAGGCAAGTGAAGGCCCACCAGCCAGCTGTCTGTCCTTGGCTGTCTGGCTTGTATCAGTATCCAACACTTACTCTACTAGAGTCTTTTGATTAGTCCAGTTTCTTTCAAAAAACTGAACAACACCTTTCTCCCCTGCACTTCTCCCACACAACCCACAATGTCCTTCACCCTCAATTCTACTTGTCTCAGTCTCTGCAGTCCAGTCAACATAGTCCTTCTCTCCTCCTCATATCTCCTGCATGAGATTAAGACATGCTCCACCGTCTCCCTTTCCTGACACTGATCACATTGACCAGTCGGATGCTTCCCTATTATATTAAATGTTCCGTTCAAATGACTATGCCCAATTCTCAGTCTACTAATTACTATTTGTTCTTTCCTATTTTCCCCACTATTTAACACTCGAGTTCCTTCCTTGCAGGATCAATGAAATCACCGACGTTTCCAAATGGCCTGTTCGTCCGCTATTCTTCTTCTTCTTCTTCTTTTATTTTATGGCGGTTGGCAAACAACTTTAGTGGTGCATTTACCGCCACCCACTGGTCTGGAGTGTGGACTGGGAATCATTAATACCCTAGCTTAATAATTTAAATAAAATTCTAAAATACCAATAATAAAATTTAAGTTCATATTAATAATTCAAACTCATATTCTATTTATTAAGCCTGTTGAATGTAAATACTCCAACAGAAATGTAATACTTGTATCCCTTGTTGATTGTTTCAAAATTCTGTATATATTAAGTTGTGTCCCCACTTCATGTAGCTTGGTTTTTAGTCTCTCTGTCTGACATATTTTATGCAGCTGTACACTACATGATTTACTGTTTCTTGTTCCCCACAAAATTCACATCTGCCATCTCCATGTTTGTTTATCAGTAAAAGTGTACTATTTAGACCTGTGTGTCCTAACCTTAACCTTGTGATAACCCTGTCTTCCTTCCTATTTCCCCGTTCAGATTGTGTATTTCCAACCAATGGTTTTATTCTAAATAAATGCCGACCTTTACTTTCCCTGGTCCATTCCTCTTGCCATCTCTTTTTAATTTCATTTTTAATGACCCCTTTTACCTCTGCTTTACTGATTTTAACATCTATCTGTATATGGTCTGCCTTTAATGCATTTTTTGCAATTCTATCTGCTTCCTCATTTCCTTTAGCTCCCACATGAGCAGGTACCCATACAAATCTAACACTTATTCTTAATCTTTGTAATCTGAATAGTGTCTGAAGAATTTCAAATAAAATGTCCTGTCTGCTACTGGAATTAAAAGACTCCAAACTCATTAAAACTGCATACGAGTCTGAGCAGATGACCACCCTTTCTGGTTGAGCTTATTCTACCCATTGTAATGCTATTACCATAGCCATCATTTCGCTTGTAAATACAGATAAGTCATTGGGTAATCTTTTTCCCTTCTTAATGCCTAACTCTGGGATGACAAAAGCAGCTGAAACTCTTCCTGAATTTGGATCTTTTGATCCATCTGTATATATTCTTAAAAATCCATAAAACCAATTGCTAATATGTTCATTCACTATTCCATCATACTTATTCCCCTTCTGTTCATCTCTTTTTTTTGTTATGTAGCTCAAAATTTACCATTGGTTGTGGCAATAACCAAGGAGGTATAGCTGGAAGAACTACTGTTGGGCTGTATTTCTTATTTAAAATCCCCATCTCGCTTGCCTTCTCCTTTGCATTCCACCCAAAACTTTTGGTGTTCCCTTTTTCATGCTCCCAACATGGTTCTATAACATTTTTTGTTGGGTGATCTTTTTTGTGACCTTGCAGATTCGCCCAATATGTCATCATTAGCTGTTGCCTTCTCAGTGTTAATGACATTTCCCCCATCTCCACTTGCAAGGCTGACACTGAAGTACTTTTAAATGCTCCACAACACATCCTTAGTGCTTGTGCTTGAATTACTTCAAATTTTTTCAGTAAGGTTTTTCAGGCTGACCCATATGCCACACATCCATAATCGAGCACTGATCTTATTAGTCCCATATATATTGTTTTCAGAGATGTCCTATCTGCTCCCCAGTCCTTACCAACCAAACATCTCATTACATTCACTACTTTTTTACACTTTGTTATGACCTTATCAATATGAGTATTCCATGTGAGCCTCGTATCGAACCACATACCTAAAAATCAAACCACATTCACCCTCTCCAATTCTCTTCCGTACAATTTCACTTTAATTTCTTCCTGAATATTTTTGCGTGTGAAAAAGGCAATTTTTGTTTTTTCCACAGAGAACTTAAATCCCCACTCCAAGGACCATTGCTCCACTATTTTAATAGCCTCTTGTAGTTTTTTCACTATATGATTTACATTCCTTCCTCTCTTCCATAAAGCCCCATTATCCGCAAATAATGATCTCCCTATCCCTTGTTCCACCTTCGAGTACACATCATCAAGTTCGTCCGCGATAGCGTGGTGACGTCATTTTAAATCTGAGGACGCCGAACCAGCGACAGCCTCAAGCACTGAAGCAGGTCTGTTGATGTTCAAAGTTGAGGTAAATTAAATGTTTTTGTTTGTCCTGAGATAAATGTTCTGAGATAGTTCTCTAATAATACAATGAAATTTTAAAAGCCTGCATCCAGTTTAAAAAAAGAAGAAAAAAAAGTTCCAAACAATAAGAATGACAGGTTAACTACTAAATCATGAAAAAGTGGCCAACAGCACTTGAGAACATGTGGAAGTAAAAACGTAGCCTATTGATTTGTTAAAACGACTTTCACTTTTAACCCCTCTAAATTCAAAGGGATATGCAGCGCACACCACATATACCCACCCTGAACTGGTCCTCGGTGGACGTCACGTGGCGCTGTAATGGCGACATGTCGTCCAGCTGTCTCTCGTGTTCGTGTTTGTTAATTTGAATGTGTTTTGTTGTGTCGGGCTTTTGTCTTTTGTTTTTTTCATGCACTGTGTGTCTGTGGTGGGACGGGGAAGCGGGCTGGAGATTTTTCTGGGCGCTCCTGCTGCTCACGAATTGTCTAGTCGATATAGTTTTGTTTGTTTTTTTGCCTTTGAGTCCTATTATTTTGTGCTGTCGATAATGTCAGCCTAGGTTAATTAAAACCCAATCTCACTCAAACAAAAATTTTATTGTTATATTTCATTATGTCTCAAGTAGTAGATTTTTTATTCCAAAAACAAATGTGGTTAAAATTGCTAATTACAACCACATTCACAGATTCAGACAAAATGGAAAGAATAGCTATTATCTGTTAAAGTAACCATAAACTTAGTTATTTGCCATAAACTTAGTTTGATAAGTGCCCATCCATTTAATTTCTGTTTCTGCATACAAACAACTGCCTATTCTCTTTGCCATGGCTTATAGGCCACCCAGAACCAAGTCCATTCTCCTCAGAGCTGATTTTATTTTTTGCCTTCAGCATTAACACAAAACCTGCCTAAGAACAATTACTGAAATATGTCAATTTATTTTTTCTGCAGTACCTATCAATAATGTCACACACAGACAGATGTTTAGGAATTATGTTTTTATTTTTATAGAGGTATATATATTGTACGTGAGTCACTGCTTTTTACATTGAAAACATTTTTGTTGAGACATTACATCTTTTTGGAGTGTAGCATACATTGGGGGTGAGAATTTGAATGCGTGTACAGTATATGGTAAATGGTAAATGTAATGTAATATCATTACAAAGTCCTAAGACTTTGTGTCATTTTATAATTTTTAAGATCTATTCAGGTCATCACAAATATCTTTCAAGGAATTCATAATGCAATTGTTGAACACCATTCACCATTTCAGGTGGCAATTCATTAATTAAACTATGAACAATGTGACCAGGATGCAAGGAGTTCAAAGTAAATCACCACTGCTATTGTAATGATTAGCAATTAGCATGATAAAGTACAGCATGAGGGATTACTTGTCAGAATTGCAGGAGTTATTTCAGAGTTGGCATCAAGGTAGAACACAAAGAGTAAAGGTACTGTAAGAGGAATTCTACATACTAACTGAAGTTTAAGAGGCCCTGATAAATTCAAGTATGCAATGGTGTGAATATCCCCTTTGCAGTATGTGTAATGATTAAATATGAACAGTAATTCAATAGGTACTTAAATCTTCATTAATTACTCACAGCACGCTTACTTTAAACTTTTATCTAATACATAAATATGTAGACATCACAATAGGTTAAAAACATAAGTAAGAAAATAGCTTTAATCACTAAATAGTCAAATGTACCAGTTCACTCAACTCTCAGACCAATGCCGTTGTACCCTTGAGCAAGTTACTTAACCTGAATTGCTTCAGTATACTGTATATCCAGCTGTATAAATGGATACTATATAAAAATGTTTAAAGTTGTGTAAGTCTCTCTGGATAAGTCGCTCTGCTAAAAAATGCCAGTAATGAGAGTGGTCAAGGGAAGCTAGTCATTCACAAAACACAGCACACTCGGTAGCTGCTTCTTTTTCACTGTTGCAGCAAATGCTTAGATTCTAAGTCTAGTTTTGACCAACTACTACTCCCAAATGTCTTTTAAAAATTGAATACATTCAAATTGTGTTCTTCCAATGAAGTAGTACTGCCTTTTTTTTAAATTCCCCACATGCTTTCAAATAGAATTTTACCTATACCCTTATTTATTTTTAACATTAGCAATGCATGTTGCAATATTGTACCTCATTTCTCTCATTTTTACATATCTTAAAAATGTCTTCTTATATCTCAAAATCACCCATCGCGTAACAAGTATAAATATCTGCTGAGCATCTATGAATAAGAAGGTTTCCTCTTGAGAATGACGAGGAACATGTGAATGCTAATTATGTTTTTTTGACAAAGATCATTAAATGATGACAATCACGTGATACAGATCATGCGCACCGATCACACAGAGACATCCTTGTTCACTGTTTGGGAACGACGGGAGAGATTATGAGTGTTCACTGTTTGGGAACGACGGGAGAGATTATGAGTGCGGCTTTATTTCCATCTCCAGTAATGACACCTGTATTAAAGTAGGGGTACACATTTTCTTTGAAGCTGCAACCACTGAATGTGTAGATATGCAACTTTGCCTCTACATTATAAAAGGAAACGCAGCCTTCCTCATAATCCACATATACTCCAATTTTTTTAGGCTTGAGATTCATGGTGAGCTGGACAGGAGGATCAGTGTAAGCATAGTACCCACTTTCATTTATCAGCCACAAAGTCCAAAATCCATTCTGAGGACTGCGTACAATGGAGCCCTTCCTAGTCACCGATTTTGCAGCGACTCCTACATTCCATTCAGTTTTCTCCCCTACCTCTAACTCCCAGTAGTGCCTTCCAGAACTTAGATTTTGCTCTCCCAATGCTGCAACAACCAGATCAAATCTTTCTGGATTATTAGGTACGTCCTGTTTTGAGTTTTCAAGCCACAGGTTTTTCTTGTCACTTGACAGGACGAGACATGGATGGGCAGTGTCAGGATCCAGAGTCACATCATCTGGTGACAATGAAGAAGGAAAAATTGTTAATCAAAATGGTGGTCTCTCTAACTATTTACAAAATGTATATTTGCATATATCTTGATTGCATATTTTTCAGCAAATGTTGAACTTTTAATAATAAGTAATAAGAAAACTTTCATAACCTTGCCGTTATGAAATCAAAAGTCATAATCAAAATTAAGCACCACAGCAAAAAAAATGAGTGGTACAGATTGAAGAAATACAATCTGTCTGGACTGTGAAGTAGGAAAGCACAGTTATCCATCAAGTTATTGATGAATGACAGGTTGTTTCTCAATTAAAATTTATTTAGGGTTTAAAATTCAAATAAGCTTTATCACAAGGGGTCTGGTGAAGGTCATTTTTGACCCTGTGGACATGAGACGCATACATAATATGAAGACAATACAACGGTTTATGACTAATAATTTATGCAATTAAAATTTATCTGAGAATGGTATAGCTAATAACTGATTAAATAATAATTTAGCTTGTTAATATTTATAGTCTTCTGACTTTAAATTATAACTATGAATCACTAACCTAACCATCCTTACAATAGTAACCATCTTCCTCACAAATGCCAATTTCAGCCCCCCCATCACCCAACCCCCCCCCCCCCTCTCTCTCTCAAAAAAATAATAAATGTATATGAATTTGCACACCTGCATATTCCTGTATTCTCTCCAGATCTGCAATAAAAATGAAATTATTCAACAGATTCCTAAGACAGAACAAAGCAAAAAGGTATAAAACGGATATTTCCATGGACAAATTGAAGAGACCCATCACTAACTGATGGGAAAATAATAATATTGTCTTGGAATGAATCACTGACTTAATATCAACACACATTTCCTAACATGGATAATCAGTAGGATTGCCATGTTTCTGAAGCACATGACCCATAGGGATTCATTCTTCCATTTCAAATAATATCCTTGTGGGATCCTCATGGGCACTGGATTAGCACAGTCACTTGACAAAACGTACAATTAGTGGTTAATTGTGACACTCACAAAAGCATTTTGTTTTCCTAACACATAGAAAGGAAAGAAATTCAAAATAAAGAACGTCAAACAAAACAAGTCTTGAACAAGATTCAACAGACGGATATTACATTCTGGATAGTTTGCAATTTATCCATATGTGCACAAAGAAAATAATAAATTCATGATAAAAAAAACTAAACAATGGTGTTGTTGTACAGAGACCAACAAAAAGGGGAATTCAGTCAGCAGGGCACAATAGAGCATGGAACCCCAAATGACATGCATTTCTCCACTGCTAGCATCCTACTGGAGAAACTAGATAACCCCAGATGACGTGCATTTCTCAATGAACATGTAATAAATGGCACAACAGTCCTCTCTGCAAAACAGGTTAGGCAGAAGTACAGTATGTGCCACAGATTGAACTCAAGTCAAGTCATGTCTGTTGTCACGGATGAGTCAACAACACGTTTGCAGGTTATTTGTTTTGCAGCCAGGGAATATTTATTGCATCAAATTTGAAAACAGTTCTTGCTGACACTGTGTACCTTGCTGCAGTAAATTACTGTACAGTTACAGATGCCATCAAGAACTGCCTGTTGGACTTTGAGGTAGATTTCAACAATGTGGCTGTATCCTTCTCAGATAATGCAAGTTACATGCTGAAAGCATACCAGGAACCCTCAACCCTCAAAGGCTTAATGCCAAGTGCAGTCCATTTAACCTGAGATGCCCATACTGTGCCACTTGCAAATGGCTAAGAAATGTGCCCAAAGTTGACAGTCTTGGGAGTTGTTAAGAAGGTTTTTAAACATTGTTTAAGCAGAAAGTTGCAGTACACCATGCTTTTAAGGAATGAAATAACGGAGAAAGTTTAAGACTTACTAATAAAACTTCCACCTAAGTTATACAAAATGAGACGGGGCAATTGCTGTGTCATGCCATTCCTAGTACCTCAATTTCTATTCCAGATTTGTGGTTCTGGAGATGGACATCTAGCCAAATACTGCTTGCTGGCACAGCTTAGGGAGTTGTTGTGTGACAATGAATTTGGGGCACAGCTCCAAATCACAAAACATGGCAAAAGCCTCGTTGAAAACATCCACTGGTTTTGGAGTCGTGAAATAAGAATGCATGAAATGTAAAAAACCCCAATTCCAAAAAAAGTTGGGACAGTATGTAAAATGCACATAAAAGCAGAAAGCAGTGATTTGTAAATTCTCTTTTACATATATTTAATTGAAAACAGTACAAAGAAAAGATATTTAATGTTTTACCTTATCAACTTTATTGATTTTTGTAAATATACGCTAATTCCGAATTTCATGCCTGCAACACATTCCAAAAAAGTTGGGACAGGCAAAAAAAAATAAAAAAAAAGACGAAGATTGTGGAATGTTCAAAAAACACCTGTTTGGAACATTCCACAGGTAAACAGATGGATAGGTAACAGGTGATGCTGTCATGACTGGGTATAAAAGGAGCATCCACAAAGGCTCGGGCGTTTATGAGTAAGGATGGGTCAAGGTTCACCAATTCGCGAAAAACTGCATGAGCGAATAGTCCAACAGTTTAAGAACAATATTTCTCAACACACCATTGCAAAGAATTTAGGGATTTCACCTACAGTCCATAATATTATTAAAAGATTCAGAGAATCTGGAGAAATCTCTGTGCGTAAAGGGCAAGGCCGAAAACCAATATTGAAAGCCTGTGACCTTCGATCCTTCAGACGGCACTGCATTAAAAACCGACATGCTTCTGTACTGAATATAACCACATGGGCTAGGGAATACTTCGGAAAAACGTTGTCCATAAACACAGTTTGGCACTGCATCTACAAATGCATGTTAAGACTCTACTACGCAAAGCGTAAGCCATTTATCAACAACATCCAGAAACGCGGCGACTTCTCTGGGCTCGAGCTCGTCTGAGATGGACTGACGCAAAGTGGACGCAAAGTGTGCTGTGATCTGACGAGTCCACCTTTCAAATTGTTTTTGGAAATAATGGACATTGTGTCTTTTTTGACATCATCTAGACATCAGCAAGACAATGCCAAGCCACATTCTGCACGTGTTACAACAGTGTGGCTTCGTAGTCAGGGAGTGCGGGTGCTAGACTGGCCTGTCTGCAGTCCAGACCTGTCTCCCATTGAAAACGTGTGGTGCATTATGAAGCGCAAAATACAAAAATGGAGACCCCGGACTGTTGAGCAGCCGAAGTCTTATAGAATGGGAAAAATAATCCGCTTTCAAAACTACAATTTGTGCCCTCAGTTCCCAAAAGATTGTTAAAAGAGTGTTGTTAAAAGGAAAGGTGATGTAACACAGTGGTAAACATGCCCCTGTCCCAACTTTTTTGGGATGTGTTGCAGGCATCAAATTTAGAACGAGCGTATATTTACAAATATTAAACTGTATTTCAATTGAATACAGGTCAAAAAGGAGTTGCAAATCATTGCTTTCTGTTTTTATTTACATTTTAAACAAATCCAACTTTTTTGGAATTGGGGTTTGTACAATAAGACTGAACAACAACAAAAATTAATACAATTTTAGGAGGAGCTCAGCACAGTCAAAACCGTAAATAGCAAATGTGTCAAAACATTCAGAGAAACTGACAACATATTGCAACCCTGATGCACTCTAAAAGCAACTGTATTTCTTTCAACCAATGCAGAAATTCCTTGAGTATGTTTAGGATTTGGTCCCAAGAAAATATGCACACCTGAATTAACAAAAGTCCCTTTGGACTTTATTCCAGGATTTGACAAGGAGCACTCATCAAATCTAATGATTTGCACAGGAAAACAGCACTACAATTTCATACCGTTGCATCCCTATATAGCACAACACTAAAAATATGCTACTGCCACTTTTCTGTGGGTCTACACTGAATACTGCCTGTGACAGTGTGGGGACATTTCTGTCGATCACTATAAAGTGGCAAATAACATGGATGACTGGAGAGGTGTGATGTGATAATTGTTTAACGATGCAATCAAAGAAGGCTCTCCTGACCTCATGCTGAGGAATGCAGGTGAGAAAACTGCTTTGGAAATAATGGTGAGCCTAAAAATGAGCTGAGTATAAAGATGCATTGCAATGGTATTAGTAAAGTTAGTCATTTCAGCAGTTTACCTTTTGTGGAAAATCTTTTCTCTTCTTCAGTGATTAACTCCTCCAGTTGCAACAACATTTTCCTCACAGTTCCCAGGCATGGATCGGCATACACGTTGACATCAGGCAGGTTCTTGGTACGTGAAATAGCGCACAAGGACGGGAAACTCTACAACAGGAAAGGCATCATAAATTTCTGCAGTTAGCTGATTTTTACCCATTTGAGAAACAGTGTGATGGTTTCTAACCCGCAGGATACGGATGTAATCCTCAGATTGTGAGAGCTGCTTCAGCTCCGTGTTTCGTTTTATCAGTTCGGCAATCTCCCGTTCCAACTTCTCGATGAAACCTTTTGCCCATTCCTCTGCAGCTTTCTGCTTTTCCTTTATCTGCTCAACGAGCTCGGACTGGCTTCTCTCAATCGCTTTCACCAGGGCAGTGAAGACTTGTACGCTGTTCTCAATCTCTTTCTGTGCATTGCTCTAATGAGAAAAGGAGTAAAGTTGATAAACGTGAGCGACAAGACAAACGTGATAACATGTAGCAGTGGGAAAGTTAATGTGTAGTATATGTATCAAATACAGGCAATATAGTTTAAAGGTGACAATGTTTCAATATCAAAAATAGAGTAGGGTCTCCAAAAGAAAGTACCCAACGGCACTTGTCACAACTCACTTTGCTGAGCGCCGCTGTCTGCTTTACCTCTTCCACCTTTTTGATTCTCTCTTGGATCTTCTGCTTTATCTGCTGTTCAATTTCCCCAAATTCAATCTGTGAAAAGTTCAGCGGCATTTGTTTTTGTGAATTCCTTTTAAAGTCAAGAAACTCTTCTCATTAACTGTCTTAATCATATACTCAATGACTAAGGGAATAGCTTGTAAAAGTATGCAAACCTCTAAAGGATTATCACAGTATCAACAAAATGACATTATAATGAATTCCATCACCTGATTATTTAACGTATTATATAAATCAACAGCAATAAAATCTTCATTTTTGAGAGCTTTTATGGTTCTATGTTGATAGCATGGCGCTAAGATATCAAGCTTGAGCCTATACTAAGCTCTCGTGTTGTTCGTTTGGTTATGATCTAACACATTTAGATTGTAATCATGGTACTTTACTCCGTGAAAAGAGGCAAGGGCCAAACTAGAAAAAATAGAAAACTAGAAAAAATAACTATACCCTCTTTTCTTCACACGCTCTCTCTACAAGTATGGTGTTGTGTGTCCTGTGGTCTTTCTCTGCGCATAATGCGCAGATACAAGTCTGGTCAGTCTGACAGAACACTTCCAGGAGCCTCTCGTGCTGCTTGCACATGCGGCCTTCCATGTTCACAGGGTCGGAAAGCGTGTGCTTGTTGAATCTGTGTAAGGTGATATGTTCACCGCAGTAAGACGTCAGACACGTTAAGCAGGATTTAACAGCCTTGAGCTTCTCCTCAGTACAGATGTCGCAAAGCACTTCTGGAGGGGCGGGGACTGGTGATGTCACAGATAGTATACCATCAGCTGAGCTCTTGAACTGCTCAACAATTTCTGCAAAGCTTTTGTTTACGCAGAGGTGAGGTCTCGTCTCAAAAGTCTCCTTGCACAACGGACATTGAGGCAACTCACAGCTGTCCCAGTATCCACCGAGACAGGCCATGCAGAAGTTGTGTCCACAGGGAGTGGAGACAGGGTCATTGTATACATCTAGACATATAGAACAACGGAATTGCTCTTCAGACACGAGGATGTTGGGTGACGCCATTTCTGCTGAAACATATTAGAAAAAAGATGAACATGAAGCAGTGAATAGACTAATTGCAACATATTATGACACTACAGCATTTTTTTGGACAAACCACAAAACATGCAGATGTAATCTGAACAGTGGGCCCTTTTTTCGCAGTCCGGGCACAACTGTCAAACTCCAGCGGTAACGCAAGATGCTGATGAATTAAGGCGTGTTCAAGTTTTAAGTCAATTTCGGTCATTTAGGGACAAGAGACTGTAGTGAACCTGCAGAGCAGTTGTAAAACTGCTGATTTGATTTGAGGAATAAATTACATGTCGGTGTGGTGGAGGCTTTGGTTCATTACGGCCAATCATATCAGCTGCTTTCTTTCCTTTTAATACCATTGCATTAAGGCCATAAACAAACAAACAATTTTGTCATGGGCGAAAGAAAATACTATAGAGAGAAAAATACACTATAAATAATTACTATGCTTATCTAGGCTATTATTTATTTGTGCGCGTGTGCGGTTAGAGGTTATATTGTACATAACAGTTTATGTATTTAACAAATTCATATCTAAGAAAATGTAACATGTAGAGGAGGTCTCGCTCTCTCAACAACAATCAGAAAGCATTCTGTGAACACTTGTCTGCCCGTTCAGTGTTAATAAGTGCATATTGTTAAGAGCACCAAATTAACACAATGCGCTAGTGTTAAATTTAAAATGTGGTCTGGGTTGGTTAAAACCATAAACGCCTTATGAGACATCAAACTTGCACAGCACCCAGTGTTTTTTAAATTTGACACACCCACTATTGCGCTGCCCTAAACAAACGGGTTTGTCGATTTCGTGAGAACATTTTTTAAGGAAACATTTTGTTTGTCCAAACAGGGATAGATATTGCTTAGACAAGCTCATCGTGTTCATACTGTTTAATATGTAATTGTGATAAAAACACGAACCACCATTATGCAGAAGTCTATGCACAAACTCATACAACCAAAACACTGCCCTACTTAATGAAGCTTACAGAAAAGACACACAATAGAATAACAAGAGACAGTCACATTATCCATACAAAACAAATACATGTCTATAAATGAGTAATTTACTTACTTTTCTCACGTACTTCTGTTATGTGCTTCCTTTCAAAGCATCATCCACAGCTGCCAAGTACATAAGCGAGTTCCCTATTGCTCTAGTTCTATAGTTTCTCTTCAGGGAAGTGAGGTACAATAGATGTCACTCCCTAGTTGTGTTTACAGTAATAAAGTAATGTTTATTAAAAAATAGGTACTTTACTTACACGTGCCCTTATATGCGCTTCCTTTCAAAGAATTGTATGAAGTCCACAGCTGCTAGTTACATTAGCTTGTCCCCTAATGCAATTTAGTTTCACTTCAGTGAAGGGACTTGCAGTAGATGCCACTCCCCAAAACCACACTGCATGGGCGTCTCCTCTTATCATATTACAGTTTAACCACTTAAGAACTTTTTACGCGCAAGAGTGAATCAGAGCCATTACTTGCTATGTAATGAAAGAATACTCCAACCGTTCCAACAGGAATTCAGTGTATTTTAAGCTACATTATGGGTTATAAGTATAGAGCACTATGTGCCAAGCAGTTAAACCACATGCATAACAGGAACAAGAAATTTAATTTATTTAGAGAGAATTCTTTTACATGAACGCTGGAGCTTTAACTTTGTGCTTTATTTATCATAGATGGTGCATCGGCCTTCCAAATTCATACATATTAAAAGGCTCATGGAGGCCCTCCAGTGGTTAATCAAGCAAGAGATTTCAACTTATTTTTATTAAGGGAAAAATAGGAATATACTTACTGCAATTATTTATCATTATTACTATGATTATTAAACCGCTATCTCCAGCTCAATTGCTGGCATGGCAGAAAACAAAATAAATGGTTTGCATTCCTCATTTTATTTAGCAAAAAGACAATGAAGACTACACAAGAAAACAATTTTGATTATTCAGAAGCAGGTTACACTACCATATTTATCTGCTTATCATATACTTTAGGACAGAAAAGGTACGAGGCTGAATTCATCGTTCATCCCAGCTGGTGCCATAGTGCCCAGGTTATGTAGCCAGAAAGCTTCCCGTTTAATGTCTCCCCCTCTCCCCTAGGCATTGGAACAGATGGACTGTTTCAATGCCTATACATTTAAGAGCTTGAATGTTGTGGTTTGCTTCAATAAAGTGTTTGGCTACAGGTGAATTGAGATCCTTGTTTCTCATGCAGTTCTTCTGGTCTGACAGTCTCGTTTGTAATGGGCTGGATGTCCATCCTACATGTCCAATTGAACATGGACAAAACAGAAAATAGATAAAGAGTTCTTCGTTACATGTGATATGGCTCTTAATTTGGTATCTTTTACCAGTTCTTGGGTGTGCACATTAGCTTGTTTTAACAAAATGATTACACGCTATACACTGAAGGCAGGGGAAACAACCAGGTGCAACTGGAATCATTGGCTTTTTCTAAACCTATTTTAAGGGGTTGAGGGTGAAAGCTGTTTGCTAGAAGGAGGGTAAGACTGAATTAGCCAAGTACAATAGCAGCTTAGTCGATGGGGAGCAGACATCTCTTGTATCAAGATATTTCTTTAATGTAGATAACCCTAGGTGGTGAGGAATATTTGTATAAAGACTATAGACACATCGAGTGTCACCAGTAGGTCCGTTTAATTAATTGGAGTCAATTGCCTCCATCTGATGTCTGATGTATCCTTCAGACATGATGGGAGAGTCTTACCCAATAGGGAAATATGGTAATCCATACTTTGATATATTCTGTGAGACTTCCAATTCCTGCCACTATGGGGCGCCCAGACGGGGAGTCCAGCCTCTTATGGATTGTTTTTTATAGGGTTTTCCTTATAAAGGAAATCAAATGAATGTTTGGTCAATTCCCCTAATCAAGACATGTTTTAAGATTTGTGTTGAGTTGTAGGGTCTTGAGTCAATTGTTTGTATAAAGAACTGTCTGATAATTGTGAGACAATTTATTATTGATATGGTGAGATGTGTTGTATCTCCACTGCTCCACCTTCATCAGCATTCTTGATTACTAAATCATCTTTTAAATCATCAGCTTTCAATGTTTGATTACATTTTTATTGAGGTTATGATGTATGTTATATCCTCTTGGAATTTTCTCTTGTCCTTCAAACAGTTTATCGACATCTCTTTCGACAACCCTACAAATGTATTCAAAGGAAAAGTTGACAACTTGTGGAATGAATGGACTTCTGGGTTTATCATCACTGCTTCTAGTAGGGACAAATTTAAGTTCTTTATTGAATACTCTTTTTTCAGTGTCTGAGACTAAACATGTCTGCCTTGAAAATAAAATGACAATAAGTAGAAATCTCTGGCTAGATTAATCATTGGAGTGCGGGCCTACTTGAAGATTAATGCATAAGTGTGTAACATAATATAGAATAGGCTGTTAAGTTTTTATTCCTGTACCTGCATTTGCAATGTACTTCAGAGGTCTTCATCACACATGGCCAGGCTGCAGTGAGTTCGATTGCCAAGACTTTGTTCTACATTTACATCCTTGGCAGTCCATTGCATTACGGTACACACTGATTAACCAAACAGACGTCTGGATTGACAAAGCAGTTTATTTTCTCACGTGACACACTGAAATGAATAAAACAAAAAATAAACTCCTTACCAAACGATAGGTGACAACATTTGAGATCCATCTATAATATCAGCTTAAACAAAAATTGTTTACACTATGTGTGTAAAGTGTGTAAACACTGGGGGGGGAAATACTTGTTTACCGGTTCTTTTCATCTAGAGTAGGCGGAGCAGAACGTCAAGACAAAAAGGGTGTGTAAATACGAAAGTCATTCTCAAAACAAATAAACAATCCTTTTTATTTTCACCCCAAGATGAAAGTATTGTGTACTGGGGCAATGCGTGACTAGGGCTGAGGAACGAGAAGAAATCGAATAATCGTAGAAATGGGTCCCTATTTACTATATAGTGTACCGTTTCGGCTGTCAGTCATCTTGGTCGAGTGTCCAAATTTTAGGGCACTAAAAATATCCCACAATGCACCATAATATCTAGTAAGCAACCGTGGTCACTAGAAAGGTGGAAGTGAACCATGATGCTTTGCTAACTGTCTGCGAAGCTCTCTTTATTATACGCGAAACTTATATTACGGTGCATTGTGGGATATTTTTAGTACACAATATAATAAATAGGGAGTCACTGAATGATGACAAAAGACAACGTCTGCTGTCCAAATTCATTATTTATTTAGTACATTATTTAGCGCCCTATATGGACATTTACTAGATAGGAATTAGGGAGTAGTGGGCCAAGTGATTCTGATGGTGAAATCTCAAAATTAATTTACAAAAATAAGCAGAGCCAAACCTTGTCTACAAAACCTTATGTCTAAGTTGGAAATTATATAGCTTGATGAAGTTTTTGAACAATAAGTGTCGCTTAGCTTTTAGCACCCACAGTCATGTTTTGCGTTGCCATTTTTCTACATGCCCAGCACTTTATAAGAGGGGTTAAAGGCTACTCTGTTAAATTAAGCATTCACTTACTATTTGAGCATCTTTTCAGCACTTTGTTATGTTAGCATTTCTATGTTGTGCAGGAAAACATCTACAAGAATGCTCAGCAACCACAATTAAGGCAAAAGCTTTTGCCATTTATTTGAAGGTGTTTTCCATCTTTACATGTTCATACAGTATTTCCATCCCAAAATCAAAACGTGAAGCCAAGTTATTGTACTGAATAAATACAAAAAACATGACACCCCATAACTTTGATAAATTTGAAAAACAAGGATACTATATTTGTATCTTAATGTTACTGAAAGGAGTTTTACTTTCACCGGTGACCCATTGAAAGGCAAAATGTACATTTGTGTTTATTAAACGGCAATATTTGAGCACATTGTAATACATGTCTCAAATAAACTCACAGCAAGAGGTTACATTGACTACCAGGCCTAACACCATTACTTGTGTGGAGCAGGTCTACAAAACAAAAGTGTCCAATCAGCTGTTCTAAATGCAACATGAAGCAGTGTGTTATAGAGATAACAAAGACAGCAGCTACAGTACTATATTATTTTTGCAAGATAGTACTGAAAGGTCACTCTCCTCCTTGCTTAGTTAGTTAGTTAGTTAAATTCTAAATGAAAAAGGTAGTAAAATAAAATTGGGAAAACCACTCTCCCAGCTCTGCTCATGAAGGACTGCAGTATCTACAAGCTTTTTATCCTGACTGGCTAACCCTGGTCCAACAAAGCCACAAACCTCTCCTCTGTTTAACATCAGAAAATACTGCATGTGCTTAATTGGAGGAACTTGCTGGAATAATTCATGTGCATGACTATGCTTTCAATTCATAAGGTCATTGAAGACATAGTCCTTTGTTGACTTGTGGCTCTGGAGAACAAGGATTGTTAGCTCTAGATCGTTGTGTCCTCCGGGCGAAACTGAACTACGCTTTCTGGTGCTGAGATGTACTGAGTTAGAGACCCTGCTATGTGCCCTCCAGGACCAGGGCTGGGGTCCCCTTGGAGAAAGGTGCAGGCGTACAGTTAGTTTAGACACTCTACATAGTTAGCGGGAAGCATGCCGGATTTTCCCGTTCTCTGCACCGTTCCGAACATCCAGCCCTCGTCGATGGGCTGCGCGTTGATGATGACGTCGCCATCATGGAAGGACACCTCGTCATGGTCCTGCGCTGCGTAGTCATACAGCGCCCGGTATACTCTTTGCTATGGGGTGTAGATTGGAGCACAGGAACGGGACTGTTATGACATATAAATCAAATACACAGATTCTATAGACTAACCAGATGGTCAAGCACTGTCCGCTTTGATCAACGTTGTTTATATTCATTAAGAGGCATGACCAAGCATGTGGCAATTGATATTCTGTTCTTGGGAATGTCTGTTCATAAATGCCATAATACATCAACTGTGTCATCATTGTCACCTATCAACATACATCAACTGTACGCAGTTATGTGGGCACGTGGGCACCGATGGTCTTTTAACTGACAAGACAAGCGTGCAAATCTGGGAGTTCATCTCAATCCCCTTATCTTCTGGTGTTTTTTTTGAGCACATACACTGTTCCCTTCAGCTGTGTTTTAATATAGGTTCATTTAAAGGCTTAGAAGTTGAAAGAAATAGTTGTTACAAGTACCGGGACTCACCATGCTGGCGGAATGAGGGGGAGACTGCACAGATCTCACGGACGACATGCTTGTCTGGTGCATGTAGCCATACCCCTGCTGGTGCCCGCTCTGGTGGTATGCTCCGGGCAGCACGGGAGCTGGCGTCCAAAGGCATCCGAACAAACGGAAACCAAGCAAAAAAACATTGAGAGAAGCAGCTTAGTCATTTAGACATGGTTGACAGATGAGGGCTGTTTTACTTCTTCAAGACACCCTGTGGGAATGGTGTACCTGGAGGACCGTGTCAGCCAAGCTGCAGGTTAGGTCATTCTTAGAATTCACAGAAGCCACAGTGGCAAAACAAAAGGTAAGATAAAAGGACACGAAACCTGTGAACAAAACGTGACTGACGAGTGCAGTGTCAGGCGGGAAGGAATGCAGTCAAACGCAGAAGCTCAAACATTGAATCAAGGCCTGGAGTGTTCTTCAGATCACAGGGAAGACTGTGGAGCTGCTTGTGATAGGACCTGCCACTGTGAAAGGCACATGGTGAACGCAGGCTGAGAGAGGGTAGGGAGAGAGGCTAGCTTCCAGGAGAAACGTTGGCATTGTGAGTTTACAAGAACATCTCAGTGCGTTTGTAACAGGGAAATTTAATGAGAACGTGTGTGCGTGTGTGTATAAAAGAGAGACATATTGTGGAAAGGGAGTTCGATCAGCGAGTGAGTTAATGCAGTGACTCTCACTGTGTGTGCATGCGTCTCTACTGATTTGTGTTACTGCGTGTGTGAATATGAGCCTCCGTGTTTGTTAAAGTTAGCGTGTCTGCCCTTAAACGCATCTCACCATACGAGTGTGTTTGTGTTAGTCAGGGTTTCGGTGTGTTTGAGGCTGTGCGCTACCTCTGTCCTGTGACTGCTGTGCAGAGCTGCTGCTGTAGACAGACAGACTCTTGTCCCACAGCTCAGACCCCAGGGAACTCACTGACTGGGTCTGAGAATGCAGGGACTGCTGGGACTGTTGGCGGCTGAGGCGGTTTGCGCGCGCTACCCCGGCAGCCACCAGGGGGCGACGAAGACAACAGACGAGGGACAGGACGGCAAGAGAGAATGGGGGGGAAGTAAACATGAAGCATTTGGGAAAGAATTATACAGCAACAGATGAATTTACAGTGGGAACAGACTTGTGAACGAAAAAAAGGAAAACATGAGTTTAAAAGTAGAATAACTGAGAATAAATAGGCAGAATAAACTTTAGAGTTTATAAAGCAGAGTACAGAGATTCTAGAGTGGAGTAGAGAAGAGGAGGCTGAGGTGAGCAGTACCCGACAGTTTCTGCAGACTTTTAGACTGAATGTTATCCTCCACAGGGTCAAAGTCAAAGATGGAGCCTGGGTCAGTACGCCACACCTTCAGGTCTTTCACAGAGCAGAAAGAAGGTTGAGTTATTCAGAGACACACAGACAGACAGACAGACAGACAGACAGAGAGAGAGAGAGAGAGAGAGTCAATGGGAAAGATCAAGATCAATACTGTGGTAATCTTAACCACATGTAGCTAGTGAAATGATGGTTGAGCAAAAGGGGAATTTGGGCTCTTGATAGCACCACAGGATCACCACAGGTACCACCTGTGCACACAGATTGAAACTGCATCATACGTTTTAGGTGTGAGTAGGGTTCCCAGGCCCTGCAGAACCTTGTCATTCTGATGAGCAGAGACTCACCGACGATGATGCCCGGTCTACGGTCCATCTCCACCACTTGCGGGTGCACTCCTTTGTACGCCGCGTCACTTATCACCTGTTTGCTCCGGCGGACTCGCTCCATGTTGGGGTCGTCCACCACTGGGGTGAACCCTCGACCCTTCGTCCGCTCAAAGGCTTCATGGTATTTTGCCTATCAGATCAGAAAAAGCATTATGTTACGAATGTCCTTTTCCACAGTTGCAACTGCACAGTTGCGTACGGTTTAGTTAGTTTGTTAAGAATAGTGGGGAATTACACAATATGTAATAATCTGTCCATGAAAAATTTCAAACCAGCATACGCACCAATTCCAGTTTGGTGATCGGTCACACAGGCGAACACATGCACCTACACACAGGCACACACACTCACATAAACAGTGAGTACACACTGTGAGTAAGGGTGCATTTGGTCAGCAAACAACAAAAATAACACACTGAAAGCAGAGGTGTAAATGTGTTTTATTAAAAAAAAAAAAAAAAAACAATGTTAAGATAAAAATAGCAATAAAAATGTTAAAAAATTGCGTTCATTGCGTTTCCCCTCGTCCGGGCAGAGGGGACACGGGGTTTACCCTTCTCAGGGGAGTTAAGAGTGCTGCAGTCCCACACCACAGTGCGCTATGAGTGGTGTTACTCCACCAGGGCCAGCGCTGTCATGGCCACCCTCACGCTACCATGGAGATGCTGCTCTGTGACTTCCTAACACGCCTCAACTCGGGCGTGTCCACCGCTGAGCAAGCCCGCCCCTTCATCTCCTGCAATCCCCGCTGGTACTTCACCTACAAGGCACGGCAACACAAGGTCACAGAAAACACGTGGTCCAGACCTCACTATTCCCTCCAGCTACAATGAAGTACAATGGAGTTAGGTTGTGTGGTGCGATTATTAATAGCATTAAATGATATGACCATGCCAGTAATGGTGATGGAATAGGTGGGTCCTGATCAGCACTAAAGAAAGAATGACATTATACTGTAGTGATGTCTTACCGAGTAACGCTTTTAAAATTACATGATATTACAGTGATTGATATACATTGACTGAAGCTTTGTTTTACGTCACAGTGATGTTGCGTTAGTGGAAAGTGACTTGTGATATAGTAATAATGACGTCACAGTGATGTTGCGTGAGTGGGAACAGACTTGTGATATAGTAATGACATCACAGTGATGTTGTGTCAGCGGGAACAGACGTGTGATATATAAATAATGACGTGACAGTGACGTTGTGTCAGTGGGAACAGACTTGTGAAGTAGTAATGACATCACAGTGATGTTGCATTAGCGGGAACAGACTTGTGATATAGTAATGACATCACAGTGATGTTGCATTAGCGGGAACAGACTTGTGATATAGTAATGACATCACAGTGATGTTGCATTAGCGGGAACAGACTTGTGATATAGTAATGACATCACAGTGATGAGTCAGTGGTAGCAGACTTGCCGAGCTGATGTTCTCCTGATTCTGACGGACTCTTTCCATCTCTGGAGTCACTCCTACGGCAGTGGCTTGGCCCAGCTGTTTCTTATACTTCACCTGTGAGAACACGTCAGCTTTCACAGCACAATAGGCATAACGGCTCGCCACAATTACACACATAAACTAAACACCTTTGAGTTTCAAAGAACACAACATAAATACTAACAGGGGATTCAGTGGTCCAGTACAGAATCCAATGAACAAACAAACTTAAATTAGTCTTGGATTGTTTATCCAAGTTGCCATAAAAATATTATATGTTCTTTGATATTTTAATTTGCTCCCATTCTTGTTATTTATAATTTAAATAGCAAGCACAATCACTCTGCTTTTTACATCCTGTTAAGAGTCATAGGCTTGATTCTCACTGTGCTGATGTTCTCCTGGTTCTTCCGCACCCTCTCCATCTCAGGGGTGTCCCTCACGGCAGTCCCACTGCCCACCTCTTCCCTGTACTGCACCTGAACACAGCCAGCAGAGTGTTGGTCAATGCCCTGTGTTCACCCAACAAAGCTTTCCCTACGAGTACGGGCGGTAGCAAATATAGGGTTCTGTTCTGTTTTGAGATATCAAGCTCCCTGTTATTAAAACATGTATGTGTTAACTGCTAATAGAAGTTATTTCATGTTTTCAACCTTTTGTATGATGTAAGAGCAGGATATTTATTCTTCTGCAAAGTATAAATGTATTAAGCCCCCCACCCCAACAGAATCTGTTCGTTTAACATGAGTATTAATAAAAAAATAATGTCACCTTGGGCCCCACCTGAGTGCTGAGTGTAGATCTGGTGATTATTAGAGACTGGAGTTCAAGTCTTGGTCCTGGCCTGTGGCTGATTGAGCCTCTCTTTCAATGGGTTATTGTTTAGTGTGGTCCGCTAATGGACAGTTATGTTGTAAGAAGGCTAGGAGGCTTTAAAACCCCCTCAACAAACCAAAACAATGAAGAAGTTGCCATGTTATTATGAATTATGAAAAATGCTTGATGTATTGTTAAAGGGTAGTTCACGTCGCAAACCAATCAACAATGAGATTGACTTTGCACGTTCACCAGTTAGAAATTTCGGCGGACAAGCAACCCGTTACACCAGTGCTATTTCAAGAATAAAAAAATTGGATGAAGCTTGCTGAAAAACTAGAGTAAACATAGGTGCTCATTTTAGAAGGTGGAGAGATGTTCCTGAGCGGATTGGTTTAAAGACAGACGTGGAGCTCCCATTGTTTCTACTGGCCAAAAAGGTTCAACGCTACACTAATTTACCTGGATTTTTTCTGCTTGCCAGCCAATTGTAATTAGGCTACCTATACTGAATAGCAGTGGCGGGCCGTCAGGGCCAGCAAGGCCTTCTCTGCTGGCCTAAACATCATCAGAATATAAATTTAATTTTGATATATTTTTTCCACAAATATGTATTAAATTATTCCCCATAGTCTATTCTCTTCATTTCATAGCTTTTCTCTTGGTTGCGCTGCTTCCAGCCTCAGATCGAGATTTGGAGGGCTGGCCTTTATGTTAGAGCTTTTATCCAATCATATTTCAGCCATAATGTGTTGCCAGGGTCCAAGAAATCTGCCCTTAGGCCTTCAGAATCGACAGTGCGGGCGCCTGTAGCTTAAAGTGAACCGAAACAACCCTGTGGTGTTAACCAATCAGATTTCGAATTGGCGACACCGGGGCCAGCTAGCAGGCGTACGATAACGTCAGCACGTGCACGTCTTTTGATTGGATACGCACTATTGAGAGGCAGAGCTATCGCAGAGATAGCAAACTGAACTTGAACGAGATTTCTACAAGCTGTTTTTTTTCAACCCACAATGGCTGAAGGAGGAGAAGCGATCGATTTGGTCGCAGATATAATTACAACGCCATTTTCAAGACGAACCTTTCAAGAAAAGCTAGACATCGTTAGAAGAGAACGGCCAACTCCGACGCTAGCGAGCCGACGCTAGCGAGTCAAAGTGGACATTCAAGGCTAGGAATACACTTTCACCACTGTCGCAAATATATCCTGTTTAGCGAACAAACTTGTTAAAGCTAACATACTTTTGGTGGACTTAATAAAACTTTGTAGACTAATCCCTTAAAAGCGATTTTTATTTAAAAGTTTTGACAGTATCCAAGCGATCTTAAAGCTGGTAGTTTAACACTCTTAATTGTAAATGCGGATTTATTGATTATAAATGCTTCGGAAATATTAATATAACTCTGTTGTACTTGACTATGTTAAGGTGATGCAACGCCCGGTTATACTGCGTTTCTGTCTAAATGTATAGTTTCTAGAGCCATGGCGTCATAATGATGGTATTAAGAGGTGGAATAATTCAGGTAGGACTGTGTAGGACATCACTGAAGGCCTAGGTGTGAAATGCACGGCCCGCCACTGCTGAATAGTAGCTATTATTGATAACGTTAGTTAATTCAGCGGCTAGTTCTTGGAAGAAGGAAATGTTTGCTAACATTATCTGTTGTATCGCGTTAGCTAGAACCGGCTACTCGGCTATAACCATGCATACCAGCTGTAGCCAGATAATGCCTGATTCAGACTAATGCTACACAAACTCCGTGTGATCTCCCTGTTGTCCTAGACGCAGCAAGTTTTATGATGCTTTGATTGCCAAATCTGACAGTGGGACAAACATATCTTGTAGCCTGAGCCAAGCTAGGCTAGGAATTAGAGCCTGGCATAAGTTTATATATCCAGACAATATATATTATAAAATTGGCTAGCTATATAATTCAGCGAGCCATCACTGTTAATTGTAGTATCAATTGTGTCAATTGTCAAAAGAGGCTTGATTCTCACTGTGCTGATGTTCTCCTGGTTCTTCCGCACCCTCTCCATCTCAGGGGTGTCCCTCACGGCAGTCCCACTGCCCACCTCTTCCCTGTACTGCACCTGAACACAGCCAGCAGAGTGTTGGTCAATGCCCTGTGTTCACCCAACAAAGCTTTCCCTACGAGTACGGGCGGTAGCAAATATAGGGTTCTGTTCTGTTTTGAGATATCAAGCTCCCTGTTATTAAAACATGTATGTGTTAACTGCTAATAGAAGTTATTTCATGTTTTCAACCTTTTGTATGATGTAAGAGCAGGATATTTATTCTTCTGCAAAGTATAAATGTATTAAGCCCCCCACCCCAACAGAATCTGTTCGTTTAACATGAGTATTAATTAAAAAATAATGTCACCTTGGGCCCCACCTGAGTGCTGAGTGTAGATCTGGTGATTATTAGAGACTGGAGTTCAAGTCTTGGTACTGGCCTGTGGCTGATTGAGCCTCTCTTTCAATGGGTTATTGTTTAGTGTGGTCCGCTAATGGACAGTTATGTTGTAAGAAGGCTAGGAGGCTTTAAAACCCCCTCAACAAACCAAAACAATGAAGAAGTTGCCATGTTATTATGAATTATGAAAAATGCTTGATGTATTGTTAAAGGGTAGTTCACGTCGCAAACCAATCAACAATGAGATTGACTTTGCACGTTCACCAGTTAGAAATTTCGGCGGACAAGCAACCCGTTACACCAGTGCTATGTCAGGAATAAAAAAATTGGATGAAGCTTGCTGAAAAACTAGAGTAAACATAGGTGCTCATTTTAGAAGGTGGAGAGATGTTCCTGAGCGGATTGGTTTAAAGACAGACGTGGAGCTCCCATTGTTTCTACTGGCCAAAAAGGTTCAACGCTACACTAATTTACCTGGATTTTTTCTGCTTGCCAGCCAATTGTAATTAGGCTACCTATACTGAATAGTAGCTATTATTGATAACGTTAGTTAACTCAGCGGCTAGTTCTTGGAAGAAGGAAATGTTTGCTAACATTATCTGTTGTATCACGTTAGCTAGAACCGGCTACTCGGCTATAACCATGCATACCAGCTGTAGCCAGATAATGCCTGATTCAGACTAATGCTACACAAACTCTGTGTGATCTCCCTGTTGTCCTAGACGCAGCAAGTTTTATGATGCTTTGATTGCCAAATCTGACAGTGGGACAAACATATCTTGTAGCCTGAGCCAAGCTAGGCTAGGAATTAGAGCCTGGCATAAGTTTATATATCCAGACAATATATATTATAAAATTGGCTAGCTATATAATTCAGCGAGCCATCACTGTTAATTGTAGTATCAATTGTGTCAATTGTCAAAAGAGGCTTGATTCTCACTGTGCTGATGTTCTCCTGGTTCTTCCGCACCCTCTCCATCTCAGGGGTGTCCCTCACGGCAGTCCCGCTGCACACCCCTTCCCTGTAGTGCACCTGAACACAGCCAGCAGAGTGTTGGACAATGCTCTGTGTTCACCCAACAAAGCTTTCTATACAAGTACAGGAGGTAGCAAATGTGGCGTTCTGTCTGCAGAGTTCTATTTTGAGATATCAAGCTCTGGAACTTATTAAGCCCCCCACCCCAATGAAAACTGTTCCTTTAACATGAGTATTAATAAAGAAATAATGTCACCTTGGGTGAGATGAAGGAGGCCCCATCTCAGTGCTGAATGTGGATCTGATGATTATTAGAGACTGGAGTACAGGGCCCGTATTCACAAAACATTTTATCTTACCACTAAGAGGTCTCCCAAATAGCAGTAAAAGTTTCTAGCTAAGAGTTTCCTCTTAAAACATATTCACAAAGCTGCTGAGACCAACTTTTACTAAAAAATGGGGAGAAATCTTAAACTAAGAGAAAGAGCGGGCGGGGTTGACCTCGTTGCTATGGATGATGTCATGTTTCATGAACAAGCTTACTTACTATGTCCACAGTGATTGGCTGATAGGGGATGGGTTTCTGTTCGTGATTTCATCATAGAAATACTGTAGAAAAAGGTATCATGTTGCCATATTCAAATAAAGATTTTTTTTATCCTACGTGGTTATTCACAATTAAGGTGTTTGTGCGACGAATATAATTTAAAAAGGAAAGCAAACATTTTGTGAGCTGAGGTTCCGGTTGTGGGTGGATGTAAGGCGTGAGAAGCCACGTCCTGCAGGGATAACCACTGTCTCCCACCAAGTGACATCCAGCTTGGACATGATGCCTCTCAAACGGCAACCTCAGGCCACTCTCCTGTAGGATCCTGTAGTTGGCATCAAAAACCACCTGTGTGTTGATGCTATGATTTTTCTTGTTGACAAATGCGTGTTCATCTTGTGATGGCGCAATAATTCGGACATGTATCCCATCTATAGCACCAACTACACCGGATAGTCCAGCTATGGCATGAAGTGGGCTTTGTTTCTTTGTAGTTGGCGAACATCAAACCGTATGAATTGTTGGACAATGTGGGGTCTGGAGAGGGTATTTATTGTTTGATGTAATATTCTACTGACAGATGACTGAGATATACCTAGTTCGTCTATGCTGCATAGCTGCATTTTCCCTGTGGCCAAGTAGCGTAGAGTTGTCAGAACCTTGATCTCCGGTGTTATTGGGTTGTTTCTGTTTGTTGGTGAAGTGACTGCATCCCTGACTAGCTCTACTATTATCATAATACCCTCGCGATTAAAACGATACCTTTTTAAAAGCTCAGTATCATTAAATGCTTCTAAAATGTTGACGCGATTACGAGGCGGATTGCCGGCAGCAGCCATTTTCGGATTGTTTGTGATTTGGTCTTAGTGATTTAGGAGTCCTCTTGACTACCCCTAACTTTTCACAGATTTAGAAGCTGGTTTTAGCACTAAAATGCTTTGTGAAATATTCTTAGACCACAAATTTAGGAGTCCTAAAATTAGGACTGACACACCCATTATTTTTAAGAGTTGCTCCTAAATCAGCAAGTTGGGAGCTACTTTTAGCCTTAAGACGTTTTGTGAATACGAGCCCAGGTCCTTACTTTCTGTCCGGCTCAGGCATGGCCAGTGCGGCTGCTCTGATTGGCTGATTTGGTACTGGGCTGTGGCTGATTCAGCCTCTCTTTCAATGCGTTATTGTTTAGTGTGATCCACTGTTGGATAGTGTGGTCCACTAATGGACAGTGCTGTTGTGAGAAGGCTAGCAGAGAAGATTTTAAATGATAGGCCTTAAAATCCCCCCAAAAAACCAAAACAATGAAGGAGAAGTTGCCATGTTATTTAGAATTTTGAGAAATGCTTGATGCATTGTTCAAGGATAATCAGTTTGAAATAATTTATTATTTATTTATAGTGTGTAATGCTATCTGGAGAATTAAATCACTTAAAAGTTCCACGCACTTGCCAATTTTTCTACCCCTCTTTCATAGCATAGCATGCACAATCACTCTGCTTTTACATCCTGTTAAAAGTCATAGGCTTGATTCTCACTGTGCTGATGTTCTCCTGGTTCTTCCGCACCCTCTCCATCTCAGGGGTGTCCCTCACGGCAGTCCCACTGCACACCCCTTCCCTGTAGTGCACCTGAACACAGCCAGCAAGAGTGTTGGACAATGCCCCGTGTTCACCAAACAAAGCTTTCTCTACAAGTACGGGCGGTAGCAAATATAGGGTTCTGTCTGCAGAGTTAATTTCTGAGATATCAAGTTCTGGAACTTACAAGTCACATACCAAAACATGTAGGTCTTAACATGTTGTTAAAAGTTATATCAGGTGTTCAACCTTTTGTATAATGAATGGGCATGATATTACCTTTTCTGTAAAGTATAAATGTACTCATCCCCCCATCCCAATGAAAACTGTTCCTTTAACATGAGTATTAATAAAGAAATAATGTCACCTTGGGTGATATGAAGGAGGCCCCATCTCAGTGCTGAATGTGGATCTGGTGATTATTAGAGACTGGAGTACAAGTCCTTACTTTCTGTCTCGCTCAGGCATGGCCAGAGCTACCACTCTGATTGGCTGTTTTGGTACAGGGCTGAGGCGGATTGAGCCTCTCTTTCAATGGGTTATTATTTAGTGTGATCCACTAATGGATAGTGTGGTCCACTAATGGACAGTGCTATTGTGAGAGGGCTAGCAGGGAAGACTTGAAAATATAGGCTTTAAAATCCTCTCAAAAAACAATGAAGGTGTTATTTTATTGTGAAACTTGAGAAATGCTTGATTATTCCGTTTCAAATACTTTGTTTATTTATAGTGTGTAATGCTATCTGGGGAATTAAATCACTTAAAAATTAATTTAATTAAAAATGTAATTTAATTTAAGCATTCAGGGTACATCTGAGACCTTTTTCTACTTTACACAAGTTCTACCCACTTGGCCATTCTTCTACCCCTGTTTCATAGCATAGCAAGCACAATCACTCTGCTTTTTACACCCTGAGAGTCAGAGGCTTGATTCTCACTGTGCTGATGTTCTCCTGGTTCTTCCGCACCCTCTCCATCTCAGGGGTGTCCCTCACGGCAGTCCCACTGCCCACCTCTTCCCTGTACTGCACCTGAACACAGCCAGCAGAGTGTTGGACAATGCCCTGTGTTCACCAAACAAAGCTTTCTCTACAAGTACGGGCGGTAGCAAATATAGGGTTCTGTCTGCAGAGTTAATTTCTGAGATATCAAGTTCTGGAACTTACAAGTCACATACCAAAACATGTAGGTCTTAACATGTTGTTAAAAGTTATATCAGGTGTTCAACCTTTTGTATAATGAATGGGCATGATATTACCTTTTCTGTAAAGTATAAATGTACTCATCCCCCCATCCCAATTAAAACTGTTCCTTTAACATGAGTATTAATAAAGAAATAATGTCACCTTGGGTGATATGAAGGAGGCCCCATCTCAGTGCTGAATGTGGATCTGGTGATTATTAGAGACTGGAGTACAAGTCCTTACTTTCTGTCTCGCTCAGGCATGGCCAGAGCTACCACTCTGATTGGCTGTTTTGGTACAGGGCTGAGGCGGATTGAGCCTCTCTTTCAATGGGTTATTATTTAGTGTGATCCACTAATGGATAGTGTGGTCCACTAATGGACAGTGCTATTGTGAGAGGGCTAGCAGGGAAGACTTGAAAATATAGGCTTTAAAATCCTCTCAAAAAACAATGAAGGTGTTATTTTATTGTGAAACTTGAGAAATGCTTGATTATTCCGTTTCAAATACTTTGTTTATTTATAGTGTGTAATGCTATCTGGGGAATTAAATCACTTAAAAATTAATTTAATTAAAAATGTAATTTAATTTAAGCATTCAGGGTACATCTGAGACCTTTTTCTACTTTACACAAGTTCTACCCACTTGGCCATTCTTCTACCCCTGTTTCATAGCATAGCAAGCACAATCACTCTGCTTTTTACACCCTGAGAGTCAGAGGCTTGATTCTCACTGTGCTGATGTTCTCCTGGTTCTTCCGCACCCTCTCCATCTCAGGGGTGTCCCTCACGGCAGTCCCACTGCCCACCTCTTCCCTGTACTGCACCTGAACACAGCCAGCAGAGTGTTGGACAATGCCCTGTGTTCAGCCAACAAAGCTTTCCATACAGGAAAGTACAGGAGGTAGCAAATGTGGCGTTCTGTCTGCAGAGTTCTGTTTTGAGATATCAACCTCTGGAAGTCACATAACTTTTTTTTTTAACATGGTCATTAATGTTATTTCATGTGTTTAACATTTTGTCAATGGAAAATTCATGAGAAAAAAAAGCTTTCAGTTAGAGCAGTGTAGCCATTGTGAGTAGGGTCTTAAGAAATTACTAAGGCTGGCTATGGAAAGTAGTTTGATTTTGTGCTAACAAAGAACAAAGAACCGTTAAAGAGCACAGTGCAGATTGTGTTCAGGCTTTTGATGATTCCCACGATTCTGGTTTATTGTTATCTGAAAGCCAACACATACTTATGTGGTTTATTGGAGTTAACAGTTGTAACGTAAAAATATTCTGGAAAGATATCAGCCCCCTCACAAACTGCCAGCACAGTAATGGGTTTTTAGCTTCAGATAAATTGTTTCTATGAAACCTTTATTAGCTGAAGGACTGGAACCAAGCACACCACATTGGCATTACATGCAGCTGCTGTCTACATCCTGTATGCTGTAAACAGTGCACAGACCAGTATGCAATGCAACGTATTACTGAAACTAGACTGGGTTCTCTTTGCTTTACTTGGTGGAACAGGTACGTTAAACGATAAAAGGAAAGTAAACATGAATAAGAACTTGGCGCAAAAGTTTCTGAAGTGTGACGTAAACACAAACCGCTTACGTTGCTGATTTTCTTAGTGCTCTCTCTGGCGAGGACGATCTCAGGAGTTTCAGTGACAGAAGACATCAAGCCCCTGAGCAGCTTTGAGTCCCATGTGTACCGTAACTGCAAATATAGGCATGTCGAAGGTTAGGACCCATAGAAAGGGGATATGAAGCACTGTGTTAAGTCATGTAAGATGTATTGTGTTGTGTAACGATGCACAGTGATGTACAGTATCATGTGATGAGTTACATTTTAGCATGTGATGATATAATGCAAGTTTGTGTGATGCAAGGCACATGATGTGAGGTTTAGTATAGAGCTCCGTAGTCCCGCCCCCTCCTATCCCTGACTGGTCCCGGAAGATTGCCGGAAGCCATTACCTGCCCCTCTTCGGGATCTTTCAGTCACCCTTATGATGATATATGGCATTGTATGGACCAAACTGACATATATGTGATACAAAGTCCATTATATACTCACCACCGCGTTTAAATCAAATTTGAATTGTATAATTAACGGAGTTTAAGAAACATAACTACACTACTCAGAATCACCGGTCGTACATCGCTGGCTCCCACTTTTGCTAGCTAACGCAGTAGTAGCTACCGGCCACTCTGCTAGCGAAAATGGCTATCACTCGGCCTGCTCTTGTAACTTATTATGGAAGTAGCTACTGGCCAAAGAAGTAGCTACCGGCCGCTCTGCTAGTGAAAATGGCTATCACTTTGTCTTATTATGGAAGTGAAACTAAGAGTATCACCAAGGGCGAGAATCACTATCAGTCTGGTCATGTAGAAAGTGTCAGTTTTATGGCTTTCACTTCAGCAGTGGTGGTGAGCAAGTGTTGTTGCCGGATGTTGTAGTCATTTTAGTTGTTTTTTTTTAAACGTGTTTGTTGTTTATTTGTTGGACATAATTTAAAATTACCAATTTTATCAATTATTTAAAAATGTGATCCTTTGTTCTCTTCACCTGCTTTCATTCATTAACAAAATGACACTAACTCTTATTGATTCAAACAAAGAAAGAAAAAAAACCTTTATCATGATAAAAAGATGGCTTTCTCCATGCTAAATGTGGCAATTATTATGTGAAGTGCTTGACAGATGATTTCCCATTAGTCACTGAAAAGAGGAGACACGTGTAGTCTCACTGTTACTATGAATGATTTATGAATGTGCTGCTGAGGGGAAAAAGGCATTGAATTTTACAGTGTGCGGAAGGCCAGCATCTACTTCTTAAGTAATGAAATGATCAGCGTGCTGTCAGTGAGTGTGGGCGCCGAGTGATGTAGCCCTGGGGCAGTATTTGACCTTTCTGTCTTCTGCCCGATACCTTTTATATTGTGTGACTGATGTTGTGTGAGTATGTGAGTTGGTGAGAGTCTTCCCTAGAAAACCGCTTTGGGGATCTTGCAAAAGAACCTTTGTGTTTTTATTTTGTTTGTTGCTGTTTTATTTTGCTGCAGTTTGTCCATTTTTGCATGATGTACTGTGAGCATCTGGCTAATAATCCTTGGAGATTTGTGTGTTTGCTGAACTGTGTTCTTCGAGTGTGTTTGCCTGCCTTATTACTGACCTAAAAAACTGAGTTGCGGTATGTTGTGTTTTGCTGTATGGTGGTGTGTCGAAAACAGTATTAGCCATGATTGTGGGCTTAAACGCTTTCTTATGTTGTAACATGGCTTCGCAGTCTGATATCGATTCACCTGGCTGGTGATCTCTGTGGCTTTCTTGGCTCTTTGTATCTCCAGCACATCTGTGCTCACCACCATGCCCTTCCCTACAATCTCTGTTTCCAAGTCCTTACGGTACTCTTTCTGTAACAACAGCGCCAGTACAGCTCAGTCTCCTGTCCTATTCCCTATACAGGCATTTATGTCACTGTATTACACACATAATGTTTCAGCGTTTGCGTAAAAATATTCTATTATTTCACTACTGGCTGTAAAATAAATATCTGCATGAGAACAAAAATTCTCACTAAAATAACTGGGTGTTTAATGCTCACTATTTCTTCCAAAGACACTGAATAGTTTTGTTTTGAGTGAGAGTGTTCTTATGCAACAGCTGTGATCACTACCCACTTGGGTTTATGTGAGGGAGAATATTCAGTGGGAAGACAATAATTCATAGTTGAAAGGGGTAATTGGACATTGAGATGCAGAGTGGCTGACTGTGTAACCGAACAAGCTCCATGGTTACCACTTCCACGTTGTGTTAGTGCCACGGCGTCTTTGATTACAGCGGTAATGTAGGGCCTCTGTTTAATGTGTCATCAGAAGTTAAGTGACATCCAGCAGCACAGTGTTCCCATCTCTCCTCTCAGTCCTCTCTTAAGGTCTCCCTACTTGGACTAATCAAGCCTTTTGTTGCTTAGCCACTGTAATTAATCACTGCCGCTGGCTTATAACTACTCACAACCACAAAAACACATATCCACTTTGCAAATGAGCTAGGCGATCTAATAAATGTGGATCCCTTTATGAAGGCAAATTTTTTTTTTCATTCACCATTTTGAAATTCTGAAAAGCCTCTGTATAAACCATATTTAATTTTTAAAAAGAACCAAAAAATGCTAGGCTCAAAGTGCAGAGAGATGTTTCAGTGCTACCATCTATCATGCAATGACTGCAGGACAGGGAATGCAGGGGTCCTATTGCATTAGCACCCAAATTAGTTTCATCAGGATTTAGCATTACTTATGCTAATCACAGCAGAAAGCCTCTGAATTTCCAGTGCACTCAATTGACATTAATTTGTTTTATTAAGAACATAACAAATGCCAAATGTGCTTTTATCAAATCAATCCGATAAAAAAGCAGTGGCACATATTATTTCAAACTTCCTTATTACCATTTGGAACAAATATGCAGCAGGGTACTATAGGCCCTTTTCACAGACTGTTAAATAAAGTCTTTTTTTAAAGAATCACAGAAAAACAATGAAAAACTTTCTTGTTTGTGAAAAGGGTATAACCTGAGTTCAATGACCTACTGGATAATATAGCAAGAACCTGCTTGGGGCAAATACATCTGAGGATACGGTGTTATTCAAAAACCAGGCAGGAGATATGATTGAAGCGACCCATAATCCTGCTTTGGATTGGACTACACACAAGAGAGCATCCCTTGCAATTTCACTTCTTCCAGGACAGATACACTGTCTGCGGGTACATCTTACACAGCAAATTTGTGGTGTCAGTTTTCAAACAAAAAAGTTTTTGCCCCATGGTTTGCCTCAGTACTTATCTAAACCTCGACGAAAATCAACATCAATCTGCATCAGAATTATTCACGTCTAGTTACACTTCTGTAGGTGTTGCAGTGACTTTTTTGTGTGTAATTAGCTGACCACTAGAGGGAGCCTTTGTGGAAATGAGTTGCAAGTACAAAGCACTGTAACCTAAATCTGCACCTGTATATTTAAAATCTTAGGTGAATCTTGAAATACTTTTCTCCTTTTTATACATTCTAGGGGGTGTAGCATCTCTATGTTTGCATTTCATTTTCCTCATAAATTGTAAAGTTGTTGTCATGTGACGGACTACGTAGTAATGTGCTGTATTGAAATATGAAATGATATTATTTCTGAAAGAAAGGTGCTCCCTCTCACCTGGCTGGCCAGTTGGGAGGCCTTCTTGACCCTCTGGATCTCTGGCAGCTCTGCGCTGATCTCCATGCCCTTCCCTCGGATCACTGTCTCAAGATCCTTCCTGTACTCCTTCTGCAAAGAAGAGGTTCCATATGATGCCGCTTTCTTTCTCTCAGGCCCTTTGAGTGTTTTTGTCATTTAAGAATATTTAAGAGCTGTACCTCATTAAGGATCTGACCAGCGTTCTTCGCCCGAATCAGGTCTGGCGTCTCCTCCAGTCCAGACAGCCCTCTCCCCTTCACCTCCAAGTCCTTCCTGTACTCCTTCTGTGAGCAACACAGTGCGGGGAAGGGTACACGCTCAATCTTTTTTGTAACAATAGGTGATCATGTCACTAATAAGTGATAATTAAACCAGCGTAATATTACCCATTGATGCTGCCTTTAATAGTGTGAGGGGAGGATTAACTGCAGCGTACAAAGAGTACCTCACAAGCACTGCTAAAGAGTGACAAGCTAGGATTCTCCCAAATGTGTCATACTCCTGCGAATAATGAATATCATTCTCTCTACACCATTAATAACTAAATATAAGGCAGTTTATTCTTGCTGTTCATGAAGGGTATGGATAAAAGATAATTGAAACTGTGGGGAGCAGTTCTAGTGTAAGTGGTACATACTACTGCCTCTAGGAGGCATCTTATTCAACAATACAGTAGAAGTTAACAATCAGCAGCACGGTTGTTTTGTCACAGGTAACAAATGGGAATTAATCAAAATGATCATATGGGCATCTCAGCCAGGTAAATGTCCCATAGCCAGAACCACAGTCATTTCAGAATGGGTTATTCAACCAGAGCAAAATCCTTATGCCTAACAACACATTCAGCAGTGAAAACATAAAGTATTATTTAGTATTATTTATTGGATACTGTGCAACCTTGAAAAATAATTGGATTTTGTTATATCCACTGTATTGTCACTAATGTAGAAATGTTCAATAGGAGCCACAAGCTCTGAAAATTGTGGAAGTCAATTTATTTTACATACAAATTATATACATTCATTAAATATTGAGAAATGAGTCTAATGGGGTGCCCGTAGGTGCTGTTTTCACTGTAGGTACTGAGCATTATGGGATTGTCAGGACTAACCTCATTCAGGAGGCTGCTAGCATGGAGAGCATGCAAGTACCCAGGGGTCATATCCGCCTCCACCAGAGCCTGTCCCCGAATGGTGTCATCATACTCCCTTCGGTACTCCTTCTATTAATGGGGAGAAAAGGAAAACAGCTCTACTCGTCTTTCAGTCTCTGTCAATATCAAAACGTCTGCCAAATGTAAATGTATCTATACTTTTTTCCAGTCATTAGGTTATTGCACAGATGCAACGGCATTATTAAGCCCCAGAACGGCCATTATTCATAAGCAATGATACACGTCTCCAGCGGGAATTAACATTTTAGGTTTGTTGTTTTCATGCTCAAAACAAAAGGGATATCGCAAACAACAATGGCGAACAGGACAGATAGGTTCTCTGAATGCTGAATGTGTCAAGGACGGGAAGTTTGACACATGCGCTCTACGCTAAATAGCAGAGAAAATCAACAAAAGGAAAGATCAAACGTGAGATTACTGTTGACCGCGTAAAATATGGGAATTAATTGTGTTAAACAACTGATCATTAGCATTGACTTCATACAGGATTAGCCCTTCAATAAACAGCTGCCTCTTACTTAATTGGTCAATGCATTCAGAGGGAATACTGATGCACAATAAGGGTTGCATTTGCAGTGATCTGGAAAGATGTCAAACGATCTTGTGGATGAACACGACAGCATGTAGCATCCACAAATCACGACATACCTCGCTTTGCATTTTCTGAGCCTCTTTGGAGACTTTGTAGGACTGAGTGTCCATGAACTCCAGCTGTGACTTTCCTTTGGACTTCTCATACTCCTCTTTGTATTTCACCTGCAAGGTAAGAACCAAGACACAAAATGAAGGAGATACGCTTTATACCTGGCTTATTTTAGCTGTAAATTGCGTTTTGCAGAAAGGGTTATCCTAATTAGATTAAACTTTTAAAAACGGGATGGGGTTACGAGCTGTCAAGGTGGCAGTAAACACTGACCTGGCTCTGCAGTACCGCATTCTCCCTGTGGTGGAGCTGTTCAGCTGTGTCCAAGGCAAAGTGGTACTGGCCCTTAGACTGCTCATACTTCTTCCTGTATTCCAGCTGGAGGGATAGAGCGCACGCAAGCACGGTGCTTTTATTGAAACAGACTTACTTTTCGTAAGACACGTGTGTACGGATGATTTCTTTAATAAATGGCCATAACCTGCCTTGTCCCAGTCATACCGACCTTCCTTTTTTCTTTTAAAAGGTACCTGATCTTTAATTCATCTTTAATCTCTAATTTAATCTCTCGTGTGTAAATGTAATACACAGTAATGCATCACCAATAATATGTAAATACAGGTATTTTTGATTAGTCTTTTGTGAGGAGCGGATTCTAACTCCATATCTAACACACGGTTGGTGTTTTATAGACTGTGCCTGCGGTCGGTGGCAGTGAGGATGAGAGGCGGTACCGTACATTGCTCTGCAGCTTGCTGGCTTGCAGGACATGCTCCAGGTGCAGCAGATTTGGCAGGTCGGTGGACGGCTCGTGTATCTGCTGTAGGTCACTCTTGTACTTCACCTGAATCCACACAAACACACCCAGGCTCAGACTGTGTTAGCATCTCTACTAGCTGCAGTTTTTTGCAGACCCTCTCTCTCTCTATATTCACTGAGACCTAAAAGGGCAGTAGAATATTCTCTAGTGGCTAGATAGTAGATACCATGACCCTTGAAGTGATGGACAAGATCTTTTCAGTGGTTCTTGGACCTACTGAAATGTTAGTCTCATTGTCACTGATCTGCAGAAAAATAACTAATCATAGTATCATAGGATATATCTTCAGTCCTGCTACGGTGATCCTTCATTGCCCCCAGAGGGGTTGGGGGAAAAATCACATTCTAGGTGAAAGTGTAAAATGGCACAGAAGAAGACTGATGGAAGTTGATGATTTACTTGGCCTGTAAATGTGGCAAGGTCCCTTAGTTTCCACAGGTAATATCAAGTCTGAATCAAACTGCTCCATCTTTGGCATTAAAAATCAACCATTTCCCTTTAGCAAGTTCCCATGGAAACGGTTGCTTGGCTACATAGATTAAATGTATTTTTAACTAGAACATTGTTTCTGAAAGATGGTAGGGCGCAATAACGTGCTGTGGAGCTTCAGGAAGGTCAGGCTGGCCATCACTTTTAATCCAAATACATAGCATGGTAACTCACTGTTATTTCGGGGATGATATTTAAAGACAGTACATCAGCAGAATTTCTCAATTTCCAGTGAATATTGGTGTTGCCATTTCAGAAGGCCATTTTGTTCATGTAGTGATGTGTTGGTGAGCCAGTATACATGCAGAATATTATCCAGAGCCACAATATATTCCCGGTTACTTCAATCCTGGTACTGTCATGGTTCATGGGTTTTTCTTTTCTTTTCCGTTGCGGTTCTCGTCCTTATTTCCCGATTGAGAATCTATCGGATCTTTTCCACGTTCCGTTCCGGGGTTTGCTTTCCCTCATTATTGTTTTCATCTGTGCTTCTACCTGCAGGGTATTTAAGTTCCTCACTTTCGCTTCCCCGGTGCTTCTTTGTCATTCGACATTGCATTGAGCCAGGTATAGCCAGGTACTAGCGACCTTGTGATATTAAACGCTGTTTATGTTCACGGGGGACTTGCTATTAGCTTTTTAGTTCAGGTATAGGTATTATTCCTCCTGTTAGCGTTTTGTGCTATTTATTTTATTCTTTGCTGTTCTCTCTGAGACAGTTTTCTTTGTTTATTTCGTTTAGGTTTTACATCGTTTCAGCCGCCAGAATTCATGTGCCAAAGGTGTTCTTTTCTTTGCTAAGTTTCCCGTTTTGGCTCCAGTATTGAGCTCGGGAGATTTAGTTTGTGTTTCACTCGTAATTCGATTTCGCCCTATTTTAGTGGGTTGATTTTCTTTTGGCTGTTTAGCCACAAAAAAATAGTTTCCTGTCTTTTCTTTCTTTGTATTTATTATTTTGTTATTCCCTTTATTGGTCCTCACTGCGTGAGTGACTTGTTTCTGATCCCCCTACCTTCGCGTTTGATTATCCGCCACTAAAATCCATTATAGGTACATTCAAATACGACGTGTGGGGCCAAAATCATTCAAAGCAAAAGTAACCCAGCACATCTTTGAGTGGTGAGATGAGATTATGTCTTAGCCTGAGAATAATACACAAAGTTCCAACTTGTGCAAGTTAGTCTAATTTCCACACTGAACTGCTGAGATTGAAAGTACTGACTGAGATGCATTGCACTCACCTGACTGGCAAGAGCCGAGGCGGCCTGGGTGTGTTTGAAGGACACACAATCCACTGGGTTGTACTGGGGCCTCTGCCCTTTCTGGTCCTCAAACTTCTCCTTGTACTTCACCTGGGGGAAGACGGGGGAGGACGAGGGACACTGAGGTCAAACCATAGCAAACACATTATTGGACATTACTCTCGATGATACACTTTGTACTGCTCTAGTTTACACAGGAAAGCACAACATTATGTTTTCACTGTAAAGTAAAGCCCCCAGCTGGACTCCCATGAGCTTTTCCCAGCTGCTTTACTGTTGGCTGTGTTTGACGGGTTATGGGGATAAAGCTGCTCTGGGGAGGGTGTGCTGTTTGTTATTCTGTACACTGGGAAATCATCGTCCGTGTTGTGCCCTCTAACCTGAATGTGTGTGAGGGTGAACATCTTCAATAAAACACAGTACAAATCATTACTGAAGGAAGACAATGTTAATACATGATAATATTAATTTGCCATTACTGAAAGAAGATAATGTTAACATACCATAATGTTTATATAACGAACGTCTACATTGTAACTTGCATGGTAAAACAAATCTAGTAATAGACTGTAGTACCGAATTGATTAAAATGCAATAAGAAACAAAATATAGCAACAAACTAGGAACCCTGCTGCCACTAATTTAAGGTAAATGACAGGGTTTTAGTTTTTGTATTGTGCATGATGAAGCAATCCTACAGTACTTGGCACCCAGTGCTTCTAAGCAGATGTGACTGGCTGCTCCGACCCCAGGGGAGCGATTCCTCTCATTAACACTGACAGAATGTCAGCACTGGCTGCAACTGCACCTCCCTGCACATCCTTTATAATATTGGTAAATTAAAGGCTATGATTGGGACAAGGGGAGTGCAGTATCTGTATCTGGAAGCAGTGTCAACAACGTTAAATGCCAGTTTTCTAGCCTAAATATACAAACGAAAATGGCAGTTTTATAGCTTAATATACGTTTAGGTTTAAAAACTGGCATTTCCTGTCCGTGGCACAATATCCAGTTTATACAACGCCCACTACTAGTTTTCAATCCAAATACAGATACAGACCGTTTTGCTTGAACTGATAGAAATACTACACATCCCTAATTGTAACACATTAGTAAAAAGTGAGGTGAGTGTTTTTTTTTTTTTTTTTTTTCTCCCCCAAAAACAAGTGTTCTGTCAATACAACACTCAAGAATCCTGCATACTGGTCAGTCAATTCTGCTTTTCTTTTTTAATCTTTAAAATATAATTGGATGTTGGACAATAAACAGTATAGTCGTGTAATACATTAATCAGCATATGCTTTTATAACAGTATTATAATGTACAATATGAATATATTATCAAAATATATCATGAATCACAATTGCATTTACTGGACTTTAATTTGAAGTATGACAGTCTATGGCTGATAGCCAAAGCTACACAGTCTCAGAGTTTACCTGGCTAGCCAGTTTGGAGGCCTCTTTGGCATGCTCAATGTCCGACCGCTCCAGGATAGACTGCCCATTGTAGACATCAGTCTTGGTTTTACTCTTATAGGCAACCTGTGGCAATAAGACAGTAGAAAACTTTCAAAAGGCATAACGTTTTTAGCGTCGGCAGTCGGATGATTCTCTCACACTGCACTTAAAATGCTGAAAAAATCACATAACCTTGGAAGCAATCTGCCTGTACACTATTTAAAGACCATGTGCAATCGTTCCTTTCAGAATTTTTTTTTTTTATATTCTGCATGAAACAGGATTATTATACTGCCCACTACTGGACAATTAGGTATTGGTGCTTTGTAACATAGTCTTTACATCTTAACCAACCAGCTATGTGACGATTTAGTGGGCAGAAGTGAACTTTGTGTGAATATCCGTACAGAAGGACACACTATGTCAGGCCTCCAGCTCTCTTGTTTAGAAATCACATAGTTGATATCATAAGGAACTTGCACTAATTATATCTTCTTTATATACTTGAAAAAAGTAAGCACACTTATCACACTTAACTGAGATTAATTTTGTATCTTAATGAACAGTTTAAGTGCAAAAAAAAAAAAGTATGCTTTAAGTGAATGCTACTTTATTTGCAAGCTTAGTTCCATAAAGCTCACCATAAAAAATAGCTGGAGTGTTGACCGCTGTGTTTAATGTCTCATGAAAATTACTCTGCATGCTCATAATATCACAAGATATTCCGGAGCAGCGCGGCATCTTGTTAAGTCAATAATGAATTGCGAGAGCAAGTTTTATCATGGTTGCTTACGTCGCTGACTAGCTTGGCGGTCTGTCTGGCGCTAAGGATGTCCAGTCTGTCCACCACCTCGGTGAACTTGTGAAGGTCCTGCCTCGCTCTTCTATAGGCAACCTGCAGGAGAGGCCAAGAGCAAAAAGGTGACGTCAGAATTCAGACGTGACTATAAGAAGTGTGTGAAGTGCCCTAGAGTTGGAGAGGAGTTTGGAGGCAGATGCAGAGGCAGGTGGCGAGGTTACAGCAGTGTTTCTCGGTGCAATGTTCAGTCAGACATTGGAGGACTATTTGGTAAAACAAATTGATTCACTGTTTGTACTGTGAGAGCTGTATTTCTTAAATATTACAGTTTTAACCACACAGTGTATTTCCATTCTGGCCATTCTCTATGTTGGCCCACTTCCGGTAGATCATGTTAGAAAGAATAATGCATTTTTAATATTTGTGGCTCAGTATGCACACATTTGCTTACCGATAATTAAAGACAGATTAGATGTAATAAAGAATCTTTCATAAGGGGCTGTAGTTCAAATAAAATACAAAAGCAATCTTCTAAAAAAGAAATGAGAAGCAACACTGCAGATTCTTTGCTTTTTGATGCTTTGATTTTACTGGGTTTTTTTTTAACTAATCAAAATGTTTTGGATGGAGTACATCAATGTGCCTTAAGGCCGTGACACATCGGGGACGTAACGAATAAGCGAGGCGAAAATGCGAAAAATTCGTCTGCGAATATTTCGCGTAAAAACCTGACACACCTGCAACGATACGAAAAAACGAAAAGCTCGCGTTCTTTTTTGCGTTTGAAAATCCGTGCGAATAAAAATGGATTACTCTTCATCGAGCGATGACGACCTGGTTATCCGTTCGGTCCAACACGAAACGAGTGTTTTTTTTGTTTTTTTTTACCAGAACGTTAAAAACAGAGCATGCTTAAATTACATTTGCAAAATATTGAACCGGGCTTATTATGTGTCCGTTTTTACTTAATATGTAAAGTTTGTTTTGTCTACAACATGCTCTCCTTCTCTTCCCTCCTTTTACGGACATACGTGTCCCTGAGATTTTTCCACTGCCTCTTGATCTCTTCCACTAATATAAAGGGTTAACCACAACATAACAATACATTACGTAATTTCAGCAAACATCTTTAAAATACATTTGTCGTAGTCTATACAGTGTAGCAACTCATGAAGTCTGAAGAGTTCTCTCCAAAACGATCGCTACAGACAGACCTCGTCTGTTTTCCTCGTTATTTATATAACTTGGCTATCAGTAATCAGGAAATCCACACAGGAGTCGGAATAAGATTTTTGGGGAACTTTATAGACTTTATTTGCCACGCACACAGACAACAGTGTGACAGCAAAAACATTTCATATAGGCTACTCTAGAGTCCCTAGATAGAGAGAGTAGCGACAACTCAGAATTTGACGCCATTTTGAGTCCATTCATTGCGGAGCCGCCGTATGGCGCTAGTGCATTTAACCGTGTATTCCATTATGTTCTCTATGTATGAGAGATGGGAATGGTCTTTTCCATGTTGATAATGAACAAATTATGTGAAGATGACAAAATAGAAGATTTATGACAATTAATAGCCATATGATAAAGAAGAAAATCACAGAGCTGGTTGTGATTTAACAGTCACAGACATTTAGAACCATGACAAAGAAGGAATTAACTAGACAGGTACTCGAAATGAACCTGCGAATTACAAATAGGAACACGTTGGATAGTGGTGCAATGTGATATTTTTTTCATGCTAAACTAGATGCCGTGCATGCCAAAGGGGGAAAATAAATCTACTCTTAAAAGCTAGGGTTTATTTATTTATTTATTGCATTTCTTTACATTACAATCATTTTACATTACAATCATTTAGCAGACGCTTTTATCCAAAGCGACGTACAGTAAGTGCATATAGAAAGGTCATTGAAGTAACTACAGAACAGATAAGAAAGCACATTATTCCCATACAGTATCAGCTATCCCTAGTAACGAACACAATGCAGTTCACAGTGAACTGGGTAAATCAGTAAATCAATCTGCGATTTACCTCAGCTACACAATGACTACAGAGCGGTTCAATTATCTAATGCACAGCTAAAACCAAATGTAAAAAAGATACTTAACGATCCGACGGCAGAAAATCAACAAAGACGGTCTAGATGCACCCAGGGTATGCCCAAACAGTTAAAAACTGGTTTCCATTGGGGCCCTGCATTCATTTAAATACTACATACGTACTGTACTACATGCAATTAAAAATAAAAACCAAATTTAAATTTAACAAACACTCAAGCCGTCAAGGCATTACAAATATGTCCATAATTTTCTTAATTACGCATGCAAAGGTAGAGGGTGTTTTCTCTTGTCTTAAACCATACTCCATAATAATGACATCACAAAAGTATCAAATATGTGCAAGTTAATTCAATACGCATATGGGACCATTACCACTGACCTGGCAGAGAACTGAGGATGAAGTGGCTTTCCATCCAACACGACTGACTCTGTTCTCCCATATTTGACGTCTTTTTGCCTCCGATGGAAATCTATATAGCTTATATCCCTTTTCCGTTCTGTTTGTGCAGCCACAAGCGCTACAACCTGTCATTTTGCTTTAAAATCGATATCCGTCCGATCCCGATCCTGTCCGCGATGGACTCAAAATGGCTCCACGCAATCACGTGACTAGATTTTTCCGAACCCTCTATGTCGCTACTCTCTCTATCTAGGGACTCTAGGCTACTCTACCCTGCCCTTCTCCTCCTCCCCCTTTCTCTCCCTCCACCACAGTGGCTGGCCCTGGCCAGACCCGGTAGCTAGACTGCGTGTCATCTTTCTCCTTCGGTTAGCATATAGCCCACAATTACTACGGCACATATCCACGAAACAATATCACATATAGCAGTTAGCTAGCTTTCATCCTTTGTTTTCACCAAGGGAAACGACACAGCGTAGCCTACACGAACTCGCCTAAAGTAAAAAAATAAATAGGCCTACGTATCATGCAGCTATGTTTGTGTGTAATCGCCACTGGCTTGTTATCTTCTTCACGTGAACTGCTATCAACGTTAACGTTAGACCTAAAGGTTAGCTAACGTTAGCTGGAGACAACTTTTAAGCCAAGGCTAATAACCTGTGGGAGCTCATCAGATAGCAAGTTGTGCATATTGCAACCATTTAGCTATAAACCCACCATCTTCATAGCCTATTTGCTCGGCTATGGTTTTCCACAAATTGTCCTTCAAATCATTGTCTTTGTAACTATTATGTCTCTTATCAAAGAGGACGCTATACTGTGACACATATAAAATCAGTTGGTCCGCCATATTGGATGTTGGAGTTTGTTGTGGCAGTGCGGTGACGTCAGTCATGGAAACTTGTTATGATTGGATAGATAAATAGTTTCGCAAACGAAAACTCGCAAAAAACGAACTTGCTGCGAATAAATTACATGCCGCTTTTTCGCAAAGGACATTTCGCGTTTGATGTGCAAGATTTTATGAACAATACAGGAGTTCGTTTTTATTTTTCAACGTGCGATTTATTCGTGCGAGTAAATCGCGGCCAGTGTGTCACGGCATTTAGAATACCCCATAAGCGTGGGCCCTCGCTTTTTAATGGAAGTAAATTTTGATGGAATTTCTTAGCAATCACTGTAACCCAGCATCTTGTAGCTATAAACGCCCTGATTTAAAAAGGCTTCAACTTTTCATAAATTTCTCCTCTTCTTCAGCTTCAACATGAATATTACGAAAAACGGCGATGAAGGGCATGTGCATATAGTTCTTTTAATTAGGATGAAAACAGTGCTGAGTATTGGCCTAGTTCCACTCTGTGATGTGTATTGATACTGGCATCTCTGAAATAAGCAATCTGCCTGAGGAGGCATGCGATTGGGTTCCAGTACACTGCTGCTTAATGTACACGACTGAACCGATGACCACCCCACTGCTTCCTAAGTACTATTTGCCATTTATGTTTTTATCATGTTTTCATCACCGTTTCATACAAGGCAGCGAATCACGGGTGTGTGTTTGTGGCTATATAGGTAACTTATTAGCAGGTAACTTATCACATTACAGAAAGCACTGTACACTGCATCTGTATTTCTTTGATGCTTCAGTCCATAATTCACTGCTGGACATTTCATCAAATAAAATGTCCCCCACTTCAATAGTAGCAAAGGGCTAATCATTCTTTTGTCACATGATGTCTATGGTGTTTGTTTAAATGCGATTGGTCACAATAGTGAAGCCAAACTCATATGAGAATTAGAATCTTAGCACGCGAGGAACATGAAGTACAGCATGATAGGTAATTACCTCGCTCTGTTGCTTGTTGACTTCCATGGCATGGGTGACATCAGGCAGGGTCTTCATGTTGGTGTAGCTGGACCTCCCCTTTTCGGCATTGTACTTCTCTTTGTACAGTTTCTGGAAAAAGAGCCCCGCGAAAGCATTGGTGCTTTTGTAATACTGCCTTTATGAGATGCGAGTATGCCTTTAACAGCCATTCACTGTACACATAAGACCCATTTGGACTTAAATATTTTATCAGGCAGTGATTATTGCTCAAATTTAAGTACAAGGAGCAGTTATGTAGTCATCCGCTCCCAGAAGTTATGCTCAGATGAGACAATGTTGGGAGAAGAAGAGCACGGAGAGAGCTCTTTGATGAAGCTGTCATTCTGGGACAGACACCAAAGCATTAGTCCTTAATTAAACATTGTGCAAAAAGGCAGAACGGTTACACAACCAGGCAGAGAGAGCACATATGAACGCCTGTACTTAGAATTATATGAAATCATGGGCTGTTGGAACACACAGAGCTCTGGAAAGAGACCACGTCAAATGTTTCACAGTTTATGCGTTTGTGTCTGTGTAAAATCTCAATCTAAATCTTTCATGGACTACTAAGCACATTCGATTTTTTAAATTCCAAACAAAAATATTGTCATTCAGAAGAAAATTTGAAGAAAATGACAACTGATTATTACCCATAAATAAATAATAAAAATAACAATGTTTTCGCTTAGGAAGGGTTTAATGAGAAATATTTGGTGGAGTAACCCCGATTCGTCTTCAAAACATATGAGGTGGTCTCTTAATGTTTTCCAGAGCTGTATATGCTGTCGACCTCTAAGTGGTAAAGATAAAACACAATGCACTGAGAGCTTCTCATAAGATCTCTGTAATATTGTAGCAATGTTCCAGGTACAACTGTAGGAGGTACAAACAGCTACCTCGTAGTACATCCGAAAAACTGTCAAATATCACACAGTTTCTGAAAATTCAACACATCTGATGAGAAATTGATACTGCTCATTGAGAGAAAAGCACGCACCAGCCATCTTACTGTCACGCTCCAGTTAGCTCAATGCTAACAGACGCATGCACGCAGTTGTAATTGATTCCTTGACATGAATGGGACAGGGGCTGGATTGCTGGGCTGTTGTTCTAGGCGCCTGGGGGATCAGAGTATACAACAGCTGTTCCATGGCACACGCATGGGTGGACCCCGGCTATCATCTCAGTCTGCTGTCCCTTACCACACGGGGGCTCGGCGTGGTGCAGCCGGCTCCAGTTTCACCACTACCCGGGCGGATCTAAAGAGCAGGCCACCGAAACCTGAAAACCGGCTCTGGTCTCGTCATTATCTTAAGCGCTGTCTTACTACTGGAATGCCTTAGCATGGTTCATGCCACGGTCACATAGGCTATATTCAGATATGATGTTGAGATTTCATAAACATAAAGAAAACTCAATTGAGTTATTTTTTTAGACATGAGAGGGTGGTGTGTAGAGCGCCTGTTTTTGAGAGAGCAGTTTCAGCAATCTAGTGTGTGAATATGAATACTGTGAACGGTTCAAAGAGGTTACAACTCTTACATCACTCTGGTGCTTTCCCACTTCTTTGGCAAACACTGTTTCAATGGTTTGGGGCATCTGGGCATACAGGCAGGTGGCAGAGTTCTTCTTACCTTCTTCTTTGTAACTTTTCTGTGAAAAAAACACCAGCGGTCTGTATAAAGCTCTCAGACAGAAGCGGCAGTGTTGCGTGTGCGCAGCTGCAAGCTACACGCAGAAGCCTTTCTTGATTTATGATCTGCTAAAGGGCTGTCATTGTCCGTAACAATAGTAGTGAGATTATGTCCATGCCATTTATGCTGGCAATTTGGCATGCTGCTTTTGGAACTGGGCTTGCAATTATGTTGTTACAGGCTTGAATTGCAGGTATAAAGTAAACAATTTAAAAAACGTTTCAAGTAAACAATTTAAAAAACACAAAGTAACAAAGGTTCTAATAATAACAATAATGATTGTATTATTGTAGAACTGCAGTAATTATATCATTGTACAACCATATGTAATATACTGTATATGCACTTCATCAGTTGATGCAGTGGTGATGAAGGTAAATTGTAGTGACGGTACCTCACTGACAAGCTGGGACACCTGTTTAGCATGCTGGGTTTCACTTGTTTGTGCCATCTGGGCATACAGACAGTTGGCTAATTCCTTTTTCCTGGCTTCTTTGTACTTACTCTGGAAACAAAACAGCATAGTCAACCGCTTTTCGAGCACAAAAGGCATCGTCTCTATTTCTACAACACCACAAGCCACATTTACAGATATACAATCCGCAGCAAAATGTTCAGTGTGAATTCAATAAGAGATTAACTCTAATAGAATGTGTGTGGTCCCTATTGGACTCCTATAAACAGTTTGTAGGAGTCCATTAGGGACCACACATGCTCTATTTCAGTTAAACTCGATGGGGTTTAAGTCCAATAGCTGATTTAACAGTGAGAATTTTGCAGCGGACGTTCTTCGATTTATCCAAACCAAAACAGGGACTAGCACTGTTAGCGCTGAAACGCAGGACATATTCTGTCGCACCCACAGCCGAGGAATGAGAGATTAGTCCGGAGTGTGTCTGCAATCTTCACAGCAACCAGACAGACCACTGGTGCGGTGTGAGTGAAGCTGGTTGTTTCTCACACAGTTAGTCGAACACCCTGTGACCCCACCTCGCTCAGAGACTGTGATAGTTCTTTAACAAACTGGGTTTCAACTGTATGGGGCATCTGTGCATACAAGCAATTTGACAGTTCCTTCTGGGTATCTTCTTTGTACTTTTTCTGGAAAGTATAAAGAATATCCCTTCTTGAACATGCACAGGTAGGCGAAAAATACATTGCTCTGAAAGTACATATATACACACACACACACACACACAATGGTAAACCTTCACAGTTGGCTTCTGGTTTGTGAGGTTTTTTTGGAACAGCACACATAGAAAGTAGCACCGTGTGAACATGCCTTCAGTGCCTTCATTGATTCCTAAGAACAACGAGAGGCTCGTGCGCCACACGCAGAATGCAGTTCGGGGAATAACGTGAAACGCTGAACTGCATTTGTACACGGCCGTGGTGAGACAGTTGCGTAGCTGCGTTAAAGTGCCTTCCTATGTTTATTTTTGGTTTAGATCCTTAAAACCATGAAAAGGACAAATCCTGAGAATAAAAAAATCTTTACAGCGTACAATGATATAGAATAATTTCAGCAGAAAGTACCCCTATATATCTTAATATGTGAGTAGAGAAAACAGAGGCATAGATGAGAAGGTAAAAGACCGAAGGCAATTTGTACTGCTATTATTGGTTTATTTAGAAAATAAAACATACTCGATGCCATTTTGATAAAGGCTTTCTAAAGAGAGTCTTGGTGGTCTTTCTAACCACTTTCACATAAACACACAAAGGTCACATACAAGGATATGCACATGTAAGCACATGTACACATGTATGCATGCACCCACACACCTTTCTCCACACCACGCCACACACAAGTTTTACCTCACTCTGCATTTCTGACATCTGTTTAGCAAACTGGGTCTCAGTTGTTTCTGGAAGTTGAGAGAAAATGCTGTTGGAAATCTCCTCTTTACCTTTTTGCTTGTATTTACTCTGAAAGACACAATGACGGGTGCAATTTTTTAATTCACACACCAGACACAATTTTGTAGCGCCAACAAGTAAGACATCACTATTATGGAGAAAGAAGACAGCAGAAAGCCTAGACAGATGTATCGGAAATGAGTCTGTGATTTATCAAGTATCTCATTAGCTTCCGTCAGACAGAGGCCCTTCATAAAGATGGACTCGTCCTCATCTAAAGAGTGACATGAGATGTGTCAAACTCACCTCACTCTGGAGTTCCGACGCTGCTTTGGCAAACTGGATCGCTGTGGTCTCTGGCAGTTGAGAATATAAGCAAGCCGAAACCTCTTTTTTCCCATCTACTTTATACATGTTCTGAAAACGGAAAAATGAAGACAAACTTAAAAGCAGCAATAGAAGTTGTTTCAGCTGAAACCCCGTTGTGGAGAAAAACAAACGGGATAATACAAATAATTGGTGAAACTGATTCAATTGACTGGTGAAATTGATGAAACTGTATCGCGGTGTTGAGTACCTCACTCTGTAACCGGGAGGCCTCCTTGGCGTGTTGGGTTTCCAGAGTCTGTGGCATCTGAGAGTACAGAGAGGTGCACACCCCATTCTTCCCTTGCTGCTTGTACTTAGTCTGAAATGCAGTAGCACAAATGGCATTATTTATCAGTTCCTAGTTTATTCTTATCAGTTTATATTATCTCTGTATCAATAGAATACATTTGCATTTCTTTAAATGATCAAACACAGTAATTTGAAGGATTCTGTTCAAAATGGTTGCCTCAAAAAGTTGGAAGGATGAAGTGGCATGCTGAATTTGACATCACCATACAGCACAAATCAGTTTCAAAACTTACTTCAGAGCAGCACTGTAATCACGAGGCAGTGAGTTACATAAGTTTTAAAATATGCAAATACACCAAGAAAATCGTATAGTAGCCAGTAATTTAAAAATTAAGCTTTTAAGATGCTTCTGGGATACGTGTGAACGATTTGAGCCAAGGAATATTTCATTAGGAACCATCTCTTCAAACTTGGAAACAGTATAGACTCAGCACCGTTTCCATTCCACCTACTTCACTCTGGAGTTCAGACACGGCTTTGGCAAACTGGGTCTCTGTGGTTTCAGGAAGTTGTGAATAAAGACTATTGGAAATGCTCCTCTTCCCACGTTCTTTGTACCTGTTCTAATTAAGTGAAGAAAATGCAGATATTGAACCATTTCCAGTCAACTACTGATGAAAGTAAACCTATGCCATTTTTGACAGACAATGTCTCAATGTTAAATGATTGAAATTAACTAAATTAACTACAAAGATCAGTGATATAATGAGTAGGCTACCAGTGAAATAAATCAAAATTCATGCACAGAAAATCTTGCCAACACTAGCTGATGAACTAACCGGATACTTTACCTGGGAGGCTTAGTCCTGTATTCAATGAAAAAACTGTAAAATTTGATCAACTAATAAATACTTTAGTGTTTATTTTTTTTCTTCACAAAGATAATTTGGTGTGTTAATTTAGGTAATCATTGAACGCCAAACTGTACTTTCAATTGTGAGTTAATCCAAACGGTAATCATAAATCTACATGGTGTAACTACTTAAGCATAGCTGTGGATGATATTACTGTAAATTTATACTGTATTTATAGTAAAAACTCATATAGCTGTACCTCACTTTGAATGCCAGATATCTCTGTGGCAAACTGGATCTCTGTAGTCTGTGGGAGTCGGGAATAGAGGCTACTGGAGAGAGTCTGTCTGCTATTCCCTTTGTACTTGTTCTGGTCACAAATAAAAAAAGATGGAAACCTCAACACATTAGGTCAGCCCAGTATGAATAACATAAAACCTGTGGTACTATAGATTATCTGATGTACATGATCATGGATTAGCATGTGGCTACACAGCATGTAACACCCTGCTATTACTAAAGATCAGGTTCACTGGTATGGAAGAGTGTGGGCAGTATGGCGTAAAGTCACCTCGCTCTGTAATTGGGAGGCCTCTTTGGCATGCTGGGTCTCCATGGTCTCTGGTAGCACAGAGTACAGTGAAGTGGAGGCCTGTTTCTTCCCTGCTTCTTTGTACTTAGTCTGCAAAATGATATTTAAAACACAAATAAGATTTAACTTTACGTTTTGCATTTCAACAAAAGTCAACCTGTTTGTTTAGCATTTTCATCGTATCAGAATAGGTTACTCAGGTTGAATAAGAGTCTAAATAAACACACATGCTAATAATTGTCCAGTATCATTCCTAAGGGTGTCACACAAATAGCCACAATGATTAGCTGTTAAGAGCAGGTTTTGTAAAAGGCAAAGATAAGATGAGTTTGCAATACATTATATCTTGTTTAAGCCCTGGTGGAGAGTGAGTGAAGCCAGTCATTTCTCACAATTAGTCAAACACCCTGTGACCCCACCTCGCTCAAAGTCTGCGTCATTTCTTTAGCGAACTCTATCTCCCTCGTATGCGGCATCTGTGCATACAAGGAGTTTGACAGTTCCTTCTGGATATCTCCTTTGTACTTCAACTGGAAAGTATAGAGAATATCCCCCAAAAATGAAGATCAAATAGAAAACCATTTTTGCCACTGACATGAAAACCTTGTTAGTTCTGGTAATTTAACTGACTTAAGAATATGCGGTCCATTCAGACAATGCATACAGAGGACCTGCATTGCACAAGCATCGGTCTCCACGGAGATGCTGTGACTCACAAATAAAAGCAGGTGCTTGTTCTTATTTCTTCACAGACACTGATTGGTGAGTTCGTTCTGGCGATGGTTGAACTCGCCAAACTGTCTATGAGGGAAAACACAACAGCACCGGTTTTTATTTGGACAAGTGTTGATTGCAGCCCGGCTATTGTCGAAAAAGAACACTTGCTTTATTTGTAAGTCAAAGTTAAGAACGTTGACTGAAACCAGACCAATGTGTGACACTACAAACACAATAAGTGGATCATACTTCCTAAACCTTTTGTACATTACATTTTGATAAATATGCATGAGGGTCTTACATGGCTCCCAGATTAATGATTAGCTACAATAAGACGTTCACTGTATTCATGTATTTTGCACTTTATGTCCATACTAGGATCAGGGCAGGTCCATAGTTCAGCCCATGAGCACTGAAGTTTGGCTCAGACCCTTCACTATTTTCTATTATTAATTATTCAACAATACTTTTCACAGGGTATTGGTACTTCTGAAGTACCTACTTCAGTTTTAAATTTTTTTGCTTGAAAGATAACATTCATTTGATATTCATTGTTCACTGCCTGATGATAATAGCAACGGATTTAACTTCCCTCCCTTCACAAAGAAGGAGGAAGCTGGTTCAGGCCTTGGTCAGGATGAAACAAAACAAACACTTCACTATTAATTGTTTGGAAAGAGCAGGAGCAAATGGGAAACTGATAGAAACTACTAACAAGTCTTTATAGCCTGCAGAAAATAAGTGCACACACTTGAAGCTGAAAAGTTCTACCTCACTCTGGATTTCCGATATCTGTTTGGCAAACTGGATCTCTGTTGTCTCCGGAAGCTGAGAATAAAGGCTGGTTGAAATGTCTTTCTTTCCACCCTCTTTGTATTTGACCTGAAAGTAAGAAAGTTTTCATATTTCACAGCCAGGCCCAATACTGAATTACCACACACTGTTTGCAGTTTGTTTGCAGTGCATACAGAGGAATCATAGCATCAGTGGCCCATTGGCTCTGGGTACATTAGTCTGTACGTTTTCAACACAAACTTGCAAACATAACACAAGCAGTTTCTGCATCAGTGAGTATAATTCCTTCATGAATCTTTACCTCACTTTGGATCTCTGAAATCTCTTTTGAAAACTGAATCTCAGCTGTCTCCTGAAGTTGAGAGTAGAGGGACCTGGAAGTATCATTCTTCACCTTTTCCTTATATTTCACCTGGAAATGAGGAAAAGACATTTGCCATCTTTATTGATTCAGCCAAAACATACCGTTTCATCTTACCAGTGTTTAGGTTGTGAATTGTATGTATAGCAAAATATAGATTTGGAGTATGGTAGTCAATAACATACTTACTAAAACACACAATCACTGAGGGAGTCCCATCCATTATTACAGGCATATTATTCTTTATTTAGTAGAAACATCTTTATTAGAGTAAGGGTAGTGTTGCACACCTCACTCTGTAACTGGGAGGCCTCCTTGGCGTGTTGGGTCTCTAGGGTTTCAGGTAGTTGAGAGTACAGAGAACTGGACACCTGTTTCTTCCCTGCCTCCTTGTATTTATTCTGGAAAACAGTGGGTAAAAAACTCAGTCGTCCATACAGAGGTGATATTTCTGTACAATATAGCAGGTCTAAACAAACCATTACCTTACTCTGGAGTTCTGATACGGCTTTCACAAACTGGGTCTCTGTGGTCTCTGGGAGTTGAGAATAAATACTAGAAGCAATACTTTGTTTACTACGTTCTTTGTACTTGTTCTGAAAAAAATATGAATAGATCTTACATTTAATCACAGTATACCTTTTCTGCAATACCTTTCAGCATTGTTTGCAATTATATTTCAGACACAGCATGGTCCCTACATTCTTAACATTCGCCTTGACATGATATATATATATACACATATAACTTGGCTATGAAAATATTAGATGGATCAAATCATGATAGAAAATTCAATCCCTGGAGCCCTACAGAGACGGCAATGTAATATATTGAATCAATCATGCAATTTCACCTCTGATTATACAGATAACTATCTTAAAGGCAGCCGTTATGGGGATTTTCTGAAATTAAAACCCTTCACAGAGCTTTACCTTGCTCTGTATCTCTGTGAGCTCTCGGACAAACTGGGTCTCTGCTGTTTCTGGAAGCTGGGAATAAAGAGAAGACGAAGCCTCCTTTTTCCCGTCTTCTTTATACTTTATCTGAAAATACAGACCAAACTGTTTATTAAACATATATAATCTACTTGAGGTTGAAAATGTACTTGAGCTTGCATCTGCTACTCTTTGTGCTTGTTTTGAAAACGAATAAAGAAGATTCCAATCTCAACACACTGGGTCAGACCAGTATGAATAACATAGCACCTGTAGTAGGCCTACTATATTATCTGATGTACATGATCACGCATTTGCAGTTGACCACACAGCATGTAACACCCTGCTATTCCTAAAGATCAGGTTCACTGGTATGGAAGAGTGTGGGCAGTATGGCGTAAATGTAAGGATCTGAGAATTGTGTGTTATTTGTATTTTTATTTTATTTTGTATTATTGTTATTCATTGCCATTCTGTATGTATTGTTTATTCTTAGTTTTTATCTGGCTTGTTTATTTTTCGGTTTTGCCTAGTTGTCCCGTGTCTGCTTGTATACATCTGATCTTGCACTCCCTGTTTACGTCTCTGTACCATTCGGGTGATCTCGTTAGTGTTCGGGTTCCCTCTTGCTTCGCACCTGTCTCTGTGCACTTAGATTTACTAATTACCACTAACATACTAACGATAGATTAGATCTACTAACTCCACTAACAAACTAATTTGTATATAATTACTAATTGTACCCACGGCAGGGGTGTGTATAGTTACTAATCTCACTAATATATTAGAGCGCACATTTTCACGCTGTTCTGTCCTTGTTAATCATTCTCAGCTGCATCTGATCTTCTCTCCCTGTTCTCTTAATCTATGCACGATTTCCTGAAACTCCAGGTCATCTGTTATCGTGTATCTGTATGGAATCCAGTCCGCGTTTTCCCTAGTTGTCTCCGTGATTGTTTCATTGTTCCCAATTGTTTTCAATTGTCTCTCGTTTTGATCCCCGCCTCTTCACACACCTGTTTCCCTTTGTGTCATTTGTACCGTGTGTATTTAAACCCTGTGTTAACTCCAGTCTGTGTCAGAACGTTGATTTACTTATCCTGTGCCTGCGAATTGTTAAAGCCAGAGATCTGCTATATACTTCAGAGATACCCTTTGCCCGACTATTCTTTTGCCTAGCCCTTATCGGTCCTGTTTTTGTTACGGTTTTGATTACGCCTGTTTTTGACTATTCTCCTGCCTGATCCCCTAGTACTGTCCGACTTCTGATTCCCCGGTTCACGACTTTTGGATTGCCCCTGATTACCCTTTTGGATTCTGTTTTTGTACCTCCCTGATTCTGATCTCATGGCTTGACTCCTGCACGTATAATAAACAACGAATTTTGCCTTATCCTGTGGTCTGCGTCTGGGTCCTACTTCCGAACGTAACAGTAAAGTCACCTTGCTCTGTAATTGGGAGGCCTCTTTGGCATGCTGGGTCTCCATGGTCTCTGGTAGCACAGAGTACAGTGAAGTGGAGGCCTGTTTCTTCCCTGCTTCTTTGTACTTAGTCTGCAAAATGATATTTAAAACACAAAGATTTAACTTTACGTTTTGCATTTCAACAAAAGTCAACCTGTTTGTTTAGCATTTTCATCGTATCAGAATGGGTTACTCAGGTTGAATAAGAGTCTAAATAAACACACATGCTAATAATTGTCTAGTATCATTCCTAAGGGTGTCACACAAATAGCCACAATGATTAGCTGTTAAGAGCAGGTTTTGTAAAAGGCAAAGATAAGATGAGTTTGCAATACATTATATCTTGTTTAAGCCCTGGTGGAGAGTGAGTGAAGCCAGTCATTTCTCACAATTAGTCAAACACCCTGTGACCCCACCTCGCTCAAAGTCTGCGTCATTTCTTTAGCGAACTCTATCTCCCTCGTATGCGGCATCTGTGCATACAAGGAGTTTGACAGTTCCTTCTGGATATCTCCTTTGTACTTCAACTGGAAAGTATAAAGAATATCCCCCAAAAATGAAGATCAAATAGAAAACCATTTTTGGCACTGAAATGAAAGCCTTGTGAATTCTGGTAACAAATTGTGAGGAAACAGACATGCAATCTTAACTGACTTAAAAATATGAGGTCCATTCAGACAGTGCACACAGACAGAGAACCTGCATCGCACAAGCATCAGTCTCCGTGGAGATGTCGTAACTGACAAATAAAACCAGGTGCTTGTTTAAATTTCTTCACAGACACTGTTGTTAATTCTGGCGATGGCTGAACTTGCCTGTCTGTGAGGAAAAAACAACACTAGTTTTTATTTGGACAAATGTCGATTGAATCCCGGCTAACTCGAATAATAACAAAGTTAAGAACGCTGACTGAAACCAGGTCAATGTATGACACTCCAAACGCAATAAGCAAAGCGTGCATCCTAAATATTGGATAAATATTTATCCTAAAACATGGATAAATATGCATGAGGCTCTCACATGGCTCCCAGATGAATGATTAGCTACAATGAGATGTTCACTGTGTTCATGTATTTCACACTTTGGGCCTCATGTATAAACATACGTGCATACGTACAATAAAATGTGTACGCCACTTTCCCCAGGGATTTGGGATTTATAAAAACAAACTTGACATCAAAACACGTGCACATTTACACAGAGTATGACTCATGCAAACGCACATTTTTGAGACTGGGGGAATTGGCGACTTCGATGGCGGGGAAACTGGCAAACGCAAATTTACTGTACGTATTTTTTTTGTACGTATGCACCGTTTATACATGAGGTCCTTTATATCCATACTTGGATCAGGGCAGGCCCATAGTTCAGTCAATGAGTACTGGGGTTTGGCTCAGACCCTTCACTATTCCTTATCATTCAATATTCAACAATACAGTTTTGGTACTTCTGAAGTGATTACTTCAGTTTTCTATTTTGTGTTTGAAAAATAACATTCATTTGATATTCATAGCTCACAGGCTGTTGATAATAGCAATGGATTTAACTTCCCTCCCTCCACAAAGAAGGAGGAAGCTGGTTCAGGCCTAGGTCAGGATGAAACAAAACAAACACTTTGATATTAATTGTTTGGAAAGAGCAGGAGCAAATGGGAAACTGATAGAAACTCTACTAACAAGTCTTTATAGCCTGCAGAAAATAAGTGCACTTCTGAAAGGTTCTACCTCACTCTGGATTTCCGATATCTGTTTGGCAAACTGGATCTCTGTTGTCTCCGGAAGCTGAGAATAAAGGCTGGTTGAAATGTCTTTCTTTCCACCCTCTTTGTATTTGACCTGAAAGTAAGAAAGTTTTCATATTTCACAGCCAGGCCTAATACTGAATTACCACACACTGTTTGCAGTGCATACAAAGGAATCATAGCATCAGTGGCCCATTGGCTCTGGGTACATTAGTCTGTACGTCTTCAACACAAACTTGCAAACATAACACAAGCGGTTTTTTCATCAGCGAGTATAATTCCTTCATGAATCTTTACCTCACTTTGGATCTCTGAAATCTCTTTTGAAAACTGAATCTCAGCTGTCTCCTGAAGTTGAGAGTAGAGGGACCTGGAAGTATCATTCTTCACCTTTTCCTTATATTTCACCTGGAAACGAGGAAAAAACATTTGCCATCTTTATTGATTCAGCCAAAACATACCGTTTCATCTTACCAGTGTTTAGGTTGTGAATTGTATGTATAGCAAAATATAGATATGGAGTATGGTAGTCAATAACATACTTACTAAAACACACAATCACTGAGGGAGTCCCATCCATTATTACAGGCATATTATTCTTTATTTAGTAGAAACATCTTTATTAGAGTAAGGGTAGTATTGCATACCTCGCTCTGTAACTGGGAGGCCTCTTTGGCGTGTTGAGTCTCCAGGGTTTCAGGTAGTTGAGAGTACAGAGAACTGGACACCTGCTTCTTCCCTGCCTCCTTGTATTTATTCTGGAAAACGGAGAGGAAAAAACTCAGTCGTCCATACAGAGGTGAGGTTTCTGTACAATATAGCAGTTCTAAACCATTACCTCACTCTGGAGTTCTGATACGGCTTTCGCAAACTGGGTCTCTGTGGTCTCTGGGAGTTGAGAATAAATACTAGTAGCAATATTTTGTTTACCACGTTCTTTGTACTTGTTCTGAAAAAAATATACAAATAGGTCTTGCATTTAATCACAGTGCACATTTTCTGCAATGCCTTTCAGCATTGTTTGCAATTATATTTTAGACACAGTATGGTCCATAAATTGTAAACATTACCCTTGACATGATATATATTTATAACTTGGCTATAAAAATATAAGATGGAAGAAATCATGAAAGCAAATTCAATCCCTGGAGCTCTACAGCAATGTAATATATTGAATCAATCATGCAATTTCACCTCTGATTATACAGATAACTATATCAAAGGCAGCTGTTATAGGGATTTTCTGGAATTAAAACCCTTCACAGAGCTTTACCTCACTCTGTATCTCTGTGAGCTCTCGGGCAAACTGGGTCTCTGCTGTTTCTGGAAGCTGGGAATAAAGAGAAGACGAAGCCTCCTTTTTCCCGTCCTCTTTATACTTTATCTGAAAATACAGACCAAACAGTTTATTAAACATATACACTTGAGGTTGAATATTTACTTGAGTTGTTGTTAGTGTAAGTTGTTTGTTAGTGTTATTATTATTATTATTAGTAGTAGTAGTAGTAGTAGTAGTAGTAGTATCAACAAGAACAACAACAATAATAATAATAATAATAATAACACAACCACAATATTACTATTACTATTACTAGCCATAGTTGGAGTAAATCTGTTTCTAACCATATACTAATCCACTCACTTTGTTTTGGCTGGATATAGAGACAAGCCGCATGGGTGAGGCTCTCTAGAATGAGCTAAAATAAAAGGTGTGAGTCAGACACACACTCACCTTGCTCAGTAACTGGGAGGCCTCCTTGGCGTGCTGGGTCTCAAGGGTCTCTGGTAGCTGAGAGTACAGAGAACTGGATGCCTCCTTCTTTCCCGCCTCCTTGTATTTGGTCTAAGACACAACACAACTATGATATTTCTCATACTTTAAATGGATTCAGAAAGCAGCGCTCATCATTTTCACAGCTTTTGTCCTAATGGATTTAAGCTCATCACACCTCACTTCTCTCATCTACTGCTTTGGTTTTGTGGATTTTAGTGTAAATGGAAGCAGACCTTATTTGTTATCCTCATGGCTCTGCACTTTCTCTCACATTTCTGAACCCAAAACAGAATCATTCTGTTATCTGTAAACAAAAAATACCTCCATTTCCAATCTTCTGACTGGCACTTCTCTTTACATATCTTTGCATGTGTTAGACAACGCTCTCAGAAAAATACATGCTTTCATTTCATCTTGCTGCTTTCCAGACTCTAACCTGTGCTTACAGTGTTCTGCGTAGTTCTAAACAGCCACGTCCTTCTGATTTCCTTGGTCTCTGTGTAGTAGCTATGCACCTATTATATCCATTCTAAGTCATCTGTGCACCTTGCCCAATTATTTTCCTTTGCTTTCCCCACAAGACTTACCCACAGGGCCACTTAACATGCTGTAGTTTTTTGCTCAACCAAATGTCTTTTTTAGAATCCTTTCCCCTTTACTGTGACACTCTCCACCAACATGGTGGTGACCAAAATACCTTAATGTGAACTTTATCTTTCCTCATTAAGCTCCTCCCTACTGATAAACTTCCTGCACACGCTGTCCAATCAGTGCCCACCTCAACATTCCTTTGATTAACTGACTATCACAACCAGGGCTTGCTGAAGCTCTAATTCCCTCATAATAAATGCAAATCTCATGAGAATCCACTTCCTGAGAAAATATCTCTCTAGACTCACTGTTCTCATTCCAAAGTTGTAAATCTATCTCACTCATCTATCACAGAGCCATCAAGAACCTGTACGTATACTGAGAATATGACACACCATTTATTCCCATTAATTCTTGTGGCAACACTGCTTATTGCATTCTTCTATTATCATTTGTTAGCGATAAATTACTCATTAAATTGGAAAACCTGTACAATGTAAAATCAACACACCTCAAGAGGGAAAATTAGGGCATCAGTAAAGCAGGTTACAATAACTGGGGCAATTCAGTCAAAGCATTAAGTGGAACGTCCTTAAAGTAACAAATAACAAATATCAAGCAGTTCAGTCGCTACAGCAAATTATACAATTTTCATGTCTTGCAAAATGAAATCAAATGCTGAAAATGAACTGGCTATCAAAATGTTGCATTGCCATGAATAAATGATTTACAATATCTTCATGATTTTGTGCTTTGATTGAATCACCCTCTAGGCAGCTGTCAAGCGCTGAAAAGCTTGTGTCACACCAAATGCGGAATGAGAGATTAGTCTGGAGTATGTCTGCAATCTCCAGGACAACCAGACAGTCACCTGGTGCAATGTGAGTGAAGCCAGTCATTTGTCAAAGTTAGAAGAACAACCTGTAGCCCCACCTCACTCTGAGTCTGCGACATTTCCTTAGCGAACTCTATCTCCCTCGTATGCGGCATCAGTGCATACAAGGAGTTTGACAGTTCCTTCTGGATATCTCCTTTGTACTTCAACTGGAAAGTATAAAGAATATCCTCAGAAAATGAAAGTGAGACAAAATCGCAACAATGAAATTAAACGAGTTTCATTGTAGGACCATACAATTTCATGCAAAATGTTGGTGTCTGCACTTCCACACAGATGGAGGAGCACACAACTGAACACACACAGCCTCCAAAATGCAAATGTCCATCTACACAAGGAGGTTTCATCACGTGTGACAGAACAGAGGAGTAACTGCAGTAAATTTAACACAGGCATGTCTGCAGCTACGGGTTCGACAAGTGTCATGTTTTATTTAAAAAATTAAATAGACAGTAGGCCTGTTCAGCTTATTTACCACATTAAGGGCCTGATTTATTAGAACCTTTAGCATGTGCAAAACCTTTTAGGACACGGAAAACCAATAACATAACCAATGACTGGTCATGATATTTGTTTTGCACCAATCATTGGTTGTGTTATTAGTTTTGCATGTGCTATAAGGTTTTGGACATGCAAATTAAAGGTCTTCCCAGGTGAAAAAAGTCTATACTTGAAATATACTTTTTCTAAGTGTATGTTCAGTACTTATGTACTAATTATGTACTTTGGGCTAAATTGGCAGCGCTTTAAGTATACTAAGTGCACTAAAGTTGTTCATAAGTAGAACTTAAGTCGTACTAAAGCAGTCTGTATGTTAAAATGGGACTATTTTTTGTGAACTTAAGTATATTTAAGTGCACTAACAAAAAGTATGATTTGTTGGCATCTTAAATAAACTTGCAGTACAATTTCATTATGTCACCAGTGCGTTTGAAACAAACTTCACAAGTATTACGGTGTGTTTGAGACTATACTTGAAGTACACTTTTTAAAAGTACATCTTAAACATACTTAAAATGAAGTACAAAAAGGAAAAGTATACTTGAAATAACCTTTGTATACTTAAATTATATTTTTATAACACTAAAGTTTTTCACCTGGGTTAGAAAGTCAGGCGTGAAATGTTTACTCTCTCATACACTCATAAAAACCCATACAAATCCATTTTGACACTACAAGGGGACTGGCAAATGTTGAAGCTGACCTCTATAAGTTTAGATTGCATTCGTTTTATTTTTTCTTAACACACAATACATTTATTCATGTTGGTTTTTGAAATGTACTCAGAACTACTGAGGAATGTCTAGCCTGATTTATTGGCAAATTGATTAGCTAAACAAATCATTGATACCTCACTCTGGATTTCCGACATCTGTTTAGCAAACTGGGTCTCCGTTGTCTCTGGAAGCAGGGAGTAGAGACTTGTGGAAATATCCTTCTTTCCACCTTTATACTTGGCCTGAAAAGGAGGACATACAGTCCACAGATTTTCCTCGCACACTGTGAAACAATATGGAAATGTAGGTTTTGCTTTTGCGGGACATTTTAGACACATGCACTGCAAAAACCAAATGCTTAACAAGCATTTTAATCTTATATTTAGAATCTTATTTCTGTTACTTTTCTTTGCTAAATAAGACAAAAAGATTGCCAACGGGGTGAGACAGTTTTACTCATTTCAAGATTGGCCGGTGGGGCAAGATCATTTTATTTGCCAAGCAAAAAGTAACTTAAAGTAAAGTAACAAGCTAATATTTTCCACTTTAGACAAAAGTCTCATTATGAAACTAAAACACATTTTTTGCAGTGTGAGGTTGTGGATTAGTTGGTGAGAGAACGTTACCTCGCTCTGCATGTCTGAAAACTCCTTGGCTAACTGAGTCTCCATAGTCTCAGGAAGCTGAGAATAAAGGGACCGGGAAATCTCCTTTTTCCCACTCTCCTTGTATTTTAGCTTGGGAACCAAAAAAAGAACATAAATTAAGTTTTTTATTTTAAGACATTTTAATACAGTTTATTAATCTTTCAATTTAATTAACTAAGAAATTATTTTAATTATTAAAAAAATATTTGGTTGCTTTTCATGTCAAGCTTCCTCTTGGATTGGCAAAGCTCTTATTTCATCTTTTCAAATGCTGTGTTAGATATGTGGCTTCTCTTGGTTTTGCAGTGTCTGTACCTCACTCTGTAACTGGGAGACCTCTTTGGCATGCTGGGTCTCCAGGGTTTCTGGTAGTTGGGAGTACAGAGAGTTGGACGCTTGCTTCTTCCCCGCCTCCTTGTACTTAGTCTGAAACACAGCCAGGAGAAGGTAGCCAGCTCAGAGACTTGCATGAACAAATAACTCAGAGATTGTGTCTCAGTCTGCATATGAATGCACTTTGTGAATAAACCACCATGACGGTTCAAAAAAAATATGCTGCAGGTGACGGTGTATGTGCTCCTGTAGCAGAACTATGGAGCAGCATCTGTCACATCACATGAGTTCTGACTTGTGCTGAAGAAAGGAACGCTCACTGCTATGCCACGCAAAGCCAAAGATTTTGATATGAGAAGTTAATTTTGAAGATGGCTGACTCATGGTTCAGCCAGTCCTCACCATACGAAAGGCAAAGAATGGAGGCCAAGGACAGAGTCGTCACTCCCAGAAGATTGGCTGGGTTCAACCAGGGAAGCAAACATTTCAGTTGTGTGGAAGGATGACGTTACAGAGAATATGCGAAGTATTACTGCAGCTCAGGGCTACTGGTTTTCTTTGTTACTTAGCACTTACTTGATCAATTAAAGCAGTTGATCACACACAGGTAACTCGCCCCTCCACTTTTCTTGAGTTTGAACTGGTTGTTGATTATAGGGTGAAAAACCTGCACACCCTGAGGCCTCAACCAGGGTAGGTTATGGCAATAAAATATACAGTGAGCACCATAATTCATTGGACAGTGACACATTTTTTGTTATTTTGGTTCTGTACTCTTGCACTTTGAGTTTGAAAGGATACAAAGACGTTGAAATGCAGACTGTCAGCTTTAATTTGAGGGTATTTTCATCCATATCGGATGAACCGTTTAGAAATTATCGAATTCTTTGTACACTTTTAGCCCCTTTTAGCCCCTCCCCCATTTTTGGGTGGGGCTAAAAGGTTTAACATAATAAATAAAGTAATCAATTTTAATATTTGGTCGCATATCCTTCGCATGCCATGACTTCCTGATATCTGTGACCGAACAATATCAAAACACTCTTGATATCTTATTTTCTGGTACTCTTACAAGCGATACTATAACGTCTCTGCATTTGAATGGATCTCTATGGAAATTGGGGGGTGGGACTAGATTTAGCTGTAAATAATGCTGTAAATAATATGGAACACATGGTTGGCTAAATGGCTCTAAGTCATCAAGGGTCTGACATATCAATTAAGCTTTAAACCATCACTCTGCTACCAGATATGCAGTAGATATGGATGGATAACTTGAAGGGTTTCTTCTCCTGACTTATTTTTCCATAGAGTTCACGAGGAAAATTTGTGAGGAGAAATAACCCTTAAAGTGATCCATCCATATCTATTGCATATCTGGCAGCAGAGTGATGGTTTGAGGCTCGTTTGATACCTCAGACCCTTGATGACTTACAGCCATTTCACCAACCATGTATTCCATACTGTTCCAGCATAATACATTATGTTAAACTGTCCAATATTTTTTTGATGCCCAAAAATGAGGGGGGAGAGTCTGCACTTCAACTTCATTGTCATTCCTTTCAAACTCAAAGTGCTAGAGTACAGAACCAAAATAACAAAAAATGTGTCACTGTCCAATGAATTATGGTGCTCACTGTACATTTTCAAATAAATATTTGACATGAGGCTAGATTCATAATTTTTTGTTGTTGTCATACAAATCACTATCTTTGGGATATTCTTTGCAACAGAAAGGATTTTCTCAACCTCTTTTGCTCATAAATATCTGGAGATAGAACTGCTCTCCTAAGGAACCTGTGGCAGGATATCAATGCCACATGTGGCACGTTAATTGTCTTTCCGAGGTCACAGAATCGTAATATAACTAGGAAGCACTGCACTAAATCATCACTCTCTTCCAATGGGGATTCATTCTCCTGTCTTTCCTTCCACAGGAAGCCTCTCATTCTCCACAGCCCAAAAGACTATTTTCCGCACATATAAGATTCTAGTCATGCCACTGTAAGAATATTAAAGCAGGCATTCCTGTTGGAGCGATGTTTAAATTGTCAGAACGCCTGGGATAAAGGATGGGAGCTCAGCTGGTGTCTGCACGCGGTCTTACCTCGCTCTGGAGCTCTGAAACCGCTTTGACAAATTGGGTCTCCAGGGTTTCTGGGAGCTGGGAGTAAATGCTTGTGGAAATACTTCTTTTCCCGATTTCTTTGTACTTGTTCTGGAGAAGAAAAAAGTTATCATGTAATTCAGTATTTAGAATATTTTGCATTCTTAGTGAACCACAATAATAATGACAGCATGTCGTATCTACATTGTTCTTTCATAAGGATGCAAATATTTAAGTACAATCCAATGGAATTGGTGTTGGCTAAAAATTTGTTTATGAAATCATTGCAGTTTCTGAACAACAACAGGAACAATATCAAAATACCTTGCTCTGCATTTCTGTAAGTTCTCTTGCAAACTGGGTCTCTGATGTCTCTGGAAGTAACGAGTAAAGAGAACTGGAAATGTCCTTTTTCCCACCTTCTTTGTACTTATTCTAGAAAAGATGAAATTGGACAATACAACTGTAATTTCTGATGTAATACAAAATACATAATTGCATTTGACCTGTGAAAGAACTAAATTTGATGCATTTTGATGTATTTTTTAGATGGGATCATTCCTTTTTTCTGGCTTTTGTAAAGGAACACAGCAGAGAGAAAACAAATAGTATATGATAGCCTGATCTCAAATGCTTCATTTCTTAAATTCCCAGAATCCCATGCTCCTGTGATGTCACATGAGTAATACATCCAAGACTGTTCTATTTATTATTTCCAACCATGCATCTTTAGCTTCATAAGTAGGTATGGAAAATCATATTTTTAAAATGATATTGTTTCCATTCGTTCAGATTTTCTAAAGTTAAATTTACAGAATATTTTATAATGTTTTAAAAATCAAAGAATCCTCTCCCAAAGCTGAAAGTGAGACTTAGACTTAGATTCTAACACATTTTCTGCAGAATATGTGATATGTATGAAGCTCATGACTAAATATGTTAAATTCCTCTATGTAAGTGTATATTAATAAATTGAACTCTTCATGCCCCACTGAATTTGCATATCTTTCATTACCTGCAGACATAGTATGTACTTCTCATTTTCTTTTGATAATTAAGCTGAGTTAATTACTACATTTCAGTTGTAAAATGTTAATAAACCCTGGAGCCACAGAATCTAGACAGTACCTAGTGTGTGTGTGTGTGTGTGTGTGTGTGTGTGTGTGTGTGTGTGTGTGTGTGTGTGTGTGTGAAAGAAAGAGAGAGAGACACCCCCTCACCTCACTCTGCAACTGGGAGGCCTCCTTGGCATGTTGGGTTTCCAGGGTCTCTGGTAGCTGGGAGTACAGGGAGGTGCGCACCTCCTTCTTCCCTTGCTGCTTGTACTTAGTCTGAGCACATTATAGCAAAAATAATAACCAAAATAGCATAGCTCCATTCATTACAATAATTACTAATGCTGATACCACGTGTGCCATTTTCTGACTCCTCACACTGGATATGAAACATTATTACTGAAGCACACCAACTTTTTTTTCCCTTTCTTTTCTTGCAGTTCTTCCTGTGAGCTATGTCATTTTCCTCAATTAATAAATCTTTTAACTATTTTAACCCTTTCTGTCCATGTGATTTACTTGATGACAAATCATTGTAAACAGTGTGGTTGCAAACCACATAGAGTAGCATGTGTTAAGGGACTGGTTTTTGACAGACTGATATACAGTACTATACCTCACTCTGTAGTTCCGAGACCTGTTTAGAAAACTGGATCTCTGCTGTCTCTGGAAGCAGGGAGTAAAGGCTAGTAGAAATCTCCTTCAATCCTTCTTTGTACTTGATCTACAAAAAAATAGAAAGACGATTTATTGCTGTCCTTCTTGTAACACAAATCTTGTGACATTTTTCCTGGTATCTGTTTTCTACAGCAGCCCAAAGAGTCAAACTGTGTTTCTTCCCCCAAGGTTTACCTCACTCTGGATATCTGAGATCTCCTTGGCAAACTGAATCTCTATTGTCTCGGGAAGCTGAGAATAAAGACTTGCGGAAATGTCTTTTTTCCCTCCCTCTTTGTACTTCATCTGAAAATGAAAAAGGGACATGAGTGTGATTATTACTGCGCAAGCAGTAACAAAGAATGGCACCTTTCCAAATGGTTAGGGTTCAGTTAGTAGTAGTTTTTTCCTGTGAACATATACAAGTATAATTTGACACTGGTTAAAGTGCAATTATTGGTTGTTACAGTTCCTTCTATATACTGGAACTGAAACAAATATACAGATACAGACAGGAAATGGAAACTTGTGTTTAGTCATAAATATACATGTCATTTATTTTCTTAGAATTTTAATACGTTAAAGTAGGCAAGTTGAGGCAAAAACTAAAAACTGTGACTCCTTTCTGATTTGGAGGCAGTTGTTGATAAGGATGCAGCTTTTGGAGCCCAGGGGCATCATATCACCCTGACTATAGGGTACAACAGCACACCTCGCTCTGTAACTGGGAGGCCTCCTTGGCATGTCGGGTCTCCAGGGTCTCCGGTAGCTGAGAGTACAGAGAACTGGATGCCTGCTTTTTGCCTTGCTGTCTGTACTTTATCTATAACACAAGAACAATAGCATTCACACACAGTGCAGAAAACACAAGGGTAAGGGGAATAACTGCAAATAAACAGTTGATCAAAGTATACATTATAAAATCTTTCCCTCTGCTGGGACTGTACATTACATTTTTCATGTATTCAATACATCATAAAGCCTAATATGGCTTGATTTGTTTGATTATGTTAACTCTCTTTTTTTGTACTGTACCATACCTCACTCTGGAGTTCTGACACGGCTTTAACAAACTGGATCTCTGAGGTCTCTGGGAGTTGAGAGTAAATACTTCTAGATATACTTCTTTTCCCATCTTCTTTGTACTTATTCTGAAAAAATACACAGGGCAGTACATTAATTAATTAATGACTTACTTAATTCATTAATACATGCTCAAATTGTAAGTTATGAAGGCTCAGAGGTTATTTATGATAAATATGCAACCAAAACATACGCAACATGGATTTACACTGTGGATTTACACTGTTTAAACAAGGGTAAAGTGAAAATGAAATGTCCTACTACCTCACTCTGAATATCTGTAAGTTCTCTTGCAAACTGCATCTCTTTTGTCTCCGGAAGTTGTGAATAAAGGGAACTGGAAATGTTCTTTTTCCCATCTTCTTTATACTTGATCTGGAACAGACCAAAACAGAAGTTCAACAGTCATAAAATTACAAAATATTAAATATCAGTTAGTCCAACCGTACACATCTGATTTAAACATCCCCATCACATGCTATAGGCAAGTTGCAAACATGTCTCTCTCACTCAATAGTTAGACTATTTTGTTAATCCCATAGCAAACACTGATTTATTTTTTGTTTCTATTTCCACATCAAAACTTTAGATATAATTTGTGATCACATATGCATGAAACAAAATATTTTGGCAAGGCAAATATTGAAATATATTTTACTAATTATATCCTAGATATGTTATAATTATGGAAAAGTATGAGTGATCTTCAAATCAAAGTTTGCATATATTTTCAGAAGTGCCATGTATATAGGTTTGAGAATGTAATGTAATGCTAGCTCTAGCTGGCAACCTCAATAACGTGGAGAGTGCAAGACTTGTTTTTAACAAAATTTGTGATTGTATTCATGCTGAACTGCCAAACAAAATAGACATTTCTGCAAAGACGTAATGGGACACAAACAGAAATACACAAATGGAGAAAATTAACAGCATGTGAGTTCATAAACACAACAGTATTTGTGAACCCATCTGAACAACAAACCCAATGGCCTAAAGCAGCTCGCAATCCATGTCCCTGCTGCATGACTCTTCTCCAAAATAGGTGCTTCAGGTGAAAAGTACTTCACAAATTGACGTGCCCTCATTCAATAATTCGCTCAATTAATGGGTTTGCCCAGTGGAAAACATTTTTAGTTTATTGGCTTTAAGCACACGAGCAACAATTTTGCAGGTATTCTAGAACTGAAATTTAACAGGGTGTCCCTCAACCACTATAAAGGGCTTAAACGGCCTGTATTAACCCGTTGAAAAGTGTGAATTGTAAGCAGTGTGTGTCTTAGAAATTGCACTGACAAGGGGACCTCTTATGTACAAATGGAACTCTGGATAAAACAGAACATCAGATCGCCCCGACTATGGGGTATAATGGCATACCTTGCTCAGTAACTGAGAGGCCTCCTTGGCATGTTGGGTCTCCATTGTCTCAGAGAGCTGAGAGTACAGAGAACTGGACACCTGTCTCTTCCCTGCCTCCTTATATTTAGCCTTAAACAGAACAGGAAAACACTTATGTTAACGTGGCATTCGTATTGCAATCAGGATATCAAAGCGCACCACTCAAGCTGACCATTTATGATAACCTACAGAGGCAGAGACTGAACTTAAGTCTCTGTTCGTCCTGGTAGAAAAGAGCTTGAAAAGCACAGGTAATTTTTTCTTGCACTGGAACCTAAATGTAAAGCCTCTCACAGATTTAAGCCTTCTGTCTATGTGTTATTTTCACGCAGGGTGTTAGGTACGTGGGCATTCGATTTATCAGTGGTTAGTGCGCATTTTCTATTTGAGCCAATCAGTGCTATTTCTTAGTATTTCACTTGGCATTTTATTTCAGGTTATTGATAATTTGGTTCAATGGCAAACTAGGTTTCAACGGGTGGATACCTCACTCTGCATTTCTGACATCTGTTTGGCAAACTGGGTCTCGGTTGTCTCTGGAAGCAGGGAGAAAAGGCTAGTGGAAGTCTTCTTTTTCCCATCTTCTTTGTACCTGTACTATGGAAATAAATAAAACATAAAGATGGATTTTATAACCCTTAACTATCCTCCATCTCATGGTTCTCACTCTGCAGAAGACAAAAGGTTATAAAAACCTCCCACTCAAACAATTCTGTGACTAGCTTTGGTGCATGCAAATGTATTTTTAAATCCCTGTGGAAGTAGATTAGTACTAGTAACTCATAAAGCCTTACCTCACTTTGGATGTCAGAGAGCTCTTTAACAAACTCAGTCTCTATTGTCCCAGGCAGCAGAGAATAAAGACTGGTAGAAATCTCCTTCCTTCCGTCTTCTTTATACTTGACCTATGATATCAATAATCCATGAAACATACACGTGTGCACCTATTTTAATTTTAATGAAAACAGGGAAGTTTCACTACTTTTTATATTGACCTGTATTTTAATTACAGTTCCTTTACAGCGGCGGTTTACGGTTCCCTCTTTTTCACTGTTGACCTGGCACCAGACTGGCTTCTTTAGCCTCGTTTATGGGTAATTCCAAGGAAGAGCTATCATAACATAACAGCTTGTCCAGGTTTGATTCTAGATATCTAGAGCTAATCTGGGTCCAGCTTTACAGTGGAAAAGGCACGGGGCTCTATAGATATTCAGTCAATACTGTAAATGCTAAGACTCTTTCCTTGAGAACCTGAAAGACAATCTTTCCGAGCAGAGAGAATGTATTGTTTGGGCACCTCACTCAGGATCTCTGCGGCTTCCTTAGCATGCTGTGTCTCCATTGTCTCAGGTAGCAGGGAATAAAGACAGCTGGATACCGCTTTCCTCCCTCCCTCTTTATACTTAGTCTGAAATACAGCAAAAGAACGGCTTACTCTTCACCACGCACGGGATGGTGCATGTACACTTAAGGCATTCAGCAGATGCCTTAAACACTTAGCAAGAGCGTCGTACACAGCTTGCGTTCTTTTTTTTTATACATACAATTCATTTATATAGCTAGATATTTAGTGAGGCAGTTCAGGTTAAGTACCTTGCTCAAGGGTACAACAGCAGTGCCCCACCTGGGAGTTAAACCCACAATTTGGAGTTGCAAGACCAGCTCTGCTTCACATTACGCTACACTGCTGCCAAGAAGATTCACAAGTAATACTAGCTAGACCACGCTAACTGTTCTTTAGTTGGCGCTTACGCAAGAATATGAGACACCTTCATAGAAATAAAAAAATGTGCAATTATTCTTTATATTGTTTAGAAGCCACATGAGAAGTTACTGGTGATGAGGCTTGCCTAATAGAACAGCAGGGCTGCTTTGTAATCCAGCTGCGAGGAGCTCGATACGTGAATAGATACACAGGTTTCATTTTAAAAGTTGTGTGTGTGGATGGGGGGAGGGGTTTAGTGTCCGATTGCCTATTGATCGGATAGGGTGTGGGTATCAAGCTCCATACTAATTCTTACTCAGGCTGAAATTTTGTTTTATCAAGGAAGTTTCAGAAATAGTGACCTTTCCTACAAAAAGGTCACAATCCTATCAGAAAGGATATAAGAATATCACCTGTTAATATGGGTTTAGGGTTTTTTTTTTTATAAGGTTGTCAAGACTATTGAACAATGAGGCTTTTCTTAATTACTATATTTTGTGCAGAAATTACTGTATTTAACTTGGTGATCAAAGATGTGCTCTTGGACCGGAGAAACAATGAGACTTTGTGAGCAGTAACAAAAGAACACTGTGGAAGGTTAATTGCATGCTCACTCTTTCTGATAAACCTCCCTGAACCTATAGATCGTATATATGACCCGATGAATATTGCAAATGTATTGCATTTAATAATCTACTTGAATTACCTCACTCTGGAGTTCTGACATAGCTTTGGCAAACTGAATCTCCGCAGTCTCTGCGAGTTGAGAGTAAATGCAATTGGAAATGTTCCTTTTGCCACTTTCTTTGTATTTGTTCTGAAGAATAACCGAAAGAAAAACGTGGACTAATATTGGCCTTTAGATTATTGCAATAAAAGTCTGAAAATATATGACAAAGGTTAAAAAAGGGCAACAGAAAGATACTATGAGCATGGCAAGTTATGAAAAAGTTGGTTGCGAGAATATGAAATGGCATACTTCGCTCTGCATCTCTGTGAGCTCTCTAGCAAGCCGAATCTCAGCTGTCTCTGGAAGCTGGGAATAAAGAGAAGCTGAAAGGCCTTTCTTCCCACCTTTGTATTTGATCTAAAAAGGAAAAAGAGAAGGATATTCACCATACTTGCATCTGCACAGGACATGCTACAAAATTACTTTTTTTTACCATTTGTCAACAGCTGTTACTCAGCTGGACAATGTTGTGCTATTTTTTTGCAATATATTTAGAGAATTTTAATACACTTGAATTAGAGAAGCTGCAAAACGGCACAATGAGAAAATGTCTGTGTTTAATAACTGACCAAGAGAATATAGTTTCAAATAAATAAATCAATTTAAAATATTTCAACACGTTTATCAAGCTGCAGAACAGTCACAAGCATTGGCTACAGCGCGTGAGCATTATACTGTATCTGTACTCTTATGTTAAATTTTTCCTCATTCATCTCCCCAAGTTGGAATATCCAAGCTGAACTGTGCTGTATGCCCATCCCTTTGCTGCAGTTTCCTCTATAAAAGTGGGAGGGCGCACACTATCCCTCTGTAGTACCTGCAGTCAGCTTGCGTTCCTTGTCAATCGGCGGTACATTAGCTGAGCTGCTGCCATTACTGCGCCTGAGGACTGACGACTGGAAAGGCTGGCAGCAGTACCCAATTGGTAAGAGGAGTTGCTATTGGTGCAATGAGACCGCGTACCTCTCTCTGTAACTGGGAGACTTCTTTGGCATGTTGTGACTCCAGGGTCTCTGGTAATTGGGAGTACAGAGAACTGGACATATTCTTCTTTCCAGCTTTCTTGTATTTAGCCTGAAACACATTAACAGAGCCAACTTGTATGTCTTACTCTATTTAACCAGTTATGTCAACCGAGAACTCGACTCCTTGATTGCCCAAGTCATCCTTGCCTCATTGGGTAGGAAGCAAGGGATTGTTAAGTCAAACAAAAGTATTGGGGGTGATTACACACACACGCACACACACACGCACACACAGTTCTGTATTCATACCTTTGTGGGGACGTCCTAAACCTAACCTAGCCCTAAACCTAACCCTGATCTAACCCTAACAATAATCCTAAACCATAACCCTCGCCCTAACCCTAATCCTAAACCTAACCCTAAACATAACCTTTGACCCCTAATCCTATAACCTATGATAATAATTATGACCATAACCATAATTGTAACCCTAGCCCTAAACCCAACCCCTAACCCTAACCATTCCAGAGTCCCCACGAGGGAGCATTTGACAGCCTTTTCTATCCTCATGGGTACTGTTGCCCACGCACACACACACACACACACACACACACACACACACACACACTCACCTCACTCTGGAGTTCTAACATCGCTTTGGAAAACTCAATCTCTTTGGTCTCTGGCATTTGAGAATACAAAGACGTAGCAGCCTCTTTTTCCCCCTCCTCTTTATACTTGTTCTGGAAAAGAAGCCAAAGATTCATAGGGTTCATATCTATTGATAGCATCTTCATATAGTTAAAAGAAAATAATGTTCTCATTTTGAACAAAAGGTTAATGTAATGTCATGCCATTTCTAAAGCAATGCAGTTAGGAAATTATTCCCAATGTTATTTATTTCCAATGTGCCTGTGTGATAGTGTTTTCTCTTTATAGAAGATACGAACTAGTTGTAGTTCCCCTGTAAACAAACGGTTGCCAAACAATCTTTTTAAATCTGTTAAGAATTCAAATACTTCAGAGGTTTTGTCATACCTCACTCTGCAGGTCTGAGAGCTCCTTCTCAAACTGGGTCTCTGTTGACTCTGGAAGCTGAGAGTAAAGGGAACAGGAAACATCTGATTTCAAGCTTTCCTCGTACTTAATCTTGGATAAAAACAGTGACCGCATTTTCAGTATGAACAGGTATTGTAATTATATTTGAAATGTAATATTAGTTTAATAATCTACTTGAGCAAACATCTTGAAATATTACCAAGTGATTGTGTAACGCAACAAAGAATGCCATGAACCAAGAGCATCTGCTTTGGCGTTAAACACAAGGTCTGAATGATAGTAGTTAACATCTACCCTGTTGAGCACCAGCTTGCCTGAAGTTTGATTGAACATCAGGTCTGATGCATCTTTAGCCTGTACAGCATGTGAGTGTAGAAATGATCCATTAGTGGAGGATGTTGGAAAAGGGGTCCACATTACTAATTTAAACATCTAGCCTCTTTGGTGCACCACAGTGAGCTAGTCACAAAGGCTGTGACAGCTGACTACGCAATGTTTACCTCGCTCTGTAACTGGGAGACCACTTGTGCATGCTGTGTTTCTAGGGTTTCAGGTAGCTGGGTGTACAGGGAGGTGGACACCTCCTTCTTGCTTTCCTCCTTGCACTTCATCTGAAACACATGAGCAATGTCAAAGGCATACAATAAGGAGGCAGACAATGTAAGGTGGGAGAGTTTTGTCTCACTAGCACCCTGAAGGAATACTGTGTGTACATCATTTCCTTGAAAATAACTGCCATGTGAATGTAGGAGGTTCTCTCAACACCATGTCTACCACAGCTGCCCATAAGACGGTGTGCTGGGAATCATTTCCCACAGTTCTAATAAAGACATTATCGAGGACATAAAATTGATATCAAGAAATGTAGCTGAACAAAAGTCTTGCTGCAAGCCAAACCTCTTCTCACATCACAGTTGAGATGATGCCGCTTATTTGAAAACCAGGCACAATAAAATGGAACAGAACTTTACTGCCTTATGAGAAAGTAATTTTTTGGTGAAGCTCAAAAGTATTCCGTTCCTAAAAAACGGAATAGGCAAAAATTAAATAGTTAATACACAAACAGTATTATGGACAGAAAGTGTTCTGAATCAACTTTAGTCAATGTTGAGATATGATATATTTACAGGACATATATTCTGAAATGTATACATCATATTGACATTCATTAAGACATATTCCGCCCATTATTATGTTTAACCATATTAAAACATTGCTTTTTCATTGGGGCCTCATTATGTACCATATATATCTAAGAGACTTAGGTATAGCATCTGCAGCCAAAAAAAATCAGAAGACAAACGTATCTTTTTTAATGAAATCTTAAGTTTTCTGTTGGCGAGAGTGGAGGACTGAGAGTTAGAAGTGAGGTTTATTTCACAGTGCTTTGATGGCTCGACTACCTGACATGTCTCATTGCATGCCTGATAGCTCCTTGGGGCGGTGTTTCAGAGTCTTTGATGGGCTTGTTTTCAAACGGGCTTTAAGTGTATTAACATCTCACAGACTCAGAGGTGTGAAGACTGATCTTGGGTTCGTATGAAGTCACGCTCTGTTCTACACGTAGCTCTCACTCTATATAGCATCTATATATACTGGGTAGTTATATACACACTGTGATACATCTAGACTCTGTATCAGAATGTTGTGATGAGTGATGTCTGTATGCCTTTGGTACATACACAGGAACATTTTGAGCCAGGAAAACACTTAATTTTAACAGACTCCCTGATCGGCCAGCCTCTCACTCTATTTATTAATCTATGTTCTTTTATGCAAGTCATATATGACCTTTTATGCAGACCAGAACCTCCCCTCACTGAATGTCTCCACAGTGTTCCGTTTATTTAAAAAAATTGTCCCTGAAGATACACCTTCTTTCCCAAAATGTCTGCCGATGCCAGGAGACACGCTTGGCTGGAGGCCGACGTGCGACGGACTGAACCGTCGCTCCGCGTGTGTTCTGGGTGATGACAAGAACGGAATGTGGCCCGGCTAGGCTGCGCGGGAGACGCCTGACAACACGACAGGCCGATACTGGCAACAGAAGGAGCGACCCCGTTTCTTTCTTTCTCTTTCGAAACAAATAAATGATGACAGACAAGGCCCTCCACTCATGCAGGCTAATGCTACGAACTGTGTGTCTCAGAGGTGTTGTCTTTGGCATGTGCACATATCCTACTAGTTGCCAGGGGGCATGTGGCTGTCACTGTGTCTCACCTCAGAGATGTACTCCCCCTGGTTCTTCATGTGCTGGAACTCAATGTCAGGGACAAAGAGGCTCTGGCCCTTTGACTTCTCATACTCTTCCGTATATTTGATCTGCAAGGGAAGAGGGGGTGAACAGCAGCTAGTCCTGAACCATCTCCACAGATCCAGGTCTGGCAGAGAAATGGTTAAACCCAGGAGGTACTAAATGGAAAATATTATGACCCTGATCTCAGTCCTGGATCTTTGGATGCTATTAAACAGCCATGTAATTGAGTTACCCTTCAGCAGTCAGTTGTCAAATGCAAAGGGTTCAAATAAGCATCTCTGCATCTTGAGCAGACTACCTCCAATATATCATCTTAATAACGGTCCGGAAAACTGCAGAAATGCTTTGCACAACACAATTCCAACGTAATTTCACAGTGGATGGAATTAAGTCGCACCACATTTTAGCCTTTCCTTGAAAAAACTAACTTAAAAAGGTGCTTAGAGCTATGCTCAGAAAATAATCTGCAGATTACCTTACAATTAGCATTTTGCATGTATTTCTCACTCAAGCTTGAAATTTAGTTTTCTGCAACAAGTCAAGAAACTTGAGCAAAGTGTGCATCAAATCAATGGCTCTTAGGTAGCAATAAACACCTACAATGCAGCAACTAATGAAATGAGCCAACATGACTTGTGAGGCATTATGGTGTCATTGCTTTTACAGAATTTGGGCTAATTTCAGTGTGAAACAACCTTGATAAGCAAAGAGAAATGGGAAACCTTCAAGTTCAGGCCAAACTGATAAGTGGGAGGACTGCATTCAGTCCGTTTCTGACACAATGTGGGCCCTATCTTACACCCGGCGCTAAGCGGTGCTAACCCAAACGCAAGTGCCATTGCTATCTTACACCCGGCGCAGGAGTCATTATAGTGCCTAGCACTCACGTCGTTTAAATACCAAGTGATCTCGCACCCATAGCAAGTGAACTAGGCGGGTTGGTCTTAAAATGAGGTGTGGCCAGGATTATTTTTGGCGTATTGCTATCTTGAGCCATCAGAAAGCGCTTGCGCTAAAACCACCACAAATCTGGTCTCAAGTCATGCCGCAGTTGTTTACATGTTATTTTAACGGCTCATATAAGTGCGTCTACATAGGCGTGTGCACTACGCGCGTACACCCTCCTGTCTGTTACACACAGGGGCGCACACAAGCATCACTAAACATATCAAGGTTACAAGGTTCAGCCCATTTGCACCTTGCGCCGTACTTAGCACTCAAAAAACGTGCCGTCTAACTAGCAAAAGTGGACTTGGACACGCCCTAAATGCACTTGCACCATGCGTTTAGACCAAGCGCTAAGATCATCAAGATAGAGCCCAAAGACATCTTCTACAGTTATTAATAAACAAGGGGCACCTGCTCAGAGAGACAGAGTCCATTTCAGTTTGACAAACAATATGGCTAGCGACCAAAAGGAAGTAAATGACCTGTGAAAAGACCAATGAAACAGAAAATAAACACAGCACAAAAATGTACAACAGTGAGAAACCTGTGCTCTGAAAACAGTGCATTTACAATGTGCATTTGCTATACAAACACATTTCAGTTGTCAAATTCAATGATCTATTATGCTGCTTTGTTTTGGTAGATTTGCTTTCAAATAATAGTGTGATAAGAGTAGCTCTTTTTCCTATCAAATTTTAAGAGGCGTTTTGAATGAGCAGTGGAGCATTATTTCCAAAATGCAGAAACACTCCTACTGAATCTCCACAATAGCTAAGAGTTGCATTTCCATTGAACCACCAGCACTATAATTAGGGAAGACATTCAGACATGTCTGCATTACTGAAATTCACCAACAGATAGGTGGTAGTTATGCAAATTGTGCCACAGCTAATTTGGTAATTAAGAGGAATGGCAATAGAATTACATACATTGCCAAATGCAGCCTTTTTAAATTTGGCAACCTCTATTTGTTTTTGACAAATGACCAAAGGGCGCATTGAGGTGGTGGAAATGTGTTGTGTGGCAAGAGTGGCTGTTTGGTGTTATTCAATACCACAGATTTAGCGATCAAGGAAAACCTATGAATGCAAAAGCCACGAGACAAAAAGCACATTCTAATCTTCAAAACATTTTGAGAATAATGCATTCTCGCACAGTCTCATTGCAGGATATAATTGAACAAATCCTTATGCTGTCATTCAATGCCATGCAACTGAGTTTGAATCTCTTTACGAGAAAATATCAGCATCAGATTTGGGCTATAGATAATGTAATTTAAGGGCACTATAAAGTGCGTTAAGATGACAGACAACAATTACTTGCGTTTAAAAAATAAAAATAAAAAATCAGCACATACATGCTAAATTAAAGTTTGTTCTATATTTTGGTGATTGTAGTTATTACGTCTGAATTTCAATGCAGTTATAATCCTGCAATGTTCACTACTTAATGAGACACTCCAGTTATAATCCTGCAATGTTCACTACTTAATGAGACACTCCAGTTATAATCCTGCAATGTTCACTATTTAATAAGACACTCCAGCTATAATCCTGCAATGTTCACTACTTAATAAAACACTCCAGGTATAATCCTACAATGTTCACTACATAATAAGACACTCCAGTTATAATCCTGAAATGTTCACTACATAATAAAACACTCCAGTTATAATCCTGCAATGTTCACTACTTAATAAGACACTCCAGCTATAATCCTGCAATGTTCACTACTTAATAAGACACTCCAGCTATAATCCTGCAATGTTCACTACTTAATAAGACACTCCAGCTATAATCCTGCAATGTTCACTACTTAATGAGACACTCCAGTTATAATCCTGCAATGTTCACTACTTAATGAGACACTCCAGTTATAATCCTGCAATGTTCACTACTTAATAAGACACTCCAGCTATAATCCTGCAATGTTCACTACTTAATAAGACACTCCAGCTATAATCCTGCAATGTTCACAATTTAATGAGACACTCCAGTTATAATCCTGCAATGTTCACTACTTAATGAGACACTCCAGTTATAATCCTGCAATGTTCACTACATAATAAAACACTCCAGGTATAATCCTACAATGTTCACTACATAATAAGACACTCCAGTTATAATCCTGAAATGTTCACTACATAATAAAACACTCCAGTTATAATCCTGCAATGTTCACTACATAATAAAACACTCCAGTTACAATCCTGCAATGTTCACTACATAATAAAACACTCCAGATATTAATCCTGCAATGTTCACTACTTAATAAAACACTCCAGGTATAATCCTACAATGTTCACTACATAATAAAACACTCCAGTTATAATCCTGAAATGTTCACTACTTAATAAAACACTCCAGTTATAATCCTGCAATGTTCACGACTTAATAAGACACTCCAGTTATAATCCTGCAATGTTCACTACATAATAAAACACTCCAGTTATAATCCTGCAATGTTCACTACTTAATAAAACACTCCAGCTATAATCCTGCAATGTTCACTACTTAATAAGACACTCCAGCTATAATCCTGCAATGTTCACTACTTAATGAGACACTCCAGTTATAATCCTGCAATGTTCACCACTTAATAAAACACTCCAGTTATAATCCTGCAATGTTCACTACTTAATAAGACACTCCAGTTATAATCCTGCAATGTTCACTACATAATAAAACACTCCAGCTATAATCCTGCAATGTTCACTACTTAATAAAACACTCCAGCTATAATCCTGCAATGTTCACTACTTAATAAGACACTCCAGCTATAATCCTGCAATGTTCACTACTTAATGGGACACTCCAGTTATAATCCTGCAATGTTCACTACTTAATGAGACACTCCAGTTATAATCCTGCAATGTTCACTACTTAATAAAACACTCCAGTTATAATCCTGCACTGTTCACTACTTAATAAAACACTCCAGCTATAATCCTGCAATGTTCACTACTTAATAAGACACTCCAGCTATAATCCTGCAATGTTCACTACTTAATGGGACACTCCAGTTATAATCCTGCAATGTTCACTACTTAATAAGACACTCCAGCTATAATCCTGCAATGTTCACTACTTAATGAGACACTCCAGTTATAATCCTGCAATGTTCACTACATAATAAGACACTCCAGTTATAATCCTGCAATGTTCACTACTTAATAAAACACTCCAGTTATAATCATGCAATGTTCACTACATATTAAGACACTCCAGTTATAATCCTACAATGTTCACTACTTAATAAGACACTCCAGTTATAATCCTGCAATGTTCACTACTTAATAAGACACTCCAGTTATAATCCTGCAATGTTCACTACTTAATGAGACACTCCAGTTATAATCCTGCAATGTTCACTACTTAATAAGACACTCCTGTTATAATCCTGAAATGTTCACTACATAATAAGACACTCCAGTTATAATCCTGCAATGTTCACTACTTAATGAGACACTCCAGTTATAATCCTGCAATGTTCACTACTTAATGAGACACTCCAGTTATAATCCTGCAATGTTCACTACTTAATAAGACACTCCTGTTATAATCCTGAAATGTTCACTACATAATAAGACACTCCAGTTATAACCCTGCAATGTTCACTACTTAATAAGACACTCCAGCTATAATCCTGCAATGTTCACTACTTAATAAGACACTCCAGCTATAATCCTGCAATGTTCACGATTTAATAAGACACTCCAGCTATAATCCTGCAATGTTCACTACTTAATGAGACACTCCAGTTATAACCATGCAATGTTCACTACATATTAAGACACTCCAGTTATAATCCTACAATGTTCACTACATAATAAAACACTCCAGATATTAATCCTGCAATGTTCACTACATAATAAAACACTCCAGTTATAATCCTGAAATGTTCACTACATAAAAAAACACTCCAGTTATAATCCTGCAATGTTCACTACTTAATAAGACAGTCCAGCTATGATCCTGCAATGATCACTACTTAATAAAACACTCCTGTTATAATCCTGAAATGTTCACTACATAATAAGACACTCCAGTTATAACCCTGCAATGTTCACTACTTAATAAAACACTCCAGCTATAATCCTGCAATGTTCACTACTTAATAAGACACTCCAGCTATAATCCTGCAATGTTCACGATTTAATAAGACACTCCAGCTATAATCCTGCAATGTTCACTACTTAATGAGACACTCCAGTTATAATCCTGCAATGTTCACTACATAATAAAACACTCCAGTTATAATCCTGCAATGTTCACTACTTAATAAAACACTCCAGTTATAATCCTGCAATGTTCACTACATAATAAGACACTCCAGTTATAATCCTACAATGTTCACTACATAATAAGACACTCCAGTTATAATCCTGCAATGTTCACTACTTAATAAGACACTCCAGCTATAATCCTGCAATGTTCACTACTTAATGAGACACTCCAGTTATAATCCTGCAATGTTCACTACTTAATAAGACACTCCAGCTATAATCCTGCACTGTTCACTACGTAATAAAACACTCCAGCTATAATCCTGCAATGTTCACTACTTAATGAGACACTCCAGTTATAATCCTGTAATGTTCACTACATAATAAAACACTCCAGTTACAATCCTGCAATGTTCACTACATAATAAAACACTCCAGATATTAATCCTGCAATGTTCACTACTTAATAAAACACTCCAGGTATAATCCTACAATGTTCACTACATAATAAAACACTCCAGTTATAATCCTGAAATGTTCACTACATAAAAAAACACTCCAGTTATAATCCTGCAATGTTCACTACATAATAAGACAGTCCAGCTATGATCCTGCAATGATCACTACTTAATAAAACACTCCTGTTATAATCCTGAAATGTTCACTACATAATAAGACACTCCAGTTATAACCCTGCAATGTTCACTACATAATAAAACACTCCAGTTATAATCCTGCAATGTTCACTACTTAATAAAACACTCCAGGTATAATCCTACAATGTTCACTACATAATAAGACACTCCAGTTATAATCCTGAAATGTTCACTACATAATAAAACACTCCAGTTATAATCCTGCAATGTTCACTACTTAATAAAACACTCCAGCTATAATCCTGCAATGTTCACTACTTAATAAGACACTCAAGCTATAATCCTGCAATGTTCACTACTTAATAAAACACTCCAGTTATAACCCTGCAATGTTCACTACTTAATAAAACACTCCAGGTATAATCCTGCAATGTGCAATATATAATAAAACACTCCAGTTATAATCCTGCAATGTTCACTACATAATAAGACCCTCCAGTTATAATCCTGCAATGTTCACTACATAATAAAACACTCCAGCTATAATCCTGCAATGTTCACTACATAATCAGACACTCCAGTTATAACCCTGCAATGTTCACTACTTAATAAGACACTCCAGTTATAATCCTGCAATGTTCACTACTTCATAAGACACTCCAGTTGTTCTTCTATTTTTACTCCCCCCTCCCCCTTAATTTCAATAAGCAAATCCAGCAATCCTTAATTTCCAATAGTGGCATTTACAAGCAGGATGCCAGGCAATCCTCACTTCACATTGGAAATTTCCTAGAGGGGTTAAAAACAGAATAAAAAAAAATAAAAAAATGGGGTGAATTTTGGAAAACTGGAAAGTTCTTTCCAGATGCCTTAAAGAGCAATCTGGTGGTGATTTGAAATGAACATTTGTGCCTCTAAGGACCCTGTGTGCCACCTGCACCCATGCAAGTTCATATATGGCTCAGATGTACTTACTGAACTAATGATTTTATACCCTTAGAAATTCACAATGCTACCCGAGAGAGCTAAAATCACTCAAACAGAGGCTTTTTTTCACTGACAGCAACTGGCAACCTTCGGGCCTTAGCATGTAATTGGGACTTGGTGCGGTGTGGACCTTTACCAACTGAGACAGTTGTCTTGCTTTTCATTGTCCAAAACACTGATGCCATAATTTACTGAACAACCAACAAGGCAGAGTCATGCACCATCTCTTCACAGCATTTGATAAGTATGTACTGTAAGCTCATGTCTAGAGTATATAGTTCATCTAGGCTCCTATCTCTTCCCCGAGACAGGCCCACCAGCAATTATCATCACATTTTTTCCCCACGGTCACAAGCCAAACTTTCTCAGTCTCCAAAAAGCTACAACAAATGGGGATTATGATTTAGATCCCCCCCAAACAACAACCCAGAATAATGGCAAAATGCAATGGGTTAATCTGCGGTTCTCTAGCATTAAATTATTTAGGGGCTTTCCATCAATTCAATTACAGGTGGCCTCTGGCTCTACCTGGCACCCAAATGTTAAATACTGTGACACTGGTAATAAAGGATTAAATTCAAGTCAGTCACAATCTTGTGAGATGAGCACAAAAGTAGGTTTATACTCACATCACTTATCATCTGGTTGCACCTCCTGGTGAATTCCATTGTCGGGTCCTGGACAATGGGCTTACTGAGAGCCTGCAGGAAGACACAAAAGCCACAGCGCTTCAAGAGCACTCTCCAGGCCAAGGTCATGTGAAAGTCGCCGTGAGAAAAGCGGGGAACCTCACCTCAGTTTCGTCTCCACCCGATCGCTCGCCCACCTCTACCTTCGCTGCCTCAGCTTCACCGTCCATTCCAGTGACCGCAAAGTTTTGAAAAACAGGAAAGAGGAAAGGCGGATTCGCGGAGGACGAAGACGGCGGCGCGCTTCTCCTCGGTGGCCGCACCCAAGCGCTGAGTCCCGTGCTCTGGATGCCTCTGGCCTGCCTGACGTCCCTCTGTCAGGAAACTGTTATCAACTTTGGTTACCGGATTTAGACCCTACTTGGGTCTTATCTCAGCGATGCCATGCGGGTGAAGCAAAAGGCAGTTGGAGGGGATTTACAGATGATGTCGCACACAGAAAGGAATCCCACAAAGCAGATCTGTCCCCTTTTTATTCTCATTTTGCACTTTAAACTTTCAGGTAACTTTTCGTGTTCTGGACAATATTATTCATTGTTGTCTGGAAAGACACACCACCTAGCAGTAAAAAAGCTTAATTTCTTAATTTGTCATTTGCTGGAGAAGAACTGAATGACAAGGTCAAATGATAAGGACTTGCAACAGTTATATGGAAAAATAAGTCAACCATGACACTGTCCTACTTCAAGACAAAGACTGATTGAAGTTCCTTCTATAAAATCTGCAACAAGGCATCTCAGAATTTAGATTTTGTCACTTTGTAACTGAAGATTTCAGAAGATCATGTTTTCCCATGAAACGGCTCTTGAGAGAAACAGTCAGAATAAAACTTGTGGGAGTCAGTCAAAGAAACGTGTGGCCACAAGCAGTCAAAGTGACACGTGCAGCAGAATCCTTTGTGCTAAACTTGTGGATCGGTAATTTCACTGTTGAACTCTCAAAATTTAAAACATTAAGTTCAAAATTCACTTTGAAGCACTCCAGTATTATTCTCTCCGACCTCTCTAGACAATGGTATAGATGCAACCTAGTGGACAGCTGACATTCTACTGAGGAATGCAGTGTGAACTCCACCCATAGTTATATATGAAACAAAAGAGTAGCATTTTCCCACTTCACTCTAGACCAAAGGCAAACCTCATTGATGACATGGCTTTCGCAGTGTTCCAGGGATAATTGCATTAGTACGTGAGTTCAAACATCAGGAATATATATTGCACTAATATGTTGCCACCAGGGCATGTTCCTAGGGGCTTCAGGCACGGTAAGTCAGTCTGGCGTCTTAAATAAGATGACCACATACTCCCCTCAGGCAGAAGAAAAGGGACGTGGGACAAGCCAGTTATTGATTCTCTTTTATTAGTTAACAGCCCAGTTAATGGTCAGTCATTTAAGCAGTGACATTAAATCTGAGAGCCACAGAAAACTCTCTTACTCTATCTTCCTCTGGGGAGAGATAAGGAACCAAAGACCACATATAACGATTCATTTATAGACAGTAAATGAGATATATTGTAGATTAGAACCACTAATGAGCCACTATTTCCGCATTGTGTATTCACATCAGAATCATGCGCTGAATGGCTGCTGATGGATTCCTACTCTGATAATGTAACAAAAAAAAATATTTTGTGGGCTGATAATGGGACAAGATGGTGAGTTTGGTACCTTACCCAGAATGCAATTGGATGTACTCCCTTATCACGTTTGTACTTTATGAAAGCAGAATTAAGTCATAAATTGTATATTGCTACTAAAGGTAATTTACTTTGGAAATGAATGTTGTGGTGGAAGAAAACTTTAACAGACTTAAACACATCTTTGCCCCAGAGTCTGAGTCCATCCTTCACAGTCACTCACTCTAGACACCCTGATCAGCAGACCTCTCACAAGACAACACAAGTGGCTTTAAAACACTGACGGAATGGATTGAAGAGTTTCAGCCAATCCGGTGAATGCGACCAAGCTGAGGGGAGCTTTGGCCATAGTTCCTCCCATGCTACAGCAGAGTGTAGTCCAGGGAGAGGGCACTAACACGTACAGGTCAATACAAGCTAGGCACGCATACCGCACCTGCTTCTCATGTAAGAGGTAACTTGCTACACAACTGGCTACACAACTGACAAAAAGAGAGTGTGAATGCATTTTCCCCAATCATCGTGCCATGTTAGCCTTAGCCTGTTCTCCAACTCGTGTCAAGTGGGTGAGCTTCATTCCTACAAGCCAAATTGCTCTCTGTGGTATCAAGGTAGCAGGAATGCTACTGTGCTTATCTGAACAGCTCTGAGCTGGACAGCCCCAGACACAGTCAATGCCACTTTTCACAGTCACATGACTGTGTGAAAGGCTGGCAGAGACGTTTCAACCAAGGCCTTCAGCAAATATTCAAATGCAAGCATAAATGTCTGGACACCCCCTAAATGCACACTGTTACTTTGAAGAAATGGTGCGTCATTGCCATGTTATTCTTCAGTATCAATGCGCTTATCTGGAAACCAGCTTTACTGCGTTCTATTCAGCTGGATAAGGTCAGCAGCAGTGAATGTATTAACGGTAACAGAACATGCATTCTGTTTGGTGAGGTGAAATGGTGCAGACGTGGCATGTCACAGTCCACAATTGGCTTAATGTCAACACTTCCCCTCTTTGGATATCGTGTGATAACTACACCGCATCTGAAAGACACTGAAGTTATTGTGCGGCTGAGTCATTTTACAGTCTCTCAACGGCAGATGGCCCCTTCTCCTGTTACTAGAGAGGAGAATCAGTAGAGAAAACCAAGGACACTGGGGCAAACTCATGCGGTATATTTGAGACACAGAAGAAGGAAAGGGGTGTCTGAAAGATAGACTTGCGCACAGAACCGATTAGCAAGTTGGTCTTAGCAGGGTGGGCTAAAGTTTAACTATATTATTTTTCATTTGACTGGTGGACGACTTTGTGCCAAATATGCACAGAATAACCTACATGTCAAAGTTAACTCCGGGGAAAGTTCAAAATATATCGTATATGGCAACAGTATGTCCAATGAAACACTTTCTCTGGGTTTGCTTTACCTTACCCCGGGTGCATTTTAAATTGCTCAGATTATACACACTATCCCAGCTAATATCTGCCGTGTTCCTGCACTGTCCCAGATGGAAAATCAACATATTTCCAGTCGCAGATTCAGAGCTCAAACCCATGCCCATATTCATAAAGCATCCTGGTATAAGAATGTTGATAAAGGATCAGTTTTTGCCTTTTAGCTCATCATGGATTAGGTTGGAATATGGATGAGGGAACATGATCTGAGATCAGTACTACTCTTTAGACGGTTTATGAATACGGGCCCTGTTCTCTCTATTAAAGGTCCCTGGGCCCCGGCACCTCTTTTGATCCAGGCAAAGGTCTAAAGATGCCTTTGCTAATTTGTTTGTCCCACATAGAATATGTAAATAGGCAGGCACTCTTTGCCCAGCGGAGTGGCCTAAAATTGTGCACAGCAGCTTTCTCTGAGAGGAACAGAATACAAATGAAAGTTCAAGCGCAATCAGTCACAGGCAAGCAGATCAAAGGCTCACGCCATTTAAAATCTCTTTTCATTAATGGGACAATGACTGAGGGCGCTTCTGACTCTCAAAGTAACTCACCATAGTGAAGCAGATGAGGGCAAACTTTACGCATGAGCTTCCTCTGTAATGAAGGTCAATAATCAGCTTAAATTTAGTTTAATAATTTATTTTATATAAAGAAAATAAATAAATTAATATGGTGGTGATGATGATGACGATTATTATTATTAATATTATTATTATTATTATTATTAGAATTATTCATCACAGATCTGAAACCCCTTTCAAATATAAGGGTAATGTAAGTCCTAAATTTGTATTAAGTCACATAACCAGAATTATGTCCCACAGACATAGGGTTCATTCCAATCGATTTTATCCGTCCTCGTCTCCTCGGTCCTCGCCTGACCCGGAAATCGATCGAGGTCCGACATTTTTAAGGACATTCCAAACCACTAAATGCTCCTCAGAAGAGTGAGGAGCGAAGAACAAGGAGGCTCCCTGAGGATGCTTCAGCGAGGAAACACAAGTGTAGCCTTTGCGGAAGCCTTTTCTCGGAATGCGTGACGTGTATAAATTATCCACCAGTCCACATTTGCCACGTCGTGGGTACACTGCTACACAAATGCAATTCTACCGTTCTTTTACTATAAAGAGCTTCAATCCATAATGACACTCATTATTTATGACTGTCATGAAAAAAGGGGCTAAAATGCATTATAGTTAAATGCATAAGCATAATATGACACTGACGCTTGGCTGAGCAAGGACATTCCATTTTCCTAATGCATGTTGCCTCAATTCCTCTGTCCTCATATCTCATCCTTGCATCCTTTCCTCATGTCCTCCGTTGGGTGGAAATAAAGAGCGAGGAAAGGATGCGAGGAGTGAAATAAGCAATTGGAATGAACCCATATTTTGAGGACATCATTCCCCTCTCAGCTACTGACATCCCTTTGTGGCGAGGCCATATCTGGACAGCTGAGGAAAGGGCCTTCTCAAAGAGCAGTGGACACACCTCTGCCCTGGCGTTGAGCCACAATGTCCGATAGTGCAGAGGAAGTAAAGCAAGGCTGGTGTCCAGAGCCAAACAGGAAGTGCACGGCCTGTCCACCCTCAGTATGTTGTCACTGTTGTGAAGAGTACTGCCCGGAGCAGACATGCATGGCCGCAACTGCCTGCTGCAGCCATAATTTTACCCTGCGGCGAAAAAAAAGGTCAATACATTACATGCCTCCACACACACAGTGTCAGGCTGATATCACAGGGATTGCATGTAAAATTCACTTGCCTAAAAATGCATTGCCTATTATGAACTGCAAAGGAAATGATGTACAATTTCTCAGTTGTCACTGTGCCACCTCAGCCCTGCTAACGGCTTCAGCTGTGGGTGTTCTCTGAGAAAACACTTTGTGTTGCAATGATCCTGCTCAGTTGAGTTGATGAGTCCACAACAAAATATGGGGCAGGGCAGTCGTTCGCATGTGAGCTGTGGCACATCAAATCAATGTGATATGCTTGGAGCGTAGAGCTTAAATGAAGGGACTGAATATTTTCTGATAAAGGGGGAAAAGAAAGCTGAAAATACAGTTTGTATTAGCATTCATTTGTTCCTTTCTTGAAGAATAAACTGACTGTATTGGCTCAGCAGACTTGCAAAGACAAAAGGAAAATCAACTCCCATAATCTATTCTGCTTTGTAAACACCTACAAAATGTCTCCAGTGCCACCTCTCGATTTCTGGGCCAAAACTGACCAAATCATAATCAAACCAAGGCATGGTCCAGAGGTCTACTGCTCCCCCTGTCAAAAGACAACAAAAAGGACCAATCTTCACAAAAACTCAGAATGCAAAGTACGTGCCCCTCAAAACTGCTGATAGTGTGGGAGACTAATTATTAGGCTTGGAGGCCAGCCTTTACTCTGTTATCGAGGATGAGACATTCAGAAAATAGTGCACTATAGTTTATGTGTAAACAGTGCAGTGCATTACATTGAGTGTAATGGGAAACTGAAGTATTTAAATGCTCACTGCCCTGTCTAGTGGAAAGCACATGGGGAGAGGTGGGAGTTGGGGAGAGAGTTGAATTGTAGCCGAAATAATCACAGGTTTAAAGTCTGCATGAAATAATGTTGTATCACTGTTAAAGGGTAATTCCACCCAAAAACAACATTAATCTTATTTGACAGATCAAGGCGCAACTAATTAAGTCTCTCTTTGTGGCTGACCAAAAAAATATTTTGTACTGAGATATTTTAATATAAAGTTCAGATTTTGGTAGAGGTATATGTTATGTTCTGAGATTTTGATGTTCTGTCTGTTTTGTATTTTTTACTTGTTTATTTCTTCAGATTATTTGTGGTTTCACTGCTCTGTGTTTTGTATTACTGTCACTCCCTGTCTTTGTCACACTTTTCAGGAGTCTGTGGGGATTTCGTTTTTCTCTGTATTTCCTCAGTCATGCGCTTCCTTCATTACTAATTACTTAATTGTAAATAATATTAATTAACTAACAACCACTAACATCTTAGAATTAGGGTCTACTAATCTACTAATGACTAACTTGTATATAATACTAATCTACTAACGCCATAGAATCAGGGTTTTCTACTAATCTACTAATTTACTAACGTCATCTTCTTTCCTCACTGCAGCTGTCTCTCTTTTGGCCTGTTCTATCACTAATTATCTTTCTTTGGTTTCTCTATTAACTACAGCTGACTCTCGTTTCCGCTTTCCATTCTCTAATTGCATGCACTTGCCTAACTACCCAGTTCATGTTCAAGTCTGTGTTATGTATGAATCCGGTCCGTGTATTACGTGTTCCCTTATCTGCTCTCCTCATTGTTTTATTACGTCTGTCATTTGCCCTTCCCGGTTCCTCACACCTGATCCTCATTGCTTCTTGTCTCCCTCAGTGTATTTATACTTTGTGCTTTCAGTCCTTTGTTGCGAGTTCCTCACCATTGTTAGCTACATAGTTTTTTTTTGTCTTCGAGTATTTTTTCAGAGTATCTGTTTTGTAAGATGTTTTGGCAAACTAAACCAAACAGGACTCGAGTGCTATCGGTTACAGAGTGGAGTGGCCTCCGATATTCCCTGATCTTCCTATGCCTTATTGAATCACCCGTTAAGGAAACAGCTAACGTTACATTATGATCTATGATCATGAAAAGTAGAGTAACGTTAGTGAGCTGAGCATAATTGAACGGTTTCGCTTTGAGCATTCTATTACAGAAGCAACTAATTTTCTAGGATAGTGTCGTTAGGATTTCTTGGCATAAAACAAACAGTTTTTTTGTTTGCCATGCAGTAGGCTATAGTAGCTAACCCTGCATTCATTTATGGCAGGAGGTCGGATATCGGAGGTTCCTTTTTATTACCGACGTTCGAGTTGCACAACTGGGAATGTTTTAGCTTTGGTAGCAAACATTGCTAAAACAGCTAACAACTACAACAATGATCTTTTAACTTTTAATATGTTTATCATTCTATAGCAGCATGTTGGCTGATACAAAAGCATTTCATACTGAAAAGCAGGAGGTTGTGGTTGATTGCCCGATCCCTGAGCGGGGTGAGAAATTAGCCTAAATGTTACAGACTTCTGGCTAGGCTGGCTAATGTTTTCACGATACCAAAAGTAGATAAATGAAGGGCTGTGTTTTCCTAAATTAATGGCCATATTTCCCCATTTTTCTGGAGACTGAGCTAATGGTGGTGGTATTTTTTTTCAGTAGAACTGTTTGAACAATTGTGGCTAACTTGCCAGCAAGTTACGTGGCCTATCTAGTCTTGAAGAGACGCTGCACGCAGCTAGTGTTGCCAACCGTCCCTTGAAATAAGGGACCGTCCCTTATTTGGAAAATAAAAGACCCGTCCCTTAACGAACTGATAAGGGACGCAGTTTGTCCCTTATTTTGGGGACTCAATGAATGACAGCGATTTATATGAGAAATTACGGTAATCTTGTCTATGTGCGAGAATGCACTCAGCTCATTGGTCATGACTCGAATTGCTGTCAGTGTTGCTAGGATATATAGGCCCTTGTGCCTCATTTTACTTTAAATTGAAGTTCGACATAGTGTTTAAGAACTGTTATTTTGCACTGACAAAATACATTTTTGAATGATAATGTTTCCCACGTATTCCTCAAAAATACAAAACTGATCAAATTCAGGTTTGTGTGTCTTAGTACATGGGCTTATTACAGATGCATGTCTGGTATATGGATAGGACTTGTTACAACCAAGTAGGCCTATATTATATGTTAAAGTGTAGTAATAATGCAGGTGTAAAAAAAGGTTAAAAAATTGACCTGTGCCACGAGGGCCGCTAAGGTGTCCCTTCTTTCAATTTCTGATAGTTGGCAACCCTACACGCAGCAGGACGAGCAGTAAAATACCCAGCCCAGCCCTCCACTCTGGTAAAGTCATTCAGTGGGCGTGGCAAACTGTTGTCTGAACTGTCAGCGCCTTGGCCGTTGTAGAATAGTAAAGCAAGTACCTGGTACATGCGCAGTAGTTTGGGGCTATATCTCTGCTCTCTCTACAGGTAGAAAGTTGGCGGAGAGCTCATTTTAATCAGGAGAAGAGCCACTTTTCTACAAACCAAACATAATTTTGGGGTGGAATTCCCCTTTAACAAAATAACTTGTATTTGTTAAACCCCAAATCTCAGGAAGAATACAATACAAATAGACATCAGCATATTCACTCTGAAACAAAGCAAAATGGTGGATTTACAAAATATACTTTTTTTGAAAATATACTATATTTTGACTTTGAATCATCATCTTCCAGTGGTACAAGGATGCTAAGTGAAAAGCCTGCAAACATTGACATATTTAAATGATTTCTGAACAATGAAATTTGAGACTGGCCCAAAGATGGTTGTCAAGATTCAGGATTTATCACTGAGATTTAAGGCTACTTTGGGAGTGATGCCCCCACATAATAGAACACATAAGGTGGCCTGAGCCAAAGGATTTGTATTAGCCTTAGTGGAGGCTGCCTAAATAGGGTGGCCATCTGCCAAGTTTGTCTACTGGTCCATCTCAATTAGAGCAAAAAACACCCACAAATAATCATAGTGTCAACTGGGGAAATGCTGAAATATAATGACAAAAGTAGCCCCACAGAAATATATTCTGTCTCTTCTGCACAGTTTCAAGAACATGCGCTGATCAGTATCCGTGCATTTCCACACACCTCTTCTGGTGTGTGGAAATGCTCTGCGTGACCACGTCTGTGCTCACAAATATAATACGATCCACACTGGGAATGGCTGTCACTCAGAACATAAAATCTGAACGTGTCATCGCAATGCACCAATTTTCAGAATTGGAATTATTTATTGATTGTAATTGTTACTAGCGTTATCGTCACTTTATTTTGCTAATAGGTTACTCTCTTTTAAAGCTATAAGGACAGTTTAAATTATAAAAAGATAATCAGAGCAGCGTAACTCTGTATGTTATTACAATGTTATTTTTTTACCCATGCATTTGTACACATCCTTTTCAGTGACCTACTATCCTTGGTGTCTATAGTACCTGGTTTATATGGTTCTGGCCCTTCTGATCGGTTGATCGGTCAGTTCATAACTCTGTTTCCTATCTCTCAGGTCCTATACTGTATATGTTTATTAATTTTTTATTACCAGTCTAAGTTTGTCACAAGGTACAGGTGTCGAGAAGTAGTTTACACACTGAGCATCGCATCCAGGTTTGTCGGATGGCAAAAACACAAGCGTTCGCATCCCTGACGAGGCGTCACTTCAGCTGAATCCTAGCTTCCGCTGACAGTGCAGGGAGGAGGCAGGAACTCCCCACGGCTCCTTGTTATCCTGTTTTCCCAGAGTTAATTATCTCCTTGTCAGCTTTGTCAAGTGGAGGTTTAACTAATAAAATAATGAGCTCCTGTTTTTAAAATGCCAACCCCCCCTCCCCCACCTCACCACCCTCTGAATTAATTAACATTTGAAGATGTAATATTCTCCCTTCCAGAATTACATGGCAGAATAATGCGATTTCACGGTCAAGTGATGCTAGCAGCGAGATTGGGCGCTTACCTAAGACAGCTGTGGGGCGCCCGTAGCATTCCTATCCATCACATCTGGAGTATGTCACAGAGTAGGCATGTCCAGTCGCCTGGGCACACTAGAAAACTCAAGAAGAGCAACGTACACATTAGTGCGGTGTTTAAGACAGACCCGTGAACATTTGTGTTTGTGGTTCACCTGATATTTCTCACCTTGGCATGGGCGGGGAGGTTGCTCCGTGATACTCCATGTACCAGCCCAAAAAAAATCAGGGCCTTTCGAGACAGTTGTACTGCTCATTGCAGAACAGTTACATGACCCCTTCAAAAAAGTGCACCTCAAGGGTTTTAAATACATTTGAACTGTATTTGTTCCTTATGTTAAATAAACAACTTCAAATGACTTGAAATGCTAAATATTGACTGCTTATGTGTAAAAGAAGGAAACTGAGGTACTGAGACACAAGAAGTGAAAAACTGTACAGAGTACTACAGACTGTATGTGCACAGAAGAGACCAGTGCAAACAGGGAGATACTGTATACTGTGAGTGTACAATTTTGTGCTTCTGCTGACCAAATGCACCTCCTGAAACACACACACACATACACACACACACACACAAACACAAACTCATTTAATTTGTCCACTTCCCGGCATCTTCATCCCACTCTCAAGGCACATACGCTCATGTTTATCTAAACCCCCACCAACATTACGTAACATACTAATGAGGATGAGCTGGCCTCAGTGGCCTGTGGGTGGGACAGAGAGCGGGGATGTAGGGCCATGAAGAGGCCAAGGCACCAAGGAGTGAATAACTGGGGCGGTAGGGATGGGGGGGTGAGACCAGCGTACATTGCTGATCTGCTCTTGGGTCTTCCTTAGCCTCTGCATCTCCGGCGTGTCTGACACAATGCTGAAGCCTCTGCCCTTGCTCTCCTCAAAGTCTTTTTTGTATCTGACCTGAAAAGCAAGAAAGAACGACATCATACAAGATCTAGCAAAACACAACATGTTTATCTTTTGAAAAAGCAGTACTGCGATATTATTTATTCTCCCATTTCACCAAGCAGCAGAGAAAAATGTATTATGGATTCAAGTGATTCATAGATTCACATTCTATATAATGTTCATATGTGACAAATGTGTGGAGTTTATCATTGGGCGTTAAGCCGGATACCATGGCTTAACTTTTAAAGCCTTAACACTGTGATTAGACGCACAGCTCCACAGAGCACATTTCAGTTCCTTTTCAGCATTGTGACATTTATGCAGAGTGACATATGTTTTGATAGACATATAAACATATATGTCTGCCAGCCCCACATGATGGTGCACAATTGGCTTTAGCATTTAGGGATCGCAATTTGTGAAATATACATGTGTCATCACACACCTATGACCCCTCTAGTCAATCGGGCACCTAAGTGTCCGATGACTCAGTGTCTGTGTGAGCTTAAATGATGGACTGCAGAGTGAGAAGACACGTTACGGAAGAGAGATCATGATTGTCTGCAGCAATGAGAGAGGTATAATGAATATATATTTCAGAAAATGTATATGTCTAGCTCAGAGTTGGCACTTCTCAAAATGAGGGACTATTTTTGTCCTTCAGCCATACCTTCCTTTCGGACACTGCAATTGCTCAAGCTGTTTACTTATGACTCATCTATTTACTGTGGAAAATTACCTTTGTAAAGACATGGGTGGTTATATACACACTAGCAGGCCAATAAAACAGCAGGGTACTAGACCAGACTGTTTACGAGCTTCATCTTGCCACAGTCCAAGACAATAAACTGCATAAAATGCACCATTTCTACATGCTAAAAGTGTTGCATCGTGTTTCAATATTAAAAAGTAGTAGGCTAGGCTATAAATAAACATTCAGCGTGTTTTCCTTGTTTAGCCTACTGTAGGCTACTGTGTAGCTACAATACCAAATGTACTTTCATTTTACAAAATCTCTTATATAGCCTAAATATATTTAAGAAACCAAATATACTACCTGCATGAAGTTACAACTGGAGAGTTTATCTTATTCCGTTTCGCCAATGTCCAGAAGGCCTACAGTTGACATTTCCACAGCGAGTAGCCTACCTATCGCAACTGGCGGCTGTAATACTTTGATATTGTAAAAACTCACAGACTTTTAAAATAAATATGGCTAAACGAGTTATCATAGAATTTATCAGGGGATACGTGCATTTTTTTGAATACGCGGATTTTAAACACGAATGTGCAGACTCAACCATGTTATGACCCTCAGTTACCAATGTTTCAACTTTGTTTAGGAGAATCATGTTTTTTTTGTTAGTTTGGTATTTCAAATACTACAATATCAATGATGCTCAACGGAAATTCCAAGTGCCTACTCCGCAGAAGAAAAAAAGGCTAATTTTGGACAACAGTAGAAGAAAAGAATGGCATTTTCTGTCATTAAAAAGGACTACTTTATAACACTAGAGCAGAGTATTACATTTGATTGTAACTTGTCATCGCATAGACTGATAAAATATGATCTATCTTTAAAACCAAATGAATGACGGACATGTTTGAACATGGGAAAGTTTTGTTTGGAACTCGAACAATTACGGTGAGTCAAAGTTATTTCTTATGTGTATATTTAACAAAATTTCACATATTTAAACGACAATTTGCATTTAGAAATTTAGGTGAATGGTAGATTTGATATTCAGGATTGCAATTCTGGTATTAACTCTTTTGACTGGATAGAGATTTTATTACATCCTTTGCCTCTCCTGTTAAATAGAGACATGCGAGACATGTATTCGAAGCCCGTGCCGGGTAACATATATGCTTCTTTTATGATTTAGAGCAGTGCACAATTTAGCCATTTTGGATAGATTTGGAGACACTAAGGGACAACATTTTGCATCATAAATCTTAGTAGTTCTGCATATCACCCTCAAATTGTGCACACTTGTGGACAAGGAGTGTATAATCCAGGAAATGTATAGTTTTACCTGTTTTACATATGTAGCTCCCAGTATTTCATTGCAAACTAAAGAAAAACTGCTTGTTTTGCATTTCTGCCAAGATTTATTTGCATTTGTGGCACTTATTTTACATAAATTATGAAAATTATTAAGTTAGTATTCAAAATGGCACAACTGTCTTGCTTCATTTAATTGTTTGCTCAGGCTAGTGGCGTAGACCCTGGGGTCTACATCAGAAACATCCTAATGTAGTACCATGTCAGAAAGCGTGTTATCATGGAAAACTGCATATCGTCTTAATCAGTGCTAGTTGGGCTATTATCAGGCAAAATATGAAGTGTCTATGTGCCTCCGTTCTTCCGTATTTCATAAAAGTATCTCTATTTCTCTACAGTGTGATCTACATCAGAGTGAATCGGGTTGATGATACTGGACATTTAAATGTATATAGGAGTTGGTTACAGTTCTTCTTTCACCACCAACAAAATGCATACTGCCACAGCAACAATAAATAAACAAACAAGGTCCTGAATATAGGTGAATTAAACTGCTATTTTGCCTGCTCACTTAGAGTGAATTTTTGTTGTCATCACATAATTTCCTTCTGCTACGAAAATCTTTCATAAAGTATGGAATAAAGTCATAACCTTACCTACATTATTAAAGCTAGATACGTCCTTTCTAAGATTATGTACTTATTTTCTGCCTATATGTGGTGTACAGTGTAAGTTTCAACATGGGCGAAATCTTAAAAATACATCTGCATAACAGTAAACAATTCATATTGGCAGTAGTAATATCTTGAAACTAATTGTAATTGATTGACAGCTGTGTTATCCAAAAAAACTCCAAAGAGGTACAAAATGGATCATTGCACAGCAATTGTCAGAGCATATGTCACTAGCATATATCAGAACAATGTTATCAACAATTGTCTGCGACTCCGTGATTTTGTGCACGAAAACGCTTTATACACATCGTGTAGCATAGAAATCTTTTTGTTAATACAAGGACATTGAAATCCATGACTCATCATCTGAACCAGAAAGCATGGATTCCATTGCTAAGTGTTGCCATGTGTACAAAGTGTGTGTTTGCATGTGCGTGTATGGTGTTGTATTGATAGTAGTAGATCTAACTAGCCATAGAAATGCTAGCTAGGTTGTTTATGATGTCACAAAGTTGTACAGTAGTGGTGATGTGTTCAAAATTAAAAGACCTGTAGTCTGTCTTATTCAGGTTTAGCTTTGTTTATACCTAGTTAGCTACCTACCTATTTGGTATTATTGTTTATGATGTCACAGAGTTTTACATTAGTGGTGCTATAGCCAATTATGTATTGGCTATAAGCTAAACCTGCATAAGGCTCAATGATAAAGTATGGGGAGTCTGTCGAAAAAAGTCCCTGCCTGAGGTAACTTGGATTTTTATACCATAAGTAATGACAATGGTAGGGACCTTTCATTTTATTACGACTGAACTGTCACGTTAATAGGAATTTATACTCCATCCTAGTAAATGCTTCCATGTGTGGCCTAGCCATTCATTATGTTGGGTGCACCAGCAGATCTAATGGGACATAAACAAATGACATGCTGGCTAGTTGTCCCATATAGTATCCATGGGCTGGCATATGTTTATATAGTAGATAGTTGTCACAATTCATATGACCCTGTAAACTGTGTGCATGTTCTAATACGTTGTTAGTCTGTCTGGTTGGTAATAAATTACCTTTTATGACAGAAGGGGCTGTGTTGGACATTTTTGGCACTGGGAACTAAACTGAGACTAAGAAATTGATTATCTAAGGGTCATTCCCCTCTAATTGCTTCTTCATAATAATGTACTAATGTGCTTTAAATTGACAAGATTGACAAAATTTACATGTTTGGGTAGGTTTCGATAGGTGTGCATAGGTTTTCATAGATTTCGGTAGGTTTTACGACACCGATATCCATTCCACTAATCTTTTGCAAAATTTAGAAATTCTTAAATTATATGGATGCAAATATATTTTCACTGAGTCAAAAAAGTTTATCCGTTGAACAATTTTGAGTATCTCCTGAATTACTGTGATGCAAAATTATCGATTTTGAATAGATTGTTTCACACCAAGGTACACTGTAATACATATCCATTTAATATTTTGTACACAAGCAGGCAGGACATTTTTGAACCAAATGTTTTTAAGTTTTACCTTATTCTTATAATTGATTCTCAGGTGTTCACTGTAAACTAGAATGGTGGAATGTTTTTCATCAGGGGTTGTGTATTCACTGCCCATAATTGACAAATGAATGATGAAAATAAGAACGAAACTTTATAACTCCAGATATCAATGTTACACAAACACCAATAATGGCTTAAATTAAAAGACCCTGGTACCATTTATTATCATGCCTTAAATTAAATTATTTTCATAACTCAGATGTAAATTATGGGCAGTGCATGAATGCACAACCAGTGCCACCACTGTAGTTTACAGTGAGCACCTGAGAGTCAAATATGTGAATAAGGTTAAACTTTACATTGTCTGGTTTGCAAACCTCCTGTCTGCATGTGTACAATATACAGTGGGAGCAATAATTATTTGATCCCTTACTGATTTTGGAGGTTTGCCCACTTACAAAGAATGGAACTGTGTAGAATTTTAATCATAGGTACATTTTACCATTGAGAGACATAATATCACAAAATAATCCACAATAACAACATCATATAAATTTTATACATTTATTATCGTATTTTCGCATGAAATAAGTATTTGATCCCATACCAATCAGCAATAATTCTGGCTCCCACAGACCAGTTAGTTTTCCATTAAGAAGCACTCCTAATCTCAACTCATTACCCAAAACACCTGTGTCAACTCGTTACATCGTGTTACATGTAGCTGTATAAAAGACACCTGTCCACACAATCAATCAGATTCCAACGTTTCCACCATGGGCAAGACAAAGGAGCTGTCTAAGGACATCAGAGACAAAATTGTAGACCTGCACAAGGCTGGGATGGGTTACAAGAAAATAAGCAAGCAGCTTCGTGAGAAGTTAACAACTATTGGAGCAATTATTAGAAAATGGAAGAAACACAAAGTCACCGCCAATCTCCCTCGGTCTGGGGCTCCACGCAAGATCTCGCCTCGTGGGATATCAATGATCATGAGAAAAGTCAGGGATCAGCCCAGTACTACACAGGAGGAGCTTGTTCATGACCTGAAGGCAGTTGGGACCACAGTCACGAAGAGAACCATCAGTAACACACTACACCGTGAAGGATTAAAATCCTGCTGCGCGCGCAAGGTTCCTCTACTGAAGAAGGCACATGTACAGGCCCGTCTGAAGTTTGCCAAAGAACACCTGGATGATCCAGAGGAGGCTTGGGAGAAGGTGATGTGGTCAGATGAGACCAAAATAGAGCCATTTGGCATCAACTCGACTCGCCGTGTTTGGAGGAAGAGAAATGCTGAGTACAACCCAAAGAACACCATCCCCACTGTGAAGCATGGAGGTGGAAACCTTATGCTTTGGGGGTGTTTCTCAGCTAAGGGGACAGGACGACTTCACCGTATCAAGGGGAGGATGAATGGGGCCATGTACCGGGAAATTTTGGGCGACAACCTCCTTCCCTCAGTGAGAGCACTGAAAATGGGTCGTGGATGGGTCTTCCAACATGACAATGACCCAAAACATACAGCCAAGGCAACAAAGCAGTGGCTCAAAAAGAAGCATATTAAGGTCCTGGAGTGGCCTAGCCAGTCTCCAGACCTAAATTCCATCGAAAATCTGTGGAGGGAGCTGAAGCTTCGAGTTGCCAAGTGACAGCCTTGGAACCTTAAGGATTCGGAGAGGATCTGCAAAGAGGAGTGGACCAAAATCCCTCCCAAGATCTGTGCAAACCTGGTGAAAAACTACAACAAACGTCTGACCTCTGTGCTTGCCAACAAAGGTTTCTCCACCAAGTATTAAGTCCTATTGTTCTATGGATCAAATACTTATTTCATGCGAAAATATGATAATAAATTTATAAAATTTATATGATGTTGTTATTGTGGATTATTTTGTGATATTCTGTCTCTCAATGTTAAAATGTACCTATGATTAAAATTCTACACAGTTCCATTCTTTGTAAGTGGGCAAACCTCCAAAATCAGTAAGGGATCAAATAATTATTGCTCCCACTATATATGAAAGTGATATGTATTACTGCTCAAATCCTATGAGGCAATTTGAAAGGGTGTACCTTGGTGTCCACAAATCTACCCAAAATGTATAATTGTGCATCACAGTAATTCAGGAGATAATCCACATTTTTCAACAGATAAACTCTTTTGACTTGTTAGAAATATATTTGCATCTATATCATTAGATAATTTCCAACTTTTTCAAAAGATTAGGGGAATGGTTATATTTACAGCGTCATATGAATTATTACAACTATTACAATTATCTCCTATAAAAACATATGCCAGCCCATGGATTACTATACGGGACAACTAGCTGCCGTGTCATCCATTTATGTCCCTATATTAGCTATGCTGTTTCACCCAACGTAATGAATGGCTAGGCCACACATGAAAGCTTCTACTATAGTGTAGTATAAATTCCCAGTAAAGTTACAGTCTAGCCATAATAGATTGACAGCTCACCACCATTGTCATTACTTTAATCCAAGTCACCTCAGGCAAGGACTGTTTTCCCACATTCTCCCCATACTTTATCATTGAGCCTTATGTAGGCTTAGCTTATAGCCAATACATAATTGGCTATAGCACCATCTGTGACAATAATAACCCAACCTAGCTAGCTTTTTTGTGGCTAGCTAGCTATTCTATTATGAATACAACACCATATAACACACACACACACACACACACCTTGTACACAAGGCAACACTTAGCTATAGAATCCATGCTGTCTGCTTCAGATGAAAAGTCATGGATGTAAATCTCCTCATTTGAATAGAGAATGACTACTAAAAATATTTTTGTCACTTCCCCATTTTACAGACGATTTCTCACCGGAGTTCAGGTATGAGCTCTCTTGTGACCACAGAGACACAGGCGCTTAATGGCACGTGTTGTTTTGAAATACACTCGTGACACGCACAGCTCTGACAATCGCTCACAACTGTCTTATGATCTATATTATACCTCTTTGGAAAGCATAGAATGCATTCTTTTTGGATATTAAGGCTCTCAATAAATTACAATTAGTTCCAAGACATTACTACTCCCAATTGGAATTGTGTAATGTTCTGCAGACAAATATTTGAGATTTCGCCCATGTTGAAACGTACACTGTCCACCATATATAGGCAGAAAAGGCAGAAAAGAACTACATAATGAGTCTCTACTTTATGAGAGATTTTCATATCAGAAGGAAATTATGTGATGATGACAGAAATTCACTCTGAGCAGGCGAAATAACAGTTTAATTTATCTGTATCCAGGACCTAATGTGTTTTTAATGTGTTGCTGTGATAGTATAAAATGTTTTGGTGGTTAAAGAAGAACTGTAACCAATTCCTAAATATATTTAAATGTCCAATATCTTCAACCCGATTTGCTCTTATGTAGATCACACTGTAGAGTGGTCGATATACTTTTATGAAATACGGAAGAACGGCGGCATCATATCTTGCCCGATAATAGCCTCATTCTAAAACTAACTTGCGCTGATGAAGACGATACGCAGTTTTCCATGATACCTCGCTTTCTGACGTGGTACAGTAGGATGTCTGTGATGTAGACCCCAGCGTCTGCACCACTAGGGTCACTGCACAAAGGGGTTTAAGGCATGTCAATAAATGGTACAAGAGTCTTCTTTTCATAAAATACATACAATTATTTTGTGGCAGAGCATTGCCACTTTTTCAGTGAAATAAGGGTGTCTTTGTACTTTGTAAAACATATGCCGTGGAATCTAGATTTGGCAAAAGACACACTCCACATTTTTTATTTTTATTTTTATTTTATTTTTTTTGTATTCTGAAGAGAAATCTACATTCTCCAAATGCACATTTAAGGGAAGATTTTGGTGGGTGATCTCCAATAATAGAGAAAGAGAAATCCCTCATGTAATCTGACTCAAAGTCATCTGAGTCAAGCTTACTCATTTGCATTTGTCATTTAGCTTAGCAAGTGAAAAAATCCATGTGAATTTATACAGTAGCATCCCAAAAACTGTGCTGCAATGCTAGAATGGAACAACGGGAATAGCCATAATGCTAGACAGATATTGTGAAAATGTGAAAAGCCAGCTACTTATTTCTCTATTTATTGTTGCTAAGTTTGTTTAAATGACAAGAGTCTGAAATTCTAATTTATCAAGAGAAATCATTTAGCAAAGAGAAAAACTGTTGCCACTTGTGGCAGTGACTCCCTTGATAAAGTTCCCAAACTGGTCATTTTGTTTAATACTTTTCCACATACACATGTACATCAGTTTATTTTCATAATATCTCCCCATTTGTATGTGTGATTCTATAGCACCCCATTGTAAATCACCACTTAGCGAAAGCAATTTGTCTTACCGGTAAATCTAATCTACGTCTCTGCGTACAAAGAAGTGAGATTGCACCTCCAGTCATAAAGCACTCAGATGAAACATAGGACAATGGCAGCACAGCATGTCATTTTCACTCTGGCATTAGCAGTCTCTGCAGGCAACTACTTGCACAAGGAGCGCAACTGTACTTCCTCCATTACGCCGGGATACCCGCGCCGCCTACGGCGACATGGGACGATTATCCTGTCTCCTTTACGTGACCCTCCAATCTCTTTGGAGTAAAGGAATGGAAAATGCTGAACTTGTCACCAAATGTTCGAAACGGTGCTCACGAGAATCAACGTGTCTGAATCTAAAAGAAAGGTAAGACATAATGCATCTTCAATAGTCAAGTAGAAAAGGTCTCAGAAAATCAAGACAATTGTAATTTGAAGAGAAAGACAATAATTGTACTGCAAAAATGTTTCAAAGCATATCCCCAAACTGTCTAGACTGTCTAAACTGAAAAATGAGTTTTTGGTATTGTCTCTCTCAGCCTTGATGGGTGGAGAAAAGTCACTGTTGAGGCAAATAGAGGAAGAAGGAAGGCTAAATGTGTCTCTCTTCTGCCTTCTCCATTTCAAAAGCCACTGATATCTTCTCATCTGTCAAAACTGTGGACAAGAAAGAACCAGGACTACATTAGACTGTTGCTTTTCCTCATTGGTGTAAACTGCCTTGCCAGGGCTCGAAATTGCGACCGTTCTGGTCGCATATGCTCCCGAAATTTAATCTGTGCAACCTCAAAATATAATTGGGAGCATTTGTGTGAATAATTGTTCTGGTGCGAACAATTACAGCATTTTTTAGTAACGTTAACGTTATTATTTCTATTCACACTAGATGTAATAGTGAAAATTAATAGATAATATGCATATTATCAGATGCCACTCAGATAAATTAAATATGTTACATCTCTTACATATAAAATTCTACACTCAACAACTATCTGAATCTTGGCTGTTAAGGTTGCACCTTCATCCTCATTCACATCCCCAATATCCAAAGACTCAATTTCTGACAGATTTCCATCTGCCAGAAGTTCCAGGAGCTCTAATGCCATGTACATTAAATATGAACATTTTTAGGCAAATATTAACTTCTGGTACTATGCCAATACATATGAAAATGTAACATTCATAATATAAACAGACTTGTTCAGATTACATCTCTTTAGACCTGGTGCTCACTATAATGGACAACAAGTTACATCTCTTTAGAACTGGTGTCCATTGTAATGGACAATTACTTTTAAAAAAATCCTGTGTCTAAACTTGTTATGCAATTAAACATATAATGCTTAAAATAACATTTTCAATGTTTACATATTATGTTTAGCACATCAAATGTGGAAATGAATGTTTAAATATATATATAATGCTGTTATAAATGTTACTTGCTTTGACAACTTTGAGGTATTGCTGCCATGCTTCACTTTAGTGTGATGTAACTTTTTCAAATGTTAATAAATTGGGGCCAAGTGGTGGCCTATACCATGCGTTTTTAAGGCTACTTTCACCGTTTTATGTTACTTGTAAACCGTACTGTTATATTGTCCTTTTTTATCAATAAAAAAATCTATTGCATATATTGTTGGTGCTCCTTACATTTTGGTGGGTGCTCATAAATTTTTGCTGGTGCTCCTAACTTTATGAAGTTGGGAGCACTAGTGCTACTAAGTAAAAAAGTTAATTTCGAGCCCTGCTTGCTCTATATCAATACTACGTATTCAAGTATGAAGGTCAAGAACAGATAGTGATGTTCCACTCTCTTAAAGTTAAGGCCAGAGGGCAGACTCAGACTTTTCTTTTAGATTAACCTAAATCACAAGCTTTCAAAACCTTGCACACCATGGGAAGTTATTGATCATGTAAATGCAATTACTTTTTTACACATTCAATTAATTGTTTGAGTTTATACTATGCTTATATGCATACCTTTAAATAAATAAAAAATTTATACTGCAATTATGTAATTTAAATTGGCCAAACTCAAACGCAATGTGCACATTTAGCCTACCCTTCTCAAATATTAGCAGCAGATTGGGTTAAGGCACTTATGCTCAGCAATGCGACTGGTATCATGACACAGCAGTAGGCAATAGAGAAGTAACTACTCTGAGCATGAATTCTGCGCCAGATACACCATCACAATGAGACCATTTTCAAAGGCCTTTATTGGGCAGATACTAGGTGTAAAAAAAACCCACCTTTGAAATAACAAATTAAGAAAGATTTAGGTTTGTATAGCAGTTTAACGGAACTTAATGAGAGCGAGCGGAATTAGGTAAGAGAAATCTTGGGCTCGACAGGGGCAAAATAATAACCAGAATATAAGATCACTAAGCAAATGAGCCTACATCACACTGAAGGACACTGCAAGGGGAATCAAGGGAGAACCGCTGATAGAGAAATCTAAAGAAGCATGAACGACCTCTGGCACCTTGTGGCTGGCCTAACCAGTAGAGCCATAAGAAATGGACCCTCTGCCATTCATCAGCAGGCACAACAACCAATTCCAGAGGGAGAGAATTACTGCAGAACCAAATCAGCAAATCAGATGTTCTGCAAGTGCTGGGCTTCCGTATTCTGAGATCTCTAGTGTCCTAATACAGTTATAATAGAGTTGCAATGTTCTTGTCTGCGGGTTTAATTAACATATGTTATTAGACCTTGCCATTGGTATAGGCTATTCAATTTGGGTTTATGGGACATAGTGGAAGTCAAATTGATCTTCTGATCAACTAATTTGGCTCCAAAGTAGGACATAAAACACAAGGGTTGAGAGCAAAGTCAATATGTTGGGTTTCACAGTTTTGAGAGCACAACACCACCACCTTCATATGTCCCATTACAAAAAAATTTACAGAAAAAATAAATGATATAATACTTTATAAAAAGCCATAGATGTGCAGGACAGGGAACAGAGGGTAACCGTGGCTGCGAAACAAGGTGGTTGTTCAAGCATGGTTGTGCCAGGACTGGAGCTTCCGATTGGTCTGTGAAGGAAGGAATTTGTCTTGTGCGCCCAACCAGTATTGTGATTGTTTTATTTATTTTCTGTATTTTCTTTTTCTATTTTTCTTTTATTGCTATGTCTTATTCTGTATTTATGTAAAGCACTTTGAATTGCCTCTGTGTATGAAACGTGCTATATAAATAAACTTGCCTTGCCTTGCCTTGCCTTGCCTTGCCATGGTCTGAACAGCGCAATCCCTCTAACAAAGCACCGTGGCTGGCAGGGTCCTGCAGAACACAGCCATGCTGACTGACAGCTGTCCCACTTTCCCCCGTTGAAATTACAGTCTGCTGCACTCATCACACAAACTGCCATTACAACAACCAAAACGGCATACAGGCTAGCTAGCTCTGCATTAAAACATTTGGCAACTTTGTTTTATTTAGTAAGACTTGTCGACTTAACCTATTCCCCGCACAAACCCACTTAATTCAGCTTCGCGAGACCGTACCCACTCAACCCACCAAACATATCCGCTTCACTCAAAACGAACTCACCATACAAATCATATTCAGTTGTATCTACTTATAAGGCTCAATGATACTCGTCATAGCATTATAGCATGCACGGCTTCGGCTAAATAACTCCATTGGCATTAAAACTCATATGCCGCGGCACTGCGGTCCACAGAACTTGCAAAATAATATTTCCCTCTTGCATAATTTCTTTCTGCTTTTTGATGCAAAAAGTACCTCTCAAGAAACGCATTCAAGAAATGTTAAAAATGATGCCTCTTAAATCAAAGCATTCTGGGGTCTGTCACCAGATGTAATGCCTTTTGCATTGATATGTCTGGGATGTGAGGGGTATGGAATCGAGCGGGGGATTTTTCCACGCAGGGAGGGCTATTCAGCGACTCCTACAGAGGGTTCACATAAGCCCTATAACACATTTGCTGACGACACGCAAGCTCGCTAAGGCCCAGCCACGGCCGTGAGCGTGACTGTGACCCTAATGATGGGCCGAGTAACACTGCCCCGCACGTCTACCGTCTTGTAATGGATTACTCTGACAGTTTCTTTTGGACACCTGTCGGCTTTACAGATTAGTCACTTGGACCTTAAATAACCTCATTATTGCACAGGCTGACGGATCTCAGAATGTCTCAGAGAAAACCTCAGAAAGGGAGTCAGCGCAAAAAACGAACGCTGCCTTCAAGAGGGCGCATTCTGGCCAGCTCTACCTGCGCTGTGCGCCACGAAAAAACACGCTGCGCTTCTGATCGCTCGGCTTGAAGAGGTACGGTTGTGGCTCCGAGTCCAAATACAATCAAACCGATGGCGATCACGCTTCCTGGTATCCTGCAACCCAAGAGCATGGCTCTGATTTTAAAGACTCTGAGGGAATAAGTGAATTATACATTCTGTCAGTAGTAATGAATTATAACAACATGCAGCTTACAGTATGCACTACGTGCCTCTGGTCGATAACCAGATAGCTAATGACCTCAGGGTTCCGCAGTGCGATCGAGGCGGATACATGGGCACATATGGGGGAGTGGGGGGGTCAGGGGACTGACCAGTGCCGCTGATGAAAAAGGTTTAAAATCCAATAATCCCTGTGTATTAATGAGACGATGAGAGCGCCCAGAACAGCATGACGAAAGGATCTCCTAGGTTAATCTAAGAGGAATTAACTTTGTTGGAGCAACGACAGTCTTACGCGGTAAGACTTTGAAAAACTGCCGAAGGAAAAAAAAATCGATACGCTATCTACACATGATCTGGACGAGGGCCGTTAGTCATGGAAAGAGTCATGAGTTTGTACCATTCTCACTTCTAAGCCAGACACTGAAAGAACGTATCTCTCTCTCTCACACACGCTCTCTTTCTGAACACTAAACAGTCGTTTAGGGCCAGAACCATCCCCCTCGGCCACACAATTCAAGCTTTTTTTGTTTAATGTGATTTCATTTATATCGGAGCACTTTGAGGCCACAAAAACCCAGGGCTCTGCTTCTCATTAACACCGAGGACCCCACTTCCCCTGCCAGTATGTGTGTACAGCCCGTGGACCAGCATGCAGATCTCCTTCACGTGCCTGCCAGGCACATCCCTATTGGCTACCTGACTCTGCAGCTCACTCTGCTGCTTCAGGCGCAGGTTCTCAGGTGTGTCCGCCACGATGGTGAAGGACTGCTTTGGGTAGTGCCTGGAAGAGAGACACAAGTGTCAACAACATAAAAGCCAAATTCTGAAGAATTAGGTACATTGTTACATACAAATTTTCTCAGTGTTGCTTTGTCATTTATTACATTTATCGCACATTATCACGTCAACCCAACAACACCGTTAATGTGAGAAACAGCTGTAAACACGTATTGCAGTGCTGCAAATCATACAGTGCGTTCACATGTAGCCCTCCACATATATGAGTGTTGGTACAATGAGAGGAAGGTCAACAAACAGCACTAATAGAGTGGGAAAGCATACATAAGGTTATCTGTGCTGGCAGGCGTATTTGAACAACTGCATAAGAATTCTGGTCCAACGCCAAGATTAAAAACAATCACCAACTCAAAAAAAGCTCCTGAAAGTTTATACATGACGTAATAGCGTTATCTGATCAACGGCAACAAAGGAGCCTTTTAATGAGTGGAACTCTGAGGCGACAACAATGTCTCTGTTACCTGGGACACGTGAAGCTCCGCCCACAACACTGTACATGTGTGGCGCACTAACTCAAGCTCAATTTAGAATGTACTGTGTTTGTGCAACACGCCCTTTGGTGGAGGTGGGAGTTGGTCCATTTCATTGGCCATGTCATCATGCAACGAAACAAAATGAAGCCAAAAAATGTGGACGAATTGGGTTCAAAATGGCTGGCTTCTGCAGAGGGATAATGGGCTGGTGGTCTGCCGCAAAACAGCCATCCCCATGAAGGATCGAGCCCCGTACCAAACACTGCAAAGTGGCTATAAACGAGCGGACAGGAGCTGCTGATAACAAGAGGAGCTGCCATAAACCTCTGATAATGCACAAAGGGTCTGAGGACATCAAAAGGGAAGCGGAGTCAGCAGGAACGGCACATGAAATAAAGGCATCTGGCCACTCCAGCGTCTGGTGTCCTTGACAGACACCTCACATTAATTCTCTCCTCGGCGATGTAAGACAGGGCTGTAACTGCAAAGTAGTGCCTGGTACCGACGCAGGCACCTATTCCAGACGCCTCTCTCTCTCTCCCCGTCACGAATGGTTGAGTAGGAATTGAACATTCAAATTTTCACCGCTTTTCACTTCTTCTCCCGAAGCACTTCAGAGGCAGCACACAGTCTGCGACTTTGAAAACGGATCGATCAGCGCGTCCTTCTCTACTGCTCAGAGCAATCGGCAGGGAAGTACAATCCCTTCGCTGAAGGGCGTATCGCCATACTTGCCAACCTTGAGCCCTCAGAAATAGGGAGATTTTCCGAAACCACCACGGGGACCTCGATTGTAATTGTTGACGTAGATACAAGCGTCAGATTAAAAAAAACAAAAAAAAACGTATATTCTCCTAAATCGGGAGAACTGCGGAAGAATGTTGTCTCCGGGTGATTACCGGGAGAGGACAGTGAAAATCGGGAGTCTCCTGGGAAAATCGGGAGGGTTGGCAAGTATGCGTATAGCACAGCTTTGCCTTAAATTAGAACACCGTGACATTACAAAAGTAACTATGGAAGAATTAAGTTACATACCGTACACAATCAAGCCATTTGCCTAAAGGGGAGGAAAGCAGTAGCAACAATGGTGGGAACTTGTCAGGGCTTGTTGATAATGCAGACCCCATTGTTTCTAAGATGATATTAACGTCATATTAACGTCCAACAGCGGTGTGCAGAAATATACCTGGCCCATCCTGTATTTCTGTCATTCTGAATCCGTTCTCTGAATTACCTCGGGTTCATTCCCTTATTCTCAGGTGGTGATGTATGTGGAGTGTGGCAGCAGCATGCGAATAGAATTCCTGGGGTGGCAGTATGATATAGCAGTTAACAAACCGGGCCTTGTAACCAGAAGGCTGCAGGTCTGATTCTCAAGTGGGTTGTAACCTTGATCACAATTCTTTGCAGAAATTGCCTCTGTAAACATCAAGCTGTATGAATGGAAACTGTAAAAATGTCGTCTCTGTAAGTCACCCTGGGAACGGGCATCTGCTAAGCAATAATAATATGATTCCCATCCTGTCGCTGCTTTCTCCTTTTTGTTGTATTTCTTGGGTCGATGATTTTGTACGGACTTACGATCAACATTCTTTCAACAGTCCTTGAGGTTTCTTTTTCAAATTCTTATGCTCTAGTATCACTGTAAATGTACAATTACTTTCAATCCAATTCAATGCAGTAAATGATAAATAAAACCTACAAGGTGAAATGCATAAAATGCTTTATCAATTCCTGCCATGGCAACAATGCAAACCACATGACGTGATCACAAACATTTCAGCTGTCTGAGAGACGGCATAAATTAATCACCTTCGGAACTATACGGCACGCAAATTTCACCTACAGGCCAGACCAGAACTTCAGCCCATGAAGATATAATAAAACTCAAGGAGGTGTGTCCATATCCATGCAAATGTAACTATCCCTCCTCTCTCCCCCCCCCCACACACACATATATATACAGAAATTTAATGGTGGCAAGGCAATAACAATAATGAACAACATTATTATAGGTTCCCTTTGTATTTTGTTGTTGTGTCATGCATGCCCTTCCCTGTGCCCCCCCCCTGTGCAATGGGTTAACGGAGTAAAGCCGACAGCGACCCCCTGCACCACACAGTTACAGTAGTCCGTGACCCCCAGTGATGTGTGACCCCTGGAAATTTCCAGGGGCGGCAGTGACAATGGACCCTCTGTCCCATCCACTCGAGGCGATAAATGAGACGGCCGGACTGAACTCTGCTAACTTCACGCTTTCCTGAGCGGGGGGGGACTCATACTGCCAGGATGGCAGCAGGGCGCTTCACAGTGATTCTGGAGAAGAAGCCCCCGGCGTCATTGTGCGCCGCAGCCCCCGTCAAAGCACACACAGCGTCTGGGGAGCAGAGAACATCGGGCCCTGACGGACGGCTCAAACGGTGACGTCAGCGTGTTCGGCAGCCTCCATTCACCGTTGTCATTCAGTATTAACGGCTGGTGACAAACGTAGCCCGCGCTTTTGTGGGGAGCATCCAGCCGTTACTCCCTGTAAGTGGCCGTTTTGGACTTTGTTTGTCCCTGACATGGGAAAAGACACAGACATGACGGGATCCAATGGTGAAGCAGCATGCCCTGAGTCACTTTTCTTCTGGTTCCCGGAGCAGTAAACAGCTTAGGGCTGCCCATGCGAAAGTACACGCAATGATATGTTGTCACCCATACATTACATTAATTTTACATTCATCGAGCAGACACTCTTATCCGGAGCATACAAGCACATGACTCCGTCTTTGTTCATTTCACAGTGGGTGCAAATGGCACTGGTAAATCAGCGCAGTTTGTGATAACATGCACAAAAATCAAGGCACCCACATGAGAGATGACAGCATGCCTAGGATATAAAGATAACACAAAATATCCATTCATAAAAAATATTGCAAATGTGGATAAAGTACAAAGTCGGTTCACACAAGAGGGAATGCATGGTCCTCACCTCGGATAATTATGGACAAACAGAAAAACCTCCGGCAAGTGGCATCGTGTCTTATAAAAATGAATCAACCCAATCTGCTACAGATCCCACATGTGCACTCGGGCTTTCACAAATATTACGGGGACTAAAACATAGACAAATGATGCAAAAAACAGAACTGCCCCAAGTGTATAATCACAAGATTATGACATCATTAATTCAGTGAGCTCTTCCTGTTGAGAAGGGGGTCGCAGCACTGACTAACTGTTTTCTTTGCCTGTAAGCGTGACGTCAGGAACGAGCACCCAGGCTTCCTTTTCAGTGGATTACTAGCCTGAGTAGAGTGGAAACCCTCTACAAAAGTAGGACGTGTACACTGCACATTTTCCTAGGGGACAGTACCTCTCAGGTACAGTATAAGCACCAACACCATCCTATTAACAGGCCACCCTCATTTCAAAGAGATATTAATTAAAATAGAAATTGCAAGATTTATGTGGAACTTATTGTGATAAGAAATTCATTTATATTTTATAAAATGTGCCAGACTCTATTTTGACTAAATAAATTAACTTTCTCTGTAGAACGGTAACTCAAAATGTGTTAGTCACCAAAAAAATGACGTCATGTTTCTTATGGGTCATTTGTTAAGTTGACCCAATGTTTCAATGTGGGCAGAAATATTTTAAATGAGTTCGTAAAGTATTAACTACATTAATTGTGTGTGCAGTTGGCAGATACTGGGCATGCTATTCTAAATTGATCATGCAGAGGATAATAGTTTTTAACAAAACACAATAAATGATTCTCAGCAACAGGGACATATAACATTGACGCTTTTGAAGCTTCACGCGAGGTTTTTGGTTACCGACACCGGGCCAGGGTATCCAGAGCCTGTGGGGGAAACGTCTGTAAGAGCTTTGTTCATCTGACTCTCTCCCCTGGGTTTGGAGTTACATACCAACAGCATCGTGTCTCCACTAGCAACTCTGGACACTTTGTTCAGGCCCCACAACTTAATTCCCAAAAACAATGGGCCACTCTGTGGGATGTCGCGTACTGGCGAAGCAGCCAAGGTACCTCTGCCTTGCCCAAAACATGAAGCACAATAAGGCACTTATCCCTTGACTGAAACAAAAGGCTCCTTCTTGAAGCTCAGGCAGGCTGAGCTAGGCCCAAACTTCCTCCCTCTGTGCTCTCCTGTTTGTTTTGTTTTGCATTTTGTTAGCTTTACAAAAATGTACTAAAAAAAAATAAAAACGAAAAACCTTTTTTAAAGTTCAGCTGTACAAGCCAGGGAAATATCAAATTGTACAAAATCAAATACCTGCTGCTTTTGAAAAGAATGTGCAGGGCATAAGTGGCAAATAGTGTGGCAGGCTATGAAGTAAAAACCAGCGGTTTGCCAAAATAGGGGATCAAACTGAGACCATTTCCCTTTCACTGCAATGAAAAGGGGAAAGGAAACCAAAGGGTTAAGGCTCCAGCCCTCTCTGAGAGCGAAAACAAGCGATTTCTCCAGCCACGGTGGTCATTCGTCACTACGAGATCAGGAGACAGAAAAAGAAAGATCCTGAGTGAAAACAGGAGAGTGCTCATTAAGCGGCACTTCCTTCAGTTAACCTCATGTCTGCAGCACAACAATCCACTCAGGCTGGGCAGAACCGTGAGCGACGGACTCAGAGAGGAGCGATTTTCACATCGCCTGCCCTGCTGCGTGCTGACGGGTCGTTCAGCCCAATAAGTCATTGTCCTGTTAGTCATCATTCAGAAAATACACAGGTCAATGAATGTGCATATCTTCTTTAGCATGCAGAGCACACGGTCTTATTAGCTTGGAGCGGTTGTTATAATCTTAGCAAAATCTAGACACCATGATCGATCAGTTCAGTTTATATTCAGATGGCGTGGTTGCATTCTCGTGATTGGCAAATTGATTAACTGACTGACTGAACACTAGAACTAAGAATGGTCTGTGTCTCTGAGCATTAAATGAAGTAAAGCCACTAAATGGAATTCAACCCATCCACCCATCCAATTTGTCCTCCATTTTGAATAATACGGTTTAAGGTGCCAGTACTATAGTCGCTTTGCCAACCAATGAACTCACAATTATGTGTAAGTGACGAGTGAAGTGATTTCCATTGCGACTGCTAAGTTATGGGCAAACCCATTTTTTGGTTAGACTGGGTTCTCTAAAACCATGATAGAGATTCCCCACAGGGAGTGCAATGGACATTTATTTTCACAACTTGGCAGAGAGAGTGAAAACTATAGGGACACAAGGACGGTGAAGTTAATTTGTTACTCACTGTTGGCTAAGACTCATTAGCTTCAACTGTCTCTGCAGGATAGGCCAGTGAACAGACCGTGGGAGAGACAGTATTCCCATGAGCACATACTGGGGATGAACTGCCCCTGCACATACCGATTTCTGTAGACATGAACCACGGCCTATTTGAAATATCAATACTTCATAAGGCTGGTTATCCTTACACATATCCTTACACATAACTCCAACACAGTCAAAGGTTCTTTTCACCGACTAAGTCTGGCCTAAGGTTATATGCTTTAAGTAAATTATATTATTACAGTTTTATGCTATTTATTCTATTCAGCCATTTTAGTTTTTGAGAGACTCTCATCCAGAATGGCATACACAGCCATTGATGTACGATACATCAATGCATATCATAAAAATGGCAACAAAAATATAAGGGCACACGTGTAAAGAATAGCAAGTAATATGACTAACAGTAAATCACAAGCTAAGCAGTGGTGATAGGTCACACATACATCCTAGTGAAAACTGCTTTCTGTTGCCTTTTTTAAGTGATGAATACAATGTTGCAAAGCAGTCAGCAGAAGTGTATGCCAGCGTGACGTCACTAAATGGAGGTGTGACAACTTTGATGCGCAGTGCGCATCATGAGGTTGCAATAAAGATTTTTTTTTTTTTTATCCACTTTGATAACTTCATGCACGTTGCCAGCCTGCCGTGCTGAAGTTCTACTTTGAATATTGCTGTGGCGTTTTGTGTTAGTTTGTATGCAGCGCTTACTAGGCTACATTTTGTTGTTTGTCATGGTTGTTGCCATGATTTAGGGGTGCACATTTAAGTGCATTTCTGCGTGATTCTCCATATGGAAGCTGGTTTTAACTTTGCTTTATGGAAGCGTAGCCTATTCGTGTCTTTTATACATTACCTTTGTTAAGCATGGTAGCCTACCCAGAAGTAAGCGTAAACATGGAGACTTGTGACAAGTGAGAGGAGATCTAGAGGCGTAGGACATTGGTGGCAAATCTGACCGGGGTTTTGTTTCGTCGAGACTTTGGTACTGCTCAATTCGGGAAGGTTGGAACAGTGGTTCCAATGCTTCCTATTGCAAAACCGCCGGTCGTCGCGTCTCAGTGTTTAAGTCTTTTTGGATTCTTGTTTTTGTGCTTGTCTTGTTTCATGTTTACTTATACCGCCAACACCTTTCCCCTTATTTCATGTCTCTTTATTGTGATAGTTTAATAAATTCATTTTGTAATCGTTCCTTTTGTGTTCAAAATAATTTGTGTTGCGGCCCTTCGAGCGGGGGTCGTAATAGAAGTGGGCCAAGTGCCATAGTATTTAATTGTATGAGGTGTACCATTACATGCTGTGCAAATGAAAACGGCTATCTGAAGAGATTCAAATGTCCTGTTCATCGCACTACCTCTTTTAAAACAAGACAGGCAGTTTTAACTGCTGAATTATTTACAACAGAAAAAAACAGTACAGGTGCAGTACAGTACTGTGTGCTGAATATCATGTTCCCTCACTCCACTTACTGGTGGAAGTAACAGTGCACTAAAATGAGCCCCTGAAAAATGTGACGCACACTTTGACTTCAATGCTTGAGTGACATCATTATAGAGAAACTCAGAGCAGGGCCATTTTCACATCTTCACCAAGCTTTATGGCAGACCATATGATGACTCTGCACTGCAGTGCCCTTGAGAAGTGCTTCTAAATCCAAATCTGCTGTACTTTTCTTCTGCTTTCAGTTCCTGGCCTTTACTATTAATGGCTGTCGTGTTACTGACTGAGGTTAGTGTTTTCCTATGTAACAGTCTAGAGAAATTGAGTTCTTTTGTAGGCAATTTCCTGGGCTTGGCCAAATGATCGGTGTGTGTGAGGGCTTTGGATTCACACTAATCCTGTGGGTAAATTCTGTGCCCAAGATAAGGAATCTTGGGGAATAAGAACAAGGCAATAGAGGGGAATACGAAAAGGGCAAAACGGCAGATGCAGAGGACCGAGGCTCGACCATTTCACTCGTCTACAGCCAGTGTTGGGGAGTAACGGAATACATGTACCGGCGTTACGTATTCAGAATACGAATTATGAGTAACTGTATTCCGTTACAGTTACAATTAAAATAGATGGTATTTAGAATACAGTTACATTGTTGAAATCAGTGGATTACATGATGATACTTCTCTGTTTCACGAGTTTATTCACTCTCTAAATAAATGAAGGCAACCCCATGCATTTCCCAGAAGCCCCTGTATGAAAACGAAAAAACTGATCTAGTGCTAAATTGCGTGATCATTCACAATGGAGTCGGAAGAGGAGCAGCATGAGCAAGAGGTAGAGCTGGAGCCGGAACAGGCACAACAAAGTCAGGGCAGGAATGCGTTTCTAGCTTGGAAATTCAAACAGCATTTCACGTTAAGGAAAGAGAAGGGAGAAAAGAATATAACCGTGCAGTGCAACCTCTGCTTGCCAGCAACCAACCTCCTTTCAGCGTCCAAAGACTCAACCTCCAACCTGAAGAAGCATCTTAAAGTAAGTTTTTTGTTGTTTAATTAGCCAGCCATAGTCCTCTGCTGTAGTTGTATTGGTCACCTTGCTATTTATAGTTGTATCGACCTGCTTAGTTGACGTGCGACTTTACACTTTACAGACTAACATAATTCCAGTGCTTCAAATGAAAGATGAACGGACCTGGGTGATGGTGGCTTCTCAGATTTAACAACTTTTTTTAATCTGCACTTGAAATGAAAGCATCACCAATTCTGAAATATTATGATTTTGCTATTATCTCTATCTTGTTAATGTGCAGTTAGTTACATTTAGCCTACTGTCTTCAGTAAAGCTACTGTCTTATGTTTCCTTACATGCCAAGACCTGTCTGAAATATGTAGGCCATGATGTGATAACATTGTATGTTGAATAGCCTAGTTGGTTTTAGACCTCACACATTACATTTAAAACAGATGATTATTATTGTGAGTAGGCATAATGATTACTGTGATGTGTAATGTCACCATCAGCACCTCTAGGATGTTGTAGGCCTATTTACCATAGTCCTCTTTATTCTTCCCAGCATAAAACAATTAAAGTGTAATTCATTTGTGCTCTTTCTGTTTTTCTTTATTTTAGAGGAAGCATTCCAGGGCCTTGCAAAGAGCAGAAATGGCATCAGATGATGGTGGTGAACGAAGTGCCATGCCCACCACACCTCCTCTCAAACAAGCAACACTCAGCACCTCAGCAATCACCCAAAGGAAAGTAAACTCCTTGGTTCTTGAGTTCATAATTGCAGATGTGCAGGCCTTTTCATTAGTGGAGAAAGACTCATTCCGTAAGATGACTGAAGGAATTAGTGGGGGTAGGACACCCATGTGCAGAAAAACATTGATGCAGCGCATTGAAAGGGGATCTCTAAATATGAAGGAGGCACTTACTGAAACTCTTCAGGATGTTCAAACCGTGTGTACAACAGCAGATATATGGACTGCTCATCATAGGAGTTTCATGGGAATCACGTGTCACTGGATTGAGCCAGAGACATTAGATCGAAAGTCTGCTGCGTTGGCATGTGAAAGGATAAGGGGCCGTCACACCTATGATGTCATTGCTGCCAAAATTAGTCAGATTCATGCAGAATTCCAGATCCAAGGCAAAGTCAGTGCCACAGTCACTGACAATGGTAGCAATTTCGTTAAGGCATTCAATGAATATGGAGGGTGTGAATTGGATGATGAGATGGATAACACAGATGATGTGGAGTTTGCTGAGGTCACTGCAGTTCTTCAGGAGGAGCAAGAGGAAGAGGAGCTTAACTTTTTTTTGCCACCCCACCATCGATGTGCCGCGCATACTTTGAATCTTGTTGCCACGAATGATCTTGACAAAGTTGCCTCACAGGGTGTTTCTCGAAAATTATACAGAAGTGCAATGTCAAAATGTGCTGCAATCTGGAATAAGTCTCATCGCTCATCAGGTGCTGCTGATGTGATTGAGGAAATTGCCCAAATGAGATGTTTAGTACCTTCGGTGACTAGGTGGAGCTCAGAGTATCATGCAATTGAGAAACTAATGAGTCTCACTGAGAGTCAGCTCAATGGAATCTGTGACCAGCTGAAAGTGGCTAAACTGCATCCTCAAGAGACATGTTTTCTAAAAGAGTACACAGCCATATTAAAACCTCTTGCCTACTCAATTAACCTCCTTCAAGGAGAAAAGAACTGTTACTTTGGGTACGTAGTTCCCACTATCCTGAGCCTAAAAGCGAAGTTAGCAGAAAAATTGTCCAAAGTGCAATTCTCAACGCACATACTCTCCGGTGTTATAAGGGCCATAGACACTCGATTTGGGCAGGTGTTGGCCTCCCATGAGGCAAGGATGGCGGCTTCCACCCACCCAAAGTTTCGACTGTGGTGGCTCGCAGAAGAAGAGAGGGGGGCCATGAAAACAGCAATGGTCCAAGAGACTCGTCTTCTTCATACAGAGCCTTCTGAGGATGCCGGCACCACTGGAAATGTCGCAGTTGGAGGTGATTCAGAAGATGATGACAACTTCTTCACTTTTGAGACAGCACAAATGACAAGTTCATCAGCAGAGGAAGAGGTGCAGAGGTATCTCCAGGATCCAGACAAGTCATTGGCTTCATTGAAGATGTATCCAATGATCAGAGCCCTCTTCTTAAAGTACAATACTACTCTGCCATCAAGTGCTCCTGTTGAGCGGCTTTTTAGCCAGGGAGGACTTATTTTCACTCCACACCGTAACAAAATGACAGATAAGCACTTTGAGCAGGCTCTCCTGTTGCGATACAACCGACTTTACTGGAGTGTTGACATGTAGAGTAGGTGGGTCCACGCACACGTGCACACACACACACACACACACACAAACACACACACACACACACACACACTACCCAGTGTTTAAAAAAATCCCCCTTGACCTCCTGGGAGCACCTTAGTCACGTCTATATCTGTCTATCTGTTTGTGGAGCTTTGGCCACTTTACTGGAGAAGAACCACCATGTCAAATATGTAGGTAGCTCAAAACATAATGGTCTTTAGGTTCACAGACATTCGCAGGCAATCCATGCAAATTGACTTCCTCATTATTCTTGTAAAACCAATTGTTGTATTTTTTTTCTTCTGACCTTACATGTCTACTGCAAAAGTTTGCAAAAAGAGTTTTCACCCTATGTTATGTACAACTTCCAAATGACATTTTGGATAGGTTTTTGTTGCTAGCCTTTGTTGAGGTAATCTTGGTTTTTCAATGGAACATTGTTTCATGTGGGTAAAATGATATTTGGTGGCGTAGTTTAAAAGAAACATTATTATTTTGCCATCATCACATTCAGTTTGAGTTTCTGTTTTATTTTGATTGACCGTTATTAGTGTCATTCTTAATGAAAGAACATTAATGTGAGTACAGTATAGTCTGCTGTAACAATGTTGACATTTTTATTTTATTTTTTATGGAATGTTTCATATCATCCTTTTATGTTTTTCAGTAAATAAAGAAACTGAAAAGGTAAAATTGGTCAGTTCGTCTGTTGGTGATATCTTTTGCATAAATATACCCTTATAACAAAACAGAAGAACACAAAAGAATAGGCCTGTTTAGTAAGCAGGATTTGATGTCGCATTCCTACACTTATAAAATGCAATTCAATGTGGAAGTAATCCAAGTATTCAGAATACAATACTCAGATTGAGTAATGTAACGGAATACGTTACAAATTACATTTTTGGTCATGTATTCTGTATTCTGTAACTGGATACATTTTAAAAGTATCCTTCCCAACACTGTCTACAGCAGGGCGACTCGCACCCCCCCCCCCCCCCCCTCCGTGTCAATGGCGCTCGCTCGTCCCAACTGCGGAGCTTTTCCACCCTAGCTTCCCAGTGGTGGAACAAACTTCCCATTCCCCTACGTTCTATGCCAACCCTGCCTGCGTTCCATCGTGGCCTGAAGACACACCTCTTCAGACTCCACCTGGACTGATACACTTATCTAGGTTATGGTACTCATGGTGCTTGTTTCTTGTTTAACTGTGTGTTGAAGTTTATAATAGTATTTAGAATCGAATTGTAGTAGAGCTGCTTTACCCAGTTTACTGTGAATTGCATTCAATGTTCATTACTAGGTATAGCTGCTACTTTATGGGAAGGATGTGCTTTGTCTTTATCTGTTCTTTAGATACTTCGATGACGTTTCTGTATGCACTTACTGTATGTCGCTTTGGATAAAAGCGTCTGATGCATGTAATGTAATGTAATGGGTAAATTTACACTCGCTCTGAGAGCATGCTGGCCAGAGGAGGGTTATGGTCCTCTCCATAAAAAAAAATCATGTTCTTTGTTACAGCGTCTTTATTAGAAAACATACATTAACCCACATATAAGAGATGTGTGTGTGACTAGAGATGACACTTCATGACTCACAGGTTGGCTTCAAAACCCACCCGGGAGACGAAGGGAGAATTGGACCTGGTCCAAGCACAACACACAGCCTTGGAGCGGAATGAAATCCACCACAGTGTGTGTTTCTGATGCTCTCGAGGACTTCGCACAACCTGAGCTTCTGCCAAAGCATCTGGAGGACTGGATGCAGAGGAATTCATCAAACCGACTGCCGCCTGATCCCAAGGGCCTCCCCTGTAATTCAGGTGACTGCACTTGCACACACGCTCAGTGTTCGGTGTGGATGTTGGGATTTGTGCTTGTACGTGTCACCCAGTGGGCTATGAATTTTTACAAACAATTTTGCACATAGTAAATTGCGCCAAAGCACACTTCCGGCTGAGTGGATGGGTGCCAGAGAGGAATGTGGCCATTATTGACCCAATACTAAGGCTAATCCTCTAGGAGAACAGGCATCCAAAGCGGACAGAAGAGTGGTAGTGAGGTTGGAAGATGCAATAATTATGGATAATTTAGAGGTACTGTGGAGAAGATGGAGTATGGAGGTGATTATAGACAATTGCAGCAATACAAGTACAGGGGCTGAAAAAGGCAAGGTTGACACCTGAAATGGAGATAGAGAAAAGAGTAGAAGAGTGACATCTGCATAGGAATTGCCTTACTGTTGCTTAAAGGCATACTATGCAGGATCTTTACTTTGAAAATATTATAAAATAACTGCCCAGTCATATCTATGATGCACTGGCAACCCCAGTGCTTGCCGAATCCATGTTCCTCTGGCTGTATTCTTCTAAAGGGACATTTGTACCTTGTAAGATGGTCTTATGAGACTAGCTCACGGCTCATAGCGCTGGCATTTATACTCAGTACACCCGAACTGAACAGAAGTCATGTGTCTATGGAAACTATAGCACAGCATGGCATGACATGGTTACATTGATGCTTTAGCATTTTGTCATGAAAACATATGAACTCTAATGAACTAGATATTCTTCTAAAAACAGGCTCTGGCTACGAAGAATAACGTTACTGTTACGTTGCAACAAGAATCGAGTCGGTTCCTGTGAAAAATAGTGGCGGATTCCTGGCAGGGCACACCAAGAAGGCTTACCTCGCTAGCTTGTAAACTGTCCAGCGGGATACAACTTAACGAAATCTCTCCTCAAACCCGTCCATAATTATTATGTCTGCAATGAAATCCAGCCCTGACCAAAACAAATCATGGAAGTACAGAACCACAATTTCTCATCTCCGTGGCAACGTAGAACGTTCCGTATCCCCAGGCCAGTCAACCAATCAGTGCTATGCGACAAATCTTAACGCCGTGTGTGCCGTTACACATTTTTACAATTTCAGGAGGTACACGACAAGTGTCCCACAGCCTGTGAGACGTTCCAAATTACGTCAATGGGACAGAAAAAAAATGTCCCACAGGGGGTGGAAAAAAAAAAATAAAAAAAAAAGATGTGTGTGTGTGTTTTTTTGGGCATGACTTTTTCTTTTTGGTGTGGGGGGGGGGGTGGGTGGGCTGTAGAGCCTGTGGGATGAGGTGAGGTTTGTTTTTTTGTTTGTAGCTAGCTAGCTAGCTGCAATGCGGAGAGAGAGAAAGTACAGTGAAGCGAAAAGAAAAGCACACACTGCTCATTCAAAGTCAAAAAAAAAAAAAAGAAAAGCGCGATGTGTGTTTTGTGTTTGGTGTTGGTGTAAGTAAAGTAAGGGTACCTACTAGCTATAGCTAGCTATGTTAGCTGTAGAGTAGATGGCCTAAGTCTTTTTTTTTTTTGGGATTGGGGGGGGGGGGGGACACAGGAGAGGGAGGACTTTTGATGAACACACACACACACAACAGGCAAAAAATTTTTTAATTTTTTTTTTTTTTTTTTTAATATTTTTATTTTTTAATTAAAATTATTTGACCCTGCCCCTGTTCTAACCCTAAACCAAAACAAGCACTACATGACAACCTGTAGTCGGGAAAAAAAGTGATCTCCTGTTGTACTTTTCTTTGGATCGCTGTAATGCCCAAGGAAGCTTGAGAAGTCTGATGAAATCAAGAATAGAGCCATGACACAATTCCCATGGGGACCCGGGGGAAGCCATGCACACGAAACACATTAAATTCCTCCAGAGGAATGATGCATTGTTCAGCTTATCTGCACGGTCAGGAGCGGATGCCCGACAACATTAAAATGCCCTTTCTCTGTGCTAGTGTATTGGTGGGGGTGGGAAACCAAAGCTCCTCCACACACTGGCTGTGTGTGGGATGTCTATCCTGGGCCCACCATTCATTGATGGCCTTGCATGAGTCAATGTCCAGTAACTGGCTGATAGACCTGCGTAATCTGTATGGTTAACAGATGAACAGGAGAATATCACCATAGAGTTAACAAGCAGACAACTGTCAAAGTCACTGAACTATATGCAGCTTTATATTACACCATTTGGTACTTATAACCCCAACAGATATCCATTCAATGTAAAACATAATGTATGGGTCAGGCAACAATTATTATGAGTTCAAGTTCATTTAAAAAAAATAAAATGTGAGCGATGATAAAGAATAATAAAGTTTTGTGCCCTATGTTTGTTACAAACTTACTGCTTTTAATAACTTAATAACAATCCTAACAACTCCAAAATACAAAACTATCAATGGTTTGCACTCCAGCTTAATATAAAATGATTGGTTTGGATAACTGCACTTGTCAACAACAAAAAAAGGTAACCATGGCAACACCCTGCATGTTCTGTCTCAACCTGGAGAATGCATCGGCAGGAGTTAATCTCTGAAAGGAACTGTTTTGGAAGCAAATTCATTGCAGAGTGGTGGAGTAAAGCTGGGTGGCACTGAATCACTTTCAACTTTTCCTAAACCTTGCGCTCTCTTTTTCTGCCCATTTTTGTTTCTTCAGAATTAAAACATTGTTAAATAAGCAAAAACATACAAATGGCATTTAATTTTCATTTCAGAAAAACATAGAAGTGAGAGCCAATATCTTCACCATTTTATTCTCGAGATTTAATCGACAAGATGACCACAAATTATCCACTGATGCGCACATTCAGCACTGCCGATACAAGTTTATACCTTATATGGGAACCTTTTGCGAGGATCAGTGTTGTTTGAGTCCCAGCGCCAAATCTTGGAATTGACTGTTTCGGACAACTCATGAAGACCTGTTGCCTAACTGACCAGCAATCTGCAGAGACCTGTGTTCAGGATGACTCTTAAATCCTGTGCTCACAAGGTTCCCCTGGGTGAGAAATTAATAGCCTGGTGTTAGATGGCTTCCTGAACTGTGCAAATATGAGTCAGTCAAATGAGGGCAGCACAGCAGGACTATAGTCTCTAGCATGATACCATGACAGTCATGACCACAATACCCAGTTACAGATGTCAAGCTGTTTGCCATTCAACCTGATAATTCCCACCCATAGTCTAACACAGTGATTCTCAAATTGTACTCTGTGGACCACTATTAGCACTATTGAGAATCACACTAGTGGTTTGAATGGACAACTACACTTAGGCGGTCCAATGATGTTCTCATAAGTGCTCTAGAAGACTATGACAAAACAATGTTTGGAAATCACTGCTCTGACAAAAACACAGTAAAATGTTCAGTGTTAAATGAACTCTTACAGTGTACATGTGGTCCCTACTGGACTCATATATTGTATACTCTGTTAGAGTTCAATTAACACTGCACATTTTAGTGTGTAACTGTGAATAATATTGTTATTGTTCTAAGATGATCAAACTGTTTGAGCGTTCCAATTTCAAATGTAACATTGGCCAAATTATAGTTCAGCCTGCATTGGTCAAACCCAATTAAGAACATAAAGACAAAAGAACACAACCCGTCCTAAACATTGAACACCATCCCAAAACACAAAGGACAAAAAAACTCCATTAAAAGGCTGGCCCAAATCGGTTTCCTTTTGTCTGGCCCCTGTGTGATGGCAGGTTGGCAAAAGGACTGTCAGAGCAGACAGACCGTGGTTTTATATAATGGGGATCTTAATTCGTACCCAAATACAGCAGTTGAGTACTAACTAACAAAGCTTTTGTTGGTGCAGCTTTTTTGTGCGCACCAGGGGCAGAACCAGGGGGTTGCAGAGCTGAGTCACTGCTGGGCTGCAGCAGTGAGGTTGTGTGAGCCCCAGGGCCGGGGTAATCCATCACCACAGACTCCTCATTAGCGTCACTGGGCGAGGCCTTGCACCAGCAATACGTGACGTGTGTGCGTTATGACGGGTTTGGAGATAAAATATTGCAGGTGAATGGCAGGCATGATTCAAGACGCTGTTAAAAAGCGCAGCTGTCAAATGTCTACATTACATTACAGGCATTTAGCAGACGCTCTTATCGAGAGCGACTTACACAACTTCTTATTACATCTTATTACATGTATCCATTCATACAGCTGGATATATACTAAAGGGATTCAGGTTAAGTATCTTGCTCAAGGGTGCAACAGCAGTGTTCTACCTGGGAATCAAACCTGCAACCTTTAGTTAGAGGCAGAGTTCCCTACCCATTATACCACACTGCCGCCCTATTACTGTGGTTCTTACATTTAATTTATAACGGCAATCTTCTGAACTAGTTAACACAACTTTTAATTATTATTTGGAATATGTGTAAACATTGTTTACAGGATCAGGTCAAATTATACCTGCTACCTTTAGCTGTTTTAAAATGATTAATTCACATAAGAGTAACTGTGGGGACTGTACCTGACAGCCTCATTTTTATTTGATTTGTTTTAATGTAGCTGGTTTACTGTATTTTTCATTTTTAACTGCCATTTTTAAAGGTTTTTTGTATTTTTGTGCATCATTTGTATTCATGTATACTGCTGTTCCCCTTGAAAAAGGGATGTGAATCTCAGTAAGAGTTTTTTCTCAAGGATAAATGAAGGAATATCTAAATTCATAAACCTATATAAATAAAATTAATTCATAATAAAACCATCATGATTATAATTGACAGAATCTAGTTTAGCTCATTAACGTGTGGGCTTTATTCCTTTGCCTAACTTTCATAAAATGTACATACACCAGCTATATACAATTTGATGGCTGTTTATTTATGCAACATGAATAATCAAGACCTTTGGGATTAGGAGACTTTCGTATCACAGATAATTGTACATGCAAAAACGCACCACTTCATTCTACAAAATGTTATTAAATATAAGTGCTTCAAGAGCTCACAGTGTAGAGTTAATCCCCAGGGGGGAAAAAAACTAAATATCTCAGCCAATGAACATACTAAAACAACACTATTTCCATCTTTTAAGCATTTGGTTATCACAGCATGGTGGGCCTAAATATACACCATGACCATGGCCACTTTCCATTTTTAAACCCTAACATCCTGTGTGTTTCAGTCGACATACTGCTGTGCAAATGGCTTACAGTGCGTTATATGGACAGTTTTGGATCGTTGTTTTAATTTTATGGCGACATTAATAAGAGCCACTCCAAGCACGGTCCTGATCTTATTCTGCACTTTGTTTGTTTCCGTGCAGAAAGGTGCTCTGTGTCAGGGCTGAAGAGATGTCACTTGGCTCACCTTAGTGACAGATGAAAAATAGATCCAACTTCCTGTCTTTCTGCCAAGAGAAGAAGGCCATCTCACAGCAACCCTGCCCAACCTTCCCTGGTTGCTCACGTCCAAATCACAAACATTCACATCCACTCATCATCACCATATTTATCCCATAATGAAATATGTCAGCTCTTACTTTGTTTTCCGTCCCTGGTTTTATTTTATCTGCTCCGTATGTTCCTTGTTTTTTTCAGTTTTTTTTGTTCCGGCGTGTTCTTGAGAAAACTTGGATTCTTTTAATTTAGCTCTTGAATGGGGTTGTAAGGTGGCCAGTCATGCTTAACCCTCAGTTCCGGGTCAATTTGAATGTTTGAATTAAAAAGCAGTTAACCCTATTTTTTCATTTTGACACTATATGTCATGGTTTCTCAGCCTGCTTTTCTCTGTTTGACCACTTCCCTGGGGAGCGCTCGTGTTGCGTCTCTTCTCTTTGTTTCTTTGTCCGTTTCATGTTTTTGGGTTTGCTACTCAGTGTATTCACCTGTTCTGTAGTTCCTGTCATTATTTAAATCTCGCGTCACCTGTGTTAGACGCTTCCATATTGCCATTATTTTGGTCAAGGAAAGCCGGTAAATTACGGTGTATTCCGGACACTAAGTATCGACCGTATATCCTCAACGTGTTGTGGTTCCACGGGACAAGGGTGCATGTGTTCTAGAGTTTGATAGAAACTTAGATTAGGTTAGCCGTTTCTATCCTGTCTCTTTTTTTCACCCCTGTCTTCTGTCTTTGACAGATTGTCTTCTCCATCGCTATACCTCTTGTTTATGTGTTTCAGCTCCCTCGTTGTGAGCTATAGGGTTTTTCTTTGTTGTTTGCTTTAATATCTCGTGAAGAGTTTTTCGCCCTCTTTGGGTCGCTTTGAGTTGTAGCGGTATCCCTCCTGGTGTGGAGAGTTATTATTTTGGTGTATTATCGTTATTGCCTGTTTGCGGGGTTTCCCTCCCGCTCTGTGGTGTTCAGTCGAGCACTTTTTGAACCCCACTGTCGCGTCTGGTCCTCGTTCCCACGCTACCCCTTACACTATATGACTTTTTCTCATTTGTTAAGATTAAATAGTGAACACACAATAAACATAATGTACCAACTTTGTATGAAAAGGTGTTGTGTGGGGTCATTTGTGTCGTAGCTATAAAATGTGAGATAACCTTTTTTAGTTTTTATCTCTGATTTTTTGTGGGTAATTCTGGTGGCACTTTCCACACTTTTACAGGCTCTAAACTTCACAAACTGAATTATCTTAGGCTCTAAAATGAGACGTGTCATCACAGATTAGTTTATATTTAGGGATAAAAGGCTAGCCAATTGGGATACACAGAAAAGGTGAAACAGAAAGTGTCAAAATGTTTCTATTACAATAGTTTTGTGTCAGTTTAAACTTTTGGGGTCAATTTGACACCAAACATAAAAGGTGTCATAAAATGTCAACATGATGTGAGGGTTAAGCACTGCCTTTCAGAGTGATGATGAGCTGTGATTCGCTGTAGCTATCACCCAGGGAGAGATGGCATTGGTCAGAGGGACTGTCCTTCCTGTCTCATCACACAAGAGAAACCCCCACAATCCATGTCAGCCTACACCTTGCAGTGCACTTCTACAATGCAGTCACTGTGTAGCTGAACTGGTGGAGTGAATAGAACTGGTGGCTAGCAGCACATATTTCAGAGGAGAGCCTGTGCTTGTCTGTACTTTCAGAAATGTATATGCATCCAGGTAAATGCAGTGATCGAATAGACCTATTAATATTGATCTCAAACAGTGTACGAGTGCATTTAACAGTGGTAAACACTAGAAAGTTATATAGTAGTATGGGGGAATACACCTTACAGCACAAACATATATTACAACTGCCCCTATTTAGTATAGGAAAAAAACTAAGAGCAAATATCTTACAACTGCTCCTGCAATATCTCTCCCCAAGTACGAGCGCTTTATTGGCCTGCTCTTTGGACAAAACTGTGGCAGCGACATTTATCTGTAGGAATAATACCTGCCAATGATGAACTGTCATTGATTTAATCTAAAGCCATTTCACTGTCTGGGTAAATTCATTGGTAAAGAAAGAGTTCCACTTAATGCTCTTGTAAGCATGCTTTTTTCAACTGTGTAATGTGCAGCTTGAGGCTACACTGAATAAACCGATGATATATTATCTTTTTCTTAAGCACATTACAACCATACTCCCTGCCAAGTACATTTTAACATTTGCTAGAAGGGGATTACTGCACTGGCCCCATGTCCCTCACCGATGGAAAACAACAGTTCCATTCTCCCCAAAAGAGGGCCCCTCACTGATCAAGTGAGAGCAAGCCTCCGGGGCATGATTCACATTGTGATGTCAACAAAAAGGGTCAACAGTTTCACTCATAGCTGGGATGTCCGCAGCCAGGAGAAATAGGGACTTTTTCTAATCAATGTAATTCCAGGATTTGTGATTGCATATACAGTAGCTTCCAAAATTGGAAGCCTTGTGAGGGGGTTCAAGCACCAACTGGAATCCTATTATATTTGTAAGAATTTGTTATTATTTTTCTGTCATAACTAAAAGAGAGAATAATACTTGTAGACATTGTACACTTGACACTTTTTAAGTTCAGCCACTTGAGTCAAAATGTTTACCAATGTTTATTTTTTATCTGTAAAAAATACCATAATAAACCATGGTATGTACATAAACAATATATCTGCCTCAAGAACACACTTAAAACTGCCATATAAGATTTTCCAGCCATTGGAATTTTGTGAGAAATACTTTTAAATGTTTTTCTCATATAGCCTATCTTGCATCTCATTAATGTGAAAATGATAATAAAACATCCATTGACTATAGTCTGATGAAAGACAAATTTGCTATCACAAGATGAACCCAGACCAAACTAGAAAGAATGCACTCAGTAGAGTGCAGACCTCCTTCAAGGCACAAAATCACCAAAATCAATGGGTTTCTTCCTGTTGGGAACATGAATTTGCACAGCAAATGTCATGGAAATCTGGCCATTACTATTTGAGATATGTCAATCACAAATTGAAAGGTTGGCCTGATGGTGGTGTTCAAGTAAAGGTCATGGGGTCACCAAAATCAACAGGTGTATTCCTCTTGGGAATATAAATGTGCACAGCAAATTCATGTTGAAATAACAAGCAGTCATTACTTTTCAAAATATGTTTTACCTAATGGTGGCGCTAGAGGAAAGGTCATTGGGACACCAAAATCAAGATCTTTCTACCTCTTGGAAACATGAATGTGCACAGAAAATTTCATGACAATCCAGTCATTACTTTTCCAGATATATCTGTCACAGACGGATGGACAAATGGACAGTTTTGATTACATAACCTCCTTGGCGGAGTGAATCACAAGCCAATGTACCACCATCACAATGACATGGCTGTTTACAATGCTTATAATTCCCAAATGATTTGACTTAATATGACGTAACTTAGTCATCTTAATGATGTCTTCATCAAGGCTCCAACCCAAATTGCACTGGACCAATAAAACATATAGTGGCACCCCTAATATTGGACCCCATAGTCACTGATTACAGTGGTATTTGAAGTATTTTTAAGACATATTTGCAGTAAACATACCATTCATAACCTTGATTTTGGTGTTGTGTATAGTATCATCCAATATGTATCATTGCAGACAGTAGGCCGTAAACCATTCCGTTACAATTTAACTTCAAATATCCAGTAAGAAAGCAGCCATATAAAATCCAAATAAAGTGTCAATATTGTGGTCAAAAACTAAGCTAAACTGCCACTTCAATTACATGCTTATTTTTTATTCAAGTATAGGAATTATTCTATAAGCAGGACTCAGCAATGACAGATATCCTTTCAAAAATTCTTCCACACAGTTTGAATTCAGTATGTGAGTTCACTTCAGGTATCCCTTCATGAAGCATGACATTTGCGTATATATGATTTATGAAGCCATGATGTCATGTTTATGAAGGCTTTGTACATACTAAACAAAACCTTTATCAGAAATGCTTCATGTAAAGTGTGACCAAATACATTTATAAAAAAGCATTTGAAAATAGTTTTAAGTAAATTTCTGTCCTGATTTTGCTGCCCTATAAAGTAAAAATATCACAAGAGTGAAAATGAAAAACTGTCCTGAAAGACACAGGTGTTCAGTGTTTCTCTGCACCCGATTCTAATGCACAAAAATGCTGGTGCCATGTCCAAATCTCAACTCCTCAACAATAAATAATACCATGAAGAAGGCTTTGCAGAGCATGCCACAGATGAGACCCAGGCCATCGGCAATGGGCAGAGTCAGGATCTCCTGACCAAGAGGAAATTGTTCAACTGCAGCGCTGACCCAGATTCCAACCTATTGAGAAACCACTTTACACAGAATGGCACTGTGCTGGGTTTGATTCCTCATTAAATACAGAAGCCCCTCCAGCCATCCATATGGATCATTTTACAAAAGCAGGTCAGAGGTGTGACTTCTCTCCTGCATATGTGGCATGAGGGGTCATATATTATTGTTTTTTTACAGTGCTTATTAGGCCACAGATAGCAGATGTGATGTTGATTATTTGCAAGCAGGCATGCCCAAAACTCCTTTTCAGATGGCATCCATCTTCCAGATTACTTTCCTTCTTTTCTCTACCATTTTATCGATAAAGCCCAAAATCTTCCGAAAATTAGTGAAAATATAGGGTGGGGAAGGCGTTGCTAATCACATTACAGATGCTTTGGAAACTATAAAAAGCCCTTTTCCAAATTAACTCCTTTCCTGATGCATTTGAATCCCAGAGGTTGTACTGTTATGCTTTTGTTCTCTAGAAAACAGACTATTGCTTTAGCTGCTCATAATTATTGTCGTGACATTATGATGATACAACTGCAACATTATACAGAATTATCAGGAAGCAGGAGAGAGAATCATTCCATTAAGCAGCATTTCATGGTCACTGTTCCACAGACTTCCCATTGAGGTCAACATCTATTCCACTTGAGTAACCACAGGGAAATGTTGCGTGTGTTTCTATGGCCTTGAATCATGGCAGTTATGCTAAGGCCTGCTTTTTTCCGTGTGGGTGAGGGTGAGCTCACTCTTCCAATGTGCACTCCACAGCCTCCTAGTATTTTAGCCTGGAACAGCACACATGTTGCCAGAGGCCCTTTTCCACAACAGAGTAATAGAGCTGTGTTTTATTTCCATTGTCAGGTTTGTTTTTATATTTCTGTTCACCATAAGCCCCCCCTCCCCCTCAGGTGTCCCATTTTAACTGTGGCAGTTTTGGACTTCAATCTTTCTCCACTTTTGCCTGCAACCACTCTATTGCGTTTATGTGCAAAATGAATGCAACTATTCAAAGCAAGGTGTATTATAGTATCAGAAGTCACATGCCAAGCAAACACAGGTGCATGGCATGCAGCATGGACAATGGTATCTGCAGTGAAAGTGTCAAGCAGGCCAGGTTATTTTTACGATATCATGCACAAATGCCGCCATTCAAAGCGAATGCATTCGAATGCCTTCAAACATTCCTGGAAGAAATGAGGAAGCCAGAAAATGCATGATTGCAATTGATGCCAATGGCATTCAATTCAGACCTGATATTTACTATTTGATTAACTTACCAACAGAAACTGAAATACATAAGGCTGCTCACATCAGCCTAACCATGAATTTGCATAGAATAAAGTGACATTGTTAATATGGACAAAAAAATATTTTTTTAATTTGAGATTGTCCTTTTTCAGACAATCTCATTTTGTCTGGGCTATGTCCTTCATTTCACTGCCATTTGAAACATTTGAAATACTATTTGTGAAGTTTAGTGCTTTCTCATTTTAAATGCTGCACAGCAAAATATTTTGGATACAATAATTTCATTATTCTGAATTAACACTGAAGATTTTAATTGTGACCATGGTATTGCATCCTAGTCCTAATTTAGTACCATAAACATTTCTATTTTACTTACATCCATTCATTACCATTAACATCCCATACAGAAATGGAAGCCTCTGCAATATGTGGTAAATATGTGGACTTTTGAAAAATATAAGATATTTCAAAAACAGTGAGCACCATAATTAATTGGACAGTGACACATTTTTTGTTATTTTGGTTCTGTACTCTATCAATTTGAATTTGAAAGGATACAATGACAATGAGGTTGAGGTTGTCAGCTATAATTTGAGGGTATTTTCATCCATATCAGATAGAACCTTTTAGATAGATTCAAATCTTGATCATGTATTTCAATATGTATAGCCCTAAAATTATTTTGCTATATTTTCAGTATATTCCATATTCATATGGAATTATACACAATACCAATACCATTCAATTGTAAAAATTTAGAATATAGGGCGTATAAAATAGATTAAATCAAAGTAGACCTAAAATTCCAAAGCCATTAACGTGCATTGCTTTCTTTTTAAAAATCACATTAACCTGTTGTGATAATATAGCCTATCGAAAAGAATAGTTCGCTAAGATTTTGACAAATAAACCATGCCTTGGAAGTGGTTTTGTCGTATTGTTCTGTGGCTGGTTACAGTAAAGAAACGACGAGAACCATGATGAGAACCAAACGACGAGAACCACCGAGGTACTTAAAGTGGTACCTCCTCCTGATTTAAATAAGCTCTCATCTAACTCTCTACCTGTAGTGAGAACAGAGATATAGCCCAAAACTACTGCGCATGTACCAGGTACCTGCTTTACTGTGATCTACAATGGACAAGCGCTTACTCTTTATGGGCGGTGTCAGACAACGCCAGTCACAGATTGCCACTCCCACTGAATATAACCGGAGTGGAGGGGCTGGGCATTTTACTACTAGTCCTGCAGCGGCTCTTCGAGAGAGGCTACGTTACTTGCTGGAAAGTTAGCTACTAACGTTACAGTTATACTGAAAAAATACCACCACCATTAGCTGGAGTCTCCAGAAAAACGTGGGACATACGGCCATTTAGAAAAACACAGCCCTTCATTTATCTACTTTTGGTATTGTGAAAACATATTAGCTAGCTTAGCCAGAAGTCTGCAACACTTACTCATTTCTCCTCCTGGTCCTCTAACATTAACCTTTAACATTTAACCTGGGTAAACCAGTGGTGTAGCCTACGTGTGGTGTGGTAACTACCACAATGCCAACTGAAATGGAAATGTTTGCTGCAATGAGTGGGACCGGGCAGTTTCATGCCAAAGCAGTCCCGGTTTGGCACCGCGATCTAAAAACGGATCTAAAAACATTGCAATTTTCGAAATGCCAAAGAAGCTGATGTGTGGCTTAGCTACTGCATGGCAAACAGATTTAACCTCAGATTTGCACCTTTCTTTAATGCCAAGAAACCTGTGGCTAACAACAGCCAACAGCTAAATGACATTGTTAACATTGCTTCTGTAATCGAATGTTCAAAGTGAAACCTGTTTATTATGGTCAGCTCACGAATGTTAGTCTACTTTTCATGGTCATGGATCATAATGTAGTTGACATGGTTCCTTACCGGGAGATTCAATAGGAAGATGTCAGGGAATGATACCGGAGGCGACTGAGTTGGATCATTTGTCCACTCTGTAACCGCATAAGGACATTACATTACATTACAGGCATTTAGCAGACGCTCTTATCCAGAGCGACTTACACAACATTTTTTTTGTTGCATTTTTTACATATTATCCATTTATACAGCTGGATATATACTGAAGCAATTCAGGTTAAGTACCTTGCTCAAGGGTACAACGGCAGTGTCCTACCTGGGAATCGAACCTGCAACCTTTCGGTTACAAGGCCAGTTCCTTGTAGGCCAGTTCGAGTTCACAACACTCGAGTCCTGTTTATTTTGTGCCAAAATATCTTTAGGAAACAACGTGTCAATGTAATTTTCTGACATTATAATAAAATAGTAATGATAGCTAGCTTGATCTACGATGTGTCCCTACTCAGAACAGTGACAGACTTGGCATTGTTTTCCCCCTCGCTGGCTCCTCCTACGTGCCTATGTAACTTACATGCCCACTTGACATCACTGTAGTTTCTCAAAAATGAGGAAGGCTAGAGGTGTACGTCATTATAATGTATACTTTTACCAAAATTACATTTTTATCTGCAGATATCTCAGCCCAGATATTATTTTGATCAGCCACAAAGAGAGACTTAATTAGTTGCACTTGGTTAATGTTGTTTTTCAGTGGAATTGCCCTTTAAGCCCTTTAAGGATAAGTTTTACGGGGGGAGGTGGGGAGATCTCTGTTATTTTAGTCCCGTCCGAATCTGCCATGTCTGTAAAGCCGGGCATACACAGTACGATTTGAGCCCGTTTTTCACCCTATTCTGCTGTCACCGACCAACTTTGAAAATCGCACTGGATTTCAGCTACGATCAGCCATCGTTTGACGAGAGGGGGAGAGATGCCCGATCAACTACCCTGAGGACATCACAATGAGCTGACGGACAATCGGATGAATTTTGGACATGTTGGTTGGCTTTCGTGAATGAGGCCCAAGAAGTGGGCTTGGTTGAGGATGAAGGAACAGACTGCTTTGATTGTAAATATAGGACCACAGCAAGGCTAAAAATCCTTAATACTGTAACATTTTAAATTAAATTTACCATGATGGAAATCAAGTACCCTCCTGTCCAGACCCATTGTAGTGGATTTTTGTGGATTTTAATAGAAACGCGAAGGTAGGGGAATCAGAACAAGTCACTCATGCAGTGAGGACCAATAAAGGGAGTAACACAATAATAAAAGCAAAGAAAGAAAAGACAGGAAACTACTTCCTTGTGGCTAAACAGCCAAACGAAAATCAACCCATTAAATAGGGCGAACTCGAATAACGAGTGAAACACAAACTAAATCTCCCGAGCTCAACACTGGAGCCAAAACGGGAAACTTAGCAAAGAAAATAACACCTTCGGCACATAAGTTCGGGCGGCTGAAAAGATGTAAAATCAATACGAAACAAACAAAGAAGAACTGTCTCAGAGAGAACAGCAAAGAACAAAATAAATAGAACAGAATGCTAACAGGAGGAATAATACCTATACCTGAAATAATAGCTAATAGCAAGTCTCTCATGAACATAAACAGCGTTTAATATCACAAGGTCGCTAGTACCTGACTATATCTGGCTCAATGCAATGTCGAATGACAAAGAAGTACCGGGGAAGCGGAAGTGAGGAACTTAAATACCCCACAGGTAGAAGCACAGGTGAAAAAAAATAATGAGGGAAAGCAAACCCTCGGAACGGAACGTGTAAAAAAAAATCATAGATTCTCAATTGGGAAACCAGGACGAAAAACGTAAACCCACGAAACATGACACCCATAGTCTTACCAGCAAGGCAATGACTGCAGGGCATGGAAATTATACTTTGAACTTGACGGTTTGTTGCATCAAAAATGAAGGGGTTGGTCTTCATGCTGAAGACACAACCCCTTTTTGTATTGAACCAATCTAATCATAACTCTTGCCATTCTAAATCATATTTTTGAACTCTTAGATGCATAAGTGAGGTCGTTTTCTTGCAATATCTTTGTAATGAAAAGTTGTTATCATTTCATATTCCAGCTATTCCTCAACATGTTTTTGATATAATGCCATTTACATTTTTAAGGTACCTTTTATACTTAGGATGACGTCACGTGGCACTGTAATGGCGACATGTAGTCCAGCTGTCTCTCGTGTGTCTTGTTGTGTCTGGCTTTTGTCTTTGTTTTTTTCATGCGCTGTGTATCTGTAGTGGGACGGGGAAGCGGGCTGGAGATTTTTCAGGGCACTCCTGCTGCTCGTTTTGATAATATTGATGAATTGTCTAGTCAATATAATTTTGTTTGTGGTCGTCACCATGGAGACGCATTCGCAACATATGCTCGGGAATGTCCGTTGGATCTGCAGACTGCAGCAACAAAGTTAGCATCGCTCTTCACCGGAGTTGAAGATGTCGGGACTGATCCGGGAGTGCAGGCAATCTTCAAAAGGCAACCAGGAAAGGAGAACATGCGGGGGAGGAGTGAGGAGACGACTGGGAAGATTGACGCAGTTCTGTGCTCCGTTTCAGCGGTGTACAGAGACCGCAGCGCTGCGTGTATGGAGGAGAGTCATGGAGGCGGAGTTTGTGTGTTGGACTGCTTGGTGACACTGGACATCTCGGGACAGCAGGGGCTATTTTTAATCATGGCTGTATTGCACTTTAATTCACTTAATTGATGTAATGATTCTGTTGGATGTCAGCCACATTACTGTATGTATTGTGTGTGTGTGTCATGACTGACGCACACACACACAATACATACAGTAATTTTAGCTAGCTTAGTTATAGTTAGTGTTAGCTAACTATAACTAAGCTAGCTAACATTACTGTATGTATTGTGTGTGTGGGTGTGTGTGTCATGAATGAGATGCACACACACACAATACATACAGTATTGTTAGCTAGCTAGTGTTAGCTAACTATAACTAAGCTAGCTAACATTACTGTATGTATTGTGTGTGTGTTAAAAAGTGAAAAAGAAACATATTTCAAACATGAAATCATTCTTGTGTAGACCAAATATAATATAAAATATAACACAAATAAATACAAATAATACAAATGATTATTCTTAACCAAAATGACAAAAATGGCATAAAAACACATTGATTCTAATACGGGTCATTTTTGACCCACTTATGGAAGAGTTAAAAGTGTTTTCACTGCCCTGGAAAAACAAGACTAGGCAAGCCTAGCTCAGCCCAGACACCTGTATGCAGCCAGTGGGGAACATTTGACAAGGCACGGCAGATATTGTTCTGGAGCATGCAGGGTAGCCTGCATACCGGGGCGACAGAGTGCATCTGATTCTCAAAGGTGTGTGTCAGAGTATGTGAGCGGGAGCGGGCGAGGAGGGGAAGCAGACATAATTTAATAGAGTGATTAATAGAGTGATGAGCACTATTAGGATGTTACCATTCCGCAAGTTCCAGTTCGCTCCAGTTTATATATTGTGTTAAAAATGGACATTGCATTTTTTTGGTTAGATATCACATTAGTTTCAGTTCATAAAATATAAATAGTTGAAGTTGTTTTAATGACCTGTTGACATTTCATGTACACAGAGAATGCACACATTCTCACTAGTTTTTTATTTGCTCAAAAACAATATCTCAATAACAATATCCTCTGATCTACTTGGAGTTTGCTTGTCTCCACTCCTTTCCAAAATACAATGTTTACTCAACCACAGTGTCCAGAACAAATCGATTCCAACAGTAGCTTTTGACACCAGTAGCTTATTTAACCGTTTCACTCGCACCATCACAAATATGTGATCATTCTAGAACTGGCCCAAAAGCGTACCATCACAAATATGTGATTAGAACGTATCATTAGAACATTCAGTTAAGAATGTCATCAAAAGGATCACTGCCTTCTAAGGTGGAAACATGACTCCAATGCGGTGCCTACAAGTCGTTTATTGTTGTACTATAATACAAATTATGTTACTATAGTTGTTACTATCATCAGAGTAGTCATCTAGTTTATTTTGTAGCCTACTGTATAGGGTGACCATATATTAGATTTTTTTTAAAAGAGGACGGACGGGCGGACGCTATGCCATTTTGAGTATTATCAATAATTATAAATAGGATAGTCTCAGCTTTCTGTCAATGACAATATTATCTTTCTACTACAAATATTAAGCGAGATATATTCATTTAAATCTCGACTGTCACCAAACCATGTTGTTGATTTCTTCAAATAAATTAGAAGTAGCAATCTGCCAAATTCATTAAAGGCTACAGAACGTTCATTCAGACATATATCAGGATTAACAGTTCGCCCACACGTCATCTTGGACTTTGTGCAGAATTTAGGCATTAAGTTGTTTGTACCTTTGTGCAGAAAACTTATCGACGTACCATTCGACGAACAGGAGGCTAAATGCTTTTAATTGCTGTTTATTTATTTGTTTGTCACTCGACAGGTCGCGTATTTACCGGGACCACAGTAAAAAAATAATCTGCTTTGAACTCGGCTTACTTTTGATTAGTTGTTGCTCCTCTGACATTGATTGAGTTTAAAACATTGGCGATGTCTTCCTCTGGAGAGTGTAGGTATCTGGCCTAACTTCCCTGAGTAAAATTTCAATACCAATGAAGTCCCCCTCCCGCTGGTGAGACAATATTGACTGGGCGATAACGACTACGAGAAAGATTATACATTTCAGCCAATTGACCTGTATCTTTAAAAATATCCACAATTGTTCATTCATGATTTTCGGGTGCCACAACTTGTACTAGTAAAAGGGAGTTAGACAGCAAACCTTTTACCATAATTACTCAAAATTTTATTTCAACATTGGGGGATCAAACAGCCAGCCAGTCAACCAACCAGCCAACCAGCACGCGCTGCACCCGGGCAAAAATAACTTATGTATTAACCAATGTCATTATGTGTTACTTTGGAATATCAATCATTTGAAATAAGTGTTGACTTCATTTAATATTTGCAAGTGTAAGCTATATAGGATATTTGCACTGGCCAAATCAAAAACTAGTCTTTAAATAAAGAACTTCAGTCACACAGTAAGACTGAATACCTATCCTTAATATACAGTAATATCTTGTATGTTATCAGCAGACATACAAATTCCTATGGCCATGTATAATTCATAATAACGGTGACAATACCAGCAATACCAATAGCAACAGGTTAAAGGTTCATCCTTTGTAGGATCATTCAGATCAAGAGCTGTTACATTTCTAAACTACATGCCGTTCCTGGCAGTTTCACTTGCAGAGAGCCAGCAGCTAAAGTGCAAGCACTTTATCTTTCCTGACATGTAAAAACTGACCTTGCTGATCTCTCTCGCTCTCCTGCCGACACAAAACATTGTCTAATAATCACAAGAGAAATCCTCTGAATGCTTAAAGGAAACACAGTGGATTATGCTAAGGTTTCCAATTGATTGCTTTTGAAAGTGAGCTGTGCAGACATGATGCTTTCTAAGGGGCATCCCTAATGGGAGCTAACTCAGCCTCTTTTGTAGAAGAAGTGAGGATCTCCAACGTATTCAAGGATAGCATTCTACTTCAGCCAAACTCAAGGTATATGGAGATGCTATGGCCAAATGTTTTAATTAATGCCAGTCCAGATATAACACAGAGAAAATTGCAACAAAATTAGATTGGATTTAAATAAATCTAGCTAGATCTCTGAACTCTGATTGGTGGTCTAGTGGTTTCAACGCCAGATCTACATTTCGGATGGTCATTGTAATTGGATCAAACTGGAGCTTCCGTGAAATACATTTTTAAAATGACCTTGCCAGATACGTGTATCCAGAGGGAATTGCACAGCATTTCACTTGATCCGTTCATACACGTATTCCACTTTAGCGCCTTACCCATTATGCTAAACTGCCACAGCAACATTGCAACACAGCTGCGAACGGAACCACCTGTCTTTAAGTTACAAATCCAGTTCCTTAATGACTGTCAGACTGTAACTATTATAATCATCAATATCACCATCATCATTATAATCATCACATCACAACATCATTAAATCTTTATTTAATTCTGTGGGTCAACAAACATTAAGTTCTCATTTTCTATGAAAGTAGTAACAAAGTCTCGTAAAAGAGAACAAAAATTAACAAATATAAGGCATGGACTATTTGCATGTACGTAGTTGTGTTTGTGTAATTAGCTGTGGTATGTGATCAGTCATTTAAGAGTGCGGGCCTCCGTCTACTTTTTCCTATTGTTATAAACAGTATCGTTTATTTTCACACCTTGTGCTAAACTGCTGTCACTTTACTTAACAACATAACAAATGTCCATCAGCACAGTCTATTGGTCTTGTCAATAATGACTTTGCAGAGCTGGTAGTCATGTCCTGTGTACTACGTGTGAACAACACAGTTCTATAAAGGAAACACAATAATAGATGGTTAATGATCTGCAACCACACCATCCTAGAAAAAAACAACAGATAAACGCTTTCTGGAAGAATGAGCATGTCCCAATTTCTCATAGGAATGAAATTGTTACAAATTAATGACCGGAGAGCCAAAGCATTTCTCCTCCATTGCCTTTTGCAGCCTGAGATAGCCTACTACATACTTTATCAGCGCCAAGTTTAATTAAGAACACTTATGGGAACATTTTCAACCACAATAATTGAATATCCTTACAAAATCACAACATAATCACAAGTCTGACTACTGACCTAACTCTCAATTTGTGGCTTCTGTAAAATCTCCCTCTCTGAAAAGACAACATGGTGGCTGTATTGCAGCAAGCTGGCAGAAGCCACCCACTCACACAGATAAGTTATGAGCAAGGACAGGCCATCATCATCATCATCATCATCATCTATCTCCACCAACTCTTCCTGCCCTTTGAATCATCGCTATGCACAATCTCTCCCCATGGTAAACATCCAGAGATGTATGCTCTGCACAGCTGATTAAAATAATGGACGGTGTCTGCTTCTGTTTTCGTAGAGGAATAAAAAGAACACGGTACTGTATGTTTCCTTGTGTGTGGGAGCATTTACTAAATTCTGACAAACTTGCTCCTCTGACAGATTCGAAGAAAATACGTTTTTTTTTTTAATACTCAGAACTCAGTGTGAAAGAAAAACCTCCTGGGTATTGGATAAATACAAGTACAATGAAGATGACTGAAGAAGGTGGAGAATGAACTAGAAAAAAAATAATCTCATGAATGGCTGTCTTCCCAAGATCTGTGAGCCCTAGGGAAGCTCTGCTAATTCATTTTTTAATCCTTTCTTAATTTTTCCTCTTATCCTCCAGGGATTAAGGACAGACTGAGCGTGAACCAGGGTTGGTAAGAGACAGAGAAAGTGTCTGGATGTCCTGTAACTCATAATTCAGCATGGCTCCATGGAATGGGCCTGGTGGTATCACAGAACCCTTCTCCAGACCACATGGTGAAGCCATTATATATGAATGCCCCCCATTGAAAGTCTGTCCACAAAATAACTTTCATTATAAAATGCTAAATTAGATATTTTATTTCACTATTTATGGTCGATTCAGTACATACCTTATTCCATTCAGTTTAAAATTTTAATCATTTTACAGAATCTGCAAAAGAGAGCATACGTCTCTGATTGCAATACTAGTTTGCAAGGCAAGGTTTTAAAAATTTGAATTTTTGTTCAACCACATGAAATGATTTAGGGGTTCATAGCACAGTGATAATCCTGTCCTGTGATAATTAGGGTTATATACAGTATATCACCAACAGCCTCCAACCGCCAAACACACAAAGCCCCAAGTGTATTGCTTCTTTTATGTAACTGTAATAATTCATTTTTAATTACATACAAAGTGGTTCAACAAAAGTGCATGAAGCTGCTATATACACGCATGTAAAATGGCTACGATATGGTATATGTTTTAGCACATGCTGAGTCTTTCCCTTCTACTATAGTTATGCCACAGTTGTATAAGTCTTGGGTTTTTTGGCTCAGCCTTCATGCTTCCCTCTTTTGTTCTATACTCAATCTTGGCTTTCTATCGCAATGGTTGCTTCTGCCCCCAATACATGGTGTGACCCTGTGCAGTTGAAAATAGACTAGTTCAGTATCAGTTCCTAAAGTGAGAGTACATTTTGCTGTTCTCCTTAGAGTTGCCAAAATGTAACCCACACATCCTCAAGTTAATATTGTTTGAACACTGACCTTTAAGAGGTTATCGTTGGTATTTTGTTTTCTGCACAAACACACAGAAAGAGAGAGAGAGCGAGATAGAGAGAGAGATCTGATCCCCTTGGCATAGACTTTAATTTTCACATACAGAAGTGTTACTGGGTAATATCAAAGGTAGGTATATATGTAAATTGCCCCGGTGAAGATATCAAGTAAGCGCAGGGCCGGCCCGTCCTACAGGCGAAGCAGTTTCTTGCCTGGGGCGCCAGGTCTGCTTAGGGCGCCGCCGCCCCCCTCAAAAAAAAAAAAAAAGAAACAAAATCAACAAAAAAAAAAAAAAAAAAAAAAAAAAAAAAAAAAAATGGGTGGCCCAGGGCGCCCCCCCCTTTTCCTTTTTTACGCAAATAATAAATAATAAATACACTTTGCACCAATTACACTGTTGTTTTCATTGGGTGGCTGCTGCTTGCTGCTGGCTGCTTTAGTGGGGCACAACAACACAACAGGCAACAAGAAACCAAGACCAAGAAAAAAATGAAAAAAAAGCAACACTAGTTAGCAGAGCAGAGCATCAGACAGAGATGAATGCAGATGATGGCTCCGCTGGCCTGCTGCGGGGTGGGGCAGGCAGCTGGGCTGCCACCCTTGAAAAGAGGCTTGCCCACCCCCAGACACACAAACTGATATATTTTTTTTTATTATTATTATTATTAAAAAAAAAAAAAAAAAAAAAAAAAAAAAAAAAAAAAAAATTTTCAATTTTAAAAAACTGAAAAAGAAAAAAAAAGTTGTTGTGTCTGAAATTCCCCCACCCGTGGTGTTTTTATTTTTTTTGATTTTGATTTTGATGGATTGAATTTTTGCTGTCTTGAGTGCGAATGGAGCAATGTCTGTGGGTTTAAATAATAAATTAATATGTTTTTATTTTTTTTAATAATATTGTTAATTTAATTAAATAATGGTTTTAGTTTTATAATTATTTATTTTTGTTTATGTTTTTATTTTTTTATTTTTTTTGTTTTGAATTATGTTTGCAAGTTTAGCTGCATTTGTTTTATCAAGCTGTGCTGTATTTATAGCTATTAGCTGAAGCTGAGATCAGCCGTCCATCGTTCGTTTAGCCGTTTCCCAGCCACTGAATCACTTTAGAATTTCTCTTGTAATTGTCAGGCAAATTCAGTCTGCAGCTCACTATCATGAATCAGCCATTGCTGTAGAAAAAAAAAAAAGCAAATAAAAATTTAAATAAGCTAAACGACTATCAATACCTATAGTAGCAGTTAGCTAAACCTAAACTACTAGCTTAACTACTAGCTATAATATAGCTACACAGATATATAGCTATACTACTTTTACTACTTATTTTAGTTTGTTGTTTTAGTTTTTTTTATAATTATAGACTTTAATGTATGAGATTGATTGTTGTGATTGTTTTGTTTGAGCATTTTTTTAGTTTGTGACGCATTTTGCTTTTTTTTTTTTTTTTTTTTTTTTTTTTTTTTTTTTTTTTTTTTTTTTTTTTTTTTTTTAAAGAAATGTCACTGTGTTTTAAGAAACAAAATGTACTACTACATACAACATTGTGTTAATTTTTTTGTTTAGAACATTGTTTTTTTTGTTTTGTTTTTTTTTTTTTTGTTTTGATTGAATTTTTTGTTTTTTTTTTTTTAACCTTTCTTTGTTTTTAATTAAAACACAACTGGAAAAGAAATGAACCATACACACACACACACACACACACATATACACACTAGTACACACACATTGTAAAGAGGCTATATATACATATATATATAAATTACTATAAAATAACATATTATTAACTAATAACATATTAACCAGTAGACTAAAACTAAAGAAAAACAAAATATTTAAACAAAAAAAAAAAAAAACAAAATTAAAAAAATAAAAAAATAAAAATAAAAATTAAAAAAAAATGGGAGTAAGCGCATCATAATGTAATCATAATGTAATAATGCTGTGAAAGTGAAATCTGATATTTAGACTGTGCCCACTCACTGTGGGAATTCTAACCTCCCCTACCATAATATTGAAAATGTCTCCAGCGACACATACAAACGCATTTACAAATACACCCAAGTGGCACTGTAAACCGATTAAAATGTACTGCGCTCCTATTCTGAGGTGTTTCAGTGACTCGCAGGTGAGTGATTCTAGTTTCAAACCATTCTAAGATAATCACTCGAAGTAACCCTTCATAAATATTAGGATTTTGCATAACTGGCGAAGGCCACATTCAAACAGATTTCATCCAGATTTTCATACTTGATAGGCCTGTCCCACTAAGCAGTAAGAAACAATGGGAAAATATAATAAAAGCAATGCATCTGGATTTCAAGTTCATTGCAGGGAGCAGAAAAAACCGTGACACGTGAATATCGGCAGATGACACAGCTATATAAGAGAGAGATATTTCTTCCTTTATGATGTGCACAGTGCTCCAACTCTTTGTTACAAGCTTCTGCCATTCCCTGAAACACTGGGAAATCCAGGCTCCCAGCCCTTTGGGCAAAAGGATAATTACATAAAAACATGACAAGAAGAGCAAATCCCTAATAATCTCTTAATTTGTAGTCGCTGACAAAAAACAACTCACTCTCATCGTGACTTTTTGCATCATTTAAAATGCAGAGACTGATTTGGCAGCACAGTCCTATCTTGGCCATTCGGTTAGTCAGTCTTTTTCTGTCATTTGTTAAGCGATACACAGGTGGAGAGAGGGAAGGAGGATGCCATGTCACACCCTTTATTGCAAAAAGCCACTGAGAGACAGCTAGGTGGTTAAAAATATTGTGTCTTACGCGTTGCAATAGGGCTTCTTCTCATAGCCTTTGTAGTTGTTCATGTTGAGGGTCATTTTGCACACCTCACAGTGGAAGCATCCTTTGTGCCAGTTCTAGAACAGAAAACACACAAAAGCTGGTTCAAGGACTGCCATTACAGGTTCAAGGGTATTTTTTCCATGTCATAAACAACTTGTAATGAAGGTTCGGTTTTCCCCCTTGCTGTTACTGTAAACTGGCTTGAACAAGAGACATGAAATGTTATATGATATATATATATAAAACTAAGTCTGAGAAATTCTAATTTCAACAAAAGCTGTTAGCTCAATAAATCATAACATCTACTAAACCCACAATTTCATTGTAGATCACGCACACCTTCACAAATGGCATAGAAACTGACACTGGCACATTTGTTGCGGACTTTGAAGTTGCATCTAAAGTGTAGGGGCTCTCTGAACTCTCCAGCAATCAGAGAACAGAGACCATCCAAAGCCATCTAAAGTTATAATCTGTAAACATTTAAACACCAGGGTGGATTTTGACAGGCCTCCAATTCATTGTCATGTTGAGACATGTTATCATGTCTGTAATAAAATGATCAGGTTGCTGAAGCTCGTATCTTGACCTTGAATGTACTGCACAGGTCTATTGGTAATGGTTTCCAGTTCCAGAGCATTGCCATGCTGGATTGCGATCTTTGTATGAGTGCCATGCCACAATGATCACTCTGTTACTTTAGACTTCAAGTTACAGAATTCCCTTATAACCTAAAAATTATGCCGTCACATGTTTCATGGTGGTATCATAATGTAGAATTAACAGATTAATCCACAGCCACTTAAAAATTATTCTAATACCTATATAAATCATCCAATCTCTGTCCATTGCTCTGAACGCTTTTGCAGTCCAGGGAGAGTAGAGTCCATTCACACACTTGCTACAGCTAAGGGTTTAATGTACTGTAGGAGTCTAAAAGGCTGCATGTATGCTACCCTGGCTTCCAAATATTTCAAGCTTCTTCTACAGGAAAGCGTAGAGCAGCAGTTTATATTGTCAACCAGAAAATACCTTTCAGACCCATTGCCTTTTCCCATATCCCATAATCTGGTTACCTCAGTATCATACTACATACTCCTGCACTGGTACTTATAAAATAAACTGAAACCTAATCTTATATTATCTAATAATTTCCAATTCATGTTTTATAACCAAAAAGCATGAATGTATCATTGGTGTGATGCAAAAATATTTTATAAATTTTTTTACATTTTTATAAATTTAGTTTACTATGTTAATGTCCTTTTTAAATTTCTCATAACTTGGCAACTTATAAAGTTGGTTCAAATCCGCCCTGTTATTAGCCAATAATATTCTGTTGATAAATAAATAAATAAATCAATAAAGCCTTTTACTCTTTAGAATTCCACTTTTTGAAAGGTCTTGTGTGACACCACTGCTATACTAACCCTAACATATGAGCTACTAGGAAATAAGTTTGAAGAAAAAAAAAGGCGGAACACAGAGGCTGTTGTAAACACTCTTCTGTTGTGTTTTTTGTTTGTTCGTTTTTTGCTAGACACCACGTTTCAAAACTGACGCACGCCGGAATACTCAAGTTCTTTATTGCCTACTTCTAATTGCTTAAGTATATGATTATGAATTATTAAATACGTTGGTTGGTACTTTTGAGCCTTACAGAAAGGCCAATAGATTGACAGAAAACAAATTTCAACAAGGCAAATCACATGCTTAATTATTACTTTATTCTATTAAGTCATAGCTATCCAAGGGTGGTAGGATTACCAGACTAGTAGAACATACAAAGAAAATATATATTTAGTGTATTCAGTGACCTTGAGATGGAAGAAATGGCATTCCATCCAGTCTGCATGGTAAATGTATTTCTCCCTAACAAATGTCTATTATGCATCTACTAAGTATTTCAGAAAGTTATTTGGCTTTCTTCCTCTCAGGCTTATTGCTACAACATAAAACGGTCCTTTTAATTTTATTCTGTTTTTACCCCAAACTGTAATACCCAATCAAAAACAAAAATAGACACAACCTCTAGTATGTGTGAAGCCAGGATTCATACCTTGGTAAGTAATTCAGCAGGTATATGCTTTACTTTGTATCAGCTGGTTTGTTGACTCATGTGTGATAGCTCTTGCATGGTATATTACTCAGTATACACCTGCATCTGCAGTTGATTAGACTGGAATACATACAGCTTCTGAAATTAAATTATATCTAATCCACTACTCCCTTTATACTGGACACTGCAGCGGCATTCAATAGACACGGCTATTCACTTCATAAATCAATAATTCACTTCAATAATGATCCACTTTGCATGTGGAGCATCAGGAGGCAATATTATTTTAGTTAAAGTAACTGGGCGGCAGTGTAGTATAATGGTTAAGGAACTGGCCTTGTAACCGAAACGTTGCAGGTTCGATTCCCAGGTAGGACATTGCCGTTGTACCCTTGAGCAAGGTACTTAACCTGAATCGCACCAGTATATATCCAGCTGTATAGCTGTATAAATGGATAATATGTAAAAATGCTAAAAAGTTGTGTAAGTCGCTCTGGATAAGAGCGTCTGCTAAATGCCTGTAATGTAACTGCTACAGTCCAAGTTGCTCCCTCATTCTCTGCTCACCTTCAACAAGTCAGGCTGATCAGCCCCCAACAGCTAGTTAGTCTTAGTGAACATTGATTGATCTGTCACGCCTTGAATAAAACAAGCTTCATGTATCAGCCATTCCCATTCTCTTTCACCAAGCTTTTCAGCGTAACACCTTTGTACCTGGTTTCGCAATTTGTATGAGAGCACAGCAGCCTTACACGGTGAAAACAACGTGGGGAAAAGTGCTCACACTGAATTAGATACATCTGTCTTCTGCCCTGTTCTCTTCTGTGTGCTTTCCGTTGATCCACATTTGGACCAGGGAGCATCCACTGTGACATTCGAGCAAGGTTAAAATCTCCCGCATGTAGGAAATTATAATGCTTTACATTATTCCTGCTTTTGTGATTCATACGGGTGTCTATGCACCAGCGCAGATAAGCCATTTATGTCTCGTGCCATTACAAATAGCTGGATTCTCGCCAGTCTTCGTTTTTCTCGCATGATTACTATTGCCTGTTTTCCTGAATGATGAAACCTGGGGTTATCACATTCTGTTTAGCATATGGCTTTGCCGCGATTTAATAATAGATGTACTTATTTTTGCTATTGTAAATATTTTACAAAAACTAGAGTTCATTACATCGTAGCCTAGACCTTATTATGTAAGACGTCATTTGCGTATCTTTGAAGCACACAGTAGCGCCGCTGAACCTGTTTTCGTGCTGCGTTCGAGTGCACGTGAGATTGAAATAGAGAAGAGACAAGTATAATCTACTTTAATGGTGCATGAATAGACACTCGTCTTAGTGGTTAATTACGTAGATCCCCATCATCCCCCCCTCATAAAATCTACGAACAGATACGTCAGTCTTAGAAAAACATTGCTTTCCCTCCACCACACCACCTAGATCAGATAAAATGTAGCTGGCTACATTCAACCGAAATCGCACTTCTACCCAATAGCCTATGATCTACGAGCCTATACTAAGTGGGGTAACAGAACAGCTAGTAGCTATGTTTCAAATAAATAAAATAAGTAGGCCTAAGGTAATTCCAGTGTTTCTAAAACTCGTTTTTCTCTCCCATACCTTAAAATATTGGATTTTGCAAAGAGCCGGACAGGCTGCAAGGTTGTTCATCTAACAAACCAGTCTACGCTTTCATATTAGGTTATAAAAGTGACAATCAACATGAACTATTATATTTTCTACTAACCTACTTTATATTTTTGTAATATAACTTGTCCCAATTTGCATATCAAGAATAGCAGTGTCGCCTTTAATTCAAGAACCATACTTTTTGATATTTGAGAATAATTAGGCTACTATTGTAGTTAAACAGACGACGTGACTTACCTTGTCCAGACAATTTACTTTCTCGGTCGGGTAGACAATTTTCCCACAGCGCGCACATTGAGGGTTCATTTTGAATCAGCAAGATAGGCTATTTAATATTCCCTCGTTATACGGTCAAATTCAGATGATTAGATTAGCGGCGATGTAGCAGCGTCACTTCACATCCCGAGTTTAACAGAAAACAACAAACAAACAAAAACGTATCCATACAATAGTACACGGATGCTGCCGTTAGTTCCCACGATAGTGGTTCTTCTGCTAGACTTGAATCGGTGCAGCAAGTGAAGGGTGCTCGGACTGAAGCCGTCGATGCGTGTGACACAGAACCTGAAACAAGCTGACGGTTTATTAAGCGACGCCACAGCGCAAAGGGGGAAAACCCTCGGCGTAGGGTTGCGCTGAAGCTGCGAGAGAGTCTGGGCGTGCAATAGATCATACAGTGGAACAAGAAGAATCTCTTAGCAACATAGCCCCAGCAGGTACCTCCGTGCGTTGAGCTGGGGAGGGGAAGGACTCTCCTACCCTTGTGTTTGTTATTTTATGATTATAGACCTATGTCTGAATAAATTACTGATTTGTTTGCCAAGCTATAGGCTATATTTTCTATTTTAATTCTTATTTTTATTGCGTGTGTTTTTGTCAGCGTAAATAGTGGGCTATATGTTTTCATTAGCCTACTCGTTTTTGCTCTACTCTTCCTCAGAATTTGACAGATATTTTGTGTTCGTTTGTTTAAATAAAAATCTGTTATACAGTATGTAGCCTATGTTCATAACTGCCTGACCAAACCTTGTGATTATTTTATTGGACGTACTTGTACATCTAACAACTTTGGATTTGCTAAAAAATGGAATAAATATTTATAAAGCTATATCAGGTGGGTACAGTGGGTTACACACTCTACCTCGTTGTGTTGGCCTCCACATCAAACAGCCAGTTACAGGAGATCTGTATTTCGAAAGGTACTCTTACCTCTCTTAAGCACTTCGTGTTGCATGGCCTCACACACAGATTGTCAGTATTTCAGAATCTCTGCCCATAGTATTATAATAAAATGCTAGGTTTGTCCCAGCTACCAAAAACAACTGCAATTTTGTTATTCCCCTTCTCACATTGCTTCTTCTCATATGCTGGAATGTGATGCTTCACAAAAAACATGTGGTGTGCATGTTATGGACAAAGCAATGCATACTAGATTGCTTTGTGTATGTGTGCACAATAACTACTTTTAAAAATGGAAGAGCCTAAGGATAACTCATTCTCAACTGATGGCCCAACTGAGTCATGTCAACCAGGTTTGAGAGATCTACTCCACCTGCTGTGTCGTTAATTACATTGTGCCATTATTATTACATAACCTTGCAGCATGGATCACATCAACAGACCATCAACACTGGGACTTGGGGCAGGGATAAGGCAACCTGCAGCTCCTCTGAATCAGTAAAGAAGGAATACTACCGAAAGATCAAAGTATACACTGCCTCAATGGATCAACGCAATTTAACCATAATGATCAGGCAAAATCTCGCTCTTGAACTTCAAAAACGGAATTCATGAATAAACATCACGTGAATAGAATTTGGGTCACAGTTTTGCTATAGCTTGCTATCTGTCGACTGATGTTAGCGACGTGCACATTTCATGTTTCTATTTATCGCCCCCTGCTGATAAAACTTTGATTCTGCAATCAATTTTCCTTGGTCACTGGAGACATTGAACTCGAGTATACAGTTCTTGAAGGGTACAAAAACAAGTGTAAAATTCAGGGATCAGAAAGTAAAAGCACTGCCATGTGTTTCTTCCACCCATCAACTCAGCCAGCTGATTTCACTAATTAGTTCTACCTCATGGCTTAAGAATTGTGCTAATTAGCAAATCCAGGTGATTGGAACAAAACACTGGGGAGGAATTTTACTTTTTGAACATGGATTTTACACCTCTGGTGGTTTTACAACACTGGTCAAACTAGAATGTCAAGCTTATGAATAAACTTGCTTCAGCATTAGTTTAGCTGCGACCAGATGAAACAGCTGGAGAGCTGTAGCATCTTAAGACCTTACCAGTCTAAATGTATTACTATTACCACCTAATGGGATTTCGTAGACTATCAAATAGTGCCACTATGTCACCAAATTGCGCCTTTTTTATGTCTTCTCCACGCTTGAAAGCAGATGCCAACAATATCACTTGGCAGCTGATCAAGGAACATATCTCTAATGTCCATATCACACCCCTAATCCGAATGTTGTCCAAGTATAATTTTGTACAGGTAGGGCCTCTGGCAATGTTGTTCTAGATTTTTGTGGGATAAACAAAAGAGGGGGGGGCTAAAATACAAATTAAAATGATGAGCCAATGACAGTATCTTAGTTTCACATATAAATAAAAAAATAGCACAAAGAGACTGAAGTAATGAAGGAATGTACAGTGCCCTCCACTATTATTGGCACCCCTGGTAAAGATGAGTAAAAAGGGTTATAAAACATTCACCATTTGGTGAATTAGCTTAATCTCACTCTGAAAAAAATGAGAAAAATCCAACCTTTAACCCTTAGATGCATGAGTGATTGGACCCTACACTCTTCCATGATGGGGTCAAAAATGACCCCAATTAGAATCTATGTGTTTTATAGAATAAATGTATGATATTTCCATTGTTTTGGTTAAGAATAATGATTGTGTATGTGTGTCCATTTAGAATAATGATTTTTATTATAGTTTGGTCCACACAAGAATGATTTAATGTTTTATAAAAGATTCCATCTTTTTAACACTTTATGAACATTTTGATAATTAAACAAAAAGACACAGCCATCCTAAAAACTATTCTAAACCACTGAATTCTAAACTTCTATTGACACAAAACAGCAATAGAAAATCTAATCTGGTGGATTATAGAACAATTCCACACGCAGTCCATATAAATGAGTATAGGGTTATGTGGTAGGCTACATTGTCATAGAGACTACTACATGAGAACAGGCATGAAATAAAATCATATCCTATAGGTATCCATATCCTTTGGTTCCTATGAGATTCCATAGAAAATGTATTGGGGTCATTTTTGACCCAATTATGGAAGCTTTGTGTAGTGACACAAAAACAAAAATTTCTTAAAATGTATAAAAGGTAACTTAAAATGCAAATGGCTTGATGTCAAAAACACGTTTTTTGAGGAATACCTGGAATATGAAATGATAAAAACTTTTCATTACAAAGATATTGCAAGAAAACCAACCCCCGGGGTCGTTTTTGACCCCATTATGCATCTAAGGGTTAATTGACGTTAATTTATAATGAGAAAAAAAATCCCTCATCAAGAAATAATTATTTTTAACAAAACCACGTGTGCCACAATTATTGGCACCCCTGCATTTATATATCAAATAAAGTAATAATTTTTTTTATATTTGGTTGCATATCCTTTGCATGCCATGACTTCCTGATGTCTGTGACTCAACAACATCAAAAGACTCTTGATATCTTATTTTCTGGTACGTTTACAAGCAATACTATAATGTCTCTGCATTTGAATGGATCTCTATGGGAATTGGGGGGTATGACTAGATTTAACTGTAAATTATGTTGGAACAGTATGGAATACATTGTTGGTAAAATGGCTGTAAATCATCAAGGGTCTGAGGTATCAAACTAGCCTCAAACCATCACTCTGCTGCCAGATATGCAGTAGATATGGATGGATCACTTTAAGGGTTGTTTCTCCAAACAAATTTACCTATTGAAATTCCTATGATGAAACCCTTCAAGTTATCCATGAGAAAAATCCAGTGTGAGATTAAGCTAATTCACCAAATGGTGAATTTTTTATAACCCTTTTTACTCATCTTTACTAGGGGTGCCAATAATAGTGGAGGGCACTGTAGCTCATCTTTAATATATCCTATGTGTTTCCATATAAGATTAGATAATGATTTTGGTAGCCTATTATTGGGCATAAATAAAGTTATCCTCCTATAAGATGGGGGGGGGGGGGTGGAGGTGGGTTTAAAATGTTAATTATCTTATCCACTAATGTACTCATTAGCCTACCATGGCTTTAGCTTTAGGCTTTATGAAAGCATCTGAAATGTCACCTAGGGCTTTGAAAAAAAGATTTTTTTATCCAAAATGTTCATAAATAAAACATTTTCTTTTACAAAATTCCCTGTGTGAGGTTGTGTAGAAATGCAGGAAATTAGTTTTAAAAGGCTCAAGGGGAGGACCCCCAGACCCCTGCTACTTCGTTCCCCACCAACATCTCTTTAAATGCACCCCCATGAAGGCAGTCTAGAAACGGCCCTGTTTTGCCTTCGACCTCAGAGTATTTTTGGCACTTTTTCAGCCCTCATGCTATAGCTAAGAGCGCTGACAAACAAGACAAGTCGATATTCCACTGAAATAAAACGTTAATACTTTTTTTTTTAAAAACAACCTACTGCTGGTTTTATAAACCCGATTAATGTAGTGCTCGCTAAAATGATCTAATATTCAAGTTATTTGATCATTCCCGGGCTGGGAAGGTATGCCTTGGCAGTCACTCCATGGTATGTCTAACTCAGGCCTTCCAGTCTGCGTGTCCTAATAAACTGTTGTGTTAATGTGTTTTAAGTGTTGTCCCGTATGACACAGGATTTGTATGACACAAATTATTAACATTTTAGGAGAGCCTTACTAACCTTGCTGCACAGCCTGAGGGTTCTTCTTCTTCTTTCTGAAGCTACTTCTTGTCACATGGCTATCACAATGCCTTATGGTGTAAAATTGCTCCTGAATGTCTGTTATCCTGAATGACATTAGCTAAAATCCCAATGTGGGGACAAAAGTGTTTCACGCATAAAAATGAAATGAAGTTCAGAATCCTCACAATATGTTTATGTAGCCATGCAAACACTCACACAATTATGCCCAATGGGTAGATTTAAGGTTTTATTTCGTTTTTTAAATGTTTTTGGAGAATTTTTGCACTTTGATTTTAGGTGCGGACAGTTATCCCAAATGACACTTTGGCACTTCTGAGCTCAATAGCTCCTTAAATTTCCATTACTCATAATAAATACTATGATTAGTCAATAATGAGAAGAGAATTGAGTCATATAATGTAGTTTTAATTTAAAAGTATAGTAAATATGTTTTGGACACTAAAATGGACACATCACCTCATTGACCCTTATACGTTTGGTATGCAGGCTATTAAGTCATCTCCACATGGTGCATGTTTGTTTCTTTAAGTGGAATCAATGGTGTGCTGTGTGCTCCCAGTTTATACATAGTAAGCTAAGTAGCCTATTACTGTATATATAACCTGATCACAGAATGATACAAGTAAATATTTGAATAGTATGTGAATGTGATCTGACTAATTTCTTTTTAATTTAGCATTATTCTAGTTTTAACTGTATTTTTAATTGCTGTTTGTATGTGTGGATGCACCGTTTAGGATTGCTGCTCAATTTCGTTGTACCCAGTACAATGACAATAAAGGAATTCTGATTCTGATTCTGATTCTGAATAACTTAAGATGAACTTATTTAATTGTTTCCACTGATGTGAACAGCATTTATGATCAAATATCAATTGGGCTATTGCAAAAGAATATGCTTCCCCTCACATATGGAAGAGCAGAGTTCAAACTTACATGGCACACGTGGCACTAACCCATATGTCAGACACCACTGCCTCCATTGAGAAATGCTTGCTATTGGATATTGTATTTATACCTATTCTGAAATATTAGATTTAAAATGAAACTTTTGTATAGGAAAGTCAAAGAAAATGATTGGGGAAAATACTAAAAGATCTGACTAATGACATTAGCTTTAACAGTATTAGCCTCCATGGAAATTAAGTATATGCATGCATGTAGCCTATTCAAGGTGCTATACTGAATATCAAAAAAGACTACTGAATATTTACATGGTGGAACTGAGGTAAACCAAGAGATGGAAATGTAAATATCCCAGTTCTTTACTCGGGCTATGTAGCTACTGAAAAGAATGCATCAACACACACTGCTTTGCTAATTGGTGCAAGTTGGTAATTTATATTTTTACCCCAAGTAAGGTGAGTAGGTTGTATTTATACCAGTGACATAACTATATAACGGTGCGGGTGTGGCTCCAGAGAGGACTTCCTCTGTAACATAAAATATCGCCACAGTTAACGATGACTGCTTGTTGTTGTATCAATACAGTGAAACATCTGAGATATGATACGCTTCTCTCAAACGGAAATGTTAGTAACTTTCAAAGCGATGTAAGGCCTACACCAGTCTTAAGAACGTGAATAATTTATCGATTGATACAGTTACATAACGGTAGCCATTTTAAAGGCTACTCTCGTTGTGTAGCCTGTATAGGCTATACAATCCTTATTTTTTCGTTAATACACTGAAATGTCCAGTTAATTCAAATCGAACAGAGTTCAGTTCAATTGGGACCACGTGTAGCCTACACTGAAATAGTTCATTTAACACTGAACATTTTACTGTGCAACAGTAATGAAATCAGCGGTAGCCTAGCTAATCGGGATCTCAGTGGAACATTAATTATTTCTCGACGTCGGCTTTCTGAACAACACATGTCATTGTTGTTCAGGCTTACGCCTTTAAGCATAGCCTATAGTTCATGCTATTGTTTGATTTCGTCCTCCCGCAGCTTTTCATATGAAACACTGTTAACTGGCCCACATCGTTGACTTTGCCTAATTGTTCGAATACTTATTTTTCTAACTAGTATTTCCAATTCTTCATCAGTTTAATGTGATGCAGTTCCATGTAGGCTAGCCAAAAGCGAGCGCCATTGGTCATAATCATCCATAATACGTAGGCTAAGGATGTAGCCTGCAACCCTCTGCATGTCACAACATCTGTCTCGGGTGTTATTACCGCAGCAATAAACTGCACTCATTCAATAAACTCTTACAGAGAGATCACTGTATAGGCTATTTGTATACCACTAAGCTACTGAGTTTTGATGACGCGTACAAACATAGGCTAAAAGAGACCCGAAACGTGTTCATAGTTTCAAAGTTAAATATTTCAGCATCAACATTTTGGTAAATTACCAAACTCTGATAAATGAAATAATGTACAGACACGTCTAAGACAAACTTCCATCAAAACGATGGAACGTTAAACTAACGTTAAAAATCTTAATTATTATGTTAATTGCTGAGGGGTGATAGCGGGAACGTAAATCGCAGAAAATTCCACTGAAATTAGCGAGTAGCCACATATTTCATAATATATATAATGTTAAAGTCTATGTCTATAATGGGTCTTTGTAATGTGGACAGTCGGAGTTGCGGGAGGGTACATAATTTTCACCACTGACACATGCAATATAAACAAAGATATACAAGCCGTTTATTTGGTGTAGGCTTACACTATACCAAAAGTAAATTCTCTGGCCAGCGTATTTTTAATTTACCGCTACAAGTAGGCCGATGAAGTTCACAGCTCCAGTGACAGGTGGTACAATAAAGTGAATGTAGCATGCTTAAATAATTGTCGAAATTTCACAAATTTTACATCCTTGGGTAAAACAAACTTTCTGCAACAACGTAACACTTGAAAAGTTTCACAGATTTTTGTGTAAAAAAAAAAAACTTTTATTATTTTATCCCCTTGCTTGTTTAGCACCTAGCCTATGCATGTTTTCTTACATGCAGATTAATAAATACTAATACTATTTTAATAACTTAGTGCTATGGATGTTCCTGTCGTTGTTTTATTATTATATATATATTTTTTTGTAGTAGCCTAGTAGTAGTAGTAGCCTAATTTATGTTACACGCATGGAATGGGTAATTGTTAGTTTGGGTAATTATAGTTAGTAATTCATTTTCTACGTTTTGGCAAATAATCATAAATTCGTTTACTCTTAATGCTCTGACTGCCAAAAAAGAAAAATCGAAATGGGCTGTTGCTTGTATTTGAAATTAATGTTCTATTGGCTACAATTCTCAATATGAGCTGCTGGTAATAATGCCAATAAACAACAAATAGCCTTTGTCGTCAATTGACATTACTAGAAACGTTTTACAGTGCTCTCATTGTCCCATGGTACTGATATTTATTTTTAGATATAGCCTATACTGTGCAAAGATTAATAGAGAAGTTCGTGTTCATACTGTTTTCATGTCAAGTCCACTGTGGAACAAGTCAACCAGTCAACACAATGTAAAGACTAGCGCCAATTTATAGACAGCAAGACAACGCAATGGCCGAGATTCAATCAAAATGTTAATTTTGCTATTAAGAACTGTCTGAAACGGAATCAATAACACTTGAGTTTCACTGATTCGGTTTCCCAAAAGGGGAAGGATTGAATCCAACCAGTGTCCGCAATGTAGCCTACCAATTTTAGAACGTTATTATAAGCAAAGGCTAATTACATTTTCTTATTATAGAAATATACGTTTTGGAACTTGCTATAGGCTATCCCACTGTGATTCGGCTGGCCAGAATTCTTGCCAGTTCCGCGTTCAATCCAACCTTTCTTGTCTACTTCACCTCAAAGTGGAGTTTTATAGCCCATAGAATTAAGGGGGTCTGTAGAGCATGTGGATATCCTCAGCAGTGGTATCTTCTTAACTCACGTATAGGCCTATACCCTTGATACTTTATTCAAAACAGCCAGAAATGTGTAGGATGCTCAGTCTAAGCGCAACGTTTCATTAATTATACGGAAACAAAACGTGTGTAGGCCTAATCCGCGGAGTAGCCTGGAGGCGTATGATAGTATTTATTGACAGCTACGTAAAGGGTATGAAACCGAATATAGCATAGCCTACATAAGACTGAAGAACACGCAGTTCCGTTTGCAATTTTAACCTCCGCACGAGTCGTGTTAAAATGCTAGAAAACGAGAATCTTGCCACTGTTGGAATTGAGAATTATTATTAGCCTGAATCAGGCATTAGCCTATTCTTTGAATTATTCAATCAGTGGTGCATTTCTTTGCGATGGGTGTGATTCTACTTCAATAATCAGAACTATGGATTCATGTCCTAGATTGGAGTACAGCAGCCTATCTCGTTACAACACAGTAGCTACCCAGCTAACAAAATTAGGTCCCCGGGACGTCCCCTGAACGTCTCGAAATGTCACCAGGACGTCGCCTTGACGTCTTTTTCTAGAGTTTTCTAAACGTTACGTGGACATCACAGAGAACGTTCCCGGTACGTTCTAGTAACCTCTCCCAGACATTCATTACATGACGTTATATTGTAACCAGTAACAGTTGTTGCAGGAACGTCCCTGAATGTCCCATGAATGTTATGACCACAACGACATATCATAACCGAATAGGGACGTTGCTCGAACGTCCCCAAAACATTCAAATTAAATCTCATATTGTAACCAAACAGTGACATTCCTAGGACTTGAATAACAAATGTTTTAGGACATCCCTAGAGAACGTCACATCATAACTTTGAGGGGACTAAAATGGGACGTCCTCGGGACCCTGGGTAGGCCTACACATATACCTCGGAAACTCAAACGAACTTTGTTCTCAGTTTGGTTCGTTTTGACAGGAGTGAAACCTCCACCCGCACTCGTGTGCGCACCAAACAAGCATCATTGGGCCGACGATTAGGTTACATAAGTGAGCAGTTTGAGAAAACCCATAAAATGACAGATAGGCTACATTTAGGATATTTAGTCAGAGATTGAACGAGAGGGGATCCAATAGAACCGGCGAACAATGCAGCATTACAACTTAATTCATTTAACTGAATTAATTCGCTCATTCAGAATTAGGCTACCCTATACGTATATGGCAGCCCTCCCCTTCTTGGCTTTTAGCGCATATCATGACCTGCAGAGGGAATTTGCCTGACTGATCGTTTTTGGAACAAATCCAGAGTCGCGATTCTGCACGATGGCAACATCAGAGCTTGTCTTCTTCTTAGCAATGTATAGCAGCAGTTCGGCGCATATATGGGGCATTCTACCGAATTAGTACAAAGTGCGGTCCCACAACAAGAAAAACGATTTAACAAAACAATTAAGTCTTCAGACATAGATATTTACTAAGAATATGTTATGGTCTATTTAAACACAAGGCATTAAATTAGATAGTGATAAGCTTAATATACACAAAAACATCATTTATAGGGTACTTTCTATTGGGAAGTAGCTGTCCCAAACCCTGACATCTAAATTTCAATTTCTGTAAATAACACTTAAAACATTTTTTTTTATTTTGTTCAATGGTGTATTTAGAAGATCTTTATGATTACGTTCAAACAGAAGTTGGAATATTTAGATTTATTGTGGGTTTAATTTTTTAAACTATAAACTATACTCAAAAAATCATGTCCCCAGTTTTCATGTCACTACCGAAACACAAGGTATTTTAGTCCAATGGCTGAGCCTGGTTTTTAGCCACACCCCTGCATTTTTGACAAGACAGTGACAGTGCATCCCTGTCCCTCATGGCTGAATGGTAAGTAGCTATATCCCATACTTTTGATATAAATCTGTTCCAAAATCTGAAAATCGGCGTGTAACCTTAAGAATTGTCACTACCGAACACATATTCTCTTCTATTAAGTAAACTTTTTGGGGGTTTTATGCAAAGTATTATGTTTTTATCTGTGTAAACCTCTTCAAAGACATGTATGCTAGCCATGTACTTGCTAGCATTCTTTAGCTATGCTCAAACTTAGCTCGAATCGTCACTACCGAAACAGTCACTACCGAAACATATGGTTAAGTTTCGGTAGTGACATGATCATTTCGGTAGTGACAAAAAGTAATGGTAAGCAGGTTGTTTTGAAATAAATGTTTTAAAGGTCTCCTATTATACTATTTTTAAGCATATATTATAGGTCTTGGTCAAAGCGATAGTGTCTTTTCTGATTGCAAGATGGCTTAACCACTCTAGACCCGTTGTATGATGTCTTAAAATAAGCAGGTGCTCACTATCAGCAATAACGTCAGACATACTAGTAATGTTTGAAGCAACATGAAGACCAGTTGCTGTTTTAATGAAATCCTGATCTGTTACAATTGTGCGCGTGTGCACGTGCAAGTGGTGAAATGTGTGTTCATGATCAGTTCATTCATTCAGATTCTACTGCATATCACTTTCTTGTGTATTTTTCTTTTAGATGTTGAATCTATTTGTTACAAACCTTTCAGGGATACATTGGTTAGCGTTCAGAAGCCTGACAGCAACAGCATAATATCAATTATATGTCAATGTTTTCTTCTCTTTTATTGAACCCACCTGGGTAATTATTTTCTGTGTACTTTAAATGGTTATGGATGAACAATTTTTATGTCTTCAAAAATAAAATGATTCTATTGACCCCAAAACATTTGTGTTTGTAATATTTCCAACATAAGGCATGTAATGAGTTAAGATTAAGCAATAAGGTTGAGGGAATATGATACAACCTTGAGAACAAAATACTGTGGTCACTACCGAAACAGTGCAGTCACTACCGAAACACTGGATGTTTTGTAAAAAATAAAGTATATTGAGTTATCAACTAAAATAATATGATACTGATTGGTTTATTGTATGTTCAATTTCAACAATCATCAACTCTGGAATCAATATGATCAGTATTATGAATTTTACAAAGAAAGATTGCATTAATATTTTGATAAATTGTATAAATTGAACTTTGAAATTTGATTTAAAATTCACTTTTATTGATTTAATTGTGAAAACCTTCAAGAAATATTTGTTTAAATACTATTTACAGAACGGAAGGTAAAGCAATCTTAACAGGTTAATATAATACTTTTTTACTACAGTGTATTTACTATGTTTCGGTAGTGACAATTTTTGGGAGAGGAAGAACATTCCAATACAGTCTGAAAATACGATATAAAAATGTACGGTTCTTTTACTAGATATGTGTAATTTAGATATGGTACAAAATATATATGGACAAAGTTTTGGGGAAAAAACATACAAAATTTCAAAATATTTCCAACCTGACTTTGATCCAATTCGGTAGAATGGCCCATATATTGAACGCATATTGAATATGACTGTTAAAATCACGAGGTCTGGACAGACGCTCATATTGTTGGTGTTCTACCAATATGAGCTACTGTTAATAATTCCAGCTAAAAACAATAAAATAGCGATAATCCATCATTTTTCCTGTATTGGCGAATGTATAGGCTAACTGATAACTCGAATCCCCCGCCACATTCTGACCAATTATCGAACACCCACGATTCACACAAATGCTTTACTTAAAAATTGGTGCGCTTGAATCGTTGCAATGCGAAACAAACCGGACTAAATGAAAAACACACAATGTAACAAAATAACCTAAATCTGTTTATAACCTATGACTGCTCTATGGCCGGAGTGGACTCTAAAATATGTTAGAGTTTAATTTAGACTGGAAATTTTTACTGTGCATGCCTACAGGCTAAATGTGTGGCTTCACAGGTGTTTCTGATTTGTCAGATGTGCTCATTTGCTTCCTTAGTGCATATAAGAGAGCTCTCTGTCTCGATAGGCTTTTGATTGCCTTTGGAGTCTTTATTGACATTTGTCAACATGAGGACCAGAGTTGTACCAATGAAAGTCAAGGAAGCCATTATGAGGCTGAGAAATTACAACAACAACAACAACAAAAAACAGTCAGAGACATGGGTCAAACCTATGGGGTTACCACAATCAACGGTTTCTAACATTATTACGAGAACTCGAATCCCCCGCCAAATTCTGACCAATCATCGGACACCCACGATTCACACAAAGGCTTTATTTACAAATTGGTGCGTTTGAATCGTTGCAATGTGAAACAAACCGGACTAAATGAAAAACACACAATGTAACAAAATAACCAAACTGGGTCATGGGTCAAACCTATAGTATTACCACAATCAACTGTTTGGAACATCATTACGAAGAAAGAAAGCATGGGTGAGCTCAATAATCGCAACGGGCCTGGTAGGCCTAGGAAGAATCTACAGTTTATGACCAATGGATTCTCACCATAATGAAGAAAAACTCCCAAACACCTGTCCAACAGATAAGAAAAAACTTCAGGAGGCAGACGTGGATGTGTCAGTGACTACTGTCCGCAGAAGACTTCATGAACAGAACTACAGAGGCTACACTGCAAGATTCAAACCACTAGTTAGCCACAAAACATGATGGCCAGGTTACAGTTTGCTAAGAAGTATCTAAAACAGTCTGCAGAGTTCTGAAAAAAGGTCTGGTGGACAGATGAGACCAACATTCACTCATATCAGAGTGATAGTAAGAGCAAAGTGTGGAGGCCAAAAGGAATTGCCCAAGATCCAACGCATACCACCCCATCTGTGAAACATTGTGGTGGGGGTGTTATGGTTTGGGCATGTATGGCTGCCAAGGACTGGCTCACTTGTCTTCATTGATGATGTCGCTGCTGAAATCAGGGGGTATTTCACAAAGCAGGATTACTGAGTTAGTTGGATAACTGCACTGAGTAAAATCAGGAACAGCTCTTTTTACTTCAGTCCATGTTACAGTCCAGGTTCCAGGCTTTACTCAGTGAAGTTATCCAGCTAACTCCATAATCCTGCTTTGTGAAATACCCGCAGCAGTAGAATTAATTCTGAAGTGTACATAAACATCTTATCTGTTCAAGGTCAAGCAAATGCTTCCAAATTTATTGGACAACGCTTCATCCTGAAAGACAATGATCCCAAACATATTACTGCGAAAGCAACAAAGGAGTTTTTCAAAGCCAAAAACTGGAAAATTCTTGATTGGCCAAGTCAGCCACCTGAACTGAATTCAATTGAACATTTGTTTCATATGCTGAAGAGAAAACTTTAGTAATTTAGGCAACTAGCCCCTGGCTGCAGTACAGGCCTGGCAGAGCATCACCAGAGAATATACTCAGCACGTGGTCATGTCTGTGGCTCAAAGACTCCAAGCAGTTGTTGTTGTAGTTGTTGTCATTGTTTAATTAGGTGTATTTAATTATTTAATAAAAAGTAGGCTACAGTCTAAGTGTTTTATAGAGCGACACAACTGGTGCAACATAAATTATCTCTTCCGAAAAGCCACAAGATGGCACCAAACCCTTTCAGAACGGCGGAGAGAACGCAATCGCAAACTCGAATGCTACATAAGAGAAAGAAAACTTTTCTGCATTCAATTAAGATATTTTCTGTGCCACGCAAATTAGTTTTCATTTGAAAATGGATTAGGCGATAAAATGTATTTTCTGAAGGGGGGTTTATGATGACAGTATGCTTACGTGGTTCATCTGTGTCGCAGTCGAAGCTTGTATTAGGAATCGTTCACTTTATATGTTATCTTTATTTATGCCTGTAAATATATAGAAAACGTCTAAACTACAGGGTCTCCGTCTCCCTGCCTTCGATTCGGTAGATTTATATAAAATGCGTGTTAGAATAGGTAATGTAAATAATAACCTTATTTATTTCGGTCTTTGTTGAATACAGTTAGAATCAAAAATCAAAACTATGCGTTTACAGAATAGCCTACATTAAATAGCTTTAAAAGTAGGCTACATTAAAATACATTAATGTATACATGAATGTGGGCTGTGTCGACGGAAAAAATTACCTGTAAAATGCAGTTTTAGTTGTTAAAATTACAGCTTAAAAAAACACTGCCATGCATGTTCATATCAGAAATAAATATTCTGCAAATGTGTTTGTTAGCCTATGTTTCGAAAATAAGTTCCCTATAGCCTAAACGTTTATCAATAAGAATACTCTTTGCACCCATAGCCAACCACTTAAGAAGCTCCTACGGAAACAAAACGGCCTTTTGCTGAGGTGGATAGAAGGCAGGTATAGGCTACAGGCCTATATTGTTGTTGGATAAATTGCGACTTGTTATTTCGAGACAGGTGTGTTATTGTGTAGAGTTTTTGCCTCTTTGACAGGTGTAACCGCCAAAGTGAATTGCCTCTTATTAAAATTCCATTGTGCTAATTATAAACATTTGAACTCTATACTCCCCTTCCCTAATTTTGATATGTAAGTAATTGAAACTGTGCATAATTAATGTATTTGTTTTTTGTAGGTCTAGTTTAATCAAACCAATACCTAATCATATGCTCGAATTTTCTCGTGTTAGTATTAGGCTTAAAAGAAAATGTAATACATCATTCAAAATAAAATTGTATTTATGAAATAGTTTTCCTAAACGTTCAAATGCCGTTTAAAAAAACCAACGAAATGTAAGTGTAGGCTAACTAGTAAAAATAAAATAAAAAAAGTGCCCCTACTTCAACACAGTAAAATGTTCAGTGGTCCCTATTGGACTCATATGTACCCTGTTAGATTTGAATTAACACTGGACATTTTACTGTGAAGGATTAGCTATGAGTTTGCTGTAAAATCGTACCCGATGGACTTTCGATTTCCAGATGGAACTGAAGGGTCGATTTCCAGATGGGGCGCCGCCGTTGCACCCTTTAGCAAGGTGTAAAGCTTGAATTACTTCAACACATGCTCAAGTTGTGTACGTTTATATTATGTGTTACACGTGGAACGTTGGCTGAGTTTGTATAGGCTGAAACAAACAGTAATGAGAAGAAATAGAGGCCTATACAGAGACCGTGCTAACCTTATCTTTCCATAAATAGCAAAACACTAGCACAAACATTCTCCTTTGCATAAAGGGCATACTCAAAAATATGACTCAAACAGGTTTCAGGAGTAGCCTATGTTTGACTTCGAGATACACTATTGCAGACTATAGCCTAACTAACTTTCATTTTGCCGGATAGGCTAGCCAGACTGGCGCTGTTTGGAATCAGCGTTATGTTTTTAATCCCAACTATCTAATCAATACTCTAATTTGTTTACATGTGGGCACTAAGAATGCGTTATCAAATTATTTATATTTACTTTATCTAATTAGTGTTGTTTTTATTTCGGCTGAGAAGATCAGGCTACAACTGATCCATGTGCAACGTAGGCTACAACGTATGTAGCCTTGCGCAGTTATTTTTTCATAATAATTCATTAAATCAATAATTTATTAATAGAGAAAATGCGCGTATGCGCTCTATTCGCGAAGAGTATAGTTTAGTTATTCTCAGTAATATAATTTTGCAAACCAGAACGAAACACTGCATAAGGATTTGAAAGGCTTGAATCTTCTTCGTTCCACCTTAAATTTTGTGCCGCTACTCTCCACCTTCCCCTTTAAGACATTTTGGATTAGCCCAGTTTGACCAAAGGGGGGCGCCAACAGATTGTATCCTGTATCCTAATTATAACGTCAAACATTATAACAATTTCTATCGTAGCAGCAAAATTTACAGAAAGTTGTTTGTTGGAGTTAAATTAAATAATTTAATTAAATAATTATATTTACTCGTGAGATGTTGTAAATTGAGTTACGAGTCAACGTACATTACATCCTGTTCCAACATTATTTTTTTTATAAATGCGTAGCCTAGCTAATATATTGACTGTGATTAATCAAAAATTGATGTGGAACATTATACCGATTAAAAAACTGAGTACGATGACTGTATAGGCTGTACATGCTCTTAAACACTCATATATATTGTTCATCTTTTTCACTGTGCCAAGGTCACATATGGAGTTTTTCAAGCAGCCTTGTGCAGACAAACTGTTATATAATGCTGTTTATGGGAAATGGGAAAGCATGGTCTGTGGCATCTACCAAACTTTGACTGTTGATAACTCAACATCTGTCATTATCAATTCTGAGGTCACTCATGTGACCTCAAAACCTATTTGGTTATCGATGTGCTTTTCTGACAGAATTGGTATGTTGACAGTCTGTTTGGCCTCGAGTAAAAAAGCACCGTCGATAGAAACTACCTTACTTCCTCAATTTAATATGGCACATGTCTATACATTGTAACTGCCACATTTAATAAACTGCCTGTCATTGTTGGTTGATTTACACGGGGATAACTGTAAAATCAGCGGCCCTAATGTGAAGTTACGATGCATGGGCGTGTTTAATATCTGTTTATTTGTGTTACCTGTTAGGCTCAACGAATTTCATACTTAACACAAATCGTAAAAAGGGCATTCAAAGTAGGTGAAGCATAGAGTGGTTTTATATATCATTAAATGTGTGGATCTATTTAAATAGTTTAATTGCTTAAAGAACCCATAAAATTACATGACCCTACTCCTATCGTGTTTAAATATGTAATACTGCCTGCAGTTAAACCCAATCTGCCGTTTATTCTGATAAGAGAATTAAGTCTCTATTCAAGTGATTATTAAGTGAATAACCTAAAAAGGGGTTGAAATGAGACTAAACCCTTGTGTTGTAAATTATTTAATGGGGACTGCATGGTTACTGATTAGAGCGAGAGTGGGGGGTTAACTCTGATATAACTCTAACTGATATTAATGAAATTACATTGGTTTATTTTGCCATTTTAATTGTAGGCCTATATCTCAACACTAGACATCTTACCTTCTAGGCGTTGATTTAATCTACAGTATGTATACATATACAGCTATATTTTCAATATACATATGTAGGCTTACAGCTGTCTTTTAACATCATCTTATTTTGTTCCATAATGGAAGGATATATATACTTTCTAATTAATTTGACTGGACTGTTTTCCTTTAGCACCATTCTTATTAAATTAAGTAAAATTTAAATGAAGAAAAATAGCCTATATGCATACTCTTTGCAAAAAGACATGCTGTTGGATGTTGGAATCCTTTTAATTCAAATTGACTGGAAAAAGTGGCGCGATTGACAGCTATGACTTCTAGTCATTGAACCCGTTACTAAAAATGGGCCATTATGGGGTTTACTCATTTTTGTTCGTGGTAATTAAAATTGGGTACTTTTGATGATATTTAGAGCATATTAACTGTTGGTGCAGTGTGATGGACCTACTGAGAATTGCACCAAAAATAAAAAGCAAAAACATGTGTGAAAATGTCTGCGCAGAGTATAACATGGAGAGCAACACTCCTTTGTCCATGCAATGCAGGATAACGCAACTCTCCCTCATTTACTTGAATGTAATACGTGGTTGTAGTGTTTCAGTTAGTAGATCCAAAAAGAGAGAGAGAGAGAGAGAGAGAGAGAGAGGCGCAAGCAATGGGTAATTGGTTCAGATAATTAGAAGTATCTCGGAACTTTTAAAGGGATTGAGGAGACAATGAGACCCGTGTCACATTTTGTTATATTTAGCCTACAAATACAATGTTTTAAATGTCTTACTAAGCCAGGTGTTATATAGGCTACAAAGTTCAATAACGGCGATCCGTGCAGCAGACGCGAAATATTTGCCTCGCCCGACACTCAGCCAAGTGTTATTAAATAAATGGTAATACTACCAATGGAAAAATGATTGTAGCTTAATATCTTGCCAGCAACCGACGTTTTCCTTATACTTAGACGGGTTTCTCTTACCAGGATAGGCTATCTGCAATGTTATTCTACAGGCCCAAATGCGATCTTATCAAAATAGCCTAATGGTTAAAATTGAAATAATCGCGTATTAGCTAGGTACTGAAAATAAAGATAACCACGTCGTTCATGTTCATGGTCGTTAAAAATAAAACGAATTAATTGTTGGAGCTACCACCTCTGTTTTATAACAGATCGAGGTGAATGAAACACACTTATACATGCAGATTAAATGCGTTACCCGTAAATGTAGCATAATTTGACTCGATGATTCATTGTGGAATGTGTGTATTGTCTACACCGTATACATGTTGTGATATGTCGTGTTTATAAGCGCATCTGTTACCATTATTATTAGTGTCGTACAATCAGAACTTCCTTATTGTGGACTTAATTGATCACACACATACAGGACAGCAGCATATAGCCTACCACTTTACAACATAATTACTTCATTTAAATTAGGATTATAATAGGTTTTAAAAGTTATTTGAAAATTGCATTCACTTTGGCCTGATTTGGCTTTTGAACAATGTTGGTCTTTGTCCAACTGTATTAAGCTTGTAGCTACAATTGTAGGCTAGTTGTGACACTCATTATAAAGATCTCTGCTCCAAGATCTCTGCTCTGCTTCTGTGTGATATTAGACCACTGTTAAACATATGTGAAATAAATAAATAAATAGCCTACATAAATAAATAAAATATCCTATATATCTTATCTCTTTAGACAAAATAATATTATCGAAATAAAATATATATAAAATAAAGGAAAATGTGTTTACGTATCACTATTTTTCCAACCAACACACTTTATTTTACCTTGGTTTAAGACTCTGTGTGTGTGCACTTGCAAATGTAAGAATGATAAAGGATCCATGTTTTAAAACTAAGAGTCTTCAGCTGCGGATATGAGCAATATATTTCTCATAGTGTTCATATCAGAGGATTTAATTTCCTACTTGAACATATTTTCCTGATTCAATTGGATGTTATAGCTGCCAATGGATGATGCAGTAAAATAATTAAAACGCTGTTGTGGACTAAAAAAACTAAAGTAACATTACATGAAATGTGCCTGGTTTTATTAATGAATGTAGCCTATTTGTGGAACCCATGTTGCTGCAGCATATCAGTGCATTGGCTCATGATGTTGGCTAACTGATATGGCAGGTCAGAAGAGGTCAAGGCTGGATGAGATTGGAAAGAAATCTCAATAGAAAGGTTTTATGCTCTCACCGGATAGTGAAAATGTCAGCAACAAATATACCGTTTTGCTATCGGTCTATGGGCTGTAACTAGGCTAGCTGGAATCTCACTTCCAATACAATCGTAATAATCAAAATTTTCCCGAAGCGGCGTGTCGGCGACAGGCTAATTGTGAAACCTTGGGTTTGTGTGAAGCAAAGTGAGTTTAATGTGTTTATTATAACCCATGCAACCGTGTCCCCTCGCGTGAACTGCATTGTTAATGCATTGTGTAAGCTACTTTCGTGTGGCTGTCCAACGATTGCTTAACATTTAAAGGAAAGCATGATGATGTAGGCCTACGTGTGAATTTCTCAGCAATAAGATTACTAGACTTTAGCTTCCGCAGCCTGCATATTAAATAGCAGGCAATGTTAATGTGTGGGCCTACACGCAAATAAACACATATATTATATTATATATACGTTGTGACTTCTGTTATGCTTTATTATCTAACTGAAGTGGTTGGCTTCAGTTTTACGATTAGAAACCATCGCATACTTTTTACTTAATTCTACTTTTCATTAATTGTCTCGAAAAATGTAGTTAGGCTATACGTGCTCTATTTCCCAGACCGCCTTCGCAATGGATTATAACAAAATTGTAACTGCACAATTAATTGGGTATTCAAGAAAATTATTGGATTTTTTAAGGGTGGGCTGTATTAATCTCACATGCTATATTTCGTAGCGCCAAAGATTTAAGGAAGATTGGAAAGCCTGAAGTTGTGGGGAAAAGCACCGCGAACATTTTTTTCAAAATCTGATCACACACGCGCATGCACGCACACACGCACGCACGCACACATACGTACGCAGTATGCTATTTCGGTTGACTCGCTGAAATGAATTCTTTTCCCGAGGTCAAATAGGTCCCCAGTGTCAATCAAACGGAGCTAATTCAGAAATTCCATTGTTTGGAACCACGTCAGTAGCTTTTCTCTTATTTTCCCCCCAACAATGCGAGGTCCTCTGATCGCTCATTCGGAATATTGGGCATTATACACTGGTAAGCATCCAGCAAATGCTGGGTTTGATAAAGTAAATAATTTAACTTTCACACAAGCAAGGCGAAATTACATCGGACAATATATATTTTTTAAATTATAGCTAAAGGAAATAGATTTAATTAATTAACTTATAAACGTAATTGAGGTTCTAACAGTCTGTAGTCCTGTCTTAACAGTAATCTAAATACATTAAATACATTGTAGGCTAACCAAACACCCAGAATTAGACAAAAGACAAAAGTCCTTCACTGAACACGTATTTGTAAGGTGTATGGATTGAATTCAGAGTGTAAATAATTTAGAAGATTCAATAAAAGGGGATATTAAAAATGTAAACATTTTAACCAGAAAGGAGCTGATGTTTACTGCTCTCTCTCTCTCTCTCTCTCTATCTCTATCACACACACTCCTTTTTTAGATCTAAGAAACTGAAACACTACAACCACGTATTACATTCAAATAAAGGAGGGAGAGTTCCGTTTGAAAATTTCGAAATATACTTAGACTACTGGTAGTTTTCTTATCATTTTAGGCCTAATCGGTTAATAATAATAAAAATAGTTTTTTCCTGCGCTGAGACCCCGGTACCTCGCGGTGTACCCTAGCCTTCAGCCTTGCAAGCCAGCAAACCACACACAGGTATCAATATTTGTTTAGCATAATGTAACCAATAGTTTGCATCGCACTGACGTCCATATTCAATTGGATATTGTAAGCAGTGATGTTGACTGAAAACAAAATGACTGAAAACAAAATGCATAGTGATTGTAATCAAACAAGTCACATCAGATGCTCTGAAAGAAAATGATATAGGCCTACACTAACACGTTTAAAGGGGTGGGTAACTTAAAATCGAATTTTCTTAGCCTTACTGTTACTTGCGCAGGGTTGTGCAGTTCTTTCTGGAGTGTTAAAATGTATGCTATCAATTATAGTTTTGATTACGTGGTTGGATTCTATAATTCTAGAGAAATAGGTTTGTTCAAAACTGACCGAAGAAGCATCTGTCCATTTGACGAAGCGAGGCGAAACGACAGAGTAATATCTCCATTTGACTCCAGTATATGCTAATCATGATTTTGATAAATGTAAATAAATGATAGGCCCTAAACTAAATATTTCCATGTAATCTGAAGACAAAAGCAAGAAAGTTCATGCGTAACTTTTAGTTGGTCTACAGCTCATTTATATTTTCGACTAGGATGACCACGTGCTATTAAATAGATTTAAAGTGCGATGGAAACGTGCTGTTTTACGCAAAACAGCATGGATTTGTTCCCCCCTATTTCTCGTGTTTTTTTTATCTTAACAGCGGAATGTCAGGAGGTACACTATCGAGTCTTTGCACAGTTTGAACACACAAGTCTCTGTTATTCTATGGCACATGAGCGTGACAGAAAGCGACTTAATACAACCTGCTGTGGACATCAATGTCCTTTAATTAATTGCCGTTGGAAATAGCCCCTCAAACAGTTTTAAACCTACCACTCAAATTGGAGTAGATTGTACATGTTGTTGGGTACCTATGTATATTTATTGAAATTTAAAATAAAAAAAATAATAATTTAATTAGTTTTTGTTGACTTAACCAAAACGGAAATAGAATGGCACGATGGAATTCGAATAGTTCAGAGTGTCGTGCATTCACACCATTAAAATGGAAATGTAAGAAAATTAAAACACAAACTGTGGCTTCCTTTTCCTGTTAACATTTCTTAGTGAATGCCGTATATGGCTACACATGTTCCGCTCACTGCCACGGTAACCTATTTTTGCATTAATGAGATAATTCAGTGTCTGTTTATTTTATGTTGTTAAAAGGTTGACTGCCTATCAGTATTTTCGTTGCATGGATGGAGAGACGAGTTTCATTGTGCTGAATCTGTAAATAGTAATGACACAGGCGCTAGGCCTAATCTTTCATTCTTTCTTAAATGATAACAAAAACAACCTAAAAAAACCTATAGGCTAATGTAACTATGTAGAAATATAATAACATTTAAAATATTGAAAGGTGTGCTATAGTTTTTACAATCATATTGTGGAAATGTACGTCATATACAATGACATGACCTAAAATGGCCTTTCCAATGTTTGCACGGTTTACCAAGCATTGTAATTTACAAAATCCGTGGCTTTTTAGAAGCCTGCTCATTGTCATTCACGTTAGTTTTACTAATTAAAAAATAAATGCCACTGCGGTCAGGACAGCACAGGAACTCTATAAACAGACTGAAGATTGCATGGCTCCCCTCACCCTATAGGCTATGCTCTTTCGTTTTGGATTTCCTTTTGGGATGATGTTATTGGTATAACTGTGTAAAGATAAGTTATGTGTATAGTGGTATTTACTTGCGTTTACAATAGCTTACAACTGTTGTTCTATTAATGCTATACATCTAGGCTATTGGTTATAAATTGGCCTTCTGTGCCTTCTTTGTGATATCACACTTTTATATTCCTGAGACTATCTATCACATATGTTCTCCACTTCTGTATGTCGCCCTGGATAAGAAACGTCTGCAATGTTGTTGTAATGTAACGCGGCGAGTCTCCACTATCGTTTCCCATTGCATCCCAACTCCTGTAAATGCCTTGGTCTTCCAGTTTGTTTAAGGATAGGCTTGTGCCTTCCTGTAGTTAGTATACTTGAGTTGGAATAATAGTCTATCAATACGTAGGCACACTGTGCATGCGTGTCAATAGGTAATTCTTTAGAACTTTATGCGGAGAAAACATGAGCTTACGATATTAGAAGCTGTAGATCTAAGCCTGTACAGTAAAAATGAGAACAGAAAATGTCAGGCCTGCTGTGCAAGTTAGAAACTATTTCTTAACCTTCGCTGTTTTAAATTTCCGTTTTGTCTGATTTTTACTAAGGTAGACCTACCTACACAGCAAAAATGGTAGCGTAGTCTACATTTATCACCCAAGGGTGTATATTTGAGACCACGGTCTAATTAAATGGACACCAGCGGTGTTAGACTTACACCAGCATTCTTGTTGTGTAGGCTATATTTTTACGAAATGGGACTATTGAGTTTAGGTGTGATTTGCCGTGTTATAATAGTCACTGTGCTGACTAGGACCGCAGGTGTGAGTGTTTTATATTTTACCACTGTCATTGATATATTGATCGGTGGTAAACAGGCCTACGGAGAACAGCTGTTAATGAAGATGCGTAGGCTAATACTTATGACAGACAATATAAGAAGTTAATACAAAGGGGGAAAAACGTGCAACTTAAAAAATTGTGAACTTATTAATATATGATATCGTTACCTTTTGACGAAACTTGCAGAATCTTTTCATAAAATTTTATATTATTTTTTTTTTTTTACGTTAGTAGACTATTAGGCAAATGTGAACGCTTATTTTCATTTATAGCTGTGGCTTTCACTCTTTCATCGGGTTGAGCCAGATGGAAATCATAGTAAATTTGTAACCTATAGTAGGCCTATCGATTCAATTACTAAACTCACACTACAGTAACAGTTCAGTTGAAAACCTGATGATATTCTATATAGGTGTTCCATCATAGTTTTGCTTATTATAGCGGAGATAAACCATTTAACCGTATGCTTTTAAAATTAACTGAATAAAATGTGTTATTTGTATCACACAAATTATGTTTGAAATTTCTGTCTAAGAAAAGTTACTGGAGGTTAAGGACAACTCTTCTTAATCTATGTAGCCTACTTTACAAACACAAATATGTGACGTTTCATACAGTATTGTTCATATTAACCACGCATCCTCTAAGTCAACAAGTCTCACAAGACTACATGTACCAAAAAACTTTTACAACTGTATCCCCAATATTGTGGTTGCCTTATGAATAAAAATCCACAAGAAAGACTGCCCTAACCTAGGCTACTTGAGAAAACTCGGTCTGTGCATAAGGACGGTCTTCCCACGGGGTCCCTCTGTGGTCTTCTGGGAATATAGAATCACTTTTACCCACCCCCATTCCATCCATATAGCAGCGTTGGCATGCAATATTACACAATGTCAAGACGCTATGCAGTGAGACGCACATTGGGACACGGACATTTGGTTGAGTTTAGCATTACAACTGTACCAACAGTCATCAGTTTTTCAAACATATAGGGCCTATAGACAAACTGTCTCAGTACCATGAAACCCTCTATCGTTGTCGTGAAATTTTCAAAAATATAATTGGACAGTTTGTTCTGAATAACTGTCAGCACGGCTCCTTTTACGCAGAGTTTGTTAAATGCCAGTCTTCGTTCTAAAAACTTGTTTCTTAACGTTAGTTTTAAAAAGTTCCTTAAACATGACTTTGCCTTTGATTAAATACAAATATGCGCTGTTATTGTATTTCTGTGGCCCCTGCAGGCTTAATCGTGTGAATGTGATGAGTATGAGGCTGGTAAGATGGCGCAAGGTTGGACCTTAAACAACCATTAGCATAGTCAATGTTTAATCCCCAAAACTTCCAGAATGTTTGTAGTACCCTTGATATTTACTCACAACCCAAAAATAAACACATGATTGTCTTCCCCGCATTAGCGCAACACATTCCCTAAGTCAGAGGCTGTAAATTACGTCTGAGATGATGAAAGATAGCATTCGTGTACGTCTATTAGCCTACTACGCTTCAAAACTGAATTCCACACTTGCTCCATCGGAGTAACCCATATGTTTTGTCCGGGTTCCATAATGTCAGGATGCCTACAGTAGTGTTGTTTTAGGGCGCCATTTAGGGAGTTTTACCTATTTCCCAGTTCGCCCATAAATCCATGCAACAATGGCGGTACTCGCCTCAATTAACCACTAACAATACAGCAAAATACTAAACAAAAAGCCCATGTTATCCAACTTCTATTGAAATTTGTGAATTATTTCTATATCTAGTATGTTTTAAATACTTATTAATTAAAAATGGCTGAACAAGAAAAAATTACTCCGGTGACATATTTTGCCACTTCTTGTTCAGTCACCAAGCCATGTAGCTACTTCTTCCAATAAGTGCTTTGTTCAGTGAGCCACGAGTCAAATGAGGTTCTCAACATTTTACATTCTATATTTAGTGTATGATGAAACCGAAGTGGTCTCGTCGACTATTAGACCATGAATATGTTTCGTTTCCTGTCGTTATAACTGAAATATAAAACAACAGAAACACAATATAACCTACGACTGAAACGCACACGTCGTCCTGACCCTTAAACATACAGACCAAACAGGCTGCTTTTTCCGTCGCTGTGCGTTTCTCATGAGAACTGGTGAATATATGCTCAGAGCAGATGACCAACAAAATCTCAGCAATGTGCTTTCTTACGAACAGCTCGGAGATCAGTATACTATGCACATTTAATATTATAGGCTTATATGCTACCGCAACCTATGGTGAAAAAAATATTCTGGTGTAGCAGCGAAATTATAGGTTACTTACTGCACGTTCTATTAATGACTAGACCTATAAATACATTTTCAGATGGGTCAACTTAAACATAGACATTTTAAATATTTTGTTTAAAAATGTGTGCCTATAGGCTACGTATGAACCTAACCATTAAAAACGTAAAATACTTCATGCGACTGGGTGAAATTTAAATCATAAACAGTTTAAGAGTCCACAGATTCTGTAAACCCCGCCTCGTGCGTGTCACGCTTATTTTGCTTTGTTACAAATGGTGCATTCGTGTACGTGAAAGGGCAAGATGTGAGATTGCCCCATTTAACACTGAATGCACTGGCGTCTCCAGTCGACTTGCCGCTTACTGCTTAGCTCGAACCTGTGTGTGTGCGTGTGTGTGTGTGTGAGCGAGAGAGAGAGGGGGGTCGTGTGTGTGTCTGTGAGAGAGAGCGAGAGATGCACACACCATGTATCTAGCCTATCTGAGAACTACCCGTACAACTCTAACTACAACAAAATCCTTTTGACACACATATTCTCTTTTGCAGGTACACAGCCTACACAACGGTGCCTCTTTTTATCTTCCCATTTTACCATGGCGGTTTTTATGTAGGCCTATAACATGTTAGGAACCCATAGCAGGAAAACATACAGTGATGTAACTTAACACACAGTTGTGTTAATTTGTAGTTATTCTAAAAGTAACAACAAAAATCACACTGTCATTTACACTCAAATGAATTTAATGAATAATTCATTACTCAAAAAGAGGGAAAGTGCTTAAGAATTCACCATTCAAGTTTTCATTTCGAGTGCATTTATCCTAAACAACAAAATGATATACAAAACGTGTAAATCACAAAAATAAATATTTAATTTCATGTACACAACCAGTGACTTCAAATGTATTGTCAAAACTGACCTCAAGTATAGCAAAAGCAGGGGATAGAATAGTTCAAGATCCAAAAGCAGTGACGCCATGTAAATTGATAACATCACATACTTCCATTGCATTTTCCTGTGGAACCTTCTTAAAAGGAAGCCACATTTCAACGCCAAATACACGAATGTTCGCTTCAAAAATCTTTTAAATAATATCTTGTTTTCTGCACACTGAACAATATAGCTTATTTGTAGGCTTGTTTTACTATTATTATTGTAGAATGGTCCCCCGACTGCAACATTTGACCCCCAAAACACATTCCAGTGTAGGCCTACTATATGACAAAAGAAGGTGAAATAACATCGGTCATTACTCGTTTGTATAGAAAAACTGTCGAAAAACATGTCATGGGCCCTACTATAGAAACCTATGGGTTTGTAAAAATATATATAGTAATTTCTAATTGTTCTGGGGATGTTCAACTTGCTGCAATCCATGCTCATGTTTAGCCATAAAAACACTAAAATAATATAAAATCCCAAAACTATCTACATGTGTCACGAAAGTCCTGAAAACGTTCTGATGTCTCACAGACATGCATATTTTTGAATGCAAAATACATTCACAATGAGACTAATACGCATTGGTATTTTATAGTGGTTTTGTCATGTGCTTTTTAATTTACCTACTGACATTAATGGAAAGGACACTGCCTACCTGAAAATATTTTGTTGTTCATACTGTCGGATTGTGGGGGGCATGGCTATTTTCGTGTTGTAAAACTACTCAGAATTTAGATAGGCCTAATTAAATTCCGATTTAAAAGACATTCGGATATATACATTCAAACAACACGTCAGCCTTGGTCATATTAAACGGGACCAAGCGTTTTAAGGACTAAAGGACATAAGAAGGCCACACTCCCAAATTTAGTGTGATCGCAAGAAAAACGTTTTTGTCTGTATAAGGTTTCACCCGTAAGCACCAGTTTGTCACGTACATTTGTACAATAAAACAGTGGTAGTTTATCTAAATTTGGCTAAAAAAACCCTGCCAAGTAGCTATTTCACTTCAGCCTTTCGGTGTGAAAGAAGAATAATAATCAGAAAAAGAAAAAAAACAGAATTGTAACAAATTGGACGTTATTGATATATTGCATTATGCTTCCTTCTAGTTTGACAATTTGGGTTAAGCCTTGCCCAGGACACGTTACAAAAAAATTGTAGTGTTATCATTGGTAGGCTATACACACAACATTCCTTTTAAATGCATACGCAATAGTAAACATCAGTTGGTAGTTGACATGCTGTTGATATTTCTTGGTGGTCTGCTACTGTTGTTACAATCGAGGGAAACGCACTTGAATATAATTTAGTAAAATAGATTCACAAGAAATAAACATACATTCATGTTTGTACATATCTCAATTTACTACTGCAACCTGTAGGACTTCCAAACCTTTGATTAAGCCTTTAATTTGATACATGCTATTTTTGTTTTCCTTTTCAGACGTAGGCTACTTCTCAGAAACATCTGTTCTTTAGGGTCTACCAGGCCTCTGTATTATTTGAAAGTGCAATGGACGAGGTTTGTGCTTTTGTTCAGTGTTCTGCAATTTGTCCATGAATGTGCTAGCAAGATAGATTTGGTGTTTGTTGTTTGTCTTTTTTCGTGCAAATCCGAACAGCTCCTCCTGATTGTCAGTAATTAAGGCCATCTGTGGTGGGCCTAACAGTCAGGGTTGTATATTTGTGTGTGAACACAATCACAAAAGAGTACAATTCCCCCAGAAAAGACAAAAAAAACTGATTCAACCATTCGTAAAAAAGACACAATCCAACCTTTCTGAGAAAGCATGCACGCAATAAGAAATAAATATAAAAGTATAAATCATCATTATGCATGATAAATCGAAATGGGAAACGTTCGTGTTGAAAATACTGTGAGGGGGAACGACAGCAAGGTAAAAAATTTGTATCCCAAGGAAGATGGCAAAATTGTAAATAAAATGTAATTACTTTCTGTCATGTAGCACATTTTAAAAGAAGAATCGAAATCTCGAAACGGTGCAGCAGAAGTTTTGCAAAAGAGCTTGTCTCGGGGGAATCAATACAATTGAATTATACTTGATTCAACAATGGTACAATCCTGTATGTCTGTAGTAAATGAGGAGAAGAGAAGCAGTTACATTACAACACTTTTGAAAAACCATTCCACGCGAATGGATTTCATCGTGTCAAACTGTTTTTGTGTACGTTTCAGTATAAATCCTTGAGGTACTTGTTAGGCTATTAGTCGGACCGGTAAGTCTTGAAAGTGTTCCAACTCAGGATAAGTAACAGTTACAGGAGTTCAATAACCATGTGGACTGCTTGTCCAGTAAAAGATCATCAGTGCTTGTCGCTCCATTTCTCGGAGTTTTTGGTATAAATCACCAAAAATATGTAGTAAACCATATCTGCACTAAAATTTCCGAAATTTGTGACTTGGTGGGAGGGGTACAGCAGAACCACCTAGCTGCCACTTCCACACAGGATGAGACCGGTGAGGCTGGTTATCCTTCATAGAGTTCAGAGAATAAGCGGGGCTCAAATCCCCATCACTTCCAATAATTAGTGACGGCGGAGACGGAAAATTTGCCATGAAGTTGAAAGGCCTTTTCACAGCTGCTACATTGCTTGATGCACGTTTGCGTTTACTCCCGCCCGTAAAATCCTCTGGTGATCCTTCATAATTCTCTGGTTTACCTGTAGATCGTGGGGTCCTGTAAACTTTACCATTTAATTTTAGTTGTGTTGTCGGAATTCCAGACTGTTTCCCCAGTACCAGAGTCCGATAGTTTTTCCTTACCCTTGCACCGTTTTTATACTCTCCGTCCTCCGGATAAGGGGTGCTTAAAGTGCTTTGAGATTCCGCGTGTATTGAAGGAGACTTTCGGGAAGTTGTAAGGTCTCCGGCGCACTCAGTGGCTTTAGTCGCATTGTTTACTTTGTGTATTGGTTTGTCCTCGCCACTCGGATATTGACCGCTGGTGATGTCTGGCTCAGTTCGGTTGCATTGGTATTTCCATACAAGTCCATTACCCTGACACGATAATTCATACTCGTCAGATATTTCCTCTACTTTAATTTTAACGTTCTGAAGCAGAGTTGGCGGTGTCTTTACTGATCTGTTGTTCTCGTTGTGAACATTGGCGGGTGTGTTGGGCTCCTCTACTTCTGTCTTGATAATGTTAGGAGGTGGGGGTAGTTGAAGGCAATGGCTAATTTTCGGTTCTTTCTTGAAGTGTACGTCAAATGAATGATTGTTGTCGGTGAACTGAGAAACTATTGTTTCTTTGTCTCTGGCACAGTATGAGATCAAGGCTTGGGGGCATTTGTTTGTCTGTCCTGATACCCTTTGTGGAGGAAACTCTTTGTTTCCCTTTGAACTAGGTGAAGACCCTGTTTCAATGACACTGTTAATTGTGGGGTCAGTCCTCTTTGGATCATTTGGAATTTCATTTTCAATGTGTGACAATGTCCTAGAAAACCTTTCTCTCCTGGTTTCGGTAAAGCAACTTCCAAGAACAAGCGGGCATGAATTCCGCTGCTTTGATACAGTACTATCCTCGTGTTTGTTCACAGAGGTTGTGTGAATGAAGTCAGCTTTCGGGAGTTTCCTGTTGAAAATGCCATAGTCCAACTCAGTTGTTCTGCTCTGATTTGTTGTGCTGTGTTGGAGACTACAGTGAAAAGAAGCTTGCGGTAGTGGAGCCGCTTTATTGCTGAGAGCTGAAAAACTGGTACGCCTCATTCGAATGCTCTGTAACGAAACTTGGCTTGCGACAGAACTTGAGTCAGATTGGGAAGAACTCTCCTCATCTGAACTGACGTCTGATGATTCTGACACAGAGTCATCTTCCTCCTCGTCGGAGGTTGCGGAATTACTGGTTGTAGACAAACTTGAACCAAAATCCGAGTCATCGACTCGTTCGGAGTAAGAACTTGACTCGGTATCGCTGCTGCAGCTCTCCTGGAAATTCCCGATGTGTTGGTGGTCGAGGTATAACTCATGTTCGAGGTAAAATTTGTTTAAAGAACCGTTGGATACTTTTGACTTGCAGCACTTCGGAACAAATAAAACCTGACGACTGTGTCTGCCTGTGCTCCAAAATTGTCTACCGGTGTCCTCGTTCTCTCCTTTCCCTTTATAAATTAGGTCGGTAGTGCTTGAGCGCCTAGACTGTGCTGCAATGGCGGATTGACAGAGTAGGGGTTGTCGGGTGCATACCACATTCCGAATAAACGAATGATTTGAATTAAATGCTACACAATTGCTGGGGATCTGAGAAGTCTCGTAGTTTTTGTGGGATTTGCATTCCGACTTTGTGACTGCTTGGTAGCCGCGGCACGTGAATTTACTGTAAATTTGAGGTAGATTGGAAGCCGGGGGTGAGGCAACCCCTTGTCTTCCAGGTCTCTTTTTAAATGAGAAAGTCTGAGGAACCCCGTGCAAACTTAGCCAAACTTTTTCTTTCCAGAAACCATCGTGGGGTTCAGGTTTGATCTGGTCGTCACAGGTATCCTCTGGTGAACTCGTGTTCGTTTTTCTTTTTTTGGATTTAAGCACACGCTCCGTTTTGCAAGAAATATACAAAGCTTCTACGTCTTCCCTTGAAATCAGAGTACATTTCGCCGCATGGAAAGCTATAGAGTTTATTGCTTTGAGTTTTCGCAATTCCTCCAGATCACAGTGATGCTTCTTCACGTTCAGATGGTCCATTCGTTTATGCACAGTAGTCCTTGGAATATTTTTCAAGAGGTCGGTGAAGACTTGAGAAAGGGCAAACATTTGCTTGCCTTTAATAATCAGGTACCCGAGTTTCACACCCTCCATCTCTTCATAACCATACTCCAAATCTCCCATTTTGTCTATTGTATTAATCCCCACATCTGGCGCGATGAATGTCCACAGCAAACAGTTCTTTCTCTCAAGGCATTCTGTTGACAAAGCTACAGATAACAGTCATAGTGTCCACGCTGCGCCAGTAAGTATAAAACTTTGCAAAAAAATAATAAAAAATGCATAAATTAATCCATTGCCCTGGGCCCAGCATTACTGATGAAATGTATATGATGCACACAGGCAGACAGCAGCCTGCCTGTGTTCTTGTACCTGCGGTCTTTCGTTTCCCTCTCCATTTGCCCAGAGAGGAGGAAGAAGGTGAACTGCTCAGCCAGAATGAGAGGGATACAGAGACAGAAGAGAGAGAAAACGAGAGAGAGAGACAGAGTGAGAGAGAGAGAGAGGGGGAGAGAGAGAGCGAGAGGGAGAATAAGAGCCAAAATGCAGCTGCTATTCCCGCTGCTGGTTTAGCAACAAATAAAATGACAGAGGGAAGTGAGCAAGGCTGGAGACACCTTCATCAATTAATGCCCCAAAGCCGACGCTGATTGGACGCCACTGACAGGTGATGCAATAAAAATTGATATTCCACCCCTTTCCACCCCCACAATTGCCATACTCTTGTACTCCCACCTCTATTCTTAAAGTAAATAATGCAGCTATGGCATGTTGATATTTCAATATTGTTATTTAAACAAAGAATAATGTAAAATCGAACGCCTATAAGTTCATCTGTTCAGTGTACATTATCTGTAGTTCTGAAACAGGTAATTTAGATTGACACAAGCTATTTTATGTGGCTACCTTGTGTTAAACTGTCTTAAATCCACTATTACAAAAGAACAAAAGAGTATGCAATTTTTTTCCTGAGATGTCGATTGTTAGCATTTTTCAATTAATCTTCGATATATTCTGTTCAAAGACCACATCCTCTTAAATTGTATATATATATATATATATATATATATATATAGTAGAATATAAATAGTAGCCTAACGGTAATGCGAGCTGCTACATATATTTTCACTTTTTGACTTTATTACAGCAGTTCACAGATTATCATTAGATGGGGTAAAAACTAATTGACAAAATATAGGTTTTCATTTAAACGAAGATTCGTTTTTGTTAAATATAGGTTACAACATTTCAAAATCAAGATGTTCTTTTCATCATCTACGATTAAGGTTAAATATATATTATTTTTTCCGGTTTTTTGTATGAAAGGTTGCTATAAACTGTTATAAAGGAAATCGACACTTGCCTAATGTATCGCGTGTGTGTGTGTGTGTGTGTGTGTGTGTGTGTGTGTGTGTGTGTGTGTTTGTCTGTCTGTTCGTGGGTGTAGGCCTAGCCTATATGCTGTCTAATGAATTGTAGGGGTAAAACCCAGCTCTGTTCGTGTTGAACGACAAATCCAGTGTAGCAGTGCAACATCACCACCAAGTTTTTGTATTGTAGACCTACTTCAGCCAAATTCATTTTACGCCAACACCAACGATGATGCGAAAGCACCAAAATGTGAGCACAGTATTACGGTACCGCCAGACTACGAGAAGAAAATGAATGAAGCCTCATATAGCCTATACGCACAAATGTCCGCTTTCTTTTTTTTCTTTCTGTTATGCCCTTTATGTATTGTTCATCACAAATAACGACCACACGTTATTTGTGATGATACACATGCTCGGGGCTAATGCCAATCCGTGTTCAAACCTTATCTCTGGCAACAAAATAGTCTTGATTTTTATTGTTGGCTACGTTCTGTATCCTTATGCCGCGTGAGGAAAGCAGCTAATTATATTTATATTGCTCATAAACCCGTTGTGTCTGTCCTGTGTGTGCACGCGTGCTTTTGAAACACGATGCATTTACCTATGCCTAGTTTCCAATCTGTTTACTGCTCGACTGCAGACTGAATGGTGAGCGTGGATATACTTGTACGCTTAATATAGGTTGTGTGTGTGTGTGAGATAGAGAGAGAGAGAGAGAGCGAGAGAAAGAGATGGGGGGGTCGCCTCGTATTTTATATGTAGGCCTAATGCTGTCGCTGTAAATGCATAGCAGTGGCAAAAGAAAACGTCACGCTGTGCCTTATCATCATTCAGATCGCTCTCTACATAAAATAACCTAATCTCTTGTTTAATTATTGGGCTCAGGGAGCTAAAAAGCCGTGGTAAAATAGCAGATGCATTTACTTCTTAACTGGATGCATTTTTATATTAGTATTTTGAAAGGGAAAAAAACTTCACGGTATGCCATATCGTCAGACGAAATTGCTCCTTGCATAAAAGAAAGCTCTTCTTCTGTATTAGATTCAGAAAAATAACAATACTGTGATTTAAATGCATACATATAGCCTTATCATTCACGAATTCGCCGATTTGGGTTAACTAATCTATTAATTTTTAAAGTCGCCTTTTAATAGGCTACTGAAAGGGGACATGTGAGGATGTGGCTTGCACACGGGCGCTGCTTTTACTCTGACCTGGAGACCGCTGAGATAACACTGAGTGGAAAAAAGATGTCGTGGGGCCCTCCGCAGATATATGATAGCTGCTTTAGGTAGATTTGTAGGCCACACTCAAGGGAATGCGATCAATAGCTTCTAGCTTTCATTGTGGATTATGACATGGCAACTTTTAAAAAGATAATCTGCTATACACAGAAATGCAAAATATCTCCCGTCTGGGTCTGTTCCTCTCATAGAAATACAGGCTGTATATGTTCAACAACTTGAACTGGATCAAGTTTAGTGTGTGTGTGTGCGCGCGCGCGCACGTATTGTGGGTTGGATAGGAGGTGCGCTTATCCTGTTCACGGAATTTGAAATTTCTGTGAAATACATACTTTTTATTGTTAATTACAGTTTCGTATCATTTCATTCTTGCTATCTCATCCAGGGAGTTCCTTTACATTCGGTAGCACTGCTGTCCCAAGATCAACACTCAGACGACTGACTGAGGCTGTGGTTGCTCGCTCGTGACATAGCATTATCCATTACTAACACACAATATAAATATAAATACTTTTTTACGTGTTTTAAAACATATATTAGCCAATCTATATAATGTTTATTCACACAGGAAGTAACGTAAAATTTTCTCTTTTAGCATATAAACCAGATACATCAGACCAACATCCCGGCAAAACGCTATAGTATAATTCTCATATTTAGACTGCTTGAATAACAAACCCTTCACTCATATAGATCTACCTTTGCACAATTAATTTGTTTGTCTATTTGCATATTTGAATTTTCTAGTGCGAAGCCTAAGGCTTAGCCTACCTGACAGAGAGCGCAATGAGGTGCTTGTGAAGGAAGTTAGTGCATGGTCAAAAACAAAGCTCGCTCTCGATGCAGCTTCTGTGTGTTAATTTAATTTCACATAATACAACGTTTAGAGAAGCGAATTTCTTCTAAGCTATATTACAGTAGCCACTGTTTTCACATAAGTTACCTCAAAGAAAAAATTCCTTTCACACCGTCAGAAAAATGGGTACAGTAGAGGTCCGTCTTTGTTCTCTAAGGTACAATTCCTGTTAATGTTTCCTCACAGGGTCATATTTGTACCCTATATAATACTAATCTAAAAGTTACAATGGGCGTACCTTTGAGGGTACTGCCCCTGTGACAAGCCATTGTACCCCTATAGGTACAATTTCGGCACATTATTTTCTGACAGTGCACTTCATCATCTATAGACCGATGAAAATATGTTAGTGTTTCTGTGGATGTTTCTATACGAAGTCATTTAAAATGGCATTCATTGATGCCTAAAAGTTACAGAATACGTGTCCTTAGTTAAACATGTAATATTATTATATGTAGTAGACTATATGCATTATGCATTTGCCAATACCGATCATTGTGTTATATTTATTTGTTAAGACACATTTGCGTGCTGTATGTGTATGGGTCTACATCTTTTCTCTAGTTTGGAAGCAATAGTAAAACAGGCGACATTTGGAGTTGTTGGACGAAGCTCATGATCACTTTGCACTGATATTAAAGTTTTAAGCACCACGACACTTGCTCTGAGTTATTCATTGATCATGTGACAGATTATTTGTATTAGATGGATCCTGAAGTTTAACATAGAGTTAACATAAGTGAACTTAAACCAGTTTTCTGTGACAAGCCTGTTTATTTTATAGATAAATCAGTTCAGCTCCCCGTTAAGTAACCCAATAGGTCCACGCATTACACTCGATTTCTACGCCACCCTACCAGTGATACAGCGATATGAACCTTTTTTTAATGACCATTGACCTATACATAACTCTAAACATCTAACAAGCTTCGGCAAACATTCAAGAGACTCAACAATTCAGACCTTCCTTAGTTAAATTTGTTAAATGAGTGAATATGCAGCTCTCCTAGTTTCCTGATCGGAGATGCTCTTCCCAGAAATCCGATAGTTCCAACCCATATGGGAGAATTTAAATTCGTACAGCTACATATGTGATATAGAAGGTCCCCGAATCGTCACATTCATTATCGCTGAAATATTGTTCAGTTTAAGTAATTGCCGCCTACACAGGGGAGAGAGTTCTGAAATCACATACCCATGATACATTTCTGGTTTAAATAACTTTCGTAATGATGTATACAACTATGCTTTGTAGATAGTAGATTGTTATTATAGGCTAATACAGCAACGCTAATTTTTGTCATTCATGAATTAGATCGTGTATATTTCCCTGCACTTGCAACCTTTCTTCACTTGAACACCTTCTTTCACCCGAGGCCGAGGTATCTAAACTTTCAACGTTGTTTCCTTGTTCAAATATAAAATCATGTTCAGTATAGGAGCCCTTAGAAATATAGTATATTTCATATATTTTAACTGTAGGACAGTAAGCCTATTATTTAAAGTAACAAATAAAGTTATATTTCGTATTAAGAACAATTCATGCAGGTAAAATCAGCAGTAAATATATTGTATTTTTTTAATGAACTGCATTTACTTATTCTACTACACTTTTATGCTAAACATGGACATACATAAAGTAAGAGTTGCACGTAAAACAGCATGGTATATATTCATTGTAAACTGTTTAGTAGTTCTTGTTTAAATATCTAGATGTTTAATTGAACTAGAAGAAGTGGGTGGTAGTTATGGACTAAACGAAAGAATAACCGCAAATCAAGTTTTCAGAGTTGAACCTCGGAGAGATGCATTGCTCTCAAACGATTAGGCCTATCTGCGCCCAAATGTAAATGCTTATTTTCCCATTTGGTTTGATTCGTGATATAGGCCACTATAAAAGTAGGCTAAATATATGCTGCTGATAAAATTCAAAAGTAGCCTATATGTTGGTCCTTTTTCTCATTTTACTGTTTCAAGCAGTAGCCTAAAGTGTATGCATTTATTTATCATTACATAGTCTCGTAGCTTTACAACACGTGAAAATACAGGAAAAAAAGTTATTTCTAGTGGTAGCATTCTTCGCGGGTTCCTTTAAAGTGCAAGCCTTCACCACACTCATTTCTTCCAGGGAAATTAGGATGGGCTTGGAGGGTGCAAACGTGACCGATTCACTAAGCGGGGGTCCGCATACTTGCAACAACGTGCTCGGATTCTCAAACATAGAGGAGAAATACTCGGGATGGCAAAACAAATGTTCGCGGGCACGCATTTATCATATAGATAGGAATTTACTTTTCCTGACGACCGTGAGCACAAAGTTTGATGGAGAAGATTCCATATTAGCGCGAGTGTAAGGTAAGACTTACTTTTATCCGCGCTGCTCTTAGAAAACAATGGCAGAACAAAGGGCAACACAATTAGTTTAGTTTTCCACAATTAGTGCACTTTTCCCCGTTACAATTTTTTTTATATTTACACAGTTTAATCGACAGTGTGCTTCTTATAGAGAATTGTGAATCCAAAATGGATATCTGTAAATCGTATTTGTTTACTTATTTAGGTTTGACTTAGTTCATAAGTCTTCGTCGGGACACACATATTTACTATATTTATCATAATTTATATAGGCCTAAGGGAATTGATGAAATCGCTTGATCGACTTCATAACCTTGATCTGAAGGGTAATCGAATACTTAATCTCTTCCAATGGTCAAATGTGAAACTGTAATGGCCCCTCATTGGTTTCTGCCGGCAGAAAAAAACGTAGGCTAATTTCAGATAAATTAGTAACTTGAGTTACTTGCATGTGGATTGAGAGGAAACACCGATATAAAATTATGCTTATTGTGTGGTTTAAAAGGCCATAGGCCTACTGTCAAATACAGGTTTGCATCTGATGTAGGCAATTATATATAATCTGCGATGCCACCGATTTTGTGTGCTTAAACAGAAACAGTGATATGATCAATTTTGTCTTACAAAAGTAGCCTAAAGGCTAGGTTACTTTTCCCGAACCCACGTTACAAATTTTACATCTGATTTTTGTTTTTAAGCATAGGCTACTGCAGCTCGTCCCAACATATCCAGGTACCATTACATTAAAATATAACATTGCAATCACATAGCAGACGCTCTTATCCGCAACCTACAAACGTGAAGCGTTAGTCTCAGGAATACAAAAGTGAGATCTCGCCAAGGCACAGAAGGCCCATCTAATCAATAAGTGTAAAGCTAACCGAAGAAACCAACAATTAGTGTTATACCTTTCTTCGTAAACTCAGCACCAACGCCAGAATACGCAGTCCTGTGTTAGGTACTTAATATGTATTATGCAATCTGAAATACGTGGGGGTGGGGCAGAATAACCTTTCACCTTGCCCTGTTGTTTCACCGTATTTTTGTAGAACCTCGTATTTCCCACAATCCTTTGCGTAAACTGCAATTGTGCCCAGGCTTTCCTCTTTAACCTCTCCTCGTGCAGGTTATAGCGAGACTTATGCACAGCATGATACGGTCCTACAATGATTGAGAAAACATTATTCCAATAGAATGATTATAAAAGTGACTGTGGTGATTTTATGTCGCCATCTTTCATAAATTATTATTTTCAAATTGAAAAATGGCAACACCAGTTGTTCATTCTCTTATGAATAAATTTAGCTTCTTTCAGGCATAAAAATGCATTAACTGTTTTACCCAAGAAGAAGAAAAAATCACACATATTTTGGCTTGGTAATTAGGCTATGTATGTATTTTGCAACGTTATTTCAACTCTGTTGTGATATCTATTGTTTTAAGGTAACCGTTTTAGGCTGTATAAACTAGGCTATTCCTGTAAATCCATAGGCCAGGTAACTTGGTTACCATAGGCCTAATCCATAGGCCAGGTAACAGGTAAGATATAAGGAGTTATACTTATTATATCTTAAATTAATTAAGACGCAAATATGATTAGCCTACATACAACACGTAGGCTATGTATCAGGCCTAATGGTGGTGGTGTGGATTAACAGTAAAATACTCAACTGTCGAAAAAAATATCAGGTATGAATTTGCTGCCATTTGCAATGTTCATAGAAAGCCGAAAATCCAAAAGCACAAGCTTAAACAAAAGGTATTTCTCGTTTATCACGGCCTGCTATAGGCTAAAGCCTAATTTGCTTAAAACCAAATGTTTCATAATTCTTGATGGGTTCGAGGCATGAATGTAGCATGACGTATTGCTATATGAGAATAACAAGATACGGGGACTCTTAGCGGATAACCAACCCATACAGCCTACATGTCTAAAGAAACAGAGTCTTTAGGCTACATTCAGCACCACCAACCCCATTTACCTACAGGTAGCCTATAGGGCTAAAAAATATACAGGCCTTCAATAAAACTTAGAAAATTAAAGCGTTCCCAGTGGAAAAGATATTACGGGACCATGCTGTAGCCTAGCCTACGCAGAATTCGATAATGCTATAGTGGGCCTACAGACTAAACGAACGTGCATGCAACCAAAACATATTCTCATCGAAATTTCTGAACGGACTCCGGTAAAACTGACAGAGGAAAGCTAGCCACATTCTGCTAAAACGCCACTGGTATAGTTAAAGTAAAAGTACATTGTGTCTGGGACTCTGGGGGTCGAAAACTTTATTGACAACGCACGTCAATGGATTTTGAGAGTGCGTAACTATATGTAGCTACCTACTTAATGAGCCTATGGCTGCTATTCAACCTCATGACAAGCAGTTGTGAAATTAGCTAAATAATACGTTTTTCCTTCCGTTTCTTACAAATTTAACATAAGTTGATTTATGAGACCGTTTAACTCAATATCGTGAAAGAAAATAAAAGTGACACTTGCTGAAAATTTCCATGTAGGCTAGTATTAGGACAACGTGCATTGTGGCATGTTTGAACAACCCTCACTTTCTTTAATTTGGTGGACTGATTAGCTGATGTTGAAGTGAATGTGTATACAGAATGTCTTTATCCCACAGTTGTCCCTGCTAATCTGGAAAGACCAGCTGCTTTTATTTTAATGCGTCTAAAAGTGTAATTGCCTAGCCTATATGCAACACTTAGACTGTATGAGTAGGCCTAGTCCTAACAAAAATTGCATGACAGACCAGAAAGAACGCCGGGTATGTAGGCCTATGTTACAGTAGACATTTACTTACTGGAACTTAATGTCCTGCTACTTGAACACCTGGATTTGGATACCACCATTATTAGTTAGAGAACCTAGACCAAAACTGTTTAATTGACTCAATTCTACTTTATGTGTCCCATGTTGTCACCAAGGACATATTTATAAAACAATAGAACACTGACGCAAGCGAAAAAATTATTGACTGGAGCAGTAAAATCATTGAACTACTCTCCTAATTTTCTTCTGTAAATGTAATTGTGTATTCAAATAACCAGTCACAGTCTTTCACTCTGAATCTTTTTTAATTTGGGTGTAACGTGCGTGCAGATTTAAACGACCATTCGCCTAACACCTTTAGCGTGCGTTTGTGTTTGTGTATGAGAGAGAGAGAGAGAGAGATCAACTGAACGCAACTTTTAAGTATCTTATGTCGATTGGGGAAATCGTTGTTTTCAATTTTTTTTAAATTAAAATGAACGATTATGTTTGCTTGGACCTATTAATTAATGCAGAATGCAGTAGTTATTGCAATATTTTAAAAGTGGTGTTCGAGTAATACTCACTTTCACATCAGAGCTTTCCTGTCCATTGCCCATCAGTAATAGCCTATTTGTTTTACGGCTAACAATAGCAGTGATTATTATTCGTGGCCTGGTTCTTCAATGCAGCTCATATAGGCTGGTATTGTATCCTGGTTTGTCGATATCAGTCCCACTCTAACATTTCTTCAATCGTGTCAGAATTGTTTCAGTGTAAGAAAGTATATAACACCGTAAAGCCCCGAACCCTGTTTTACATTTATAATTTAAGAACACCATAAAGTGAAGTACGATAATCTGTGCATATTTTCCAATACAATATTATGAAACACTAAACAGTTGTGTTGTTTCATGTAGGAGTTCTGCCTGTGTTGTTTATATGAGTAATGTCACCGAAATATAACATACATGTTTATCTAAAAGAACACACTTCCAAACAAGATCACAAAGTTGTAGCTAGCGCAGAAACAAAATAACCTTATCCTTTAGCCTACATGGAGCTTGACTGCCAATAAGCTTTATCATATTAAAAGGCTGTGTAGCACCTTCATTTTGTCCAGTGAAATAACTGACATTGACAAACCCCACTAATCAGCCCTTACTAACAACGCAATTAGATGTTTCAGTTATTATTCAAACCAGTAGCCATCTGAAGGCGCTGCACCAGATTTGGCATTTTTGATTATCTATAGAGCATTCGATTTTGTATTTCCTTTTCTCAAACAAAATCAGTAATTTTACTCATCTAAGTGCCACAAGTAAGAAGTCTAGCACATGCACCCTCATTTATAACAGAAAACATGGCGCCAGCATTGTGTCTGAAACCTGTTGAGTTCAAACCAGTATCCTGTGTTGTCTTCTTGCTTACCCCTTAAAATAAAAAAAGACACATTCTGCTCTTGGGAGTCCGTAACCATGATGTGCTTTGCCCTTAACATGAAACGATGCAATTAAACAAGTATTGATTTTGCATTTCTTAAACAACACTACAAATTGCTGTGTAGTTGATAAGAATTGATTGAAATAATGTAACACTTGCTCAATGAAGTTAAAACAAAAGGCCTTGTAGTGGGGTTGAATCATGGCTGTCACTCTGGCTGTCAATGAACTGCAAATGCATAAAAATTAAACAAATTAAAATATGGATTAAAATATGGTGGGGTGAAGGGTAAAGTGGACAATGGCAACACACTGCACATATTATCCTAACACAACCTGTACGTCGTAGACCTGGGATCTGTCGAGTGGAAGCAAAAGTCATTCCATTTTGGTGTTGACAATGGCATTTAGTTACGTTTTGACCTGTACAGTTAACTGTGTGCAAAAGCCAAATAATTACTTTTTCCAAAATAAAACAAGTATGTGTTAGTGTAGTCCAGGACAAACAAATAAATAATAAACAAAACAGAGCACAGCTCATATCATACGGCCCATTAAGTGCATTTGATTAAGATGAATAACTGCTCCAGAGAAGAGTGTATAGTGTAGAGTGTGGAAGCCTTGTGTCTTACAAGAATAAAACTGGTATAAAGTAAGTTTCCCACAGGCACAGTATTTGAGTCTTCTGTGTCTGGAGTGAGAAAGTGTGATTCAAACAAATATATAAAAGATTATTTATGGCATGCATGTGCAGGTCAAGTCAACAGGAAAATTTGATGTTAAAAAGAAAAACACCTACATAATAGGCTATTCATTGTTTTATTCATACATGTTTTGTGCCACATAATATTTTGCCCCCCCCCCCCCCACCACACAGCAATGCTATACCTTTGAAAATGGTCAAACAATTGTAATTTTCACTGAGTAGATAAGGCCACACCTCACCTTGATATGATTGACTGGATATCAGTTTCCCTGCTGACCTGCTACATGTCCAAGAATTATATTCAAACCAGTCTACCAAGTTGACTCACATTTTTCAAAATGCAAATCAAGAACTTAATGACTTAATGACACTGGGTGTGTGTGTGTACAGTTACATATCATAGTCCTGTGGCTCAGTCCAAGTTGTGTGGCCTTTCCCTCAACGATTATGTGGTGAAAATCTATTCTAGAAATTGTGCAGTTTCTTATTAGGTATATTTATATACATATTCAGTCTGCTACACCACCACATGATTCCACATTTCCCCCCCCAACATAATTCTCATGCTGGTTTGAGCAGTCCAATGTTTAAAGGTTTTGGCAAAGGGCTCCTTTCTCTGCAGCTAGACTATGCAAAGAGTATGTGTAAATTGTACTTTCCGATGTCCCACAAAAAGGTATTTATTACTTAACAAATGCAAGCATAAGATAATGTTGAAATAAACTACACACTTTGGTCCGTAAAATGATGTACCCATTATTTATATTTGGCAGAGTAAGCTAGGGAAAATCAATTAAGATGGAACATTCTTTTTCAAGACTAGAATTTTTTTTATGCAAATAGCCTGTGGCGCAAAAAAACCCTTTTTGTCCTTACATTACATTTAATTCCAGTGACTATTTATTGGTGTTGTGCAAATAAAAAAAGTGTACCATTTTCCTAAACTCATTTTGCTGTGGGGGAAAATGCCTACATAAAATACAGTTGTACTGTAAGTAGAAAAAACATTTTGCAGTCTCTCTCAGACCAAGTGTCACTGTCCATTTAATTTTGGAACAACAGGCTTCAAAAGGGAAAATATTCACTAGCGAGTTTTTCTCAGCATGATCTTGCCTTCCACAGACGCCTTCAATACAATCGACAATTAAACCAATTGTGTTTTAATGTCAGAACAGAGTACAAAACATACGAGGCCTTCTACTTGGGCCACACAGTATTGCCTATATAGTTTAGAAAGCCTATCTGACATGAGGACGCATAATCAACAGTGGTATACCCCCATGTATAGCATGAACAGAACTAAGGTTGTTGCCTACTGGATGCTTCCCCACGTGCCTCTCCCAGCTCAATGGTGCCGTGTTGCTGCTTTGAAATCGCCGCTGTCTGCGGGACCAGGGAGGACTGTACTGGATGCAGAAGCAAGGTTCATTCTCTTGCGATACAGCAGCAAATTAGCATGTCCCTTCTTTTGGAGTGCAGTGGGCATTTCTCACCAAACAGCATACATCAGTTTGAGAAGGAGGACGAAGGCTTTCCTGCTCCTTCCTTTTCTTTCTCTCCAAAAAGCCTTCAAGACTTGGCTGACAGGCTGTAGGATTTGAATTAAATGTCAGCCACCTGTCTCACACATGCAACTGGGAGAGACAGTGACACAGACTGTACATTTATTCCATCTCAAATATATTAATTCTGGATCGTATTAAACTTAACCTAATCATTGCAATAAAACAGACCCCCTTCCATTTGCAGGTTCTTGCATGAATGGCCCACAGCTTGCAAAAGGCCTTCACTATATGAATATTATATGCTCAGACTCTCTGGGAGGTGCTGCACAGAGGAACTTCGCATTGATAAATTATTAATTTTCAGGAGCATCATTTCTTGCAGAACACATTACATATCTGCCCAAATCAAAGTACTCAAAGGAGCAACCGTCACATTTTGCAGATACAACATTGAAAAAGTGTATGTTGAGAATTCATCTTCATTGCAAGTCTTGGAGTTTCGGAAAGTAATTTTCTAAACCTATATTGTCAGGGGAAAGAGGTCAGTTATCCAGTCGTTATTCAGTGAGTCCGTAACTCTGAAGTAGTGCTCAGTTGGTATAACAGCTTGCAAAATATTTTTGAGACAGTGGTGGTTCTAGGGGGGGGGGTGCCCGTTAACAACAAGCTTGGACCCCTATTGGTCCCCCTCAATGACGAGAAAAAAGGTGTAATGTAAACCCCCCCCATGGTCTACAACTGCTGCTGTTTAGGGATGGAAAATTATGAATGTCTGGTGACAACTGTGTTACCATGGACTTTGGAAAATGGTTGATATACCATTATTTCTCCTATACAGCCCTTGCACAGAATTATGGACAAGGCTGGATTTTGGCCATTTCACAAAGAAATTCAAACGATAATAACTTCTAAACATATTTTTTCACCCTTTCTTTCACTGAAAATGTAAATTTCTGTAGTTCCACTTGAGGGTTTGCTTAAACCATTTTAGGAGAATTTGTATCCCTTTTCTTCTGCAATGTTTTTCATGTACTATACATAAGCTGTTGCGATTCCACAGATGTTTACTGAAAACAAGGATCTGTTATGTTTAGAATGTGATGCATCTTGCCAACATCTCCTTTTCCAGCACCATGATAACAACAATCCTGACAGCATCTAGCATTAGAGCGGCATAAAACTGGTTGCTCAAGAACATGAAAGCGGCTGCCATGCGGATTAGCAATCCCATTTATGCAATGCTGCTTTCCAGTGTAAAAATAACTAGGTATTTTTACCTCCAGTAATAAAGAATTAAGAGAATGTCTTCAATTTCCACTGTGGGGAAAATGCCAGTACAAATTAAATGTGTAATTCAGTCCTCCACCATGCAATTTATTATTGAAGCTCAATAATTTTGTTATTAAATTGTATTATTTATATTTGTGTTTTACGCAACGCTTTAAAAAAGCATGCATCAAATGAGCACTTATTTTGGTTATTAAAATTCCAGTTGTGGCCTTGGGTTGAATGAAATGCAACTTTAATTTGCCTAAATGTTAGTCCTGATCTACGGACATTTGTAGAAAACGTGTAACACATCATTCCAGAGTAGCGGTTTGAAAACTGCACAGGTGGGAACATTCTGAAAGTTTTGCACATTTTAAATATGTAAACAGTTTCACATCACATAAGACTAGTATAGATTCACAAAGTAAACAAATGTTATTTTTATTAAGGTGAAAATTTTGACGTTACATCAGAGATTACAACATTACATGCATTGTTATATCTGTACGAGCATAAGATGCAGCCGAACCTGTAACCTCAGTTTTAGCCTTTTAACAAGGACACAGCGAAAGATACTGCCAGTCTTCTGTCAAGAACATTGTCATTTAGAAATTCAGTTATAGTCACTAAATTGTGGCAGTAGCACAGGCAATTGAGCCTCTCAAACAGAGCTTTCTTTCTCAGCAATGAGTGTGGAGAGACCCAGACTTAATCAAGTCTAAGTTGTAAAAATCATTTGCCATTTCAGTGGTTGCCTCCCTTCAACAGCTGCCCTTCCAGTTCCCTTTGTTCTCCTGATATGCAATCGGTTTTCCTGCTTCACAATTCACATGCCCCCCCCCTCCAATTGTGGGCCCTGCATTTATGCATTCCAAAATTAAAGCAAATAATTGACAGTTATTCCCACAGACCTTTCATTTTCCGTATTACACTGAGGCTCGTGTGCCCCCTTAAATTATTGGCAAACACATTGTGTTTCTCTGGAAACAAGACTGCTCAGCCCATGGTGATGCAGGAAACCACAAAAGTGTTCAGAATAACCAATCTGTGCATCTCCAATCAGGTAGTCCAGGAGCATGTAATTATTACATCTCGAGAGTGAAGAAGGGGGAAACGGGGAGATACTATTTGGGGAGTTTTTATTTCCTTCTTTGTGTTCATGTTTACGTTCTTCAATAAAGTGAGGCTGCAGGCCATTTATTTTGAGTCGCTGGAAACAGACATGTGGTACAATCTGTTGTTTTACCGATAGTTTTACTTGGTTGAAAGCTATGCTGTTTACACTTAAATATCTTGTTACCATTTTGCTGAATAAACTTCTTGAACATCTATTTGAATAGAGCATTTCAGTTTGTGTGTTTGATTTTTGCATAGGGATATTTCTGAACATATGACCTGCAGTGTACAAGAGAGTATGAGAAGTATAAGAGTAAGACATCTTCCCAAAGACTGTCTTCTAGGCACAGGGAAAAACAAATTGGTGCAAAACACCACAACAAATTGAAATGCTTATAAGCATGATAATTTACATATATATGATAATAGATTTGAAATAAATGTAGGCTTACAATACTCTTAAATTCCACATCTCTCACGCATGGGTATGTGAATGGGAAAATATTTGGTTTTGCAAACTATTGAAGAAAACAGGTCCCAGTCTTAACTAATGGTAGCCTAGATTAAAAGTAATATTGCGCGTTTTGAGAAAATACTTGTTGGAGAGTAGAGTTTACATTAGGCTTCGGTGAAATCAGTTGCCACTTATTAAAACTAAGCTACACATGAATGGCCGAGAGCCTAGATTCCGAACGGTACAGCAATAGGCAATTACAGAAAATAGATCTACAGCCTAAATCTCAATTAATAAACAAATAGACTGTGCTCAAAACTGTTAAATCTTGGGAGGAAGATGTTACTATACAAATATAAAGTTACTAGATCATATTGAGTTAATAATGTATGGCTTACTTTAGGCCACAAGAACAACAACATTCTAATAAGTTCTGAGCATACGCTCGTCTAGGCTACATAACGCTCCCAAGTTTCGTTCTCCGCAAATCAGTTTGGCCAAAGCAACCTAGGCAATCCATCATGAAATCAGCAGTTTTGCCTAATTTTAACATCTACTTGAGTGGCAGCATTCTGAATTGGTACCGCAAATGATAAACTGAAACTTGTTTAGTCCAACAACTGGAACATGCACCGTGTCCGTCTGTTTGTTTATTTATTTATTTATTTGTTTAATTAATTATTTTCAGGAACATGCCCAAAATAGCCCACCTATGTTGCAACATATTACGATTATTATAACCTAAGTTACTTTGGACTTTAAATATCTAAACATGGTAGACGATCACTGACCTTGGGCCTACAAGTTTAACCAATTAAACGTTTACAATGAACAGATGAATTTATGCCGTCGTGAGAATAAAAACGGCGTGGACCAGTGTGGATTGTGGAACTGTGCAAACCGCTGCATACTTGAAAACGCGGAATTGTTCTGGTATTAAAATAAGATTTCTCGGCAAATAGTTAGTTAGCCTACAGACGCAGGTTACAAAACGTTCGGTGTAGGTCGGAAAGCATTTAGCCAAAGTCCATCTTAAAAACGCAAGTCGAGTTCTTGTCAAAGTTAACGTAATTTTAAAACCGCTATGTAGCCAGCAGGATGGGCTAGCCAAAAACGAATAAATAAACAAGATAGTAAAACGGAGTGAGAGAACCAGCTAACGTTAGATATAAAATGTTAGCTTGTAAGATAAGCAGCAACAATGTTCAAACGCATAACAAATTATCTAACGTTAACTAATCCACCCACTGTGCCAAAAATAACTAAAGTTATATAACAATGTTAGTTCAATATAATCAATTAAATATTTCCATGCACCTCGCCCAGCCACTAACGTTGACTAACATTCAAATGAGTTTTCGTAGCGTGGCGTGCCAGTCAAACGACTTTCAAGATAAATATTCAGGACGAGCTCTTTTTCTTCCGCGAAACAGAAAGTTACCGAATTATCCCCGTATAATCGGTTTTACTGTCCCTTGGTTTTCCACACATCGCCCGACAAGCATTTCAACTAGTTGGCTGAATGTTTCAGAAAAGGACGCGTTGTATAAAACTCAAAGTTCTTACCTCCCCCAATCCAAAATATAAACTACCTAATAGCCTAGTTCGCTACGCGAGAAGTCATAGAGCCAAAATGGCGTTTCGTTCTCATGGCCTTCGCAAATATTGTGCCCTGAAGAGAGACCTCGCACTAAGCCAATCTATCCCCTCCTTGTTCGCCCTGTCACTACGGCCCGTAGTACGGCGCATGCGCTCGTGTAGTGTCTGCGGGACTGGTCCCCAGTGTGCTCGCGCTGCGTGTGGAACGAAATATCACGGCGATAGTAGCGAGCGTACAACCTAACCAAACAACATGGCCTTTCAACAAAGTGGAACCTAAAGAAAATAACAACATAGAAGCAATAACGCACGTAACGTCTGCTTGGCGTTTTATGTATGCTTGCTTTTCCTCGTAGATGGTATCCAGCGAGCCGTCTCTGGCAGTGGAAGACGACTACTTCACGAATAATATGAAGGAGATGATTGGAGGCTGCTGCGTTTGCTCAGATGAGAGAGGCTGGGCTGAAAATCCACTGGTTTACTGTGACGGGCATGGTTGTAATGTTGCTGTTCATCAAGGTAAAACAAAATAGAGGCTTCTCTTTGTAATATTCAATCGTTAGTTATGTGTTTTAAACATTTAACGTTACCAGTTTGAGGGGCAGTATTTTAGAGGGGTAACGCTATTCTTTTAGAATAGAGCTCACCCTACCAAGGCCCCAGTTAGCTCGTTAGGTAGCTGTTTAGCGAGCTGGCTTGCTAGCCACCTCGTTGGCTCACGATTGAGAGCAATAAATGGCCATTTCGTTAGCTACATACCAAGCTAGCTTACCAATTTAGTCTTTAAATCATGTTCAGACAAATGGTTAGGGTAGTTGGCAACTTATTTAATAGCTTCCCATGTCGCAGGAACCTATGTACAGCTAGTAACATCCGTATTTGTAATAATATATCTTGCAACATTTTCTTTATCGTTGTAAGTGTAGTTCACGTTGGGTTTTGCAGTGTTGACAAATAAGGATTCACGCTAGCTTGCTTTGAGCAAGTCTCTTGTGGAGCCACGTTGTTATTTTATACTAGCGCTAATGTTATTGTCAATGTTGATTGTGCACTGGCGTGTAACATCCGGTTCTTTAGTGGCAGGTTAGCTAGTTTGACAACCACAAGCAAACGAAACTGTCTGCTCTACGTTACTTATCTAGCTTGCTGCCAGATTCTGAGAACGACTATTTTAACATTCCATTGCATGGCTGAAGAATATTGAACATTTGGCGTTATCAGCTAATGGGCGTTATGTAAATTTCGCTTCAACATTTATCTGAAAACTACTTTAGTTGGTTACAGTTAGTAAGAGGAAACGTTGTAGCTACAGCATTGTGATGGATCTCCATGGAAACCATGGAATCCACTCCAAAGCGCCTCACTCATACAAATGGCTAACAAATTGTTATTATTCCAAACTGCAAATGTGTTGCATTGCATTTGAAACGGTATTGATTACAAATTGCTGAAGGTGCTTTAGTTTTCTTTTGAATAAATACTTCAACGTGAAGACATTATTTAGCTGCTTGAATGATTTAAATTTGGCCTGTCCTGGAAAAATAACGTCAAAAAAAAAACTGTTGTAAAAACTTCTTTTTTTTTTAAACAAATGTTATTGGCACATGGCAAATCAGTATATTAAGACATAATCCTCAGCCCTTGCATGCTATAGAGTTCTAACGTAAAAAATACAGTGCTCTCCATAATGTTTGGGACAAAGACATATCTTTTCTTGATATGGCTCTGTACTCAACAATTTTGGATTTAATCAAACAATTTACATGTGGTTCAGGTGCAAAGTCTCAGCTTTTTGCAAAGGGTATTTTATATGTTTTGTTTTCACAATGTAGAAATTCCAGCACTGTTTTTATACATAGCTTCAGTGTGAAAGAGGTATCAGAGACATAGGCCAAACCTTAGGCTTACCAAAATCAACTGTTTGGAACATCATTAAGAAGAAAGAGAGCACTGGTGAGCTCAGTAATCGCAAAGGATCTGGTAGGCGAGGAAGACCTCTACAGTTGATGACTGAAGAATTCTCACCATAATGCACAAAACCTCCCCAAACACCTGTCCGACAGATCAGAAACACACTATAGGAGGCAGGTGTGGATATGTCAGTGAATACTGTCCACAGAAGACTTTGCGAACAGAACTACAGAGGCTACAATGCAAGACACAACCCACTAGTTAGCTGCTGTAAGAAAAAGGATGTACGTCTTCGATGTTCGTTGAAAATGACAGAGTTTATTATTCGTAACAGCAGTTGTCAGAGATACAGCAATGCACTCTGGATTCAGCGGAGTCAATCTGAGTCCTGTTCTGTGAATTGTATCACTTTAAATACCATTTTCGGGCTTTGTTTTCTACAGGCAGGAAACCGAAATGTATATTCAAAAATGATGTGATTGATTTAAGGAAGCCACTGTCTGGCTCCCCTAGATCAATCAGTCTGCTCATGAGTAGGGGGGTCTGAAGGTGCAACTTCCCGTGGTCTAACCAGGAACCAGTCTATTGTATTGTTAATCTAACTTCCTTGGTTGGAATAGGCCTTGATCACTCACTCCCAGCTGCTATCCTATAATTGAATACTATGCCTATCAGTGGTGAAGAGTCTGCTTACACTTGCCTGTTAACCTTTCATTGTATTTATGATAAGTTGGTTGATTCGGCTGGCCGCATGGTTGATTTGTCAGCGTTTGAGTGGGTCACATAGATTTAGAATCTTACACTGCAAAACCAGGATGGTTAGGTTACAGTTTGTAAAGAGGTACCTAAAAGAGCCTGCAGAGTTCTGGAAAAAGGTCTTGTGGACAGATGAGACCAAGATTAACTTGTATCAGAGTGATGTCAAGATTGAAGTGTGGAGGCCACAAGGATCTGCCCAATATTCAAAGCATACCACCTCATCTGTTTTGGTGGTGGGTGTGTTATGGCTTGGGCATGTATGACAGATGCTGGCTAAATTGTGTGATGAAACTCCTGATAACAGCAGCAGAATTAATTCTGAAGTGTACAGAAACATCTTATCTGCTCAAGTTCAAGCAAATGCCTCCAAACTCATTGTGTGGCGCTTCATTCTACAGCAAGACAATGATCTGAAACATACTGCTAAAGCAACAAATTCGTTTTTCAAAGTCAAAACTGGAAAATTTGTTATTGGCCAAGTCGGTCAACGGATGTGAATCCAATTGAACATGCATCTCATATGCTGAAGAGAGAACTTAAGGCAACTAGCCTGTGAAACCAGCAGTAGCTGAAGATGGCTTCAGTACAGGCCTGGCAGAGCATCATCAGAGAAGATACTCAGCACCTGGTGATGTCAAGTAGTAGTCATTGCATGCAAAGGATATGCGACAAAGTGTGACTACTATTATTTACAGAACATTAATATCTCCCAAACAGTATGGTGTCCTGAAATGGGCGGCCATGTATAAAAAAACGCTGTAATTTCTACATGGTGAAACCAAAATGTATAAAAAATACCCTTTAATAAAAGCTGAGAATCTGCACTTTAACCACATGTGAATTGCTTGATTACAAATCTAACTTTGTGGAGTACAGAGCCAAATCGTGAAAAAAAAATGTCTTTGTCCCAAACATATTGAAGGGCACTATATATGCCTTAACCATTCAACAATAGGCATATTGTGACTTGCCGTGGTTTTCAGGTAGCAAATGTTTGAACATGCACAGTAGCAATTCCCTTCATAATATATAATTATATTATTTAGTTAAAGGTTGAAACAAAACCCTAACAGAAGAAGAACATGCAGCTTATGGATCATAACCCTTGTCCCATAATGTTGTTGCCATTAATACAGTGCAATACCCCTGAAGGTCATGGTTTCTAGTAGCTTCTTCAAAAGCCTTGTTGGTTACTAGGAAAGGAGGCATTTCAGCAAAATGTCTGTCCACCACGCTTCTTACACGTTATGGTGGTTGTGGGTGTGGTGTACATGATGAAAGTATTTCTTTTGTCGGACCACACCTCCACCCCCCCACATCACAAACCTTTTTCATACTTGAATTGTACTAACAATATAGGCTAACAGGAGTGGCTTATTGGGCATGACTCCGATTATGTTCAAGCTTTGCACGATATAGCTGTCTTGTGCATTGTTACTTTGGAGGTGTTGCTATGTTTTACATAAGTGAAAATATATTTATTGATGCTTCCGGTCTTATTTTCGGTGTCATTTAGTTGCAATAGTATTCGGAAAATTAGAAAGGCTGCCAAAGACTTCTAACCCAAATAGAATGGTACAACCTTCTTCGACAGGTCTGCTGTATGTTCAAGTTTATATAAACTTATTATTGTATTTCTTTGCTGTGGAAGAAGTTACGTTAGACGGTGAACCATAATGCAAGATTTCCTATAGTTATTGTTTCTAGTTGTGACTATGGTGCGCATAAGTAAATGAAAGCCCTGAGATGTTGTTTGTGTTCTTTTTGCAGCATGCTATGGTATTGTCCAAGTCCCTACTGGTCCCTGGTTTTGTAGAAAATGTGAATCTCAGGAGCGGGCGGCTCGAGTGGTAAGTACAACCGTTACCTTTTCTCGGGAAGGAGGGGTTGCAGGGGATTGTCCTTTCTTTCGGAACATTTGAACTCTCTTGTTGCATGCAGCCTTGCTCTTTGCCTACTGAATGATCTTTTTGGGTAGTTCAATTTTTATTTTTTTATTTCAAGTGGTTTATAATTATGGAGTCAAACAAGTTTTCTGCATTCTTCATTGATTAAGTTGGTCATTGTACACGTTGAATGTTGTACACGTGCTTCACTTGCTACCACGAGAGTCTTGCGTCATTGTTGTCGCCTGTTCTAGAGGTGTAATACATTGTTGGGCTTCTCACGCTAGCGCTTGTATGTCTTTAGAGGTGCTTCTTGTGCAGCGCTGTTCTCCTCCAGTCTGCTTGCAAATTCAATTCCTTTCATCAAACCCCCATGTAGGCTGTTTCCGGTTCTGGTGCATTCCAGTCCTGGGATGTAAATGCAATTGCAATAGAACATAACTTAAACAGTACTCGTATGAATATAAAAGTATAGATTTATGATCTTGGAGCATTGTCACACAGGGGCTTATAGCCTGAAATATTGTGTACACCCCTTCTCACCCGTTCACACCCTACAAGAAATTAAGAGCCACCTTAGTGAGCCTACTGTTTGTTTCTGCAAAAGAAATGCATAGCAAACTTCCGTTCAGAAACAAAAAGGGCCCTTGCCCACAATCAACATTTAATACATGAATCAATATATTTCTACTTATTTGGATTAACGCCAGAGTACTTTCTTGGCTGACACAAAATCAAACTCCTGACAGGAGAAACCTGCTACATAGAAAGAGGATATGAAAATGAGATAAACGGACGGTTCTGTTTTTCCCTGGAAAGAGCTGTAACCTTGACCCAATTGTCTTGCACTGTAAAACAATACCAGTATATACCGCGCAGCTGAAAGCTTTTCTGCAATTTCTGTCAAAGTATGAAATTAAGGAGCAGATTTTTCCACTTGATACCATTCAGTAATAAATGCAGACTTTCCAGCAGTACCACTCTACTTAAATTTCTTCTACAGCACTATATGGTGTGAAGACCTTGGAACTGTGACAAGTTTCCCCAAAGGATTGTTGACTTCCTTGGAGTTTAGGCTTGGTGTCAGTAATTTCATGCTGCGGTTCTCTTGTATTTGTTTTCAATACATTTTTAGACAAATGTGCAGTTCCACAGGTTAGATTTCAATTGGGCCTTGTTCATTTCTAGGAACCTTCTAAATCAGGAAGGCGTATTTCTATAGTTGCACTCAATTGTGCCGTATTTCTGAATGTGCTGGAATTGTTTTGTCTTTACTATGTGGCATCTATAAAGAACTTCTCACATTCTGAAAGTGGGTTGAGGTTGCTTGACGGGAAGATAATTTGCCAGAATCTGAACCACTGATAATGTTGGTTTGTTTTCATTCCTTGTTCCCAAGATTTTAATAAAGCTGCAGTTTTAAAACTGAGGACAGACAATGAAGCGGTGCTGAGGCTCCTTGGACACAAGCATGGTATTCTAGGAAGTGTTCTTCATTTTCAAAGAGTTTAATTTGGTAACTGTAGCAGTCAGGTGATGTAACAAGCTGTAAGGACTTGTGTATCCCAACCTGAGCATGCCCTTTTGGCAGTTGAATGAGCCTCATGGTGTATCTTCTGCACAGGAATCCATGTAGAGTGCCGATGAAGGGCATCACATGTTCATATTGGGTTGGGGCAGAAACACTTGCATGGAACGGTATTGCTGTCCACCAGATTCTTCATGTTTTTAGAACTTGGCATCCAGGTACAGGTCATTGTGACCATAGTCCTTAGATGATACAAATTTAGACAGTAATTAATCAACTCCTATCTGCACATTTACACTGGGCAAACCTTTTATGCTTCTTATGAAATAGTGTCAGGACTTCATAAAATTGGAAGGTTTATTTATGGTGTTGTACACATGGTCATTTAATTACCTGGAAATATGGGAGTCTGTTATGTTTCCTAGTTATGTTACACACCAGTAAGAACATAGTTGAATTGTGATTTGTGAAGGATGCATAGATTGTGAAGCACAGTTCAGACGAATGATTCTCACCCGTAGACATGAAAGGCTTTGTCCTCCTTGGGAAAATGTAACCATAGTGTGCATTTCTATGTTTGATTGTATGGCCTGTGAGGGTATTTTGAGCCCCAAGAGCCCCCATCAACCCTGCAGAGTGTTTACCATCTGTTTAACAATGGCAGCACAGTCCATTTTGCTGTGAGGCAGAGTTGTATTTATTTTTTTGTCTTGAGAAAATATTCTATTCTATTGATATAGGGGAACAATCTCTATGGACTGTACTACATAGGATTTCTACCTTAATTTCTTGATCTTTGGTCTGCCCATGCGATTCCTTCAAGGTATAGGGTTTTTTCTTTCATATGAATTCCATTTTAGTGTATGTTTTCACTGAATCCAGACAGTTTTTAATGTGTAGCGAAGGATATTTATAGGTAGCTACTTAGAAGTCTTTTGATGTCCAGTCGGCTATACAATGACTAGTGTAGAAGCATTCAGGGGTTTGTGGTCTAAATGACAAAAAGGCACTTCCAAGTATCTCCAGAGATCTTGTGCGGTCACATCATGCCTGCAGAGGTTGTATGTGTATTTATTGATGTGCGTAAGCCAAATTTGCCTCCATCGATTATTTGGGGTTGGTCATGAACGAATAATCGCTAATCGTCACTTGCAGGAGTGCAAAAATGTGGTTATTATTTACAGACATCAGCAAAAACAGATATTACCATTATATGTAATCTGGTAAAAAATGTACCTTAGCCTAAACATTAGAATATAGTTGCACAACAGAAGCCGTTAATGTCAGTCTGACAATCTGCAACAAGCGGCACCTTGACCCTTGTGAATTTAATTTGATGAAAGACGTAAAAAACAATGAAAACTCACATGAACAGACTCGTTTTTAGTGTGGCCAGGCAGCGCTGTTTTGGAACTGACTTCGAAACATATCTTGCCAATTCTGTTAGGCAATGTTAGCGCTGTTGTGTCATGTCTAGAAGGGATAGGCTACAGGAGATTTCCGTGGGCCTAAGTGATATTTTTCGCATTCTGTGGCTGCTGACTCGAAAAAGTTATTTTTTTTGTATAGCCTACACAAGATGCAACTCCTGTTCAGATGGGTTAATTTACATTATTACACTTACTTACATTATTACACAATATGTAAGGTGTCATCCAACTGTGGAAAAATAACTGCAAAAAATGTAGGCCATCTTATCGCTACCATTGTTTAATCTTACAACCTGTAGCTACAGAAGGCAAAGATTGCCAATCTGGGGGATTAACACTGAACGAAGGAGATTTAAAAACCATACTTTAAATTTTACAGCAAAAATTTAATTCTGGGTAGGCTATGTTTTCTGTATGGTGCAAAGTAGCCTAAACGTTGGCGTTTAATTATTATAATTTTTTTTATTTCATACATATTCTTAACTTAAGGGTACAGATGTTTAAAAAAAAAAAAAAAAAGATATTGTAAGAATTTGGAGTGGAAATGGAGCGCAAATTTAGTTTTTTGTTACCCCCCGAACCAACCAGACTATAATACTATAATACGAAAAAGCATTATAAAAACGGGAATAACTCGGTATATGCAAACAAAATGTATGACTTGATTTAACTTTATTCATCCCACAATGGTGATTATCTCTGTTCCTTTTTTCATTAGGGCCTATATTAAAATATTATATGTGTTAAAATAATGAATAACAATAGTAAAACTATTAGTAGGTTGAAAAACATTAATATGTGGTAGGGGTGGGACGATTCAATCCCATAACGATTTGATTTGGTTACGATTCTTTAGGCAATGGTTCGATGCATCATAACATCTTACATTTGACCACGATTCGATTCGATACAATTCGGTTCGATTCATTTTGATACTTTAAAAAAATGTAATAGGTATGCTAATGTGATTTGATACCGATACAGTCAGCAGTAATTAAATATTCAATTAGAACCTTACGCCAAGTTCACAGAATTATGTTTATTGTTAAGGCATGCCATACATTTTGCAGCTGTCTGCAGCAATAAACATGACACACAGTGTATTTTCTAAAGTTGCCCGATTGAGGTTATTGTTTTTCAAACAGTGTCAGACATGGTACCCTAATACCTTTCCTTTATTCACTAAAATGTTTTCTGTATGGTGTATCTAGGTTCCACGACATTCATTAAGTGACTAAATCCCTCTTCTTCTACCGCACTGTATGGTCTAAGGTCTTTGCAGATGAACGTGGCTATAGCAGATGTCACCTCTTTTGCCCGTTTAGAACTGTTTTTTTTTATTTATTTTTTCTAGTCTTTGTCTGTGTGATATGTAGGGGAAGGGGGGGGGTTTGGAATCGGACTGTTAACGTAGTAATAATTAATTGAACGTAAGACATTAGAAATAGTCTTACTATTTTTGTTTTTTGTCTCTAACATCTACTTGATTTTGAATAGAAAATGGTTTAAATTTAAATATCAGAAAGCACTTTACAATTAACTGTATGGACACAGTATGTGTATAAAAACTAATAAAAACAAATAAAAGAACTGTTTGGCCATTTCTCCAGGAAAATCTTGACTCCCGAGTTTAACTTGCTAACCCGCTTGCTGTCCTTCATGTCAATGGTGTGTCGTCGCCTCAAATGGTTTATCATGTTTGTGGTGTTGCCTGTGTATCTGACAACAGCATTTCAGCCCTAAATGTGATAAGTCACTGTGGAGATGTCGACTGCATGGGACTTTGGTGAAACGTAACAAGATTAACTCTTCAGGGTTAATCATAGCACAGTGGTAGCTGCATATAGCCTACAAGTAAGATATTTGGTTTAATTTACATATTTATAGCTCCGAGAGATTTTGGAGGAAAAAAATGAGGTGTCTTCTAAACCGAAAGTGCATCAGGTAGCCTACTGTATAGTAGCCTACTGTAAGCAATGGAAAACGCCGAATGCTTAGGCCTATTTGTACAACGTTTAAAAAATATATTATTGTTTCTAGCTATATCTGAACATGATTTTTTTTTGTAAACTGTGCATTTTATGCATTTTACAGTCTGCGGTTGTGGCAAGACGAGGGTCTTAAGCGCTTTGGGCTGTTAATAGCACCCTCTTATTTTATTGCACTGCAGTATCAATCCTGTGGGTTTTTTTAAAGCTGTAGCCTAGTTTATCATTTAAGGCAAACATGAATACTGTAATTGTACGGGCGAAAGGGTTAAAAGCAGGGGTCGCCATGCCTAAATTATGAGTAATTACAGTAAAAAGGCAGCAGAAAAATAATCGTTCATTACAAACAACCAATCAGACCTAAACCACCCACATAACCGACAACGTGTAGGCTTTTTGCGGGTGTCATAAGCTACTGTTGGAATTGATTTGTTCTGTCTGGACGCTGCGGTTCAGTCAACATTCTATTTTGGAGAGGAGTGGAGACAAGCAAACTCCAAGTAGATCAGAGGATATTGTTATTGAGATATTGTTTTTGAGCAAATAAAAAAACTTGTGAGAATGCTGTCAATGTGTGCATTCTCTGTGTACTTCAACTGTCCATATAGGCTAACAAAATGATTAATAAATAAATATTTTCTTAACTAAACTAATGTGGTATCTAAACAAAAAACTGTGGTATCCATTTTTATCACAATATATAAACCGGAGCGAACTGGAGCTTGCGGAATGGTAACGTCCTAATAGTGCTAATCACTCTCATTAAATTATGTCTGCTTCCCCTCCTTGCTCGCTCCCTCTAACATACTCTGACACACACACCTTTGAGCATCAGATGCACTCTGTCGCCCCAGTATGCAGGCCAACCTGCATGCTTTAGAACGATATCCACCGTATCTTGTCAAATGTTGAGCTAGGCTAGGCTAGTCTTGTTAGCAGACACAGAATGCTCTATGGTACGTAACTATAGTGACACTACGGCAACAACGGAGATCGCATCCTGAAATATCCTGTATCCTCACAGAACTGTATGTTTTAAATGTTGACTGTGGGCCCGATGAACGATTATTTGAATATTTGATTATTCTGACTCACAGTATAGGCCTACTTAAAACAAAATCAAAATGTGGGGGGGGGATTCGCAAATGCTGCCGAACTGCTATCGAATACGGCGCAGATAGCAAATGTCCATAGGACACTGAGGTCTGTTAGTTTAATGATGGATGGATTAGAAACTCCATATGGATTAGAAACTCATTATTAATTTCGATATCACAACCATTGTCTCAATGTGTTAATGCGTGCATTATGCAAATGCAGTTTGAGAGAGGCAACTGCTGTGTTCAAAATCGAATTCACTCATTAGCGAATTCACTCATTCGCTATTCTCTACATCGGAAACACTCAAAAGGACACTCTATAGTGAGTATTAAATTGAGATTTTGGACACTTTTGACCATTGACAAATTGGCGACTAGTGTTAAGAGAAAGGTGAACAAAATCTATTTATCAACTGTAAAAAGGTGTTTCTTTAAATATGGAATTTCAGTGTCTCTAGCCTCTGCTTGCATAGTCATAAAAGTGGATATGTCTTTTAACAGTTGACCAATTGCAGGTGAGGGTGTATTGGGGGACAGTGAACAAGGCTGTAAAAATTTCAACTAAATAAAATGGTAAATGGACTGCACTTATATAGCGCCTTTTTCCAAAGCGCTTTACAATGGCCTCTCACTCACCCGTTCACACACACATTCACACACCAATGGCGGCAGCTGCCATGCAAGATGCTAGCCTGCTCATTGGGAGCAATTTGGGGTTCAGTGTCTTGCCCAAGGACACTTCGACATGTGGACAGGAGAAGCCGGGGATCGAACCGCCGACCCTGCGATCAGCGGACGACCCGCTCTACCTCCTGAGCCACAGCCGCCCCGACTAGTTCGGCTGGCCAGCCTGCACACACTACGGTGATCGATGCTTCGTTTTGGTCGCAGTCGCAAACCTGCCAAAAGCCTTTGCAAATCCGCCAAGTTCAATTTAATTTTAGTCTACCAGATTATTCTATTTTTGGTTGGAACTATTTTCTATGGCGCATGCAACCTTAGACCTCTGCGTCTAAGGAAGGAAGTAACGCAGCACAATATAATACCTGATGTTTCTCTAATTGTGAATAACTGCTATAAAATTAATTTGTTCAAGCTTATGAAAACATAGGCCAATATCTCTGTATAAGTTGCTGTGGAGTTATGAAGTGCATTTTCTTGTGTTAGACCACAAAACCTCAAGTGCCCCTTTACTAGACATCAGAAACTTTGGAAAGCATCTAAAATATCATTAATTGGTCAAAAACAGTCTGGGCCAATTGAAAATGCACAATATAAAAAAAGAATAAATTTAAAAACCCAAAATGAACTATGTCTTTAAGACAAAGAACAATAATCGGTAGCCTGATTAGCACTCTGATTTCTGTCAGCACTCTGTTAGCCTGTGGATTACTGAGGCTTTTGAATAGAAACCCAACACACAACCACAGACTTATTTTGGATTTTTTTTCTATTGTGGACTTCTGCTGTTGATTTAGGTATTCTAGGCTATATGTTGTATAACAGGAGCGTTATTTTAGTAATTGAACACTCTTGGCTTTGGGACTCTCCATGATGTTGATGTTGAAGGTTGACTGTATTCATTCTGACAGGCTTCTCCATGTCTAATAGATCAGCTCATATCATTTTGGGGCCAATGTTGTATTGTAGGCTTTGTAGATTATAATATGGTGAAAAGCTGTTAAGTTTGCTGCGTACTCGCTTCTGCTGTGATTGCATGTGCCGTACGTAGTTGTTCGCCTAACCCAAATGGAATGAGACATGACTGAAGCTTCCAATAAATGAGAATGGCTCCAACACAAGATGTCTGGCTCTCCTTTGCCCCTCACATACCTGCTGTTGTCAGTGATGGCAGTACATGCAGATTGGAAAAATGGGAGGGCTTTACTCCACGTTGTCTCAAGTCATTCTTCCCTCATGACCGTTCAAAGATGGCATGCTCATGTCTGTTAGGGCAAACATGTTTTTTTTAAATATATACCAGCACCTCAAGATGAATAGGCGATTCATTCTAAAAGCTGCAGATAGACTGTTTGCAATGATAGTGGAGAGATTTTATTTCCCCAAAGTTGTAGTTATTAGAACTCGACTGCCAATAAACTTTGAAACATACGTGTCTGTTACTGTATGTTTGTGTATGTCTCTGAGTGGGCATGCGTTGGTGAGGCTTAAATGGAGTTGAGCTTCTAGGAACCATGAGGAGTGTGTTTGTTTACATGAAGTGATAATCTTAAAAGGAGGCTGTTAAATATAGATAATGCAGCATTTTTTTCAGAAAACTGGAAAAATACCTAAATGTGGTCTCCTTGCCTCCCCTATCATGCTGTTTCTTTACTGGCCATAGAACCACATTGAGCACTACCATACCTGGGACTCCTGAATGAGGGCACTCCTGTGTTCTTAATATCTGTCAATCACGTCCAGAATTTGATGATTAGGAATAAAATTGTAATGTTTTTAATGCTGATAATTATAGAAGTTGAAGTTATTTGCATTTTCTACATCCAAAGAGCCTTATGGATTTTGTTACTAGGCTACTGCTGGGTGATATTCGGATTACTTTTGAGTGCTGTTCTTGCACTGTTTGCGGTATTGTCATTGGATGACCTGTGCTCCATTGGCACCAGGTTTATTGGAAATATGCTTATTTTACAGAGTGGTTGACAGGATTTAGTCACATCTGCCATAAGCAAGTATGGATTATTTTGTATTCCAGTTTAAGGGCCCTGTAATCAGTCTCCATAGGGACCTCTACTGTTGGTTTCTCTATTAGTCACCCTGTGCTTGATTCAACCACAACTGAAATATCATGTAGACGCTGCATGCTGGAAAATCCAATCGAATCTAGTGTAGGAGCTGGTTCTAGTATTGTACTTTGAGGATGCCATGTATATGGAGGCTTCCAGGACAGTAGCTCCCAAATTCTGCAGAACAGTTGCAGCTGGAATCCCATGTACTAAAAGTAAGCCTCATGTGTGTTCCATGTGCGTCCCACCTGCCCTGCCCTGTCCCGTCCCTCCATACTAAAGATTAAGGGGTGGAAGGGAAGAAAGCCCAGTCAGCAGGCCCTTGATGGAGGAGGACGAGCCAGCACCCAACACAATGCTGAGGAAGACGAGAGACTGGCCAAAAGTTTAAAAACTATGAATACATGGGTATGTGGCCTGTCCATTCATGCACTCCTTATGTAGTTCCACCGACAAGAGTTTTGGCACCTTGATGTTAAACCTCTGTAAATTATCTCAGGTTAAAGCATGCAAGCGATGAAAGTTATTTTTGATTGCTGTTGTCTTAGCAGGCAGAGACAACAGAGCTGGAAAAAAGTCCTTAACGAGGAGGCCCTGTATTAGGCATAGGTCTACTTGATCTTATCCAAGGTAAAGTCCTTAACGAGGAGGCCCTGTATTAGGCATAGGTCTACTTGATCTTATCCAAGGTAAAGTCCTTAACGAGGAGGCCCTGTATTAGGCATAGGTCTACTTGATCTTATCCAAGGTAAAGTCCTTAACGAGGAGGCCCTGTATTAGGCATAGGTCTACTTGATCTTATCCAAGGTAAAGTCCTTAACGAGGAGGCCCTGTAGTAGGCATAGGTCTACTTGATCTTATTCAAAGTAAAGTTCTTAACAAGGAGGCCTTGTATTAGGCATATGTCTACTTGATGTTATCTAAGGTAAAGTCCTTAACGAGGAGGCCTTGTATTAGGCATAGGTCTACTTGATCTTATCTAAGGTAAAGTCTTTAATGAGGAGGCCCTGTATTAGGCATAGGTCTACTTGATCTTATCTAAGGTAAAGTCCTTAACGAGGAGGTCCTGTATTAGGCATAGGTCTACTTGATCTTATCTAAGGTAAAGTCCTTAACGAGGAGGCCCTGTAGTAGGCATAGGTCTACTTGATCTTATCTAAGGTAAAGTCCTTAACGAGGAGGCCCTGTAGTAGGCATAGGTCTACTTGATCTTATCTAAGGTAAAGTCCTAGCATGTGTTTTTGAGAAGTTCTGTAATTTCAGTGATGTTCTTCTACTTGAATATCTTCATCTTTATTTCAGCAGTATGCACCATTCTTTGTGAAAGAGGTGGCTATCTCTTCTGATGCCACATGGCTCGTTTTTCGTTATACAGGACATTGGGAAATTTGGTATGACAGGTATGGATTTTAAACAAGGTTGCCATTTCAAAGTGACCAGTTGATTGTGGTGTCACATAGACTGGACACTTGTCTTACCTGAGGGTAAGGTGTTATGTTTTCCCCTATTTCTCCATCCCATCAGCACTGGATCTCTCATTTTTAAAAATTACAGGTTATATTAGAGCATTCTCACAGATGTAAACACAGTCTTAAACTAGAAGTTAACTTGCTCTGTGGATCTGGGTCCCATGATTTATCCAAAAGAGATTCAAGCTGCCATTGCCTGAAGCAAAATGGCACTTTTCACAGTAGTTGAGATGGTGCATAATTATATTGGACTATATATTACCAAGCAGAGAATTCTCATAGTTACAAACCAAGTTGTGCATTTTTACCCTGAGTGTTCCTGGAATTCTTTGGACCAACCTCATCATCCACATTTTTCTCAAACGGCAAGCCAGCATGGCTTTTGCTCTGCACCTCTGCTTTGTCTGTTCTAAGGTTCTACACTGACTACGTTCCCCTTGCTTCAGCTTCCACCGCACTCCATCTAGCCTGTCGGGTGGTGATGCATTGTCTAAGAGCATGGTTTCCACACTTATTTTGCATCTCCCTCCTGGGTCACAACAGTTCAGTATTAGACCTGAAAGCTGGACCTTGGGATTTTGATAATGTCAATTTCCTGAAACTTGTGGTTTGTATCAAACAGTTGATTTGAGACGTTCCAGATCAGTCATTTTAAGTACTTTATTACTTGATTTGTCTGTGGGTTTTGTGATGCTGATTGGTTAAGTGCTGCTGATTGGTTAAGTCAAAGCATGCTGACCTCAGCGTTGTGAGGTGCATGTTTAGCTTCTGGGACTGCACCAATGTTAAAGTCGTTTAGACTGTGTATATGCAACATATCTCAGCTCTTGTTTCTTCTGCTTTTCAGAGGTGTGAACTGTGTCCCCACAAAGATGGTGCCCTCAAGAGGACAGACAACGGAGGCAAGTCATTGTTTACCCTTTGTTCTTTAACATTTTGGGCCTGATTGAAGGTGTGGAATCAATTGTTGTGCTATGTTGCACGGATTGAAATGACTCTGACCTATTGCTTAATTGATCAAGGCAATTAATGGTGGTTATATAATAATTCAAGCCACAAACTAAATGCAAAAAGAAAGGCGTTCAAATCTGTCTAAATTGGTTCAGAACTGGTTGTATAAAGGCAGCCGTCCTGGGGTGGGGTTGCAAGCTTGGATGGAGTGTGGGGCCGACAGCAGCCTCAAGAGTTTGCTTGGTTGTAGAGGATTGTAGAGGTTGTAGACTGATTTAGAAATTAATATACAGTTCAGTAAGAGCTATGTGGACTGCAGTTTTGTAAGTCACTTTAGCTAAAAGCTTCTGCTAAATGCCTATATTGTAAATTATAATTGTAGCTATGGTTAGCAGATAGGGACACAGAGTGGAGATTTGGCACTGTATGACCCAGCCAGGATTTACTATTAGCATACTAAGCATATTAGCATACTAATAGCATAACTATTAAGACGGGGATAGAAAATCTGTACAGGCATGAGAAGGTCAAGAAAATCTACACAGTCTTCAAGAGCCTTCTTGTGAACAGTGCGTCACAACTGTTCTGTTGAGGGGTGACGATAAGGAGAGTTTATCTTCCCCCGCAATACACTATCGATGCATGCTCTACAGTGTTGTGACTAGACTATAACTTGATTCTATATGGGTGTTTTAAGTCTAGACTTAGCCTAAATATTCATACTGTCTTATTCCTTTACATGTTTTGAAGTAGGGGAGCTCTATAGGAAAAGGCTTTACCTTTTCAAAATTTTGGGACTATTCGATAGCCTGCATTTTCAGAATGAAGTGACCGTGCATGCTTGGAGGGGAGAAGTTTGTATGACCGGTACAAGATACCTTTTGCTTTGTACTACATAGCTTAAATCAAACATTTTTTGATTTTGCCTGCTGCAGATTATAAGCTAAATATGCGGACAACATTTCAGAGTCAATGGCTACAAAAGAGACTTGATATCCAAATTGGGAACAAAAGCATGCAAAACAAATTTTTTTTTAAGTGATGCAATTCCATCAGTTTTTTCACTTAACAAGAGGAAACAACTACTTCTGAATCTTGCAGCACTAAGTTACTCTTACTTGTCAGCCAGTTGTCCTGCAGGCTCCAGATGGCTTAAGCTGCTTTCTCTGGTTGTGGTGTGAAGAATGTCTGTAATACGTGTCTGTCAGTGAAAGCATTGAAGATTTCATGGTTGATCAGGCAAATTGGATCAGCGCTCCTCAGTGCTCTTTCTGACTGCAAGTCTTGCCCAAGAATCCCTTCATTGTAGCAAAGGCATTTTTCCTCCAGAGATATCACCAGACAATTTCTGCAAAGACACCAAGTAGGATTCAGTTTGTGGCTCAGACTGGCTAGAATTAGCTGCCTTGCTACTCCTGGGGTAAAACTCTAAATCCTGAATATCCAGACTTAAATCAATGTGGTCCAATGCTTCTTCATAGTACCCTGAGATCTTTCCTTATGCGGTCATCATGTCTTATCAATATGGTGGGGGTAATTAATATTCTACTGTATGTTGCCGTTATAAATATGTGCCCATTTTAAATAGGCCTACATACAGTATGTGCTCTTGAATAATGCATTTTTCTACTACCATTACCGTTGTTTATTTATTAAGAATAGTTTATTCAACTAGCATATTGGTCCAGTTTGAATTGTACAGTGGTTCCCATGAATGAAGGAATTTTTCTCACTCAGAGTTTGTTAGATTACTTGCTGTGCGAATGATTTGCTGTGCTAATGACCATCAGACTTTCTCTCTCTTTAGAAATATTTCAACAAACTCATCTAAAAAATAAAAATTATAATTCATCTCAACTCAATACTACCGGTACTTGGCTTGAGCAGCTAACGTGTTTGGCTGCTGCATAGTTATAGACTATACATTTTAGCATATATCTAATCTTTAGCTACCCACTGTAGACAGTGCTAGGATCGAGCATTTGCGGAAGCTAATTACTAGGCCTTTGCAATAATGATAGTCATTAAAAACGGATTGGGCCTTTAGCACAACCTTTATCTCTGCAGTGAAAGCATTACTTTGCAGAATATCACGTCTCCCGTGAATAAAAACATTTACTCACAATAACAAAGAAACTGGCGGTGAATAGAAATCCAAGACTGTTGTTTAATCTGCAATCCAAAGCCACTTTTTTATCCCACCAAGCAGGAGCCTCAAATGCAATGCAATGAGAATAAAGTCCATTGAAAAATCCTTTGTTCGTGCACAGGCAATTTTCAACTGTTCTCCACAAGGAAACCGAACTAGCTAACCAGCAGGCTAAATTACACATGTTCTTACTGGACAACATGGTTCTAATACTGTATAATTTCTGTGACACTTCATGAATTGAACTGAAAAACATTTCTTCGAAAAACATAAATACAATACACTGCAAAACCGGCACAGGATGGTGTTTCACCATCAGCGTTTTCGCAAATTGGGAGACTGAGTTGTGCTGAGCAGTCTCGGCTCTAAAACAGTCCTGAATGACAGCAGTGAGTAAGGAAGGTTATTGATATATCCCTACTGACAGTGTAGCGGTCAGACATTTTGCTACTGTTGAGTTGTGGGTTTGAGGGCTGCTTTCAAACATGCTATCCAACTTCGGAAACTTGGCTACCTTTTCTGCTGGTCCTTTCTCTCTTTTCCTCTTCTGAGATCCAAGAGATTTGCTTTGTTGTATCTAGGACTCTTCTTTGTAATCTTCAATAGCTAACTAGCTCATGTTCAAATCTCACCACCAAAACTAGCTAACACTAGTTCAATTTCACTGCCAAAACTAGCTATTAGTTCTGTATCTTTTTGACATGTTAAAAATAGACACATGACATTGGACAACAACATATGCAGGCATATTTCCCATCAATCTTTGCGTATCGGAAAAATAAGACAGTACTACTGACAAAGAAACTACAACAAATAATTTTATTAAGAGTGTGTGCGATGCATTTTCTGCACAAGTTTGACATGCGCGGAGGCTATTATACATTTTAAAAAGTGGGTAACAATGAAGTCGTTGTGTAACCCAGAAAGTGACTGCAGTTTAATATTTCTTTATTTTGGTGGAGAAGGAGCAGGGCCCCCCGTGCCCCTGCCTACATCCGGGCTACCTTGCAGCTGCATTGGACAGGCTGTGTATGGGGGAAATTAGCCCCCCTCATTTCTTTTTTTTGGGGAAGTGCAGTGCTGTGCACAGTAGCCATGACTGCCAAATTATTGATGAGAAATTGGATAATTTTATGCACTTTGTTTGCAGTGGCAGTGGGAATCTTGTATGCGAATATAGCAGAAACACAGGTATACATGTAACCACACATTCTACATTGGAACAATAAGCGAGTTGAGGGGGAAAGGAAATGATGGAACACTGTTTTTTGTAAACATTTTCCTGGTCATGGAAGCTAATTGCATACACATGCCAGGAGACCCCACATTACAATTCGGCTCTCTGAATTGAACACGCATTCAGATCCCGGTCTCTTTTCTGCTGTGAACGGTGGTGATGCTTATCTTCTTAAATCAGGAACTTTCTTACATCTTATCTGGAAAAGTTGTATAGTTTGCACACATATATCATATCATGGTGAAAAAAAATAGAAATTTAGATTTTTGGGTATGCTTACCTTTAAAAACTGTACATTAAGTGTCTCTCAGTACCCAAATCACCTTTCTGTAAAATTTTCCTTTTATAAATATCACTCATTTTTAAGCCTACCCAAATATTGAAAAAGAATATTTACAGGAAATAATAGGTGTTTGTTCTAGGTTCAGATAAGTTTTATGGCATTCTTACATGATCTATAGCAAGACAATGGTGTCCCAACACAGACTGCTATTCAGAAGGGTACTTTACCTTAAGTGACTTAATTTTAGATTAAATATGCTCTCCCCTCAAAAGGTCCATGGGGTTGGTTGCTAAAGATTTGTATGCTCTCTGACAGCCTGATAACTTCATTTATATACATGAAGCAGGATCTCACTTATCAGGTGTATTGTTTGTCCTCCGTGATCTACGTTTAGTCCGTCCTACTAAATCACTTTCAAAGCTAAGTTCACCTCTGCATTTAATATTTCTGTTGATTAATTTATCTGGTAATTCATTGGGTAATTTTTAATTGTCATAATCTTTTATTTTATGCTCACGTGTCTATGTATTAATCATATTTGCATACGTATCATACCTCTGTAACATTAATTTACATTGTGCAGATGACATTTGATACTGAGAAACATGTATATACAAAACCTGATGCCAAAGGATTTTATTTGCTCTCGACATAACTTTCTAAATCTTTGCAATTGCAGCCAATTGATTATGAAACATGGGTTTCAGGGCATGACAGTTGAGTATAACCATATATAGGCCTAGTCTGTTGCATCAAGACAATCGAGTTGTCTTAGTTGCGATGGATGTTCTGGTGTTGTATGTATGGAACATGTTGAAAGAAAATGGCAAAGCTGAGTCCTGTTAGCTAACTTCGTGTTTGTAGTATTTTAGTCTTTAACAGACGGTGTTTTCACGAGTAGCTTCAGCGATCTGCAGTCCTCCCCAGCAGACTCCTTGGTTAGAGCACATTTGCTCTGAAATGAAGCAACGTCTTAAAAAAATAACGGTTTTCCATTGTCGTAGGTATCAAGCGTTTTGACGTTATTTGACATATTTTTGATTTGTTATAACTGATGATAAATGAATATTGGATATCTCAGCAGGTGCATAACCTATAACCAATAACCTGGGTTGTACACTTTTCTCCAAACAAATGCTTATTTATCTTTTGGTTCTGTTTGTTTATGTGAGAAATCTAAAACAAATCTATAAAATCTATATATATATATATTATATATAATTACATGTATATCTATAAATCAAGCAATTGCTGTTCTAAAATGAATTATATTAAATACATGATCTGAAATTAGATAAAGCGTTTATTATATATATTCCATTGCATTGTACATTATATGCAACATCCTCATTTTATGTAACTTTTATTGTCAAATTTTTCAAAAAGCAGGACACTGCGCATACAGTGCCAAGCAGGGCCTTTATGACAGAGTTAATGACAAGTCTGGCGCACACATAGCCTCAGCGTAAACTGCTCTGTCATAAAGACCCTGATTGACACTGTGTAGTCTCTTCCCTGTGCTGTGATGTCATAGGGGTAGGGGGAGGGACACCCACAGCCATCGGGGTCATTACAGGAGCCCCCTTCACCCTGACCGCAGAAACTTTCCGTTTGTTTTGTTTTTATTTTCCCTTTAACTTGACCTGGACAGCAATACGCAGTCTCCACCCCCACCTCCTCCTCTTGTGGTTGACAGTTGCTTATTTTGCTAATGACTTTAGTGGGAGGCCGGGGGGGGGGGCACGGCAGGGGCACGCTGGGTGTGTGTGTGCGCAGAGTCTCCCTTCCGACTGCGGTTTTACAACGGGGCGGAGCCGTAGAGCAGGGTCGTGAAGAGGCTCCTCTTTTTGGTGTCAGAAGGTTCACCGGCAGGTCACATCACTCTGTAAACAGCACCAGTGCGCCGCAGCTGCAGGACTGAGGTTCCTTTGTGCCTGCAGAGTAAGAATACTGCATAACAGAGGCGAGTAGAAGGGCAGGCTGGGAAACGGGAGCGAAAGAACGGCCACAGGGACGCGTGCGTGTGTACACAAGACGTTTGTACGTTCATACAAATGCATTACTCTGCGTTTCCGCCGTGTAATTAAAACGGCGCAACGATCCCCGTTTTGATTTGATTAAATAAATTCCTTTCTGATATTGAAACCAAATTCTGCATTTTTTTTAAAGATTTGTCTTCCGTGGGTTGTTTTCCATGAATTATCTTTTGGCTGTATGGTGTAACGTGTCATGCCAACAATGAATTAGAATTAGAATTTTATTAAAACCTTTTTACCTGAGCATGCGTGTGAGCCACATGTCAGCTGGGCTGCGTTCATCTTGCACACTGCAGTCACACCCCCTGCAGCTTGCTCCAGTCTCAAGTTATTTGAGTATATTTGCATGTGGAGAGATCTGTGGAATAAATTAGAACTCTATTAGCTCTGTATTTTACCTGCCAGTTGAACCTTAAATGCAGGAAAAAGTAGGAGCTCTTCTTCTTCTTTCCCCTGGCCTACCTCTTTTGGTCGTCTGCTAAATTGTTTTTACAGGTGTAATGGCGGTTTAGCAAGGCAAACAGCACATTAATCCAAAATATAAACGGGGAAAGCGTGTAGCCCACATTCAGTGAGAGGGCATGACAAAGAAAATAAGGAAGAATTAGTTTTTATTGCTATTCGTTTATAGGTACAGGGTTTACATGTTACTATCATACTAGCCTGTATTATTATTTCAGGACCCTTGTTAAAAAAAGGCCTTTTGTGCAGCATTGAAGTTGAGTTAATATGTTCAAAAGACTGAGAGGCGTGTTCATCTTCTAGAGCCAGTAACCTCCGACAGGATTTCAGAAAGCTTTTCAATAAAGCGCGGCCTTTTGGGTATTGCGTACAAAGCACAGAAAGCAGAACTCCTAATTTACACCTGAGCTGGTACTGATTGCCTGTGATTAAAAAAATGTAGGCTAAATGATTGAGACCACTTTAGGGCTGAAAATGTGAAAATGGGACGGTGTCATGTCGTCATACCTTTGGCTCTGTTCGGAGCCTGGGAATTGGTTCGTGAGGGCAGAACCCAATTATAGGTGGTGTTCTATAATGGAACAATTTAACTCGTTCTCCAGAGCCTCCTATTTCAAGGCAGTTTCTTTCCTAATTCGGCGACTGTACCGTCTGTGGTACGTCCGTGAGGCCGTGTTCTTTGCGGCGGAGCTCAGAGCCCAAGATAATCATAACCCTAAGGCGTGATATGCCTGACTTCTGTTTTCTTTTATATGCAGTACTGCCTGTTTTGCTTTGACCGTTCTGCATTAAGTGTCCATTATTCGCAGTCATACTCCCCTTGGCAGAAATAATGGCTGAGACAATGGGAGGCAGGCAGGTTTGTTTGCATATGGGTGAGGCTGTGCAACAATGGCATCCTCCTCATGCTTTGGGTGAGAAGTTTGTTGGACCCCTTTTGCAGTTGGTTGGTTTTTATTGCCCGGCCTTTATTGGCTCCTGCAGTACCCTTGGAAGGGCTTCAAAACACAACACATTTGTGCCGCCCCCTTCTGTCCCCTTCAGATGAGAAGTCAAAGACAGTTCATGCCTGGGTTCATCTGGAGGGTTAGTCATTGTTCCACTGAGTGCCATTAAAACAAGCACACATTTGTTGTCGCTTTGCTTTAGTTCATTTACAGTAACGTTATTTTAAACTGCGGTGCCACTCACTTCAATTGGACCACTTGCCTCATACGTCGGAAACGTCTGCCGCTCAGCCGCAGTTGTGGGATTGAAATTATGGAGGAGTCGGCGGGAAGGAGCCGCGACCGCGGCGGTGTGTAATTTAAGGGCACGCCAGACGCTGCAGACATGTCACAGACGCGCCTCGGTCTAGACGGAGCACACGGAAGGCACGCTCCCGCCCGTTTCCGTCACACAGCCCCGCGGCTCCTCAAGGCCAGTCTGCTTGAGCGTGCGCTTTGCATTAAAAAAAGTGAAGGGCCAGAGACTGAACCGTCAGACGACTTGTCACCGGCTCAAAGATGGCCAGTCGCCGCCTCGTTAACCAGTCCACCTTCAGAACCCCGTTTGCAAGTAGACTACCTGTATTAATCCCGGCCGCGTGCCCCTGTCCCGGTTCTCACACGACTGCTGTACGTCCTCAGGCTGGGCCCACGTGGTGTGCGCGCTGTACATCCCCGAGGTGGAGTTTGCCAACGTGTCCACCATGGAGCCCATCGTTCTGCAGTCTGTGCCGCACGAGCGCTACAACAAGGTAAACACCGAGAGTACGGTGCCACAAGGCAGGCACTCAGACAGAATCAACATATTCACTCCACTCGGCTCGACCACAAGGTCACTGCAGGGACAGTCATCTACAAAGTATACAAGCGGACACAACAAGGCTTACATGCCTCACTCGACACCTGTTACACCTGCTATTACTAGGCATATAATATGTACTATTAGTATGTAATAATGAGGCAACCTGCTTTTGCTCTCTGTTCATTATGGATTTTGTGATTCTAATAATAACTTGGGTATGAGTGTATAAAAGGCAAATTGGATCATAGTTCATACAAGATTGGTGAGAGACGTTTAGTAAGGTTAGTTTATACAGATTCCCCATGTCATCAAATAAATGGTGGTTAAATATTTTCTCAGTTCATGAATAATGGAGTGGGTTATTTTCAACCGGTGTAATATAAATTGTATTTAAACTTGTGAATGAAAAAGGCTATAAAACAATTTCAAAGCATTAGGCATGGATTTCTTAAATGCACGTGTGCTCACAATTGTCAGCACACAGACTGCATTAGAAATAGAACATTGTATCTATATATTCCATTAGAGATAATTAGAAAATAGCTGTATATTATTGACAGTGGTTTGGTTGCATGTCAGATGTTGAACAGAACCATGTTGTCAAATTTTAATCTCATGCTTGAATTCTCTCCGGTGTTGGGGTGAAACGGATTGGATGCTGTTTGAATTAGCGTCCTTGCTACGAGCAAATTAAAAACAGCATGGATCTCGCAGATCAGATAATCGGAGCTCACGCAACTGAGTGCTCCAGAGAGCGGTTTAATCGTCGGCGCGCTTGCTCTGGATAACCGAAACGAATGGCAAACTCACGTCCCAAGGGAACGGGATTATCATTGAACTCGGGGTGTTTTCATATTTTACGTGGGCTGCGACGGCGGGGTTGTTTTGCTCACTCGTTACTGTATTGATCCGTTTCGCAGACGTGCTACATCTGTGAAGAGCAAGGCCGAGAGAGCAAGGCCGCCTCTGGAGCCTGCATGACTTGCAACAAACACGGCTGCAGGCAGGCCTTCCATGTCACGTGGTGAGTCCAGGAGGTTCCTGCTATGAAATAAACGCACTGAATTTATGCACTGAAAGATGAGTTTTGGCCTGTTCGTCTCAGGCTTTATGTTTGCACTGAAGACTCTTGCCCCAGTGTGGCTAAGTGCATGTGTGGCCTGCTAAGCTCAGAGTGGATTCAGGGTGGAAGAGGTTGCCAGAAGGCCTGTATGAAGCTTATGGAAATGTGTAGCAAATCATGCAGATTTAAAGGACATTTGAACTCTTCTTAATTATAGGATTTTAGCCTTTTTTCACAAAGGCATCTACACTGGGTTTAGATTTTTTAAATGCTACATAATGACCATGCTGGTTCTGTAGTCATAATGAATGCAGCAATGAAAATGTTTGAAAGGCTAGTCTTGCTCATGAAGCAGATTATTTACAATAGGAAATGTACCAGTAACAAATGACCAATGGTCAGTCCCTTATGTATTATTAAATCTTAATTGAGAAAAGTCTGCTTACACTGTCTTACACATGTTTACAATGTTCTTATTTACTGGCGTGTAGAGCTTGCAGGTTGAATATATATTCATGGCAGCTGTAATGGCTAAATCAATACTGTAATTGTGACTACTGAATAGCCCCCGCTGTCGTGGAACCACTGTGCGTTCAGTTCTTTTACATTTCGGGGGGTTTAAAATAATTGCATCAGATTGCTGCTCTTTGGGGTATGAAATTTAAGACATTTTATTATTTTTCTCCATTAATAATGTCTCTCTTCTCTCTCTTAACCACAGTGCTCAGTTTGCTGGGCTGCTGTGTGAAGAACAAGGTTCAGACGCAGACAATGTGAAGTACTGCGGGTACTGCAAGTACCATTACAGCAAACTGGTAAGCCTCATGCACTCGTGTACTGCTTCCACAGGTAGACGTCAGAGATAGATTTTTTCTAAAGCGAAATTGACATTAATTATCCGTTCAGAATGACCTGTCCTCACCACTTGAACTGGTCTGTGGTTTTCTACCAGGACCTTCTTCTTCGTCCATGTTAAACAAACAGTAATGCAGTAGAAACGAGATAATGGAGCTTGAGACTTCATTGCAAAACCTGTAGGAACGATGCGGTTTTAAACAGAGGAAGAGCCTCAAGGTGTCATCCGATGGAAGGTTAAGGAGCAAGGAGACCTCTAAATGATTTTGTCTGTGTTGTCCTTCTATCGCATTGTGTGCTTGCTGTCTTATTGTACCGTTGAATGTAAAAATCTGGTGGAGGTGGGGGAGACCTTATGCGATGCAGTTTGAGGTCTAATATAAAGTCTTCAGTGCTTTGAAGCTTCGTTGGCTGCACAGTTCTTCATTGTGTTCCAAGTATTTCACACATAGATTATTTAATTATTGATTTATTGCTTTGTATCAATCTTGATGAAGGGGCTTTGGAAACATGCAGTTTAGATGGCACAGTCCCAAAGTGCGTCTTCATCAGTTACAATACTAAGGGAAATAAAATGATGTTCATTGACTTGATGAATATGGCTCTCAAAGCTTTATTTCCCTTTGCTGTTTAACACGGAGAACTTGTACAGTTTGTATGTACTTGGAATATGTCATTGTGGCTGAAATTGCTGGGGCTGATGACAGGTTGGTCTTTTGGAGCCATGTCATATTTTCTGAACGACAATTTGCTATAAGAACATTGATGCACGTCCAAAGTGTGGTGGCTTCATCCACAGAATACAAAGGCTCAAAGCTGCAGAATGTCCGTCCCGACCTTCGGATGAGAACTTTTACCATTTGGCCCAGGCAGACGTTTGAGGCCATCACAGCAGGTCATCAAGCTTCAGAGGCTCAAAGCACGGCGATCCTTCTATCCCACCCCCAGCCGAGTTCCTCACCTGCCCCCTTCGCCTCCTGATTTCAGCAGCGCCTCCCTTGCGCCCCATGCCCACCTCTCCTTCCTCTCCCTCCTCCTCCCTTCTCTTCCCTGACCTCCCCTCCCGGTGGAGCAGATCGAATATCAGCGGTGGGAGAAAAGCCCCGGTGGCAGCTCCATAGTGATACTGGACCAGGGCAATGATTTCCCAGCACGGCCAGCTTGAGTTTCAGGGCGCAGATGGCGCTGTGGTCTACGCCCACCCCCCCCTATCACCCCTACCAGGCTTTAGACCTGGAGTCCTGTTTCTCTGCTTTGTGTTTTGAGAATGCACCCCCCTTCCTTCCCCCAGTATCCATCCTACAAAGGGCTCTAACACAGATTTGTCCCTCGGTGGGCTTTGAGACCTGTGGCTGGGATTGATCCAGTGACAGGGGTGCAAGAGTTAAAATTGTGAAGGTTGGGGGAAGTGGGTTTTGAGAGGATAGTGGAATTGGTATATTATGGTAATACATGCTCTGTATGTTTGACAGGATATGTGAACTTAGGAATTATCGCACCAACACACATACCATTATTGTTATTTGAGGGCTGTGTGTAAGTCTTAACATTTATAGGTAGTTTTCAAAATTTTCTGTAACTTTAATACAGCATGGAGAATAACAAACACAACTGGCTCTTGATTCATTTAGTCATGTGGCAGACATAGGCAATTTGATTAGAATATTTCGTATTTCCATTATCCAAGGCTATTTATTTTTGCCGTTTAAAATAAATAAAGTATTTACGGTAATGGAGTGGACAGTAATGCACTGTGGATTACAGCTGTAGGCAACGAGGTCGCCGGATGGTGGGGGCGACATTTCAAGCTGAGCCGCGCCGGACGTTTCCACGGAGCGGGGCGTGTATCGTTTCTTTTTTTATCAACCACAGTAGCAATCGATAACCAGAGTCTGCTGCGGCCCAGCAGAGTTTGGGTTTCACTTAGTGCTTTAGCGTACGTACAGCATTACTCATCTCGGGTATTACTATCGCAACCACTACCGCTATTAGTATTATCATTGTCATTACAGTGATTGCAAATGAGCTTACCGTATGATCGCAGGAATCAGACAGATCTACAGCTTCAGCAGAATTTAATGCATGTTTATACATTGGTCTAGCATCAGTCAGTGTATTTCTTTCCACTCCAACAAAATAACGCTTCCCTTTTGACCTTGGAAAAGGGGGTCTTCAGGGTCAGATTCACAACCAAGCTTGACAAAGAGAAATCTGTCTGGATTAGTTTTATGCGATTACCTATATCTGTCAAACTAAAATGCTTGTAGTTGGCGAATGTTGAGTGCTTGAGCCTTTATGAAATGCAGCTGTATATCTTACAAACAAATAAGATGACCTGCGACCTTAGAAATATCCCCTTACCTCCGATATTAATTTGAAAATGCTTTACGCTACCAAATTAATAAATCTGCTTTCAAATGAAATAAAATAAGTTGCAGGTTTATGAATATCTGCTACTGGCAAAGGTTTTATATGAAACCTACACAGCTGGCTGTTTATCAGAAAATGGCCTTCGCTTGTGTAGTGTGAGGTACTGTCACGGTACTAATGTTCACGGGCTTCTCCAAAAGGACACGGCATACCTCCACAGCAGTCTGCATAGTTTGTGCAAATAACTAAGGCGCTCACTCAAATAAGGGATATTCAAATGAGTGTCCATGAAAAAATGCTTGCTACTCCAGTGTACTCTCACTCCGTCTCCCAGCAGATATTTGAACTCACTGATGTCAGTATAACACACCAAGTACAGGCTCGAATCAGGTGTGGAGTAAATGAGAGCATGGCTTGGAGTGTACAAAAGTCTGTTTGGCTGCAACAATAATTTTGCTCCTCCTGTATGTTCAACTCTTAAGTGTAATCAAAGACTGTAACGCCAAACAGCAGTACAGATTATTGTCCCGACATATCCACATGTAGTTTGTTTTACAAGCCCTCAGAATGAATGATTATATTTATCATTAAAAAGAAAACTGGATTTGGTTTGGTAGAACACTGCTGAACCCAAGTAGAAATCAGCATTCAACCGTTTAGTTTTTCAGTGGGGTACGATCTTACTAAAATAAATATGAAGAGAAATAAAGAGAGTGGAGAATTTTCTACTCCAGTTTTCAGAGTGTAGCATATTAAATTATGGGGAAAATAAGTGTCTCCTTCGTATGGCACAGGTGAACTTCTAATTAGACTGTTTCAGAAGGTGCAGTCCATGGATAAAAACTGTGTGTGTGTGTGTGTGTGTGTGTGTGTGTGTGTGTGTGCCTGTGTGTCTGCGTATGTGTGTCCGAGTGTGACCATTGTGGTCCTTCTTTAACGGCATTTCCTGATATTGTCCTGTCTTCTTTCTCTCTCAGTCATGGTTGTCTTTGTTGACGGGAAGCACCAGGCAGATTTTTTATAGTAACTTGAAGTTCCTCTTTCACCTTTTAGAGAAGGAGCAAAGGCCGCGGTAGTAGGGCTCAAAGCTTAAGCGATTCTTCCTCTCACTCTTTGGATAAACATCATGACAAGGACAAGAAGGTAAGGGAGCCTCCAAATATACCCTACATCATGACCTGCCTGAATGATATGCCCTTTTCTCATGCACTCAGACTTGGAGAATTCAGCTTTAAGGCTATTTAAGCTATATATCTTATAGGTTGTATATCTTCGGTGAAACACACGCATATGGTAATTGCGAGAAAGTTTAAGAAGTGCGGCTTCACACACTACTGTGGCATTCAGGATCTTACGACCACATTTGTAGGTATGCTCAGGATTTGTAAATGTAATTATTGCACACCAAGACATAAAGAAAAGCTCTTTTTTTAAACACAGAAATATGTACAATAGTAATCAGTTGTGCTTGTACTGAATGTGCAATGACGTTTTGCTAGAACTTATATTTCCATGTTTCAGCAGTTTCCAAGAGGAACATTTACAACCCACATAGTTGTTAGAACTTAAATTAACAGCTGCTTATTTTTCCTAAGACTTTAATTGTGCTAAATAGGATAATTGCCTTCCGTAGCTTTGCTAAATGTAAAGCTATCTTAGGATGTCACTGTTAAACAGTGCGATGCAATGCATTTTGCTAAAGGATGTTCTTAAGGCAAAGCTGCAATGAGATTACCTAGTTTGCACCCTTATTGAGGCTAAAGCACATTATCCTAGTGCCATAGCGAAGGGGAGAATGCAATCACATTGTCAGCGTCTCCACACTCTGAGATGTATAAAAGGGCATATCATCTCTCTCCACCGTCATCGATACTCTTCACTCTGTCCCAGGCATCTCTTTCGCTGGCCATGAATTTGCAACCCTCAGACTCCGAGCAGCCATTTCTCATTGATCTATTTCCTGACTGATTTTTGCACTTCTGCTCTTTGGATTAGACGGCTGTGTTGTAACGAATCATTTCTCCCATTCTGATCATATTGCCAGTTTGGTTAGAATCTTTTTTTATTTTATTAGTATTTTTTGAATTTTTTTATTGCATCCGGAAAGGAATAATACTTTTACGCCATGGAAGAAGTCTACCATACAAATATCATGAAGCATGTTTTGTATTTCTATTTTACTATCTATTTTACGTTTTTAAGTTTTCTTCTTAATCGTCAAAATTGTCCAAAAGTGATAAACTTCAACTACAGTGCTCAATGCTTTCTTGGTAGGCATGATTCTAGAAATAAACTGTAGTGGCTTCACAAATATGTCTTGCTGACTTCTGAGGTCGAAACCCACCCTAGCAACCACCTATGGCCGCCTGTGCGCAGGTCACAAAAAAAAAACTTTTTGAGAAGGTTCATACCAGTTTATTCCCGTTGCTTTATTTTTATGATGTTGTATTTTAGCAAATACGGCCAGGATGTCGGCTGGCATCAAGCTGTTCGATGCAGGCTGTGATCGTTTGAGGATGTGATTGACCGCACATTCGTGAGAAAGCATTGGGCTTAGTGAGGGCTCGGCGTTCTTGCTTTCACATGTGGCCTTCTCACCCGCGCCATCAATCAATGAACCAAGTTGCGCGTAGTGCAGAGCTGTGCTGTGCTCCGCTCTAGACGGCGAGTGGCCCATTGAAAAGTGCTGCTGACGCTGTGCGCATGCAGCAGGAGTGCGCATCCATTGAGTGTTTTGACTGGCTTGAGCTGTGTATTTTCACACTGTCTGTCCCTGACCAAAGAAACCCCAAAAAAACGGGCTTGAGCTTGCGATGACAACAGCAGGGCCGCTTTTAAATTCTCCGGGACAATCCTATGGTAAGAACGCGTAGTGACTATTGAGATTGCATTGATTCAGTAAAAATATAAAACCTTTTTGTCAATCAATAACAATTTATTTGTTGTAGTGTATTTTACAGTGAAATGGTCACACAGTGATGGACATGGTGAGGTTTTTAGAATTGGAAAGGGGGGTGGGGGGTGGATCAAAGAAGTTTCCTTGATCCTAGAAAAGGGGGAGTGAGAAATCTCCTTAAAAAAACTGTGGGAAATGCAGCAAAGTGTGGGAGTAAATGAACGCTTGTAAAATCGTTACGTAGAACCTTCTGAATGGTTGGGATCATGCAAATTAATGAACAGGCTACAGAGGAGACCAGAGAGTGATTAAACCATGAAATCAGTTTTAAAAAATTCCAATCTCTTTATCAATGCTTCCTGTGGCCTTTGTGACTTCCTTTTAATGGAACATCATAACTGACACTCATTGGAATCAGCGGTGAAGGGAAAAAGCAACCATCATGTTCAGAGGGGAAGCTGGAGAAAGATATTGAAATTGCTTGTGTGTGATGATCATTTTTCATTGGTCAGCGGGCACAACTGATGTCCTCACTTGGGGCCAATGGGCTGGGTGACATCCAAACAACTGACTCTGACCCCGTGCACCACAGTTCATTACTCAGTTAAGGACATGCATCATTCATCAGCTGAAAACAAATGATTTGTTTTTTCTTTCGATCCTCTAGAAAAAAGGGGCTTCTACATAGGGGAATGGGAGGGAGATTATGTTGTACTGTTCTGTCAAACTACTATTGTAAAATACACTGTTGAATGGTTAGTCTAATATTACTGCTAGCAGTAATGTTATTTTGTACATTTGTAAACGTCTGGTGACAGAATTTGAACCCTCAAAGTTTTGTATTGAAAGACCGTGTAATCAAAGCTGCCGTCACAAATTCACACGCCACTCATTTTTCCTCGCGCTGTTTTTATTTATTTATTTTGCTTTTCCCTCAGACATGACTGTTGGTCCTGTTTTGCCAGGAATTTGAAGTCGTAAGTGTAAGGTGGCAAGGAGCATGTCAAAACAGTCATTCTCCAGCTCCCCGTTTTTCTGCTGACCGGATTAGATTCCCTTCACTCTTCACATCCCGGCAGATGGAGAACCCAATGCCTCTGATCCAAAATCGGGCTGGTTGGCAGACAAAGGACGTCAAACAGGAACGGAGTATCGTGGAGTAAAAAAAAAAAAAAAAAAACAACGCAACAGGCTTGGCGGAGATTCAATTTATTTATTTATTTTTTTAGCTGAAACAGCCCTGATAGCACGAGCAGGCCAGATAATGAGGCTTAATTGAGATTTCTCATGCGACTGCATTTAATGATCGGCTAAACGCTTATTAACGTTTCCGCCAAATTCATTTGAGAACCCTCCAGCGAGCCTGTGCCTTGCAGAAGGGCACCGTGTTCCCAAACCCTCCTTGTGCTCGGGGTTTTCTCTTCTGTTGTGGCCATTGTGCCTGATTTGCATTAGCAAAGGCTCCCATCCCCCCCTAATCCACATTCCCGGGTTAAAGGTCGGAGGGCTCAGATGTATACCTAGCTAATTCCAAACCCTGGGGCCAAGCAACAATGGAGGCTAAAAGCCTCTCCATTCTCAGGGAGTTCAGATGTGCGCAGACAGCTAGCAAAATGGCATCTGCCAACACCAAACATGTGCTGGTTATTATTCTTTCAGTTTTTCCATTTCTAGATTTCCACCGACAACCCCTTTGTCTCCGAGTTGTTTGTTTAGGTACGTGATTTCCTTGGCTGCCCTCGCTGCGGTCTGTTTTTGTAGTGGAATGGTTTTTCTGGTCGGGTTAAAAGGCTTTGGGGAGATTCTTCCCCTGCAGGAGTTCCTGAGTGAGAGCATTTCTCAGTTCAGCTTGAAGGAAATTCCCCCATTTGCCAAACTGCCACAGGCTTTTATAAATTATGGTAATTACCGCTGTCCCGTGTGCTCGCCTTTGTAAAATACCTACCTGGGAAACAATAACAAACCGTTTATCACTCATGGTTTTATGTGGATGCCTCAGCTTGAGAATAAAGTAGAGAAATAAAACGGATGGATCTCTTGGTTATTTATGCATAAAAATTGGTTTCTAAGTGTAGATTTAAGTGTTTCATCAGCATATAAAACACCTAGAATTTAACTAAATACTTCGATAATAGTTTTCACATTTTCCTGCCAGTATGTGTTAACGTTTTACATGATCATGCACAATGTGTTGCTTTGGTTTCAAAAACAAGGTAAACCACAACCTTCTCTACGGAAATTAAGCTCTAACAGGGAAAAAAAACCTGCAGCATTGCTCTGCGGCCCCGCGCTTCAAGCCGCAGCATTGGTTGACCTCGGATTTTCGCATTTCCTGTTGAGACTTCTCGACAAACACGATGCACATGTTTGCCTCTGCCTGGGCAGCGCGGTGTGTAGCGTGCATGCACATGTGGCGTGGGGAGAGACTCCCTTGGCATTTTTGCCTCAGGAAGCAAAGATTAAGAAAGGAACCGCCGCAGTTTTGAGCTGGAGGATTCGAGGAATTCAGTGGGCCGAACAAAGAGGAAGCGTCACAGCGGCGGTCTAGCAGCAGAACCGGCCCCCGGCTCCGCTTGTACAGCCAGGCTCCAGCCCCGTTCTCAGCCCTTCATTTGTCCTCCCTCGCTGCTCCCCACATCGGATCCGGCGTTATCTGGTATGCAGGGCGGGCTGCTATAACTCCTGTGAGCAGATGTGGGGATTTGGGAGGAGGGGAACTTGTCCTATGGGAACAGTCAGCCGTGAACCTTGCGTTACATCATGCCCCTCCCCTTCACCACGACCTGAACATGGGGAATTATTGTTAAGTTGTATCACAGTTATGCATAATTTTTTTATTGCACAGTTATGTTGTGTGTCCTAAAAGAAGAGTAAATCACTGCCACGAAATGTATGTTACCAACATCAATATGGACAGCGTGCAATGGATATAGCGACTGACTGATCTAATCTAACGTGTATTGTTAAGTGGCAACATATCAAATGTAAATTGCATTCAGGTATGTTGTCACACCTATCTAATCTGAATATGCTGTCTGTAATGTGGACCGCCTTGAACGTTGCTTCATTCTCAGCGATGTGAAAATGCGCTGTAGATTCGATTTTCATTGTACGTTCGTGTTGCTGTTTAGAACAGGGAATGTTTCGGAACACAAAAGCAAAGTACTTCCGCGACGACATTTCCACTGTTTCCAAATACTGTTTTCAGTTGTAATTAAAGGGAATCTCAAGTGGTGGAGAAAGGGGCACAATGCTACAGGATAGGGGTTGGGAAGAGCGAGGCAGCGCTGCAGTGGTGAATGTGTGAATATGTTTCTCCATGTGTTTTTCAGGATCACTGCATATTTTCACAGCTCCGGTCTGAAAATTAGAAACGGGTCAGACGGCGGAGTGTGAAGTGTAAATTCATTCACACCAGCCCCTGGTGGAAATTGAGTTCCGCAGAGAGCGCCGGGGCCCCGTCACAGACGAGCGGCGGTAACCGCGCCCCCGTTGCGACGCGGCTGCTGCGGCGGATGGTCAGGGTTTGAGACGCTGACATCTCTCGAAATGAATAGCGGCAAGCCGCACTTCTGTTTCGTGGATAATAGGCAGTCGAGAAGAAATCCAATTGGCACCACGTTTGATGGTTATTATGCGAACGTAGTATTGTACTGCCATTAATGATGCAGAAGGCACGGACAGATTGGGGTGTAATCAAAACATTGTCATGTTGGCACTTGACAATTTTTTTCTGACTTTAATGCTGTCTTTTTTTCCTTTTTGTTGGGGTAAGAGCAGTGAAATGAAGAACCCCCCCCCCCGTCTTTGAGGGGACCGTAGAGCAGCAGTAGTGACTGCCCAGCTCTGGGCTAAGCTGCCGATCAAGGCTCCCCAGGTCTGTGGTCATCGGTAGTTTGATCGTCAGTGTTTTCTTTTCTTCAGAAACACAAAGAAAGGGACAGACACAAACCGAAGCACAGAAAGGCTTTGGAGCCCTCCTCTGCACTTGTCCCTCCATTGATGGTCACGTCAGAGAAGGTGAGTGTGCTGGTCTGTCCTTTCCAGGAACTCATTGCATTACATCGCATTACACTCATTTGGCAGCTGTCCTCGTCCAGGGTGACGAAAGCTCGTAGCCGTATTCAAAATCGTGGGGGGAAAAAACTGCTGCGATACCATAGAAAAACACAATTCTTGCAGCCATTAATTGTGGTCTGCCCACATCAAAGTTTCTCAAAGCTTACTTGTAGCTTTGAGTGACTGACTCAAGAAAAAAAACGACTGGCCAAATGGAAGCTTGTCCTCAATCCTGAAATAACACTGCAAATGAAGGCGGCGTCTGAAAGTAGAGTTCTTTCCTCTTTTCAACTGATCTATAGAGCGTGAAAGCAATACGTCTGAAAGCTCACCTCGTCTATCAGTAGTCACTTAAGATGAGCGGAAAGACAAAGGAAGGACAGGAGAACACTCGGGTATTCAAATCCGGCGGAAAAGCTGGGTTTTCACGCAGACGTGACGTTAGATAAAGGTTCTAAATTCCAAAGTTCTGTTTTATATCATCAACTAACCGGGTGAACGTTCTATTAGCCTGACCACAAATTGAACCAATCTATGCATAAAAACTGGTCATGTAGAGTCTATTTAAAATGTCAAGTGCTACACTTGCCCGATTGAGTAAAGAGAGTTCATCAACACGTGTAATTTTGTTGAAATGCATGATTAGGTTTGTGAGAAAAGAGAAATAGGATGGCATAGGAGCGAGGGGGAGAATGGAAATTTCCGGTGTGTGCCGTAAGTCCACTGTGACCCAGAGCTGCTGTTGTGTGTGCTTCTCCCCCCCCTAACCCCGGCCAACCCCAGACCTACAGCAGCAGCAGCAGCAGCAGCAGCAGCAGCGTGACGGCAGCGCCCAGCTCACAGAAGCGTCTGGACGACGGTGCGGGGCGCTTCACCACCGCCAACTTCCAGGAGGTGCCAACCCACCCTGGGGCCGGCGCCAAGGACGGGGGGCCGACGGAGGGCAAGGTGCTTGAGGGCAAGAGCAAGAGGACGGGAAGCCATGGCTCGAGCCAGCGGGGGCGCAAGTCCACACCCGGGAAACCCGTTCTCTCCGCGGTGCCATCGACGGCACCCTCCATCGCGGTTTCCTCTTCCTCCTCGTCCACCAGTCCCTTCCAGCAAGGTAGGAGTTGGTTGGCGGTGGGGTGTTGAAGGGGGTGGGCTGTGTTTGACGACCAGCATAAAAAAATCTGAGAATTCCACAGCCAATGGCTACTGGTATATTGGGTCATTAAAACCTCCGCACACCGAAACGCCCCTCAATGCTAGCTTTTCCTGTTTTTTTTTCCACCCCAGTTTAAATAAGTAGGTTAATGAACGGCCGCAATGTGCCAGCTGAAGCACATCCGTCGGTTTCCTGTGTGCGATAGGAAAGGGATTGTGCCGTGACAGGTTCTGGACATTGTCCAGAGCGGTAACCATGGCGCGCGGGTCACGATAGCACCGTAGTCTTGGCCGTCGCTCCTAATCAGCGAACAGACTCGAGAGACTCCCAAAGAGTGAAGCGGGTCGCTGCCACGGACGCCGAAGAGGTTAGTGTGCAAGTGGGAGTAACTACGGAAACATGCCCCTTGTTCTCCTCTATCAGCACAAGCAGACCATGGGAGAGATACTGAAGCGCAATTTCTGTCTGGACCCACACCAGCGATTACGTCTAAAAGAAAAATGATGTCTGGAACTGTCTTGGGCGGGCGGGAAATTAATGCAAGCCACTATTCAGCAGGCTGGGAATCGAGGAAGAGATGAGGTTTTGGCGGGTTTGTTTTGGGAGCTGGCCTGCATTCCATCTTTGTGTCCAGACAAGCATTTGCATGCGTCCACTGCGGTGTATCTGCACACAGCTGCAGAGCGTGTACGTCTGTCCAGTGCTTATGTGGCTCATGGGCCCTTTCAGCAGGGTTTGTCGCGGCGGTGGTTTATGTTGTACGGCCAGTCGTGCTTTGGCGAATATGTGTTTCTCACTAGGAGCTAGCCAAGGAAATTGAAGCGAGCTCTCGCCTGATAAACCTGGCAATGCCACTGTCAAACCTGTTCTTGCAGCGCACGCACACTCCACCTCCAGCACTGCTCCAAGGAAGAATCTCAGTGGACCTAGATGGTAAGGCAATGTGAGAGGCAGGTCTGTGTAAGGTTTCTGCTCTGAACTGCAGGCAGCCAACGACGTTCCCCATTTGCCCCTCTGCGGGTTTATATTTGTTCGTCCATTACGTAGATTGGAGGCCAGTCGGTGGACTCTCATTTCTGGAGTGGATTGCGTGCAGTAAGCTCAATAACTAAGTGAAAAGAAGAGGAACCTCAGCTTGTCGTTTCTGGCTCTCCCGTGGTTAGCTTGTCGTTGTTTTTATTTGTCTCTTTCTTTCTCCCCTCGTGTCTTGGCTTGTTTAAGGGTGTGTGGAAAGTTGATGAAAAGAAACGGGTAGGATAGTAAATTTGGAAGAGAAGCGCTGACAGCTCCTGGCCACAGCTGCGAAAACACGTGGGGTTGCGATGGCACTGGTAAAAGCGCAAGCCGCTGAAGGGGAGGAATGTTTAGGAGCTTGTTGACTCATCCCATTTATGATTACAATTTAGGCTATTGACGGATGCTTTTAGCCAAAGCGATTTGCAAATGGTGAATTCAACATTATTAGCAAACCATCACTTGAGCTGGAAATGGCCAACTTTTTAATTAAGTTGCAATTAACTTGCATTGTATAACTCCTTATCTCAGGCTGGCCAGCTCTTAGGAAATACAGTATACAGAGTTTCTAGCTGGGTTTTATCGGAGCTCAGTAACATCGATTGTGATCAAATTAATGGTTGTGACAGGGGTGGAGGGGTGGAAAAAAAACCTTTACCAGTATTATTGACTAGTAGTCTCAAAATACAAACGGAAAATTTCTCAAAATTTTAGTAATTCCAGGAATAGTAATTATGTAATTGAGCACAATGCAAGGCTGTGTTTAAGAAACATAACAGCAAATACAATTGTTTATGTATATAATTGAATGTGGAATTTGTAAGTAACATGGTATGCCTTGGGTTTGTGCCTCTAGCCTGAGCTGGTATATGTGCCTCGAGCCTGTGCTGGTATATGTGCCTTTCTGTGAGACTGGCAGCTGTGCCTCTAGCCTGTGCTGGTACATGTGCCTGTCTGCGAGGCTGGCAGCTGTGCTTCTAGCCTGTGCTGGTATATGTGCCTGTCTGCGAGGCTGGCAGCTGTGCTTCTAGCCTGTGCTGGTATATGTGCCTGTCTGCGAGGCTGGCAGCTGTGCTTCTAGCCTGTGCTGGTTTATGTGCCTGTCTGTGAGGCTGGCAGCTGTGCCTCTAGCCTGTGCTGGTATATGTGTCTGTCTGCGAGGCTGGCAGCTGTGCCTCTAGCCTGAGCTGGTATATGTGCCTGTCTGTGAGGCTAGCAGCTGTGCCTCTAGCCTGTGCTGGTATATGTGCCTGTCTGTGAGGCTAGCAGCTGTGCCTCTAGCCTGTGCTGGTATATGTGCCTGTCTGCGAGGCTGGCAGCTGTGCCTCTAGCCTGTGCTGGTATATGTGCCTGTCTGCGAGGCTGGCAGCTGTGCCTCTAGCCTGAGCTGGTATATGTGCCTGTCTGTGAGGCTGGCAGCTGTGCCTCTAGCCTGAGCTGGTATATGTGCCTGTCTGTGAGGCTAGCAGCTGTGCCTCTAGCCTGAGCTGGTATATGTGCCTGTCTGTGAGGCTAGCAGCTGTGCCTCTAGCCTGAGCTGGTATATGTGCCTGTCTGTGAGGCTAGCAGCTGTGCCTCTAGCCTGTGCTGGTAAAAGTGCCTGTCTGTGAGGCTGGTGGCTGGATCTATAGTGTGTGACTACCATACTGGTTCACAATAGACACTCATTTTAAAACAAGCAGCTGCTGTTCTTATTGTCATAATGTGAATTGTTGATCACTTGACCCATGCTGTCAGTGTTTTATGAGAGCAGTAAATTAAGCTTGTCATTTTTTAAATTGAAATAAAGATCTTTCTTTGACATTTGCTTAAGTGCCTTTTTTCTGTAAGAATTTGAAATTGACTTCAGGTTTCCTGTTTCAGTGGCTCATTTAATGGAAGAGCAGTTTTTCTAGTTTTTCTGAATTTTATGTTGTTCCCATTCCATGGTCAGGTTGTAATATGAGCCATAGTATTAATTGGAGCTTATCACTTGCACCTCATAATGAGTATAGGAAAAACTTGCTTATGAAAACCATGAGCATTGATTAATATGTAAGGTGTTATTCCAGTTTAAACTTGAAGAGGTGAAAAGCATTCAAGTTGGGTTGGTATCATAAATAAGCTGGTATTTTTTGTTAGTTGATAGAGTTAATTCCAAGAAAAGTTATTTTTCCACAGTGTAAGGCAGTATAGAAGGTGTCTACTGCCCCAATTGTTTCCTTTTGTCAGCCAGAAAACAGGGGATCAGGTTACAGAAAAGAAAACGGCAAATTCTGAGATGTGCACGCAAACAAACAGACCTCCCATTGTGAGCAATGTCAGCTGTACAGTGTTATTCGCGCACATTTTGGGTGGGAATCCAGAGGGATGGAGAGTGAGACGTACTGTACAGACCCAGCAAGGACCGGCTTGTGTTTTTCAACAGAAGTTGGAAGTTGAATTCTTTTTTTTCTTTTCTTTTTTTAGCTTGTTCACTTTTTTAGCTTGTTCATTTTTAGTGCGCTCGCCAGCTGTAACATTCCTGCTCTCCTGTTTTCAGGCTTGGTAGATTTGTGCATCCAGGGTTATTCCCATGACAGGAAAATGAGTTATTGTCAATTCTTTATTTCAGGCCTTCTTTTGGGAAGCAGCGCGAAGCCGTCCTCAGGTGGCTCAGTTAATCAGCCCACGCAAGAGTTCCAGAGCTTCTCTGAGCCAAGCTTGCGCAATGACCCTTTGTTCGGGCGTGGACTCCCTAAGGTGGGAGGGGAGGGCGGATCCACAGAGGGCGTGGTCACTCTGAGCACTTTCGGGTCCTTGATGTCTCTTGCGCCCAGCTCCGCCTCACCGGGCACCAAGCACTTCGAGAACTCGCACCTGACGGGCGAGCTGGGCGGCCTGACCCCAGCGGCGTACAAGCGGCCCCAGGCCTCCGGCACGGGGTCCGGCGCGGAGGAGGCCACCAAAGGGAAGAAGCGACGCTGCAACTGGAGGAACCGGTACGGGCCGTGCCGGCCCCGCGAACTCGCGGAGCTGCCAGGACACCCCACCCCGGCCCCCTCTTCTTCCCCTTCCTCCTGCATGAGCCTGATGCCCGGCCTGCCCGGCCGAGCCAACCCCGCCAACGGGAGCGGCGGCAGCACCGGGATCCAGAAGTCCCCGTCTCTCCTCAGGAATGGAAGTCTGCAGAGCCTCAGCGTTAGCTCTTCCCCTCTTGGACCAGGTAGGCCTCTCCCTGTACGGATGCATTCGCATAAATGGAAGATGAAAATGTTCATACCAGCGGCTTACACAGCTTTTCTTTTTTCTTTTTATACATAGTGTAGTATTTATACAGCTGGATATATAATGCAGGTTAAGTACCTTGCTCAAGGTTACGGCAGTGTCCTACCTGGGAATCAAAGCTTTCGGTTACAAGGCCAGTTCCTTAAACATTATACTACACTATACTCCCCAGTACGAGCGAGTACTAGTGATCATTTACTGACCTATATTCTGTACTGAGATTGTCTTGTGGTGCAGTTGTCAGTATTGCAAGGGCAATTGTTAAGGAAATGAGTGTGAACTCTATTTTCCAGTCACATCATATGTAAATATGCACTCCAGCTTTAGCAGAGGAAGTGTTTATTACACATTTAACAGGTGTTTTAACCATTGGAATAGTTTTTTAAAAATCTGATAAGACTAAGTTAAAATATTTGAAAGCTTAGAACCCTAGTCGTCTGTCACACTATTTGGATCCAGCACTAACATCTCAGGAACACGCTGTCTGTGCTGGAAGGCAAAACAGTGTATATTTGCCACAAACTACAAAGATATAAAGTATGTGCTTGACATTTTGTTTAAAAATTATGCCTCCAAATATAAATAACTTGGTCTTAAACACAGTGAAGTTGTCTGTCCTCACTAGTAATATTATGTGAGAAAGAACTGTGACCTATTGGATGTTAAAAAAAAAAAAAACCCTTCTGGGAAAAAATGGTGCTTGACTTGCCAGTTAACACATAATCTTTGTCAGAAGTTGGCTAACAGAGAACTTAGGGTAACACAATTCCATTAAAATTATCTATGTGGGTGACAACATTGTGTTTAGTAAACAAGACACTTTTAATGCTCAAGATATTATACCTGTACTAGGCTCCTCCTATGAATTATGATACTGTACTCTATAGGGATGGCCAAAACTTCCCTTAAAATCGTTGAACGATTACATGGTGCAAAAAAATATATTTACACGTTTAAATGTCGGGGGGGGGTTCTACATTTGCAAATTTCAAATTTAAACTGACACGTTATTCAAACTTTAGGCCAGATATGCTTTTAAATGCAAAGTTGCAGGAGCAACCACAGAGTGGACTTCAAAAGGAAATACTACGGTTTATACAAGAGCACAAATGTAAAAGCACCTTTTGTTGGGTAGTACATAAATTTATATGTATTATATATTTATATTCTGTAAAGTGTCTTAGTTCTCTGTAAAAAGCGCTATACAAGAGTGGACAACTTCAAATGCATTGAGAGTATACAGCAGTAATAAGGTGTTGGATTTACTGAGTCTTTATATATATATATTCTACAACACAAAAAACAGGCAAAATATTAAATGAATATGTTTTATTTAAATAACAACAAAGAAAAAATTGAGAACTTTCTTTTAATAAGAACAGGAACACTGCTGGTAACGTTTTCTTGCCTAGTTTTGTTTCACCTTTTCAAAGTGAAAGCGCTCATTTATGTTTGCTGAGAATTAGATGTGGTAGGGCTTGAGCAGATGATGCGGCTGCTACACGGCTCCTCACTCGCAGTCACTGTTGGGTAGTGCTGTTGGGTAGTGCTGTTGGGTAGAGCTGTTGGGTAGAGCTGTTGGGTAGTGCTGTTGGGTAGAGCTGTTGGGTAGAGCTGTTGGGTAGAGCTGTTGGGTAGTGCTGTTGGGTAGTGCTGTTGGGTAGTGCTGTTGGGTAGTGCTGTTGGGTAGTGCTGTTGGGTAGAGCTGTTGGGGAGAGCTGTTGGGTAGAGCTGTTGGGGAGAGCTGTTGGGTAGAGCTGTTGGGGAGAGCTGTTGGGGAGAGCTGTTGGGGAGAGCTGTTGGGGAGAGCTGTTGGGTAGTGCTGTTGGGTAGTGCTGTTGGGTAGTGCTGTTGGGTAGTGCTGTTGCGTAGTGCTGTTGGGTAGAGCTGTTGAGTAGAGCTGTTGAGTAGAGCTGTTGAGTAGAGCTGTTGGGTAGTGCTGTCCCAGCGCTGTTGGAGTATATTAGCTCAGTGTCGCAAAGTTTATATTTGACTTTATTTTCTGAAATCTGCTCAAAGTGAAACCAAATGGTACTTTTCCTCTTCCATTCTTTGCAAAGTATTTTGAGGAATGTCAGTTGCCTGGCAAGCAGATGCCTATGGTATCACTTGAGAGTGGATCAAGGAACATTTTCCCATGTTTATATCACAACCTCTCTCAATTGTCAAAACCGATACCAGATAAGCCTTAATCGCTACTATTAAACATGAGCCTATGAGAATCACAGTGAGAATAGGACACTGTAAACGGAAACGGTTATAAACTATAAAAAAACATCCTAAACGTTTAGCATTTTTGTTAATGTGTAGCGATTCGACATTTAGAGGTCACACCCCTAATACTGTACCTGTGCATGAATATGTATATTATACCTGTACAAGAGGTTAAAATATTGCAGGCTACTCTTGATGAAATGTGCACTTTAGACAAAGGGGTTATGATGAATGGCTGAGAAACATGCCTTTCCTTCTGTTCTCTGCAGAGAAGTGATGCAATGAGGTGCCATTTTTCTTTCCCCTCAACATTTATGCCCAACATTTAGGAAAAAACAAATAAGTATGCACGTTTTCACCTCATTTATTAAAAAAAGAAAACATTTGCATGAAGCAACTCATGCTGTGTTCATTAATCATGGTCCGGGGTTTATATTAAACTGAAGTCTGTATTAAGTTGGTGTAGTGTACAGCATAGGAATTCAGTCTGTCCTTTGCCTGTGAACAAAGGAGACTAAATCTTCTCTGTGGGATGGAAGGATCAAGAAATTCAGTGCAGTAGGGGTTGGGGGTTCTGGGATGGGGTGTTGTTGAGGGTTCTGTGACCATATTACCATGTCCGCCTTCTCATTGACTGTTGGAGGCAAGCAGTACCCACAGTGTTTTCCAGGAGTGGGTTTTCTGAAGCGAGTAGAGTTTGCGTTGGAATTGTCATCAGATAAAATTTCTGCATTCACAGAAGGAAAGCAGACGAGCACTGAGGGATGGAATTGAAGTACCATGGTACTGTGTTTGTTGTGTGTCAGTCTTTCAGCTCACTTGCTCCTGATGAGGTAACAAGCCACTACACCCTGCAGCTGGTGTTTGTCATTGCAGGAGCTCATTTAACTCCAAGTGGGTCAAAGTGCTCCACTGTGTCGGCCCTCATGTGCCTCCGATCAAGAGTCTTGACTTGTGTTTCCTCGTTGAACTTCCATTGCGACACATTAACCTGCGGAGTCAAACCGGGGGAAAAGAGCCCATAACAGCCAATTAGTTCAAATTCATTTGTTCCTCCCTGTTGGCCGCTTGGCAGAGAGACCCAAGTGAGTTGGCCAACCTCACTTACCCGTCTGAGTGGGTGATTAGAAATTTCCTGACCCCTACTGGCCTGTCTCCGGCACTGCGGCTTTAATTTGGTAAGAGGGAAGGAAAGGCGCACAAATGGAAACGGCACTTTCAAACGCACCGGCCCTCCCAATCACTTGTACACACACACACACACACACACACACACACACACACACACACACACACGCGCACACACACACACACACACACACACACACACACACACTCAATAATACAGTCACTTGTGTGCTTGTACGCACACATCCTCTGACGCTCATGACATACTCTTAAACAATATGAAGCGCGGCTCACTTGCACACACGGGCACCATAGGCGCACTGGAGCCGAGCTTCCCCATCGTTGTCGTCTGGTGGCTTGTTGCTAAGCAACAGCATCAACACTCCGGAATCTTGTGTGAGAAGTGACAGGAAGCACTGCGAAAGTGCCTCGCCTCTCTTCCTGTCCTGCCTGGGGCTGACTTATCCATCCACTCAGTTTCTCCTCCTTTCTGGATGAGCTATCAGTGCTTTGAGACTATTGCGAGACGTCCCCCTCACCTGTTGCCGTCCTTTGGCGAGACTGTAAATATTTAGCCAGGGTTAATGCACAGCGGTAATGGAGTGCACCGACCCATTTATCTTGCTCTCCCAGAATGCAGCTTGTCACTTTTTTTTGACGAATGACTGTTTTATCAGGCTGGGCCCTGCGGCCTATTATTAAAGGCAAACATTCATCTTGCTGGAGGTGGCATAAGACTTTTATGGGGTACAGTTCATGTAAGGGTGGAAAAAGATTTGGGGTTGTAAAGCAATATTTATCTGATATGCAGGCTTAGTGGAGGGTGAACCAGTTGTCTAGAATGTTCATTGCATAGTTTGGTCCTCAAACTGTCCACGTTGGTAAAAACTGAGCACTTTTATATATAATCTAGTTTTCGGCTTCCTTTTTTTGATGTTAAAGTGAATCCCGTCCAGGAAGTCGGCTAGCCTGTTCCCGCATACATTTTTAATTTGATCAAGCAAGAGCCACAACATGGCCAGAGGGGCCAGAACTACATGTGGTGTGTTTACATTTACGTGCACATCCATTATTTCTGCAGATCGTGGAAGAAATGCAACATAATAGGCCATTGCAGTTAATAGTGTAAACCTAAATAGTATTTGCAGCTGATGGCCAACGTTAGATTTGATACGATAGCTTTAAAAACAAATGAGCGCTGTCCATAAGCAATGATATAAAAGCATACTTGTTGTGTGACGTGAATTGTCATTTTAAAACCCGCTGAAATTAGCCAGATTAATTGAACTCCAGTTCTGAAGGATCCTTATCAGGTCCTGAGCCGTGCTATTAACCTCTCTCTGAACCCGCATAGATTTTCTGTTGTGAGGGAAGAAACCAGTTTGACCCAGCGTGCTTGTTGATCTAATTTGAAATTTGCTCCACACACCCGACGTGATTGTGGCAGGGGTTGATGTTAAATCCCCATCGATCGGACCGACAGCCCCCCCACCCCCCCCTCCCCCCAAACACGTAGCCTGGGATACGGTGGCAACCAGGGGGGTACTCCATCCCAGAAATTCTGAGAGCTGTGGGGGAAGGTGGACCTCCCAAGGGCGGAGACAAATCTGAGGTGCTCAGTTCAAACGTGAGTCACAATTCAGCTGCACTATCATATGTTGAATATGGCCGCGTGTGGTGGGTCAGTGCACTCCGCACCGTTCGCGATAAAAAGCGCAAATCTCAACATTGGCGGCTGGTGCTCAGCTCTGTACGAGAGACGCCTGCAACTCAGAAACTTGAAACTGAGCCTCCGTTTTACAGCCATCAAAACTTTTCGGATGGACGTGCAGCTAGGAGATGTAAGTGTCCAGAGATTGCTGCTTTCCCGCTCACACAGACGCCACGGCTAGTTCACAAGCTTAAATCTGCGTCGCGTTACGCCCCCCCCCACCAAACAATGTGGCCTTGTTCCCGTGGTGAATACACTCCACCATGAGCCGCTCATTCTTCCGCAGGGTAAAGGAAGCCTCACTCGCCCCCTCCAGAGGTCAGAGGGGGCATCGCCGGGTTCATTTGGGGAGGGACCGGGGTGGGGGAATCGATACAACGGCACCGACAACAAACAGGAGCAGGCATGTGATGGGGGGCCTCACATGAATATGAATGGGGCCCTTTTTCCCCATGCATGAAAAGCTTAAACTAATTATATGTAAGAACATGTGAGTCATCAAATTGTCCCCTGTTTTGTGGGTCAGTGGCTGGCTGGTCTTGTATTAATGTGGGACTCAAACATGCATTGTTTCCTTTCCTCACTGAAATGTGAAGCCCCGGACGAACAGGCTTTGAGGAACCCACACATTTGTTTCAACCAATGTTACGCTCTTCCTCCATAGTTTTTGCACAAGGTGCCGTCTAACGAGTTTAATTCAAGCTCATTTTACGGAAAACTCCCGATGTTTTTATGCATCGAAATGCATGTTTCCTTACAGATGGCTTTTTTTGTTGTTGTGTGACAATATTATTGTTTAGATGTGTGTATATATTTATAGTGACGAGCAGCCAAAGGACGGTAAATAAAAACTGCATAAATAAAAATTGCACAAAAATGGGAACAGTGAACAGAATTTGACCAGTATTTAAAGTGGCCATGCTTCCTACCTCCCCCAAACTGCTGTATCAAAGATGTATAATCAACTGATTTTTAAATTAGTAGTGGGCTCTGACCAGGCCTTCAAAGATGATTTATTTGAAGAAGTCTGGCCTGCCAGTAAAAGGCGTCGTGTAAATTTAATTGAATTAGGGCGTCATCCTTGAAATGGAGCAGCTTTGGGCGCCGTCACATCCACACACAGTTGAGATGGAGATAAAGTGCTTTTACTATTTCAACATGAAGAAATTGGTCGCTGAACTCGCTAATGATTGCATGCTCAGCTCAAAATGAATGTCTGTGTGCTGAATCCCACAAAAATATGACCGTGATTCAAGTTGACGAATTTAATAAATGTGAAATTTCCCAAACTACTAATTAAGTCCAGGTTGGAGGTTGTAAATTGACCTTTAAGGTAGTTTTGAAATATTTTTGACACAAGGGCAGAATTGAATATAGCCTATGTGTATGACACAAATGGCAGTTAAACATGCTATAGATGAAAACCACTTAAAAACACGAAACGTGAATGGCCAGAAATAGGCTGGACATTGGCATATGATATTTAACACTACCAAAAGTAAAATTATATGCTGACAATGAAAATAAGGCACTGCGATAATGTTTGAAAGGTCTTAACTGTATAGTATAAAGAAGAGCAGCAAGACTAGTTCCATGTCTTAAAAGCAGACTAAAGGTGTTCAATATCTGTATTTTCCGAAGTAAGCTGAGGTTTGACCTTCATTATAGACATTTATTTTAAGTACATTGTGAAGATGTGACAGACTTCAGATTTTGACAAGCTGGCAGAAATTTTGTGTGGATATTAATTTATATTAAAACGAATGGCAGAACTCTGCTGCTTTATGACTGTGAGTGTTTACTGTAATCGTGTGGACGGGGAATATGGACGGGGAATTTTCTAATAACTATGGTCAAGATGGTCTTGAATTCTGTCAGTACCGTGCATAAATGGTGCTTTTGTATTGCAGGAATGTGAGTGATGACATGTTGTAGGTAACACTGTTTCTCTGTGTGTCGCCTGTACAGGTGCGTTCCCCAGCAGTGACTCGATGGTGCCGTTGCTGAGCGCGGTTAGCGGCCCAAGCGTCCCTCTGTCCAGCACAGAGATACCTCAGCAGCTCTCTACCGTCTCGTCTCTACCCAGCACCCCCTTGTTGCCCCCCCTGCCCCACTCGATGCCTGCCGGCCCTCTCAGTAGCACTGCCTGCACCTACGTAAGTATAAGTATTCGTCTCCAGACTGTACCCTCCGTGGCTCTCAAAAAGCAGGCCCTGCACACACAAGCTCGGTGCTAGAAGCTTTCGCGGTTTTAAGCAGAAATGGTTTCTGAAGAAACGGTTGCGCTCTACGGTGTGGTAAGCTGCCTCTCTGATGGGGAGGGGTGTGTGGGTGGCACCGGCAGGAAGAGCGTAGCACTGCTCTTTGATAATTGGTGTGGAACACTTCACCCCCCTGCTCTGTTCCAGGCGCCTCTGCGGTGTCCCCGTGACAACCACCCTGTCACTGTACATCCAGGCATCTCTGGAAGCTAGGCAGCAGCACCAACTCAGCAGCTTTCTGCAACGATTGCCCCGCCCCCCTCAAAGCAGGCACAATCACCTAGGATTCTGAAAAACTAAGAGATGCTAGTATTACCATCACAATTGTGGAAAATAAGATTTCACTGTAAATTTATTTAAAACCAGATGAACATGTTTCTTCAACTACTTTGTCAGATGTTGAAGAGGGTGAGGCTGGCTGCTTTATTGTTCACTTTTTTATATAATCACATGACTGCCAAGCTCCTTGCCTGTATCAGTAAAAAACACAAACCCAGTCGGGACTCTAACTTTGGTGAATAAACTATCTTTACCAATTTACCATTCTGCTACAGTATTGTTCTCTAACAGTACTTGTCCTCTGAATTTCGTTTGCGATGCCAAGTTCTCTGGTGAATTAGGTCACCTGCCTTTGACTACCAAGAGTTATGACTCCTTGTTATTTTTTATATTAGATGTTTTTGCATGACTCTCCTGCATGGCCATGCAACTTGGGAGGGGAATTCTTCAGTAGCCTTTCAGACGGCTCTGCGAACCTGATCCAAGATTACATGTGCTACACTATTGTGGTATGAATATTTGATGGGAAGGTCACAGCCATCGTAATATAAGCACATTTTTGCACGCGGACTTTTGCTTTGAGAGACATGTGATTAAGAAAGCTCCTCAGCAGAGGTAGCATTGATTAGGCTGGATTAACACCAAACGGATGAGTAGGCGGCATCTGCGCCATCCACACCCATTGAGTATTATGACTGCCCTGGCACCCACGTCCGCTACCGTCAGTGGTCTTCTGCATTGTCCCTGCTGTTGCCGCACAACTTTCTTCCTCTTATTTATTTTGTCAAGTTTTGTTTGATTTCTGCCTTGTGCCAATTTATGCCCTATCAGGGTATGGATCCGCCAGTAGCGGCATCACCCCGCAGGCCCTCCCCACATCGAACAAATCATTTCCGCGAACTGATTATAGTAGGAACACGCAATGCAGCGGTTGCGGTCATTGTAAATACATTTTTAATTGCGATCTCTGGATTGTGCACTGTAAACCGTAGGCTTTTAAGCACAGATGGTCAAGTTTGTATAATAGCCTTGAACACAGACCGTGTCTGGATTTATAAGCATTTCAATGGCATTTCAAAGGCAGCAATATTAATATGGTGTACATATTGGCCCAATGTTGACTGTGTAATGCTGCGTTCACATGGATCATGGTAGACAGCAGAATGGTAGTTTTGGGACAGTACAGGTAAAAAGGCAGGATGGAAAATAAAATATGTGTTGCTATGGTGATGTTGCTAGGGGATAGGTGTATAATAGGCTGTTGCTGGTCAGTTGCGTATGAACACAGATATGTATTGCAAGACGATGTCAAAAAGAAAAATTTCATTAGCTTGTTAATTTGGTTAATTAGACAAGGGCTAGTTTGAAAAAAGTAATGAAAGCCTAGTACTACGTGCTGAAATTTACCCATGGACTGTTTGATGGCTAGCATGCACAAACGAGTTTGATCCACTGGTTAGCTGCTAACCGAACTTGACCAAACCAAAACTTGACATCGAGTAGCCTACCTCCGCCCAACTCTGCGCTGATTCATTGCCATATGGCCGCTTTCTTCGCAATGTCACGGTAACCTTTTAATGAGTGGTCATAAATCTCTGGGTGCTATCGTACCAATAAAATACATTTCTGCTTGTCCACCATGTTGTGTTGTTGTGTTGCGCCACATCTGGTTTGGAATACTGTTGAGTATAACAGTAAAAAGTTTAATTGTTTTAACTTTGACAGCAAGTGCCGTCTGCCGTCGCCGTCGACGGCATTCTTTGCCCTCCTAACCAAATTTTACCGTTGTGCTCTCATCCACTACAATGAGGGTTTTCCATCAACCATGTTCCATGTGAACACAGCATAATGGAGTATTAATACCAGCTGTACATAGATATGTATGTTTTCAAATGATAGATACTTGTGTAAATGCCCTTCAGCCACATTTTAATTGGCTCGGTGTTTTATTGGAAAGGCACTCTAATGTATTCTGAAATCGTCTGAAATAAACCGAGTTCAAATTTATGAGCAGCATGATATGGAATTATTACTTGGGTGCATTGCATGACGATAACACTAGATTTTTGTTGTAATAATTCCAATCAATTTTTAATGAGGTAAAATTACTGTGCCTATATTACGCACAAATTAGTGTTGTTTACAGGATAACACCACCTGTGGTTTAGTGTGTGCTGCTGCGTCTGTCAACATATGGTGTGATATTCATATTCTCCTCCGAAGCAAATAGGAACTTCTCTTTATATGCACATCAAGTAGGCAATAGTCACTAATTCATGGTTTCAACTTAATTACAGTTTTAGGTGGTCCCACATTTTAGGCAAATTGAGGGTGTTGGTGTTTAGACCAGCGTTTTTGAAGACCAGCTATTTCTCCTGGCGGAAGTTTGAGAGATTATATGGTTAACACAGTCATGTTACCATTTGGTACCTTTTGTTGTGTCTTAGTGTTCTTCTGTCTCGCAAACTCTGGGAGTGTACCATTATTATGTGCCGGGGGGATCGTTTGATGTACAAACAACATGTACTGATGTTGTTGGCCCACAAGCTCTGTTTTGTCTATGGCGTTTAACTTGAAAGAGAACCTGTTTCGAATCTTTTACCCTGTATTCTGTGTAGTTCTTAAAGTGTAAGCACCAGATCATTTAAAACGCTGTACATTTAAAAAATGTGAAAGAAAAATGACTCTGGTATAAAATGACATAATCATAAAGCATATGAATGTTATATAAATGTTGAATATCGATGTTTAAGAAGTGTTTCCAGTACCGCTTTCGCCCTGCCTCATTTTTCATATTTTATAAAAGAAAGTTTTTTGTCATACATGGTACTGTCAACGTTCTTCAGCAGCTTCCCAATGCAACATGCGAAGAAATCTAATGTTAGATGACTACGAGCGTGAAAGAAAGATAAATACAGAAAGAAAATTCAGAGTGGAATGGAAAAGAGTTTAGCCTACGTGGTTAGACTACGAACAATAGAAGAAGTTGTAAGAACGCACTCCTCAAAAAAGGATGCTGAATAGCGGCCCATTAAATCAGATATAATTTTTAAAAAAGTAAAAAACTACACTGCACCATAGACTGTATAAATATATGGACAAAGTCACTGTGACGTCACCCATTGCCTTCCCACGGCCTCATAAAAACCGAATTGAGTCTCCAGAAGATTTTTTTGCCGCCGGTCAGCGAGCCGAAGAGGACTCAACCTGTCCCTCTGATTGAAATCCACAAAAAGTCGGGAGACTGCATGCTATTCGTGTGACAAAAAAAGTTTTGGTTTTCTTCACGTTAATTGTCGATTAATTGAACTAACGTTAGCTAACATTGACTTTGCTTATACATGATCTCAGTAGCTAGCTAGTAGCTTAACTTACTTTAACTTAACGTTAGCTTGCTAACGTTATGCATCTCAGTCTTAATTAGCTAGTTAGCTAACATTGTCTCTAGGCTATGTAATATGTTTGGGCCACTAGGTGGCCAGTGGGGAAAAAAATTTGTGTCTAACCCTGCAAATGCACAGTTTTCAACTTTTCTCACAGAAATAGTTAGCTAACGTTATATGAGTCTGATCTTCCAACGTGATTCAATTGTACGTTGTCTGTTGGAGGATTTTATGCGTCCTGGTGTGGTGCGGCATCAGGTTCAAAGCAAAACGGCTCAATAAACATAGCTTTGCCCATTTTTCCCTGCTCAAAATACTCAAATTTCTCTTACTCCTCAGAACTGTCGGATTCGTCAGTGTCTGCCATTATACTGATGGGCACTAACCAGCTCGCCAAGCCAAGCTCTGCATAAGTGCATACCGGGACACCTCTACCACCGATATACATTCAACTTCACATATACAAGTAGAAAGGGTTCCAGGGCATTGCAAATATAGCAAAGTTAATATGATAGACATTTACAATTTACATTTACAGACTAATATTGTACACAGTACTGTATGTACAGTAGGGAAATATTTACACTTCCTCCAATTCTATTGTCAGTGGATTTTTAAACGTTTTTCTCAAACTTCACTAATTTTATATAATTTCCATGTAGTTATATCAAAAAGACAATGATATTGTTGTCTAGATACCGGTTTAGTTTGTAAATATAAAAGTTGTCCATTATACGCTTACTCTTTAATGTCTAAATGGCCTTCAGTCACAAACTCGGGTACAATTTCATTCTTTAAAAAAAAAAAGAGTAAAGGTTGAAAAACTGCTTTTGTTCCCCCCATCATCACTCATCATTTTAACATGTGGTGTTCATATCAATATAAAAGGTTCGTTCCACATTTAAGGCTGTTAATATTTTGATGCGTGATTGGGAAATTATTAGATGGCTTAAATGCGTTTCTTTGTTTTGAGAAATTCAAGGCTGAGGTATATTTGTGCTATATTTTAGGTTGTTTCAATTCATTTCAATAACATTTTTTGCATAAAGTTATATATTTAGAGTCTCGTAGTGGGGGGGAGGGGGCTTCCCTCTGTTGCAGTTAGAGATGGCTATCTGAGAGCTTAGGCGAGGAGGAGATGCAAAGGAGTAGCTCTCACCCCCCACCACCCCCTTCAGACCTGTGAGCCTACTCTTATCTCATGCTGCTGTAGCAACCAGCGGTCTCCTGGCAACTGACCTCTTTATTGAGCCCAGCGCAGCCCTGCTACCATGCAAGGCGGCCCCAAGCAGGGGGAACCAAAGAGGGACAAGGGGGTGTGGAGAGAACTGTTGTGTGGCAGGAGAATTTCCAGAATGCCTCACTGCTGAGTATGGATCGCCCATGCGGGTTTAACATCACTAGACCCGATAAAGGTGATTCTGTACCAATGAGAAATCGGTTAAAACGCCATTAGGATTACTCACGGTAGGCAGACTACCTTTGTGTAACAGTGTAATTAAGGCGAACATTCAGAATTGGAGGCAATGTCACTTCGACTATATGACCCAATGGTCGTTTAATGTGACATTACGGCGCGGCCCTTCGTCCGTTTGCGATGGGGGAGATGGGCGCTGTGGAAAACAGCTGATCACGAGCGAAAGAGACGAATAAAGAGGATGCAGGAAGCAGACAGCTGTTTGTTATCGTTAAGTAGGGGGGTTGGCGTGAGTACTTCAGTCTCTACCAGCTCACTGTGTGCTGCCGCACTCCCCTCTGTGATTTCTTTATTCAGAAATATCAAACGCTTTTAGACAGACGCAGATGTCGAGAAGATATGGATGTATAAATGTCATGGTATTGATACGATCGCGTGCGTGCATACACGCACAGATATGCACTCACGCATGTGGTGAGTATTTTAAATCATATTTAGCGTTAACCCTCTTCCTGTGTCAGTTGTTTATAAACCACTCGCCACTCACTATTTCAGTTTTTAGTGTTTGAACTGGAAATGCAAACTTATTTATAATCCTCAGAAATGCTTATGAAGGCAATGAGGTCAAGATTTACTGTACCTTTTTATAAATCCTTTTACACAATGGTCCTACCATTAGAATATAAATACGTAGAATATAAGGAGTCTGTATGGATGGATGTTTCCATAGTAATCGCAGCTACATTACGGCATTTCATACCCATTTTATACTAATGTTACTTTGTATTACCTTGCGTTGCTGTGAAAGCGCGCATATGATTTGGCCTGAAAGCATTGCTTAAATTCTACATTGATTGATGATGATCTTCAGTTAATTGGATAAACACATCTGGGTAACATCTCAACTTTCACCAATCAGCAGTGCTTTGTTCTTTTACTTGAATAGGCCAAGTGGGTTTAAGTGGGATTAAATCTATGCACCTCAAAAAATATCAAAAAGTGGTTGTAATGGCATCGTAGACTGTCGATTTCAAAAAATGGGAGAAAATGCCATTTTAGTGAGACAAATGTACTGTGTGAGGACCCTTATATACCTTAATTCCTGTAAGTGATACAAATTTTCTTATTGATTTCTGTTGATGAAAGAACAGCAACCAGCCTACATAGCTGAAGTTAAAATGGTGTTCATGCACAGTATATAGAAACTGCAAGTGCTTAATATATAATATCTATTTTGCAGTAATACTTTGTTACTTAGATGGTTGAATTAATTACTATTTTAGCATCATTTAATTCAAATAAAAGTGAAAATGTGGTTGGCTGGTGGAGTGGTTGTACACCCTCATATATGACTTGACATTTATACATGCATATCTATCTCACCATTTTCTCAGTCTGTCTCAAGCTATTCAGTGTTACCCAATGAAGACGACCCAGGAGAAAAGTTCAGCTACCATAGGCCTGACCCCAGCCCTTATCTACACTCCCTCCACCCGGTCCACCGCGAGCACTTTCCACATTAACGTAGACAATGGTGCTGAAATTGTTAAGCCACGAACAATTAGGGTGCCTCCTCCCCTACCCCCGCCACCCCCCCACCACGGAGCAGCGCCGTGTGATGCAATTGAACCTGACAGCTTCAACAGTGGGAGCTGCTCTTGGGACGTCAGTGCTGTTCACACTTGGTTTCTTCTCCAGCCCCCCCCCCCCCCATCTCATTCTGCATTTTAAAAACCTGGACGCCCAGGGTGGGTTGCTTTGTGTGGGTGTGGGTGTGCAAGAGTGTGGGTGAGTAGCTTTACTGGGGTCCAGGAGAGAATAGGACACTGCACTTGTTTTCCAGAAAAAAGCGACAAAAAAAAGGAAGCGTGACTGGTGGCAAGCCGTCCATTTCTGCACCTGGTTTGAGCTCAATTTGAAGGACAAGACCGAAAGCAGCTGAAGGGCTGGTAAAAAAAATAGGCCTGTTCGCTGGTCCTCTTCTGTAGGTAGTTTGTCCCTCCTGGAGTAAGACAGACCTTCACTTAAAAAGTACTGAAGTCTGGTCAGGTTCCCTACGATACACTGCACTGGCTGCTTCCTCTGTCTCTGGTCATTTATTGAGAACAAGTTTAGTGGGTCGTCCATAATTTAGTAAGAATAATCATACAATACATACAATAATACATGCATATGTCTCCCGTCATTAATTTCTTTCCGTCTTCATGCCAATGACGCAAAACCCACCTGTATGCATGAATAAATTAATACATTTTATCATCAGAAATTGAGGTTTGCTTATTGAGTACATGGTCCTGATGAGTTGTTTGTAGTAATCCTTTAATATGGCAGTTATGGATATTTATACATTTATATTGTAGATTAATTCTGCAACAGGAAATACAGATTTGTTGATTGTAGCCTACTAAATAGTACATTTGTCTCTGTCTAGCTCATCTTGTGTATGCATCCAGCATCATTACCTCATGAATAATATACAGTGTGTGTGTTTATATATATATATATATATATAAATAAACTGAGTAAAAGGCTGAATGAAATATGCATTCATATGGGTCACATGTCTCTATGTCCGCATCAACCAATGGACAGAATGTTCGCAATAAATTTTATTGTATTGCTTTGTGTCGTTCAACTAATCTCCAAACTTGCCTTCTCTGAGTTTTGTCGAGCTCACTTGGGTGGGCGTGCACAACCTTGAAGGGTAGTTTTGTATTGTAAATGCAGCCCGTTGGGTTTGACTGTCTGATTTCAAAGTCTGTTGGATCACAACAACAAAAATGACCTGTCACCAGAATAAATGTGTAGGCCGAAAGACAAGACTGGAAATAAACAAACTGCTCGCAGTTCGGCAAGAAAAAAAGCAGCGGGAAAGTAATGTGATGGTAATTGCCATTGGCAGAAGCAGCAATGCATATTTAATAATTTTACTTATCTCTAGCCTTTAAAACCACTAATAACCTATAAGTGCACCCATCCACCGCCCGCCCCGACGTCAAACGGAACACGGCTGCCGCTTAACTGGTGAGGCTGTAGTACTAGTAAATAATGCATAGGTCTCTGTCAGGGCTGCTGAGGGGAGAACTGAGGCTGGAGCTTCTTGTGTGTTCCTCGTTCTCCCGCCTGCCTCTGACCTTGCAGTCCTGTGACTACATCACCCACGTTGCTCTGTCCACCCACAGTCCTCCAAGAGGGTGATGTCACCAGACTGGGGGACACAGTTTTTTTTATTTTTCCCCTTACTGTGTGGCTGCATGCTCTATCAGTAGTTTTTTTAAATGAGGGTTGAGAGGGTGTGTTAGTCTGTGATTACATAGCTGGTTGGTATTAGTTTTAATCTGGGAGTGGTTCTATAAAGGCTTGTGGCAACTTCAGAGTGTTTATGAGTGGTTTGCCATCTGGTTTGTTCAGGATGCCACCACGTTCCAGCTGTAATCGACAAAATGGCTTGTGCTGCTTAGTGAGTCTGGTAGCTTTCGCCTTGTCTTGGTCCTGGACACAGTTCTAGGTAAGGTGGAAACGGGCCCGGGACAGGCCCACGCCGTCCGAAAAAGAGGGAGGAGGTTTGACAGCCGCCGAGAGGAGCACAGATCAAAGGGGTCGAGGAGAGTTTTTCTACCTAATCTACCTCAGCTTGCTTTTACATCGTTACCAGATGTGCCCCCGCCGGAGCGTAATAAACAAGAGAAACACGGGGGAAACTGCATTCTTCGAAAGTGAAAGCCCTTTGAAAAGTTTCAAACGCACCCAGCCAAAGCGCCGGAGTTTTTATTGCGGCGGATTATGCAACTCATTTGGAAGGCGGCAGGTTTTCGCTCCTAAATTCTGTCACAGACTTCATTTGCCGTTTTTTGGCCCGTGTCCCGGCGGAGGCCTCGGGAGGTCGGGGAAGGGAAGGGACGGTGGTAGTGAGGGGGGGGGGGGGTGTGTGTGAATGAAGGATGAAGGATGAAGGCGCGCTCCAGTCAGAGGCTCCAGCAGCCAGTGGCTGTGTGAGGGAAGGTTGGATGCTAGCCAGGCCCTCTCCCTGCCCCCTCAGAGGCACGGTCTCTTTGGTGGGGGGGGGGCTGTGCAGGCCCTCTCATTTTTTTAAAGGGGGGGTCAAAAAACTACCCTCCCTCTAGGCTTTGCAACTTTGAACAGCGTCTAAACTGACCTTGTCCAGTGCCCGTTTTGTAAAGGCAGCGGGGAAAGGAGGTGGAATACGTGCGGGCCCCGACAGCAGAGATTGCGAGCGGCGGGGAAGAGCCGCTCGTCGGCAGGCGGTTTATCCTAGCGGGCTGTCCCGCCGCGCTAAGGAGCCAGCCGTTCTGTCCCAGCATATGCCGTCTCCATGTGCCTCCACGCTCCCGTCCCCCCAGCCACACTTCTTATTTCGGAAATTGTTTAATTGGATTAAATAATTAGCGTCGGAAGCACATGGTCAGCATACTGCAGAGCGCAGCTGAGTAGGTGCATTCCTTCAGCTGCATAAATTGAGGCCGCGCGCACAGCGCCGCTTTGTGCAGACGAAATGGCTGGCTGCACTGGTGTGATTACCCTGTATCCTTACACAAGTGTGAAGCCCACGTGTAAATATATTAAGTCAGATGACATGGAGCAGCAGCCATGGTGGTGGAATTTTGTTTTGGATGTGCATCAGAGAGGAGCGATACGGAAGTACGTTGTTAGTAAGTTTTCGGTCTACTGGGGTTTACTGGAACGAAACATGCTTTTGTTTGCCGCGCGAACCATATCATATGTGCCTAATTTTATATAGCATTAGCTATAGGAAATGATAAGTTAGCGATAATGCTAAGTTGACATTACAGCTAACAACTGACAAGATTCAACCTAAAATAAGTAGGCTATGCTTGAATCTTGTACGTCGCCTTTTTCCAAACTCAGACGGTTGTTGACAGTTGCTCAGCGCTGACGTCGAGCAGAAGTGATTCAAAAATACGATCGGTGATCACACTGAGCATTCTCAGTTACTTAATAGACTAGAATAACTCTTATTTTCCGTTAGGAAACTTCAGTAACGCGCGCACGATATGTCATATCTATGGTTCTTTATCTATGTGAATATACCTGTATGTTTTATGATTAGTTGGCAGACCCACACGGGTGTTTTCCGGGATTCAACTTTTGCTAAAAATTGTTTTGCAGTCCAATTCATTGCCCGGATCCTCCTTCAACATGGCCCCCTCCCACATGTTCGGGAACCGGCTGAACCCCAACTCCGCCATGGCCGCCATGATGGCCCAGTCGGAGAGCGCCTCCACGGGTAAGGCGTCCGCGTATCACTGCACCATCACACACGAACACCGTCGCCTCCATCAATGGCCTATTCATTTAAATGCATTTCCATTCATCTGGCTGCACTCTCCGCAGCAGGTAGGTCTGCGTATGTTTTGTGAGGGGAATGATATTCCGCCACAGACAAAGGGCACAGAATATCATTCAGTCTCAGTCCATCATTCCCAGTTCTCAAGAATATGCTGGAATAAGCAGCCGCCTGAAGCAGGCATCATACACACATTCACACACACACACACACACACACACACACACACACACACACACACATTCACACACACACACACACACACACACACACACACACACACACACCCGGAAGAACTGCAGATTGATGGCCGTCACCAGTTACACACACATTTGTATAATGCGCCATGTTGGTGTCCACACAGTTCTCACACTTGGTCTCTGATTTCGGTGTGCTGCATAAAAATGGGGCTGTAACTATAGCTGTGCAGGGTGGTTAGACCCACCCCCCCCCCCTCCCTCCCCCCTTCTCCCATTCCCCGCGGTGAATGGGAGCGTTTTGTTTCCAGAGTGTTTTTGCAAGACCCTATAGCCATGTGCATGGCAGGGGAGCGTGGGGGAGGGGAGAGGAGATTGGGGGAAGGGCCATAGCACTTGAGAAATAATGGATCAGTCATGCCTTCTGCCTCAAAGAGAGGTCACGGGGGTCATTTGATTAACAAAAGGAGAAAGAGGACCCCTTTTTAAAGAAACCACATCTCGGGTCCCTCTTGCACTACTTGCAAATCCACTTCCTCTTTCACTAAATGTAATTTATTGGCGCTGTGCACAAAACTTTCTTTTTAACCGCTTTAAACATGCGCGTCAAGCATATGTTCGCGCGGCGAGTAACATATTCCCGCGGTACATACTCTGTACGTGCAATTTGTTTGACGATCACTTAAAGCAGCCGAGGTTCCTCTAACGGAGGACAGAACTGTTCGGCGCTAATGCTAATCTTCCACCGACCCCGGCGTTCGTTTTGGTCAGCGGATCGCGGAGCATCGCTAATCTGGTTTTGTGTGGAACCAGACGACAGAGCGAAGCCGTAAAGTGCTTCCCCGTGCTTCCTGGATCCAGCCCCGTGGCAGAGGCCTGCTATCCGGTGACCCACAGGGGTCAGCTTGTAATGAGACAGGGGCGCCCGAGATGTATCGCACATGCCACGCAGGGCCGGAACGAGGCTGGAGCCAAGCCCAATCAAATATTAGGTGGGCTGGAAAGTGTTAAAATGCGAAGTTGGAGGGTGGGGGGGGGAGAATGGGATTGGCTGTCTGTCACTGGGGAGGGGGAGGGGGAGCAGAGGTGGGGGGGTGTTGGCCCGGCCGCATGTGTGATTCATTACTTTCGCTGGAGAAACTGAAAAGAAGTGTCTGCTGTGGGGCCTGCAGGCAGGGCAAAATGTGGGTCTGCAGAGGAGGAGGGGGGTGGTGGGGGAGGGGCAGGGGTTGAGAGGAGAGGGAGAGAGGGGGACTCCGCCAGACACACGGGGGCTCAGTGTGTGTGTCGAGCCGCCAAAGACGACACATTAGAAGCCAAGATGGATTTCTCCGGGGGCGGCAGGCGACCGGGCCGGTGTTCCCGGGGACGCCCGGCCGCGGACTGCAGCGCCGGCGCGGCGTCACCGCTCGGGCCCGTATCTGCGGCGAGGCGCTTTATCGACCGCACTCTGTTTACATTTCAGATCAGGAGCTGGGAGACAATGCGCACTGCTTCCCTGGAAGGGGCGCTTCACCAAAGGCAAACCTCTCCCCTCGGTAAGTCCTATTTACATTCCAGCGCCGAAAGATACCCTCCTTCGTCTGTTTGCAACCCCACCTCGACCCCCTTCACCCGGCCCTGCGGTTGTGTCTCGGCTCTTAACCAGCAAACAGACTTTTTTTTTCTCTTTTTTTTTTTTTTCCTTCAACCTTGCTGATAAGTTGCTTGGCTTGGCCTTTCAAAGCAGTTTGTACGTCTTTGATAGGAAAGACGTTGAGCATTTACGTTTCATTCGTTTTTATTCCAAAGATGGTTGGTATTTTTTCCATAGTTGTACGCTATTTAAAAATTTAGTGCATTTAAACTTTAGTAAATTTAAACTTAAATTGGCTTGTTTGTTTTACTGAATATTTCATGAACTTAAAAAAAAAAAAAATTTCATATACTGTGTTCAGGTTAGAAAAACAGCAGAAAATATTTTGAATAATTTCAGAATTATTATCTTCAGTGTGTTAATTAAGTAAATTATATGTCATTATATACCTTTTAAAATTTCCACATTCTTTGTTTATTGTCATTTATTCCGGAATTTTAATTACTTTTAGTTTATTACATAATTGGAAGAAAATTCTTAGACTACCTAATTATAATAGAATATTATAGAATATAATATGAATTTTTCTTTCCAAGGTTAATGCTCTTTGTTATTTGAAAGTCCTTTTTGAAACTTATCATTCATTTGGATAATTTTTTTTCAAAATTGTAATTTTGTCTGGATTTTGTAGCACAGTGTACAGAAATAAATTATAAATATTCCAGAATTTTGATGTATCTAATTGCACAATTTAGTCAATGCAGATATATTTGTGTGCAATTATTTAGTCTGATATTCTTTGTAATAATGCAATTAAGTCAATAATAAATTTGTACTTTATTTTCTTATAAGATGATGTTTAAATTAAGTGAATGAAGAAAAAGTGTATAATTACAATTTGTTAATTTAAACCAATTAATAGAGGTATGTCCTGTTCATATGCTTTATAAATGCTGTGTTCACCAACTTCAACTGTTTTGTTTGAGGCACTTCTGAAAGGCACTTCACAACAGTTCAGACTGGAAAATAAGCAAATGTTGAGCTATAACGAGAGAGGACAGAGAAACATAGAAGCAAAAGTATTAAATGTATGTTCACAGGGTATATTTTTATTAGCTAAGGAGGGGAAAAGCAAGAAACGAGCGGAATGAATAACCTACAGATACTGAGATGAGAGTTCTGTGTTCCTGGAACGTTAATGAATTTGGTATTTTTTTTATCCTAGGCCCATAACGAAATGATGGTTCCTCTTGTGCTTTAGTGGGAGGAGTGGGCAGAGCCAGGAGAAATGATGCATAGTTAATATTAATGCAGGCCCAGTGATTGTGGAGATGGATGACTGACCGGTGCCGTTCTCCGAACAAGTGTAATTACCACGGAAATGGATTCACGACTGCGTTGGGTATTGATGAAGTGTCTGACGCTGGACACATTCATAATAACACAGACCGGGCTCTGTCCAAACAAGGGCGCGAGGAGATTTACTGCCCCTGGCTCCCGCCAGGCCATCATGCCCTCCGTGAGCGCCTGTGCATCAGTGTACAGAAATGTATACGGTTCAGGGCAGAAGCATGCGGCTGCTCGAGGAAACTGACCGTTTTAAAAATTGCCATTCACCGGTTCAGTCAAAGTTTTTTAATCCCTCTGGCTTAGCTCCCCAGTCTGTGGGCATAGCGGGGCTTGAGCCACGGATCTTTTAGCACAGTAGAATACAATGGAGACACTCCACAATAAATCTCTGCAGAATGCAGTTGTAACGAGCAACAGCACATGTAAACCGTTGTACACACTAAATCAAATGAAGCTTTTGACAGGATTATGACAGTCTGACTTTTTTTTTTTTTTTTAAATAAATGTTTTAAATTTTATCTCACAGAGCCTCTGTGTAATCGGGTATCAATTCAAGAAACCTAATTCCGGCAACAACCGTGAACAACTGTGCACCCTCTCCCCCCCCTTCTCTCAAAGCTCCCCGGTTGGCGGCCTGCAGATCCGGTATGACCCCCCCGGCCCTCCCGGCCCACTCATCCCCAGTTCAGGGGTGGGTGACGCCGGCTCGCTGCCCCCGGTGGCCACCAGCATCGAGCAGCTGCTGGAGAGGCAGTGGAACGAGGGCCAGCAGTTCCTTCTCCAGCAGGGGACGCAAGGAGATAGTAAGCTCCCCCCACTCACTGCTTCCTGCACATGCTCACAACTGTTCTCACTCCTTTTGAATAACTCCCATACCTTCCAACTATGTTTGAGTTCCCCCCTCCCCGCCCACTGCAAATGCTGGTAATAGACTAGAGTTCCACTTAGCCCTGTTGTATTTGGTTAATGGAAAGAAAAGATCATCTTGGTTTTTATCAGAAATGAAGCTGAAACATCAACATTTTTAAATGTATAATTTTTTTTTAATGTTACTTTTTTTGTTGAAAATCAGTATTTATTTTAGTATTTATCAAAATACCTTCATCTCCCACTGTTACACTGTTAATGCAAATCTGAAACCTGAATCATTACCAAGTTACAAATGGCCTGTTATGCTGTGATTATATATGTATACATTTATAAAACCCACCATCTCAAAGTTGCATTTTGCTATATGCCCAAACTGATTTCCTGAAGAGTATGCATCAGCTGAAAGGTGACGGAGAAGCTGTCAGAATCTAAAATTGGAGTTAGAAGAAATGCTGAAGTGGATATTTTTGAGGAACACCATTTCCTATAATGTATTTACTTGGCTGATTTACACTTGAAGGATTGTAGTGTGACACCTGTGTTATTTTCCTAATTAATCATAATAATGAAACTCGTAACAGGCTGTACATACCTTAGTCTGTTAAGATTTCTGTGTCTTATGTATCAAATGCAAGTTGGATTTTAATTCATTGAATTTGTCATTAATGTTACGACTAAATGTCACATTATTTAAACCAGAATTTCCTTTGTCTCCAAAACTACAAGTCCTGCTTTTTGGAATAAATTAGGTGTATAGTTGCTGTATAAAATGCAAGAATTCGATGTTAAAATGTATTTCCCTGGTTTTAAAAAACGCTTCTGATTTATTAACTCCTTTCCGCTTATTTGGGTTGTTATAGACTACAATATTTCAGTACATCGGTCGTAATAATTAAGCTATTTCTTTGTTATTTCTGTCAATTTTTCTGTTCAAATTGAATAGTCCTGATGTGATTTTGAGAGCATTTGCATATATACATTTTATGTGCTAAACAGCAACAGACATTTAGTAATACTGGGCCATATCTGCCATTGAATATTCAGTGCTGTTATACACATGGCCAATAATGCCTGTAAGTCTTGCTTCTCTTGGTTGTGTGCCATGTGTCTGTGGTTTCCTGGAGGTGGAGATTTTTCAATTGGAATCAATATTTTTAGATTTGCTTTAAATGGTAAATCTGCGGTGTACGGTTATTTCCTAATTCAATGACAGGGTTTAAGGCTAACATGGGTGTCACATTATGGCAAATAAATGGAATGTCAAATTAATTTGTAATGATATTGAGTAATTGCATTTCCCTTGAATCCCATATTTCAGCAGTCACTGAACGCATGGGTATCTTAATGAATATGTCTAAGAACGCCTATGTCTGTGGTCATATTGCTGTTTTATTACTCTTTTAATGTATATGTAATTACTTCCTTAGGTAAAGTGAGGAAAATGAGAGTAACTGTCATTCAGGCTGAAAGCACTATTGTGGTGTTTAATTATAACTGACTCCGAGTCTGATTTAATGGCGCTTTATTTTCTCGCTAATTAAGTCATTATATTTATGATTGTAATCAAATGTTCAGTCATATGGCGGTACGTGTTTATGACCCCTGTTATATACGGCTACAGGTTTTTTATTTATTCGTTTTAAATAGTTTTGAGAGCTTCATGCTGGTGTTACGGCAACCCCTCTGGCATATCTCAACACGAGGCCACCTCTTTGCATGAAATTTTGGGCACGGGCAGCTGTGATGAACGCGCTAAGAGACGAGGAAGTACTTACCGGGTTAATCGCGTTAGCTTGAGTGGCTGTAGGCTGGCTCCAGGGCGGCTCTCTGAAGGTTCTGGGCTGTTCCGACAACAGAGGGCCGGGAAGCGACCAGGTGGCAGTGAATCCCAGCACTGCCAGGGGTCAGAGGTCATCCCACTTACATGGGGACCCTCAGATAGCACTCACCAGTCACTGGTGGGGGGTGTGTCGATTCTATGCCTATTTATGTTTTTAGAAAAGGATTATGGTAGCCTGGCTTGTTTTCAGGTTGGAATATTATGCACTTTACACCTGTATCTTCTATGATTACCAGTACAATAACTGTAAACCCTTTTCGACCATTTAAACACTGGGATCCAGTGCATATGGAGTACATCCAGTGCATATGTGGAGGAACTGGTAGTAAACTCTTTCTGTTTGAAAGCATGTCTGTTTCCTCCAGCATCTCTTTCCGCCTCTGTTCCCACACATCATCGTTGACACAGTCTGTCGACACACAGGAGAAACCTGAGGCACTGATCTATTCTCTCTCTCTTCTGTCTCTTTCTCTCTCTCTCTCTCTCTGTCTCTTTGTCTCTCTCTCTTAGTCCTCAGCATGCTGAAGTCTCTGCACCAGCTGCAGGTGGAGAACCAGCATCTGGAGGAGCAGATCAAGAACCTGACCATGAAGAAGGAGCGCTTGCAGCTGCTGAGCGACCAGCTCTCTGTGCCTTTCCCCCCTGCCAGTAGTGTGGCCACTGCTTCTTCACCAGAGCTGCACCCCTCCAACACGCCCACAGGTGATACTGCATCCCCCAAAATCCACCCACAGGCAATAAAATGCCACAGCCTCGGCAGTGGAAACTTTTCTTCGCTTAATCGTTTGTTGCAAATGGAGCCATCTATTTTTAGTTCATGTGCATTGTGTGTGCTAATTGTGATTAACATGATCACATTAGACATGTTTGTGTTGCACGTGTCCCTACTCATGAAATATTGCAGGAATATTGAATTAGCTATAACTGGCAAGCTGCATTTAATAGTTGATGCACCTCAAAACAATACAAAACACGGAATCTGTTTACCTTTCCCGGTTTGAAAAGTCACATTTACATGTTTCGTTCCGAATTGTCCTAAACTCATACAGGGAATTATGTCATTTTATAGATTAACTAGCTCAGGTATCTATTTAATTTGCCATAAATTTGATGTCAAAATACAATGTATATCAGTGTACCTATTACCGCAACCATAATTAAGCGACACTGGCAGTTTCTGCTGCCAGCTGGAGAATTTGGTGTTAGTTACTATTATGCGATTACATTGGCTTTAATGCTGCCATTTTGCTAGTTGAATGAAGTTGACAAATTATGTGTCTGTATTACAGAACAAGCACCAATACAAATGTCCATTGGCAGGTTGAAAATATGAATGGATAAATCCTCTATAGATTAAGTGACAAACACGTAATTGCCTGCATTTAACAACCCAACAGCCCTAAAGCCCTTGTAATACAGTGATTTGGAAAATATAAAAGTTAATTCAAAAACATTACTCTTAAATACAGCCGTGGATTATACCTTAATTAAAAAAATATCCAGATACGACGCAAATCATAAAAGAATCACCTTCACAACCTGGCGCCTGACGCTCTTCTGAGGCCATTCGTTATTGAGACAACTCGGTACCCTACTGTGTGCCTTATTTTAAATATGCTGTTCTTTTATGCATGTCAATGTCTGACCAAGGTGACTGTGTCCTTCTATTTGCCAGATGGACTGAATAGCAGCAAGAGCTTTCACCTGGGAAGCAGTTTTTTACCAGATTCCTCTTTCAACTTAACCACTCAGGTATCTCCTGCCAGATCTGCCTTTACCTCATGCATGTACTGCAAATAGGTCCCAGTTTGTCAGATGGGGGAAAAAAAGTGAAAGAAAGTAAAACACCTTTTGATTATGGGGGCAGGTACCTCATGGGTTGTTTTAATACCTGGTAAGATGTCTCAGAACCAGCGACCATTTACAGCGTTGTTAAAGGCCCACGGTTTTCTGAATTACATAGAGCTCTACAGTAAGCCTTATGTGAGATGTGTACAACATTCATAAACATTAGTCTTGGTTCATCTCCGTGTTCTAACGGCCATATTACCTTTTACTGGCTGATATGGTGCTGGAGTACTGAATGAAGAGGAGTGTCTCACACACTCTCTGACCTGTATGTGTCTCCCAGGACAACTCCTGCGGCCACAGCAGCAGCAGCTCCTCTCTCTCCACCCCTCCCTCCGTGGCGCACAGCCCTCCTCAGCCCGGCCAACAGCAGCAGGTGAACGGCATGGGTGTGGCGGGGGGAGCCATGCAACCCATGGCAGGCGGGGCCACCACGTCCCTCCCTGGCATGGCCGGGGTCACGGGGCTGATGGGCGCCCTCCAAGGGGGCCCGCTGGCCATGAGCGGCATTGTGGGGGCCCTGAACGGCGTGATCCAGACCTCGCCCAGCCTGGCGCAGAACAACAGCCCCCTCTCTCACCCAGCCGTGGTGCCTAACCTGTCCATTCCTAGCAGCCTTAGTAACAGGTTAGTCCTCTCCCTACTTCTTAGGAACTCTGAGCTTCAGTAGTATCTAAGTCTTAGAGAATGAGAGTATCTTACAGGAAACCGTAACATGTAGTTGGCTCCTCTTTATTTTTTATCTCCTTGGTGAAATATAAAGTATAAGGCTCATGCGCTATAGTAGGCCTTGTGTTTACTTATTGTTGTTGGGATGAAGATAAAATGTTTCAGCTCATCTGGATCTTCATTGGCTCGTTCACTGACCGGATAAAATTGTAGGTGGATAAAAAATTGTCTGTCTCTCAATAAAAAAAACTTACAAACGTAAATGGTGCAAGAGCCTTAGCACTGCCGTTATTAAATATCTTCTACAGTGACAAAATCACTGACATTCACAGAATTCATCATATTAATATAGTTAAGGTTGTGTTCTGTGCTGGTAAGTGAAATGGGTCCATAACTCTGAATACAATAGTCCACACCAATAAATGGAGCAGATTTGAATAAAACAAATTAAGCTCAAAGTTGATTCCTTGCATGTTTTCTTTTCCTGGCATTATTCATCTTGGATTGCAGCAGCACAACATCTGCAAAGACCAGGTGAGCGACTCACTGATGGCACAACATAGCTATAGGAACATCCCGGCATCATTTGGTTTTATAAATTTAGGAAAAATCTATCTTCCTGATTGTTGCCTTTGCAGTACCTTCTCTATTGAGCTGTCATTGCCTATATGGATGTGCATTCTTGAGTCGCTGAGTGGAACACTTGGCATCAATGACTTTTATCACAAGTTGAGTACGCTTGTGCGTTTTTTTGCGAGATGGTTGGTGTTTATTGTGAATTTATTCTTCTGTGATAAATGGGTGTGATTTTGTCTTGGGGAGAGATGCATAAAGATGTGATTTTGAGTATGACTCATTCTTAAAGTCCCACATGGGATGTATGCCAACCTGCAAAATATATAGGTAAAATAATGATTTCATATTGAAAAGGTTATATTTAAACCATAAAACATTTGTTGAAATTGGATGCTGGATACTATAGTACTTTTAAGCAAAACACTATTTCTGCCGCCAATTTAAAACAGAAATAATTGATTAATTAATTGGACTCAAACCCCTTTATGCAACGACCCCCCCCGATCAGACCTAACCGTGAGGCTGCATCTTCACTGTTGTATGGTGTCAACTTGGCTCTGTGCATTGAGGTCGCAACATGCCACACGGTACCTTAGGCGGCTTGGCGACTAACGAGCGCTGCATTGAGCGCGGGCGCATGCGCAGTGCTAGAGGCCGCAGCCCTGACGGCGTGGTGCGCTGTGTGCCGTTTACAGTGTGGCGCGTCTGGGACTGCTCTCTGAGCAGCAGCGGCAGATCCTCCTGCATCAGCACCAGCTCCAGCAACTCTTCACCTCGCCGCAGCCCACGCCGGTAAGACGCTCCCACCCCGCTACACGCACGGTCCAACTAACCTTTAAATAGCTCTCCTTTAATTATGGTGTGTGTGTGTGTGTGTGTGTGTATATATATATGTATATATAGTTGTTTTTTTTAACAGTGAAACATGAGTTATTTGAGTTATGTATCAATGCTAGAGTTCCTCTAATCTTATTGTATGTGCAGTGTTGTGTGTAAATAATGGATAAGAGTATCTGCTAAATGGATAAGTGTAATTGTAATGTGAATGTAAGTGACTAGCTAGCCCTTTAGTAATGGAAGCCCCCCCTCTCCCCCTGTAGGAGCAGCAGCAGCAGGCCCTGCTCTACCAGCTCATGCAGCAGCAGCACCAGCAGCAGCACGACATGCAGCAGCTGCAGCAGTTCTCCTCCTCGCAGCTCCCCATCAACAGCCTGCTGCCGGCCGCGCAGGGCGCCATCGCGTCCAACCCCTTCCTGGCCATGCACGCGGACGCCGCCGCCGCCGCCGCTCAAAAGAACACGGTGAGCGCGCGCGGCGCGGACGTCGCCCGAGAAGCCTCGCAGGTGCGCGGGCGCGAGGCGTGCGCCGCGCCAGGCAGACGGACGCCGTGACGTGTTCTCTCTCCCCCCGCAGCGGCTGGCGGAGAAGGCGGGGTCGGCGGGGGGACAGGAGAAGAGCTGACAGAAACGGGACATTCCCTTTTAAGGATCGCACTTCCCCAAACCCTCTCAGGGGCCAACCATCTCAGAACGAAGAGCAGCACACGCTTACAGAAAAACGCGTCTCTTATGTTGCACTAACTGTAAATTTGAATTAATTGCTTCCATAAACATAAACAAATCAGGGACTCCATGTCCGTAAAGAGGAACATTCTTAAAAGTGAGTATGTGTATGTATATACTGTATATCCATATATATGTATATATTATCCATGTGTATATATGTATATATGTTATATACAGTATATGTGTCTATGATGCTCTCATAAACAGCGCTGTGGAAGAAAGTGCACAGGGATCCTGGAGACATATCAAGGGAATGAAGTAACTTGTCGGCTCTGCTTCTAGAAACCTGGCCATTTTATTTCGTAGGAGCATTTGAGTTGCTTCAGGCAAAAGCAATGGGCAAAATGAGTAGAGTTGACTACAGCCAATGCAACTCACAGGGATGCCCCAAAAATGCCGGATACCGCCCTGCTTTGGGCTAGTCTCCCTCCAGCCTAGGCACAGCCCAAAGGTCCTGCGTGTACGCAGTGCATTTCTTCCTTTGAGTCCCACTTTACTATCCAAGGACCAACAAACGAGTCCCAGCCCAAGTGCCTGTTGTGTCCGTAGCCAGTGAGGCTCAGGATAGTACAGTGCACTTCTCTTCCTGAGCTCTGTCCCTTTACTCCACAGGCCAGAGATCTGTACTCTTGCATTCACATCAATATCCGTAACTCAGGCAATGTAATGAAAAACAAACAGGTGGGAAAAGTGCCGTCTCTGAAAACCACACAGAAAGCTGTTCGATCTTCAGTATTGTGCTGCATCGAAGAAACTGAAGCCAACTGTACATAACTTTTTCTTTTATTTATTTGCATTTTTGTGCAGAGGGCAGAAGATAATATATTTGAAGTGCCCAATTCTTTTGTGCATAATATTGTTACTGTACAAAATGTTCTCAAAGTCAAGCTTAGAAGACCTTGTATTTTATTGTATACATTTTAATGACAAAATATATTTGCTGGATTTGAAGGCTAAAACTACTTGACAATTGGAATTTGGTGTCTTGCTTTTGTAAATGCCCTGTGTCTCCTAAGTGTACAGAAGGAAAGCGGTAGTCTGGGACCTTTGCGGGTTCCAGTCGTGCAGCTTTCACATTGTTTGTGTAAATGTGTTTTCCTTGATGGTGTCAGTTCTTAATGCAGCCTCAAGTTTGTGTTCAAATTTTTATCTCAGAAATCACAACAGAAAATTTATTTATTTTTATATATGCAGGGATGTTTCAGGAGTCTTGCACCATTTTCTTGATACAAAAACATGCATATTTTGTACTTCTCCTTAGCAAGATTACATTTGTCATTCTTCAGGTGGATATATGAATCTCTAAAGCATTGTATTTCAGAGTAACACCAAAATGCTTTTGCAGGAGAATTCAAGTGAATAAGCGAACATCATGATGTATATTGTTTGTAGCAAGAACCCTCCATTCTGATAATGTAAAGCAATTGTTTAAAATTAAAACATTTTTTACAGTACAACAAAGTGCTTTATGGATTAAGAATTTTAAACCCCTGTCAAGGGAAACTTTGTGCTTCTGTGAGTTAAAGCAATGGAAATGTTGGTACACTGAAGTAAACCTTATCCTTCCGTCGCTAGCTCCAAAATTATCATAATAGGATAAATGTGCGATTAGCTACTTTCCTGGTATAACCAAACAAAATACATGCTTATTTCATGCGTTGCATATTCATCTGTTTAAATGCATTTCAATGCGTTTTCATTATTTTTGGGTGCAGTACAATCTAAAGTCATAAATAAGACTTGAAATGTTGATCTCTGTTCAAGACTGACTCTAGCACCTTACAACTTTACTCTGCTTGGTTTTATTCACATCACATTGCTTGCAGGTCTACGTTACTAGGTTAGAAATTTCCAGTGGCAATTTGTGGACCCACCTAGAGCATTGCTTTCATAGTCATGGAGCTAGGGGAAGACATGTGACAAGGATATGCCTAAATAAGATGGGTCCAGTAGTCCTTGACTTGAGTTTTTTTTCTTCTTTTTTTTTCTTCTCCTTCCTCCTGTACAAGTTCCTCCAGGTTCTTGTAGATAGTAGTCTTCCTGAGAGTGCGAGAGCATGGCTGCTAAGTGAAACTGACCCAACAGACTTAAGATGATTACAATAACATCTAAAATGTGATCCGTTTCTAAGAGACGCATGCACAGAAAAAAATAAAACAATTTATACATTCAAATCCCACATGCGATTTATTCTATGATGTCACATTAAAACATGGGTATTAGTATGGAAGTGTAAGCAGAACCAGAATTGTTTTTTTTTGTTGTTTTTTTTGCCTCAATGGCTTAAGATGTTTTGCAAGTTATACTGAAATGTATATCCCAATATATAAAGTGATCCCCTGTTCCTGGTATAAAATTGGTTACACTGACTAAAAGCATAAAAACATTTTCCCAATATAAAGTGTATCCCTCTGTAAGTAAGTGTTATTGTCAGCATGGTGCTGCTTAAGGTTTCCTGTATATGCTACTACAATGTACAAATCTGTGTAACACAAGGACAAGATGCATCTCAATTTTATATTTTGCGGGACTGTAAATTGGATTGTGCAACTTACAATCTTTAAACTCGTATTTCTTCCACTAATATCGATTCCTGTAGTTCAAAAGGGATATTTTCAGTGGATTAACTGCAGTAATGGTTTTGGAAAATTGCATTTCATTCAATACAGGTTGAAATGGCACAGAGACTACTTGTATCCGTGCAAGTGCACCTGACTCAACGTTGCATTATCACAGTTAATTGGAACTAAAATATCCTTTTACTTTCGATGTAGTCTGGTACATTCCCTGATTAACACTCTCGCTGCACGTTCACGCGCCGCTCGCTGAGAGACTGGACGCGCTTCCTTCTATGCCGGTTCAAGGTGAAATCAAGATGGACCGGAGTCACCACAGCATGTCCACTTGCAAAATGCCATGTTTCCAGAGCTAGTGACACTGTGCGTACCACTTAACACCTATCCTCACAGGCCGGAATATGGAAATTCAAAACGCGGCCTTGCCGGTTGCAGTGATGAAAGGCCTGTCACGGTGATCTGAGGTTCACATCGGCACAGCGTGCGAGAAACTCCTCCGGCGAGATGAAGCAGTGATTACATAAGGACAAATTAGGCTTTCATTTCATAGCAGGCAGATTTAATGCTTTTGCAGTCGTCTGACCGAAGATCGAGTTTGATGTCTATCGACTTCAGACTACACGTTTATCATGTTTAACATCAGTCCCTTGCTCTAAAAATATTCAGGATGAATTTGAAGTCGCTTTCCAGGGGCTCGGCAAGAATACTGGGTTTTCTACGTCTCGTGAATTGGGACACCTTTGAAACGCCTCCTTAGTTCGGACTGCAGTATACTGTGTGTACCTGATGTTTAATGTCTGTTTGCTCTGTCCAACTGGTAGCCACAGAGTCTAGATGTACTGGTTTGGCATGTAGCTTGGTCTTGTCAACTTCACAATATTGTCCTGCTACTCAGCAGTATAGTGTGCGAGAGATGGAAGGGGGATTCTAATGGTGTGATGCCTATTCCAGGAGCTTGTGCCGCTGTTCAATCCACCACGCTCGGATAGCAACGAGGGCTTTTTCCTGTGCTAGCTTTTGCTGCTTCCTGCTGTCCTTGTCCATTGTCTCTCTCTGTCCGCATCCCTTAGACTTGACCTCCCATTGTATCGGTCCCATAAACCATGGTCAGGTCATTGGGCGTCTGCTTTTCTGGCATGGTGAGGCCTTCCATCAGAACGCTGCGCTCAAACCCTTCTGTGTCTGAGTGCTGACATTGACAGCATTTTCGAGCACACAAGTGAAATGCAAAGGAAGGGATGGACTTTGAGTATCACTCCAGTGATAATGAACACAGACACACTTGTATATTGAAATAGTTGCATAACAAGCTACAGCAGATGAAGTGTCACAGGAAGACCATTGGTTTACAGACATTTAAAAAAATATAATTATCTTCCAAAGACATCTGTGTTTCTATCTGCAAAGCACATAGTCAAAATGCATACAATGATATCTGCAATTTATGCAATTTTTTTGGTCAGGAGCAGTACAACCATTATTTTTTTTTATTTTTTTTAAAATATACAGTCAAGCCGGAAAGTCTGAACACCCCCTTCACCTTCTCCACGTTTTATTACATTACAGACATATTCTACAATAGATTGAGTTCATTTTTTGTCTCAAAATTCTACACAAAATAGCCCATAATGACAAAGTGAAAACATGTTTTTAGAAATTTTTGCAAACTGTATTAAACTAATTGGCTTAAATGGGCCACAACACAGGTCATAAATGAAACAAGTGTTAAGGACAGTCTACACACGTTCATTGCTGCTTTAAGTGACAGAGAGCTAACAAAGCTAAGGATGTCATGGCATATCGGTGTACACTAGTTATAATGCTATATTTAGCTAATAATAAATTATCATGCTTGTTCACACAGCTAAATAAGATAATATTAGGTATTTAAAATTTGAGATTGTCCCAGATTATGGAAATAGACATTGGTTTACATTAAGCAAAGTAGCTTTGAATCAGTGGCAGCCTGTGATATATTAAAGGCAACATTTATTTGTTCAAAATGACCTTGAATCATTTTAATCATTTTGTATGAGTAAAAAGCACGCCAGTCTAAATGATCATTGCACACTGGCTGCTAATTCCTATTAATGTCATTGTCTCTAATGTGAAAGCTCTCTTTGCATACTGCACATAAACTAACAAAGGGATCCGCTGACCATATGTAGCATATAATAAAAATGCCTATAAAAATGGTTAATCATGAATAACAGATTTGAGACCATCAGTTTGAATGCATATGATCTGCTTTTCCTATATGTTTTGTGCATGTTTTCTCTGCTATATTGCCCGTGTGTAGCTACGCTGCCTGGCCAAAAAAAAAGTTGCCATTGCACCTGTCATGCATAGTGCCCACTGTACAAGCCTCTGGAGGCAGTGTTATGATCTGGGGTTGCTTCAATTGGTCAGGTCTAGGCTCAGCAACGTTATGCAGCAATAAAATTATATCAGCTGAGTACTTGAATGTACTGAATGTCCAGGTTATCCCATCAATGGGCATATTCCAGGACGACAATGCCAAGATTCATCGGGCTCAAATTGTGAAAGAGTGGTTCAGGGAGCATGAGGAATCATTTTCACACATTAATTGGCCACCAGAGTCCTGACCTTAAACCCATTGAAAGTCTTTGGTATGTGCTGGAGAAGACTTTACGGAGTGGTTCGACTCTTCCATCGTCAATGCAAGATCTCGGCCAAAAATAAATGTTGTGACGTTGCATAAGGTTGTCGAAACAAAAAGCCATGATGAATGCGCGCCGTAATGAAAGCTAATGGCGGTCCAATTAAATATTAGAGTGTGCAACTTTTTTTTTGGCCAGGCAGTATATGTTGGTCACCAATGCCATCTAAGCCCTGTATAGCTAATAATATACTGTATTTTATACAATTTATTATATTCACATTGTACCAACAGGTGATCTTTACAAATTAGCTCCATTAAAGGGGCATAAATGGAATTTTAAATGTTAGATTGTTAAATGTTATTTAGTAATTTAAAAATTATTAGTTAAGGTAAAATATACATCCACAACACCGGGGCCATATATGTTAAATAAATTAAAAGTGAATCTATGAATAACAAGGAAGGCGAAGGCCAGAGGTCAAGAAAGTGGTTGATACCCCTTTATTACAGATGACACGTCCCCACTGCTCTGTGTCCCCCCCCCCCCCCCCCCGTTTCCGGGTGCAGTGTGAATATAAGGGAGAATCAGGAACCAGGGGTCCAGTGGTATATCAGTTTTCGGTCTCCCCTCTTTCGGGGATGTGCTCAGCTTACATGCAGGTAACAAAAGGGGGGCCTGCCTCCTTTACCACCGCTGGTGCTTATGTGGAGACTCGGCTGAAGGACGGCTCAGAGGGCTCCTCTGCAGGTAGCTGTGGATAGGCCACGACAGGAGACCGATTCCCTCTCTCTGTTTTGCATTTACACTTTTGCAGAGAGATAAATATCACCAGAAACTGAAATGGGGGTAAAATGGTGAGCGTAATTAGAACTAGTTAAGTAGCCAATCACTCACTCTGTCTATTGCGGTTTGACGCTGCCCTCGGGGAAGAGGCGGGGGACGACGTGTAACCACCAACCCCCTCCATGTGTCTGCGAGAGCTGTCGGACACTGAAGCGGAGGGTCAGAGGGCTGGCTACAGTGACCCCTGGTGGCCTGGAGTTTAGGAGCATAGCCTGGGAGCCTGACCAAAGCATACAGGGGTTACTCAGCAGATGTGTGGAGTGAGAGAAGAGGATTAAGGGGTCAGTCCACAGTAACCCTCACCTCCCCATAAACACTGTAACCTGACACACACACACACACACACTCTCTTTCTCAATCTCTCTTGACCATTCTGCCCTCTAATCATCTTTTCCCTCTATCTTTCCCTCCCTTTATCTGCTGCCCATCCCTTTCTTCTCCATCTCTGTTCTCTTCTCTCTCTCACATTCCTTCCTCCTGATCTCCCTTTTGTCACAGTACATACTACACCCGCAAACAAATTCCTTAAATTGTGTTTGTCCTGTATTATTTCATTTGGTCTTTTTTTTTTTTTCATTTGATTGGATCTGACCAATTAAATCTCCTGGTTGCCTACGTTCTCTCTGCTTTCTCTCTGAAATGTGCAACCTATTGCATTGTTTCACGTTTAATTTTCCTGCCCCTGTTCCAGCAGCTCAGGTCACCCTATCTCAACCCCCAACCCCCCCATCAGCTCCCCGGCTCTCCCCCCACCCCCCACCCCCACCCTGATGACTTCCAGCTGCCCAGGGACTACAGAGGGAACCACTTGCTCACATCTGCTTCTGCTTTGGCTAATTAATAGCTCCCTTCCCTCTGCCCCTCTTCCAGTTAGGCCCTCAATCCCACCCCTACACCCCCCACCTTCTTTTATCAGCCCTGTCACTCATATCCTGGCTGTTTAAACGGCCGACCCTCCCCCGACCGCCCCCTCTCTCACTCTCACCCCGCCTTACACTCCTGTCCTGTTAGTCTTTGTCCCCCCACCCCACCCCACCCCACCCCCTCCACACACTCCCTTCTCTTCAATCCATTCATTCACATCTAGAGAGTTTGGACACGCCCCCTACTGCTAACCACCCCCCCCCACTCTTCCCTCAAACCTTATTTCCCGCTCCCAGCCCCCTGTTCCCAGCTGAACTCACGTCCATCACCGATTGGCCCGGCTTCTGAGCTATCTACTCCCATCGACCCGGTTTGCCCCAGGGGGAACTTGGCCGTGCTGCTCGTCAGCTGACTGAGGTCCTCTTCCGTCCATTCGGCTGCCTGAAGAGAAATGGACACAAAGCGGGAGCGGGCCGTGCGAGTGAGCGAGCGAGCGGGGAGAGAGAGCCTGGGGTGAGAGGGATGGGGGTGGGAAAATACCTCTGATGAAGATTAATCATCGCTCTCAGCTACAGCCCAAACATATTTATCAGGAAACGGACCTGCCTCGATTATCACACCGAGTGTCCAACAACAAGCCAAACCAGACTAAATAAGAGAGGATGAATAATTCAAACAGAAGCCCGAATGACAGACAGCAGAATACCGACCGCAGTGATGTAGAGAGAGAAGGAAAGACGTAGGCACAGACATGGCCATAAAAATAATCACGCTACGTGACCTATCTCATTTACAAAATGATCAATTTACCCCCCCTTAACACCAGACTGGTCATTGTACTGTGCCTCAGAAATTATTCACGTACAAACCAAACATTCAGAAATTTAAAGTTCCCTCATTCTGCAGACATTCACAATAACAGGGATTGAAGAACTCGTGTTCTTCTGATTGTGTTTCCTTTGTTGTGAAATAACTAGACATTTCATGGAATTTTTCATGGAAAGTTAATTGTAACTACCCCATGCGCCAATTCAAAACATCTTTTCGACATTCCTATTTGAGACACAAGCATGAAATTAAAAAAAGTACTTTTATAATTATAACTGCTTTTTAATCTTATGAAAAATATTAAGTGAAGCAATTCTTCATAAAGTCAATAAAAAACTTTGAATTTTTCATTAATTCAAGCAAGAATAAGAAATGTTAGATGTAAATTTTGGTAGGTAATCTACACTGAAGGGGATTGTAACTGATCCATCAGCAAACAATTATTGCTCAAGACGAATAAAAAAAAAAAAAATGTTTAAATGGCAGAGGGTATTAGCATTAGGAAATACTGTATTCTGAGTGCCTCAATGCTCTGCCATCAATGGCTAAGCTTGAAATTAAAGATGATAATCCATGGAAATGAATCCCAAGGAGGTATTTGGCAGCTATATCTAGGTGTTTACTGCGAGTAAAGCACTTCGCGGAGACAGGAGCGGCTGTGGAGAGCACTTATATTTTTAGTGAAGGAGCAGCTGGTAAAATTCCCATAGAGGACTCCTGGGCATAAGAGGAATGGAACGGCACCCCACACTGGAGTACTGCATTCCTGTCACATGCTACACTCTGCTGCCAGACTCCTGCATGTTGCTTTCAGCCACAGAGCAAACGGTACTGGGGCCACATGTATAAACAGTGCTGAGCAGAATAATGACCTCAGAAAGCCGCGTAAGCGAGTTTCCACGCAGAAATTCAGATGTATAATATAACACGTGCTGTAAGAATCTGCGTACCTCTGCACATGATGGACACCATACGTACGCAATGTTTGGAGTCCGTGTGATATGGTGACACCTTGACCGAAAGGCAGAGGTAGAAAATGCAAAACTTTTTTTAAGCAGATTCCTGACTTTCACCCTGAGCATTCTTTTACTCAGAGTTTTATACATGTTGCCTTCGGTTTGCTACAAAAATGAGTTTCCAAATAGTTTTGAGCCTCCATTTTGGATCCACCTGGTCAGGGAATGACTCAACCACACATAAAGCACACAATGAGGAAAAAGTGCAAGTATACAGATTGATGAGCCGACATAGAAGACACTGATTTAATGTGCAGCTGCACACACCAGCCTTAGAGCAGCAGGTCTCCTGGAGATAAGCTCCAATCAGAACTTTGGGAAACTCCACAGTGAGGTCAGACTCCGGAGCACGGAGACCCATCTTTATAAAGGGCCTGGATGGAAAGACTCTTCATTTATCACTGCGAGGATGGCAACCCCACACACCCGTATATTGTTCCCGCCCCTGTCCACCTCTCCATCTCTGTCGGCCTGTAACACGAGAAGCTGCGCTTCGCCAAGGTGCAGAAGGCCCTCGTGTCTTAGGCTCGCGAACAAAAAAAAGCTCTCCACCCCTGCGGACCAGCGAATCTTCTCCCTCTCTGCTTATCCTCATCTCCCCTTGATTGTGTGAGATTGGAAGCAGGCGAGGGGGGGGGTTAATTTGTCTGGATTCATCCCATCTTGAGCTGAACCCCCACCGGTTTCCCTACTGGTGGATAATGGGCCAAGTCTGACTGGGTTTGGTTCAGACACATCGTTCTTCATTAGCAGACAGTCGTATTCTTCTGTTAAAAGTTCAACCCCACCGCCCCCCCGAATCATAACTCACACATTCTTGCCGTTAGTTATGCACATTCTTCTTTGGATTTTAATTTCGATCACAGACAATGACCAGGGTGAAAGATACGAGCCGCTGCAGATTGTTTTCTCTTCTCTATCTGAAAATGCACAGGTGCCGAATTGGTGTCAACTGACAAAAACCCAGCATCTAATTTATATTTACAATTTTCTATCGTTGAAAGTGATATTTAGACGATTAAAAAAACTTGCCTTAAATATTTGGTATTTTGCCCAGATGACATTGACCATTTTTAGCAACAAAACGATTGAAATGCACAAATATTTAAAATCTTAATTTAACCGCATCGTTAAACATAATAAGCAACCCATGAAAAGAAAATAATTCTGCTAAATAACTGCAGAAAACGAAAAGTTTCTGCTTCTCATATTCAGATATATGTCATATTTCTTGTGCCACACTATACGGCGACACTCTCTAGGATTACATTGTGTACAATTTTGTGGATTGTGGCCAATTTCATTCCTCTCCACTTCCCGGTTAGAAACATGTGGCCGGGACAGGATTTTTTCCATGATTTTTTTCTCTATAAAACCCACTAAGCTTGCAAGAATGTCGCCATCCTGTAAATCGACAGCTGGGTGAAAAACAATTAGCACATGGCTGAATGTCAATGAAACGGATCAATAAATTAAATAAATAGAGCCGAGTGATTTCCAATCATGTGCGCAAGAATTTAAAAAAGAGTTTGGAGTACGGAGAAACTGGTGTTCAACAAAAGGTTTTGAGAGAGAGAGAGAGAGAGAGAGAGAGTAAGCGAGAAGGAGGGGGAGGGCGGTCCCCTGACAACTGAAAGCCGCATGTAAGTAATTTGAAAGGATCACTATGTTGGGTCATTCTGTGGGCCTGGCCCGGCCCAGTTTGGATTATCACAGAGCTGGAGGGAGAGAAGGAGCCGCCAGAGGTGAGTGACCTCCACAGAAGAGGGGGGAGGTTGGGGTGGGGTGGGGGGCATTGGGAGGGGGCAGTCTCCACAGTTACGCAAAGCCGCCGTGTGACACTAATCCGCCCTGTCATTCTCTCTCTGTGCACTAACCACACTGACATCCGCCTGCCGCTCCGAGGGCTTACAGCGCCAGGGCCTCTCCTCACCGCTCCTCTCGTCCTTCCTGCCCTGATCAATAGCTCTCTTCTCATCTGCACTCGCCTTTCTTCTCTCCCTCCTTCCATCACTCTCTCCCTCCCTCTCTCTCTGAAAAGGACGGCTTCCCCTCCCTTCCCCTCTCCACTCATACACAACAGGCAGGCCTCCCTCCACATCCAGCAGTGTTGCTGCCACTGCTCCAAAGCCCCCTCTTCAAAAACTGAAGAGGGAGAAGGTATAAGAAAGGAGCAGGCCTCCCTGGCATTAGCATGCAATTGTAAAGTGTGCCTCTCTGCTGCTGTTCTCCCCTCTCCCCTTTCACTCCTGAACTCCTGTTTCTGCTACATCTGGAAATACAAACACCAATAATGTATTATATATACATATACTATAATGGAAATCAACGTTTCCCCCCCTGATTATCCCTGCCCACTGGCTGTATAATTTATAGTGCCAAATTTACATGAACATACACAAAGTTGCCAGAACCTATTTTTTTGCATCCAGGTTTTTATGGTACAGATGTGTTAATGGCAGTTAAATGAAAATTACAATTAGCAGCCTTTATCAAGAAGAGAGAATACATCTGAAATTAATTCATGGAATTTATGCACTGTAAATTAATGTTTTTAATATGAATTTAAAACAAAGAATCAAAAGAAAAGTATGCATAACATAAATTTAACTAATCCGTGGAGATTTTTTAAATATAACCAAAATGTAAGAACAGCTTGGAAATGCCAACAGAAAGTCAAATCTGGTAAATCCTTTCTCAATATTTTTATAGCAGTGAATAATATTTCAGTGAAACATTTTTATAAAAATAATTTATTAATAAATTAACACGTTATTACATATAATTTAAATAATACAAATAAAAACAGTAAGTGTATGCTACAAAGTGTATGCACTTTGCACTACTCAGTACCCTATTCATTAATATAAATAGATAGGCTACAAATGCTTGCCTTTAAATCGGTTAAAATAATTTTCAAAAAAAAGGAAGCAAACAGCATTCACTTCGACAACAGGAGAGGGACAGATGGGCTGCGAGCAGGTTTGGTGTTTTCTGAATTTTAATGTGGAAAAACCACGAAGCGTCCGTTTCAGTGTTTGTTAGCTGACTACTGAAGTTCCAGTTTCAATCAGCAACGAGTCTACTTTTGTGGACCGTGCGACGAGCAAGTAGCTCGTCAACTTGGAAAACTGCCACAGCGAGAAAAAAAGGGGGGGAAAAAAACTTTCTTTCGGAGACAAAGCTGCTATTCCCCTCAGCTGCGGTCATTTTACAGCGAGGACGAACAGCCACAGCGTGTGCCCTGCACACACGCGAACGGTAATAAAATAGTAGTAGTCTAATGAAATAATATTAATAATTAATAACCGTAGGCCGCGCATGTATTGGTAGTTAAAATACTTTGAGTGTATCGCAATTAACCGTGAGAGATAAGGGCGTCCCACTACAAAACATAGGCTACTTGATATTAGAGCATATACGACTGCAAAACTATGCCGAGCAACTCTGACCCAAATTACAGTGGCGCGAAAAGCAACGGATAAGCCTATAGTTTGCACAATATAAATGTTGTAGTCTACTTAAATGGGCTAGTATTACGACATAAACATCGGACAGGGTCAACTCTTCTCATAATACGAGTAGCCTAATAGGCTACAGCTAATAGTAATAATAACAACAAGAGGCTAAATAATTAAATTAAACTACAAAACTACACTAATAAAGGAGCCTACATTTCAGACTCAGTTTACACGCCGTTGCCCTGCCAAAATGGCTCTCGCGTTGTCAAAGCGCCGAGACCCTCTTTATGAACTCCGCTGCCGAGAGGCCCTGCTAAGGAAAAGGGTCGGGATTCCACATTTTCTCGTGCGACCCCGAGGCACTACTTTTTTTTTGATCTAAGAGACAAAAACACTGAGGATTACCAGTTCTATATCTTTATTTTTTGATTGGATAACTATTAGTTATCAGTTGTTTCGTTGTCAACTAGTTGTTTTACGCTTCCATTGTAGGCTATTGTCCGTTTTTATTGTATTTTTCATTCATTTATAAATAAAAAGGTTCGTCAGAGTCTGTCGCTTACAGACCTACCTTTCATAATAGGTCTATAGGCTTAATTTATACTAGACTTACCTATAACCGTTTAGACGAATGGTTTGTGAAATTAAGTTTAAAATATTTTTTATCCAATCTTTAACGTATAGCCATTCTAAATGTAAATTACCCAAATAGTCAAAACGAAAACGCCGTCGTAAAAACGGGACATCCAATTACCCCAAAAAGTTGCCTATAGGCTACATTTGCAGTGTCTGCTAAATAAGTTAAAGATTTTAAAGAAAGCAAGTTCCAGCGGTCAGGTTTAGAAAAGGTTAATCTGAAACATTTGTGCACAATATTTCTCATTAGAAAAAATAATCAGGTAGGCCTAGGTTATATTTACATTAACATGGGTGTCAACAATTCGCAACAAAAGCCAGTTCTACGGTCAGTTTTCCGAGTGAGGTAGTTTTCTTCCCCAATATAGTTTAAAATACTTCACTGTCCTGCTGTCCTAGTCAGATAATAATATAGCAATGTCTTACTGCATATATGAACGTAGGTCAACTTACATTATTTGTAGATTTGGACTATTTATCCTTTTGTTAAACAATGCACATTTTATAGCATTTAAGCCAGAGTTCATGGTCACATGGCTCTGTATTTTTCTATTTAAATGGCCTGTAAAATAGCTCTCCACCTATTAAAGGTCAATGCAAATATGCCATACATGTTAATAATTTTATATATTTTATAATACCTTCTTAAAAAATAAGTGTTAAGCTTTGTTAAGGGCTTTTTTCGATTTTGGACCAAACGATGTTTTTCAAAAAAATATTGAATGGAGTTTAAAAGCTTTTTCAAAGATGGCCCTATATGCTGGAGATTTATCAGACCTATACTCGATTTAAACGTGACAGGATATAGAATTGAAACATTTATCACACATAATCGGGTAAAAATAGATACACCGTTGGTTCATTATTTGACCAGTCCTCATAATAATTAATAAAATGCCCAGGAATGGGAAAAATCATTTAATCTTAATTTAGCCCAATCTCCAATTATGTCAAAAATAGGATGTAAATTATACATAATTCTTGATACAGAAAGAGCTATTAATTTTGTAATGGGACATGGAGGTATGCGGTGATAATCTCACCTGCAGGATACTGTGTGAATTATGTACGTGGAGCTTTGCACTGGTGGTGGGAACCCTAGCGCCGGTCAGGGAGGGCTACTTCAGTGCCGCGCACGTGGTAAACGTGCATGTCGTCAACAAGGCGGCCTGTTACCCTCAGGATCCCTGCACCAGTCAGGAGCCCCCATTAATTATTCACAAAGGGCTTCCAATAAGGCAGGCCGGGCCCTTTCCGTGTGGCCTGAGTCTAAGGGACCGCTTGTCCTCGGATATTCATCACGGGTGACCTGATCGTGCGCACTGCGTGGCCTCGGAGGATGGGTCGCGGCGAAATGATGGGCTCGGACACACAAATGCTGATTCAGAGTAAATCATTAACAGGGGTGTGGGGAGGGGAATATGAGAGATATATACAATCCAGTCAGTCCAGGATAAATAAAAAATGACAAAGGGATGCTAGCAGCGGCTGGCCTCGGTGAGGACAGACAAAGAGAGGGAGGGGGAGAGCTTTTCAGGAAAGGGGGGTACCAACCATAGCATTGACCTGAGAACAGAAAGAGAACAAAAATGACTCAGGGTGGTGTACAGTCATATTTGCTTGTGTCTCACTTTACCATAAACTTCACATAAAGCTGGACATTCCGGAGAATTTGAGGGAGGAAAGATAATAATTTATATTTGGGATATCAAAAGCCATACTGTGCTTTACCACTTTCATATGAAGACTTAATATACAATTTGTGTTAAGATATATCATTTAATGAAAGACATTTAAGCGTATTGTGATCTTATTTATACAGTACTCACATATTCTCGACACCACATTCCATCAGCAATGGAATATGCATGTTTAAGAACACCACATTCTTAAATGATGATCTTACATAATTACAAAAATGAAGACAGGTATGATTCATGTTTTTAATTGTTATTCAAAGCAGGAAGGACAGTTGCTTGAGGACGGAGGGCTTAAATGTGTTGTCTGTCACCAAATAAAGTAACCATATCCAGGTTATTAATACGGCTTACCTCGGTTGTGTTTGCACAGCGATAAATATTTATTTTAATTAAATATTTCTACAAAAGATTCTTCTTTGAAAAAAAGGATATCATGTTCTAAGGCACTTAAATCTGCAATTCACACAGCCTCCCATACTTCCAGAGAAAAAAGGTCGGAGGTTATTGTAAAGGAAATAAAAACACAAGCAAAACAGGGGTATGTTTTCCATCAAAAAGTAACTCACGTTTCTTATTTTCCCATTTGCAAAATATTTACCTCACAACTCCATTTATCCACCTATCAAATTAATTTAGCCTATACTTCAAAGCTATCCTTTCATACGAATTTAAATGGGGAGACAGCGCACTCCTAAATTTCACTTGTGTAAAGTAGGAATTATTTAAGCAGCCAGACTAAAATGACAAACCAATAAATACATCACAGATGTTGATCTGAAAACTACTCACAGGTATTTTGGCCACAAAATGCCAGCAACACACTGATAGGCAGTAAAGTAAAAATAGCTACTGAACAATAATTTACTGACATTTGGAACTTAAATAGTGTATGCAGTAATCTTCACATTCTCATACTGCATGGCAGTTTATTTATAAATAAATATATATATATATGTGTGTGTGTGTGTGTGTGTGTGTGTGTCTGTCTGTATGCAATATTTGTATATGTATTATACAAAATAATTTATTATTTGTATTAATTAGCACCACTGCAAATAACTTTTGCATTTCCATATAAATGCAGTTTGACTGCAAACTATATTGCAGAGCATTACTGGAATACCAGATGTGAACATGACCCTATTAACAAAGGATTTTAATATAACTTTGTATTGATGTCAAGTTTCATGTTGACGTAACTTTGTTAAAATACTTCAAACCTAATGTCAAAATTACAATTTCACCTTTTGTGTCCCCTTTAATACCACAATCTAGTCCTGCAAAACTGAACCCTCTTCATTGGATAGATATTTCAAAAAAGGTATTAATATCCATGCCAAACAATAATACAAAACACTCAATAATGTACTTCTATAATATACACAGTAATAATATGTTCCAGTTACATAACAGAACACACACCATCAAAAGAGTTGAAAGGGCATTGTATATCAATGTGAAAATGGAAAGGAATTGGTGAAATGGCCAAAACAGAAGGATAACAAGCGGCGATATCAATATAGCCAACATGAGAGGGAACACAGAACACAAGAGAGGGATCCCAGAATGCCGTGCAGGCGCCAGGTGTGCCTTTTTTGCCACCGTAATCTGTGCACCCTTGAGGCTTTGCTCATATTCCCGTCTGAGCTGACAGCAAAGCTCCCTTCAAGGGGAAAGACGAGGGAGAACACGAAAAAAAAAAACACTGCGTCCAAAATTTATGAGACCAGCTCAAATCGCGTGCGCCCCGACCTGAAGTGGCCGGCGCTTCCAACCCCAAAACTTTGGGGGACGCGGCGCGCTTGCGTCCCACACCGCTAGCCTCGGGGAGAAGAAAGAGTGAAAAATCAATAGCCGTGCTTTCCCTTCAGTTATGGCTAGGGACATCTTGTGAACAATGCAGGCAACTTCCTTCAAGCGAGCTGCATACAATTTTGCTTTTTTAAAAGAAAGAAAAAAAGCAGACGGGCAAAGCATTCTCCCTTTTTCGTCTCTACATCACTCTCTCTCTCGCTCTCACTCTGTCTCTCTCACAAGTGGCTGGGGCTATTAGGGAGAAGAAGACCAAAAGAAGAAGAGAGCGAGGGGGGGGGGCGGGGTGAGTGTGCGCAGAGGAGAAAAACCTTGAGAGACGAGCCATTTGGAGTCGAAAGCTGTGGCGCGCGGGGTGGGAGGGAGAGACCGTCCTTCTCCTGTTTCACTCATGTACAGATGTGGGGAGAGCCCACGGTGCAGAGCAGGTGGTGGAGAGAGGAGATGACCGCGGAGGTACCGCGTAATACAGGTTCACAGGTACGCTCTCTCCCTCCTCTTCTCTATCATTTTACAACAGTGACTCTCTCACCCCCCAGTGACTCTCACTAGCCCCCAAGCAGAAGTCCAGATGGAACGGGAGACAGAGCTAGAGAAGATAACAGAGAGAGAGAGAGAGCAGTGAGGGAGAAGAGGCCAGATCCTCCCAGGGCAGGAGCGAGGGCTGGTTGAACACGGGCGCCGACACAACACCCACAATTAGCGGCAGCCGCTCCGTATTGTTCGCCCCGGCGCTGACAGACAGCAGGCATAATGGCCACCGTCGGGGCAGGGAGAGGGAGAGGGAGAAATCCGCTTTTCAGGGGCTAAAAAAACAATGAGAGAGAGCAGCAAATGGGTTTTTCAGCGCGTGAAAGGCTGACCCGCGATACGATTGCATAACTCGCCATAGAGAAGGTCCTTGCAGGGAATAACGCTGCATAATTAAAAGACTCATCAAGAACAGGATTCCCCAAAGGAGCCAAAGTTTGTGTCCGGACAGAGCTGAACCCTGGTTAGAGTACCGTGTCTCGTGTGATGTCGTTAGGTGCGCATCTGCATGGCGGATATACTTAGAGGGTACCACGGTCTAAGCAATGCTAAAGTCTGCAGTCTTTCATCTCATCTTAAGGATTTATTTCATCCAAAAAGCATTGAAACAGACCATACCATATAGTTAGACTGAAAGCACATCTTCAAGTACCTCTCCAACTTCCTTCCAATTTCATACTTACTATTCTTCAAAGGAAAAAAAGAAAGAATCTGTTGCCACTTTGGAGCAACGGCCCTTCTAGAACACTCGAGTCATTTACTCAAGGCTATGTCTCTTCAGTGCTCGTCAGCCGGATTACTTATTACAATGTACTGTGGACTAGATGTGAAGATGGTTTTAAGATGGAGGCTTTGAAAGAGAGAATGGCCACAGTTGATGAGGAATCTTGGGGCCTGTGATTGTAGCAGCAGGTGTGATGTTCCTCTGTACCAGGAGGTTTATGAAGGGTGGGGGGGGTTATGTGTGTCTCAGCGGGGGTCTGTGTGTGGGACAGGGGTGACGAGGAAAGAAGGGGGCAAGGTTTTACGTGTCCCCCTGGTGACAGCTGGGCTGGAACAATGCACTTTCTATTACTGCGTCCGTCTCTCGCTCTCTCCCGCTCTCTCGCTCCGGAGCAGAGATGCAAAGGCCAATAGACCCGGGGGCTGCGTATGCTCTCCCAGACCCGCACAGAGAGACCGCAGCGCAAACAGCGCGCACTAGACCCTTCTTTCAATACATCAGCCTCAAATGTCATTCAGGCCCGCTATTCACGGCGCACAATCCAAACAATGCTGCGAGCAAATGTGTTTTTGTGCAACGTCGTGCAGCAATGCGGCCTCGCGAATCATCCGAGGCCACATACCACAGCGACTGTTTTCTCGGATTCTCGCACGCTGTTGTGCAAGTGCGCGTTAATGTAACTACTGATAAAGGTGCTGACAGGATGCAACTGGCTTGTACATGGGGGGGGGGATACTATGACCACTGCAGGATTTTTAAATGCTGGTAACAACATTATCACTGTCGTTGCTGTTGTTGTGTAAAACCTATAAAGATGTACATGCCACAAAACTTGCACTGGCTTTTCAAAAGTATGTACATATACGCATGAATGGTCATTCTAAACAGTTTTACAATCGTGACTCCTAACTTGGTTGTGTAGTCCAATTTGAATGGTAACTACTTTTCATTTTCATTTCAGCAGCAATTTGACTAATGGAAGAAATCTTACATCTCCGCAAAATTAGCAAGGTTCTTTACACCAATCTATGTCTATTTGGTATTTTCATTTATTTTTAATTCATTTCAATTTATTTTACATTGAGCATATTAACAATAACATGGATACAGACCTATAATGGCTATTGTTCTTATTTAAAATGAAAATGAAACAAGGAAGATTGGGAAAGCTGTGCAACTAGATTGCGGATAAAAACATCATCTGTGTAAATTTCTATGGATAAGAGTGTCTGCTAAATACCAAAATGCAACATGTGAGTGGAAGGCCTATTCAAATCATTCTGAAGCTTCCAAAGGAACAACTGAAGATGCAAACAGAAAAGAAAAGAATATAACTTTTTGATTAACATCCTCAGTGTTCAACAATGAGTCCAATTGCAATGCTGTTGAAACAACCTTGAAGAAAAAATGTAAGATATTTTTGGTTATTGCCGTTTACCATCATATAGTTTCTTTTGAGTTTCTTTTTTGCCGTGCTTCCACATCCACAAACAGCTCTGCTTGTCTGCAACAGAAGGCAAGAACTTTCCCCCAAAAATATCCAAATGTAATACCTATCAGGAGCTTGGCATATAGACAATCAAACTGTAACCCACATGCAGAGCAGTGCATTCTTAGTGGCTTTGCTTTCAGTATATCACCTATTTTTATCGACATAATGTAAAATACATGAATATGTCAAATAAAATGGCAAATGTAAAAATGCAACAATAAATGACAATTGCCCTATACAGAATACATTATTCATCAGATAATTCATTGCATTGTTAACAATGTTCAACCTACTTTTAATTATAGTACAAAAATGTAAAAAAATTAATAATTGTACACACATTTTGTACAACGCTATGGTAACTTGCTGGCTTTTTTCAACTGGTTATTTTGACAAATGCCAGTCTAGTACTAGAAAGCCAGTCTAGTGTGTGTACATAATCAAAAACCTGAGATAAGCAAATATTACCAATATATGTTTTAATATTCACTTAATAATAATGTTATATGCATATAAAAGCATTAAATGTCTTATAGTTTGAATGTTATATGAACAATAAACAAAAAGTAATTCAATGAGTAATTCAAAAAATGCATAAAAACATTGTCTCTCATTATCAACTTGAAGAATTACTTTTAGATTCAAGAGCACATAAACAAATTCTCTTTGAGTTTAATGTGAAATGAGGTCCAACTTCTGAACTACTGCAGGTCCTACCAAAAATGTCATATTTCCTGTTGTGGTTCCAATTCTTTACTTTATATAACAAAGAATTTATACAATATAACAGGAACCATGTCTTGTTAAAAAATTGTATATGTTGCTATGCAATTTATTTTATTTTTACCAGAATCACTCCACAGTCCAGAAACCACAAAGAGGGATTATTCTGGAAAGAAAAATGCTCCAATTAAAGTGGCATTGCAGGTTACTCTCCGTTGCATTTAGAATGCTTATGCAATGATCACACCCTCCACTAAAGCACCACATGAGTTAACCTGGGCCAGCTCAACAGATTCCAAACAGCTGACAGACCACTGAGCCCACTTCCAGTTCAGTGATTCACACATAACTGCTCTCCTACAAGCAAGCATAGAGGTTGCCAGACACTACCAATACTGTCCAGCCGAGTTGAACTCCTCCTCTCCTGGTCACACCCACCAGGCATTACAGTGACCTTACTGGTCGCAAACTCGGGCCAGATTGCACAAAAACACAGTAAATATTCATCATTGGCAGCACTGCATTAAGGGCTTGATTTACTAAGACCTTCAGTGTGTGCAAAACATTTTTGTACATGCAAAACCAATAACATGACAAATGATTGGTCGTGGTATTTGTTTTGCACCAATCATTGGTTGTGTTATTAGTTTTGCGTGCGCAAAAACCTAAAGGTCTTAGTAAATCAGGCCCAAAGTGTTAAATGATCCTCTACATGCAAATAATATAAGCATCCAGTCTATTCAACACTCCAGGAATACTTTGAGACACCACGAGATACAGTACACAAAGCAATGAATCAGTGTTAGTCTGTAGGCTCACGTCTGCGACACCTTAAAAGAATCATTCTCACGCTGTCACAAATCATGTGTATCAAAAGAAAACGGCAAAGCCTGGAAATGAAAGCGTTCAATGCATCAACATCATTTATAGAGCAGAAGAAACAAGAATAGATGGACTCCCACGTCCTTATCAGGCTTTTCCCCTGCTGGTAATATGGCCTGACAGCACTGTCTGACACGGACAGGCCAGATAGGGAACTCCATTTTAGCTGAGTCCATTGGTTTCTTCTCTGCAATGTACAAGTCGATGAGTAACTGAGTCAAGTCATGCAAAATAAGTAAATATCTTAATTCAGAGGACTCCCTAATGACAGAGCAATCAAAGGATAATGATTCAGTGAACTGTGTTGGCCAGAGCAGCCATCCGTACTTAAGTGGCTCAGTTTTCTGATCAAGGGAGATCCGATGAGACAGTTCCCTCCCTTCACGGGCTCCACGCAATGGCGATACACAGACTGTTTAGATAAATATAAACACATATAAAATTCCATTTTGAATTCAACCAAAATAATTATATTTTTTCCCTCGTGTACAGAGACAGGCAGAAGGGTAGACTAATACAATCACTCGGGGACTGGAGGAGGGCTTGTTGCTATAGCTGTGAAGATGGGGACATGTCTTGCCCATAGCCATACCAGCAGCCTGCCACGCTCTCATTATCATCAACTGGCGGTCCAAGCTGCATTGATTTCAATTTTTAAATTATAGCTAATGGCATATCTAAAAACGGCTCAGCGTCCTTCTCCTGTGTCATGGCCCAGGCACAGTGGTAGGCCATCATTTCGTGGCATTGCTTGCAAGGAATTCATTTTCCTAACTTGTAGCACAGCTTGGGGTCCACGAGAGAGCCACCCTCAAGCTCAATTTCCCATGACTCCCTCTGCTGAATGAGAAAAATTTTTTTTTCCTCTAGCCCTTCTTAGCTATAAGAGCAAGGCTACGCAGACTGACCAACATTGCCGTATAGTAGCCATGCCCTACTGGCTTCTAGGTTTGACTAGGACCATTTATCTCTTCTTGAATTTAAACATTTTAACCCCTCGGATGAAGGCCTTGGACCAAAACGTAAGCAGAAATTTGAATAAGAGACAATGTTCTGGAACATTGCTTTATACTATTATACTATAGCCTATTTTCACTCTAGCACCAGTGCTACAAATACCAGGCTTGCGAAAAAATAACTTTCTACTAGAACCTTTTAATCCCAAAACTGCTCTTGGTCCAGGTAAATATCCTCACCTCTTCCCCTGTTAGTTCATATACTATTGTGCATTTCCTGAAACTATTACATTTTGAGCAAGCTTATCAAACCAGAGGCAGATACACACCATCAGGCATTTACCTGTAGCAGATTATTATACTCCACCAACCAATCTGAATGCGTAATTTTTTTATTATTAGTTTATTAGTCGGATACAGTCAGGTCAATAAGTATTTGGACAGTGACACAATTTTTGTTGTTTTGGCTCTGTACTCCAGCACATTGGATTTGAAATGGAGCAGTGACTATGAGGTTAAAGTGCAGACTTTCAGATTGAATTTTGTGTTTTTTTTCTGTTTGCTATGAAAGTCAATACCCTATTGCTCGCACTGTTATCACTAGGGTATGGACTTATTCTATACATCATAGCAAACAGAAAAAAACCCTAGCACCTCTGGACTACTGCAACTCCCAACTGGTAGGCCTACTTGCTAGTTTCACCAGGCTTCTTCAGCTCATTGAGAACATAGTTTCACAACTGGTGTTCAACTGATATCAGCCCACCTCATTTCTTTTCACTGAGCACAGATTGGAACATGGACAGAATTGAAGATAACAGGATACAAGCTCCAGTTTACCTACCATCCATCATCAGACAAGAAACACTTGAAAGAGCTCTGTACTTGGTGTTCTCTACCTTAAATTGAGGCCATACATCCCATACATCCCAAATGTGCCTCGTCTGCCCATGACACCCCCTTCTACAGTGGTGGAATAAGCTACCTGCAATCATCAGAACCAGAAATTTAACAAAGGGGGTTTGGGTTGAACCCCCAGAAATGCTAAAAATATGCATAAAATACTGTAGCCTATGTGGAAGTTGATCGCAAAGAACTCACCCCCCCCAACCAAAATACAAAGATATGCAGAATCTGATTACCAGAAAACAGGAAAAAGTAATCCTTCACCTGCCATTTTTAAGGTTTCCATGGGTACAGTGTTTGGTGTGTGGCGATGCATATATCTCATCAACAGAGATGTTCCTGTCATACAGCTTTAGCCTTGGCTAATGACTTGTTAGCAAGGTAGGCAGCCATCTAACTAGACCAGACAAATAAAGATCCTATGCAGTCATAGAATGAACTCACAATTCTGCATCAGTAAAAAAAAAAACATGCTATCGCTGGTCTTAATAAAGAGTCACTGAAAGATGTTACTCGCTGTCTAGCTGGCAACTGTTGAAATTTGCTATGAGCCAAGCACCAGTGTAGTCTGTCTTAATGAGAATGTTCATTTTCTGTTTTGTTTTTTTAACTTTAGTTGCAGCGTTTTCAACTGGCACCAATCTTATGTGTGGTGAAGAATACTAGTTTTTTTTGGGATATTTCTAATGCCCTGCCGGCTGCTATCCGGTATTTGTCAAACAAGAAACGATACCATTGGTAACTCCAAAGCAGCTTGTACAGTGACGTTATGCCTCAAGAGATATGTACTAATGTATACTACCAAATTATTCTTCCAAGAATAAGGCTTAATATAATTTTTGGTTGGAACTAGTATGTTCTATGATGCATGCAACCTGTGACCACAGCTCTCAAAGAAATATAAAAACTGCGTTTTAGAATCTGTTCACATGTAGCCTACTGCCTCTGGAAGCACACCATCACGAGCTACATGGAGAAAGCAGGACCCAAAGTGGCGCCCTACTACTGTCAGCTCGATGGGGAGCCAATCAGTCCAATGGAGATGAGAATGATGAACAATGAATTAGAGTGATTGTGAATTTGAGTTTGAGAAGCAAACTAACATTGGCTATCTGCAGTTTCTGACGGGCTACACTGGTGTTTAAATGGTGTCCTCTCTGTCACTGCCATTCAATTAGATTCTTTTTGAGGGAGAGAGAGGAGGAAAAGAAAAGGTGGTCCGCTCACCATCAAGATACACTCGCGGTTATCAACAACTATAATAAGATTTATAATATTACCATGCCCTTTGGTCCTACGACAAGCCACCCACGAAATACTAGTTATGTATTTTGAAAGATGAACTGAAAAAGGGAGTTGAACTAGGCTGAAGCTGTGCACAATGAATGCGTGATTGATGGACACAGCAAAGCCGGAAGGATGCTTTGTGAACAGCAACAGAGCACTATCCCGGCAACATAAATTCACAAATAGGTAGCTAGGCTACTTACAGCTTAAATTAGTTAGTGGCAGTTAAATTCACAAATAGGTAGGCTACTTACAACTTAAATTAGTGTTAGTGGCAGTTAAATTCACAAATAGGTAGGCTACTTACAGCTTAAATTAGTTGGTGGCAGTTAAATTCACAAATAGGTAGGCTACTTACAGCTTAAATTAGTTGGTGGCAGTTAAATTCACAAATAGGTAGGCTACGTACAGCTTAAATTAGTTGGTGGCAGTTAAATTCACAAATAGGTAGGCTACGTACAGCTTAAATTAGTTAGTGGCAGTTACCTCTCAGATTTTTGTCCCACCTGCCAGACTTCAGCTCATCAGTACTCATCTGATGTTTTTCTTCTTTTTCATTCTCAGCAGTTTATCCTTGTGGAAAAAAATAGGTTGCTCGTCTGTGAGACAGGGAGGTAGGGCTACGCATTCATAAGAATCCCCTTCCATCGAAAAATACTCATTTTTGCATCGTTTTCATAATTCAGAGTGTGTGCGTAGACCAAACACGTCAGGAGAAAGGTGTATGCAAATTGAACCCATCAACGGCGTCTGATGAAGCGAAACTGCGCATTGCAAACAGTGCGAGCCGTCACCATGGCGCCGACTTTGACTTCACAAGCGGGGAGGGAGGGAAAGAGAGGGCTTGCGTGTGTTCGGGGCCTGCGCATCTCCATGACGATCAAGACGTCCCGTGAACCTGCCACTCAGTGCAGCGACTTAGTTGCAGGATACACATGATTGGGAATTAAATTGGGAAGTGTCAGAAGTTCCATTGCGGACCAGGAGTGCTTGCTCACGCTGGCATTTTGAGTGTTTGTTAAACAAGGGAAACGAGAATATATCCCGTCGCAAATTGGATATTCTAGGTTTCATGGCATTTTAGAAGTACATTCAATGAGAGTTATAACATTACATTTAAAAAACATTTAAATCATTACTATACAGTGCCTTCAGAAAGTATTCACAACCCTTGAACTTTTTCACATTTTGCCCTATTGCACCTTAGAATTTCAATAAGATATGACATTTAATGAAATTACAAATATTTTTTGCTCCTTCACCAACACAATACATTCAACACATTTATGATGAAAAAAAAACATATCCAACAATTCACATTAACAAAAGTGTTCAGTAGCCTACTCATCCCTGCCAGATTAGCAATACTTCCCTTTGACACCTGTAATGTGCAGTGAACGGAGCCCTGAACTCCAGCACAAAGGGAAGTCCAGGCACATTCCTCTCTACTGAACTCTTTAGTAAAAAGCAAAGGATTTATGAGTGATGGACAGAGAACCAAGCCTGGGCCTAAACATCTGTCAGACTGCATGTTTTTTTGATAGGTGGTATGGAAATGCTCTACAAACAAATTTAGTCTATTTGTGCGTAACGCAACACACACATTTATTTTATTATTTTTTATATTTAGATATTTAACATAATCCTTTTAATGTTTTTAATAAAGCTGGCATATTTTTTCTCCTAATGTTACACTGCCATACTAGCAAATAGTGCTTATGTGCAACACAACCATACAGGCTGTGTTCAAATGGGGGGGGGGGAAACAATGGATTACTCAAGTGTATGTTAAGAAATTGAAGGATTATTTGTGTAGAGAAAAAATTGACTTGTCACATCCCTAGGTTGGATTGAGGCTGGATAATCCATACCTGATCCCCTAAACAGGCAGGAAAACTGGGCTCAGATGTGTTGATTCAAGAGACTAATTTAAGAACAAGATGCACGTTTGCCTGAAAAAAGTTTGATTGCTTAATTGCTTTTCTGAAAATAAAAAAAAACAATGGACAGTTCATCAAAAGGATGTGCTCCCTGGATGACCGCAAACATCCTGTTTGCACGGGTGAAACCCCGGTCAGGAGCACAGCCTCTGTGTTCTGAGGAGTGGCAATTACGATCAGAATGTGCAGTTTGTTTCTGAGGCACCACTAGAACATGCAGCTTTGATGGAAAATAGACCCCCAGCCCCCTCCCCCTCCCCCTTTCAATTCCAGTTCAGAGCAGGCTCCCATTTTAGGCCTCAGGATCTTGTGCATTGGGAATTGTGTGTGGTACTTACTGGCACACAGAGTGGCAGTCCATGTGAATAACTCTCTCTATGGCCCCTGGGCCCTGGATCAATGGTGCATTGATTTTCCTATCAATGGACATTATCATGGATCAGGCGGCCGCCCGTTTGCTCCCGCTCTCCTGCTTCCCATTGGCTCGGGACTGCATGCGCTGTCCGTCGCTGGGTGCAAACCCTCTAACAGAGACACAGATGCAGAGGTGGACAAAAAGACATGAATGGCAGAAGAGATGGACGAACAGAGAAAAATGTTAGGACACAGGCAGAGAGAAAAAGAGACACATGGACAGTAAGAGACGAAAAAGAGGGGGGGGGGGCAAGTAATCACACATACCCCCCCAAGTAATCGCACATACATAGGATGTTGAATCTCCCAGTGAACAAAATGCTGGGACAAGACAATTCTGCTCTATGGGGAGTCCAGTGGCAAGTGCCAGAGCCAGATAACTCCCTTTCACTTAATCTGGTACAGTGGCAAACAGAGACTTCCTGTCAAAGGATGGCCATGAGGCCTACAGTCTGTCACGTAGCCCTGAGGCCTGTAACCAGTGAAGAAACAATACCAGTTGTCTCTTGCTCTTGCACTATGTGCCCTATTCTGAGCCTATCGCTTGACAAATATTAGGATAAGTCTAAGCTCGCGCTTGTTTTCCTCACAAAAATGTCTATTTTTGATATGGAACACGGAGTAGACTGCGACGCGATAGCCACTCAGGGCCTGCCCGCTCCCTGCTCTTGCCCGTCTCTATATCGCATCCCTGCGCAGCCCTGACTTGTGATATGAAGTTATTTGTGCTGTCGTCGCCTTGCGGATCGAGCTTTGCACAGACAGCCGAGAGACTGACACCTGAGGCGGGGGGTGAGGGCACACACTGGGGGAACCCGGTGGCGAACACAAATTAGGCGGGCCTGGGCGCGTGGAGGGGGGGGCGCGCCGTGCCATTTTCCGCAGGCTCTTCCACGGGAGCGTCTCCCGACGCTCGTCCCCAGCACTCATTGTCTGCACAGACGCCGGCTGCCTCTCCTCTCACCCCGTAATGGGACACCGACACATTTGGAGTGAACTCTCCTTATCCACCCCTCACTGAATCAGAGGCTTAATGGGAACGAGCACTACTCAGTTGGCTAATTTACAGAAGCTTAAGGAAGGCTAGATTCATACAGAGTAACATTCTGTCTAACAATTAAATACTATCCCAGCTGGCGTTGTGTCTTTCTATATGACCAAAAGCCATACTCTATGCATAGACTTATAGATTCAATATTAATTGCGCCTATGCATCACAACAGTCAAAAGCCCATTAGAATCTATCTGCAGGGCCCGAGGCCTGCATGCAAACAGGGGTCGAGCTACTCTGGACAATTACTTAATAACATACCAAACCATAACCATTTTTTTCCAGGTGGAAGGCTCCATTGCCATTTGGCTAGTTACCCATTCAGTAAAGGTGTCTGAGCAGAGAGGCTGCTTAATGAAGGCACCTTCCAGATACACACCAAAGCCAGTTCCTAACAAGTAGTGAGCAGTCTGGTGTTTACCACATCTGCCTGTAAAACATACAGGGGAGATTTGAAAGACAGCCTCTTGTTCATTAGGGAGAACTGAACTGACCTCTGTCTTCTCTCCTCAACTCTGAGGACTTCACATCTTTAAAGGACGGTAAAAAAGAAAACATACTCTAACATAACATACAATGTCATGAAAATGTCGTGCCTACCTGTACTGAAGATACATACAAATAAAACCCTAAAGATTAAGTATGATGGCACGCCTGGATGTGTAATGTCTAAAATGATAGCCCATTACAAGCATTTCTCCTTTGATTGGTGATTCCTATCAGACTGCAGTGAAGTAATTATATAAATAGTTTGCACAAAGTGAACAGGAACAAGCATTAACTGCTTAACCAAATAAAGAAATAAATAAAAATAAATACATTAAACATTTTTAATCAAAAAGCATTTCCATACCAATACCATATTTAACTATTAAAAGTAATTGATGGTGACATGCTTTTTTATGAAGGCAAAATAAAATTAATGAAATGGTTAATCCTACTTTCTCCCTCTGATGAATGACTCAGTTAATGAAGTCAAGAATAATTAACCTGAATTATTCAATAATTATAAAACTGCTTCAGACGAACCCCTGCTCCCAAGCAACTCTTGACTCTTCATGTTCATCATACACTAAGATTTTTAATTAGAATTGAAGCTAAAAATGAATACCTACACAATTCAGAACCTATACAGAACCATTTTTATTTTAATTTCTAAAGACATTTTATCCTTTTAATTACCATCACTGGAAACAATGAACACCACATTGTACACTATTCTCAATGATCAATATGGAAAATTTCCAGGACCAAAATCAATTGACAATTTGCCAAGTGCTGATATAAAAGCCTGAACCAGGACCGTAGATTTATAAAACACATAATCTTTAATTATCCAGAATTTTACACCTATGGCGTCGTAACATTTTCTTTGCCAACAAGAATGCATAATTGGTCTGTGGAAAGAGAATAACCTTGTTATATACGCTTTTTCATCTACAGCATTCCTCACATTTCTTATTATTGAGTTGAAAAACTGTATGGAAATTCCACTAATATAAGAATGAGGTATGTTCATAACACATTAGATGTGTTTATAAGGAATGCGTATAATGAGTATTGTTTTTTTTTTCTAAACGGTTCTGCCATTGTCCTTTCTCTCTCCATGTGCTCACGTTTCTAAATAAAACTCAGAGCCAAAGTACAAAAGAAGGAAGGGAAGGGTACGTGTTTTCAACAGCGTTCTCTTATTTTTTCCAGCAGGGGTGCGGGATCAGGGACAGCTTGCGATAGGCCTTCCTGATATCAGCAGATGAGGTGTCCTTAACAGGCAGCGAGAGACAAAGCGTCCTTCGCTTTGTTTGGCCTGTAAGAGAGGCTGCAGTCATGGGGAAGGGGCAAGGCTTTGTGGGGGTCAACAGGTGATGTGCATTTTGACTTGGACACTCCTACTTTTCAAACCTAGTTATCCATGCATAGGCTGCACTCATTGCGTGGCTTTTGAAATAAAGTGTATTACAATGTAAGGGACAAAAGAGTGAGTGATACTGTAGAAATTCATGGTCACTGTAAATACATGGTTTAATTATGCTTTACAAGTTTTTTTTTTCTTTCCATGATTATGTAATTCAGCTAGTGGAGTATAGTCGCACAAACACATTAGGCTGACAGAAATAACACCAGGTAGTCAACTGCGGGAACTCCAGCCATACAAAAAGCAAAACAAAATTTCATAGCATCAGAAGCTACACCTTAATTAAAACACAGAAAATCTCAAGTACGCGTACTGACTGTACACACTCTGCAAGTTGGCAACAATTTCTTTCACTTGAACATTTAGCCAGTATTGACACACCACACACACAGATTTTGAAATCTCGTCGTTGCAGTATGTACCACTACCTCAGGACACTGATTTTATTATAAGCACGAGCACCCGGCCTTTCTAGCTAGCTTTTCAAGAGGCTTTATGTTAGCAGAATATAACTCCAGGACCCACATAATAATGTATAATGACACACTGCCTAGGCATTCCGCTAATTTAATTCATCATGCTTCCAACGCTTGTCTCTTTGAACGCTTCAAGCTTCAACAATAATCATATCAAACTTATAATGGCTATTATTGTGGATAAAAACAAACTGTGTATTCACAGTAGACAGGGAACCACAGGGAGATGAGGACTTGTGACAATGAGGTGGCATACAATCGTTTTATACCGATCCTGAACAAAGAAATACCCCCTCTTTAAATACATAAACACATCCTTTTTTCAGCTAATATTATAGTATTCCTCTGGCAGGAGGAATTTTAAACCTCAGGCCGGCCATTCGGCATTCCCTGGGATGGTTGTTAATGCCTACATTCGCACTGCATTGTCAAGAGATTTCAGATGTCAGTGAGTGTGCAAGGTGAGAATAGCAACCCCCCCTCCTGCCCCTACTCCTCAGCAAAATGGGGCCTTGACATCTAATTGTGAGGATGGGATTGTTATCCACACAAAAAAAAAAAAACTGGTTTAAACCTTCCCACGGGGCACCTATCCCCCCTTATTCTTTCAAAAACACACATTTGGCTGGACGCATCACAATATGTACATAATTCTCCAGTAATCTGTGTAAAGCCAACGTTGTGACATTTTTCTGTGTTTGTGGTAGAACTTCTAACAGAAGTTGTAAAAAGCAACACTTTAACGCAGAACAAAGATGCTCACAATTTTAAGTGAGAACGCTAAAGAGTAAACAAGGTTGATCATTTCCACAGTCAGCCTAGGCACAATCTAACAATACATACGACATAACAATGCTCTCGTGTTTGTCTGCAAATTTACCCACTCCTACAAGCGTCCCTCTTGGTTACACTACTGGAAATTATTCAGATGTCTGGTTCTTCAAAAAATATTACATATTCTAGTCTATATTTTTAGGTAAGAAATTTTTATTCAAATCTTGAATGCCAAATATCACAAACAGAGGTGCCACAGTATAACTACTTTTTTTTCCCCTTTTTATATTAAGCCTTCCATAAACACTGGTTACGTTAGATTAAAAAATCAGTTACTATGGGCATGCTTTCAACAGATTCCCATCATACACAACCTTGTATTATTTATTTCTTATAACAGGTCAGAGAAGCTATGAAAGAAGAAGCCTTCTTCAGAATGAAGAGGTGTCCTTGAGAGGCCAGACCATATCTGTGTGATTACAGCAAACTGGAATTCAGAAAGATTGTTGCTTTTAATGTTTTTCTTTTCCCATGAACCAAGAGCTGTGGAGTTTAGGCTTTGTTTCTCAACACAAAAACAGGCCGAAACAGCACCGTGCTGTTAGACTGGGAGAAATATTCCAGCACTGAGCAGCACAATGTCCACACCAGGAGAAAAAGAGAAACTCCTCTTTCAGAGAGGACTGCTTCTTCCATCTTAAAACCTTAGTGGCCTCTTCAATGTTCCTCCTACCAGGAAGACAGAAGGTAAAATGGGTGTGCCAAATTCTTTCACATGTGGTCACATTTTTTAAAATACAAAATTTAAATAAAATAAAAACAATATTCTTCTTCTTATTAATATTATTATTATTACTATTAATAAATTAAGTGATTATCTAGAACAGGACACAAGAGGCTTCCAATGCCTCTGTTATGGTTACTGACATAGCAAAGTAAACCAAGCCAAGTTAAATTATGGCCTTAGTTCATATTTAACTGTTGTTTCTTAGGTCATATGTCAGTCCTACATATCTATTAGTCACAATCGCTGCATTTAAATTGTGATTGTGACTGTATTCCTGGCCTGGGTAAATTGCTGTGCTCATTTCTCCTTTGTCGTTATGCCAGTAAATTATGTTGAACTGCTAAAGGAAAGCTGACTTGCTTCAGTTTTTACACATATGATCATGATCTCTCTCTATCTCTCTCTCTCCGAGTTATGTTAAAATGTTTGTTGATAACTTTTAATGCTTTGTATTCAATTATGAATAGTAACTTTAAGAATAAGTCATTTTGTCGTCTCTACAGCAACATACAAAACAAGCATGAATAACCTGTCTGAGAATCTTCTAAAGCATTATTTATGCATCGTGGGAAGGTCAATCCTCTTGGTCACACAGACAGTCAATTAGTCAAAATGTATTCAATTACACATTCAAGCTTGTAAACTGGTATTTCAGAAAATCACAAAAGTGATATACATTGTACACAAGTAAGAAGAGAAAACAAGTAGTACCTAGTGGAAATGGCAATATACATATTGTGTGTATGTGTGGTTTTGTGTGAGAAAATGTATTATATTAAGACCGTCAACAGCAAAACAATATTACAGTAAAACATTAAAAGAGTATCAAAATATTAAATGTTCAAACAAGTTTTGGGATTGTTCTTCATAGGCATATATAAAAAATAAAGGTTCACCTACACTTAAACACGAGAGGAACTAGTGTTTAAGTGCAGATGAATATGTTGTGAATGATTATCACTTTCATCCAAACAGTTCCCCATCTTATTAATAAGGTGCATTCATTTAGATATAAGCTAATACCTATGTAGCCTTGTATTTCTTCCAGTAAAATTTCATTCGAGTTCATTAATAAATAATAATAGACACAAAATATTTAAAGCCATAAAATAGTCAGACACAGCAATATCCATTATACTGAAGAATCACAAACTCCTGAATTAAGATGACAGTACTCAATAGGCTACTAAAAGAGATCTTCGGATATGGTCAGAAAGTAAGAGTGGATAAAAAAAAATATTTAAAAAATATTTTCTTATTAGATTATCTTGTAAAAGCATGCCATTTGGAAAATACATGCATGCCATCGTATGAATGTGTTATTATGTCGCAGTGCTAGTCAACTCAACAAGGTTAACTTATTTTCTTTCAAGGTAGCTAGTCAACTTCGCAATTAGCTCGCTTATTATGCGTGAACGGTAGCTGTTATTTTTTTTTTTTATGGCAAAATAAGATGGGTGACTGAAGTAACCTAATGTATCGCAAAAAGAAGTATGTTCAACATTTCTCGGCCTTTTCAGTTCTTGATTTTCAACAGTCCATGCACAACAGGTAAACATCGCTACATGCGTTTGTTATTTACAATAACATTAGAAAATAATATTCCCTATACTCATTACTAAAACCAGTTTTTCAGAATATCGACCGTTGTTTCTGCGAAACAGACGGAAAAGGTCGACAAACCCGCGCAGTCTAGGTCTGAATGGCAGGCTGGTAGTTGCCTCGCGAGACCAGAGACTGCTTTTCCCACTGCTCTCCAGAGAATGGAATCGCATAGCGAGCGGCTGTAGACCAATGCATGCAAATACAGTAAGCAGGACAAATGTAGCTGAATATAGGCCTGCTGCGTGCCTGTTTTTTAAACAAATAAAAACAATATGCATAATAAAATGTATATTATTAGTATAATAGGCTATCAATTAGGTATATAAGTAATAATAATGTGAGAACATTAACGTGGAACAGTAGCCTAACAAAACAATGAATTTAAAAAAATATATGCCGATTTGAAACCACTACCGATTTCCTGCCAGGTCCAGTGGAACAGAAAACACCACGAGCTGTAAACGTGACTTCCCTTGAAGCAACAAGATATAAAAATGTTTGCCACATTCACGTAAGATTCTATGAGGGTTGTAGCCTATTGCTTCTGTATGTTTCGTCTTTACATATGTCTGACTCAAAGCTTCTGCTTCGGTAATAAGCAGGATATTTTTAAATGCTAAATATATCCGGAATCCGGATATTGTGGAAGTTCTTGATTTAGACAATATTTCGTAATGTATGTTGTTCTTTTCTATGGTCTTGAATTCTTTTCATCTGTCGACCTGTCCCAATTTGTTAAGCCACAACAGCATACTATTTTAAACCCGTATGAATTAGCAACAGGCTGGAGACATTAAACAAAATGAGAAGAATATGAAAAGAGAAAGAACATTTTTTTAACGGTAGCCTGTGTATTATCCGATCGTCTTTTCCACATTGAAACCATCGCGAAACCAGTTTAAAATTTCGAGAGAAAAAAAATCGTCGTAAAAGACAACTCACGTCAAGTAAAAGACACTATGCAACGTATAAGGTAATTCAGTAACATTTCATGTGTGTTAATATATTTTTAAAAGCACGTTTGTTGTGCTCACGTAGAAGATCATCATTTGAAAGAGAGCTAATGCATCTTAAGTTTCTTCTAATGCATACCATAAAATTCACCGGCAGACGCCAGTTCAATAAGCATGTATTACGTTTATATTATTATTATCCTTTGTATGTAATACCATTAAATAAACCCATTATCCCGGACAGCAAGCCACCGAACACGTGACCGACGCTCAACCTTAAGATGCCCTCACGCTGCATTTACAGTCAGTGAGTGAGTATTAATCCGTATTTTTTTTTAATACCAGCAAAGTAGGCTAACTGGCGACCCAGCCCCACCTCACTTTCCCTTATCTTTGTTCCAGTTCATTGACTCCCTCAGCTCTCCACGGCCTAAACGCTCCACGTCTCTACACTCCTGTCCCCATCATCACTCCTTCCACACCACTGCCATCCAGTGGCCACCTGGGCGTGCGCGCGTCGCGTGCATGCGGCCATATTGCATGCATGTTTACATTGAGAGAACACACGGGTTAAGGAAATCGCACAGTAAAAAACTCGGGAGCACGCAAGATTTTATACCCCATGCTCAGATAAATGTTTTGGAAATAGATACTTCTAAGGGAAAAAGAGGAGTGCATGCTGAACAAAAATGTGTGTGGATTTTTGAGAACAATGGGCATGCTTGTGTAACTGACAGCAAAATGGTATTGTTCCGCTACAATGAAGTTTATTTATTTATTTTACATCCTAGCCCTTTAAAGTGTAAGATCACAAATATGTGATTAGAATGTTCTTAACGGAACATTCTAATGCTGATAATATAACAAACATTCCAAAAAAACCTATACTCTTCAAAGGGCGAGCTTATCCATGCAATATCAGCATTTCTCCCAATCACATTTGCACACACATACACACACACACACACTTTTTTGCATCTCTTATATCAGACTGCCACCTGATTACACTGGGTATACAAGAAAAGTCAACAGTTCTTTTCCTATATCTACAATGCTTGATGCACTCCTTGACAGGCTCTGTGACAAAGTGCCTCCTAGCAATTGTTATTAATAATCTGTGGGGCTAAAGCTGCCCTCAGGCCTTTAAATGGCTGGGCTGTGGGTCCCCTTGATGAGGGGAACGGGGGGAGGGGACTGAGCAGGATTCAGGAAGAGAAGGGAGACAGAGGCTTTGGGGAGGGGTAGGTTGTGCAAGGCAGGGGTTGGTCTGTTGGCCTGGATCATAGTTCTTTTGGCGCATGGTCCCAGGCCTGTGAGTAAAAAATGATAAGACTAATGGCAGGTAGTGTCACAGAAGGGTACATATTAGTGGTTGGATTGTTGTGGCTGGCAAGGGAAGATGGCAGCAGCAGGACTCTTATGCTCTTTGACTTTGCAGTTGAATTTGACCATGTGGAGAGAGCAGCAACAATGAAAATGCAGAAAAAGGCAAAGCATAAAGCAACACAGGGCGTTCCAAATTCAGCAGCACATCCAGAACACCTCTCAGAGAGGGATGTAGGTTGTGGTTACAGTGGTTTAGCAATAAGGGCTGAATATCCGCTATGCTTTTTAATGTATCCGCAAACTCGCCATGGTTCTAATTATCGGTTGGGATTTGCCTCATGACTTGACGATCTATTGAATGATTGTATTGATTTTCCATGCATTTGTGAGTTGCAGGAAATAAGAGACTGAATCGGTTCAGTCTGATTATTATTGTTGTTAACATACTATTCATTTCTTGACTGATGATATTACTCCAGATTTTTTTATTCTTTTGAGCCTATTTTATATTGTATATCATTCAGCATCAGACTGGGGAAATAAAATAGGATTGTAGCCTACATGTTTTCCATGCCATATGGAAAACCTGATCTGCCTGCCACTCATGATAGATATAGATTGTGTCACGACTCACTGTGTGATTTTCTCAGATTTACTCACAAACAGACCCAGCTGTAACTTCATTGTGAGGACACAGCAAACTAGTTTTACTAATCAAATCTTAGAGCTAATCCATATAGCTCAAAAAAGCAAGGAACATCCCCATGTGGAAAACTGATACCATTAAAGCTGAATTTAGGGTAAAAGGCCCAGATTTTCATATTTATATAACTGTTTATATAAACCATTTAGCAACTATTTAGACTCTTCATACCAAAATTGTACCTGGTTTAAACCTTTGTATAATCCAGTCTTTTGATCGAGGTTATAGAGTGCATTAATATTAATGAAGCATTAATATCTATTATAGATCATGAATCTGCTAATTACCCATCCATTATGATGGATTTAAATAATGGTGTGCTGGAATACGTGCCGGTGGCCATATTAATAATCAGAACTGTATAGCCTTTGATCATTAGAAGAGATTGTAAATGAAGTCAGCAGTACTCTGTTGGACAGTAACTGAGAAATACAAAGCCAGCTGGGAAAGATTTACTGTACCAAGATGTTCTACTCTGCCTTTCACAAATAATTCAACTAAGTAATTTATTTTAAAAAATGAAACTGTCCTTGTACCAATTGTGTGTTTTAAGATACATGTCAGTCTGAGGATTCGCTGAGACAACAGAAATTCCGTACTACGGATTATTCGTTAGTGGAATTGCTTCTTTGACGCTTTCTGTTATACCTTTTTGCATTTTGTGAAGCAGGTACGCATGCCGTCCAGTGCCTGTAGGGGGCACACCCAGCTGTTGAGCTGGCTGACCTTTTAAGACATGCACAGGGTCTCACAATGCAGAGGATATTGAGATAGGTCTGCACTAGGAATATAAAAACATATCTGAATAGTTGGATACTTTGGAGAAATGTAATACTCTGCTAATGCAAACAATCAACGGATATTTAATTTCCATTAAATTATTACCCCCATTGAATTTCGTAGCCCGTGTCAGAACTGTTGTCTGAGATGAACAAAAAGATTTGGATGTTTCACTTCCTGAATACAACAGGGCAACATTAGACAAACAGACTGATCTGAGACTGACAAATCCATGTGAGCAAAACTAGGCAACTGTCAGTAATTATTTCCTGCAAACAAACAGTGGGAATGTAAAGAGAAAATCGCAGGTGGAACAAATATAACGCGTGATTATATAAAAGCAAAGCATCCTACTGTCGCCACTATGAATGGGAAGCAAACGTCATCTCAAGAGTCATCTCTGGCCTCATTTGTTCAGAGGAGATGTGATTCCCAGCATTAAATACATTTTAAAAAATACATTAAAAAAAAAAAGATTAAAGAGAGGGTATGCTTCCAAGGATATGCCAAGATTTCAAGTGATCATTGAAAATAATAAACCTTCCATTAATATTGATCTGACGTTTAGTCATTTTTTGTCATTTCTGCTGCCACTATACCTTCCCGCACCCCTCACAGAAAAAACGAAACAAAAAAGCTAATGCATACTCAATACAATGCTATGCACAAATAATATCGAGGAGTGGCAATATGGATGTTCGGACTGGGTCGTTAATCTAGAAAGTGGATGGATTTCTTCATCCATTTGTTGACATACCATGAATTAATCAAAATGGCGGCGAGTGTTCCGGTCATCACCTCGTTGCTTCGTGCGACTAATTTGAAGAAAAAACGACTAGCGCGTCTTTCAGCGATAAAGGGCCGTACACACACTGCAAGCAGGGAGGGGTGGGGTTGTTTTTGGGGCATTGTTTGTTTTAGACTCTTATGAGTTGTTTGCTCATTAACAAATCAACAGCCTGACAAAGAGACGGGGCCCTGAAGGGGAGGCCAGCAGGCCGACGGCCCTCGCCCGGTAACCCCACCAGGGTGAGGCGAGTGTAAAAACAGCACGGTTTTCCAAACCTCACTAATAAAATCCTTAGTGCTCACTGGATGAAACAACAAAGAGTCTCGTAAAACAGAGGAGGTCAAGCAATTATCAGCATCAGGACTGAGCCGAAGGGAAGAAAAGGCTCCCGTAGCTCCATTCCAACTCCATCTCGGTCTGCTTGTGAAGGACACTCAACAGAACAAGATTAGGATGTTAAACTACGATTATGTTTCCATTATGCAGGCAAAGGCACTTGTTCAGAATCACATAAAAGTACAGTTCATAAATAGTCCTAAACTTCTTTGAGGGGAAATTCATTGCCTAAAATGCTTTTCATAATGTTGCGTGTGGCAGCGGTGCATTCAAAGGCATTGTTGTTTGCCGTTACATTTAATATGGATTTAGCATTAATGTAAATTGTAAAACACGGCTTTATTTCTGCTCTTCTTCTTTTTGAGTTTGCGGCATAATTGATTTAATAACTTATCAGATACATTCTTTGTGATGAAAGGAGGAGTAATTGCCTGAATCATAGATGGTGGTGGATTTTGTTGAACCATTAGAATTGTATGCGCTCTATTTCCCATTCCATCCTGTTGTGTGCTGATCTTCAACTTTCAAAGACAGTCATTCATGCCGAATGCATTCATAGGCCAAATAATTGACTAAAATTGCTTGCTGTCTAACAGAGAATTCTGTTTACATTCTACAATCCCAGCCTTTTCTGGGTTTAAATGAAAACTCAATTTTCCCACATTAAAAATGGCAGCTGTTTCTGAGACTAGAATCTGAATCCCTGGCAAACTCATCTGCTCTCTCAGTTGTTTTGTTTCTGCGAGTTCGACAAACGACCTGCCAGTCTCTAAAAGCCTGATACATGAAGAAGCCAAATGAACAAGCAAAGTTGATTAGGCTCAACAGAACATAAGAACTGAAAGTGGAAGCATTTTGTTCCTAATAGTGGAGTTTTCTTGTGCATTTCACACAATGCTGTCAATGTTGATGTGGGCATGAGGCGTGAGTTAAACCCACACATAAGTCAATTAAAGAATGAAAATAATTATTATTATTTTTAATTCAACACAAGTTACAGTTTACACAGGTAAATTAGGAAAACTCAATTAGAGAGATCAAGAAAATATCTGCATACCGGCAAATAAACCGCATATCATTTTTTCCCCATATCCGCATTATTGCTCTAGGTTCCCGTTCCTCATGTTACGTTGCACAGGTTTTCATGGTGAGCCCAACGTTTCATCACATCTGACATTTATTAACCAGGTAGTTTATGGTTTGTGATCCTACAGTACTGTAACTAGAAAGGGACGTAGTGAATTAAAATGACTTTTTTAAGCAAACAATTCTTTTTGTTTGTGTTCAGTGTCTGTGTCTGATCTTGAGGAACACTGGTGTAGCGATTCCATTTCACTTTCTGCTGTTCTTCTGGTTGTTTTTGCTTTCAATTTCACTTGCAGATTTTATTATTATTATTATTATTATTATTATAATACTAAATAAATAGAATTCAAGATAACCCCTCAGGGAAACATTTTTTTAAAACCGTCAAGTTCATACTTCAAATTAGTATTTATATTTTTGGACAGATTTATTTTCATTATAACAAACAAAGCCTAATGTGAACTTCAGCTATCACTGTATGAAACATTATGCATTATTAAACAAATCTTAGTAATGACGTAAATTGATGTTGTGACTTGTGACAAACGTACTGTTTGAGCGAAATCATTTATCCATCCATGTGCACTGCACTGGGTAGATATTAGAGCACAAGCTGCCTCTTTCAGTCATTTGTTGGCTTACACCAAACTCATTATGGGAGGTCTCTTAACTGAATTAATTATGACTTAATTAATCTTGTATTCACCTACAGTGGTTACTGGGAGACATAGAACATTTCAAGAGAACTGCAAGCAATAAAGTCAAGACTGCAAAAAAGCAGGACCCTTGTCATAATTCATACTAGCATTACTTAGTAGTTACTGATTAGTAAGTAATAGCAATAAACTTAGCCTACCCCTAATTAGCTAGCTAGCTACTTTTTGCTATACTTATACTGAAATCAGTGATACTATCATTCTATCATCAAGTCCTAGCATATGATACAATAATTATACACCTCAAACTAAATCTTTTCAACATAAAAGGATCATGGTCTGTACATACACTATATATTCCCTACACATCAACAAATACATGCTTGATGAAATCAGACAGCTGAGCAAATGATTGATAACCAAATGAAGCCAAGAAACAACAACACAACAACAAAAACCATTTGAGCCATATGTTTCAAACTAAAGCATAAGTCTAATCCAAAGCAATGTTATTTCCTTCAAGTCGCTAGGCCCAGAGAGTGTGGGCCTTTCAAATATTTTGTCTGATGAATACAGTATGTATGACATTTTGGCTTGTTTCAGGTCATAAGACATCTTCAAAGAAGTCATTCGCAAAATCCAAGTGCTAAATAATGGGGGGAGGGGGGAGCGGGGTTCTGTTCAATAACAAACATTAAACATTTCTGTCTTCTCAAAAAGAGCCTTCCAGCTCTCAAAAAGGCATAGCTATGCAACCTGAATTTCTGCTATAAACCCAGTCAGAATGCCATTCAATTTCACCGGTCCACGCTGTGTGCAAAGATTGGATCATTGCAGGAAACAACATTGAACAGCCAGTTTCTGGAATTCTCCTACCGTGAACATCAGCTGATGTTTGAAAATACACTGCTCAAAAAAATTAAGGGAACACTTAATCATCACAGTATGACACCAAGTCTATTCAATCAAACCGGTCATGCTGGATGATGTTGCAGGCAGCAGAACATTCTGAACTGCAGGCAGGCCAGTCTAGCACCCGCACTCTCTCTGACTATGAAGACACGCTGTAGTAACATGTGCAGAATGTGGCTTGACATTGTCTTGCTGATATAAGCAGGGACATCCCTGAAAAAGATGTCATCTAGATGGAAGAATGCATACTCTCAGAAATAAAGGTACAGTGGAGGTACATTTTTGTTCCAAAATTTGGAACAAAAAGATACAAATTTCCCAAATGTACCCTGAAAGTACAATAATATTCTATTTGGGTACTAATAATTACTCTTTTGGTACTAATAAGTACCTTTTCAACAAAAAAAAAAGCTACAAATTAATTATGTATTGTTGGCTAGGGGTACAATTTTATGTACCTATAGGGTACAACCCCAGCGACAAGCTTTTGTCCCTTTTTTTCTGAGTGTGTATGGTGCCTTCACAGATGTGCAAGTTACCCATGCCATGGGCACTAACACACCCCCATACCATGACAGATGCTGGTGTTTGAACCTTGCGTTGGTAACAATCGGGATGGATTTTCCTTTTTGGCCCAGAGAACACGACATCCATTATTTCCAAAAACAATTTGAAAGGTGGACTCGTCAGTCCATCTCAGATGAGCTCGAGCCCAGAGATGTCGGCGGCATTGGATGTTGATGTTGTTGATATATGGCTTACGCTTTGCATAGTCCTAACTTGCATTTTTAGATGCAGAAGCATGTCGGCTTTTAATGCAATGCCGTCTGAGGGATCGAAGGTCACAGGCATTCAATATTGGTTTTCGGCCCTCGACCCATCCTTGCTCGTAAACGCCCGAGCCTTCGTGGACACTCCTTTTATACCCAGTCATAATAGCACCTGTTACCTATTCACCCGGTTACTTATGGAATGTTCCAAACAGGTGTTTCTTGAACTTCCCAGTCTCATGTAGCCCCTGTCCCAACTTTTTTGGAACGTGTTGCAGGCATCAAATTAAGAATTAGCGTATATTTCCAAAAATCTATAAAGTTGGCAAGGTAAAACATAAAATATATTTTCTTCGTATTGCATTCAATTAAATATATGTAAAGGAGAATTTACAAATCACTGCTTTCTGCTTTTATTTGCATTTTACATACTGTCCCAACTTTTTTGGAATTAGTTTGTATATTCATGTTTCATGATGCGCCACTTAACATGTTGAAAATGTGAGTATTTACTTACCAAAATCAACTGGAAATAAAATACTGACCCAGTCAACATAAACACACTGGCATCAACTGAACAATATAACTAATTTAACACAATAGCACCTTGTTTGACAAATAATGAAGTAAATTTCCAGAAGTAAATTTCTTGCATCCTTTCGTTCACACTCGAGAGGTGGCCACCAACAGTTTTGTACAAACTCTACAACCTGCGTGGAATGCAGATCCTTACATTTAAATATTGTTCAAAATACTTTGGAGACCAGTCTTCCAGCTACTACAAAACACTCAGGTCCACCCACTGAAATTAACCCCTTTTTCAAATATCCATTCTGTAATTTGCATACAAGTAACACAAGGGGCCATCAAAAATATTCTTTGGATGGATGCAGAAAATCTGTACATGGATATACTTCATATATATGATGGCTTTAGCTCAGAGCTGTGGGGCCAAAAACAATCATGTAAAAATTTTAAATCTCACCATGAATACATGTTCCTGACTACTTGGCACATTGCAAAGAGGGAAATAAAAAATAAAACATAAAATTAGTAATTTATTAACTCATAACATGAGCTTATCAGGATTGGCAGAAATCCCCTGGTAAGATTTTCGTGCAAAATCTGAGACTGGCAGATAACCAACTTCCTACACATGGCATGGCATGGAATGGCTCAACTGCAGAAAAGGGAAACCGCAAACTAGAGGGAAATCATTCTGTCATATTTCAAGATTTTCAGCATTTGGGAAACTGTCACGCATAGTTTGTTTGATCAAGTTTACAATCACACCATGCTGTAAATTGATGAAATAGAAGAAGTCCCAGCCCATTCGAATTGTACTCTGATCTGATGTTGATCCACCAAAAATGTTCAGAGTGTGAAAACAAATACAGTGAAGTCAATAGAAAACAAACAAACCCTTTCAAAAGGGAACTAAACCATAGCGATATCATCTGTTTGTCTTTGCTTTACCCATTTCCTCCTCCCTATATATCCTTCCTGAAATTTTTCCTCTGCAACAGATACACATCTCTCTTTCAGTGTTCCATTTTTAAGGTAGCATACACTGTATACTCAACAGCAAATTCGTACATGTAAAATGCAATGAGTGTATTAGTCTGTATCGTGAAGCTAGCCACCTAGCTATAACAGGCCATGCCCTACACGTCTTCCATACGCCTTGATGTTTGATAGAAAAAGCAAGCTAGCACAGATACATATATTACTACCAGTTGCTATGAGGCAGTGAAAATCCACAGATTTACATTTTTGAATGGGGTTGATACTCCACCCTACATTTTTCAAAAATATTTAATAGAGTTTAGTTGGGCTGCAAACTACCTTTAGAAACACTAAAGACCATATTTCCTGAAGGAAAAGAAGTACAGTCAAGACAAAGGATTAAAATTACTTTCTCTGCGACTGGTAAGTCTTTGTAAGGGAACAAGAAAAACAAGTAGCCATATTGTACAGAGCTAAAAGACAAAAACAGCTTAACTAGCAAAACATGCCTGGCATAATGCAGACAGTACTGAGACTTGAACCCAAAGGAAAGTAATTTTATTTGTAATACATGATTACCAACAGTAATACAACAGTATAGAAGCGATATGACCCAAAAACTTAGCCTTTGCTGAGTGCATTAAACCACTGTCAGCTAACTAATGATAATCATGTATTTTTATTACCTTTCTAAAAAACCGGGGAATGGTACCCTATTGTGTAACTTCTGATCCAATAAACAAAGACATAAAAAAAAATTTCTTGTCCTTTAAGTTGTTTCAATGAGTTGAAGTTTTTAAATTGCAGCGAATCCATTTTTTTTTACTAGACTAACAATCACATAAATTAGCAGTTTACAGCAAGAAAATGTAGGTAGCTGCAAGTCTTCTATACAGTATCTCATATGTTAATTGAATCTGATGTTTTAGCTAGCTAAGCTACATTGAGTGTGAAACATCAGAAGCTCATGTCTGTGGGCCTCTGGAGTAAATTCCTGGAATTCTTTGCATTACAATGAAAGAGAATACTCTACAAGATTGTGTCTGAATTACCTAAATCTAACCTACCCACAGCCCCATTTTGGAGCACAGCTTGTATTATACAATAGATATCTTGATCTCTCCTTCTGCTAGTGACTGACAGATTAAATACACAATTTTACATGCAACATATAACATGTCTAAGTGTCTAACTATATTGCACTTGTCATCTGAGGTTCCACGCTGAAAGGCTTTGTGGTGGGTGCCATTACAGACTAAAAATTCTAAAATGTCTTTCAACAACACCAATAATAATAATAATAAATGGGCCCAAATTCAATGCTTAGGCCTACTGACATAAAATGTTCTCCATATAGGCCTTCTAAAAACATTGTAAAACAATCAGGCTGCATACAGATACACAGAAGTGTATTACGTAACTTTACACTGGCCATTGAACTGAGGGAAGACCATTTCTAATACTGCACATAAGGGGTAGCTATATAGCAAGAAGGCTGGCAACATCACATAGCCAACTTTATTATTATTTTTTTTTTGGAGTACCCCCAAAAATTTCCCTGGAATTGGCAGATAATAAATAAACGGATCGTAGCCTACAGTATTTTCTAATCACGTAGTAGACCATAATAAGCTATTCCAAAATAGACTCACGGAAACTTTTTCGTTTTTTAGGTTCATTACGTTTCCCTTTCCCTCAGGCTACAACGTTTGCCATAGGCTAACGTTACACGTTCATCACCGTCGGTAGCTAATAGGCAGACTGTAAAAAAGTAAAAGTTTGAGTAACGTTAGCCTAGCTGGCAAAATAACCTGCTCGTTACGCACTCACAGCGACATGTGGGAGAAAAGACAACACACCCGTCGTGGCTAAAGTTCAGAGTCCGTAGATGTAGCGAAATCTTAGGAGATAGATAAACCATTTTGGCTAATAAACAATCGTCCGAGAGCCCAACTAGTTTGCAATGTAGCTAGCGTAGATCTAGGCTACCGTGGGCAACGTAGTCAGCTGCCTGATTTCCAAGACGATTGAAAAACCGAAGTATTAACAACGCTGCTTCAATTAGTTACAAATGGGGATTAAAAACGGAAATGCATCCAGAATCCAAGTTAGTTCAATCCTGGGCTACTAAGGCCAAAATCAAGACATGCTCTTTAGTCAAAGTACATGTTAGCTGCATTACCTGTTCCACCACCACGGATAACTTCTTGAGAATTCCCTTCTGTATGCAAATGCGTCCAAGTTTCACTAGTTTAACGCGGTTAACAGAATCAAATCACATAATCAGACATGTTAGTCAGCAATTCGCACAATTTATTCATTTCGGGCGCCGTGTCGTTTTCCAGCGACAAGAAACGAATACAAAAAAAAAAATTTGCATTGATAATCCATTTTTAGAAAAAATACTGTCATTTCCCTATGGATTGGATCCTCTGTCTTAAAGGAGACGCAGCTGAAAGCTCGTGTTTTCCAGCTAAAGCTGCCGCGCCGCCCCTGATGTGTGTAGTGACGCACGTGCTTTGCAGCACAAATTTTCAGGAAGGAGTAGGGACATAAAAATCAGTTCCCTGTTTGTGAATTTAACCTTAGTTGCCCTTTTCTTTCTTTTCTTTTTTTTGGCAATTATGCATGGTAACCACGGTGTAATTGTAGTCCAAACATGGCATATTTGTCCTCCTGCAGGGTTCCTTTGTTTTCAATGATTCTTGGTTAAATGCCACTAGCCCACATGTAGGCTAGGCTGAAATCATACATGTTTAACACTTTCAATGGTTATGCATCCAGGTCATAGGCCTACAGGTGATGATAATCATTTTTGTGAGCTGAGAATGGAGCTTTGATTTGTCTCTCCCCCCCCCCCAAAGCGAATCCTGCTTACTACAGGTGCAGCTCAAAAAATTAGAATATCATGAAAAAGTTCAATATTTTTTGTCACTCATTTCAGAAAGTGAAACTCATATATTATATAGATTCATGACACATAGAGTGAAATATGTCAAGCCTTTATTTCTTGTAATTTTGATGATTATGGCTTACAGCTAATGAAAACCCAAATTCAGTGTCTCAGAAAATTAGAATATTGTGAAAAAGTTCAATGTTGGAAACTCATGGTGTCACACTCTAATCAGCTAATTAACTCAAAACACCTGCAAAGGTTTCCTGAGCCTTTAAATTGTCTCTCAGTCTGGTTCAGTAGGCTACACAATCATGGGGAAGACTGCTGACTTGACAGATGTCCAGAAGACAGTCATTGACACCCTCCACAAGGAGGGTAAGCCACAAAAGGTCATTGCTAAAGAAGCTGGTTGTTCACAGAGTGCTGTATCCAAGCATATTCATAGAAAGTTGAGTGGAAGGAAAAAGTGTGGTAGGAAAAGGTGCACAAGCAACAGGGATAACCGCAGCCTTGAGAGGATTGTCAAGCAAAATCCATTCAAGAATTTGGGGGAGCTTCACAAGGAGTGGACTGAGGCTGGAGTCAGTGCATCAAGAGCCACCACGCACAGACAAATCCAGGACATGGGCTACAAATGTCGCATTCCTCATGTCAAGCCACTCCTGAACCAGAGACAACGTCAGAAGCGCCTTACCTGGGCTAAGGAGAAAAAGAACTGGACTGTTGCTCAGTGGTCCAAAGTCCTCTTTTCAGATGAAAGTAAATTTAGCATTTCATTTGGAAATCAAGGTCCCAGAGTCTGGAGGAAGAGTGGAGAGGCACAGAATCCACGTTGCTTGAAGTCCAGTGTGAAGTTTCCAGTCAGTGATGATTTGGGGTGCCATGTCCACTGTGTTTTCTGAAGTCCACAGTCAACGCAGCCATCTACCAGGAAATTTTAGAGCACTTCATGCTTCCTTCTGCTGACAAGCTTGATGGAGATGCTGATTTCATTTTCCAGCAGGACTTGGCACCTGCCCACACTGCCAAAAGTACCAAAAGCTGGTTCAATGACCATGGTATTACTGTGCTTGAATGGCCAGCAAACTCGCCTGACCTGAACCCCATAGAGAATCTATTGGGTATTGTCAAGAAGAAGATGAGAGACACCAGACCCAACAATGCAGATGACCTGAAGGCCGCTATCAAAGCAACCTGGGCTTCCATTACACCTCAGCAGTGCCACAGGCTGATCGCCTCCATGCCACGCTGCATTGATGCAGTAATTCATGCAAAAGGAGCCCCAACCAAGTATTGAGTGCATAGAAATGAACATACTTTTCAGAAGGCTGACATTTCTGTTTAAAATATCCTTTTTTATTGATCTTATGTAATATTCTAATTTTCTGAGACACTGAATTTGGGTTTTCATTAGCTGTAAGCCATAATCATCAAAATTACAAGAAATAAAGGCTTGAAATATTTCACTATGTGTAATGAATCTATATAATATGAGTTTCACTTTCTGACATGAGTGACAAAAAATATTGAACTTTTTCACGATATTCTAATTTTTTGAGCTGCACCTGTAGTATTGGGTCTCAAACAGAAAGGGACTGTCAGCAAGCAGCCAGTGAAGAATAACCATTGAACATTAAATACCATTGAACATTCCAACAAAAGCAGCTGGTTTCTGAATGTTGTTAGTGTTTCCTGTAGAATTGCTGTAAAAAAAATAAAATAAAAACAGCAGTCAAAATTAGTAAGCAGGAATTAAAAAGCAAATGCCAATTGGAAAATATAGACTTGACAGCTGTGGAATGAAGAATTTATTGAGGTGTTGCAAGAGTTTATTTAATATGTTCAAAGACAGTTGCTGCTATAAACAATGGACAGCAAATTATGGTTACTTTCTGTCTTGGAGTCTAATTTGTAACCTTATAGGGGCAGTATCAGTGACTAGTAGACAAGACCATATGGCTTTGTTTTGTTGCCTAGTCTCAAGGATGTGATATATTCCTTAATATCATAACTTAATATCATAACGTGCAGTATGTCAACCTGGGCCCCACAGTATCAGCACCACACTTGCTTACAATGTTCAATAATAATATTCATATAGGCTTTGTTTAATGTCTATTGACTCAGCTGATACTCAGTAGATACTCTTTAATGAATGCTGCTATTTTTTATCCTGAAGTTTTTATTTCATTGCTTAACTTTTTCCCCATTTCCCATTTTTCCCCCATTTATATCAAAGATAAGCTATCCTGAGGTAATCTTTTGTTCTCACACCTTCTATTCTGTTGTGCACCTCAATGGGACCTTTTTATTTTGATATTATTCATACACAATCTATTCACTTTCTTTTCATGAATCCCCTGCCATTTTTCTTCAAAGTTACAGCATTAAGAAGAGAGAAATTATTTTTTACACAATAGTTCCTCTTGCACAGGAAGAGAGGCCTCAATTTGCTCCAGTTTGTGTATGGAGCTGAGGCTTTATAAGTGGCAGTGAATAATGACTGTTTTCATTTTGAAAATGACTGCCTTTCCTTTCCTGGGGCCCCTAAAGACACACTCTGCACTGCTTTTCTTTGTCTCCCATTTGATTACCAGATTGGTGTTTTATAGTCTATGCATACTTTAAAACCTATACCTTTTCTGCAACTTAGAATTAAAAGGATAAAGTGGTAAAAATACATAGCAATAATGAGATAGGAAACATAGTACTGTTATGGAATTACTGTGGTATTATGCTATTTATGGTAGCCTATTTAACTATACGGACACCAGGCTGGCCAGCAGAGGATGGGCTCCCCCTCTATAGCCAGGTTCCTCCTTTTTTTGGGTGCTTTTTACTGTGTGCCTTTGTGTCTCTGTAAAAAAGCCCATACAAATACATTTTAATTAAATTTACACATACAGTAGGGACCAAAGGTCTGAGGTTGTTTTCATTATTTAAGGAATAATGGCATTATGATACTCCAATTCCACTTCTTATTCAAGAATACATTATTAAGTTACAAACAGAAATTTTAAACATATAAAATGGGAAGCTATGTTAATATCTAAGATAAGCATTCAATGTCAATGTCACACCCTGTGTTCCATTCAAATATGAATATGTGTGTTCCGAAACCTATGGAAATATCTCGGCTATTAACAACTAAATCCATCTATTAATTGAATTCATTTGACATTCTGCCCGTTAATGGTACGAGTAGTGCTCTTACCTACGCACTTTTTTAAAACTTATATTATTAAAAAATAATGCATTCTCGATTAAGAAGTATAAACAGAGTATGACAATTGTATTAGCCCTTGATAAAAATAAAGAACACAATCAGTCCTTGTTGGTATTGTCCTTGGACTTTTGGTCCCCACTGTATAATTAAAATTCACCTTTATTAACAGTTAATTGCATAATCCATTGTCTTTAGCAAATTTTGTTCTTCCATCCCATTATGTATTGTGGGCTCCCAGCCACAGTGGACACAGTCAGAATTGAATCCACACCATACTCCACTTAATTGTATTAAGAACAAGTGGCTCCTATGAATCTGCTACACGGAAGTTCCAGAAATTCTTATCCAGACACTTCTGAGAATACAGAAAACATAATCTCCTAATATCCTGAAAACGGTGATTCAGACTACCCAGAAAATGAGTGTTCTTTGCTGTTCCAATTCTGGGGCGATTGTATTTTACACAGTCTGACTTTATCAGTGGATGCAAATTCTCACCGCATTCCCTTTTCATCAAAACCCAGTGGCTGTGTACACTGAATAGCGATTTCTCATGAACAACTTATAGTAATCTATTATGACTGATTTTTGCATGGAATCTGCTTTGCTTTGAACTAGACTAATATGGAGCCTCATGAGTTGTTTTGAATAAGTGTCTAATTTTAAAAGCAAAGAAAAATTGATATTTATGATGCGGATCCAATTTTTGTTAGTACATTCAATTTATATTGGCATCAAATAACAAAAGGAAACATATTTTTGGTGTTTTATTAAGTATGTTCAATGAAATCTAAATTGTTATTAGCGACCCAGAAGCCATTAGGCACCCTATTACTTTAATGTGTTTTATTTTTCTTCTTCTTAAAATGAATAAAAAATCACTAATGTCTTTATCTACCTCCAAATTAACATTTGAAAACGCTACATTATCTCCTTAGCCATCCTTAACCTTGATCACACGCACAACAAACTTGGTAAACACTTGCATAGTTTCTCATTGGGATATTTGCATGTCCTTGGCCCCTGTAATTGCTACTTACAGCTATATTTGTTATTCTTCACTTTAACTGAATTACCACCTTGCTCTTTCATGTCCTAAAATTAAAATAGCATTCCAATCCATCTGGTGAATAGAAACACTCAGTCACAGCCACACAGGTGCTGGACAAGCTCCAGGAACCTAAAAACGTGTTTCAAGTAAAAACAATGTTTATGGCCTATGTTATATGAAGGTTGGGCATTCATTTTCTTTAGAAATGATTGTTTTTATGTTATTGTTTAATTGCTTGTTAATATTAATGCTATAATTCAACATTAATAATATCTGCTATTAACGTTCTGTAACAGTCGAATGTAACACGTTTTCTAATACATAAAATTAAATAAAGGGAACAAAAAGTGAGTTATTTAATGCTATTTACATGTTTCATTTAGAATTATGTCGTGTAAATATCAAACCTATTATAGCCTATATGACAGTGTTGCCTGAAACAGAATATTTTCGAAACATAACATAAATCTTATGGGTAGGGATGCATATGTAACAGCCGGGAGGACCTAAAGCGTTACACATAGTTTAAAAAAAAAGAAAAATGGCAGTGAACTCCAGTGGGCCCCATGTATAATAATTCAGTCTAGCCATCTGTAATTAACAGATCATGGACCTTATTTCGAGAAAAATATGTCCAGAAAATGTGTTCGTTTCATGACGAGATGTGGGGCTATGCATGTATTAGCCTATATAAAACATCCACTTCCAATGTATTGTATTTTATTGCTCCTGATATTATAACTTACATTTTGAAATATTTAAATCGGTCAATACAGTAGGCCTATAGGTTATATTTTATGTCATTAACAATAATGATATTACATTTAAACCGCACCAAGTCGACAATTTCCAGGCCGTAGGCCCATTATCAAATTAATTAAGTAACTAGATTAGTGGATAATAAAATGGTAAACATTAATCAATGGACTATACCTGCACAGCAGTTACATCACCTAAGTGTTCACTATTTAAGTTTTCGTTTAAGTTCCAGCCGACCCCTTTCGAATGGTCATTTTTCGACATTTTGCTATATTTCAGTCACAACAATTCAAGAATGTACTCTTCATTTTATTTTGCTTATAAAATAGTGTGTCAAAAACTTTGCGCCAGGTTTGCAGGTCTTAACAGCTCTATTTTTATTTATCCATAAACGCTTTTATTTCATAAAGGATTTATGCATTATATTGTTATATTATAGCCTACCTACGTATGAAAAACTGACAGTATTGACAGAAAACACTTAAATTCGTTGCTAAAGTTTAAGTAGCTGTTATTACACTAATGGAAAACATATAGCCTATCTGTAGGCTCAACTTTGACATTTGAAATTGTCCCGTTTCTACGTAACTAAACCTGATTTATAACAGATAAACTTCGTTGGCACCACCTCCAACAGTAGGCTATTGGGGAAATTCTAAATGTATTAATTGTAGCATGGTCCCAGATATCATAACAATACTGAGCATTGGCAATTTTTAAAATTATTTTGCATATGCCCCTATTTATGTTCAACCGTGCAGATTTTTTAAACGTGAGATAAATATTCCAAAAATGTGTTAGGAATAACGAATAAAGAGAAAATAACTTTGAAAAAAAAACGCTATATGATAAGACAAAACATTTATAGCCTCCTAATAGCCTACGCGTAGAAACGAGCCTTCACCCGGAGCCTATGGGGAAATTATTGTGTGTTCTGCTTGGGGTAGCTATTTGAGCACTATATGTGAATAGGCTAAACTATGCGAAAAAATAACCAAGTAATTTGAAAAATTGCATTTCAAGTTAAAGGTTACATTTTTCTATCCAGACTCAAAAATGACATGAATCATTGGTTTCAGTATCTTTGCATTGCAGCGACTGTGGGTTGTGAGCTCCCCGTGAAAAGACAGCTTGCTCAGGTGGAGTAGGCTAGCTATAAGCAGAACCAGAATCGCAGAATCCTGTCACATCCATTTTGTCGAATACACTATTTCATCGACCATTTATGGCTACCCAAGATGGCCGCCACCCCATTTGTGAATCATCAGTTCTTCAGTGCGCTCTATTGGAGCTTTGCTGGTTCGTATGGTGGTCGACCTATAGGCTACTATAGAAAACTCAAGTTCAGTCCATTGAAATCGTGTATCCTGTCCCCGCCAACTGAAACTTAAATGCAGTCGGTGAGGAGACATGGCACAATGATTTTCAAGATAGTCTGCCTCTTCAGTGCATTTATTTGCATTTATTTCACATCAGCTTCTTTGCCATGAACCGTTCATTTTAAACAAATGGCCACCTTGATAATAGGGGATCGCTCAAAATCGAGTCAATATACCTTTAACCTTTCCCTTCGAACATGTTTCATTAACTAAAGGTAAACGGTTTAAATTTAATTGCGCATGCAGTGAATAAAGAAAGTTGAAAATGAAAGAATAACATATAAGAACAAGTCATTCATTATTTAGCCTACATTTCATGGTCATATTAATTAATTAGCCTGAAATGTGATTCCTTGATTGGGACTAGACTGTACACTGTTAAATTTGGCTACAACTTAAAATGTAAGAATGTCCTTTGTATATGTGTGTGTGTGTGCGTGCGTGTGTATGTAGGTAGTCTATGTATGTATATGATTAACTGTTTCTCATGTCTCAAGCCAATTAGGCAATATAATTGTGATTAGCTATATAAAGCATTTACAATAGCTAATTATTATTATTATTAGTAGTAGTAGTAGTAGTAGTATTGACCTGGTAGTAGCATTAGCAGTTTCGTAACAAACGCAACAATAACAACCAAAATAAGTAACTTTTAAAACGATACTAGTTATATATGCATAAATGAAGAATTATATCATATGTTTGCTATAAATTATGCATTCTCAAAACTGACCGGAAACGGTCTTTGGCTTTCTGCATGCATGTAACCTAATCATGCCCATTAGTTAAAACCAGGAAATGTATTGTGACTAGAAAATACATGCATAGTAATATTGTATTATGTATAATAGGTCAACATTACAATTTTAGTTAATTCATTAATTTGCCGTTCAGGGTACCAAATGCACGCAGAAAATTATGCATTTTTTAACCTTTCCGTTTTTATTCTTTTAATATACTAATTTTTTTATTGGTAGATTAGCATTTACTCCAAAATGTTTGCTAAAAATATGGCCAGTATTGTTATACAATATATTTAAATGATGTTATGTAGACCGATTTTAATATAAATGCGTGTTTCCAAGGCATGGTCGGATTCAATCATTAATTCACTGTATCCTTCTCTTAATACTACTTGTGAAAATGTTCAGCCAGTTTCCATGCATAAGCCTGTGCGTCTCAATTGTTCACTGGAGAAAATGACACCATCTCTTGCGATTTAACGAAACTGTACCACGCATTGTAGTTGGCCTACACTGCTTCTTTCTTTTTTGCATCATTTCAAAAGTTCGCGCTTAATTTTATTTAGTCGTTTTCAATACATTCAGTTGCAAAACAACGTCAGTATACATCACTGTGAACTGGTTTATATAATTGCTACAAAACAGTGGTTATAACCTATCAATTCATATCTCAATGACTGTTATGCTGTCCATCATTTATTTATTTATTTTGTGATGTGTGGCTTTAATTCCTGCCCTTATCCCAGGTATGGGAATTAATGTGAAGTAGGCCTTAAATATTACAAATATTCAAGGCCTACTATTGACATTTTAAAAACACTTAAAACACTAAAATAGATAGTTTATCTAATTGAAAGGCATACATTCAATATATATATATAAAATCAGATAATAGATTCAAGTAAGATTCATAATAGATGTAAGATTAAATGTATATGTTGCAAGCCACTCAAGGAACCAATACTGTCTAATAATGTCACTGTGAATTGTGGGGAAAAACACATTATGTCACACTATGTATTTGGTGCTAAGTAAACCCAAGGAGAACAATTAAAAATAGATAGACTATATAACCTGCTTTAAAAAAATGGCAACTGCACAGAAATATGCATATGTGTTATTTTATATATTTAACACTGAATGCCACCACATTCATTTCAGGTTAAGCATTTATAGGCAATTTATTTTTGATCATGCTCGTTTATGTACAGGCCAGGCAATGATGGATAAAACGTAAGTTTACTTTCAAAATGAAAAGGATTTAAGCTTAAGCGCTATATACATTCAGTCTATTTACCAATTTTCTATTTGACCCACTACACAGAACACAGAGAAAGACCTATAGGGCTAAGGGTTGAAAATTCTCATTTTGTTCATACATTTTTTCTTATTCAGTGTGTGTGTGCCACTTTTGGTTTCCACACTTGCCTCATATTTAGTCTTGAAGAACATTGCCCATTTTACCAAATGTTGGCTATTTATTTATCATTTTGATAAAGGCAATGCTATTAAATTAATATAACCTGCATAGCTTTGTTGTACACTTATGCCTGTATGGCAGCATATACATTAACCTACAGTAATATCAGAAGTTTTATAGAAGCATCAAAAAACAATTCAAACAACAACGCAATTATCCAGGAAAATACTGTCTAATGCCATTAAAAATACATACCTACTTATTTAGCCACCCTAAGCACTGCATATGCCCATCTTGATGTCTTCCTTAATTCCAGGTGCTATAAGGATCAAGTAAGATACTGCTGCAGCTGGCACTATGAGTGTAGCCTTTTGCTAACATGACATATCAACATGTTCTGAAATGGTATCGTTTAACAAAATATCACACCAATCAATTATTACAGGTTTACCTTGAAAGTAGGGCTGCATAATTCATCAAATTTTAATCTTGATTACAATTTTGGCCTTCCACGATTACTAAATAAGAATAATCAAGGATGACGATTTTGAAGGCACAGTCAGTTTACAAATGAAAACTCTCACTTTACTGGACTTTCTGGTGTTCTATATCAAATCAAGCACACCTATTTCTCAGTAGAGGTTTGGGGTTATAAAATGTGAAAACATAAGCATTATTCTGTTCATTCAAAATGTTAAAGTGCAATAAAAGTATTCTGTGCTATGTTCTGCAAACCAATTAATAATTGTGTTCTCAATATTAAAGTAAAATAATCGTGATTATAATGTTTGCCATAATCGTGCAGCCCTACTTGAAAGGGTACAAAAATGCTCTCGTCCCTGGGTGGGCTCGAACCACCAACCTTTCGGTTAACAGCCGAACGCGCTAACCGATTGCGCCACAGAGACAACTGCGCACCTCGCAGCTGCTATATGCTATATATAGGTTGCTCCCACATGAACCTCGAGATAACACAACACAGATATATCCCAGTTTACTGCCTACTTTGCACCCAAAGGCTTTGATATGCAGTATATTTTAAAGGGGGCTGGTGGGGACAACACCACCCCGCACATAAATACCATATCTGTACAATACATTGGACATCTTTGGACAAGCCAGATCAAACAGAAACAGAAAGTGCATCTACATCAATAATTTGCCCCTACAACCAAATTCCATCCATTTTAAAAAATATGCAACAAACATGTGACTCAAATGCATGTAAGCAACAAAAAATCTTTAAAGAAAAGCTATTTGGCAAGTTATCTATCATAGACAAAGCCTACACTATTAGGCTGTAAGGCTATAAGCTGTAGGGGCTTTTGTGCATTACTGTACTTTGTCACAGTAAAGAACTGTAACTGCATTACTATGTGTGCTTAGTCTGTGTACCTTCCTGGGATTATTCTTCATGAGTAGTTTTGCTGTTTAGTTTCTATAGGGGTAGACGCTGTTACCTCTGAGGACCTAAACCCTTACGTACCTGCGTGCATCCGTGCATTCCTCCTCTAAATTTGAATGACGTGGTCTGCAGCCATTTCCTTTGCCTTGTCTCTGTCCTAACCAGTAACCACAATGTAATAGTTTACTGGAATACACAAACCTCAATTACAAAAAAGTTGGGACAGTATGTAAAATGCAAAAGCAGAAAGCAGTGATTTGTAAATGATCTTTTACATAGATTTAATTGAAAACAGTACAAAGAAAAGATGTTTAATGTTTTACCTTATCAATTTTATAGATTTTTGTAAATATATGCTCATTTCGAATTTGATGCCTGCAAAACGTTCCAAAAAAGTTGGGACAGGGGCAACATAAGACTGGGAAGGTTGTGGAATGTTAATAAAAACACCTGTTTGCAACATTCCACAGGTAAACAGATGAATAGGTAACAGGTGATGCTATCGTGACTGGGTATAACGGGAGCATCCACGAAGGCTCGGGCGTTTACGAGCAAGGATGGGTCGAGGTTCGCATTAAAAAACTGCGTGAGTGAATAGTCCAACAGTTTAAGAACAACGTTTCTCAATGCACGATTGCAAGGAATTTATGGATTTCACCCTAGGGATCTACAGTCCATAATATTATTAAAAGAGTCAGAGAATCTTGAGAATCTGTGTGTAAAGAGCAAGGCCGAAAACCAATATTGAATGCCTGTGACCTTCAATCCCTCAGACGGCACTGCATTAAAAACATGCTTCTGTAATGAATATAACCACATGGGCTCGGGAATACTTTGGAAAACCGTTGTCATTTAACACAGTTTGTCGCTGCATCTACAAATGCAAGTTAAGACTCTACTACGCAAAGCGCAAGCCATATATTAACAACATCCAGAAACGCCGCCGACTTCTCTAAGCTGAAGCTCATCTGAAATGGACTGACGCAAAGTGGAAACGTGTGCTGTGGTCTGACGAGTCCACCTTAAATTGTTTTTGGAAATAATGGACGTCGTCGTGTTCTCCGGGCCAAAGAGGAAAAGGACCATCCCAATTGTTACCAATGCAAGGTTCAAAAGCCAGCGTCTGTCATGGTATAGGCCTATGGGGGTGTGTTAGTGCCCGTGGCATGGGTAACGCCATTAACGCTGAAAGGTGCACATGCATTTTGGTGCTGCCATCTAGACAACGTCTTTTTCAGGGACGTCCCTGCTTATTTCAGCAAAACAATACCAAGCCATATTCTGCACGTGTTACAACAGCGTGGCTTCGTAGTCAGAGAGAGTGCGGTGCTAGACTGGCCTGTCTCCCATTGAAAACGTGTGGCGCATTATGAAGCGCAAAATATGACAATGGAGACCCCAGACTGTTGAGCAGCTAAAGTCTTATATCAAGCAAGAATGGGAAGAAAATCAACTTTCATAACTATAACAATTAGTGTCCTCAGTTCCCAAAAGATTACTGAGCGTTGTTTAAAGGAAAGGTGATGTAACACAGTAGTAAACTGTCCCAACTTTTTCAGGACGTGGTGTTGCAGGCATCAAATTTAGATGAGCGTAGTTACAAAAAACAATAAAGTTGATTAGTTAAAACATTAAATATCTTGTCTTTGTACTGGAGTCAATTGAATACTGGTTGGAAAAAAATTGCAAATCATTGCTTTCAGTTTTTACTTACATTTTATACACTGTCCCGACGTTTTTGGAACTGATGGGGTTTGTATAACAATGTAACACACACTACAAATAAACATTTGCATCTCATGACAAACCTGTCATGTCCTGGTCTGTCATTAAGAAAAGGAACACACACAAACAAGCACCCGCTCACCTATATAAGGCCTCTTTGTAATAATTGTGTATAATTGTGAACATTGCATGAATAGACTGAGTAAATACAATACAATACAAAGTGAAAGCGGTAATATGATGCTGAAAAGGATAATACATGGCAAACTTCTCAGTGCTACATGGGGACCAGAAATACACTATCAGAGCTGATTTTACACTGGACTTTTTGTAGTAGGCTAATTTAACCCGTGCATTTGACCCATTTTAAACTTAGTTAAAGAGTAATGACACTTTAGAGAGGTCTATTTCATAGCCAGTGACTTATCCAGTGTAAATTTGGCTCTTGTTTTTTGTTACTATTTGTTGTTCATAATCTGTATTTGCTTTATTGACCATTTGGTTTATTTGAATATAAGATAAAGATGAAAAATAATTGAGAATGTCAGTAAGAAATATCAATACAATCTACTGCATGAAAACCTTGTTTCAATTTAATTTTTTCACGGATAAACTTGATTTATGCCCCCGACATATTAGTTATTATATTGGATGTTTTATATCACATCTTTATCACAAAAAAATAATGACACTTTGTTAAATGTGATCTAGCAATGGTAAATGACGACCACTGACCATATATATTGTCTACATTGGTTGGAATTGAGATAACGATAATATTACATACATTTCTACAAATATTTTATTTCAGTATTGCTTTAAAATCCCAATAATGTCCTGGGTATATCTGACCCAGACCAACAGTTCAAGGTGCTAATAAGTAAACAGTACCTGATGCTCTTATCCAGCGTTGGCATACAATGTAGTAGAAACATAATGCATTCAACTGATTCATATGCGTAATAATACACAGCAAAAATGCCAGTGGAAATGTAACACTGTTGGGTACATTTAACACCCTATGATGTTTATGAGTCCACAGACTAATTTAAACACCCTTGGGTGTTAAATATACACCTCCATTTTGCCGAGTACCAGCCCTGGCTAACAATACATCAGGGGGTTGGGATGGGAGGGGAACAAAATGCAGTCGGAAGAGGTGGGTTTTCAGTCTGCATTGGAAGTTGGCCAGGGATTCTGATGCCCTGACCACGGTGGGAAGTGTTTTCCACCACTGGGGGGCCAGTACAGACACTTTAAGTTAATTAAATCAACGCAAGTCATATTATGTGACAGTATAACCTACCCATCTTTTAACATTCGAATCACATGTACGCGTTAACAGCCCTACAGTTTCTCGCGATACGAAGTTTCATTCTGATGAAAGTCGGGAGAGGTCGGGGTTTTCAGTCTGGAGGTTGGTAGAAGACGGTTCTGCCGAAATATTTAACGTTTGAAAGTTTCTTCATTTATTACTGCGGTTTTTAGAATTATGAAATTAAAAATGAGTAAATTAAAAACCTACACTTAGCCCACATCGTTGCATTATTGTATATTACATCAAATTAAGTTGTACAGTATTGCCCTTTAAATTAGTGTTAAGCGTTCAACTTAAGGCTATAGTAACATGAGACAACAAATATCACTCAAATAGCATTGTGATAATAACAACTGTCTGCTTAAAGCTACTGGTACAACAGATAGACGAGACTATCCAAGTTCTGCATTATGAACAGGGAACCGTTATACCATCTTAATCTTTGCACATGCTCTCATTCTCTTTTTACATCGGCCTATTATAATTATTCCACTATTAAGACATGTTGTAGTTACTATTCAATATCGAGTGTTGTTTTTCAACATTAGCCGAACCTAAACAAAAAAAGCATATTGTACGGATTTGGCGGTTACAAATCAGCAATAAACTGACACAACCAAATAAGTGTTTATAACATTTTGTAATTGCAATTTGCAGCCAGGTGAGCCAAGACCGTGAGCACTGCAACATTTGAAATATCAGAAGAACGGCGTTATAGCAAATAGGTTTAAACGAAAAAGAAAAACGAAACGAGAAAATGAATAGCCTGCCATATTCGCAGGCATTGTGATTTGTTATGAGACAAAAGCCTAAAAACAGGCTATTTTCTTTAAAATTGCACGTTAGATGTTGAGGTAGCCTATCCTTTTAATGCACGTGGAATAGCGACGTGATATAGGCAGGAGAGGTGCATAGCCTACGTTCAACATAATCGAACAATGGATTGTTAAACTTCATCGGTGGATTATTTTCCTATTATGAATGGGATCATATTTCAGATGTAAAATTTGGGGAGAATAGTAGGTTATTTTGTGAAAATTTTCACCAACTAGCCTGCAATTAAAACGTACAAATTCACTCATTAGGCCTACTCTAATGCCGTTCACTTCATATAGAATATATTGATTGTCAATGTCTGTAATACTCAAAGAGTGGCGTAGCCAAGAATGCGGACTCGAAATCACAAACAACTGTGTGGTTTCCCGTTCTTCGGTTCAAAGCCGAGTTGATAAAACTTAGGCTGATTATTCAAGCGACATAACAATCACCTCATATTATTCATTCCATTTTTTTCATTCCATGCATACAGCCTTCTAACTTTACTGGTTTTGCCAATGTCATACCTTTATATCGGCTTATTTTACTCTTTGCGAATAAATATGTAAACAAATAAATAAATAAATAAATAAATAACACACTGTCTGCTTTCACAATTTCGTTCACTGCTGCGGAGAGGATAACATATGGCCATAACTGTCCAGACGAATGCACACAGTAGAGGCTACCTCAAGTAGGCCTAGCCTATACCACACGCAAGGCCTTCCACATCTTTAGGTAATATGACCTGATTAATAGCCTAATGCAGTCTGGTCAGTGAATATAAACGTGTAAGCGAGCGAGTTTGTAGGCTATAAGAAATAATAATTTTTTTTTTTTTTAAACAACAACAATCAATGTCGGATTAATTTGAAATGCGCAAAAGTAGGCCTACGACTCGCCTATTCCATGCTAAACCGTCCTTTTGACTGTATGAATGAATTTATATAAGATGTTATACTGTACAACCAATGTTAGCAATCTCTATAAATTCAGTTAAGCAAACAAATTTCAATTGAGGCTTCTTTAATAGAGTGTTGGTGTCACAAAATTTAGGCCTAACAAAATTACTTTACATGTATCCAAGACGAAAGAAGTCAAAACACAATTAAAACGGACAATTTGCAGTCTTACCTGTAGTCTGTAGTTAGCCCAACTATTCCAGCACACGTTTTTGGCAACTCCTGGATTTACGCAAATACGTCTACTAAATTTCTAAATGTAGCCAACAACTCAACCTGTTTTTCATTGCTCCAACACTAGCCTACTGATGTTGCGTAATCAACAGGCCTATAGCCTATCGTAAAAACAGAAACATGAAGCGCTGACACTTGAAATAACATATCATTCTGAAATAATTACATTTAGAAAGTCGGTTATTTGCATAAGAGCCCCGCATGGTCACAAATAGGCTATATGTTATTATGTGTAGCGACAATAGGCTACTTGTAAAGTATCTTAATCTACGCTGTGCAGCTAAATGTCGCAGTGGTTACACACAAAGCCACAGCATTCAGATATGAACCAAAAGAAGCCTTGAGCAAAACTTAAACTAGACTACATAGGCTATTAGCTTCATGTCTAATGCGACTAATGTTAAGTAGCCTAACGACAGCCTTGCTGCCAAGCAGTGCTCAGTTCACGAAGTGCTAGAAACGACAAAACGATAGAAAATGAAGACATTGGCCTACTTTACGAAAAATAGCTCATATCACATGCTGATACATCAGTTAAGAACTAGACTACTTAACACATTTTGTTGTAAGCGAATAGCATGCATACGGGGTAAAATGGAAATACAATTTCACATAAATGTTGGCGTTCTTCTCTAACTTCTCAGTTCACTTTTCAATAACCCTAAAGCGTGGGGTGAAGGGTGGGGACAGACTCGGATTACTTTTTATTTTTTATTTGATCTTTTACACCGGAATGAGTTGTTTTATTTTGTCAGGCCATTCGCGGACTGTGCACGTGATCGTCATTTGGTATGTTCTTATAATGTGTGTCTAGTTTATAGAGGGACTTTTCTATCTAACCAACGTCTACCGTCGAGTCATTATTTAAGCGGGATCTCTCTCTCTATCCCTCATACTCACACACATACACACACACACACACAATACAAGTAAAATATTATGGTTAAAAATCATCTTTCCATGAAAGTGAGACTGAAACACCCGTCCATGTTTGCACAATAAAAATGATCCCTCCTCGGAAATATCAACTAATCTTTCAATGACCTAATCCCCTTTGCAGTCATGCACATGCGTTCAGTTCAAAAGGCAACATCATATATGAGATATTCTGAGCAATCTTCTCTGCTGTGAACCAAAAACACAAAGGATGATGCACATAGATACCAGAAAGGTCATCTGTAAAAATGCTATGTCAAAACAGAATAGGGGCATATAACTAGACAACACAAGCACCCAACACAGTCCTGATACCCATTTGCCTACAGCACCTCTGTTTTAAACATTAATTCATCAATACCAAAATACTACACAAACTCAAATCAAAATGATTTGTACCATTGCACAATCACAATGTTTTTTAGTGCTAGTGCATTTGGCAATCATTTTTTAGGGGCATGATTGTATTTCCCTCCCTTTTATCTGTAAAACGAATTAACAGTTGTTCCTTGCTAGACCTTTCCCATTTAATTCAATAAATAAACTGCATATGGCAGATTTGTATTTCGTTTAATTTATATTTCCGTTTTGTTTATTGTAATACTATATAAAAGCCATACTAACAGAAAAAAAAATCTAATGATTGTCTTCAAGAAATGTGTGACCAATTGTCAGATATAGAGAAAATGTTTTTCTTGAGTTTTCAATGAACCAAATTTTTTGGACTTGTTGCAGGAAATGTGCAGTACAATGACAAGCCAGATCAAACAGAAACAGAAAGTGCATCTACATCAATAATGAGATTACAATTTATGACCTAAAGAGAAAAAACATGAATGATATATTTCAAATTATGTTTAATATGTGAGAAAGTTTAAAATACTAAAATAATGCATTCAACTGGTAGCTAGGAGGTAACGTCAGATTGTGTCATCTTCTTATTAGGTTCTGCTGTTTCAACTGAACATTTACATCCACAGAAACAACATTTAAAGAATATTGTTGGAACCTAAACAGTCAGTCTGGTCTGTCTATTTTTTGTACCAAATTCTATTCCATATTCTAGTAAAAGTACCATAACAGTCCCTCTCTTGTATCGATGTGAAAATTAAATGGGTACGGACGAGAAATTACCTTTCTTCTTGTCTGTATGCACAGAGCAATTTTCCTTTTGAGTAAATGTTTGCTATTATATTCTGACAGTGACTGGTTGATAAAAGGAAATTTGTTTAATTGAGCCCTTTATTTTCTGGTATCAAATTAACTCATTTTATAAAAAGCTAATCGAAGCAGTGCACACATAGCCTGCTAAGTCAAGGCACCAAGAAAAAAATATCATGATTGGACCATAATATTTGTTGGTAAACAAAAAATAAACAAAATTATAATCAATTGTGACCTTCATTTAATTTGAAGTAAAACTCAGGTTAAAAAAAAAAGATGTTATGTGATTATATTTAATAACTATGGTTATGATGGTGATTCATGCATTCACCTATAAAAACGGAGCATTGTGATTTGCATCATGTAAGCCTAGAACTGAAACCAGCCTTACAAGCAGCCAGAGGTATATTCAAGATTCAACAAAGAAAAACAAAACCATCAAAATGCTGCTCTTTCCACTGATAGCATTCTGTAATACAGTTTTATTTGGGACTAAGTCTAATAACTAATAAATTAATGAACGTAGGCAGAAATATAAAGAGAACTAACAGCAAAATGGTTGTGACCAAAACGATTTAGTGTCCTGCGGGATAACAGTGCAGGCCGTTGGCAGCACATGTTATTTGTTATTTATCTTGTGGGCCCCATGCTAATTCCCTAATGCATCAGCTATCCTTGTGTAACTACTGAACCCTTTGATGAAGTATAAACCATGTATTTGTAATATACTTACAGTTCTGAACTCATACCACAAGACATACAAAAACTATAGGCTCTTAACCTAAGGCGTCCCCTTAGAGCTGTTCATTATCAATAGCTTAAATAAATGCAAGATGTATACACATATAAGTACTTCCACGAAACACATCAAGAGAGTCAAAAACTACACATTTTTAATATGTAAATTAGGCATATATGTTTCCTTAAGACTCGTTGCATACATAGTAGGCGCACATTTTGTTTCAAATGTGAATTAGATGAGGGTAGCCTATGATTGAACGCATAACCGTAGGCACAGCAGACACCATCGCCCATTCCAGTTCAATGTCTGCTCCTTCTCGCAATACAAGCTGAATTTTCATTCAACCCGTCACGTCACCCCAGAGTCCCTGTCACGTGTTGTGGTGTCGGAGGTCACTGCACGACCATAATGGAGGAATAGGATTTTTTTCTGAAAGGTTTCCAAAATTGGACAGACTTGCTAAATATGACGTGAGAACGGTCGCATTTATGGCGTGCCATGCAATCTGTAGTTTTTATTCGCATACCATTCCGACGACACCTTAGGTAAGTGCCTTTTTTACGTTTCGCCTTTGTGTACGGGTATATTTATTGTCTCCCCTCATACATAAAGAAATCCTGAGAGTACATATATCAAATCTATTCATCGTGCACGTTTTCTCTTCCCCCAAAACATTGAACAGGAAATACGGATAACGATGATAATAGCCTATAACAGATCCGTATTTTTTCATAACATAGGCTAATCATTAAGGAATATAAACTAGGTAAACATAACTGTATTTCATCTAGCTAACGGTAAGTTATTTAATTCAGAAATTGACGACCAGGCTATTTGAATAAAGTAAACAGGCTATCTTAGCTAAACAAATACAATTTACACCTTAATGCCGTTAGGCTAGGCTACATAAGCGAGAGAGAAAAAAGAAACGTGTTATTCCAACACGGCGATGTCCCCAAACCACTATTTACAATGTGTCAATGCATTTACTTTACTACATGTTTTTGCAAGCTCTGTGCCTCTGTCAACTGGCGCTAGTCCTTTGTTTTCGTGAAAATCTCTTGCACGCTGGGGGGTGTAGCTAGTGAGCGACGTCACACACGTCTGTCGGATAATGTTTTGTTCTAGCGCAGAACAGAATCGAGCTTTCATTATCGTGGGCGGGTCTTTCAAAATTTTTGCAAGTGACCAACCAATTTACTAATGCTTAGCCGTTTACAGCCGTATTTTGTTGGCGATGAGGATACTCAGTGCAGGCAGAAAAAACAGGCCGTTGTAGCCTACTTGTCACTGATATACAGTAGGCTATATGACGAACACATCCATAATGTGGAAACAAATATAGGCTAGCTATATCTTACTTGCGATAGTGAATTACATTTACTCTATAACCTAGCCTATATTACAGCTAGATTGAAAACCGATATCGACTAGCGTTGTCATGAATCCTTGTTTATATAATGTTTTATTTAAACAATTCAGGCCCAAAAAGGCTTTAATCCCTTGGGGCCCATAGTTCATACTGGACATAATTAGACATTGTAACCTGTCTAATTAAGATTTATGGAGGCTTGTGTATATCCAAATAATTTAAACGTTTAAATTTCAACCATTGACCTTTGGAAACCTTCCCACTATGACAGATCGGTAACCTGTGGGAATTGACAGTTAAGTATATACAAAATAGAAAAACAGAATCTGCATGCAATAATCTGTTATAGATTGCCTAGCTGTAACTAGTTCCTACAAAATTGTATGCCCTAGTCATCACAAAAGCAAACGTGACTCCCATTCAGGCCCCATCTATGAATGACCACATTAGAGACTGTGTGACCAAACCAGGTAACTGTACCTAGTGCAGCTTAATCCATTAGATCAGGGGTTCCTTGCTCCTGGAGAATCCTCATGCATGTTCTGGTTTTTGTTCAGACCAATCTCTTGATTAATTAAGATACTGAGAACATGTTTCAGTTCCTGTGCTGAAACTGATTTGAACACAATGCAGTTTTTGCTGGCTTTGGTATGTATTATTCAAGCAATATTTATCAAGTGTTACACGTGTTTGTCACAAACTCAGTTTGGTGAATTAGACTTAGTGATGGCTGAACTTTTATCAATTTTGCTTTTCACTGTTAGTCAAAGTTAATGACACATGTTGATTGAATCCCCATCTTTGTGTTCAAACTCTTCATTTTCCACAAATAGGTTAGCTTCACTGACCAGGTGTCCATATTTTCAGCATTTAGAACTTCACTGTAGATTTCATCTGTATGTTTCTGTTCATCTGATAATTGAATATGGAATATTCATTCTTTGTAATACCAGTATCTGTCTCTGAAATAATGTGGAATTAAAAAATATATATATTCGTATTACAAAACAAAAGAGGCTAAATAAAAACAGCTAAAAGCTTTTGGGAATACTTTGGGAATTACACAGCACACACAGATGTTCTCCAGAACCAGGGTTAGGCACCCCTGATATCTTTGTAAATATTCAACTTAAACAACTGATGTTAAATGCAATAGTTACTGCTTTCATGTTGTAATTCAGGCTGCCTAAGCACATTGAATCAAGATATCTTAAGCAATGTATGTCATCTTAGATATGCAATTTTTTTATTTATTGTTAGACCATTTTACTGTAATATGTAGATGTCCATCAATAGAATAGACTTATCTGTTCTTGCCCTTCAGTGTAAAAACCACAGTTCAACACGGGATTGTGAATTCCAGGATAATTTCTCAGGATATCCCAAAATGAATATGGATGGCAGCAAATTGTTACCAGGGCATTCGTTGGTACAATCATACATTTGCAGGCTAGCTAATTACAGTTAGTTTTCATTATAGGCATTCATTCTAATTATTAAAACCAAAGTGCAGACAACTGCGGCAGATTCTTCTTTATTTTGTGTTTGTGTCATTGAAAAATATATGTGGATTTTCCCTTGTTATTTTAAATTGTTGAAACAGACTGGAAACTCATCAACAAAGTTCTGCTGAGGCAGAGTCCTATTATAAAGAGCCTTCAGACCGGAAAAAAGTATTAAGGATGCATAAAATCGTCAAGTAGGTAAATTGATCTTTTTTCTGTGGTAAAAATAATATGACCTGTATATGAATAAGTTCCTTGAATGGCTTAAACTTGACACTGAGGGAATGAATGTGCATGCATTTTTACAATGAATACCAGGTGTGACTAATATTTTTAAATAGGACACTGGCCTATAATTATCATGAATGCTGCAAACCTTTCTTTCCCCTATTGTAATAATACATATTGAACTGCTGACATGTTACTTTGCCTTCTAGAAGACCAAAACTGATTTGAAAAATCCATGGTTGAGGTAAGTAGATTTTAGAATAAGTGGACAATTTGTTCAAAAAGACATTTTCAAACTGAAGATTCAAAAAATGTGCAAGTGTTTTTCCAACAAAGTACAGCCTTTTGTCAAATTGTCTTGTAATAAACTTCTATTCTGTGCGTACAGCTCTTTTACTGCTGACCCTTCACACATACATTATGCAATTTTAACATAACAGTTTAAAACTTTATATTGCTGATTACGTCTTAAATATTATTTCAATGTTATTTTATATCCCCTTCTATGTATTATTACAAGGATGAAAGTTTACCATATCTGTACAGAGATTTTATATTATATTAAAATAGGTTTTCGCAACCTTTATTTTTAGATTTTTTATTGAATGATTCTGTGATTGATAGTTTGTGTTAACTATATATTTATTATCATATCCTTTTACTGTATGAAAGCTCAGGGAGGCTGGAGTGTCAACTAAATTTGTTCTGGTTTGTAAACATGAATGAAAGTAGAATAAACTATTTTACAGGTGTTACTCTGAAATAACACTTGCTTCTTGCATCAGATACATCACATACATACAGATATGAGCCATCCTACTAAATTAAATGCTGTTGATGAGTGACTTAATAATCTTACTTTTACAGACTGGTGACGTAAGAACTTCCAAGGAAATTCATTTTGATTGTGCTGTAGTAGTACTCCATGTATTCCTTTTTATTACATAATGTAGGCCTATACTGTTTTTTAAAAATATATTTTTTTTTAAAAACACTTACAGTTCATTCCATTCCATGTAGATGCAATTTCTGAAGTTAGAGGCTTCTGGATTACAGGCTCAGTGATTAACATAGGGCATGTTTTTGTCTATAAATATTTCCAAACATTAATTTAAAAATGTGAATATATATACATACATATTATATAATAAATGTCAGCATTGTATGCAGGTCACACATTGATTGTATTCATTGTTTAGGATTTTATTTTTTGTTTTATTTAATATTTTCATGAAATAAATGTTTTCCTGAAGAGTAGAGATGTTGGTCTGATTTTCTTGACTTTGCAAATGTTAATGAAAAGTCAATTTGTTATGTATTATTTCAAAGTATTATTCCAGTTGCATATGGCTGCGTTATATTCTGTAGGCCTATGAGTGCTGAATAGCACTGGCCTTGAACTTCTGTGAGTTATTGACTCTTTTTACTACATCAGTGTAATTTATTAACCTACTTGCGTTTTCTCTTTTGTATGAAAACTGTTTCTTAAACATTTCATCATAGTAGATAGCCACCTATATATGCTTCGTCCAAGAGGACAGTACTCTGAAAACGTTGATACATAATGATGCTAAAAGTAGACTAGATCTTTCAACACATTACAATCTGTTATTTAATACCGTGTGGTTGTGTGTAACACGTGCAATTTCATCAGCAAACTGATAAAAAGAAACAAAAAAGTAAACATTTTACAAGCTGATGGTTTGTCCTCGGTTAGCACACTTAGTTGCTTTTTTGTATTAAAATTATAAGGCAAATATTATAGGCCTACAATGCTATTCATAATGGAAGACTAAATTGAAGCCGTCGTGTTCTTCTGAGTAACTACGGGCTTGATTTTATGAATGAATGAGGACATGGCTATATTAGTTTTTAAACAGGAATGTTATATTTTTGTGTCATATTTCAGTTCATTGAAAGCCATGTGTGATGAAGTTACAATAAGAAGCGAAATAATGGTCCGTTTAAGACGCATGAATGGAACGTTGACATGCCTCACCACGATTACACCACGATAGAAAACGTGGTAAGGAAATTAATATATTTTATGTTTATACTTATATTTCAAAAGGTCGTACACATCCATTTGGCAGGCACTTCTATATCTGTTCTTTGTACATCTTTTTCAGTTAAGTATGCTCCAGTAGCCAACCTTTTTTCTCGTGCGTGTGTGCGCTTAAATAGCTGCGTTTTGTAAAAAATGTTATAACCTAGCATAGGGAAATGAACTCGGCTCAAATTATTTTTGGGGTATTTACTATGCATACACCCTAAGAAATGTTACATTTAAACCTATTTTTGTGACGTTTTTAAAACGTAGTGAACTTCTGTATATTTAGTGGAAAAATTTATCCCGCGGCACAACAACCTTTGATGCTTTAGATGTCAACTGTTATTTTAGAAACCAAACAAATAAATAAATAGATAAATAAAAAAACAAGGGCATTGATAGTTGTGTGGTTGCGTGTCATGTTCTCCTTTGAATTTCATTGCTGATAAGTAGGCTAATATCTAACGTGTTACCGTTTTGAAGATTGTTGTGGGATATCTGGAAATATTTTGATCTTCTTCCACAAGAAACAGGGAAGATAGTCCACGCACCCTTGGAATCTACACCATAAATATGGGGCACCAGTTACATTGTGTGTTCATAGTACACTCGTCTGTAGTAACCCTTGTGCATGTATAGGTTTTTAGGACAGTCTGTATTGTCAACCGATTTTACTACCCATACTGCTTAATAAGTTTTAAAATGACAACATATGAAGGCTATGTAAATAGTTTATGAGCCAACCAGTAGGAATTAAGCTAATTAAGCATGCAATTCTTTTGCGAGTTAGTTAAGTATGTGTGTGTCTCGTGGTGGGTGGGGGCGTTCTGTGGTCTGTGATTGATCTGCACTATTACTGTCTTATGGTTGAGTAGGCAACGCCATATACACTGTATTTATATACACAAAAAGCAGCCTTTGCAAACCACTGTTTTTGGCGTTTATATTGCCTTGTCTACAGTTCAAATATTTAGAGTATAGGCTACAATGCACAAGGGTCTACTAAATCAGTTTGAATGGAGAAAAATCTTCACTCCCTCTACCTTTTCATTTTTTGTAAAGATTGTTAATTCCAGTTTTTGTTAATTGTCTCGGTTTCTGTTTTTTTTAGTCGGTTTATGGTTATATATAGGTAGCCTATTGTATATATTTTTTTGCACGAATGTAGGCTACACAATTATATGATAATGTTTTTCCGACGATTTTTGATAAATTGAAATAGAAATTGCTCTCCTCTGACCTTCTAAGGCTAAGTGAACATGAAAGGAAGTAACTAGACAAAACAACCGTTCGTTATTTGACATTGCAGACTGAAAGCTAGCTTGATATGAATTGTGCTCTGTAAATTGATCTGGGGGGGGTTCTTAGAAAATAAGATACTGCAACAATTATCTAAAATATATACTATATATACATCCCCGGAGATGACGTAGTGTCATTGATTTTAATATATTGTTTTTAGAACATACCAATGCGTTTTTGTCAAATCTGGTGGGAAAGATGAAAGACGCGGCAAAGGCTTGAAAGCTACACTGCAGTAAAGCCCGTACTTGGAACGCCCGGGGAAGCACCCGTGGAATCTGACTTGGCGCGTGACCCCTCTCTATCTTGCGCTGACGTCCAGCCGACAAGAAGCTTCGCTTGGATTTTTAATAGGTTTGAAAAGCAAAGTAGAAAATGAACGATGCAAGTCATCGTGTATAGAACAAATCAGTTAAAAGATTGCAGCAATAAAATGTTTTAAAAATTTCTGCTTTTAAAAAAAAACTTTCACATAGGCTGTTTGCCGTTTTAAGCATGACCACTTTGTTTATTGTCATTAGTTTAGTAGGCTACAGTGATATCAGTTCTGTAACTTAAAGCCACCCTTTGTGTCACCAGTGCACACTGACAAATGACAAGAAACTGCACCGGATTGCCGGACGTCTTGCAAAAAAAATGTAGGCTACATTATCTAAAATATACATTTTCATTTAATTCTAGAATCAAACTACAGGGGAATTGGTTGATGCATGAGGCTATCATGAAATATTAATGTTTAGCCTAATGGTTGTGCATTCACAAGCCGATAATTAGCTTTGGCTATCTCATGCGATATAACAGCACGTTCATAGACCATTAGCCTAAACCAGACACCCCAGCCAATTTCATGATAGCTACCTGAATAGGAAACGTGATTACTGCCAGTGTGCGTACCGGCTACTGGACAGTCGATAAAGTCTGTGGTTATGCTCTGCTTTTAAGCGGCGCTGGCTTCAAAAACCCGGGATCTGTCTCTCGAGAAAGAGCGCGAGCTGCCATCATATCTACGGATGGATTTGTTATTGGCGATTCACTCGAGGTAGCTAGCATACACTAGTTAAATATATTGTGGTAGGTGATTTGTGTATTATAATCCTTGTTTGTGGATTTAAAGGCTAGGCTATATCATAAACATGAAAGAACGAATTCAGCGTTTCCCTCACACTGACTATCAGGAGGGTCGGCTATACGCCATAAACCGCGGTGCAGTCTGTGTCTAGGTTAAAAAGCAAAAGGCTAATATTTTTGCTATAAACATTCCTATTTTAAAGAAGCACTTTGCAATATAATTTACTTTGGTTAAAGAATAGGTCCGACACTTTTCCAGACTGGAAATGGCATTACAAGAGCACGATCCATTGTCTTGAAAACTCGATTTCTGTAAAACGCGCTCCGAATGCTTTCGCTCGGAGGATGAATAAGGTGTTATAAGGAAAGGGAGGTATAAAGCAAAGATTCATACACTGCTTACACCGACACTAATTCCCTGGCCACCCTTAAGGAATGACACCACGTGACATAGCTGGGCGGTCGAACTACAAGCCATTTTGGGGACGGTGTCAGTTTCCACTGAACCATCAGCATTGCATTTTTCAAACAACCGAATTAAGAACGAACCTCACAGACGGAGCATTTTTATCACTGAAATCGGACAGTTGTAGTTCTGGCTCTTGGTCTATCCCATGCTTTAGACACACGGAGTGTGCACACAGGGATAGAAATAAGGATTTTCGTAACTAAAATGAGCTCTGTGCTGCCGTGCGCTTATTGCAATTGACAGCGTCTGCAGCTCTTTTCAAGATGGCCGCTTGGCTCGCGTTCATTTTCTGCTGATCGACTTATAACTTTGATTGTTTATCCTTACCAAGTCTTACCGGCCTACAACATAATCTTGGGGTAAGTGCTGTTCAGTCTCCCTTCTTACCAATTGGTGAATTCTGAAAGGATTCGGATAATGCTTGCGTTGTTTTCCATATGAAATGGGAGATGAGGTCGGCACTTGATGCGAGGTTCTGACAGTGGTTTTACGCACACTGCACGGACTCAGTGAACCTACGCACAACGCTTTAAATTTAGTTCCATTCTCGAACACGCTTTGTTTATGTGCCGTGTAGACAACCATGTCGTGTAGAGGAATATTTATACTGTTGGTTGACTGTATGGTTGCTACTTTATTATTTCGTTTGAATTTGTAGTCTTTGGTGCAAGCCGTCGTTCTAGATAAATTAGGAGTGAGATGGGTCAAGTGTTCATGATAACTCACATTCAATCGGTTCTCATCGTCAGTTTATTTCAATGTAGTGCCATTGTTTTATAGATAATTGATCAATGGGAAGGTGAGAACCTAAGAGAATGCCTACAGCATTCAGAGGTAAACCCCAAGGATTTTATTAACTTAAGTTTTCCATTGGTAACTGACGTCTTGGTAGAATAGACGGGTCTCGCGCTACCATAGTTTAAGACTGTTAATGTAAATGTCCCTTTTAGTACTTTCAGTGGTTATCACTATAAACAAACCGAAACCAGGGGCGTTTTCTAAAACATTGAAATGTATTTTGTCTTTATGTAGCCTAAAGTTCTTATACCCTATCAATGTTTTGCGGTGTGGCAGGGGTGAGGTTAACTTTGTCTATAGGTTCCAGTGATTTTTTTATGACCACATACGTCAGTTGAAAACTCTTACAAATATTTATGTACCTATATGTAATTTTTGGAGTATTTTTGGTTTCGTTTTTCTGTTGCTTTGGTATGTGGATTTCAATGGGCTGTGTGTGTGATTCGATACACTGGCATTGACACGTTTTAACGAGCTATCGGTTGATTTACAGTTAACAAAGCCTGGATTCATATCAAGACTTTCTCTTTCACTATTTAATTCGGCCACTAATAATGAACACTGCATCTGGAGATGCTCCTTGTGCAGTATTCGTGGTTTGTCTTCAAACCATACATGCAGAAAATGATGAAGATGAAGAGCTGTGGTTCTTATAGGGGTAATTGCGATGTGTTTACAAGTGTACTATTGTAGCCTATTTGAAAGTGAACTACAGCTTTGGAATCAATAGTCATATTTACCTCTCAATGAGAAGTCTTATGGACTGAGTCATGTAGGCTACATTAATTGGGCTACGGAGACTGGGTCATTTCAGTGTTCACAGATTTGACATTTCTCAGTATGATTGTTGTTGATTGCGCCAGTTCTCAATATAATCTTGTTTTATAGTAGACCATGGGTCTTTTTTATAGTAGACCATAGGTCTACTATAATCTACGTACCAGGTGTGGGGAAAATGAGTAAGACTGAAGTTAAATGGATTAGAATTCTACTAGGCTACTTGATATTTTGCTGTCCTACACTGCAACGTGAATTTTGTTTGTCTCGACAAAGAGGAACAGTTTTGGGTTTCCTTGTTGTCTGTGCGCTTGCATTGCCTCAATGTTGACTTTTTGGTTTTTGAAAACAATGACATAGTAGGCTATAGCCTATCGCATATGTACCTGTCGGTAGATCTACAGGCCTCAAGTGCATGCAGCATGTTTTACTGTAGCCTACTAGCCTATTGCGAAGAGTACAAAATGTATTTTGTTTGCCCTATCCGGTTGGGTTGTTGCTTTTGTTGCTGGATTATTTAGAAACCTACCGAATAAAACAAACTACACATTGTGAAGATAAGATATCTGCTGGATTGCATTCGCGACGCGTGAAAAGGGTTTTCATAAGTTACAGTTGCTGAGTCCATATTGCAACATGCTATCAACAGAGTTCTAGAATTCATTGACCAGAGGCGCAACATTGTGAATTAGTAGCAATAGGCTAAGGGATGCCTCTTTGTTTTTCTTTTTAGTCAATTACAACACTCATTTGTTTTGACAATGTTGCCTGCTCGTTTATGGTTACCCAACATGCCCGAACTGCAAATTAAACACCTGTATATGTAGCTACAGTTGTGTTGCCTAAATCGCTCTTGGAGAAGATATATAACGGTTGTACAAACAGTTAATCCGCTGGCCAGCTACAGATATCTAGCTACATGCAACGAGTGTAGACTAGCCTACACGTGTGGCTGAAACCTGAATAGGGTTACAGGAAGAGATGTTTTGTGCGTATGAAGACGTAGGCTACGACTGTGATACAAATAGGCTATCTAACATTGCCCCGGCCCCGTTGATATAGCCTCGCTATATAGACTACGCTAAGTCTGAAAGTCTGGTGGTTGGGCTGCATCACTTGGCTTTTATCACTGTACACTATCTGTAGCATACAATTATCATGTTTCCAGTAGCTTAACATAGACACGCTATTACTAAATTTCAATTAACGTGATTAATAGCATAGCCTATTTAAAAATAATTAGAGGTGCGTGCCATTTTTGCAAGAAAAAGCAACAGCCTATCCGTCATGCCTACGTTTTGTCTTTTTGTGCATTGTAGCCTATTGGAGGCTACACGTTTCGTGGAGACTAGCCTAAACGCCGCTAAAAAATGTAGACTAGGCGACCTTAGATGGCGTAGGCTAATAAATGGATATCACTTTCGTTTAAGTAGCGGTTCTGTTGCTCTTGTAGGCTAATTGGTTATGCAAGACGAACGCTGGCAGCTGTAACACAATTTTCCGTCTTCTAAATTGGCTGTCAGCGAGTTTGTGGATGGGCTATTTGTGAGGGCAAATTTCGGTTTCACGGGTGTGACGGGTTGCATTAAAATAAACCCAGATGTAGTTTTGGTATGGGTATAAAACTTGCATCTGGGAATATCTTCCTCTTTGATGGGTGAGATCTTTCTCGGTACTTGCGGTAGCCTTCGGACGCTCCAAGTCTAACGCTTTGAAATCCCCGACGTTGTCGACAGCCTACAAGTTGTCTTTGTTGTCATTTTATAGACTACAGTCAATTCAGAATTAATTCACGCAGCATCGAATAGCCTTCTATATACGTGTTACTGTTTTTAATCTTTGCTTAATAGCTGCATGGACTGAGTTCAATGAAGAACATAGGCTAGCTAGCTGGCTATATCCTATGATCTTTTTACGGTGGACCTATTATCCTACTGAACGGTGCTCAACGTATATTAAAACCGAGTCTAAACAAAAAAAACTGTTGTGTTTTGCGAAAGAAATATTAAGGAACATAGCACTACAGGCTAATGAACCGATTGTTGACGTGGAAGCCTAATGGTAGGCTACGTTAACGTTAGTTCTTTCGCCTACTTCAGACGACACGGGTTTGTTTTTTTTGTTGCTTTGGACGGGATTGTGAGATGGCAGCCTCAGTTATGTTCTTCTAGTTCTGTTGTTAATATAAAAAGGTTATCAATTGGATTTAGATTTATTTTTGTCACATCTGCATGACACATAGTTGCTCTTGTGGCGCGGCACTATTTTCAGTCACTGGCAAGATGCCAAGTATAACCTAAGTTGCTATAGCAACAATACGAATTACCGTGTTTGGACACAAATAAACGCTACTTTACAGTTGTAGATCTTCAAATAGTGAAAAAACCGCTGTAACTAACGTTACAGTCAGAATATATTTAACGTGCCATGTTTTACCTTGGCTGGTGAATATTGCATACAAAAATGAGCTACTGAAGAGCTGCAAATCCCCTGTCTCCTCCGGTCATGTGTAATCGTTTTGACACACTGATCTTAACTTTAGTAACGTTACAATTACATGAAGTCTAACAGGTAGGCTATGAAACTTTTCTGTGGAGAGCTTTTCTCCGTTTAACCATTTGTCTAGCCATACCCTGGTATATGCAGTTAATCTAATTAATTTTGTCCGCTGGAGGCAAGATTCATAGCCAATGGGGAAGTATATATTTTCATCTTTTCACGGTGTTATTTCAAGTATTGTTAAGGTCACGGTATGATTCACAAATGTCTGCTGTTCGGGTAAGTAGCTAGGCCTAGTTGCCATTCTAGTTCTGTTTTTTGTAACCTTGACAAAAAAAAAAGATTGTTGTTCTTGACAAACTGTGATAGTCTACAGTTTAACTGTTGATGAGCATATACTTCTAAATTCTGTTGGTCTTTTAAATTATGGGTTACTGTAACTAGCCAGCTCGCCAGCTAGCTAACTTCTGAAGTTACTGTTGACGAGTCTGTTTTAATTAAGAACACTTGGGCTATAGGCTATAATGTTACACAAGTCTATAAGAATGCAGAAAACCTGCACTTATCAGTTAATCTTTTTTGTTTCACTTTCTTTAGGTCTTTGCCTTCCATGACGATGCATCGAACAACAAGAATTAAGATTACGGAACTAAATCCACATTTGATGTGTGTTTTGTGTGGTGGATATTTCATAGATGCAACTACCATCATAGAATGTTTGCACTCATGTAAGTATCACAGTTGGGTGAGAAGGGCTAAGCTAAATGATAGATATATGCCATACAAAACAAAAATAGAAATTCTGCTTCTTGCATGTTAATGTGATTAGTGTTGCCTTTGCTATGCTAACTTTTACTTTTCCTAACTAGTAAAAGGAGTGTAGTGTTATTTAAGTGTTGTAAGTTCAGTAATAAATCAAGGTTTAAATAATGCTTTATAACCACTGTGAAAACCATTGTTTCTCTCTGAATTATATCCTCAGTCTGTAAAATGTGCATTGTGCGCTATCTGGAAGCCAGCAAGTACTGTCCAATTTGTGATGTCCAGGTTCACAAAACAAAGCCTCTTCTAAACATTCGGTAAATTTTTGATTTTTTTTATGCAGGACACATCAATTATATTGCCCATTTGGTTTTTTAATGATATGGATATTTTTGTGTTGTGGTCATTAGAATACATGTGTTAAATGTCCATTATCTTATACTGCAAGGTACACATGAACAGGTCGAAACCTCTACAACTCCAAATGAAAGTCAATACAATTCTGTTGACTTTCAACTCATAGTAATTTTAAAAATTGTGTCTGTTTTTAGCTCTGACAAGACTCTTCAGGACATTGTGTACAAGTTGGTTCCTGGTCTCTTCAAAAGTAAGTATTAATTTTTAATGCCACAGTACAATCAATTTCTTATTTAAACAAGTGTGAGTAAGAACCATTTTGTTTTCCTATAGATGAAATGAAGCGGAGAAGGGATTTTTACGCAGAGCATCCATCAGTCGATGGTAACCATCTTTCAGTTTGGAAAAGCATAATGGTCATATCATTTCAGTTACAGAAGTTATAAAATGGCATATTTGACTGTTGTCATAGGTCTTGAGGCATGCATTTTGAAAGTGGCACTTATACGATTGTAACTTTGCATAATCTAGGTCTTCTGGTGTTTGCTTACGATGTGAAATACACTCTTGGATGCCACATTGGATAAAAGCATTTACTAATTGACTAAATTGTAAATCCAGTTACCTACATATTAGTCTTTTGCACCACAATTAAAAAAAATGTCTCCCTGACTAAAATTTTCAGTATTGTTGTTGCATTATAAAATATAGAAGTCAGACATGTCTGATGTTTGAGTCAGTTACCAAGTGTGCTATGTATTAGAACAATTAAGACATGTGGCACAGTAATTCTGAGATGGTGTGCACTTCTTTTTTTTTTGTACACACGTGTAATTGTTACCAACCACTCAGTTTGAACTATGTTATACATTTTGCGGGCAATAAAACAGGGTCTTTGAATAGTCTACGTAAACATGTGCCAAATTTAAGGATGGACTAAAGTGAATTAGATTTTAAAAGTCTTGAAACATGCTGTTATGGTAATTGTGACATTTTGTTTTAAGCTGCGAATGGATCAAATGAAGACCGTGGAGAGGTGGCAGATGAGGACAAGAGAATAATCACAGATGATGAGATAATCAGTCTTTCCATCGAATTCTTCGACCAGAACAAGTATAATCTTTAACAAAACATCTCTCTTCTGTCCTGTCAATTGAATATTAATCTAATCGTTTCAAAATGTTTTATTTTTATTTTTATTGTTAGTCTTGTTTTACCCAGCCGCCTTCTAGGGATTCACTTTATCAGTAAAAAAGAAACACAGAAGAGTCATTCAGTTTAACTGGATGGAGTGAATGTTAATGAATCGTTCGTGCATCCTTTTTCCATTCAGGATAGAAAAACAGGGCAGCATGGATGAAAAGAAGAAGTCAAAAGAAGAGGTAATACAAGCACTGTAATTTGTAATCCCGGTCGAGTGAAATATTTGATTTTGGCTGATTCAGCTAAGCAAAAATGTGCTGCAAAAGCAACACATTTGAGCAAATGTGAACATGTTTTCAGAGATGGCAAACTGAACCTTTATTGTACTGCTGAACTCATGATCTTGTGTATTTAATACTAATTCTTCATTCTCAAAGCTGGGGACAAAGTGCATTTTAGATAAATCGAGCTTTGTCTTGACTAATTTCGAATATTGGTACATTCATTATTATTATTCTTGCAGGTAAATAACAAGCGGTATCTGCAGTGCCCTGCTGCTATGACTGTGATGCATTTGAGGAAATTCCTAAGAAGTAAGATGGATGTTCCTTCCACCTTTCAGGTAAGTGAATCATGTACTGACTAATGAATCATTTAATCTACTCTTTAACCATCAGCTAATGAAGCACTTCAATAATATAAAAAATGTAAACAAGTTTGGAGTATACTTTTATTTGCACTATACATAAAATGGTTAGCTGAAACCAGAGCTATGTAAAGTGATAAATGAAAAATGGCTAAGCGGTGTAGTTCTTCCTCAAATATTATTAAAATCTACTGTCTAACGCAACAGGATAATTGAGCAATCTATTCCACATTGTACCTTTTCAAAGACGAATGGCTGCGGAATAGAATTAGAATTTTTAAAATTGATTATCATATGAAATTTGCATATGTTTCCTGTTTATATTACAGCAAAAGTACCTGCATAAAATTACTATTTTCTGTTTATAAAGTTAACATAGCAACAATACATTCTTGTGATGGTTATCTGTTGAGATGCTCATTGGTTTTTAGGAATAATTCACCTTAATGCAATGTCACAATTTTTTTTGATTGTGTGAAATGGTGTACACCTAATTGGTATTAACATGTGAATGTGCTTACAATATAAATGATTAATTACCATTACTCTCTGTCCAATATAGATTGAAGTAATGTACGAAGATGAACCATTGAAAGATTACTATACATTAATGGACATTGCCTACATCTATACCTGGAGAAGGGTAATGCACTTTTAACATATACACTTCAGAAACAATGATATTCTATGTTGTCTTCAGAAATTATAATAGAATTATCAAGCATGAATGAAACCAGTCTTTAGAGGAGTTTGAAAATTAGCTTTGAAGCTTGGTAATAGGAAACCATTGCTTAGAATCTAACTAAATTGCACATTTTAGTTATTTGTTACTTAACTGCAGTTTGTATTTAGTAGTGTCTAAATTAAAAATGAAAAAGTATTCCCAAGTAAAAAAAAAAAAAAAAAGGTTATACTTGCTTTCATTCATAACTCAGAGTGGATGATGAAGGGCATTATGTTCACATTATGCACATTTTGTGAATCGGGGCCAGTAAGAGATATTTCAAGTTTTTCAGCTTTGTTATTTATATAAGTTTATTTTAGTTTCACATGCTGACTTAATTTTATTTTTGCTAAAACTGTGCCAGATACAAAACATAGTAAGTAAACATTTAATAAAACGTTGCAATTTTGCTCGCAGAACGGACCCCTGCCTTTGAAATACAGAGTTCGTCCCAACTGCAAAAAGATGAAAATTGGCCACTCGCAAGAGGGACTGAACAGCGCCAGCCGCTCTGGGATTGAGAGCGACTCCGCGAGCGACAAAGCCAGCAGCCCTGCTGGCGTGCCTTCTACTTCCTCATCGCTGCCCAGCCCCAGCACCCCTGTTCAGTCCCCACACCCACACTTCCCCCACATCTCCAGCACCGTCAACGGAAACGGCACAGGGCCCAGCCCTCCTATCCGACAAACCCCCTTCTGCAACAAAGTGCGCAAGGCCTCCCTCAATGGCTCCTCCACATCTTCAGGATGATGGCCACTAGGCCTTTAATGCCAGGTTACCCGGTTCTTCTCATGCCAACATAGCTCTACTGTAGATGCTTACTTTTTATCATTGTTATTGCTCTAATTATGTCACATGTATTTTGACCTAAATGAAGTCAGTAATGGAGGTCATGGAATGATAGGTCCATGTATTTCTTCCTTATTTTTTTTGCTGTGAAAAAGCACACAAAGTCCTATTGAAGGTGATTTATATGAGGGCAAAGCTTTGAAATTCTCTTATTTAGCGGAGATTCGCTTTTGATCAACCAAATTCAATCAGTATGTTACGATTGGCCCCAATTTGAATGTGCTTTTCAATGTAGACTCCTGTCTTCTCAGAGTTCAGTTTTTCTGATCGAAATTGATTCCTTTATATAATTGCAAGACGTGCCCGATTTAAGAAATGCAACTGGTCAACGTGTAAATTAAACGCGAAAGGTGCGTTCAGATAGTTGCGATCTAAACAAACTAAAATGCGAGCAATACATGTTATAGAAACCTTTTAAAATTGAGCAGTTAAAAAATCATGAAAATATTTTTATTGCACGCCTATAGTTGCCTCTATCCTAATTAGTGGCAGTATTACTACGTGTGGACTTTGCTGCAGAGTGTTTTGTAAAGTCTGCAACCATTCAGGTTGCAGTAATCAGGGCTGGTCAGTTATAATATTTCTTTCCTGCCGTCGAGAGGGCTTCATTCTGTGTGCTATAGGCCAAATGCTTAAAGTTCGTTCTGAACGCTGGAGGACACGAAGTCAGATTCCAAATAAGGAAATGTGTATATAGGCCTATATGTGCATATTTACTTAATTAGATAATATAGAGGTGGAATAAATGAACAAAGCTCATTGTCTGAAAAAGACGTAGACCTCTGTATAACCGTATATGAAAGTCCATTTCATGCTAGAAGACAAATGTTTTGATGTCTCCACAGTGTTCTAAATATTTGTACTGGCCGTTTGTACTATGTAAAACTATTGTATTGTTACTGTTGCACAGTATAAAAACATCTAAATAAACATTTTACATTTTGATTACTTTATGTCTGCGTTTTAGAATTTTATTTTCATGCTCAACACTATGCATATTAGTTTCTGTCCTTGTGTCCGTCAACTCTGCGTTTGTTAGGTACAGCTGGCAGAAATAAATTCCAACCGAGAGAGTTGTGGATATTATAGGCCTAGTTAATCACTGCGAATGTTTACTAAGCGACTTACATTTTATTGTGCCATCAATTACCGCCGCTGCAATTAGGCATAATCTATCAGACCATTTGAATTTCTAACTGGCAGTGCCGACTTGGTTATATGGAGGCCAGGTTTGCTGATGTCATAGGCTTTCCATTTTATGGGCAAAACTATTTTACGGGCCTCAGCCATAGAGGACCAGGTATCACTCAAAACCAACCTTTGTATGAAATGTATGACAGGCCTATTGTGCAGGAACAAAGCAGGAATTTGCTTTTCACAGCATCTACAATGTACTGAATCTAAAGTAAAATCAAAAGACCTCGTGGTAAGACCTATATTGAATTGGTTTTGAATTTTATTTCATTGTGAACGGACACCAGACATGCACCCAGAGGCTGCATGGCGTATGGTTGAACAGCTGTCCTTTACATTATTAACTTAAAGGCCTATGATCGTTGCATAGGCAAACATTAGTTTTAATACATCATTCTGACCCCTGATTATATTCATACCATATTTGATGTCATGTTAGAGAGTATTTTTTCCTGATTGAACCTTAGTTATTTATGTCAAGACTCTCGGAAATTCCGCCAATACAGCGAAAAATTATGTCTCGGTGAGGTTTGATTGGGAAATTACAAGCACACCATAACCTCGCCTAGTCCTAACGTTTCTTTTGTTACATTTCTATAATGATCACGGGGTCTTACTAAATGGGCGTAAGTCTGTTGTGTCAATTCAAATAAACCTAACCTAACGGAAAATGTAACACTCCAGACATCATGAGCAGCTACCAATTATAGGCTACTTTCCATGATGGCAGTCCTCAAAAAGAGGATCTAAAACCTGTTGTTTCCCTGTTGTAAGGAATGAGTGCTGCAGGTTACGTTCTGGGCCTATTATTAATGTCTGTGTTTGCTGCCTATGTGTTTGTGTTATCAGTTAGAAAATAAGTGTAAAAGTATACTCCATAAAATTTGTGTTCAGCGTGTTATCTCCACATTATTTCAAGTCAATAAGATAGAATAATTTAGAGTTGATTTAATAATTATACAGGAGTTTATTTGTTTGGAAAATTTGTGTCAAGCACAACCCAGTGTGTAATTACATTAATTTGGGTGGGAAAAATTTTCAGGCAACATCCTGAATTATTTTACAGAATAAATTCTGCTCATAGGCCTACATAATTTAATTTTCATGGTGAATATTTGTAAATCTGTTTTAATCAGTTATAATTATTTTCAACGGACACAATACATTAACTATTTTTTTCAGAATGTACTGTGTGATTCATGAAAAACACCTTTAAAAACTATTTAAATGTCTTTTAAGTAATCGCAATTATTAACATCAAATGTTTTTTTCCTCTTGTTAAACCCTGAAATGTCGCAATACAGTATTATTTTAAATACAGGCTACATATATAAGATAATGTGCTAAATGTAAGAAATTATTTAGTTAAAATACTATTTGTTGTTATATTCATTTTATTATTATTATTATTATGAATAATAATAAAATGTTGGTATTCCACGGGTTTCCCCAAATTTGTGCAAATGTAGGCTATTCATTATTATAGACTATTATTAAATATTATTTATCTTTGTTAGATTTTTTGGCGTATTTTAATTGTATGCTGTCTTGAACTGACATTTCCGCTATTCTGTGAAAGCTACGGCTTCCTGTCCCCTGGCAAAATAAAAGTAGCTTTTTTTCCGACTTCGGAAAAAATAGTAGGCTAATTGTTGTAACAGTAGCCTATTTAGGCCTGTATATACACACACACACACACACACACACATCAATTGTATTTATATGTTGTTAAGAGAGTCAGTGAATGTGTAATAAACAATTAACAAAAATAATTTAATTAATTATCAAAGTTAATTTAATTAATTTAAGCCGAGGTATTCAACAAAATGCCGCCGAGAAAAAAAAACCCGGTAAACGCATGATACAGATTATTTTTTTCAACCACGAAACACAGAAAAAAACAAAGCCATTTGAGAGCATTTCGGTTTGGCTATTCATGCACAGCACGTAAAAAAACATAGTTTTTTTTGTTCGGTCCGTTTAAGAAATCGATCACATAGGCTATTCACATAGCTTATTTATAACTGTCATGACATCTTCCTGCAGGATCCCAGCCATATAAGAGAGTGAATGGAATATCAAAATCATCACATAGGCTACCAAACCAAGCTAAAGCCTAGCTTACTTGTTGCACAAGCCTACATAGTCTGTTTTTGGTTCATCACGACGATGTTGGATAGCTATAGCCTATACGAACCTCTTCTATAGCTCACACAGGACACGATCACAGCGGCCAGTTCTTAATTGGGGTTTAAAACTAAATGAACACAAAATTGGCCCCTTACCTTTCCACAAACCAAAAAGAAGAGAATTTCAATTTTGGAAAACGCATGGCCTGCTGTTTCGGTATATGATTTCATAAATGATGGTCTTTTCCGGCATTTCTGAAAAATGCGGCACTGAGAGCAAACCGGGATCTGGTGAATTTTCAAAATGCTTACCACTCAAAACGGGGCTATAACTAATGAGGGAATTGGGAGTCAATTTGACAAATGGATAAGAGAAACTATCATACTGACTTATTTTATTCGTATAATGTGCATTATTCGCTCCAATCTGTTTTATTTCGAAATCCTGAAGGAATATTGTTTTGTTTCTTGCAGCGTACATACTTAGAGTTACAACGTCTGTTCAGAATTTGTTGAATATAAACGGTAGAATATTACTACTATTCAGTCGATGGCAATGTGTTAGTTATGGTGGTCATGATACAGCCTATAATCGCCGTTAAAAGCGTTTCAATGGGTGATTTTGGTAATCTTCGCAATGGGCAAGGTGGACATGTGAGATACAGCCATGATAAAGTCCTATACACAACCGAACATTGTATGGGATATTTGGGAACATTGGTTTTTAATAATTATACGTAATGCTAGATTATTGTGATTTCTGGTAGAATATGAGAAACAAATCGTTCACGATCTGTAGCTGTGCATGTTACAGCAAATGCGTTCCATGTTTTTTAGATCCAGATTAATCACAATAATTCCACTACGACGCTCACCTCTCAGAAATATATAGAATGGTAATTTACGATCTGCAGTGTTTGGGACCATGCAATTATAGCCAATAATTGAATTGGCAGAAGCACAACGTATAAGATACGGTCAACATTGTAGCCTAGTAGACTACACAGAATAAGCTGTTTAACCAAATTTGTGTTCTGTGTGCGGCATTACTAAATCATTCTAACAGTCCTATTTCTTCATTCTAAAAGGAAGCCTCGTTTGAATAAAATATCAAAATGTGAATTCCACGGGTTTAGCATATACTTTTCAGACCGTTGCTCTTATGCAGTGCTTGTCATTTGAGGAAAGGATAACTTCTTATACTTCACCATTATCGGTCACTGATCTAGTTTACTCGTGTCTGGCCTTGGAGGGACATAATGGCACTCAATGGCAGCCAGTCATTTCTGAGATGGTTACAAAATTAATGTCAACATTGTATAACTGTAACTAAAGACACTCCATTCACGCATTATAAAATGTGCTGATACACCAATGTCACGGGCAACAGCTTAGGCTATCCGACTAGCAACAACTAATGTTAAAAGAGAAAAAAGTAGTCTACGTTGCATTTAATTATAAAATCAATAACCTAATCACTATTAACCTAAGTTTCTTACATGAAGTGGAGCAGATTGAAAAAAGAGGTTTGAGGTGCAGTTTTTCTAAAGTCCACATTTACCATTATATTTACCTTACAAGTCAACGAGAGCACTGCACTGTTTTCTTCACAAACTCAGTTTAGATAATTTGGTTTAATGATTGTAGAGCAGCTTGCCAAACTGAGTTTGTGAAGAAAAAACCCGCATATTTGCATTTAATTGCTCGCCAAAGTAACGGACAGATGATGACTGAATCCAGGCCAACGTGTACAAAACAAATACCATGCAATCGCTATAAAATTGTCTTTTTGTATTATTCTAAAAAAAAATAGAATCCCCATGTGAAGTAGGCCTACAGTGAAACAAATAAACACAAAGCCCACAAACAAACAAAGACAGACAGGGTTGTTGTTTGATTAATTGACTGAGAAAGACAAGTAAGAGAATGGTATTTCAGCTGTCCTCAGAAGAAGCTAAATAAATATTTCAAAGAAACATCTAAATACATAAACATTTGGTATGCATTTCATTACTTATTCAACAATGCCACCATTATCGTATAGGGTATAGCATGGTTTTACATACTGCCCGCCTCTTTCAAAGCTTTCAAGTGGATTCAAACCTGTTCCGGAGATAAAAGATGATTCTGAAACTTGAAAATAGCTATCAAGGGGGAAACAGAGATCCCGTGAAGAGATTGCAGAGAAGCTTTTATGTAAAATTATATGCTTGTTTGAGTAATACAATCTGCATAAAATAAAGTTCCAATAGAACAGTCTATTGACAGCAAGGCATGCAGACATGCGCATTTCATGTTGATAAATCACCAAACAATACACACGGATTCTGTTCACAAGGCGTGAATCTTTTTTTTTTTTTAAAGAATTCAACATCCAACTTAAACTAGAAATCTACAAGAGATTTTAAAAAAATTCAGCAGAAATTTTCATAATGACTATAGAGACAGATGTATCAAAGATGTGCATCTTGCAGAAAGAGCATCACCTTCACCATGTGCTATATAATTTGATAATGCCTTTGTTTTTCCAATTCACTGGACTGAAGACCTACAATGCTTGTATTGTCTGTGCATAGGCACACTAAATAAAACGGAAAATGTTAGTGTTAGACACAACATTCATTCCAGGGCAGTAGTGCTTCTTTGGAAAAATTGTTTAGAGACAGTTGAAATTAATATAAATACAATAGCACGTCTCTATGTCAGATCTAATGATTTCTAGGAAATGTGGGGGTTGTCTACAAAATAAGATATTGATTGTTACAGTGCTTCTAACATAAAACTGTAAACCGTTAATTAATTCATACACTGCATGGATACTTTTTCTGGAAACCAATTCAATGGCAGTTCTATCAAAAAATAATAATGAGCATATACTGACATTGTTTAATAACCAAAGTGAAAAATGTAAGCTTTTGTTCTTCATAATCCCTTGTAGTAGTGAGCTTTACTGAACTGCTTATTTTGTTCCACAAAGTCAATAGCTCTATTTTTGTGTAAGACCATACCAGCTAAATGAGTGTCCGCATATCCATCTGTCAGTTATGCCCAGGTGAAAAAAATATTGAATAAAGCATCAAAAAACTTTGTCACAATGGGATGAACTCCAAATCTCTTTTACTAGTGCTAAGATCATCAGAGCGTTTCACTGGCTGCTCGACTGGCAGAAAGCTTAGCACTATTAAAAGAGATTTGCGGTTCATCCCAGTGTGCTAAATTGTTCCATACAAAATTATACACGTAACTTATTTTCAAAAAAATATTGGTGCATGTTCAGGTCAGTTCTCATATATTACAAATCATGTTCCTCTTGAACTGAGGGCATGTAAGCTTGATTTGGTTCCATCTATTTTTTATTAATTAGGAACCACAAAAACTTGCTTGGCTTGTCTATCCACCCCTTGCACTAAAATACTCTACTGTTTTCACATGCCTCAACCATGCGATGAAAGTGACTTGCATAGTAGAAGGCGAATAGTCATTTACCTCATGACACAAAAATGAGCTCCTCTATTCAGAGGAGTGTGGTTAAGGAACGTAACGTTGAAATCTGGATGTGCCAGAAATGATCAATTACCATATTATTCTTACAATTTCTTATATTCCAAGTCAATTTTATGAAACTGCATTGCACATGGTTATAAACATTACTTGGCATTGTGGCATGATGGCTATTAATATTCTGACCTTGATGTCAGTTTGTGGCCAGGTTTGGCATGGTCCTGCATCTTTCTTGTTGACCATGGCCATGTCCATGACCATGACCCAGCATCTTCTTGCGATTTCACAACTACGAGTTAAACTAATGCTGTTCATAGATATATGTGGATACCTTGCCTTCTCGCGTGGATAATGTGACCCTGTGACCAAGTAACCATAAAAGTCAACAATGATCTCTGACTGTTACCAAATTATTACATAAGTACACTGCCAGCACAATAATTTGTAATGGAGCATAATAAAAAATAACATTTAAGGACTCAAGGGGGTAATTTCGTTTTGCATCTTGAATTTTAACAAGGTCAAATGTGTTTTACAATTCAATACATTTTTGCACATTGGAACCGTGATTTAAAAAACCCAAAACAATTGTAAAAACTGCACACTCATAAATAGTGGAGCGCACTTCGTATGGGGTTATTATTGTCTCAAAAATACACAAATAAATAGGACAAACCTTCCACAAATAAAATAAGATGCACAAATAAATGCAACCAATACACATATAAATGCAGTTGATTCACAAATAAATGCAGATAGTTCACAAATAAATGCAACTGATTCACAAATATGGTTTTGCACTCACAAACAAATGTCTCCCAAACTAATGACTAATTGCACTTACACAACACTTGACGGGTGTGAAATTGCTTGCATTTATCAGCTGATTTTTGAGACAATCCTCACAGCAAGATGTGTGAAGTAATCCACAAATATGTGTTTTTTTTAACTGAGTTTACTCCAGCCAATCAGGTTTTAAGACATCCTTTCGCTAATGCCCACATTACTCCAATGAATCACAGCAGGTTTCAGGCCAGGGTTCTGTGAACTTCTGTAGTGAGTAGCGATCTTAGACTGTGTCAGAATCAGAGCCTCATCTACTGTGTCCTGTGTACTTTGAACTATCATACTGTATACTGCTTACTAGATACTATTTAGTGACATGCAGTATGCGGAAAAATATCCTCCATACTATGATCAGTGAAAATAAATAAGTATAAAATTCAGTGATTTTACGTAGACTACATTTAGAGAACATTTCACCTACTTAACAAGGTTCTCATCGAGTTCAGGGTACTCAATTAGCATACACAATAGTATAGTAGGGTGTTGATTTAGACACAACCATAGACTGTAGCGAAAGACAACATAGCTGCTCAATCGGAAAGATGACTGTAGGCCCTGCACAAACACTCATTTTAAAACATAACTATAGATGGGGCTAGTGTCATTATAGTGCTGAAGGCAACGATAGATAGTTTGAACCACAGCTTGACACACAATAATGTTAGCTAGCTACTGCTGGCTTAGTAACTATGCTCGCTACTTGAAACAGAGGTGCCCAAGGTACTTTCCTTTGCTCAGTGACTACTGGAACGCAGCTGCTGCCTCCAAGACTGCAGACAGTAGCTAGGTACTTTGCTTGTAGTTAGCTAATTCTTAGAAGGATTGCCCTTGTGCATATAGTAGGGCTTTGTTTTGTTCAGTTAAATAGCAGTACAGATGGTGTGTGTTTCAGAATGGCATGTATTTTGCCATTTCATGCATTTGGAGGTGGCGGCTGCCTTCCAGTAGTCACTGAGAGAAGGGAAGTACCATGGGCTAGAGAGACCCACAGAACCCGGTCCTGAAACCTGGGCCGTGTCCGAATCAGCACTCTTCCACACTGTTGAGTAGCCTTTGTGAGTAGATAGGGCGAGAAAGTTGTAGTGTATGTGAAAATTTTTCAAATTGCAGTATACTTCAAACACCCGGATGACGCACTTTCTTCTGGGGTTTCGCTGAGCACATTCGGGAGCACACTTTTCAAGAAGTACACAAACATTTTGGTCACATAAATATGACTTGAGCTTCATTTAAAAAAAATGAGGCGCAGCTTCGCTGACGTTTACCTTCAAATACAACAAAAACAACACGTGACATGGCAGCGCAAGGGTGGGGTACAGGGTTGCCAGATCTTGCAATACTTTCCAGCCAAATGGCGACTCAAAACTAGCCTAAAATATATTTTTAATCGGAACCAATGTATTTGAAATAAGTGCGTGCTTTGCAGCTTTTCATTTTTACCCGTGACATGCACTTTGAAAGTATCCCAATTTAGATATAAAACCGCGGACATGGCAACACTCATAATCTGCTTACAACACTTCCACAGCGCGGTTGGAAAATAGTATGGCGGATATTTTTCGCGGACTGCTAAACAGTGCACATTAAACAGCACACTTCGGCCAGTGAACTGTACGCAGGAGGCAGTAGATAGAGCTCTGATTCGGACACATCAGCTCTGCTGTGATTCGTCGGAGTGGTGTGGGCGTTCGCGAAAGGATGTCTTAGAATCTGATTGGCTGGAGTATACTCAGATTACAAAAAATATATATATTTGTGGATTGTCTCAAAAATCCTCATATTAATGCAAGCTATTCCACACACGCCAAGCATTATGTAAGTGCACAGTCATTCGTTCGAGAGACATTTGTTTGTGAGTGCAAAAACACATTTCTGAATAAGTTGCATTTATTTGTGAATCATTCACATTTATTTGTGAACCAGTTGCATTTATTTGTGAATCAGTTACATTTATTTGTGAATCGGTTTCATGTATTTGTGAATACATTTTATTTGTTTATCCTTTTCCACAATTTAGCATTTCTTGACTTCTGCTCCAGTATACATCTTCTGTGAGAGAAATATGTTTGTAAGCATGCATTTGTCCTCATTTGTGAGCTATTTATTGTGTATGTGTATGTATGTGTGTAAATACAGTGTATTACCCTTAAGAAAATGTGAGTGTTATACAAAATTTGTGTTGCTAATGCAATTTAAAGGGTATCAACTCCTGGATTCCTGGTGCTCCAGGAATATGACTGGGCAACTTTGACAGCCAAACCTATTGATTTCCTTCATTTACATATATTTTCTCCTTGTAGGCAGACAAATGATGCAATTATGATGCAAAACTATTAACATATAATGAAAATAAATGCAGTAAAAGGTTAGCACCAACTGTTCCGAATAAAGTTATTGCAAGATTTTTATGATTTTTGATTAACGTCAAAAAATCACCCATTTCAATAATTGATTACCATTTACCAGTAGCCTATAGAACACATGCTGACAGAATTCAATGAGGACTTCAACTGCTAAGACCTTTCTAAACCATTCCAGTCTCCAACATTTCACCCATTCAGTAACGCATGGCAGGGTTCGTTGAACTAGCAGTTGCTGTTTATTGCAGACAGGAAATTTATGGTGAAGAACTGTAAAGTATATATTTGATTATTTTTATTTGATCAGTTATATCAGCGGTTCATATTAAGAAGTTGGCTTTAAAGGCCTGCCAGAATACATAACGACAGAAAAAAAATCTAATGGATAAATTAGAAGGCTATCAGTCTGTTGAGTTTATATTTTAATTTAAACCGTTGTATAATAACAATTGTGTATTTGCTCACAGTGCAGTATAATGGTTAAGGAACTGGACTTGTAACTGAAAGGTTGCAGGTTCAATTCCCAGGTAAGACACTGCCGTTGTACCCTTGAGCAGAGTACTTAACCTGCATTGCTTCAGTATATATCCAGCTGTATGAATGGATAAATGTAATAAGAAGTTGTGTAAGTCACTCTGGATAAGAGCGTCTGCTAAATGCCTGTAATGTAATGTTTACAGATATTGATAGATTAAATATCTATATAGGCTACCACTCGAGCTTGCATCCGCATTCAGAATCCCTTTACTTTCACTTCCCGGGGTATGAGAAATAGCTGTAGATAACAGAAGGCTAAGTGTGGTTTATCTTGTTTAGTTAAAATGCTTCCTCACTCACAATTTAAACGCAAATACTATGGGATCTTGAATTTATTCCGTTTTTAAAATGAGCAATTATGGAAGTTGACTAGCCTATAGTAGCCTAGCCTATAGGCTTAGTCAACTGGGGTACAACTTCTCAACGTATTTGTGGTAAATATTTAGAAGAGGACGTAATGAAATAGGTTACTGTATATTGGACTTTGGCTGATAGCTTTGCTGAACCTGGCTAACCGTAGAAAAAGCCCAAGAAACCTTATTCCTGTGACTGGACCATGCCATCAAAACCCTATTCTACTTCGACGACAGACCTTTCAGGATCATACCGCAAGACATGCTTTTATTTCAGTTTTTTATTTATTTAATTTAAAGAGTATGCTGGCCTATATCTAATTTTAGCCTAGCCTACATCGTCACAATCTGTTTCGATCAAGCCAAATCATTTAACATTCAAATAATACACCACAATCGAACTAATTGTAAAATAACCCTACGAATTACAAAATAAAGCACGTTCCTCTCAGTTGCATTGGCCGCACACATGACGCATAGTCTGCAGGGTTCATAAATAATTGCTTTACATGAGACTAGCCTAATGAATGTCGCATTGTTCACATATAAGGCCTATTATGATACCGTGGTAACAGGGGTTTTGCTTTCTACTTTTACGTTTTCCGTAGACTACTAGACTAATGAATTAGGGCGTGTAGCCTATATAGGCTATTTATTGCGACGCAAGTTTGCGCGCGCACACGGACCGCTAATTCTTTTTCATCTCAAGAGAGGAACGTTTCATCTCACATAATTCACTGCGTCTTGTCCATGTGCTGAGCCCAAATGTTACTACTCACTCGTCACTGCGCATAAAATGCATAGTTTTATGCTTAAATGCATTTGGAATAGCGATCATACAAGGAAGCGCTTCACCTTTGTTTCCAATCATCATTACTAGGTAAATTCAATATGACGTTACCTTTAAGTGACTATTAATTTGCTACATGTTAATAAAAGCCGATCCCCTTTCACATGAGAAGAATGTTTCTTCATTCACTTCCGGTTTGTTGCCAGGACAACTGCTACTCCGTAGCCCAAACTATATGGTTGCTATCTTAGTTGCAATAGGAAAAGACGCTGCGCTGTTTTATGATTGGTTTGGCGATTCTCCTTATTTGCCATTTCTGTTCGTCTAGTAGAATATATTGGTTAGTGTTTTGTCATTTCTGGGGAAATTCTTAATTATGAGTCAACGACAGGTTTTACAAGGTAAGGACGACAAGCCTAAACACTAAAAAGTGCATTTAACAGATGCACAGAAGGTCCCCTCGATAGAAAGTGAAACGTCTTTTTTTCTCTCGCATGGTTAGTAGCCTTTATATTAGTGTGTTATGTTAATGCCTTTAGATCTATTGGCTAACGTTATTGTCCCTGTAGCAAGAGGTAACGTTAACTTAGACTGATGTTACTTCGAGGTAACGTAACATTCTAGGAGATAAATATACATCGGTTTATTTTTTGTCCGATTATAGCTATTTCAAGACAACTAGTCTAAATAGGTAGTATGTCACCGAATTATTATTATTATTAGACTATTATTAGTGGACTCTTATGGATTTAGCCTATCTAAGTTACTACAATCCGTGTTTCAAATAGAGTGCAAACAGAGCTGATGGTAAAAGAGGTACATTCCAGAATCCCAAAATAAAACATCCTTGCCAGAACAGATACTTTGTATATATATTTTTGCGTGTGTAGCCTACGAGTGTGTGTTCATTTTTTGAGCTAAGACATTCACATATTTTGTTGTGTTTTAACTTTTAACTTTTTTCAAGTTTTTGAACAGTATCAAAAATCCAGAACACAATTTGTGCAGTCAATTGCTGAGCTTGCAACAAGACCACAAAACATCGAGACATTGCAAAATGCAGGTGAGTGGACAGCTTCATCCCCCATGTAACGATTCTTTCAACTAGGACACTATATGCAGCTGTATCTCTGAACCCACAATAATTTTCTTTCTTGCCGGTCAATTTTCAGTGATTCCTTAATAGATATGACACAATTATTCTTTCTGTTACATGTATACCTTCATACAATGTAAATGACTGATAAGATCAAATGGCAGGTGCAGAAGATAGACTTCTCCGTCTTTACCCTCCGAATCAGCTATACACTGCTGCCTTTCCCAAAAGGCTATTGCACATTTTTACATTGCAGGCTTGGACAGAAACTCTTATCCAGACCGACTTACATAGCATAGCGTACATTCTTTTGTGCATACAATCTATTTATACAGCTAGATTTAATTAAGCATTCCAGGTTAAGTACTTTTCTCAAGGTTACAATGGTAGTGCCCCACCTAGGTTTAAACCTACATCCTATAAGCCAAATTCTCTAACCATTATGCTACATTTCCATGATGTCCCCAAACAAGACAGATACAATGTGCATAGTATTAATATGTGAAATATATGTATGTGTGGTTCCTTCTAACAAAAAAAAACCCTGTCTCTATGCATCAAACACAAGGGAAGGGAATGGTGGAGAACATTCAGTTGAGTTCCCAGGATGTGGTATCAGAAGTGTAAATGTTGATTCCACTCTCTGTAGTGTTGCATGTGGTTGTGATTAGCAGGATGTACCAACGGCGCTGGCAGTGTGGCACATTTCCATTTGCTGTGACACAACGGTTACAACAGGGAACATTTATTCATTGTCATCAGTGTTTAATTAATGCTGGTCTTCAGCTTTATGCCCCATTTCACCCTGGCAGGAATGAAAGCGTCAACAGAATACATTTCAATTTTAATCAATGCTTTGATTAAAAATGTGCTTGTTTGTTAGGCATAACACGGATAATTGCTAAATTAATAACAAAAGGATGACAATAATCTCTGCATAACCTTTTATAATTTACAAAATCATACAGATATTTTCAAAATTGTATCACTTGATGTCCTCTATTCCATAAATCTCTTAATTTCTCGAATAAGTCTCTAATATCTCTAATAAAAACTCTAACTTATGTTATTTAGTGGTTGTTTCATGAGGCCTTATGTAAAGTAAACAGTCATCTGTACTCATCTTAACCTCAGGAATTAAAATAATTGAAAATGAATTGGTTGCAACCATGGAGCTGGCAAGAGACCACGTGACTTAACTGTATTTTCTTGTTGAATTTTCATATGTTGTTCACATTTACTCCTGAAAGGAAAGCACTTTTCCCCCTCTTTGACTTAGGTGTAATGTCCCTTCTGAGGCCTCTTCTGCTGGACGTGGTCCCAACTATTCAGCAGACAGCAGCCTTGGCGCTGGGGAGGCTGGCCAACTACAATGATGACCTAGCCGAAGCAGTTGTAAAGGGAGACATTCTTCCGCAGCTTGTATACTCCTTGGCGGAACAGAACGTAAGATTCCTTTGCGTTTTTATAAAACACTGAAGTAGGCCTAGTTTGCCTATTTTTAACCCTTCTTTCTCAATGACCCTCTTTTGTCACTTGAATTGTTCCCAGACTTTAACACACATTGTGTTCTACGCAATCACTGTGACTCACTGCGCTTGTCACATTTACACTTATGTGTTTGTTTATTGTATTTAACACTGAATATTTATGTAAAGGAAGTGAAACCCCAAGGATGTTAGTGCCTGCATATCATAGCAGCCATTCTTTCACTTGAGGCCTTCACATATCTCAGCTGAAAAGTCAACCACGCCCCTTGAAAACACAATATTTGTTATCCCTATTCTTTGACACCTCACAATTCATTACTTTCATGGTGGCCAATAATGATGAGGCAAACGTCTTTTTAAAGACATAAGTTGTCATGGAAACACCTGAAATTGACGTTTTAAGTTAAACTTGCATCCACAAAAAATTAAATATACTTTAATTAATTAAACTAATGGTCACATTCAAACAAAATAAGAATGCAAATTAAAAATTGCTGGACACATCCAATAATTGCCAATTTTTGACCCTCTGGATGAACACTTCCTGGAGGTGTAACGTGAAAGCTGAAGCCCACACACTGTTGTCTCTCTGCTGCAACCTTCCATGGTGCCCTTAAGTGGGAAATGAGGTTGCAGCACAATACTGGAGCATAATCCAGGCGAGAGGGGAGCCTTTACCGCTGTAGGGCCTACAGAGCACCCGAGAACGTCTGAGCCAAGGAGTTAGAGCCACCTTGGATCGGGTGGCTCTAACTGGACAACACATCCAGTTTAAATGACAGTAAATTAAACAATTGTATTTTTTTTTTTTTACTAATGCAATTATTCGGAGAATATATATATATTTTTTTTAACCAAGAAATTATTTTACTTCCCAAAATGACAGGTGTCAAATGTGCTGGCATCTTTGTGCACCCTCACTTTGCAAGGAGAACACTACTGAGTCATCTTCAATTGTGTTTTATAAGATTAGTGAACATATTCGGGGGGAATTTTGGGGGTTTGTTTCAAATTTGTTTAATTTTCTTTTTTTACAATATAGCTCCTTACCTGTGCTGTTTATTACCCTTTTGTGTTCATCTTTATAAAGGATAGCACAATATTCGAGGGCACTGTATATTGCAGTATCTGAAACATACATTTCTATTAGAGCAATTGATTATGAACAGCGGGTACAGATGAAACTAGATTAACAATTCCTAAATAAATTGTAGGTGTGGTTGCTTCACAGTGTTATCAATTGCTGGAAATGGCATAGAAAGATGGTAATATGGTAGTCTGAGATGGAAAATAAAAGGTGGAAATGGTATGAACTGGTAATGCGGTATAAAGGGATCTAGTGAAGGTGAAAGTGTTCAAATATGGTCATGTATTTTGTGCTAAGTAGTCTAAAGAACCTGGAAGTGATACAAATAAGTTATGAATTGTGATGAAACCACAAAAAGGTAAGGCGTTAAGTAGGCGAATTGAGCAGCTCAGCTTTGCTCAGAGCGAAGAACGCACTTAACGGGTTGCTCAGTTTCGATCACTCTGAGCCGACTGCTCAAAGCGTTGCTGAAAACTTTTGAATTTGAATCAGAGACGAAAGTAGGCTATGTCGTTAGCTATGGAATTTCTCGTCGCCATTTTTCCATATCAGACGGCTGTTGACAGTGCTCAGCGCTCACGTAGAGCAGAACGTTAAGTGATTAAAAAATCCACTCAGTACTCACTGAGCATTCTCACAGTGAGCTACTCGGTTAGCTTCAGTTACTTAACGTGACCAATGTCAAATCATCTGGGGTAGTATTGTTGGGTCATAACAGTGTTGTAGAGGAAGGCATTGTGATGTCATAAGCAGTGTAATATGTTACAGCCTCCACGTTCTATTGCATCGGTTTACAAAATGTGCCCATTGACTCCCATACAATTTTTTGGGCAATAAAAGGTCAATTATCTGAAAAAGTGTATATGGTATAAAGGTAAAAAGTACATTGCTCAAAGAAATGAAGGGAACACTTAATCAACACAGTATAACACCAAGTCAATTAAACTTCTGGGATATCGATCTGTCCAGTTAGGAAGCGTAAACGATTGTGAATCAATTTCACCTGCTTTGGTGCAAATTAAAGTGACAACAGATGGATAGGAGAGGCAACAGCAAGACAACCCGCAAAAAGTAAATGGTTTTGCAGGTGGTGGCCACAGACCATTTCTCTCTCCTTATCCTTCCTGACTGATTTTTCTCTAGTTTTGCATTTTTCTAGTGCCCTTGTCACTACTGGTAGCATGAGGCGGTACCTGCAGCCCATTCAGGTTGCACAGGTAGTCCAGCTCCTCCAGGATGGCACATCCATACGTGCCGTCGCAAGAAGGTTTGCTGTGTCTCAAGAGTGTGGAGGAGATACCGGGAGACGGGCCATTACACGAGGAGAGCTGGACAGAGCCATAGAAGGGCAAAAAACCAGCGGCAGGACCGGTATCTGCTCCTTTTTGTGAGGAGGAACAGGAGGAGCACTGCCAGAGCCCTACAAAATGACCTCCAGCGGGCTACTCATGTGCATGTTTCTGACCAAACTGTCAGAAACAGACTCCATGAGGGTGGCATGAGGGCTCGACATCCTGTAGTGGGACCTGTGCTCACAGCCCAGCACCGTGCAGCTCGATTGGCATTTGCCAGAGAACACCAGAATTGGCAGGTTCGCCATTGGCGCCCCGTTCTCTTCACAGAGCAGGTTCACACTGAGCACATGTGACAGGAGTCTGGAGACGCCGTGGCGAATGTTATGCTGCCTGCAACATCATCCAGCATGACCGGTTTGGTTTAATTGACTTGGTGTTATACTGTGATGATTCAGTGTTCCCTTAATTTTTTTGAGCAGTGTAATAGCAACCTGGAGGGTGTATAAAGGTAAAATATGAGGTATGAATGGTGTCGATGGATAAAAAAAAAAGTGGCGGAATAATAATAAGTATGGTGAATAACAAAAGGTGTGGTTTCACAACCACACCTAAATATGTTTCGATGTTTTCAGGCAAAAACAATTGGATTGTAAATGAGGCAAACAAGAAATTAAAGAGGGTTTGCATAATTGTGTCATTTTTATTTTCTTCTTAACGTTGTTATGCAGCTGAGGCTCACCCAATGCATTTGATTATAAGCCTGCCTTACTTTCTGATCAAGAAAGGATCCACAGAAAACAGACATTGTGCCAGGAAAGATTTTTCAAAGCAGTGATTACACTTCACTTACCTACAGAAAAGTAATTCGTCTTCCGCAATGTCCCCGGACACCAGCTTGTCATTCATAAGCAGAATTGCCTGCCGCTAGAAGAGATCGCACTAACACACTTGGTGGATGTGTGTTCACCCAGAATACAGAGAATACCAAAAAACAGAGCGGTTTTTGAGATTGAAGATTATCTTAACTTTCCGTAAAAACAGTCAAATTAACAAGGCGTTGTTGCTCTGTTCTTTGTTGGGAAATAATCTGATCTTTGGCTCTAGGGTTCATGTTTGCAGCATTCATAATATTCATCAAAGGTAGTCCATTGTCAGTATTTAGTCTGTAAGGCACTATATTTCTTGTGGGTGGCTTTCCTTCTACCAAGTGTTAGGAGTTTTAATCTCCCTTTAAGTTGTGCATGGGCTTCTCTCTTTAACTTGTTTTTGGGCTTCCTACACCTTCTCTATGTGTATAAGTAATGTTGCGACTCCAGTATTCTTGTAGGCACGGTCATAGACCATCTGGGGACTTTCAGAGACTGCAGATCAAATGTTTTTCGAGCCATTGGACATAAGCAAGGCTGACACCAAATCCATGTGAAGGAAAGATGTGCTTGGTTCCCTGTGCCCTGGAAACCTCTTGAGGCCTACACCTGGGCTCAGTGAAGCACGCAGGGAAATGCTGTGTTCACCCTCATTCATTGCTGCTGCTGGTGCTGGGATTCTGGGTCTGGCCCCTTGAATAGGAATGTTTTATAGTCGTCTCTGACTGGAACACTCCACATTCTTAAGAACACACTTCACACAAGTGGGAACTTTTTTATTTTTTTTGGTCATTGGCATTTGCCCGGTCTGGGGAATTTTTGGTCATGTACGCAATTAGTTGGATCTGTCTGGGTTTGGGTTCTTGTCGGTGGAAACTGTGTTTGTACTACATCTCGGCTCAATGAAATGTATGCTTCAGAGAGTTCTGTCTCTCCGCTGAGGATTTTATTATGAATTTCTGTCAATCTAACTTGCTTTCCAAGAGAGCGTAACATGCTTAATTTTCTCCACGGGCGCTGTACTTCTTATTCAGTCCACTGCTCTGAAATGTGGGACATTCAAAGATCGAATTCACTTCAGCATTTCCTTAGCCTTTTGTTAGCTGTTATATTTTTGTTGTTATCTAAGGAGAATCAACTGACTGCCTCGTTTAGGCAGGCACTTCATCAATCTAAAAGGGCCCTTGCATAGTTGCAAGATTTCTCCTGTATCCTTTCAGGCTCTTTTCAATTTTTATGAGGCAAAGTGACCTGAGTCCAGAAATGCCTCAATAAAATATAGGAAGCTAGCCTGGGGGAAGCTGGTGTATACAGTGGAAAATTCACACAATACCACCTGCTGTTTAATTAATTAATCTGTATTAAACCTTATATATGGACTTTTTTTGCTCTGTTATGTCTGGGAATTTGAAGTATATATGACTTCTTATTTGGTTTGTTATATAGTTTCCACGCAACAATCAAATGGAAAATTTGAATTTTAACTATCATGTGCAGTGTTTCTCTGATATTTCATGTTCACATGTACTTGTGCTAAAATATACTAAATGTAATTATGTCTTGCCATGTTACCATTCTCATAGATTTAACAAAAAATATATAATAAACAATATATTCCTACAATCCACAAACAATGCCTACAAACTTTAGATTTAGATTTCAAGTTTGATTACCTTAGAAGTTTAGTCTGTGGTTCATTTTAAGGTGGCTGCAGTCCACAAAAACAATGTTTACAAACTGTGTTCACATTCTACCCGAAAAGCAGCTGGACTATGCCCTTAACCTTGAGAGCGCTCTCCCACGCCTCTCCGTGTTAGGCGGCTAGGCCAGGTCGGAAAGGCTTGGAACTGGAACGGCTGGAGTAAGTCAGGTTATAAAGTTACATATTACAGCCCATCTGGCTGTCTAAGCCCTTGACTCTGTGCCAGTGCAAGCTGGCCTGCGTTCTGCGGTCTCGTAAGGGAAAACGCAAAAACAGCCTCAGTCCACTTGAGATGGCCGAGATAGAGACAGTAACCAGTTTGACATTCGCGGGCCTCTTGTGATTTAGTTTATTTGACGTGGGAAACCTCCCTCTTGGATAATGTTGGAAACGGTTTGCTTTTAGGAAGATGATGGGAAAGGAAAGTGATTTTATTAGTTCCGTTGATTTGAGTTTAAATATTGTTGTTCCCTTGTGGCAATTACTTGAACTGAGATGTCATATTGTCGTCCTCTGTTGGGGAGTTATTTGGTGATCATATTGTAATTCTCTTTCTGGTAATCTTTGAAGTGCGATGTCATATTGTTGTTGTCTAGTGGGAAATCTTCAAACTCAAGTTTTCAAAGCGATTGGTAATGCCGAAGACCAAAGTGATGATGAAATTGTGTGTGTGTGTGTTTCTCTATCCCCATTCTTTTCTGTTACACAGCGGTTCTACAAGAAGGCAGCAGCGTTTGTGCTGAGGGCGGTGGCCAAACACTCTCCAGAGCTGGCACAGGCCGTGGTGGACTGTGGGGCGCTGGACGCTTTGGTCATCTCTCTGGAGGAATTTGACCCAGGGGTCAAGGAGGCTGCGGCTTGGGCGCTAGGCTACATCGCCCGCCACAACGGAGGTCAGACCACGGACGCGCTCGCAGATGCTGTTGGGTCTTGGCCTTCTAATAAATGTTTGTGGGAATCGGTTTTTAGTTACATTACATTACATTATAGGCATTTAGCAGACGCTCTTATCCAGAGCGACTTACATACTTCTTATTACATTTATCCATTCATACAGCTGGATATATATATATGGTTTTTGTTAAGTAAGTACCTTGCTCAAGGGTACAAACGCAGTCCTACTACCTGGGAAAAACCTGCAACCCCATCCATTCAGTTACAAGTCCAGTTCCTTAACCATCATACTGCACTGCCGCCGCTAGAGAATTAAATTATAAATCTGGGAAGAGTGTATGGGGAGGTGGAAAGATTGCTACTGATTCAACATTATATACAGTATATATGGCAGTCAGTGAAATAATTAAAAATACAGTGTGAAAATACAGTCATGAAAAATGTTACTCTTGCTTGAAACATGCTAGTCAAACAAGTGAAGGACCAGTCACTCTACTGTAAGATTATATCAGACCTTTTATTCTGTTACACGGCACACAAATGAAGGTTAGCCTGCACTTTCACACTGCAGTATGTGCGACCCCATGCATAAATAATTTCTCATCACTTACATGGCTAGTAACATTATCTATGAAATGTATCACAGAATATGCAACAAGTGCAACACTTAAGTTAAAGAACAGCTGGAATGACAGTAAATAAACAATAAATATCTGTGTATAAAAATATGGTCTCTAGCGACTGCCCTAATGAGCCTTCTACTGACATCACAATACAGATCCAGAGCCTAACATTAATTTATGAAAGCAGCAGCCAAATTAAACCTAAATCATATTGTGGATACTAGTCAGTGATCCATCAGAGCAACATTAAATCAAATCCTATTTCCATTTCATGGTGATGAGTAATAGGAATAGGAATAGTCTGAGAGAGATACAGTACGCCAGGTCAGAATTAATGAATGCGTGGGAAGATCGAGTGGCACAGTCTTCGGGGTGCCTGTTTGTTAACCCGTCCGTATATAAGTTCTTCTCCCTCTGCGGGTTTCATTCTCCACTTCCTGTGCCGTGAGCCCAACTCTCTCTGTATCTGTATCTCTCTGCTTTCCCCCTGTTTTAATACAAAGAAAGATACCTAAGGAGGGTGGTCTGTCTCCTGTCCTTTTTCTAAAAGGGCATGCTTTGTTTAAAACAGAAATATTCGTAATGAGTATTATTATTGAATGATATACTGTTTTTGTGAACAGTTGCAGGAAACCAAAAGTGCAAACCCAAGACACCTTTTGAACTGAAGCCGCATAGTAGTAACGCTAAACTAGTGCAACATAACAGAAATAAGTGAATTATTTCCAGAGTATATTTAACTGGATTTGACGTGTATAGCCTTTGTTTACAGTCGGTGTGGTTGTAGTAATTGTATGAAATGTCAGTCACAGAATCACTGAGAAATAAGATGAAACACATTTAAGCTTTTGTGGGTTATTTTCCTTTTGAATGCAGTTATCAAAGTCCACCACATAGGAAAGGTTTGGTTTCATATTTCCCAGTGAAAAGATTTGGCTTAATTTTATATGACTGCATGCAGACTCGTGTAAGGGACATGCTATTCTTGCCTTTCCTTTTCTGTCTGCTTCTTAAAATTTGATTAGAATTCTTTTCGTGTTGCTCTCTCCCAGCTGGTGACACGCGACAGCAGTGGCACTGAAAATTGGGCCTGACTGAACCCCCCCTCCCCCACGGTCTCCCTCATTCTAGAAATCTCATTATACATCTTAATGAGGGGAAATCAGTCAGATGGGCTGGGGACTGTCATTATTAGTGCAAACGCTGTGCCCTTAGAGGGCCCTGAGGCAGCCCCTGGACTTAACGTGTCACGAAATCCCATCACCGCAGCAAATGCATACATATGCACACTCACACTGCGAATACGGACACACGCGCTCACACGCGAGCAGAAGCATAAACACACGCATGCATACACACACCCGCCCACACACACACATGATCACACATGAGCAAAAGCATAAACACACATGCTCAGGCACCCACAGAAACACACACACCGCATATACGCAGAGGAACGTACAAGCACACAAACGAGTGCTCGCAGGCACACGTGCAAACTCTCAGACAAATACCCAAACACACAGGCACGCACACGCACTCTCGCGCAGAACGGTCTCTGCCTGATAGTGTGCATGCTAGCATGCTAATGGGCCCCAGCCACTGACCTATGTCCTCCCCAGCATTGGCGCGATCACCCACGCGCCGTGCAGCCTCGCTGAGGCTGATTTGAAATGCAGATGTAAGCAATGGGAAGCTGACCCCCCAGCCCCTCTACCCCCCAGCCCCTCTACCCCTCAGTCCCTCTACCCCCCAGCCCCTCTACCCCCTCAGCCCCTCTATCCCCCCAGCCCCTCTACCCCCCCAGCCCCTCTATCCCCTCAGCCCCTCTATCCCCTCAGCCCCTCTACCCCTCAGTCCCTCTACCCCCCAGCCCCTCTACCCCTCAGTCCCTCTACCCCCCAGCCCCTCTACCCCTCAGTCCCTCTACCCCCCAGCCCCTCTACCCCCTCAGCCCCTCTTCCCCCCCAGCCCCTCTACCCCCCCAGCCCCTCTACCCCCCCAGCCCCTCTACCCCCTCAGCCCCTCTATCCCCTCTACCACCCCCGCCCCTCTACCCCCCCCCCAGCCCCTCTTCCCCCTCTACCCTTACACACGCTGCTTTTTTTCCTCATCCTTTCAATCTCTGCACCTCCTTTTCCTACCCCCCCCGACCCGATCCTCTGTGCGCGTCAGGCTGAGGGATTGGTCCACTTACCCGGGCTAAGCCGAGTCCTCCTGTCGTCCCCCTGCGCTCTGCAGAGCTGTCCCAGGCGGTGGTGGATGCGGGAGCCGTGCCCCTCCTGGTGCTGTGCGTCCAGGAGCCGGAGGTGGCCCTGAAGAGGATCGCCGCCTCCAGCCTCAGCGACATCGCCAAGCACTCCCCGGAGCTGGCTCAGACCGTGGTGGACGCCGGCGCCATCGCACACCTGGCGCAGATGATCCTCAACCCGGACGCCAAGCTGAAAGTAAGGAGGCTGGACCCTGCCTCTGAGGACGCCCTGTTCTGCAGCCTGCCATTAATATCACCATTAACCAACCAACAGGCAATCATGACATCACCTAAAATTGATTTGGTTGAGCACAAATATTAATCAGTATCATTCAGTCACTTTTGTAGTGAGAAGGTGTGCACAGATTCACAACCCCTTATGCACATAGACATTTTTAAAAGGAGCTGCATAAACAAGCTTCCCACTCACTAAATGTTCTATTTGAAGGCTCAAACTACAGAGCACACTGAAAGAACAAAAAATAAGTCAATCGTAAATCGTAAAAGTATTTTAGCCTCATTTACACTTAAAAGCTTATTTCTTACTTACTTTTTTGCTAAATAAAACAAAAAGATTGGCAATGAGGTTAGTTTTATTCATTTCAAGATTTACCAATGGGGTAAGACAATTTTACTTTAACAATTTCAGCAAAAATATTTTAAAACAAGCTAGTAATTTCTACATCAGAGAAAAAAAGAAGATTTGAAATGTCGCTACAAGACTAAAACACTTTACACATTAATATCCCTGCTAACCCGAATCCATCAGGTTCACTCAAGCTGTCGCGATGTAGGATGGTCACTTGTTGCGGGAACGTGTCTCGGGTCTTGTCTCACGGCCTGCGGCATCTCCCAACGGGCTGTTCCTGTCCCCTCTCGAACCCGCAGCGACAGGTCTTCTCAGCCCTCAGCCAGATCGCCAAGCACTCGGTGGACCTGGCGGAGATGGTGGTGGAGGCAGAAATTTTCCCCGCGGTGCTGGGCTGCCTGAAAGACCCGGACGAGTATGTGAGAAAGAACGTGGCCACGCTGTTGCGCGAGATCACCAAGCACACGCCCGAGGTAAGGTCACCCGTCATTGGCCAGCTGCTGGCTGTGGCTCGGCCAAAGGGTCACGTGAGAGTTTAAAAATGTTTAATAAAAAAAAAGGCTCATTGTCTTGTCATCTGATTGACAGGTCCAATGTCACGCCTCATACTTTTTCAGTGACTTCTCGCTGAGAACAGAGGAGCCAATTCCCCTCTAATTAACTAGACCACCCGTGGAGACGCTCTAGATTTAGGTCAGTGAAAACTGGCGATAGAATAAAACAATCCCCTGGAAGAGGCGTCTGGTTCAGTGTTTTCTTTCCTAAACAATTTACAATTTTATCTTTTCTTAATGTACTCTTTTTTTATCTGCACATCACTATTTCTCAACATACAGGTTGCAATACTAGTGCAGCCCGTTTAATTTTACGCTGTAAGCTTCTGTTTGTTTGTCACATTGTTATGTCTGGGTAACGTAAGAGACGGTTCAAAAGGGCTCGATCAACGTGTGTTTATAGGGCGGGGAAGGCAGGAGGCCTGAATCCCATTGTTCACGTGTGTTTAAAGCGCACACATGACCTGTCTTTAACTGTAGTATCTTTGTCACCGGAGCGCTGAGTCTCTTTGCGTCAGCCATTCCAGCAGCTGGTCATACCAACAGGGACCCGCTCGACATCCCCCTGACGAAAACCAAAGTAGCCTCTAAAGTGCACTATGCACCGTTTGTTTATTTGAGCCGACTTTTAACGTTGGTTCCATCCTTTCCCTGTTGAGGCAAATCTTAAATACTGCTTTATTGAGTTCATGCTCTGGGTAGACATTTGATGTGTTCACTAGGTTACATTTTAGAAAATAAAGACATGACTGAAATGTTTTTCCTTTGTGTACTAAGACTATTCACCTAATGGGCAAGGGAAATAGTATTGCATCAGTTGTATTGGACCAGACCTGACACAGTTAACTAAAAGTATATAAGAAATAAGATATACAATGAGTCTTGTGCTCTATTGTCCTCCCCCTTTAATAGTTAATTCTCCCCAATAGTTAATTCTCCCCAATAGTTAATTCTCACTATTGTTCTGTAGGTACGTTGTATGTTTCAAGCCTTTTCACCTATTTATCTGCACTGTGCTACCTCCTGTTTTAATTATTTAACAAACTACAGACTTGCACAATATTATCTCGATCAGCGTCTAATTGCACTAATTATCTTAATTCACCAAGGTAAAAGACACAATTGCATTTTAATTGGAACTAGATTTTATCTTTTCATCACACACACACACACACACACACACAGTGTCCTACATGTTAGGACAAGGAAGATTAAATCTATTCATATGAGATTAAAGTACAGATTTTTTTTACTTTTATTAGAGGGTATTTGTATAAATATTGGATTCACCATTTAGACATTATAACACTTTTTTTAAAACACTTTTTATAACACTGCATTTGAATGGATCTCTATGGGAATTGGGGGGGGGGGGCTAGATTGAGCTGTAAATGACACCGGTACAGTATGGGACACATGGTTCGCTAAATGGCTGTAAATCATCAAGGGTCTGAGGTATCAAACGAGCCTCAAACCATCACTCTGCTGCCAGATATGTAGTAGATGTGGATGGATCACTTTAAGGGTTGTTTCTCCTGACTCATTTTCCTATTGAACTAAGCAGTAGAAGAGACCCTAAAATTTAATCCAGTATTTATACAAATACCCTCTAATAACATCTGAAAAGCTGTATTTTAACCTCATATGAATGTTTTCATTTGAAATCTGAACATTTGGAGTATAGAGCCAAATTAAGAGAAAATGCTTTCTTGTCCCAATACTTATGTAGGGCACTGTATGCATATATATGAATATATTATAATCTGTTATGACTGCCATCATTTTGTAGTCTCTCAAAAGTTGTCTTTATTAGTCATTACTTGTATTAGTATCATTATTATTATTGTGGTTGTTCAATAATAATTATGTTCAATATAGAACCACGCTTTGACAGTGTAATTATACAGTACGCCGGCACTACGTGATATGGTTTTAACCTTGTGCATTTTCCTGCCTGTTTTCCCTGGGCCTGTGCTACGCCCGTGCGTCTCTGTGTCCCGAGCAGCTGTCCCAGCTGATTGTAAACGCAGGCGGTGTTGCTGCTGTGATAGACTACGTCGGGGACTGCCAGGGCCACGTGCGGCTGCCGGGGATCATGATGTTGGGCTACGTGGCAGCGCACTCCGAGAACCTGGCCATGGCCGTCATCGTGTCCAAGGTCTGCCAAGCCCAACGCCTCCCTTCCCCGCTTCCAACACATGACTGTACACACACACACACACGCACGCACCTCTGCTGTATTGGCACTTGTTCGAGAACAGTAATTCTGTCAAATCAGTGTGGCGTTCTGTAGGAACCAGTCGGTGATAAAACTCTCTCTCAAGCCAGGAACCATGTTTCAGTGCAGCAGTTGGAACTCTCTTATGAGAGAGTGTACTTGAGAGGGGAATGTCGGAGTTGTTTTTCTAGTCTGTTTTTCTAGTTTGAAGTTTACTTTGTTGGATAATATTGGGCTGGGCATCTGCACTACGTCTGAGGTGTCTGTCTGGCAGAGTTCAAGCTTAAAGGGATAGTTCGCTTTCTGGCAGTGCAAGCTGCTGTGGAGTTACTTGAAGTACTTTTTTCTCGCTCTAGACCACAAACCCCCAAATGCCCCTATACCTTCCATTGTAAAACCAACAGGTCAGCAGAAAGTTTTCAAAATATTTTAAATATCCTTCCAAAAAAAAACTGTTGGGTCAATTGAAAGCATACACTAAAACTAATAATATCAGACATCCACAGAAAGTGAAATACCTCTTTAATCTTTTTATTACGAATCCTCTTGAGCTGGGACTGTGGATTTGTCTAGTTGTATGCAGTTCTGTGGTTTAGGGGTATAAACCTGAGGTTTGAACTCCAGTTAAAACACAAATGAATTTTGGTAGAACTTTGGGATGTGTAGTTACCTGGCCATGATATGAGTCCAAATGGTGGCGAAATATGTTCGTTAGTTGCTCTGTGCTCCCCTGGGGGTGATAATCCAGAATAGGGTATTTGTCGCTCTCCATTCACTTCTATGGGGAAGCTAAAGCGGTCTCAAAATGATACTTCTAGCACATATACGATCGCGAACTAAGAGGATTTTTTTGTGTAGGCCAATTAAGATTATTTATGAAGTACTATTTTCTTCAATGTTGTTAGCAAGCTACCAGAAAAGGCTACCAAAATGTCGGCAGGTCAGACCATATAATAAATAAAAAAATATGTAAGAGAAATGCTTATTGCTTGTATTGACAGAATCCTCTTAATTCATTTTGAGTGTCATTTTGAGACCATTTTAGCTTCCCCATAGAAGTGAATGGAGAGTGACAAATACCCTATTCTGGATTATCACCCCAGTGGACAGAGCAACTAACGAACATATTTCGCCACCATTTGGACTCATATCATGGCCAGGTAACTACGCAACCCAAAGTTCTACCAAACTTCAGTTGTGCTTTAACTGGAGTTCAAACCTCAGGTTTATACCCTTAAACCACAGAACTGCATACAACTAGAACAGCTATCAGAATCTGTGAAATAAGGATTAGCCATTCCAGTTGTAAAGCAGCTCTCTGGTCTATGTTTTTAAACCTGAGGTTTACTAAACTCTAGCTAAGCACACTGAAATTGATCCAATGAAGTGTAGATATTCAGAATATGTGGATTCTAGTCTATCCAGTCTGTAATCGAGTAAGTATAGATGTAGGAGCCATGAAAAAACAGTATTGTTGCGTAATGGAAATTAGGCTTGCAACTCTGAGGTTGTAAGTTGTAGATTCATTTCCCAGACGGGGCACTGCTGTCGTACCCATGAGCAAGGTACTTCACTTGATTCAGTAAATATACATATAAATATTCAGTTGTATAAATGGATTGCATGTAAAAGTCATTCTGGATTGGAGCATCTGGTAAATGGCAGTAATGTGGTGTAAAAACATATGGCAAGAATGCACTTAGGAAACAATGCATTTCTAATTTGACGGGAGGTATTTTTGTAGGTTTTGTTTTTCACATCCGAGTGAATGCAAAGTATAATTTATGAGTATGTGTCAGTCGGTCTCAGAGCGCAATCCATCAATTTTGAAAGTGTCACCATCACCTCTGAAACGCGCCTGCGAAACCGAACGAAAATGAGGAATTTACCCATAAAAAATGTTGTCAAAATGTGTTGTGGCTCCATATTGCAAGATTTCCACTGGCATTATAGAGGAAAAGAATTTCAAAGCCACTTTCAGTAGACATCTGTTACCACTCTTTCATGTGTCAACAATGGTGATTATGGCATACAACCTTTTGCACCGCTGATTTAATTTAGAGGTTTCGGAGCCAGTGCTTGGCCCCCTGAAAAAAAGATTTACTACTGCTATCAAAGTTGGAATATGTGGTTAGCATTCCTTTCAACAGTTTCCAATCAGCATTAGTCACACTAATAAATTTACGAGGCTTAAGGCGTACCGTCTGTTCAGATTAAATTAAAAATCTATTTTCTCCGTCGTCTCCGTGTATTCTTCCTCTTATTTCCCTTGCGTCCTCCTTGCCAATTTTGCTTTACCGCCGACTTCTGTCATTGGGGTTTTCCTGCAGTTTTTTATTGCATCTCCACCAGAGGTGTGGACTCGAGTCACATGACTTGGACTTGAGTCACGAATTTGATGACTTCAGACTCGACTTCACAAAATCAAAAAGACTTGCAACTCAAACTTTGAAAAAAAATATTCCCCCTGCATCCATGGTTTAAAGGGTAACAAAACACACTGGTTTTGCTAGACCCCGCCCCCTTTTGAAATTCAGAATTCTGTGGTAATTTCAAACATCTTCACAAAGTTAATTTGACAGTTGAACATTTGTGTTTATTTTATTATTATTTTATTATTTTATCTCTATATTGTGACTACCGATCGTGGTTCAATTTGGAAGGAGGAGACTCATTTACAACACTTGATCTTGGCAAATGATCCATATTGTTTATTTTATCGATATGGATACTAAGGAACGCAAAACATCAAATCAGTTGTCAAGGAAACGTGCATCGTGAGAATGCCACAGAATGCCTGCAAGTAGGCTGATGTGTACTTTGTGTACTGCAGGTCAAGGTAGCGAAAACCTCTGAAATAAAACCCCAGTGTGTAGCTACGAGGCACAAGAGAGAATGTATGTTGTAGGGACATACGTTGCAAAGGTAAACTTGTAGCATGCATAGGCTATAGGCTACTACAACTGGCTGAACTATTTGCCCCAAATCCCCCCTTTCTGCAGGAAATGCCATATAGCAATAATATACCCTAAAACATAAATTCAACAATATTTTTTAAAAGTGACTTCATTAACTAACAAAATGTAAATAACTGCTCTAGTCCACAGCGAGCACTGCAGCTCACACTGAATGGTGTTGTGCAGCGCGAGTAATAATTTGTTTACAAAAATATTCAACATAAAAAAGCCAGCAAGGGCACAGTGTGAACAAAGTAAACAATTGATACTTTACTTACCTCGTCAGAACGTAAAATTTAGTTTTGTTTTAACATAAAAATATAGTAAATATCCGCACCTTGCATGCAACGCAGAGAGTAGCTCTCCACGTCCCTGTCAGATACACAATTTTCATATGCTTTATACTATATAGCCTAATTATTTGTAATAAAGACTAGCCTATGTATTTATCATTTTTTTAAACTAGCTAGCTACTTGCTAAGCTAGACTGAAAAACAAACTATCAAAAAGCAAGGGACTATCAAGCTATAAACAAATAGGCTACTATAACTAGAATATTCACAAAAGCTCAACTGTAAGCTAGCTATATCACTCGCTCGCGCTCTCTATCTCCTGATTTTTCTCTCCAGTCTTCACGCAGATGAACCGCTGCCCTGAGATATGCTTTTATAACTGCTGCGTAGGCTGCCCTCGCTCCAAAACTTCAGGGCATAGCCACGGAACTATCGGTGGGCGTAGATGTACAGGTTTCTATTTCGTCACCGAGGGATAAAGACTTTTCTGGCCAATCACAGATTGAACGTGCAGTACCTAACGTTTTACCACTAGAGACACTTTTGAGCCAGATTCTTAAAGTTTATGCTTTTTTGCGCCGACAGCAGCAATTTGTCAAGATTTGGACCAGGATCAATGAGTAATGCTTAGAAAACCCAAATGTATCAGTTATCATCTAAAATAAGTGGTTTTAGTGCTTTGTTACACACCAATGACTCGTGACTTCACTTGGACTTGATCCCTTTGACGTGAAAAGACTTGACACCTTCCCCAAGCCAAAGATTAAAAATTATGTTCTAAAAAAGTGTTCATTTTCTGAGTCAACTCTATGACCACTTGGTTCTAGAATGAACTAGCCTATTAATTTCCAGCGAATCAACTAATTTCCCAGATCCACTTTGAACCTGCGCGAGAACGATAAAAAAGAAGAACAACGATTCAGGACGAACGGGACGCAGCGAGATGAACTTGGAACGTGCCAGTGTTGAAAAATGAAACCAAAAGATTATTTTGTTTGCGTATAAAGAGTAGGCCTACACTGTGGTCAACAAAAAACGGATTGCAATATACAAAAACCCACGGGTCGAAAATCACAGACAGAGAAGCAACAACTTCTAACTTCGTTCGACATTTGAAGCTCCACAAAGAACGGTAAGTCGAGGCTAATAACGTTGTAGTTAAGTTAGTGAGCTAGTAACTTTGCTCGTTAATGAATAATCCCTCGATACAGTCAGTGTGGTAACGCAATCCTTGCACCCACTGGCTAGGTATGGAAGACCAAATGTGACTAAATAAATAAATCGGCAATTAAGTAAATATCGATCCATTATTTTACGTCTCTTATTTATTTCATAGCGTATTTATTTCAAGGCGTAGCCTATATATTTCAAGTCGTATTTCAATGCATATTTATTTCTAAATGACTCTGCCTGTCAGTCATATGATCATTGGTTGCTCAGTCCATCACGATAGATATAAAACCCTAGATAGCCTACCACTCTCTCAGATTTCTGCGCGGCCGCCATATTACTAGGCGGTCAAGATCATTGTGTATTGTCAGATGCAGACTTCCCCTGATAAAATATATTATAACTCGCTTAATTTTGAACTCATTTTAGCAAAGTTTGACTTGTTATAAACATGAGCAATATCTGCTTAACACAGCTTACTACCTTATTTTCAAACTTCCCAAAACAGCTAGCCTATTTGTAGGCCGCCCTTTTAATTATTATAGCCTACAGGAGTTGTCAAAATGTCTGTTTTTTTATGTTGTAAATTAATTTTTAATTTCAGAGAAATATGAATAGGCTACTATAATTTGGACTTCAACGACAACCACTAGGGGGGCACTCTGGATAATAACGTTTTCATAGTTTTCTTATTCCAGGATATCGCATTCTGCAGAAATATAGCCCAGCTATAATTACAAAATTCTTAGAGCAAGTTGCAGGTATTCCACATGGCTTTTTACACGTTGAGATACCTTCGCTTTGCTTACCAACTCGTAGCCTACATTTCAAAGTATGCAATTTTACTGGGGTTAGCCCACTCGTAGCTGGGGAGAAATAGCTTCTTTGAATCAGCTTGATTGAGAAAGTAGTGTGATCCACCGTTATATAATTAGATGTGCACATGACATACTCAAGTCATATAGCTAGGCTATTGCACTGCAGCAGACTGTAGGGGTGACTGGGGACAGTTGCAACAATTTTTTGCATTTCTCTCAATTACTCAGAGATTATTTGGACTAGACCAACCAAAGTTTAATATATGAAATTTACATACGTCTACTAATTACCCAAACATATACCTATACGTTTAAAGATGATCACATTTGACATGTAGTTCATCAAAATTTATTTTAATGGAAGTCGTCTGATGTTGAAACTGTCCCCAAGCTTAGAGACAGTTGCAACATGTAAAAAATACATAAAACTGTTAACTTTTGCCTTTTGTCTCAATGTCACTGTCAGGTGACACACTACGATGCAGTTTCAGAAATGTCTACAAGAGAGCACCAGATCAAGGGTGCTGACCCATGCACTGTAGTTCATATCTATATTTTCCTCAAGGACCAATACAGTCCACCATATTGGATTTTCCGCTAATTAGCATTTTTTGTAATACACTTAAAATGCTACTCCTCCTAGAGAATTTGACAGATTTGCATGAAACTTGGTATACCCCCTTCTTAGACCATGCTTCATAAAAGGTGTATAAAGAATTTCGATATTTTAAAAGATAACTTTCTGTTTGGAATTATTAACATTTTTGTGATAAGCCACGCCCACTGAAAATTAATTGGCTTGTCATTCGGCCATTTTTTGACTGAGGCCTTAGAAAAGGTACGTGAGATGAGTCCACATACCAAGTTTTGTGCAAATTGGTAAAATTTTGTAAGAGGAGTAGAATTTTAAGTGTTTTAAATTTAAAGGCTTACATGGGAAGATAACAGTTGACATATTTGGGTCAGCTATCTTTTTAAAATAACTATATTTCCTATTCCATTAGGAAAAGCAGGACCTGATATGGCTGCTTAGCTTGGGGACAGTTCAACAACATGTTGCAACTGTCCCTAACAGTTGCAACATGAGAACCTCATGTGCTAGCTAGACACAATGACCTTGACACATGCTAATCATGTCACATAGAAATCAACAAAACAATGATTCAAACTAAGTAAGTTTGGATTAATTCATACAAAAGGTCAGGACAGTATGACAAAAAAATAGCTCGTAAACAAATTACTTTTATACCTCCAAAACAAGCTTTTGTCAATAAATGTAGAAGCAAAGGTTGAATGTGGCTCCTTTCTTCCTGATGGAGAGAGAGTCTAATTGAGCATGTGCAGTATGGAGTGTCATCACTCTAGCATGTTTCTGATTGGAGGAATATGATACTGTTGCAACTGTCCCTTGTTGAAACTGTCTTTAATCACCCCTAGGCTATAATGCAATAAAAATTTACATTGTGGGTGCTGACAGTCAGCTTGAGCTGGGCTGGTGGTACGCTACTCGTGTGCGGTGAACTTCCACAGAACTCTGTAAAAAGGATAAAAACAATGATCTCTTTATTTCAAAAATATATCCAACAGGACATGAGTATCTTATCTACAAGAGGGAAACTAAAAGTTAAGTCTCCTAAAACAAACTCACGGCACTACGGTGAGAACCATGTGGCTCCAAGCTAGAATAATGTCCGCATAGTGAATCACACGAACAGAAGAACGAGAATATGAAACACAAATCTTATCTTAAAATGATTAAATATTATTATAAAATGAAAATATTATCCAAAACAATAACTTATTACAATATGTAATAATTGTAAAGGGTGATAATACCATAATGGCATAAACCAATAAAAGCCTCTATAAAGCCAATACAATGTGGACAAAGATGTCTTGGCTCCCACAAACATTATTATTAAAGTTTGGAGCGATAACTGCTCAGTTATCTATGAAATACATTTGTATAGGATATCATGTGCCATGCAGTCTAGCATTATTAACCCTCCACTTCGAGATATAATGCCTTTACCATAGCTCATATCATAATCAGCTCGGACAACATTTTGACAACATCTGTAGGCCTAATTGTTAAAAAAGCATTTTAAAAATAGGCTAGCTGTTCTGGGAAATTTGGAAATAAGGTAACCTGTGTTCAAATCGTAGACCTACTTGAAGGTTAGTAGCAGTTGTTTTGATGTGCCTTCGAATAAATTATTGTAACTTTATGGCAGGATTTTTTTTTTATTGTAATGAGCCTATATAACAGGAATAACTTGTGTCTAGAGGAGCCATGCCCTACTCATATATATTTTGTTTGACATTGCCTACTACTTTTTTCTGTTACTTTTGGGCAAAATCTCAAGGAAAATCCCAACTGAACTGACTTGAAGACAGAAGGGTTGGGGCATTGATAGTAAATTAGAGTAAAAATAGCCTACATCTAATTTCAGGTGAAATTGCACTAAAATATTCTGTTTTTGTTGTCATACTGATGTGTCTTGTCATGGCTACCCATATACAGTCAAGCCGGAAAGTCTGAACACCCTTTTCACTTTCTCCACGTTTTATTACGTTACAGACTTATACTACAATAGATTGAGTTAATTTTTTGCCTCAAACATCTACACACAATAGTCAATAATGACAAAATGAAAACAGGTTTTTAGAAAATATGCAATTTTATTTTACTGACAAAAATAGGTTATTTAGGGGTTATATATCTGTACACACCCTTAGCCTAATACTTGGTTGCTGCACCTTTGGCAGCGATTACAGCTTCAAGGCATCTTGGGAAAGAAGCTACGAGCTTGGCACACTTGTTTCTGGACATTTTTGCCCATTCCTCTTATATCCTTGCAAGCTCTGTCAGGTTGGATGGGGAGCGTCGGTACACAGCCAGTTTCAGCTCTTTCCACAGATGTTCAATTGGATTCAGGTCTGGGCTCTGGCTGGGCCACTCAAGGACATGCACAGACTTTCTCCGAAGCCACTCCTTTGTTCTCTTGGCTGTGTGCTTCGGGTCATTGTCATGTTGGAAGGTAAACCTTCGCCCCAGTCTGAGGTCCAGAGCGCTCTTTTTTTCTTCTTTTTTTTCTTCAATGAACTCGGTGTACTCAGCTGCATTCATCTTTCCCTCGATCAGGACTAGTCGCCCCGTTCCCGCTGCTGAAAAACATCCCCACATCATGATGCTGCCACCGCCATGCTTCACTGTAGGGATGGTATTAGCCAGGTGATGAGCGGTGCATGGTTTCCTCCAGACATGACACTTGGTATTCAGGCCAAAAAGTTCAATTTTGGTTTCATCAGACCAGAGAATCTTGATTCTCATGGTTTGAGAGTCCTCTAGGTGCCTTTTGGCAAACTCCAAGCGGGCTGTGATGTGCCTTTTACTAAGGAGGGGCTTCCGTCTGGCCACTCTACCATAAAGGCCTGATTGGTGGAGTGCTGCCTGGATGGTTGATCTTCTGAAATGTTCTCCCATCTCCACAAGGATACGCTGGAGCTCTGTCAGAGTGACCCTTGGGTTCCTGCTCACCTCCCTGACTAAGGCCTGTCTTCCCCGATTGCTCAGTTTGGCCGGGCGGCCAGGTCTAGGAAGATTCTTGGTGGTTCCAAACTTCTTCCATTTATGAATGATGGTGGCCACTGTGCTCTTTGGGACCTGTAAAGCTGCAGAGATTTTTCCGTACCCTTCTCCAGATCTATGCCTTGACACAATCCTGTTTCTGAGGTCTGCAGATAATTCCTTTGACCCCATGGCTTGGAGTTTGCTCTGACATGCACTGTCAACTGTGGGACCTTATATAGGCAGGTGTTGGCAATCCCCAATCATGTCCAATCAATTGAATTTATCACAGGTGGACTCCAATTAAGTTGTAGAAACATCTGAAGCAGTATCAGTGGAAACAAAATGCACCTCAGCTCACTTTTGGGTGTCATATCAAAGGGTGTGCACACTTGTGTACATATGACATTTTACATTTAGATTTGTAATAAATTAGCACAAATGTCTAAAAACCTGCTTTCACTTTGTCATTATGGGCTATTTTGTGTAGAATTTTGAGACAAAAAATGAACTCAATCTATTGTAGAATATGTCTGTAACGTAATAAAACATGGAGAAGGTGAAAGGGGTGTGCAGACTTTCCGGCTTGACTGTATTTCCATGGAATTATGAAGTTTATTTTGAAAGTAATAAATACAAATCTTAAAAAGCATTCATGATTTGTGGAAATATAATATACTAATTATATAGCAAGGTAGGTTTGCTATATAATTACGCCTCCTCTGCCCCCCATTCATTATTCCACACTTCACCTTGTTCCTTCTTCCCTCCTCCACCACCCTCACTCTGTCATCCCTCCCCTCTCACTCTCTCTGACTCTTCCTCTCTCTCTCTCCCTCTCCCTTCCTCCCCTAGGGCGTGCCCCAGTTGGCGATCTGTCTGGCGGAGGAGCAGGAGGAGCATATCAAGTCTGCCACAGCCTGGGCGTTCGGGCAGATCGGGAGGCACACGCCAGAGCATGCCCGCGTCGTCGCCGTGGCGAACGTCCTGCCCAAACTGCTGGCACTCTACATGGACACGGAGAGCTCAGAGGACCTGCAGGTCAAGGTGAGGCTGGGGACAGGGGCCACGGGTCACCGTCGGCGAGACGTGGACTGCTCCGACAAACACCGCTCAGCTGCATCACATTAGGTGTATGTTCAAGTGATTTCCTGCGGCATTTTATTTATTTATTTGCTTATTTATTTATTTATTCGGTAGGAGCCGAATATATTTATCTGGGGAAAAACATGCAAGTTTGGATGCAGAAAGCCATTAATATGGCCTTACCTGGATGATGTTCAGCATTTGTGTTCTACCAAATTGAAAGTTTATAAAACAGATCTGTAGCGTGACTCCGCAATGGAAGTGAATGCGTAATTGTCTCCGTCTCAGGCTAAGAAGGCATTGAAGAGCATATTACAGAAGTGCACTTATCTGCCCGCGTTAGAGCCACTGCTGCACGATGCCCCCTGCAACATCCTCAAGCACGTGGTCTGCCAGTTCAGCAAGGTCAGTACGACGGCAGCTCGGGCCTACGAGCGCCGTTTCCCCCGCGACCTCACCCGGAGCGGCCGAGGGCCTCTCCCCCGCGCTGAGCCGCCTCTGCTCTCTCCCCGGTCTACGCAGGTGCTCCCCCACGACAGCAAGGCCCGCCGTCTGTTCGTCACCAGCGGGGGGCTGAAGAAGGTGCAGGAGATCAAGGCCGAGCCCGGGACGGTGCTCCGGGAATACGTCAGCGCCATCAACAACTGTTACCCTGAGGAGATAGTCAGGTGGAGAGCCTTTCATTTTTTTATCGTGCTTACGCTGCATTATTTATTTGCTTCGCCGACATCCTTATAAAGGGCATCTCACCGGCTTCCATTTAGCATTTTGCCCGTGTACAGTACACATCACTTTAACGGCATGCTGGGGTGTTTCGCCTCCAGCATCTTACCTCCCATCCTACCCTTTCCTAGGGACACACAGTGGCCATGTCAAGTAACTTGTACTGAAGATGCAGTGTTTTTGCATTATGCAAGACATTGTTTTTTCCGAGTCCATATTTTTTTGTGTTCTGTCTGTTGCCGGTGGCCTTGCTCCTCATTTAATTAAATTCTACCAATGGTTGTTTTTACCCCTCCGTTTAACTGAATCTGTTCTTATTGTGTGTAATCACTATACGATTGAATCAAGATGGATCTTTCTCCTTTCAGGTACTATTCCCCAGGCTACTCAGAGACGCTGCTGGAGAGAGTGGACAAATACCAGCCAGCATAAGTTTTTTAGTCTTTTTGTTAAATAGTGGATCTTTTAACTCATCTCCTGTAATTGAAACGACACATTTTTAACTGGTTAAACCATCAGCAACAAATTCATAAACTTGAAATAATGGATTATAAATAATGCACGTCTTTTTCTAACTGATGTGCAGGCGCTATGTCATGGTAGACTTGTGTTGCAGTTATCTGCTTGACATTTAAATGTCTTGTTCTCGTTTTTATCGCGATAAACCTTATAACTTATCAGTGAGGCTGTTATAATTATAGCATATATAGCCTACATTTCTGTTATGTCCTGTTGTTTTCATCAAAAAAGGCAGAATGAGATTCTTAATGCGCTAACGGTAAATTCAACAGATTAGGATGTCTCAATTTCATGATTAAACATATATAGCCTATATTCTCGTTATGGTTTTCATTTTGTACTTTCCAAATGTTAATATTTCTCACGTGACATTTTGCATTAACAACGCATTGGTATGTTCCAGTCTCTCTGACATCACGAACAATTTGGTTGAACCTTTTTGTTTCTCTGGTACAGAATACCGTTCTTCAGAGGTATTTTTTTCAGTTTTCTTTGAAAAATAAATATATAGCCTATTCAAACATGTTGTTTGAAAAATATACCTCAAAAAATTGTAACGCGAAATGCGCTCGATTTTTCAATATCATGAAAATAAAGACCTTGCATTAGCCCTTGACATCAAATATACATATTTTAAATTTCTTAATGACACCCGCACGCATGACAAAGGACATGGAGTTGCTTGCCATCTACCATTTAATCGCCTGTTGGCTACATTGTTTTTTACATTTAATATAGATATTATATTTTCCATACGATTGTATTTAGGTAATCCTTGTGGAGAACTGAATAGAATTATGCCACAGAATATGTAGCCAAGCGCTTTGGTGCTTGTCAGGACCACTTGCATCAATGTCTAGCTTACTGAAGAAACCCGATACTCAATTGCGTTATTCAATTTCCTATAGGCTAAATGTGCATGTGCAAACAAAGAACTATTATTCGTAGGCTACTTTAAAGCCAGGGAAGAAGATGAATGACGATTTTAACACCAATTGTGATGTTCTGTGGAATGGATGACACCTTCAAACCGCACAGAAGCAGACCGTAACATCTTGTAATCACCGCGCATCTCTTTCTCCAAGTGTGGCGCAGTAGCTACTTCAGTAGCCTAATTAGATTAGTTAATTAACACAAATTAGCGGCAGCGATCTGAAGTCGTCTACCTTCTATTCCTTTCAAGTGCACGTGTAGGTGTGGACGCTGAAACATGACTTCAGTTTTCCATGACGACACGAGACATGCATCATGGTTGTTCAAATGGCTAATTATCTTATCTACTGCCCTTGTGTAGAAAAGAACGCGTTGCTATTCAAAATGCTAACGGATTCATGGCTTAGCCTGTATGTAGCCTATTTTAATTAGTCAGAAAGGGTAGGCTTATAAAAACCCTAAATATCCATAAATTTGCGATTTTATGTAGCCTAGTAGTATTTTAGATTTAAAAAAAAAACATGGTTTAGTTTAGTTTTATTTTCATAAGTAGCTATTTGGTTATATATGTGCTGTTTAAAAAAAAAAGTTTAGCCTATGTATATTTAAGCCCCTCGTAGGCTTCTCTTAAAAACTTACCTATGCCTATTTCATAGCATTTGATTAATAGCCTACCACAGGCCATCTAAGGTTTATTTCCTGATACGATGTAATTTTCTTTGTTGAGCAATTTCCAAATTGTTCTTTGTTGCCCCCTGCTGGCTACATATCCTCATTGTTACAGACTTAGCCTAAATTAGCTGTGCAATTTCGTGTGAAACACACGATAGACCAAAAAGCCTGTTTCAACCGTGTAGGCTATTCATAGTTCTAATTTTTTAACATCAGCTGAGATGCCTAAGCTTAATAAACCTTCCTTCAGAAAATTAACTTTGGACCACCCTAGTTTAGTTTTTAGCTTACTTACATGCTCTTTGTTTTTGGGTTTTAAAAAATAATTATGGAGACATCCTCATACAATTTATTCTTCAGACCATTTTTAGGTTCATTCTGATAAAAAAAACAAACCCTGTGACCTATGAAATGAATGCATCCTAATTTTGTGGGAAAATAATACATCGCAATAGCGTTTGTGTTTGAACCGTGGCATTTGTTTTTCAATGATTTAATGGAGCTAAGCATAAATACCCAAATTAGCTGAAATTAGTAGGCCTAGTAGGCTATAGCTTAATGCACACAAACACTTCTGTAGCCTACTCAAATAACATATAGGGCCTAGGCCTAATTGAAAATGTAATATATTATAATTTATCATGCAGGTTAATAAAGGATTAAATATACTGCCATATGTAGGGGAACAAAGTAGCCTATCATGCTAACCTAGATGGGAGTAACGTTTGTCTAAATGCAAGCTTATAGCCCATTAGACTAGATTCGACATTTGCCTACATTTAATTAGTTTGAGCATATTAAGATATAATTCCAACCAGTTTATTTTTTAATGAAATCTCTCGACCCGAGATAAGTTAACCAGGAAAACCAAATTCAACAATTCAGATAAATTAGCCTAGACGTTCATCGCTTAGGCTTAGCCTCATATTTTCATAGCCTATATTGGAAAGGTTATTAACTACTTATTTAGATAATAAAAAAATATTGATAGCCTATGAACCGTCTTTCCACGTAGCCTAGCCATGGCCTAGATGTGTAGCTAGTTTAGGCTATGCAATTAACAAATGTGACCACGATTAAAATGCCCATAAAGGGCCTAGACTTTGATATAATCGGGCTACTGATGGAACGAATAGGATAGAGCAGCATGGGCCTATACAGATAATCGAACTGCCGATAGGCCTAATTAACGTTAGGCTGTTACTATTTAATATGCTAATAATGGATTCGGCTACGGAGACAAAGGGGTAGCAAAGGTAAGGATCCCATTGCCGCAAATTTAGGACATGGATTTAAACAATTAGGCGACGCCACAGTGCCTTCACTTATGCGCAACAGCTCACATTTTGAAACAGAAATAGTGAGATCCAAGTCATAGCCTAGCCTATTGTAAAACGTTATCCTAAGTGCCGACTTTTAACGAGATAGCTAGGCGAATGCCTTTTGCTGTCCCTCGAGACCACTGGGTCATTACTGAAATGTTCTCACCTGCACGTCTCCAGCAGGGTAGCATTTATATTGCCATGGTAACGACGGAGCCTGAAGCCCTGCGGGTTTCCTGGACACGACATCACGTTGGACCGGTTACCCCCATTCTCAAATACTGCAGTCTGCGGTAGGTAGCCCCCGTGAAACTACCCTGTCTTTGTAATAACACGAAGATAAGGAAAACACAAATATATACTGAATCACGATTACAATGCACAGAACTGTTACAATGTATAGGCTACGTAGACAAGTTTTACAGTCTGGCTGTGATCCCGAGGTTTATATGCGATAGAAAAGAGTATTCTATATTGTGAATACGAGGGTGTAGTTACAACGAGGGAGAAGTGCATTACCTTTCCATTTGTACGGACTGGAGAATTGAGTGTGTAAATCTGGTCGTGCCAAACCAAGGTTGGACAGTGAGGCTTTGCTGCAAGAGTCTATTCCCTCGGGGAACCAATAACAAAGCTGAGGAAATGGCGTTTAATGACCAATAAATGCAACATCATCCCAGTTTTATTCCAAGCTCTCAAAGGAACATGGGGTGCTTTTGAATGAGCCAACAATTGTTTGTTGTCTGAAGATGCATAGCCTAGTTGAGAAAAATAATGTTCTTTATTTTTATTGTGACCATCCCTGACACAACTATGATAAATTGTAACAAAACAGCATTAGTAGATGCTAATGTTTTCTTTAAGAAAATATGAAATATTCTATATATAACTAATAGTTTCGAAAATCATATTGTAAATTTCAGTTTAAATGTATTTTTAAATTAATCCTGAAGAGATGCTGTTCAAGGGAAACACGTGCCGTTTCTAAATGTTGTCATTTAATGTTACAGCTTAAATTTTTCCGGGTATAATTGGATTAGAATATTTTTTCCAGGGTGACATGGCGGTTCCTAATGCCCAACTTGACACAAGGTTAATAACCACCCACCACCTGATTTCCAGTCCATGATTACCTCAAATAGCTTGTTTACTAAGGAAATTAGCATACTGAACCAATGACGGCGATATTCACTATGGCTGATAATACAAATAACGTTAAAAAACCATTGAACACATTGGTATCCTGTCGAGGAGAGCAGGAAAGAGCCAATCTTCTGACAAGTAAGTGTATTTGGAGTCACAACAGTTCTAATATTTAGAGGCAAAACAATTGGACCCAGTGCTGCATTTTCCACAAACAATCAAGCTGGCTGGCAACAGCATTCAATCTCTAATGATGGTTGAAATATAAGATAAGTAAGCACGTCACACAAAGTAGGCGCAATACTGGTGTATGGAACAGGGTATGCACTGACAGAAAACAGTGTGGTAGAGAGCAGGCCAAGCAGACAAAGTGCTTTATTTCATTGAGCAATGCTTATGGGATGGAGTGTATAATATTGGTATTACAGCATACAACATGAGGCAGCCTCACCCGTAAGAGTGTACTCACAATAATGACTTGCGGACAAAGACCCATGAGCATTAATATTATCATAATTATGACGATTTTTCAAAAGCACTTAAAACATACCAGCCACACAGTAATTTTTAATGAAAATGTTTTGTTTTTTTTGCCATAAAACTGGAAATGAAGGTAACCTTTATAAATGATTAGGAAATAATAATAAAAACATATTTAGTTTTTGATCACAATGCTCATTTGCAATCTTCTGTAATAATTTTACGTGGATGTTACAACACAATGTAAACTTAAAGGGAACAATTGCTTTTGGCAAAATAAATGAACATGAAGGTCTACAAAGAACACTTAAAGAATAGTACAGAACCTACAAACAATGTTGGAAAGGATTTGAAAATTCATAAGAGCCTGCTCACTAGTACACCACTTTCTTTTATGTGGGGCAAACGGAATGAACAACATTCGCAGCAGGGCTTCTTCTGTCCAAAGTTGTCACGAATGCACACAACCCATTTGACAAATCTGAAAGGGTACCGACCATAACACGGTCCTGTTTCGGTTGGGTGATATTATAAGTAAAAACTCGTACAAGTTTCATATGTGAGCAATGATTTAATTGTTTACGCAACTGGTAATGTGACACGATGAAATCCCAGTGCTGGATTCAATCGTTTGTGAAACTTTCCTAACAGACCTTTAATAAACAGAATGTCAGAATCGGTCACATATGCACTGAAGATGAAAGCTGCATAGATGCTAGAATCTGAATATGGGTCTTGTCAAAAAAAAGTTGCATTACATTATCGTTGCTGCAACATATGGCGTTTGAAACAAACAAGCTGTGACCCCGACCGAAGCCCAACCACGCTGAGGTCGCCTCGCCCTCGGGTTTGTCACATTTATCACGCTTGTTGTGTTGTTCTAAGAGCCCGTTCACGCTACCCGTCGCATCACCGAGCGTGAACGCCAAGCTCAGCAAAATCAAGACCAAACCGACATTTCAGAGGAACGCATCCAACGGGTACAGAGTTCTATCCTACCCGGGTCTGTCAATACGACGCGAGACTAGGGAAGGCCCAACAAATGATACTTTAGAACAATAAGTGACTGGTAACAGTGACACAGAGGGGAAGTAACACTTTGATATCGCAGACAACATCAATGAGTAGGCAGGGACACATTTACAGTAAACACAGCCACACCTTACACCACACTATACCGACAAGTTCACAACACGCACTCCTGCCCCACTGGAGCAGAGGCTCAACACATTTTCAAAAGTCACCTTTCGAAGATAGATGGCTTTTTTCTTTTTATTCTTAAATGTCAATAATAACCTTATTGAGCGGAATCACTAATACATATTTATACGCGTACACAGAAGTGGTTCAATTGAACCACTGGATCCGTTTTTGACCTCTACACTTAGAAAATAACCGTTTAACGTTTGTTTAAAAAAAAAAGAAAAAAGATTTAAAGTACAAAATTAAATAATTTCGAGTAAAAAGGCACGCCTCTTGCACAGTGTATACATTGAAAACAGTATAAAGCATGTTAGGATTATTTTGGAAACTATACTCTGGAGAAACATGTATCAATATATAATACTAATAATGGTTTCTGGAACCAAACAAACAAACAAACAAGCAAATAATCACAAACCCAATATTTTAGGCAACATGCTCCTTTTTGTTTTACAGTACTTAAGCTCGGTACAAATTCAAACAGCAACATCCTTCATTTATCAGAACACTTTCACTCAATGGGTGGTACTTTAAAATGCCTGCAAAATTACTTGATTAAAATGTAATGTAAAAAATATTTGTATATACTTTAAACAAACAGAAATACCATATGGAAGCTTTTTGCATGGGTAAATAAAAAAATTAGGCAAAAAGGATTACCTGTTGCCTAAAAACGATACCTTACATCATATTATTTCACTTGGTACAGGTATTGCTTTTCCCTTGTAAAGACCACGGTAACCACGATAACCATCACGATCGTATGCATAAACATTTTGGTGCATTTTATCATGTGCAAAATATACAATTTTTTGTCTTTTAACATTTTTTTTGAGTCGATTCAATATTTTCTAGCACATGGCTGAGGAACTTAAAAATTCAGAGAGACCTACACAACTAGAAAGTGAAATAAGGGATGTAAGTAAGGAACTATGACCCTGAAATGAACACTACACCCCTCTCCCAGGTACATTACAAGACAACAGAAGAACATACGCAAGAAAAATTAGAGGTCAACCAGGGTTCATGTGCTAGGAGTGGTTCTTGTAACACAAAAAAACTGAGGGCTGCGCTCAACAGGATGACATGGACTCTGCTGTGCTATTCAACGCAATGAAGTCCTGTGGAAAAGTGCTGCACCACATGCGGGTGCTGACGGAAGATGAAGGTGTCAAGAAAATCTCATCGACGCATCGGGAGAATGGCCAGAAAAATGCAGCTCAGTGATTTCCGAATGGATCCTACCTATTCAGGAGCTCACCCAGTTTCACTTATGAGCCACATGCAAACACAAATGTTGTGAATTCTTTGCCGTCACAAGACAACCTCAAGTACAGGCATCTCTGAGCACTCTAGGGTTAATGGTTTATTTAATAACACTATACAACTAATTAGAAGGTACTTCAGAGCGCTGCCCCTGTTGAACACAACCCCAGTTCTCAGCCAAGAATATTTTGGCCCAGGAAATTTAAGTTTACAGACAAAAGACAACATGTTACATTGTGCTTCTCTGTGCACAAGGAGGGAAGAGCACAGGAAAGGGGAGAATTTCCCATGTCTGAGTGCAGAAGATGAACGAGTGAGAGGGTACTGTGCAGCACAGCACTGCTGCTGCTGGTCTCCTTGATGAAGAGGGCGGAGCTGGTGTTTAGGGGAGGGGCCACAAAAAGCTTGTCGGGCGAGGCCGCGGGCACCCCGCCCGCTCTGCAGACGCACTGTTGGCACCGACGAGGCTGGGGGTTCAGTCCCTGCCCCCCCCCCCCCCAACAGGCTCCGTCTCCCCTGGTCAAATGGCCAGGTTCCACAAGCGTCCGCGAGAGCCTTTTAACTGAAAAGAAAACGACATGTCCATTCTGGGGAGACATGACTGCTGTCTCCAGTCCTTTAACCAAACCAGACATGCTCCCCCAACCCCCGTTCCGCCGATTATTTCCAATTAAAACGGCAAGTAAAATAAGAAAGATGAAGTGAAAGAATGTTGGAAGGAGGATATGCAACAACAACACAAAATCCAAATTCCCACAAATGATCGTTATTTCCACATTTTTCTCCGTCATGGCTCGCCTGGCCCCACAAAAACAAACGGACAAAAGGAAATTAAATGTAAACAAATGGAGGCTGTAGCTGCTGAGATGGTCCCCGCTGGTGCATGGTGCATGTCTCAACTCTTTAACCAGAGGCCCTCTCTACCCCCCTCCCCCCTGGGCTCCTGTGTTCACCCCCTCACAAAGGCCCCGCCCTGCCCCACTCCCCCTCCTGGCCGCCGCCCAGGCTATGACAGGATGGTGGTGATAAAATCATAGAACCTCTTGGAGTACTGCTCCGGGTTCACCGTGGAGATCTCCGCCCCGGCCTGTAACGAGGAAGAAAGAGGGAGAGGGAGAGCGTTTAGCGTTTCCGTCGCGGGCCATTCCTACCGCCACGCATCACGTGTCACGCTGGGCGATGCCATGGTTGCGGCCCGAGCCTCTGGTTCCCGACACTCACCCCGTGCTTCACCGTCTTGGCTGCATGGGCCGCCTTCTTCTTGGCGTCGTAATGCGTCAGGATGTCGATGATCGCCATGAAGTACACCTCCTTTCTCAGGGCATCTTTAGACAAGAGAACCGCCAAGATACATTACGGACACATTCTCTGACTGCTGCGGCCCTAGACTAGGCAAGCGGCCACACCGCTGAACAGTCCATTTACATTAGAGGCAAGCACATTTTCAATGTCTGTTATACAGTTATTTAGAGGCTGCAGTGAGTCATTATTATCGTTATGTAATAACAGAAGAATGATGAGCTGTATCAGTTTCAGAATAATGACTGAATGCAAAATCTAATTTGTGCCCTCCTCTCTCCACAGGGCTATGCAGTACAGAATCTGTAACCCACGAGTGGCGTGTGTCTGCGTGCATGTGCATTCGCGCAAGTCATTTGCGTGTTTGTGTATGCATTTATATCAGAACCTGAGAATACATAATGATGAGTACAGGCCGTTCAGCCCAACTAGTCTCGACATTAACCTACAAAGCAGAACGTGTCCAGCACTGCGTCGAGCTTGGACTGGGAATGGCCAAAGGGTTTCTGCCTCTTCTACTGGCGAGCTGTTCCACGCATTGGACCAATCTGAGTAAAGGTGCGCGTCTGTGCGTGTGCACACGTGAGACGTCCACTCACTGTCGTGGCTCTTGATGGCGTAGACGTCGATGGTGGGGTCGAACTCGCCGGGGCCGAAGGGCTTGGTGCTGTCCAGCGTGTTGCTGGGGCTGTCCGGCGGGGTTCCCACAGTGCCGCCGCCGTCGCTCTCGCCCTCCTCGTCCCCCTCGTTGTCCTCGCTCTCCACCTCCTCCTGCTCCGCCCGCTCCACGTCGTGGATGCCCACCAGCAAGCTGTAGTCCATCAGCTTCAGCTGGGCCAGGAACTGGTGGGTGGAGAAGCGAGAGGGGAGCCAGGAATGAGTGTCGATGGAAGCGCTGGACATTTCTGCATGAGACGAGTTCTCAGAGCAAAGCATAAATCAGCCAAGTGGGACTCCAGCTAATTGGGAACTTTAGAGAACATTCTGGTTATTTTCCCATTCGGTCTCCAGATAACATTATGGTGAGCAAACGGCACATATAACGGTACACAGTTACTGGTAAGATCCCCTGACGGTCATCATTATTTGTCTACGTGTGTGTGTTATGGAGCTCAAAACAGCCGAGGGCTACATGCAACTGCCAGTGCGGTGAGCTAATCTGTGTGTTCATGCTCACAGTTGTCAGACAGCCACACAGAAGCGGTGTGCCACCACAGCCTCTCTCCGCTCACCTCCACGTCCTTCCTTAGCTTCTCCAGGAACAGCTTCTTGTTGTTCTCGTCGATGTAGATCTTCTGCCCGTCGTTGATGAAGTCGTTGTCCTTGTACGTGGGGAGCTCCTTGGCCTGATGACATTGGGACAGCGGACGCCCAACAAAAGGTGAATGCGTGTGACTGCGGATGAAGCTGCCTCTACTCGTGCACCGCCTCTAACGCGGTGGTGCCCTTGAAAGTCACCAAACTCACATTAATCCAAATCTGAGGGCAAATCATTTTTCACAGAGCACACAAATGATGTCATTCTGTGTGAAGATGCATTATGCAGGATATGTGGTGTTCCACTACATTACACAGAGGCATGAGATTTCATCTGCTTTACATTGCTTTCAGACACCAAGCTGCAACAGCATAATCTCCTGACAGTAACTGATGTGACCACAGATGGCGCTGCTGGGCTATGAGAGAGAGCTCTCTCTGCCTGCCTTATGCCAGGTTCTGTCAAGAGGGGCCTACGTGACATACGAGAAGAGAGGCAGCCATTATGACCTCTGGAAGGTGAGGGCCTGGCTGTTGATGCTGCAAGAGCATGCACTGACTCATTGTGACAGCACAGCACCCACCACAACCTGCACACAAATACGCACACACGCATACGCACGCACACAAACACACTAAGAACACACACACACGCACAGCAGAAGCCACACAGTCTGACTCAGAGAGGACACTCAAACTAGAGGTCAGTCCTGTGGCTTTAAGCACAGAGTGGCACTCGCTCTCAGCTCGACACTGCAGCACAATAAATTAATGAGCAACTCAAAACCTTCACATGAGAGGATGCACAGAACCCCCTTTCTGTCCTAAAATTAAATCCAATCACTATTCAATCATGACACTGAATACTGATTATGTATTGATTACTGAAAGTTTTGAATAATTTCACGTTACTCGTGATGTTCTCTGCAATCCCAGACCTTTCCTCAGTCCCCGCTTTAAATTCCCACTGTTCATTTAGACATTCCCACCGTTCTGTACATCATGGTGAAGCACTATACAAATCTCAGAAGGGGCAGCCCCCCCCCCCATATCTGGAATCCTCGTTAGGAAATACGAGGGAAAGGGAAGACAGGCTCCTACCTATTCAATCACTGAGGGAAAAATAAATCTTAAAATGACTGTCCAAGTAGAAATGTCCACGCAAAGAGCGAACGATAACCATAGTGAAACTGGTGTTCTAACATAAGACCAGAATATAACCTCAACTCACCATTTCTACTGCAACATCTACAATGGCTACACAGGCTCTTGATAAAAGGTGTTTTGCGAATAAGCACGGAGCGTCTTGCGGTCACCTGGAGACTCCAATCTTTAAAGACTTGAAGACAAAGGCCAGAGACTATACATATGCCTCCTGTACATTTGCATTGCTCCACAAATGCTATGCATCGTCTTTGTGAAACTCGCCGAAAGATCTTGCGGAACCATTATTGCTACTTGGACAGAGGCATGTTGACAGAATTATGGCGTCGCAAGGTCAGTTGTACATAATTGCTACAATCTATTTGTGCAGGGCTCTACTGTAGTCACAACCTCGATATACCACCTATGATTTCCACCAGTAACCGGAGAAGCTGGCCACAGCGCCACGCTGCTGCATAAAACACAGCATTAATGTTATAACACATTTATAAGCATGCACAATGTCTCGTGATTTCTCACATTTCTAGAAAGGGGGATTATCCAGGTCAAAACAGTCAAACGACCCTTTCTGACACCTTGTTAAAACTGAGGTTCTACCTCATTGTGGGTAAGAAGGTTGTTGGATTCTGGACAATTCCCTTCCATTCTACAAGAGACAAATGCATAGCAAAAAAGTTTGATGACGTCAGATAAAAAAATAATAAAAAAGGACTTTTCTTTATATAAAAAAAAACTAATATATATAATAAAATATAAATTAATATATATTCTTTGCTACACCCCAGTGGAATTGGCGCTCATCTAAAAAGGCCCCTTTCACCTGAAAGTGACTTGAAACGGCTAAGCTTAGCAGATCGATGCAGAATCTGGCCCATCAAAGGACGCAAGGCTACACCCTGCAGGGTGAAATCGCAGTGTCAGACCAGGTTTTTGCCTAGGTTTTGTTGGAGGACACCGTATTCGGTAAGAATTGTGCTGAGGTAAAGAGCCTGTCGTCACACCTCAGGACAGAGAGAGACAGTAATTGGAAGTGCGCTGTACTGGTGAAACCATTAGAGTGCAATGTGACGGTACAGCGCCTCGTGCAGCAGTCAGGTTTCTCCCACACGCAAAGGAATACGGGGTTCTAAGTTCAAAACTGAACTAAATTTTCCCATCCGCAAGTCATCAAAAATGCACAGTGCTAATAATAGATAGGGGTAGACACTCACTTGAACAAGTTATCTTTCAATTCAGCATCCTCAGTCTATAAAAATGTTTTTTTTATTTTATTGGACATGAGCTGAATTATGTGGTTTGCTTTACTGTCAACTGTCACAATATTAGAGCATCAGCTAGTCAGTAGGTTAAAACATCCTCCAGAAATGTGGGTGTTACTAAGTCTGCATTATCAACCTTGAAAATGTGAGAGAATCACACGTTGAGTAGTATCAGACTTCAACAACGTTCAAGACAATACCCTGAAACGCGATCTCCCAAACAAGAATCCTACATCCTTGCATCACAGCAATATAATGCTTCCTTTTGAACCTCCCTGATAAAAACGCTTGGTAATTGCAGCCTTAATTTGCTGCTCCTATTTAGTCAGCGATTGAAATGGAGCTTGAGAATAAATTGGGTTATTGTCCTTCACACAGCCTACCTGTACTGATATCAATTAATTCAACTGAAATAATGGGTTGATTACAAAACAAGGAGCTAACTCCAGACTACCATTCCCACTGATTTAAGTTTAAATCTCAGACAGATGTTTCTGTAGTTAAGTAAAAAAAAAATATATATATATATTTTTTAAACTTAAGAATACAACAACGTTCAAAGTCAAGATTGTTACACGTTGCAGTAAACTGACCAGGGGGTGGCTTTTAGAATATAATATACTGCTGTGCATTCCTGACTGAATTTCCATCCAAAAAATACACGATGATAATGAATACAGTTTTCATGTGGGTCAAAGACAAATCCGTTACACTATACAGAGGCGAAAGTACATTTGTCACAGTAAGTACACCTCAGTCCTGCGGAACGGTCCGTTGGGTCCAGTTAAAACTTTTGAACAGGAGATCCTAACTGAAACTCAAGAGCAGCACAAGTGAAGCACCACTGAACGGAGAAGGCTACGGCGACTGAAGCGGTGGACCGGGTTCGCTCCCCCTCTGCTGCAGGCCTCTTACGTTTCTGATGGCGCAGTAAAAACGCGTGGCGATCCTGATCGTTTGCAGCTTTTGGTGCATGCGCGATTTGGGGGGCGTGGCCTCCTCGGGCGGGCGGGGCTGCTACAACAGGGAAGGAGAGGGCAGGGTTTTCAGGCTCATTCATCCACAACTGCATCAACTCATATCAACCCAGGCCAGTGCTTTCTGGAAGTTACGTGCATATTTTGCGCACAGGACTCCATAGATGTTCGCTTATCAAGCGCTTTGCTCTCAATCTTCTGTAAATGACTGGAATTTGCGTTAAAAGGGCACCATGTGCTATTGACTGAGGATAAACAAACTCAGCGGTTTCTAATATAAGTGCCTTGTTTGGTATACGTCTATTTTGAGCTTGTAATGCACTTTATTATTAGAAAAAGTAATTAAAATGGAATCCTCAGGGATTGTTTCGCTGCTCGTACTCAATGCACAGTAAACTAATGGACCATGCATTACTTTTTAGAAAAGCTTTGTATACCCAACCGAATGTTTTGTCTGCTCGTTTTCCTCACAGAACCAACCACACATGGTGCTTTTCCAGTTAAGTGCTCTGAGACAAATCGCCAGAACGGACGTAAAACACATTTCTAGTCAGCTTACTGCTGGATTCAATTTTGTGGAAAGACAACGCATGAAAAATTGAAGCGTTAGATCAGGTGATAAACATTTAATGCAAGAACAGGCGTAGAAATGTAAGAATATACTGTCCTTGGGAGCGATCAAAGTGATCCAAAGTTATTCATTGTTGAATGGATTTTTATGCATTTGGCCGGAGTTTTTATTTTAACCAACCATTTTTGTACGCGCAGCAAAACCAGAGCAGCATTACTGATGGTCATCAATCATGGGCACAGCATTATCTTATTATTAAATTTTTCTTTTGCTGTTATTGTATAATTCCTATGGATTTAAGTAATAACAAATTCCAGAGAACACGGGCCCTTCCTACTACCCATAATAGAGGTTTATAACGAGAAAAGAAGTACATATCTAAACTCAGGCAGTATCCATACACTTGAATTCTTTGTATAATTTACATATTGTAAGTAACACACTGTCAAAGTCAATGGATAGACGGCATAGACCTGGAGGGTAGAGGTCAATAGCCTCCCTTCAGTTATCTGGAGGCGGAGGCAGCAGCCTGTGACATCATGCGTGCGCTCGGGCGTGACCCCGAGACAGGGTGAGGTGACGCTGCTGCAGAGTCACCGAAAGCCATGTCCCAAAACTGTCTGTGGCAGCGACCGTGACGGACAACCAGCTGGCAAGATTTGTGATGAGAAAACATGAACGAAAAGGAGACGACGAAACAAATGATAATAGAAAAAAACAGCCCGGGTAATTGAGTCCACTTCAATTACTTTTTGAAGAGGCTTCGACTGCTGCATGTATATCATACGACCAATATATACAGCTTGTACGAAAGCAAGGCAGTACGCTCTGTGTATATATACACAACTGCATACAAGATATACATTTCAAAATGCGTGGATGTAAAACGTCATGCAAACATGTTGCACAGAAAACAGGTCAAAATTAAAATGTGCAGGCATGTCAACGTATGTATGTATGTATGTAAACCCGTTGTGTACACTGCACCTCTGTTCACCCAAATATGTCATTTTCCTTTCAACGCATTCGGTTGTCTTAATCAGGTCATTATTAGTGCTAATGCGATTGTGCTGGAGGACTCTTGGAAGTGAACAAAGGTGAGCGAGTCCACCTCATGCTCATACATACAGACACAAATGAAAGCAGAACGTACGGAGAGTAACTGCGTGACCCTTTCCTTCTCCGGGGGAAAGAGTGAACTGTAGAAGACCACAGCGGGGAGGAACGCATTCTTCTATCCTCTGCCAAAAATATGACCTACGACCGCGGCCCACTAAGTGCGTACTGCACAGTGACCAGTGGATGTCTGAGCCTTCTACCAAGAGCCGCTGTATAAAAGTGAGGACTTCCCTCAACATTTACAAGAAACAAAGCGGCTGTCCACGCGCCTCTGCGTACATCGGACTTTCAGGGAACACTTACACCCTCAAATCACAGCGTTTTCCCCCCCCTGCATTTAGTCAATGCAACACGGGGTTTCTAGACGAATACCGGTGCCAAAATGAAACGGGCTTGGCTGATGAAAATTGACAGTTCAGAATAATTGTATGTTTTGCTCACTTAAATCAATTAAAGTCACACTAATGTATGTAGAGAGAGCTCTTTATATAATTATCCCATGCGGCACTTGATAATTAAGTCATTATTATCTAAATCTACACTCAGAGTAGAGCTGCTGGAAGTGACTGAGTCTTTGATAATGAAAGGGGGTAAAATTGCGTTACCACAGCAAGGGTCTTTGTCTGTCAGCCGCACGGAGACACGTTTCATTGTTCGGATAATCCTCCTCATCGATCTTTGAGCCTTTTTCCGCGGCTGGGGTAATTTATGGACTTTCGGTGGCAGGTGTAGCGAGTGCTTCCATCTCTTTCTCAGAGACTGGTGTGTGCAATTTCGTCGGGCGGTGTGTGTGTGGGTGCGTGTATGTGTACGTGCGATGTTTGTGTATGCACGTGTGATACGAGTCTGCTGTCTGCAGTTAAGATTTGGAAGTGTGTCTGTGCGCTGTTCAGTGAGGACAGTGAGTGTGTGCGTGTGTGTTGCTCAGTGTGGGGTGTGTTGTGTGGATTATCCAGGAGCGCTGTGCGTGTGTTCTCTGATCTCTGAGGTGTCGCAGGGCAGAGATTAAGGGGGAGAAATTGGGTGGAGGCAGTAGAGCACTGCGGGACTCCCTCACCTCTGGCCAGCTGCTGCTGCTGCTAGAGGGCTCCCGTCCGCGCGGGGCCCCGTGGGGAAGCCCCGGCTCCACCTCCACCGCCCTGTCAAAAGTGCCTTTGTGCTCACGGTGACTTCCATCCCCCCCCGCCACAGTTTAGAGTAGCCGTTTAGCGACGGTGCCAACGAATTGAGGAGATCGGCTGGCTCGATTACCACGGCTGAGTGTGAAACAGCCAGGCAAACCCGAGAACGTGCTCCTTCAACACCGGGTACGGTTATGTGGTCGTCCGCTATTTCTATCTCGATGCATCTGGACGGAAACATGCAGCTACATCATCAGAACACAACTGAGAACTAATCATTTGGCCCATCTTAGCTTGACATTTGCATGTAATGTTTGGCGGAGTTGAATTTATGTTGACTTAGCCCTTATAATTCCAAGCAGGTTTCTGTGCATTTCATTTTCTGTCAGGAAAAGAGACGGCTAAGGCAATTTCACAGTGATTACAGGCTAAAACGGTCTCCCGAACCACAAATAAGATGACTGAAAAAATTCCTCGAGGGAGATTCACTTCTTGCCATCATAGTTGGAGGGGTCTTAAGGACAGGGACTCGCTGGGCTGAAGTCAGCTGTTCTCGGTACAGTTTATCGTTTGTGTCTCGAGAAAAATGCTTTCACACACAAACCATTGGACCGTGAAGGAAAATCCCCCTCACCTGCTCGCCCATGTCATCTCATTAAACGCCATTTCCATTTACGTCCCGCGGTTTCGCCTCCCTGATCCGCCATGGCAATCATTTCAGTTATTGTTGCGGGAGCCTCAAATCGAATGACCTGCTGGCTGTCATCCACGCGGCTAAAAGGATTAAGAAGATCCTCCAGTCCACGGTGGAAAATGAAAAAATATAAATAAATACACATCAGGCTTTCAAGGTCAGGTGACCTGGGAACTTAGGTCCACATTAATTTAATGACCCGCAGAGCTCTATGTACGGTCAGAAAAGCACCCTGCATGACGTGGTGATATAGTGGTGTTTTTTCTCGGGCTCCTCATGCTCCGTTTATGGGGGGCTTAGTTTCCTTGATTCGAAGAATACTTGGGCGTGCACAAAAACCAGTGAGTCAGCACTTAGCAACAATACGGTAAAAACACATCCATAGAGAGATTAACCCAGCTCTACTCAAGTACTTTACTCACTGACTAGTCTCAAAGTGTTTTCCCTAGTCTTTTTTTCCCCACTGTTCTAGAAGATGACGGACAGAATCATATATCGAATAAATATTTGCACTTAAATGGTTGCTTTCTGTCCGCTCGCTTCTTCACTTGACACTGCATGCAATACCGCACTCCCACGAATACACCCCCACAACACACACACCCACACAAACACGAACACGAACACGAGGCAGGCAGAAAGTCCTCCGGCTGGAGAGGACAGCGATTCAAGCTTCCACAAGTCGGGATCGAACAAAAGAGAACCGATGTGTGACGGCAAACAAAAGACTGAATATGAAAACTGAAAGAGGAATGGAGGATGGATTTTAGGTTGTTTTTTTTTGTTTGACATTTTCATTTTGCCATTATGGGAGTGACAAAGGCCAGAGCTGGTAGCCCTTTCTGTTGGTTTGTAAATTGCCATCACCAGTCATTTTGAACCCCAGGACTGAAGACAGTAGGATTTCCTGCTCCACATGGCTTCACAGATAACCGCTAGAAACCTTCGGTTAATAAGACTTTGCATGTCAGCTTCCTATCCTGATCACTGATTTACAAAAGCCACTCCTAAAACACATGATACGTCCAGCCGGTTTACCTTCTCCTTGTCGCTCGCCTCTCTGGCAACTGTGGAGCCCTGAAATCCAAAAACACAATTCAAAATTAGTTTTTTTGTGAAGGGCAACATGCAGGAGAGAAGATCTGATTGATTGCTTTATTGACTGGCTTAGGCCTAAGATGTTGTTCTCACCAGTCAAATTGTGTGGCTCATTAAATGGAAAACGGTGCTGTGCATTTAATACGAAGGGCGGGTTTGCTCAATCACCTTCAGGTCGTACTTCTTGTAGACCGAGAGCCGGTGGCTGAAGACGTTGCGAGTGACGATCATGTAGGTCTCGTCTCCGTCCACTGTGAGGCGGTACATACCCAGGAACTGGGGAAGTAGCGTGTTGCCATGACACTCCACGATGAACTACAAAAACAAATGCAGGGTAAGGTATGCGTCTGCATAAAGCCTTAGTCTTAACAACAAGCTTGTGACACAAACGAAATAAGTAGCTATATCCCAGTTAAAAAATAAACAAGCGATGCTACAGCATGTAAACAAACTGTACAGAATCATGACTGCAGACCACAGACTCAAGCAGGGAAGGGGATTAAGACTGTACCACCAAGTGCTTTGCTCACAGATATGGCTTTTTCTAATTCTTAAGAAATAAATAGCCAATAGGATAAAATCTACACATTTACCTATTACTTGACAGTGATTATAGGTATCAGGGACCTGCACCGTATGCATGCTGGAATTCAAACGCAGGTGGTGGAGTCAAAGATAGGAATAAATTTTTTTATTATTATTTTTTTTTTTTACACTTTCATCCATTATGAATTCAGCATCAATTAAGTCCAGTTGTAGTACATCAAGAGCCACCAGAGTACGGTGGCTCTGAAGTGCAAAACACAGAAACAAAACGAAAAAAGCAAAAACAAATACTTTTGGCTCTGAAGTGCAGATAAAGCCGCTCAAGTGCAAAATGCGAAAACAAGAAGAAAACATGGAAAAAATAACTTTAAAAAAACTGCAAAAACAAAAACTTTCAGCTGAAAACGCAAGCAAAAGTAAACGCAAGCGCCTCTGAAGGGCAATATCATGATCCCTGTTCCCTGCCCCCTGTCTACTATGTGCCCTGTCCGCTCACTTTGCAAGCAGTGTGCGAAAAACATACTGCAAGACTCTGTCCAAACTAGTTAGGAAGTAGTTCATAATAGTTTTTCTATTTTTATTGAGCATCATTAATTTGCTGCCGTGTTTTGTCACTAGATTAAGGTCTTGTCTGTGTATTTTTCTGTTTGAAGTTGCAGGTGGACAGACGGTTCTTTTCTTTGTTTTTGCTAAACACATTTTTAGCTAGGCTCAGCTTAGAATTGCCGGAAGACTCATTTGTTCCTGCCTCTCGGTTGAGAGTAGTCGAAGTAGCATTGTTTCAGATTAGGCTATTTTAGCTCTAGACTGCCTACTTTCCATCCTGTAAGTGTGGTGTATTGTGAGTTTTGTCTCGTCTTATATCTTCTGTGTAATAAACTATTTTCTGTATTTTGATGCTCTTTCTGGTTAGTGTGTTATTATTAGTGTGTTCACCGGGTTATTATAACTCCGGCGAACTTTGGGATGTAACAATGGTTACAAAGTGTAGATTATGAAGATGGAATTAACAAAAATAAAGAGTAGTTTGTAAAATGTCCCACTCTGGTAGGTTACTACAACTTGTAGGTTTTACTCGTTTACTTGTTAATTTGTAAAAAAAATTATAATAATAAAATTAAAAAATGTAAAAAGTCACGAAGTTGGACGAAGTTGAATCCCTATGGTTCAATCAAATATGTGAAGGGATCATATTAGGACACAGTCTATGTGTGTTTTTTTAAACGGTCTATAATGGTCTTGCAATTCAGAGGCGCTCGCGTTTCCTTATGCTTGTGATTTCACTGATTTGCACTTGAAAGCTGTAAGTTTTAGTTTTTGTGCTTTTTCTTCTTGTACGTTTGCATGTTGCACGTCGTGTGTCATATCTGAACGTTGTGAACGGTGATGGTCCGGTGAGCGGGGGGTGTACCTGGTGGTACTTCTTCAGTATGTTGTGCATCTCGGCCACGTCCTCGCTGGTGATTGTCTTGATGACGTACCTCTTGTCGTAGGAGGTGTGGAAGCGTGCCCCGCTGCGGCCTTGGGCGTCGCTGGTGATGGGGGCGCTCCGGGTCAGGGAATTCTGCAGGAAAAGGCGGGAGGTCGAGTGAGATGGGCAAGGCATGAAATTACCTTTTTCACCCACTGGCCAGAGTGGCTTGAGGACTGTAAAAATCACCAGCCATTTAAAAAATTTTAACCAACCATGTCACCTTTTACAATATAACACAACCCACTGGGGGGTGGGGGTGACACCACTGTACCCAGGTCCCCGCCTTGGGTCTGTGAGTTTTGGGTGCTCAGTGGCTCAGAGACCCTATCACCCTAATTCAACTACCATGTCGACCAGGCCTCGCAGTTCCCAATGACAGCTGTGCTACAAACCTCCTGGATTGCAGATGGAAAAATGAAAGAACACCAAACACGTTTACTTAAAATTCACATTTTAATTCACTATTAAAACACACATTATAACGCATTTCCCGTCAACAGTTCATACTGATCAGTCTACATTTAAAGCTCCACAGATCGTAAGAACATACATTGTAGTACAGTTTTCGGCTAATGGGATTAGCAAAGGCTTCCCTGTTATATGTGCCTTGGCTATAATGAGTATAAAAGCAGCTAAATATACACACAATCCTCTACAAAAACCGCACAACTAGATCAGCCTTCGAATGTGAGAGCGCTATGTGTAATACCTGTGTATTGTTTTTATTTTTCTAGATCAAATTCTTGTACAAATCCATAAAAATAGATCACAAGCAGAAGATGCAATTTCCCCACCTCAGATGTTTCTTTCTTTTTTTTTTACCCCAAAACTCAGAAGACATATGAATACTTTTAACTGAATAATTTGTATAATAGTATTTGTCATTCATCATTGTTTTTTCCCTCCCTACACTATACCATTTAAAATACTTAGCTTTATTTTTTGAAAAAAATACAATAAAATTAAAAAATTAAAAAGAAAAGAAATACAAAAAAATAATAATAATAATAAAATAAAATTTTGTAACCGAAAGGTTGCAGGTTCGATTCCCAGGTTGGACCCTGCCGTTGTACCCTTGAGCAAGGTACTTAACCCGAATTGCTTCAGTATATATCCAGTTGCATTAATTGGATAAATGTAATACAAAATGCTTGAAGTTGTGTAAGTCGCTCTGCATAAGAGCGTCTGCTAAATGCCTGTAATGTCCTGATTTTTGTAAGGCAACTAATAATTTATTTCTCAAATAGAACTGGTATATTTCTGTATTTAGACTTCTTTTTTTAAGCCATTTATGATTCCTGATATATGGTCTACAGACCAGTTCCTTGCCTACTGTATTCATTATTATCCTTTTCAATTTTTGCGATAGAGGCAATCAGTTGATTATAATTTTGAATTGAGCATACCTTACCATATATATTTATTCATTGCTTATGTGACATGATCTTACCTTCATTACTCAAAATATCATTAATAAATATAACAAAAAATTTTTTTTTCCAAACATGTTTTTCATAAAAACGAGTCTACCATTTACTGTAATATTTGAATTGAACCAAATAATGTTTGTTCCTTATTTTCTGGAGAATCATATTGGTACTGTAACCAACTTTGCATAGCTTCGTTCAAAAAAAAAACAACTGATGATTTAGGTCTTATTTCATTATTCATCCACTGGAAGAGGAAGGACTTCAGCTGAATGAAGGCAAAAAGACCTTCTTTAAACACCCCCACCTCAGATGTTTGTGAGTACTACTGCGGGTGTTATTCTTTCACATCTCTGAGTGTGCTGTGCTCTGGGGAGCAAACCTCTCAATCTGACTCAGGGATTCAGTCTCACCTACAGTAAGCTGGTCGTCCCTCTTTCCTGCGTCTCCCTGGCCCCGTCCACCCCCTGCGTTCCGGCACATTCAGCACTATGCGCGCAGCTTCACCTCCCCTGCAGTCTGAGATGGCAGATGTAGCAAGGCCCGAAGGATTCTGGGATATGTGCCAAGCTTCTTAGTTTTGCGCTGACGGGGCTTTCGAATAGTTTCTCCTGGTTCAAGAGGATCCCACAAGCTTGTTTACAGAGACCAGTCCATATCTGTGCTCTTAGGGGTCGATTTACTTTAAGGTTTGCGTGTACAAAAACACGTGTAAAACTGTTACCACCCACAAAAAAACATCCGAGGTGATCAACTATTGAGGTGTAAAGAGGATTGCGTGTGCTAAAATGGAAAGATACATAGATTTATAATTTTTGCGGGTTAGTCTGTATGAATATGCAAAACTGGGCGTCCCTACGTTATTTTGCGAAATAATGGTAGGTGGTCATGCAAATAAGATTACTTTAGCACGTCTAAAGTGATTTACCAAGACTGAAAGGAAGTTTGGAAAAGGTATTTGCGGGTGCATTTTAGTACAAATGGAAAGCAGGTATTAAAAGACACAGAATCGATAAGATGACGGCTGTCATTGTAGCAAGACACGTACGGGTGTGTTTGGAATATCCATAACTGAACGTTCTGAATGACTGCATAACAATGGGGGCTAATTAACTGAACTATTCTAACTGACACTCAACATACACAAGAAGAGAATTTGTGGCTAGCCTACATAAGCTACATAATGAACAGTAAGAACATTTTATTTATTTATTTATTTTTAATCATGAGGAAAATTTTGTTACAGAATACAAGAGTAACTAGTATTTGAATCAAACAAACAATACAACATCTATTATAACAGTGAATAACAGGCAAATCAAAACTTCATGATAATAAAATGTGATTTTATGTACCACTTACGGCACAAGTAGGCTTAGTGCTAGTAAGCAGTTATGATAATTTCAGTCCTTACAAACATCTGTAACTCCCGGCAGAAACTAAGAGACATCCAGTGAAACAGTCCGTATAAAACCACCAGCTCGTTCAGTGTAACAGTAGCCTATACCCTATACTAAAAAAAATACCATAAAAAAACGGCAACATTGCTGCCAGTCTTTTCACCATCTTTTTACAGTATAGCCATTCCAAACACGCAAAATCTCTCATTTAAACATGGTTGTTTGCGGCTGGAGTAATTTACATAATGACTCTTAGTTGATCACCCGCAAAGTGTGAAATGATAACGTGTGCAAATAATTTGTCTGCGCAGGCAAAATTACACCCCTTATTTGGAATCTTAGTAAATCGGCCCTTTAGTGTAGTCACAAAATGAAACGCTGTAATGCCGTGGGTATGATCTACTGCTGCTACAGCTCAGGAGCGGCAGATCATACATCTTCTTTATGTCATGTGCTGCAGTGCATGATGGGCGTTTCCAGCTGCTGTTGGACTCCACGCCAGTCATTGAGGGCGATGATGAAGACCTATATGGCTGAAATATGCTCTTTGCCCTGAAACCAATTAATTTCCCGTGGGAGCATTAAACTATTTGCAGGATATTGTTCCGTTCATGGGTCCAGATCTTCAGCCTTCAGCTCACCGTGACCCTCTGTGTTTTGTGTTCATTCCAGGCACAAAATTTCTGCTGCACCAAGGCCCTGAGGATAGGACCGGCGGGAACAGGACCTGGGACCAGTGGTAATATGACCTGGGAATGGTGGGAACAGGACCTGGGGCCACCGAAAGACAGCGGGCCAGGAGGAGCCTGGACAGCGCAGAAAGAAGAGCGGGGCTGAGAGGCGGACCGTTTCCCTTTCCGCACCGCTTCCCAGGCTCCTCGGCATTCCCGCGCCGTCCGCCCTGCTGAATATGCATGAAGACGCTCGGAAGACTAATGAAGCTCTTCTGAGACGGGGGCTTGGTAGAGGAGCCGAGGCCAGCGGAGGCACAGAGAGGGGCTTACATGTTTACAGGATGCCTCGCCCATCAAAACGAGAGGCTGATAATGAGGGAAATGTCACATTCTCCTTATTATCATCACTAGAGAAATTCCACAGGGATGGGGGGGGGTATAAACCACAATGGCCATCATGGCTCTTCATTTGCAAATCAAAACAGTGGAGAAACCATGACTATTAGGCAGAAAACCCAGAGCCTGCTATCATGAAGATGAGAAAGGGCTCTTGTGGCTCTGTGTCAGGAGAAATTATCTGGATTTGAATGCCTGGAAAAGTTGCTGCTGAATTTGGCAAAGTGGGTCTGAAGAAGTGCTGAAGGAGCCTCAACATAATTAAACACAAACAACTCTCAGTTCAAACTCAAGTGAGCACTCGTTTGAATTTTTATTATTATTATTTTTATTTTTTTACAGAAATCCACTTCAAATAATAAAATGCAAATCAGCCATTCGCAGTAACTTTCAATAAAAACCTCAGTGTTTTCATTAATAACACCTGGATCTGTGAGGCTCAGTAAGCAAAAGTAATATAATGACACAAAGGGCTGACCTTTAAATAGCTTCTTTTAATTAGCACACACTTCAGGTTTGCACGCTGTGTGTGTGTGTGTGTGTGTGTGTGTGTGCATGTGCGCATGAGTGTGTGTGTTTGGGGAGGGGGGGGAATAGCGAGAGGCTGCCTCACACTGGTCTTCCTGCAGTGATCCTCTACTGATGAGCAGACTATCTGCAGAGATGGAGCTGAATAAACAATGATGTCCTGACCCCCCACTTCCTCCCTCCCCTGACCCAGGAGGTAAATTGTGGGTCGCTGGGGGGCTCTGTGCCATTAATCCGGCCTGGATGCTCTCTTGCAGCGATGGCAAACGCGGGGCAAAACGTCGCTGACAACTGTGTGCAGGAAAGGCAACGTGGGCGAAACCAACCTCCGATAAATTATTCAGCATCTTCTGCTGTTCTGTGGGACTCTCAGGCCAAGGCGACACCGTCCTTGTCTGAAACAAATGTGCTGCTGTCCTCACACATATGTCACAAGATAAGCGTGTGTGTGTGTGTGTGTGTGTGTGTGGGTAAACAGTATATGTATATATAGATGGATATATTTTATTATAGATATAATATAGATTATATTTGCACTGCTGTGCGTGGCCAAAGAACTACATTTGGCCATAGAACATGGTTCCAATCCAAGTGAAGCTTGAAACTTTAATGCATGCTTAAAATATACCTATTTAGTCTGGCCTTAGAAACAGCCTCCCCTGGTGCATATTTGACAGAAGCACATTGAACTTTGTGCTATAGTAATAACTATAGCTGCAAGCAACAACTAAGAGGGAAAACTACTCAGTCACAAATACATATGCAAATTCCTAATGATGTGCTTATTCAGCTGAGCAAGTATCAAATATGATGTGATTTTTAGTGAATTTTTCCATTTGTAAAATGAGTTCCATTTTAACATTTCCAATTTCTTCCATTTTTAACACCAACATTTGGTTCCATCCCGCCATTTCTTTAGGGTTGGTCTCAGGATGGAGTTTTATGTCAAAATCCTTCATAAAAAGCCACACCTACATGCAAATTCATTGGCTTAGTGTGGGCACGATTTTAAGCATAGCAACTTTATTTATACGGTCTTTTAAGATATTTGTGAGTAGATGCTATTTACCAAGTTTCGTGCAAAACGGTCAAAATTGTTCTTTGAGAGAGTAATCTAAGAAAAAAAAAAAAATTTAGATTCTCAGTCAAAGGGTACAGTTATGGCCTGCCAAAGTTTGCATTTTCAACCATTTGCTGTAGTAGTAGGGGTACCGAAGGCTAGCCAAAGGCAGAAAAAACCAAAAACGAGTCACAAATCTAATCAAATCAAAAAAATCAATGTATTTATATAGCACAAACAATTGTTCACAACAAACACAATAAAAGAAAAGCCAAACCCCCCCAATCCAAACAAAAACAAGAACAAGCCAAAGGAAAACCCCCTGTCACAACGTGCCAAGTTTTGTAAAAACCGACCAGGCAGTTTTGCCAGAACTGCGAAGACCTACGGAAGGAATAATAATGAAACCAAAAAATACAATAGGGCACCTCACACCTTCGGGTTTTCAGCAACTGCTGTATTTTGGAGGTGACTTCTGTGTGTGCGTATATGTTTGCGTGTGTGTGCATGCAAATGTAGGCATGTATAGGTAGTTGCCAAAAAGGTGGAAACACCAATATGAAGTCATTTAATAGGCCATTGGGCTACTATGTGTCACCAGAAGAGCTTGTCTGCTGTGGCATAGAATCTACCATATCTGGAACCCTGAGTGTTATCTAACACTGATGGTACCTCTTGCATAGTGCTTCTCAATGATTCAGTGGATGAGGACTAATCGGAAGTCTTAGAATCTGCCCGTAGATTAAATCTGATAACAGCAGACACAATGTCTAACGTCAGATAATTGTAAGTAAACTATGTGAATGCCAATTGATCTTATATTTAAAAATGCTTACAAACAGAAAAGATTGTTCCGCCTCAAAGCAGAATTTGTAAATAAGGAGTAATGTGAAAAGGCTGTTGGCAGGCACATGGGAGGCCAGCTTTGTTTGGCCCTCGGCTTTGTGCTTTGGGAATCCTGGGGCTCTCGAGGTTCCCAAACTATTCAGACTCTCGCGGCTACATCTTCAGGAGCTTCAGAGCTGGCCTGGCCAGTGAAATTCCCTTTCTGATTGAAGGGCAGTGCAGCTAAACCAAATGGAATCAAAAATCCTCTTCACGGCTTTGTATTTTATCCAGGCCGTCAATGCAATATTTGATTGCCTATCCCTGATATCCTGCAGCTGGTGGGCCCGAAGACCAGAACATGGTGCATTTTGAATTATTAAGTAATTTTCACACCGGAATGAGGATTCTCCCTTCCATTTGTACTATCAGAGGCACGATAAGAATGAACATAAAATCTAGAGCATTATTTGTCATTAATATTCTAGTTGTGTGTTCAATGTTCTTTTCTCCTGCAATCACTTGGGTTAACAGCTGTGCTCGGTGGAACTGAGAATTACCACCTCCCAAGGGTAGCTCCTTGTTTTGTCTTCATGTTGTGTCTTAATTCACATTTCACACCCTGTGCACGACAACGGTCTTCGCTTAACAAAGGTGTGCAGTGGATTTGCAAGTGACGCATGATTGGCTGAACGAGAGGAGATTCACCATGGATGCACGTCTTTGCTTGTGTGACCTAATTTAGCTTTTTTTTTTATCAGGTGCGAACCTGGAATAAACACCGCAGGACCAGTCTCCCCTTGTCTGCCTGCAAGCTGCAGTTGCTGCGGTGGTTGTTGATGCCACCGCTGCCGACCCTTCCTGGCCCCAAGCCGTACGCAGCCCTCTGGACACAGAGCCGAGGCTTGGGAACGCGTTCGGGTGAAAGCTGGCGCAGAAAGGCTCCCTGTCCATTGCGCTCTCTGCCCAATGCGGGGCCTGTCGGAAGCTTTCGCCCTTGGTCTCCGATTTCCGAGACTTAGCTGAGCGGCTAATCCTTTGCACGCTTCAGACCGTATGCATCGCTCAGCTGCGATTTACCACATCACAGCCGCATTTTGTCTTAATCCACTGGGCGGGAATCAGAAGTGAACGTTGATGTAGAGTCGCAGGGTTTCACTGGATATCTCACCAGTCCAGGAGGTTTCAAATATCTTAACTAGTGGTTATTAGGCAGATGTGTCCCTCATCTCCTGTTACTGTTGACAAGTGGCAGTGTCTATTTTGTGACCCCCCATCGTCCCAAAAAACTAAAAGAATAATATATATTTTTAATAAAAAAAAAAAAAGCCAGCACAGAGGGGGGGATTTCTCTTCCCCTCGTTCTCTGCCGCTGTTGGGGCTGAACGCTCTCGACGCCGATTTATATTCCGCAGTCATTGCCGAAGCAAGCATTTACACGTTCCTCGCCATGCTAAGGAACCGAGCAAGAATGAGAGGAATTCAATGCGAAACGCTCAGAGCAATATGAGGCAGACCCGTGCGGCCCATTTAATAACCCTCGTAGTGTTCCTGCGGTTCAGGCTCCCAGGCCAAACTGCGGCTGGTTGTGATCTCTGCCCACGGGTGGGAGCTCAGGGCTCTTTCTGCCAGCCTGCCCAACTCTGTGCCCACGGCGACAACTTTGAGCCTCAAAGCCCCACTGTAGCTTAATCCCTAGGAAACAGCTGGTGCAGCGGCCGGGAGAGGCTTCAGGCCAGAGTGCTAACTAAACTCGGAGTTGGAGGAAAAGATCCGGGGAATCGGCCTTCGCCAAGGCGGAGAGACCACAAATGCACGGCCCCACAGGCCACACGTTCCTTGTGTCCACCTACCGTGGTCTCATAGGCTTTCCCCTATGAGTTTACATGACCAGTGTTAAGCCTGACCAACGGACCTCCCAATCTCGCAGCTAACCGCAAACACTGAAAAGCTGCTTGTGCGTTCATTCTATATCCAGTCATTCAACATGGAGCAGACAGACGCTTAAAAACATCAGGTGCAACAGAAGGAAATTTAGACAAAATCGCTCCATTTTGGTGCGCAAAATTGCTGTCATTATATGCCATAATGGCGCCCATAATGACAACAGACTGAACGTCGACCGAGAACATTTCTTCTCATTAATCACGTCCTGCGCCGTGCTTTTCAGGAGCGTAATTACAGCCTGCTTTACCCTGCTTTGCACGAGCGTCAGGCAGAGTGCGCGTGTCCAACGTGGAGCTTATTAAACCACTCGCTCTTCGTCGCTTCAAAATGTCAGTGCTTAAGCGGTCGCAGAAAGGGTCGACGAAGGCCAGATGAGAAAATCTCTAATGTGCCGATTTGTTCGCCAACGTTACCTCCTTTTCAAAAGAAAAAGGACGTAACAGAGGCTACAAAGTTCGAGTCTGGCAGCGGATGTTAGATGTAAAAGGAGTGTTGCAGTCAGCTGCTCTTGCACACAGGAGAAACCACAGAAAGGAGCCGCTGTGATAGACGCATTATCTCTGTGCCATTTCGTTCCACTCAAGTGTTCTACTTCTTTTCTCTCAAGTCTTTAGCCTATTCTGACATTGGAGACAAAGACACGGTGGCAATGCGCTCCTGTTTGCATCGCCTCTACCTCAAGACATCATTCTTCCTTTCAGTGAGGGCTTGGCTCTGAGACACAATGTGAAGATAAGCATGAACAATGTCTTGATGCTGAAACCTCCATCACGATAATGGAAAGCCACTGAAAATATTAAGAACACTCAAATCACTATCCCGCCCACCTATTCCAACAAAACGTGGCCGTAATGTAGGGTTTCATTAGAGCTCACTGGCAAATCAAAACCACCCACAACTAGTCTTTGGGGGTTTCCCCCCCCATTGGTAGATGGGCCTCCTTCATTTCTTTATGTTATGTTTCATGATAGCATCTTTTATGGTGGAGTGGATTACCAGAAGGCAGAGAAACCATTCCTAAAGGTAATCGGAACTTAATTTCACATTACAGCTAGCTGATGCGTTCAGACAGACTGACAGTGTTGGACTGCAGCCCTCGACAGTTAACAGCCAAAATATATTGTCTTTGACAAGAGGTTTTTCGACAAAGAAAGTATGGTAAAGTTCACATACCTGGAAGTCTTGATCATCAATGGAGAACCTCTCTCTTAAATTACGGAAGACAAGAGGACAATATTCCTTGAACTTAAAATGGCTTGGCATGTTTTCCCTATAAAACAAGCACAAAATTATGATATAGCGATATGAATAGGCCAAAATGTAATGTTTATAGTTAACACATGCAATAAATTAAAGAATCACACCAACACATTCTTAGTCATCTAAAATCCAAGCTTTCTTCTGACATTACATTTACTATTGCGTGGAACATTTGTCTAAACCTGTCTCGAGTTTAATCAACAATTAAATGCAAATCTGCATTTTTTTTGCAGAGATTGTCGAGTTCAGTCATCACTAAATGATTCCGCTAACAAAGAGGAGTTTGTCAAGACTTGCATTTATTCATAAATCAGTTAAGAAAAAATTTGGATTTATGTTGATTTTCTAATGTCTATCAGGGTTTTGGGAAATGAGAAAACCTAAACCTATTTCTTGTAACAAACACATCAATAATCATTAAAGCATGTCAAACTTTACATATTAAACACAGCTAAATTACAATGCTAGTGGGGTTATCAGTAGCAATATTAACTTCAACTTGGTCAGAAGCAATGTTAATAACTAAACCAGATATTACAAGATATCATTTCAAGGAAACATGTTTTTTCAGTCAAGTCACACCTTCATCTCATTAAAAATGTAGAACCTGCTACCTGCACATTGCAGTGTGTGAATGTACTGCTAAAATAGGCTACATTCTGTTCTTCAGGCTTGTTAACTTATGACTGTCTTTGCCATCTGAAAAAAAGGGCCCTGGAGAATTTCAACAGATTTCAGCTTTCCATTTGTAAAACATTAATATGTGGGGTCAAACATTCAAAATGAGAATCATACCAGCGACTCTAATATTAGCGTATAGATTTGGTTAAATCAGTTGGATGTGGAACCATAACCAATCGAATTAGAAGACCATGATTGGTACGTGATACAATTAATAAACATAAAATCAAACCCACAGTTTATAAGTTTATCTGCGGTTCATGTAGGACTACTGTACTAACAAAGTTAACCTTCAAAACAAATTTCACTCATAACACCGATATAGAGCCACCGAGACAAAGTTAATTCCTCAAATGCAAAACTAGCAACCACCCAGGATTACAAACCATAACTCGTGTAATTTGTCCTGAGCACAAGCCCACCCCGCTTCATACCACACACCAGAAATGCAGGTTGTGAGATCTGAAACTATCACATCTAATATCTTCACTGGTCTAATATATTTCACGGGCAGGCGAGTAAACACGCCGCGTTTTAAGAGCATTTCCGAGGCACTCACTTATTGAAAAGGTGGTTGTCGACCTTGATCTTGGAGTAGGCCTTAAAGTCATCAGGCATCAGCATGATTGGGATCTGAACGTGGCTAAGCTCATTTATCTGCGGGGAGAAAGAGCAGAACTTCCATTACTGAGGGATACACACAATATCACTTAGCACTGTTAGCGCTAATCCCAAACATTCCCCTTGTTTCCACATGTGTGCATTTCAAGGGTACTGAAGGGTCATGTGCTCTTCTCTGGATTTTAACCGACAAACTAATTAAAAGACCACTTGTTTTTTTCACCCACATTGGTGCATCTTACATAAAAACACAATAATTCAGTAGAGCATAACAGTGAAAAATTTACAAAAATGAACTTGGCTCCAAACAGGATGGTAGGAGTGCAGTACAAACTGTCCAATCAATTATGAAAAAGACATCACCTTAGTGCCAGATGTTTCCTGGTTAGTCCAGGGTACTCCCCCAAGAGTGCACTCTCCATTTTCACAGGACTTGTAATTTATGTGAAGCAGGCTAATGAGGTCGGTAGTTTTTCCATTTAAATTTCACGCTTTGTTTATGTCACTGATCAGATGAAAGTGTATGCTCCATTACTTCAACTGTATAAAGCCACTGGTTTCAATCCCGGCCCATTACTTACAACATGACTTAGCCTAATTGTGAATTCAATGTCAATGTGCTGCCCTACATTTGACATATTATGTAATTACTGCTTGGTGAAATTATAATATTGTAACTGCTTTGAGCTTTTCAATCTGTGGGACAAATTAATAAACCTTCGCTCAGTTAAGGCCAGCTTACAATATGTACAAATACTGTTTGGCACAGCAAATGTACAAGCACAACGCACATATGAATAGCCTATTAAAGGCTCTTAAAATCATAGAATAACAGGCCACCAACTCAGACAGCATCAATATTAGTGGTGTAACGGATCGTAGTTGATCCGTGATCCGTACGGATCGCCCCCCACGGTTCGGCACGCATGTGAACCGCGGATTAATTGCAAAGTTTAACCATCATAGTGAATTACAGTTTTACTGCCGCTAGTACTTTTAAAAGTAATAATTCCCTAAATCTCGATGCAGAGTTGCAGTGAAAAGACAGATGCGTGCTGTGTTTTACTCTGAAGCGCAATTATTGGTTGATTATGCAAAAAAAGCCGTTGCGTGTTCAGACTATGAGCAGCTTGACAAAATAGGCTATATTTTAATTTAAAACAAATACGCTTCAGATTATGCATACCATTTACGTGGTTAAGCGTTTTTTCCTAAACGGTATCTGCTGCCTCAACAGCCGATACAATATCCCCAAAATAAGGTTGATTGAAAAAACAACGTCTGCGTATAGCTGCATGCCTCTAACATAAATGTCATGTTTCTGTTCTACGCAAGCAGGCTTTAAACAAACAATGCATCGAGCCTGTGCAGCGTGCCAACTAAATTAGCCAGCCTACTTTTCTAATAGCTGCTACGATAACGTGAAAGCCTGCTTCAGCCATTCAGACCCAGCTAGCTGTTGGATATAAATATCAATGTTCATGAAGAAATACTTTTATTTAACAATAAAGTGCAAGCATAGCGAAGCTCCTCGTTATTTTCTGTGGAACATTAAACACTTGGTTGAAATGAAATAGGAAACGTGTCTAAAAATAAGAACAAAAATAGGCTAAATCATGTTTGATCGTAAGACTCGCACCCTCGCTGCAAAATGTTCTCAATATTATGTTTTAAATTATATTCGTCTGAGAAGCTTGGACATCATCAACCCATCGCCGATGTTCTTGTTGCTACCATCTGGTGCGCTTCAGCGTTGCTATTTTTGTCTTCATATGGACGTTATTTATCATCCTGCAATCTAACGCAGCAAGTCAAATTACTTGCACTTTGCACTTTGATTTAACAATTGAGTATTGAATATTTTATATATTTTAAGATTTTACTTAAACATTGGACATCTTGAATGTTGTTTTCATTTAAGACCATGGGCAAAAGTTCCTTGCTTTAAGTGTTTTACAGAATAAATGGAAAGCAAAGATATACTTGTCTTTTTTTTTGCTGATCCGAAAAATGATCCGATCCGTGACTCAAAACCGTGATACGATCCGAACCGTGAGTTTTGTGATCCGTTGCACCCCTAATCAATATCCTTTACTTTTGTTTACTGCAGCTATATAAAGCAGTACCGTTACACCCCTGGTGTAGGTCTTTTATCACTTTATATACCAATATAGCACTTTTGACCACTTAATGTCTTATTACTTCTAAACCAGACTGACATGTTCACTGTCAGCTATTCAAACATTTCCAACTTGAATCTGAGCTCACATCAAAGATGCCTCAACCAAGAGTCCATAAATACAATTTTATTAAATTAATTGACAAGGTTAATCTGTATCAGGGAAGCCAATTCTACCAAAATGTTTGTAGCCTTTTAACTCGAGGCATGCTTAGCTGTACCATACCTGGACAGGGCCTGGTGCAATCAGAAGCTATGACACATTGGCCAAGTCACCATCACTGTCTGACTTTTGGGAAGTGCTCGGTGTGATGTGCCTCAGGGCACCAGCGCCTACACATCTGACACAGTGACTTTCCCTCATTCATCGAGTCCAGCAAATATTCTTGTCACATAATGTTACCTTTACTTGACCTCGTTTCTTTTTTCCTTCACAATGTCCCTTGAATATACAAAATGACAGAGATTTTACTAAAACATTGCAGTTTACTTTGGTCTGTCTGAATATATGAACAGATGCACTGGGCTACTTTTGCAAGAGTTGATTTTTCCCCCCAATGAGTAGTTGCTTGGAAAGCAACCAAGTGACAGTGTTTCTTGACAAAAGGTTTTAACCTGCTTTTTTAGAAGAACACTCATTAATAGACAACTAGTGAGGTTCAAAGCCCCTGTTCTTTAGTTCAGAACTGTCACTACTTTTCCAGGGTAATAATTTCCCTATGGAATGATATGTGGGAAGAAGTTGGAGACGGTTCCACAAACTGTCCTTGACATGTTTGATCAATAGCCTGCTCAGTTACCCACAACCTGTGGGAAGATTCTCAAGATAAAACATGTGATTTATCCAGCTGAGGTGTAGCAGTCACGGCCCACTGTCATAATCAGTCCAACGACCAGGCTAGACTGGATTGAGATACAAATCTCTCACGTACAGGAAAATGACAGAGTAAAGTGTTCAGTGTTGAATCAACTCTTACACTATGGCCAGAGTGGACTCATATAAACTACTGTGTAGTTAGGAACCAAGCAGCTGCTTCTCACAACACAACTCCAATACAGTGGGGACGGGAAGTAATCAGGCAGTGAAACAATTTTTGTTGTTTTGGCTCTGTACTCCAGAACATTGGATATTAAATGGAACAATGACTGAGGTTAAGGTGCAGACTTTCAGCTTTGGGAAATGGGGGGGGGGGTGGGGGGGTGGGGGACTACATTAAGCTGTAAATTAAGCTGGAACAGTATGGATCACATGGTTGGCTAAATGGCTGTAAGTCATCAATTTTGCAGTTAGTGGGTAGCAGTTGACTATGACCATATTTCAGCTCAAATTTAAGATACCATCAGGTGAAAGAGTATTTTAGGACTAACAATGATGTTTAGTGCCATAAAAAGTTAGAGATTGGGTAACCGACAAAGCAGAATCTTCAAGTCCCCTTCTTGATATTCATAATAATCAGGTCCCCAGTCAGCGGGGTCTGAATATCCAAAGCAAACACAGTGCAGTTCTTCTCATCAGGTTTGAGCATACAGAGCAATACTAATCAGATTGATGTAAAATTGTTCCTAATACACTGTAAACAGAATACCCAGCACAATATTCGAGGAGCTACAGGACAGACTTGATCGCTCCAGTGCACATCTGTGGCATGAATATGAGAAAATAATCAGTCAGGAGATTGAACCAGCTGTGAGTGGCACGATTTGTTCTTTCTGTTGTAGCAAATAAAAGGCATATTTTGTAGCATCTCAATGTGAAATTGTCACTAAGAAATATTTTCCCGCCTGTATGCCAGACTAACACAACTGAAACGATTGGACAGCGTTTTTAGCTTGTTGGTAATTGAATAACATGTGGCACAGCAAGGTCTACTATCAGCATTAAAGTTAATCCACTTCCAGTCACGCTAAAACATAAAGGCCTCCTGCCAGAACACGGTGGATGCTTTTCCTCATAATGAATCCTTGCCCTTTAATGGCAAATAGCCATTTGCTGCAAGACAGAACATTTCCCATATCAAAATCACGCTAATAAACAGCACGGCAAAACATTACAGGCCTTAGCATCAACATCCCTGAATGCGAATGTGCAACTGAACATTTGTTCCTTGGGATTACGGCGGCCACTGAACTCTGAAAAGAAACAAAACCCATGATGGATGATGAAAATAACCACTTCCATAGACATTCACATTTTCCAAATGGCAAGCTGAAAAAAATAAAATAAAAAAAGGATTGCATGGTGCAGCTGTAATTATGCACTCTGTGTTTATGTAGTGGAAAAAGAGACGGATGATAAATGCAGTGGTAGAAATCTTATACGGAATACATGAGATGGATTCCAGCTGCCATTTCGGGCACGGTCCATACCTCACGCACGTTCCGTTCAACTGCGCGGGTGAGGTGTAAGAGTCCGCTGTTCTTTTCTACCAGGACCCTGCGAACCTCATAAATTATAAATCTCACAGATCAATGGGAGAATCACTGACCATTAGCTTCCAAGTTACTTCTATTAAAAATATCAATTGTAGACCTAAGCACAATGTTTCAAAGCAGGAAAGAATAATTAGCCATTTGATTCCTTCCATTCGACTTTTCCTGAAGGCATCAATACAAATGGTCCTTTTACACTGCGTCAGTATAGGTGATGTATCCTATATGGATGACTCTCTTGTAGGATACATTCTCCTGATCCTTGGGGGGGAAGGAGGCTGTTGAGTCAGCAAAGCACCAGGTAACAGATGTGTGTGGATGCCATAAATCTCTGCATGGGCATGCATGCACACGCGCACACAAACACGCACACACACACACACACACACACACACACACACACACACGCGCACACCCTTACATTTCAGAGTGAGCAATAGCGGAAGCTAGAGCGAAAATCTGGAGCATAAAGCCCAATTTTCATCACCGTCTATGTCTAAAACGCACTTATACTGGCCTTGACAGAGACTGCCTGAAGGTCAGAGTGGGTCTGGCTCCGCCTCACTCTGCCACTCTGCAGCACTCAGCTGGCTACTTATTCCATTAGAGAAAGCAGCATCGCAGGTAATGGGAAACAAGTGGCTCAGGTTAGCGGGGCCTCTTTTGTTTGGGGGGGGGGGGGGGTGTAGAATCGACTGGCCGTGGCGCGAACTCCGAGAGCAGCAGGTCCCACCGCGGCATAGTGCCTAACACTGAGCACGATTGAGTTTTTGGAATGAACATTCCCTTTATGATACAAAACAACTTTCTCAATTTCTGTAAGGCTCAATGTGTCTAATCGGTCCTTAGTCTCCATCTGCCATGAAGAAGCAGCATCCACGCAGTGTTGGGTGTTTAAAATGGCACACGCCCGGGGATCTTTCCACTTCATCCTCAGTCCACTTGGGAGCTGCGGTGGCCACGATTCTTCCGTCGCCCTTGAGTTTCCACCATCTCTCCGGCAGCTCTCTGACACTTCTCCTCAGTCAAGCCTCTCGTATCCCACGGATGCCCGTGGCGACGCGTTCGCGATGCGTTCTATTTTCGCGCCCCTTCCCGCGGATTCCCATCTGTTTCTGTATCGGGAGCGCTCGGCAAAAAACACCTTTCAGGTGAATAAACCTTTCCAAGCGGTGCAAGTGCAGAATTAAAGGGGCTTTTTCCCTTCTTCCCTCTGAAGACGGAATGAGACGCTTGGGTGAAGATTCATTATCTTCTTGACATTTAAACACACAGCTTCCTGTCACCGCTCACTGCTGAGGATATTGCCTCAGCAAATCTTCACAGCGGTTGTCATCGGGAATGACGAGGAAAAGACATTAAAGTGTAAACTAATGGTGGGTTTTCGCACCTCTGTGGTGGTAATCAACTAAGCCTTCGACAAATCTGATATACACAGACAAGAATAAACACTGCTCACAGCAGTTTCTGTTGCTCCCTACTTTCACAAAGAACTTTATCTTGTCATAACACGGCTACATAGTCACCTTATTTTATAATCTATTACGCCTTTCAAAATTCTTGTAGTGGTCCTATGAGATTCACTATTATAGCACTAAAGCACAGGTGTGAATGATGTTCATTCGTTTACATGAGCAGGACCTAATTACTTTGATTAGTACACAGTAAAAACACAATACATTTCAGATTAGTGTCCAAGGAAATTAAAAATAAATCGTGGGAGTTTTTCTCATTTAGGCCAAAACCTTAATACCCATAGTGAGCTATAGCATGAACCTTACCCGGTACACACCAATAACAATTTGTTACAGAACCTTAATAGCAGTAAATTTGAGTTTAATCTAGGCTTTGGTACCTGCTGTTATAGGAAGACATCTGTAACTGTGGTTTCAGTGTCTAGCAAAGCCATTCAGGAAAACCAACATATACTGGCTATACTTAAGTGCTGGCAGCCTGGGGTTTTCCCACCCCAGTTTGAGATGCTTGATCTCTGATGCTCATCAGGCACAAGGACCTCCACAGCAAGCCTCTGTAATTGGTTTCTTTCAGACACCCATCCATACATTAAGAGTCTCTTCCCTTCTCCCGCTATATGTGGCGAGCTCCCTGCTCTCTGAGGGCTCAGATAATCCTTGAAGAAAGAGCTGGAGTGGCCTTTGTCAGACCTTCTCAAAACCTTCATTAACCTCCGCAACAGGAGTTATCATTAGTTACAGACGTGGCATTCATTTGCCCCTTGCCCCAAGAGCGGTTCTATTCAACCATTTTAATTTCTGCCAGATACAAACTGGCAGTTGTTTGACAGGTACACCCCCCCAACACGCCCCTGCCCGGGCACAGCAGTGCAATTGCAAACATGCCGCATTAGAATCAACTCAGTTTTTGTAATCCTAAAAGCAACGAGATTTTCTTTCCCCCCACAGCGAAACCAAAAAAGCAAACCGAGGCATATAGTCGACATTGTCCAATCTGCTCCTACTCATCAACTTTCTTTCAGCCTGCGAGCGTGAAGTAAATTAGCTCCAGGTACTTTCCCCAGTGCAAAATGCTTTTCCCAAAGTGCTCATTAGGTAAGAGGAGGAGGTAATTCACTAGAGGACAGATTAACTATTATAGGACGTTTATAATGGGCCGCAAGCACCTGAACAGCTGGGGAACAAATTGAGTATTATTCACAGACAAACACTGAGAAGAACATGAATTCCTTTTATTTGATGTTTCCCCGCATACTGAGATACATTAATAAGCGCCGCTCAGAAATGCAACTTATTTTCTGCTCAGATGAATACTCAATTAGGCAGTTTGGTCAATCCCCAAAGCACTTCACTCTTTACCCTCCGTTCCCTGCTAAGGCCTTTGGATGTACCCCTGTGACAGCAGCTTGTGGTAGGCCTACTCTGTCTGGGGCACCGTCGGCACTGTGTTGACATTCGCGACCAGTTTACCAGCGTGAGAATCGTACCAGCTGATGGACTGCAGGACACTGCTTGGTTGGTTGAGAATAAAAGACAGTTCTGAGGTAATGGTCTATTAGTGTCCCCTATTCCGCTGCCGAGTTTTCACAGTTTCCAAGTCCATCACATTACATATGTTTTTGTAGAAATAAAGTCCTGTATTGTGCAGTGCTATATCGATAAATTGTAATAACTACTGCTTGAACCATCTCTAATCTGCTTCTCCACAGATATAGACAGTACCAAGCTTTTCTACAGGGTCAAGGGTCTTTCCTGTTCTACGCCGAGACTTGAAAAATATGAAAAACAGCCCGTCTGATATCAGTGTAATTACATACCAAAGCCACGGAAATGCTCGTCAATCATTTATAAAGAATTACTAAACCAACTGCAGTTTCAAATAAAGGCAAATCCTGTGTGAATGCTTCTACGCAGTCAATGAAGTTGGATTTTGTTGTTGAATGACTGTGCCAAAGAGTGAAGAGAATAATAAACTAAAATTTACTAAGTAACTTGAAAACCACTAGCTGTATTAGTATTCCAAGCCTTCTGCTCTCATGCTGTCCTCAGGCTACAGTGCAGGTGAAGAATAATTTGAAATGAACCTATTGCTGTGAAAATTGAATCGATTTAATCTTCGCTTTGAGGAAGAGTTCCCAAAATATGGATTTCTCAGCCCTTGACAGCACATTCACTCAAAACACACAAAACAAGCAAAGAATATTACATAGAGGTACCAACAGGCAAAGAGAATTAAATCTGAAAATACACTGTGTAAACACATTGGGCCATGTTCAATTGTGAAATATCTATCCCACAAAGTTTAAGTAAATAAAAAAATTTATGTAATACTGTGTATTATTTATTTTAAATTGCCATTCGTATTGAGCTAAAATGAGCACTAAACATGTCCATCACAAATGATTCCCTCCCACTGCTGTGCAATCATGCCTGTGTGCAAACAGAGTTATTTGGTCACAGTGGCAGTAGCACCTTTAGCACGGGATGCCGAGGACGATGATAAATTCTGCTGCTTTCCAACGAACCGCAAGTCTCGGGCTCACTCCAAAGCTCATGAATACTAATGCCGTCACGTGAAACAGCGGGGTCAGGGACAGCATCACCCCTGTACTTTCACAAAGGTACCAAACAAAAGAGTACCAGAAACTTATGTCTCGATCGGTAAAAAAGAAATCACTTTAGGGGGAGGCACTTGAGATTCCTGTGCTAAAATGGGGCGCAGCCCACTGTAGAATTTCTCTGACACAATGAAGTGCTGTGTTTATTTGTAAAATAATAGTGTGTTCACTTGCAATATAATAGTGTGTTCATTTGTAATATAATGCCAACATAGTTTGCAATATGTCAAACAACAAAACAGAATTGTGTTAATCTGATATATAGTAGCGTTGTACTATATTCCTTTGTATACATTTATTTTAATAATGCATATGTGCTGTACTCATTTGCAAAACATGAACACAGTATTACGTGTAGACGACACTTGTAATGAAATGTAACATAGACCACATATGAATAAGACATCGCTCTGTATTTAAGGGCAGTGTAAATTCCATTTCTCTGGTGCAGTTGTGCATTTGAGCTTCCTTTCTCAGAGCTGTGGCAGTGCTGTGGTGTAGCAGGGCTCTGTGGAAGAGGGGTGCGTACGGACGTGGGGAGTCACGGCTCAGTGGCTCTGTGGGTCTGGCAGAAACCATGTACAGCGGCGCTAAATCACCGGAGTTACGACCTGTAGGAAGCGGTGCTTTCATCTGCAGTGAGCACTGCGGCAGACGCGTTTGCGCACGCACGGGAATATTTAAGAGTCCGGCCCCTGCCAAACGAACGCAATGGAGGCATACGCACACAGATGCGTACGAACGCGTACTCAGGAATGAATAGACAAAGCATGCAGGCGCAACCGAAGAGAAAATAGCTACTCAAAAGTACAAGTACGCACGCACGCACGCGCGCAAACACACACACAGTGACTCATGATCCCCCTCGCCCCGCTCTGCGGTCTGGCCGCTGGCGTCTATGATGTCACAGCAGAGACGCCGGGCCCAGTGGGATCGCAACACAACACAAGCTGCGCCGCTGCAGCTGCTACAGCGCAGAGGGCGGTGCGCTCCGACCGCGCCGGAATCCGCGCCCTTCAACAGCGCCGCTAAGGGCTAAAGCCCTCCAAATGACCTTCATGGAAAGGATAACGTGTGTTATGTGCATTTGTTCAGTTCCCTCCCTTGACTTTCACAGTACAGTCTGCTCATTGGCTTAATCCTCCTGAACTACTTCCCAAATGGGGAACAAAGAGACGTGCACACATGAACACCCGGAGTGTGTCAGTCGTCTCCAGCTGCTGGAGCTGCCGTCCCCTCTTCCACCGCAGCTCCTCACAGAAACACATTATTTTCAGTGAAATGTTAGCGAGGGTAACAGTCCGCTAACGCGAAGGAAGGAATACAAAAGCCTCGCACCGGTGCACGTCTTGCACACTTCATCCTGCTCTGCTCTCAAACACCCTCTGGAATCACGTAGGCGACGCATAAAAGCCTACTGCGCTAGATACTCAAGGGTCTTTTCCCACGAATAAAGCTGTGTACTAACAGCATGAACGAGGTTCCCATAATGTATTCGGCAGGGTGGGAAATTAACACCCACCATCCGCCAAACGGACGATTCTTTGCATTGGCAGGTAAATTTAGCAAGTTACCAGCCACAGCGTTGGGTAGTATTTAAGAGGATTCCATGACTAAAATATCAGTTTTGCTAAATAGTGAAAACAATGTTGTTGACAGCTTAGCAACATACGGCGTGTAAAATAACCACAGGAAAAGCTGAAGAATTCCTCCGCTTCGCAGGGTTGGGCATCGAGAACCGGTTCCAAATTGGAACCGGTTCCAAAATTCCAATTCCAAAGAAATTTTAATTTTAATTCTGCTTATCGGTTCCTAAACAAATATTTCAGTTTCCATGGTGGCGGCATGCAGCCTTGCCTTTGGTTTGCATTCTGCCAGAAAAACAAAGTGGTTGGAAGCATGGACGGCGCTACACCGGGGCAAGGGTGGGCTATAGTCCCCTCACATATCTGCTTAGCCCCAGTTTAGACACCCCCAGGCATTTTAATGAAATATTTATAATTATAATAAAGAAAATATATAAAAGTAAATCAACAATTGTAATCTCTTTCTGATATTCACCAACGATTTTAGATACATTATTTTCACCCAAGGCTACGCAGCGTGTGTAGCCTACGCTATGATGTACAGGTGTGTGTGTGTGTGTGTGTGTGTGTGTGTGTGTGTGTGTGTGTAGAGAGCTCACGCAAATGAAAAAAGAATGTAAACAGATTTCTAACGTTAGCCAACTAACCAGTGCTTTCCATAGTGTACAATACACCAGGCCTACAGAGTTTGCTGCCATGTCAAATTAAATGGAAACTTCATTGCTTGAAAACAAATTTACTATCATTTTAAAATCTATAGAAAATGTGTTTGCGTAAGCTCTCCATTTTGTGATCGGTCTTCGGAAGTCATCAACTATTCAACAGATTTGTGGAGAGTGTGGATCTTCCCTCGGTAGCCTATAACCAACTCCCAAATAAAACCAGTGTTTTGATTGGCGGTAGACTACACACTAAAAAATGCTGGGTCAATTAAATGACCCAATTTATGTTGCAGGGTTTGGGTCATATTCCTGGGTAATTTTTTGATTAATGGCCCAATATTAGGTTGCAGAGATTGACCCAGCAAGTGTGGTCAATTCTGGAGACCCAGTGCTGGGTCAGTGGTCCCACTGCTAGTATTCTTGTAACCCAGTGTTGGATCAATAGTCCCGCCACAGACCTGGCTGGGTGCTAACGTTACTCGGATGTGGCCGTTCTCCTCACCTCACTCGCTTCCCGTGCAGCTGTACGTTAACATTACTATCCAATATTTGTGCGCTGCTGGCAATGTAGTTGTCTGGTTTTCTTTTAGGTGTCACAGAAGGTTTCTGTCCAGAGAGGCATAGGCTAAGCATGATTAGAATTTATGTTCTGTATTTTAAAGTTATATGTTCTATTTCACGGGCTGGAACCAACATGACAGAGTAGGCTACCCTCACCAATCTCGAACCCAACCCCAGCCCTTCATTGCCATAATTGGAGCCTTGGCGTCCACTGTTATAGAAGGCGAAGCTCAGCAGAACACAACAGGGCAGGGCAGTTGATGTCCGTTTTAAATCGTTTTATGTTTTTGACATCAACTAGCTACCCAGCCAAGCAATCTTCCCCTTTATGAGAGTTCCTGCAAACATCAGTATTTAACCTTCCAGGTGCAGAGTCCCCATCTGCGTGCTTTTTGCGTACGGCACTGGCCAGTGTTTCACCTTGAAACGGTGTGCGTCTGTGTGAGTGTCTGACAACTTAAAAAGGGCATATTGCCACATAGTATATACAATTTACAATATACCCCTTCTTTAAGTGTTGTAAAAGTGTTTTTTAAAGGTGTTTAATTAATTATGTGTAATGTGCTACATTTGTGAATGTGTTCTATTTGTATGAATTGTATATGAATATAAAATTATTCATTTAAAAAACTATTTTGGAATTGACCTAGTGTGTTGTTTGTATGTGTGTTTATAGCATGTTTTACATTGATTAATCAATATTGTTTATTATTTGAAAAAAGCATTAATTTGTAATTTTTGTAATTAATTTTGTAATACATTCAGCAGAAATAAATGCAAATAAAAGGCAAATAAAAAAACCCATCACTGGGTTACACGTTGGGTTATTTTTCATTAGTTGACCAAACACATTGGGTTACTTTTATTAACCCAACGTGTTGGGTCAATTACTCACCCCATCAGTTTGACCCAGCGCTGTGTAAAAGCTATAGTGACCCAGTGCTTGGTTATAGAAATGACCCAGCGTTTTTTAGTGTGTTAAGTCACAACTATTGGTAGCTTGGCCACGCACAGATAAGATTTGGAAAGAGAATAACTAACCTAAATTAGCTAAATGATAATCTTCAATCTTCAGCTAATAAGAGGAGCTTGCCTCCAAAAAATGGTGAGGTATTGTTAAAGATCAGATTCTTCCATTAATGTATAGGCGAGAATGGTGACAGTGGAAGCTGTTCTAATACAGAAACCAACGCAAACGTTAAGATGCAGTTCATGAAACATGCCTAGGAGAGTAACTAACTCATAAGTAAAGTTTACGATCTTCATTAGATAATGAAACTCTTAAATGTCCCAATCACAGAGCAGCGTTTAAACAACAATATTTTATCCATCTTTTTTTGACTGATAATTTATCCTCTCTTCTCGCGTCCTTTTTCACTATTTTCCGGTGTCTTATTTTCTTTGATGTCTCATATTTTTAAGCACTCGTATTGATGAAGCCAAATGACATGTATAATGCCATATCAATTTACAGAATTATACAATTCTGACTGATGTATGGATGCTCTACCAAAATCCACATGACCCCCCCCCAATCTGTGATGAGGAACCCCCATGACCCCCCCTACTCAACAAGTGTAGCTACCGTGTTTGACGTGTTGCACTGGTCTCCCTCTGCCTCGTTCTCCTCAGTCAACCCTGAGCCAACAGCCAGCACCTTGTCACAATCGGGTAAGTGAAAATTAAATAACGTTTGTCTTATTCACAACAGCGAGACAGCAAACAAGTTATACTTGACCGAATTGCTAAAAACTGTGTCAAATGCAAATACCGTAATGTATTTTTTCGTAGATGAACGTCCGCAGATTGCTAGTAACGCTAGTAGCCAGCCTAACTTACTGCTCTTCAGGAGTTTTGTATATTTGTTATTTGCTTCAGTTGCAATTATGCAAGTGCACCAAGAACCACGCAGATGTTCCTACTTCTCTCTCGTCAACACCCACATGGGCTGCAGCTCCCTAAACTGTAAATGAGTTGGTTATGCCGTGTTGTCATTTCGGTGGGTTACAGTTACAGTACAGTGAATTAAAGAAGAATGGATTTATTATTGAATAATAACAGAATCCAAATTAAACTGTATGCAATAATTTACAGGTTCAACTGTATGAAGTTCATTGTGAATATGACTTGTGTAAAGGTTTTTAAAAATACATTTTTCTTCTGTGAAATAAGCATGTTATGTGACCTGTTTTGACCCCGCCCCACAATGAACCGGATTCGAGAATCGTTATGAACCGGAATCGAAAATCAGAATCGTTGAAATCCAAACGATGCCCAACCCTACCGCTTGGCCAAGTGTTAGCGGTGTCAGCCCAGTGTATGAGTATGACTCAATTTGACTTTCAATTCAACACAGAGAGAACACTTAGCAAGAACAGCGCTGCCCACTTGCATTGAACGAACATACCTATACTCTCAGGTAAATTGTTGCAAAGAGTAGCCAAGTTGAGTGCCCTATTATAAAGCGTAGATTGTTCAATGAGAAGTGGTGACATGACGAGATGAGGAAGTTGCTCGAATGGCTGGTTTACCTAGGTATTTTTGTAATTGGGGGGGGGTGTTGGTTACTGGATGTGTAAGTATAATGTTTTATACATATAAGAAATAATGTTTTATCAGAGCTACAAAACATTTGTATGCATTTTCTGTAATGTATCGCAATCCTTTTTTTTGTGTGTTGTAAAAAATAGAAAATAAAAGATTAAACAATTTTGGGTGGCTGCTAAAATTTGGGTATCTAGTAGCCACTGTGGCTGGTGGGCCAAAAAGTGAATTTCCCACCATGGTTTTAGGGACTAACAGAGCTGCATCCGTTCTGTAGCATTTCCTGAGATCTTGTGTTCCGGAAGCTCTACTGCTAATAGGAACGGGGTCCTCTCAGCTATGCAATTTCAACACTGGCGATTTGGTACTAGTCACCATTGATGATTTGGCAGACACTTTGGAAAGAGGTGTTCAATATCCCGCCCGTGTTCAATATCTTTTTTTATTCATTGTTATTTTCTTTGATTGAAATGTGTCACCACTGTACAAATCTATTTACATTTAAAAATGAGGAAACGCCAATCAGAAGATAAACAGATGGCACCTTACAACATTCTGAATTATGATTGCACATCTTTTCAAGATTTAAAAAGTATATCTATGTCGCCTGCAGCATTAGTAGCGTTCTCTCGCAAATATGTGTTGAACTGGATGTGACCTATGGAGCAACAACCTGAAAAGCCATGTATCTCCATGCATCAATGGAGAGCTCTGGTGCTAAAATACATTTTGATTTCTTTTGTGATAGTGAATCAACTATTTACATGCACAATTAAAAATTCCAAAGGGTGTCCTCTAAGTTCGAATGGCCAGAGCCATTCATTAAAAGTGAATGTAGAAATGAATAATTTTAAAGGCCTTGAAAAAAGATTATTTAAAAACTGATTTTACGAGTCTGAAAATCCAGTTTGCACAAGGTAATTTTATTATTTCAATTAAAATTTTCTCTGCAGTTGAGGACAGTTAACGGTTCAGGATCGTTAAGGCCTTGAAAGAATCCAGAGTGGTTTGCCATTCACCGACTTGTCTCTCCATCTATTCCCCTCCCCACTGTAACATCTACAATGTCTTTTAATATGCCCCTCTTTCCATTTTGATTCGCATGGGTGGGCGCTACATCAGAGGGTTCCGTGCAAAATAGCATTTCAAAGCTCAAAATCAAAGTTAAGTTTGTTGCAAAATAATTTCCTTTTTACCTACAGGCAATGCAGTTTTGCAATATTGTGATGTCTTGTTGCTTTCGGAGTACCTCCTGTCTCGATTTTATCAGCAAGACTAATACAGAGGGCTTCTATCTTTTAGCTTCACAGCAACCGCGCTGGTATCTTAGAATTGCACTCATCTCATCTTCCAAGTTTCGCACCACTATTTCCTGTGCGTTTCCATGGCAGCCGTGTTGAGTTTTATGATTCAAAAACAGCATGCTCGTCCTCCTTGCGGAAAGGAAGTCTAGCAGAGGCAAGTTGCTCAGTCGTGACCAAACGCATTTAAACTTCCACTGCACAAGATTTCATCCAGCCTCTGAAATACTGCGCAGTAGTTTGCTCTAGGAGATCACAACATAAGACCGTTCACTGCATAAGTGAAAGTGACTCTCTCCTAAAATACTAAATTGTACTGATTTACATTTAATATTAATCCCAAATATCTTATGCTTACTGACAACTAGTGGTGGAAACCAGGGCCTTTTCTGCGATTAATCCTAGTGAAAGTGTTTAATTGAGCTCAGCGACGTCATACAACAGTAGGAAATGTGTCAGTCAGCAAATGAGAAATGAAGTGGGTGTAATGTTAGCGGTTCATATACTTCACTCAGCAATATGCCTATGAGCCACAATTTGAATCAACCACAAAATATGTTTTGCTTGTATACAGCCTACAACGCTTTATTTTTAATAACGCTGTGCTTGTCATTTATTATTAGTTTGAGAGTCTGGTTATGAAATGCTGGGGAAAAGAGGGGGTAATATGCTCAGAACATTCTCAACCACAGACTTTAAGAACAAATTCATAAAATGAGGAAATACGCCCTCTGTTTATTCTGCAGAGCTCATATTGTTCCGAGACCATAATTGGTGGTACTGTGGGAGTGATAGGACGCGCTCATATAGGCCTACATCCCAGCACCGAGCTGTGCTTAGTACAAAACCCTCCATTTGGGAGCATCTTCTTAAAAGACCACACTGTACTGCATTCTTCTCCCGTCATATTCCAAGGATACAAGTAATACAACCTGACAACCAACCCCCTTTAAAGTGAAATGTTGATTGGGCAACACTGGGTCACAGTGTAAGCACGTTGTAAGATTTAATCCCAGGTTGCTCAACCCACACTGATCCAGAACTCATTCGTCAGTATAAACGGATAATATGTACTACGTCTGCTATAGAAGTCACCTTGGATAAGGGCTTCAGCTGGTGGCCAGATGACTAACTGATCACAAAGGACTACATGCAATTTTATGTGAATTACATTTTTTTCCACTAATCATAACCACATAAATTAGCACTTCTGTGAAAAATCTACATTTCTCCCTTACTACAGAGGCTCGAACATGTGGCAGCCAACTGTTTTGTAGGTAAGCGCAGAAGTAAACGTTTGATATTCTTAGAATAGCATATCCTGGAAAGTATGACAGATTGTACATGCGTCATACGTGAATTTGCTTGCAAGGGCGCAGAAGGTGAAGACAGCTTTTGCCCACGTTGACATCACTGCCTGGTATTTCAAGGTATTGTGATGTCTTCCCTACCCAAAGAGGGAACCACAGTCGTTCTCCGAAAAGGCATTCGCATGAATAAAAACGACGTTTAGAAGGAAAAACATAGTCTTAGGCACAACTCAGACAATGTGGTTTTCAGCGCGTTCCTGCCAGGGAAGATGTGATTTAGGAACAAGGAGAATAAATATACATTATTACAGTAAATTAAGGCAGACGGACGGAATGAACGTGAACAATGAAAACTCTTCCTTCCAGACCGGATCGAAACAAAAATCTTTCAGGTTCTGTCAAGTCTGCTTTAGCTTGAAGAGGACATTTCCAGAAAGGCCTTCTCGAAAACCTCAGACGCACTTACGAAAATGCATTTCTTACAGTTTTCCTCCTCAAAACTAAGAGCGGTGTAGGGCTGTTCAATGAAAAAAACATAATGTCTTTTCAAATGAGCCATTTAAAATGGCACTAAAGGCTTGAACCTGGCAAAGGTCTGTGTTTGAAACATACACCCAGAGAAAGTGCCTAGTAGGACGGATAAAACTTACTCCCGGTAGTGGGCCATCAGAGGTCTGATCGATAAACGTTTGGTGTGTCAAACCTCGTCCTCTCGGCTTAGCTTCAGAAAACAGCTCCGTGTGCCCTTGAAGCGCCCTCCTGAAACCCAAGGAATGGACCTAATTTTGTCAGACCAACAGGAGTTTTGGGCTTTGTACTCCGGGCTCAACTGTCAAAAAGTACTCGCCACACCATTTCATCGCTCCGCTCTTTTGTCTGAATGAGTGTTACCAGACACGGACTGCTCTTGGCACGAGCTGGTGTAGTTAAGAGTCCTGGTGACCATGAACACTCAGCCTACCTGCGTGCTGAAATTCAGTTACAAGTTTTCAAAATACGAACTACAGTAAATAATTCACATGGATGCATTAAAAACAGTTATAAGTCCTTACGTCCTTAAGTCCTAAGTACACGGGTCAGTTGTGGCCTTAAGTCCTTGTTACAGTTAACAAAACACATTAATTTAGCTTCACATAGAACACAGGATCTTTTCAGAACACCTCTTGGAAATTTCACGCTCAATGTCACGTTGGAGGAAACGGCCTTTATTGTCCTGTGCCTCAAGTTACTGCCGTTACACCCAAACCCGTGCAAAGAGCACAGCACCAGAACCCTTTGCACTCTTCCGATGCACTTACCCATCTACCACTGACTATTTTCCACACTACAGACCGCACAGTACCACAGGTGAGCTAGCACCGATTGGAGAAAAGGCATATCTCTAACCAGTACCGCAGGTTAGCCAGTACCGATTGGAGAAAATAAGTAGCACAGGTGAAGTAATATTTCTAAGTTATAGCTTAAGAGCGATTATTTCCCCAGTCTCTGCAGATGGACCCTTTATTTCATTAGTCCAGCATAGTGGCATTTTAAATCTACCCATTATTTTCCATATTTTGAATATAAAAGCCACTGGCAAATTTCAGTCTTTTAATTACTGTTTATCTGCTCACCACCCGATACGCTCGTCACCGCGGCGAAGAAGGCTTACGGGTCTGAAGAGTGCAAGATCCCCAGAAGTGGTGCAGTGTGACATCGTAAACGCGGCTGCCAAACCACATTGACATTCAAGGTTTCATGCTGGTTTTTGAAGCCAATTCATTATGTGCAAATGAAACGACTCCATAAATTTGCCTGGATCCGCTTGCATGCAAATGCCAGGCGATGCAAGCTGTGCTACGGCAGCCCGATAAATGTGCTGGTTGATGACAGATTGCACATCTACACCTTGTTACTTCCCTGAAATAGGACATGCTACTCTGCCTGCCTTCTGACACATGGAAAGGTCTTCATTGGCGGTTAAATCGCGCATCAGTCAGACGTGTTCCTGTTCGTCTCCGTCTCAGACGGGCTTGTTAATAGTGGTGCCAGTTTAAGGACGACCTCATCTCCAGCTTGTCACTCGGTGTCCCTGCTCTAGGGAGGCGGGTCTGCGCCGTTAACAGGCAGTTTAACGAGGTTTAACCCGTTCCTTTGCCGGCCCAGGTACAACTGGGGCTTTGCCACTGCCCAGCCTCTGTGCCATCCCGTCCTAGGCGAACAGGTGAGGGACGGCGAAAGGACGGCTCCGGCTGCCACACTAGCGACGGCCGTCACAGAAAAAACATTAGCGCGCGCGTCACAGAGATGGAATTTTCCCTGGACAGTGGAAACCCTGTGCACAAAGAGACAGTAACAAGCACTCAGAGGGAACCTGCTTTTGGCGTTTACGCCGTGAGAACGTTTTACGAAGGCCTACATTTACGAAAGACTCAAAGGCACATCTAAATAACACCCCTCTGCCTTTCTGTTCCCTGCAATTTCCAATTATTCCAATCAGCGGATAAACTGAATGACATGTCGCTGGTGTGATTACTATGTTCCCGATTCCGACAGCTGTCCAGGCTCTGGCACCGGGTTCCATTCCGTAATTACTGCTTTAAGTCCTCTGCCTTAATTAACAGGGTTTTATTGTGACACAGAAATCTGCTTCGGAGGCCTTCGGTGATAGTGAGCAGAACCCATGGTAACCTGCATCCATCCATCTGTCAGCCCAGGGAGAGAAGGAGAGAGATAGAGGGAGAAAAAGTCAGAGAGAGAGAGAGGGGGTGGGGGGGGGAAGAGTGAGAGAAAGAGAGAGAAGGATTCTGCCAGATTCAGAAGAACAAATCACTGATGGCATTTTCAGAACCTGCTGCTATCGATTTAAAGGATGAGTCACGACGGTGCGACCGATTGACGTTTCGCCTGGACACCTTGCCGCTACTCGCAGGCCTGCCACACTGCTAGACGCGGAGGAGGAGGAACTGGCCCATTGAGATATTATGACTGTTTGACCACTGCCACATTTTCGCTGCTGGCTCCAGGCTATATTTAGGCCGTTATGTAATCAGCTGCTCTGAGTCAGAAAAAGAGAAGGCGGGAAGGAGCACCAAACAAATAAGAAACAAAAAGAGGGTGCAAACCTGGATGGGGAATCCCTAAATCTTCACTTCCACCTCGATATCCCAGCACAAGCTTGTGACTGAATGCAGACGTGCGATTCTCAACGGGACTGTCTATGCTATATCAAGCTTCAAGTAGACAGACAGATTAAATGGTACCTTACAAAGACCAGAATCAATGTGGCTGTAAAAGGGGTTTTCAACCTTCTCTGATGCAGGGCTCCCCACCCAGGGTCAAAGGCATCCAGGGGACCCCCATCATCAACAAGTTAAAAAGTGTTTTAGAAAAAAAAGAAAAAAGAAAAGAAAATAAAGCTACGTAATTTGAAATATATTATAATATATAAATATATATTTCCCAAATATATATATAGTCATTGCATATCATGTCTGGCCAGGGACCCCCTACAATACCTTCAAAGACCCACTGTTGAAAATCCAGGATTAAGTACGCCTGAACATACAGTAAAAAATTTAAACATAATAAAATAAATACATTTACAAACCACCGGATTTGATGTATATATATATATATATATATATATATATATATGTATATACATACACACATACATCTACTACACAGGGCTTGAAAATCTGTACGAGCAGCTAAATAAATTTCACATTTGCATCACAGTATTACAAACGTCACTACATGTCAAATCCTCTGTTTGCATCCATGCACAGGAAATTCATTTTCTGTCCATGGCAGGAAACTAATTATTGGAAAGATATCCGTGAAGCGACTAAGCTGACTACAGTCCTGTGTGCACAGGCATCTCACTTAAAGGACCTGCAGCTTTCAACAACAGCATGGGCTCCACACTAGCATGGAAAACAGAGTCTAAAACAGGAGCATTTGTGTTGGATTAAGCAGTTTACCTTTTTTTTTTGCAAACACACATGGTTTCTCATGGTGAATCACTGGACCTCCTGCTTAAATGAGATTGGCAAGACTGATGAACGAAGGCAAGCCAATAAAATGCGTTGGTAGTCTCTTAAATTATGACAGATTAAATAAAGGTTTTTACGTCACAACATTAAAAATGGAGTGGCCTGGATTATCTGGCTTTTCTCTTCGTCTCAGGTTTTCGAACCCCTCCGATTTCACAGCAGCACTATCCACAGCCATTTCCAAGAGGCGTTTTGTAACTTTAGAGCTCGCTTTTTTTGTTGGGCCAACGGCTGCTTCCGATTTGCCACTACTATGCCCTGCTGTCCATTGTGTACACTGCACATAACCGATGAGCTGTTTCCACTGGGGTCAAGATCTCTTTTGCCCAATAGTTGGCCACGTTACATGATGTGTGTGTGGTATAGGATTTGAGGTCACGGTTGATGTGCTAACAGCGGTGGCATCATCATACACGTGTGTGTCAGAGTCAGTTTATTGAAAATTTGGATTTTCTCTCAATTTACACAACCCTCTGGAGAATTCACGGTTGCTTTAATTTAGTTCTGCCCCGCAGAAAACCAGCTGGGCCTACATAATCCTATTTATATATTTGTCATTACATATCCTATCCAGCTGACTTAGGAGCCAAAATTGCATCAAATGCACATGTCTGCATGCCAGTAGCTAATACATGCCATTTTTAACAACAAACAAATCAGTTGTCAAGCTGTTCAGATCCTGAAGCTATGAGAGAGATTAATCTCTAACTGAAAATTATGAGAGTGCATGAGTAAATAATTGATAATTCCAATTTTCAATATCATGTGAATTACCAGTGAAAAATTATGCTTCATGCAATTATACAGAAACAAGCACTTGGAGCATAGACGGCCTCATTACTCATTAATCTAGACAAAATGCCACATTATCAATAGCGACTCTAGTGTTGTGTATGACTCTTAATAAAAATGCATTATACACAACAAATCCGAACTATAAGAAACCAACAACATTTTTCTGTGGCCCATATTCTTCTGCACTGGACGATTCTCAAAACACTGTTGAGAATCTTTAATACCGCTAGTGTATTAGTGGAAGTGGAATAGTACTTTAGGCACAGAATATTTTGCAGTAATTATAGAATGTCTAAAAAAATAAAGTGTCAGTCATATCGTATCTTAGGAAACCGACAATAAGACCGCTCCCTTAACATCGCAAAATGGGAGTATGATTACCACACTGTTTACTCTGAGATTGAGATGCACTCGAAGATAGTTGTGCAACAATAAAAACCATTAGATTCCATCATGCTTTGCACAGACGAGACCGCTCCTCTCCCCGTTTACACAGCAAGTTTACACATGCTCTATTATGTGCCATCTCCAACCTGGAATCATATTTTTGTTATGCCCAGTCTCAGTCGCTGCTCTGCGCTGATTGCGAATAAATTATTTTGCTCGCTGCACCCTGTTATCCATTTTCACTGATGCAGGGGGTCTCGGAGCCAATAATAATAATAATAATAACCCTTTAATCTGCAGAGATGCGTGGCTTACCCGCACTGTACAGTGGAAAGTCAGCAAAGAGGCGAGTAATTACCTGTATTTGGGGACAAATATGCTAAGGTTCCAAATCTGGGCTTGGCCAAGCTTTAGGCCAATTGCACCCGGAGGGGATCATTGACGGAGTAATCAAGACAAAGCCCAATATTGATTCTCGAGCTGATCTTTTCAACACAGAACTGCGATGCAAATACATTTACAGTTACATTATAGTCATTTAGCAGACGCTCTAATCCAGAGCGATGTACATAGTGCATTTCCGAACTAGGAACAAGTGCAACCCTAAAAGGTAAACACAAATTAAAGTACCAGGCGCAGTCAGTATGATTGGGCTTTTTTTGGGGGGGGGGGGGGGGTAACCACACCACCACATAATCAAGGGAGGTCACAAGGGGGTAGAGAGGGGTGGAGAGAGGTGCAGCTTGAAGAGGTGAGTCTTCAATCTGTGCTTAAAGGCGGTCAGACATTCAAATAACTCTCGTGTGGCAGTGTATCCCACTCCAGGTTTCATGAGAAGCGTGCTCGTGTTCCGAGTGGAACCCGCCTAGGCGCCTACCAATCAGTACACCAACTGCCTTTAGTATGACAAGACTGACTCCAAACACCATGCATTTGGAATAATTTTGCATATATCCCTACATATATAGAACCACCAACATAGCCTACAGCTATCTGGAAACACACTAATGCATTACCAGCAGGCAGGCTGGTTGACATTGCAGCAGAGAAGCAGTTCAAGCAGGTTCATGTTTGTGGGCAGAAAGAACAAGGGATAAAATATGCCTTGCAACTCAACCCAAGGGCTGGGATGCCCCAATATATATATAAGAAGGCAGTTATACGACGTTATAATTCGCTATATTCCTATGCTACAGAATGAGAGCGGAGTAACGAAGGATAAGGACCATTTTTAATTGGCATGTTATCAGCTTGAAAGCGCTGAGACAGCTATGACCTTATCTTTGCTTACCTTCAGGAAGGCAGCTTGGTCTGAACTGACTCGGTAAGAATCACCCGGCTGAAGTGGGCCTTGTCCCCCCCTGTCAAAGCTTACATATGATTCTAATGAAAACCCATCTTAAATAACCATCAGGCAGTGAGACCCGATACAGCAAACTACCGCTAATAACAGAGCTGTTTAATGCTGCAGCTGTAAGCTATAAATATGATGAAAAAATAGCCTGCACTAAAACAGAAAAGGCTTTGATGGGCTAGCATTATGGTAGGCTTGCATTAGAGTAGAAATAGCTATATGTCAAACCAGTTGCTGCCTTATCCACCTGTGCTTTATCATACTTGGATATGTTGACAGAGAACAGATGAATGCTTTCAAACCACAGTGTCTGTCCCTGAGGAGCAAAACATTCAACTCCTGATCTTCAGAGATGGACAACGCTGCAAAATCGGAAAGCCACGCGACATGAAACTCCAAAGGCAGAATGTGCGACACGAATACAGCTTTACCACCTCGTTTGAATTGAGATCAGGGATATCCGTTTGGTAACGAGCTTACTGTGAAGTAGCGTTTCTGGGAGAGAGATACCCGTTTGTGAGCTTACTGTGCAATGCCGCTTGCGCGATTCCGGAGTGCAGTGACGTGCGCGCAGTGTGCCGTCCCATCGCTTCCGGGATGTGTTCCTCAAGGCTTCCACACAAGATTCCACGTCCATTCCATGACTGTAGTCAGTGAGGTTTTCCACACCACACCCAGGCTTTAGACGTCTACATGATTGCCCAGATGGCCTTGATTTCTATCACACTGCTTGGCACTTTCCTTTGCCTAGACCCCTCACCGACAAAATTGAGGGCCTACACCACGCCCAGAGGTTCCATTAAAAGGTGGTAAAGCCCCTCTAAAAGACTGCAGGGAGAGCACTGTAACACAAAAAGAGATCCCCAGACACTTGTTGATGCATACTGATCACCTGTAGCTCCAGTGCTTTTTTGAAATGGCCCCAGACAAGCCTGCGTGAGAGAGACAGCAGTGCCAAAGAGGTTTAGTCTACAGCTTTGGCTCGGTGAAGACGGTACTGCACACGAGTTGTTATCTCCACAACGTCCCGCGGTGCCTTGGCCGTGTCCATTCAGAGCTGAGCAGTGATTCTGAGCTTCGCGGAATTTACGGACAGACATAAACAATGCCTGCTCCGGTACAAGCTCTGTGATGGAACTCCAAAAATAACTCCAATGTAGGGGTGGGACGATACACTCAACTCACGATACGATACGATACACGATATTGGTTTCATGGTACGATATGTTCACGATATTAAAAATTAAGTTAAGATGAAGAAAATGTTTAATTGAACAAGATTACTTGTTTATTCCCAGGGCAAAAAATGTACTAGGAGGACAATTTTTACCACAAAGTGTGGCTGAACAAGACTGAAAGTTGACTTACTCATCATCCCATCATGGGAGGTATGAAACATACATGGAAGATAGCCTTGTTAAAATAACAGTGCACTATGAAATTCAATTAGAAATACTTTAGTGCTTTTTAAATTAAAGAATGTCCTCTTAAAACATATTATTTTAAGACTAATGTAAGAAAATATAAGCTACTAAGCCTATGTAGTAGCCACAATTGCACTTTCAAAAATACCAACATAAAGCTAGACATTCAGACTGATTACCTGTTTTGAGTCTAGGATATGGACATGTTCTTCTTCAGGAAAATGAACATATCAACATTTTCAGGCAGTAGCACAGATCTTTGAGCATTTACAATGTCCCCCGCAGTGGAGAACACACGCTCACTAGGCACCGAGGGAGCTTGGCTATCCTGTTTTCATGGCTACAAACGAATGCATTGGGTTTCATCTGATTTTACTCGAAAAATGTCTTGGCTTTCATGATATGCGTGTTTTAATGTCAAATGTATTGTGAAAATGTCGTTTTGAAGCATTTAAACGTAGCATGACAAGTTAACACCGGAGTTCATTAGGTTATGAGACCCAGCTCTATCCAGAAACGTTAACACATAGCCAGCAACTTTCACGGCGTTTTTCTCAAAGAAATGGTTTGATAGCATTCCAAATGTAACGCCACATAACTTGCTTGATATTTGGATTAGAGAGATAATTTTGGTATCATTCGAAAGCTTACATTTTCCTCCCTCAGGTAGTATAAAGCCCAAAATGTGTTTGGGGGTCAGTGCGACTGATTTTGATAGAGCAGGTCACAAATAATGTAACGTTACTTGAGTAATTTTAGAATTATACATTTACAAATTCACACACCCCATTTAAAATAAATAAGCCGACCTGATTCTGTTGCAAGTGTGCAGCTTTCTCAGCTAGCTGGGCATAAACAGTCTTGCGCTTTCGGTGTGCGTGCGTGTTGTGCTAACATAAATTGTTGATGGCGCCCTCTTGTGCACAAAGGGTGTGATAGAAGATTAAAATATGTGGTTATGTGAATTTGTGAATTACCGGTAGTCATGTTCGTTTCGCGTTACATTTTTAAGCTCCACGATGCATATCGTGAAGCAAAATATTGCGTCACGATATTTCGTCACACCCCTACTCCAATGTGTTCTGTCAAAGAAAATCAAAAGTGCTGTAAAATGACCCAACACAAATGGTGGGCTGAACACTAAGAAATGCTTCATACATAAAACATGCTTCCATATGATCTAACTGAAGTTCTATTTTGCTCAAACTGAAAATCTGATATAACAAGCAATAAAGAAATGAGACAAACTGGGGCATGCTTAGTGTTGGGCCAACAGTTTATAAAACTGAGAACGGTAATATTTCACGCCAGTATGACTTCTAGATGATGGATGGCAATTTTAAAGTAAACGCTTCACAGAAAATAAATTAATTAAACAAACGTTGGGGAGATTCCATGTTGAAGCTGAATACAAAACAGAAATCCAAAAATCCAACAGGTTCATTTATTGCAAAGAGTAAACATATTGGCAGTGAACAACGAATATTGCATACGCCTACCACCCCAGGGGACACTATGTTGATGATAGCTCATGATCATGAGACCCACCCCTACATTAAAAAAAAGAAATGATCATTAAGAATTTGACCAGAGTCATTAGCACAAATGCTACTGCCAGAGGGGAATGCAAGAACTTGGCCATTTTCCAGAGAGCAGTCGCTAACGGTTTGCTATTGATGAGGTCATCGAAGACAAGCAAGGCTCCGTATCACAGCCAGCGTTTTGCAGCACCTTCTTTGCCTTCTGCGGCTCTCCCTGACTTCCATCTTCACGGGACAGCAGAAGTGATGTCCGCGGTCAGCCGGCAGCGTGGTAAACTCCCGGGCCGTATGGCAGCTTCAGCTACTTTGTTCCTCGGCCCTGACTCTTCTGACAGCTCTAACCATGATTAACGGACTGCTTTTTCCATTCTCAAAATTCTTACAGGTCTCGCAGCGTTTGGTTTGAAGTCGGAGGCTCAAGTTATTCATCAATAATAACATGTTTCACGGCATATGCCAGAGGTAAAATAGTGAAGCGCTGTAAGTCTGCCAAGATAAGGACGTCAAGAGTTGTAGAGGTATGCTTAGTAACTTGAATTTGTGCCTTTCGTAGCAATAGAGAACATATGTGAAAATAAGTCTCTGTTGCAATGGCCGCACTGGAAAAGCCGGACTGGCCTATATGTTGAGAAAAAGAGCTGGAAGCAATGTTAGGGATTTGGAACATCTTGTTATGAAAGACTATAGAAACAGAAGCTACGTGTGATTCCTAAGTTCACTCTTACAGCACGTGGGCTACCCAGAAATTACCTCTGTTTAGTAGTTACTGCTCCATGCTGTCATGGTAACTGATGTGACAGGAACATGTAACGAACGCTTCACTGGAGGAAGGCAGATCTGAGGGGATACCCCAGCAGGATGACCTCACGTAGAGAGCACTCACGACCCTGAACACAAAACTTCAACACGCTCTTATCAAAGTGCTGGGCTGTTTTTCCAGCCATCAGAGAGGGCAGGCAAAGGCAAAGTTAAATTTGCGAACTTCCTTCCAAAAACACGTAAAATGTGCCAAGTCAATGATGGGACTCCAAGGAAGTGCTGAACACAGAAAACCATGACAGCTTGGTCATTTCCTGCCAACAGAACATTGCACAGCTAAATGACATTTTGCCTTTTTCTGCAAGCCTTCTATGAACATCCAGGTTCTGCATTCGGAATTTTGATGAGTCCATTTTCCTGCAACTCGATATCTTTCCCGCCGTTTAGACGGATAATAGACGCGGCAAAGATTATTTACTTGCCCGCGATTGCAATAAGTGCATCACTGAACAGATGGATGGAGCGAGGTGTTAATTATTAGTCGTGAGCACAACCTGGCAAATGTAATCAGGTTCTTGATCAAGCATAGCTAAAGCAAGATGGTGCACAGGCGAGGCTTTCAGATGCAAAGATAATCGACTGAAATCTACCGAAGATGCACCTTAGAAGCTAAACAACTGCTGTCTGCCAAAATGAAACATCCCAATGCCCTTAATGCTAAGCTGGCATGCTAGTCTTGACCATAGCACATTATGAAATGCAGCGCTGAGAAATTTTTTGTGTAATTTCAGGCCAGTTTTTTGCGTCGATTTTCTGCCCAGCTGGGAGGGATTTGACTGATCATAAGTCCACGCTTTGATTACGTAAAGGAAAAGCTTGAATCATCAACAGATGTGGAAGACAATGGGGAGAGGAGCATGCCAAGAACTGGAGCATGGGTCATTCCAAATGAAATTCACACAGGCAAAGGCCATATTTGAATTCTGTGTCATTTTTAAATAAATATGGCAGAAACACTGCTTTTGTTAAGAGAGAACACTAGCTACTTCTTACTAACCAAGGACAATGTTGTAATTGACAGTATCAATAAACCCTTTTTTCCAGAATGTCGTATGGCTACAATGTTAACTAAAACGATCACAGTAGTTCCAAGATAATGTGTTATAATAGTAGATAGGTTCAATTATTGTACTGAATTATCTTGGATCAGAACATTGCTGTGCCATGAGCAATGTTGTGAAATACCGGGTTATTCTTTGACAAATCGACTTGTACTGATCACAAATATCAGAAAGAAATCTGAAATAAGATGCTGCTAACATATTTTAAAAGTTACCCAGGTCAAAAGATACAAAAAAATAAATACCGAAAAAGATTAAACTTAACAGACTTCTTTCCAAGGATAATATTGCCAGGGTGAAAACATAGCCTATGGCCTAAAACAGGGGGATGTGTTGGGCATCGCAAAAAGAGTTTATCAATGACTTTTATAATGTCATACTGCACTTCTTTAATACCAATTTCTGAAAACGTGATGTTTTCTCAATAAAATAAAATCCATTTGACCTGCCAATGAAATAAACAGGACAGAGGATTGCAGAAAACTCAATATTGCTACTTTTCAGAGGTTATGCTTTCAGTTCCCTTTGAATGAAAAGGAAACGCATTGAGGCAGAGTAAACGGTAGCATCCAGAATGCTGACTGCCACGGTAAATTAAGAGTGAAATGAGGTCAGACGATGGAGAAGCAGCCAATCTGTCAGTCATCTGTATAGTGAGACTGGATTTATAACGCTAGGCTAAAAAAAAAACATGCATTGCCAATGATGAGCCATTTGGATTTGACTTCCTATGTGGATTTTTTCCCCCTGCATCGTTACCAACTGAAATGGTGAGCAATAAAAAATATTCTAACTTTTTATGTTTTGGTCATTTTTCTCTCATGGATAAATGTCTGAGACAGAGGAAACTGTGCCTCAGGTCATGACCCCCTGCAGTACGGAAGGCCACGCCCTTGTGACCACAACCATAACCTGCGCTCCATTTCCCGACAGCCTCAGAGTGCATCCTCCACGACAGTCCAGGTGGACGTTAAACATCCCACGGGATGACTGCAAGGAAGGGTGTAAAAGGTAAGGGTGCGTTACAGTGGCTGTGTCAGACACGCTGCCATTTATTAAGCACCGTTGCTTTGCACAAACGGAAGGCTCAGCAGAACGAGCCTTTATAGCCCAAGATGATTCACTGGCGTGCAGCTAGGCTGATAGCCTATCACACGGGCACACACACACACAACAGGAAGCCCAAGGCCCACTGACACACACACTAAACCTCCAAAAATAAATACGACAAGGTTTCTACAGCAATCATCTGTTACAGGAAATAAATACTGCGGGAATGGAAAGTCTCCCGTTGCACAGATCTGTGAGCAATTCCAGGACATCACAGCTTGTGTAAACCGGGTCTCTAATTCTAAGTGCATCTGTGCACATGGGGGCTGCTACGTATATACATTTTGTACATGATGTTCAACTGGTCACGTCTTGTTTAATCAACAGCCATTTTGGTTGAAAGCCTTCACCGTTAAAGCTGTACATTGGGGTGTCATTTCCAACCAAGCACACTTTGAAAGAGTATTCTGGTTATATACACACAGAGGCCTTGGGCACATACTATGTAGTGGGTTGGGCTAGCCTGTCAGCAGGGAGCTCTCCTTTACAGCAGCTGCTGCAGGACAGGAATGAGAATGACTCACTCCAGCCATGAGTACTCCTGCTCACATCTCCACATCCAAAGAGACCATCCAACCAGCTTAAACAGAATGTGTGTGAATGTATGTGTGTGTGCGTGTCTATGTTAGCTTGCAAGTGTGTGTGTTGGGGATGAATAACAACAAAAAGGGCACGTTTCAAAGAGAAAGACCGAGAAAGAAATTGCTGTAACTGATCCCTGTATTTAAAATCTCAATAATTGAGGGGCAGCATCCATGAGTGAGCTTCCTTTTAGCCTGTGAGGGCTTGCTGAACTCAGTCAGCTGTTCATCCAACACCTGTCTATTTTCTTCCATTGGTCCCTTCACTGTACATCCAACTACAGAGATAGCACCCATCAGGATCATCACTGAGTGTCCAGTGATATACTGCTGTAAGACACGTTACTGTAACGCGGCCCCCAACCAGGCGCATTTGAACCGTCAGGCCGCAAAGATGGACATTTACTAAAAGCGCTAGACGTTAAAACAAATCGGACTAATCATGGATTTGACCAACTGATCATTTTCAAAAGGTAGAGCTGCAGCGACTCGTCTCCATTGACCAGGTACAGCACGCATCAGTAACTGTAGATTAACGCATCTCCGATTCATTACAGGCGCACGGTTCCCAAATGTGCCCCTACTGCAGCTAACAAAATAACGCCGACCTTGAGAGTACAAAGAAAGTCATTTTTCAACTACAAAGACCGTGCGAGCGCAAGGCCCATCTTCCAGCGATTCTCTGCAACAAACACAAAGGTTTAAATCACCTCTCTCTGTAGTCTACCTCTTGTCAGTTTATTCAAAAACTTGCCATTCTTAAATTAAGCCTGAAGAAGGTCATTGAATGACTCTCAGAGACTTACAATTCCCCACTGGTCCAATTAAGCCCTTCAAACAAAAAAAGCAATTAGCCTTGTGTACTCCTTCTTAAGCAGAACATAGTCTGGAATATCACGTTGACCAATAAGCATCCTTTTTCACCAGAGGAACGTATTCAGTGAGTGAGATTCCCTTTCAATAACAGCCTTCAGTTGTACTATGCCGATAGAGGGGGGAACCTTGGCCACATTCCAGCCCGTTCCCTAACCAGCTCTTCTCCTCGGAACGAAGGGCGGAAATTACAAGACAGCCAAAACCACTCCTATCCTAGGGGAGAAGTGCTGGCAAGTCTGACACCTTCAACGTGCCTTTTACAGCAATAAACTAAATTCTCTGCAGGAGAAAAAAAAACATCAGAGGTAAACATCTAAAGAAAAAAAATCAAAAGGAGAACAAATAGGCTATATTTTTTAATCCTTTAACTTAACTGCAATTTTACGTGTTTTTTTAAATATCCATTACATAATGGACATTTCAAAAAATAAAAATAAAATGCACAATTGGGTGAAGCAAAGTATAATATGAGAGTTATGTTGGCATACAATGGAGATCTATCACATTATCAAATCCTCAGTATTCAAGCATCATGGCCCATCATGCAGGCAGAGCAAGAACAATTTGTTAACTTGTATCAAACGGAAAGTGTGATGGGCTCCCAGCACTGGCTAGTCAGTGCTAAAAATCCATTGATGTTATCTAGGTTAACGGCTAGCCCTCTATTGGCTGTATTTAGGCTTCAGTGTTTTTAAGCATGCATAAAAAGGCTGTACACCGATCATAGCTTTGCATGCAATTATAGTTTAATGGTCCTCACTAAAACTTTTTTATTTTTATTTGACCTGTTGAATAATAACCGTTAGAATTGCCAGTTCAAAGATAATTGTCACACATTACCCATCTGTTCTGAAATGGTAACAATTCTAAAATATTGCGATTTAAAATGGCAAACATTAACGCTACAATTTACACTTGAAATATAGCCTAAATGAGCTAGTGATGCAGCTATTTGTAAGTCATTTTCCCTGTGTGTGTTGACCATGATTAAAAGAAGGGGCTTATCCAATGAGAAATCAGGTGCTGTTGAGTGCACCCAACTGGCTTTCTATGATAATAATTTCTGATTTTCACATAATTCAGCTCAAATTAATTTGAGTTCTGAAAAATATTTCTTGGGTGTTTTTCTATGGTTTTAAGTGCAAGGAATTAGCTGAGCCTATCATAAAAAATATAGAATCTTACCCTTTAGATTCATGTGTTAAAAAGCTCAATCAAAGCTGTGGGCTCAATACTTTTGTGAGTGAAATGGCAAGACAAGAGTATTTCAATCTGCAAGGCTGGCAATCTGGGAAAGCACAGGCTAGACACAAGCCTTTAAAATCATCTCCACTTGTGCAGCCCATTTGCCAATGTTGATTGCTAGTACTATAGAGCTCAATGTGTACATGGCAGAGAATGGTGTCACTCCATAGACGCTGCAAATCACACCAAGGCCAGACATGCTACTACAACTCTACTGAAAAAGCTATTTTGCTCAGCTTGAGTAAAGCAAGAATTAGGGCCTACACATGAGGTAGCCTGATAGCATGTTTCAGAGAGGGCTGCTGCTTTGCTTGTTGCCAGGTGTTAGAATGTACGAGATTGCTGACAATGGTATGCAGCGTTTAAAATTTATGGCTTCTTGTCATAAACCGTCTCGGTGATGAGGCTACAAAGCCAGCACATGTGGTTGGCTGACTCGAGCATTTCCCACTTGTCTGCATTTAAAAGTCAGTTCAGCATTCCAAATATCCTCCAATTGCTTTCTTAAAATAATGAAGCTGCACACAAACTGAATAAAAGGTCTAACACTCACTTGTTGGAAAATATAAGGTGAACACATATTTTATAACCTTGACAATTTGGGTTGCCTGGCGCATTTCCAACACCAATTGGTCAGATCTACCTTTACAGGATGCTGTGAAAAGCGGCAAGTTATACCGTTCTGAATACTGAGAACTGAAAAGCACATTTTGCCTCAGAATCTGGGGCTTGTGTGAGGTATAAAACAAATCTCAAAAAATAAATCTATTTGAGTATTTACTCCACTCCTACCAATTCATGGTGGCCAAGGGATAATTCCAGCTAAGACTCAAGCAGCTAATCTATATTCCCTTTTACAGCCCAGGTGATCTGCATGAATGTTGGTGTCATGGAGCTCAGTGTGTATGCAAATCTGCTACAGCAAGTTGTCACTCCCTGGAGTCAAAACAGGAGCTCTGATTCTGATTCCCTGGACAGGTGAACCTGATATTTCGTAGTGAGCTTGTATTGTCAGGACTACATCAACGTTGCCTATCCATTTCCCTGCATTATTGCGTCTTATGGACAATAATTCAAAGTAACTTAGAAATTTGAACAGGGGAGTCTGTTTTTTATATTGTATGTGTCTTTTTCCCTCACAGGTGTTTAAGGGGTATTCGAAGAGCCTTTACCGAGACCAGCATAGGAGTTTGTTCACTGCAATGGAATTTTTGCTTGTAATACAAAATCAAAGAGTTGATTGCTTTTAAAAAATGAAACCTTTAGTTATTAAAAAATAATTTTAGTTATTCGTAGTCTGTGTTTCTGCACCATGCCAATCAAATAAACGATAGTGCCTATGCCAACTAAAGCAATTTGACATCTATTCAAGGTTAATAAACATATTAACGAATACAACGCATTGTAAAACCGTCAAAGGCTGGGTTTTTGTGACCTTCCTGTGAGTAGACCACCAAGCCATTCCGTATACGGCTCCTTGCAACACAGCGGAGCTTCTGTGCCAAGTTGTGTCCAGAGTTTGTTAACGTTACACACCTGCACTCCCCAGAAAAACTGTCAAAACAACGTGAATTCAAACGTGTGACATCGGGAGTTGCTCAAGAGAACAGCATCCTTCTGGTCCCGTCGCGTTAAAAATCGCTAACGGGTCATGGCAAAGTACAGCTGGTTCTGTGGGTTATTAATATCATGGCAAGGTAAGATTAACTACGCTAACCAACGTCAACGAGCTAGAGAACTGTACCCAATGTTACATTTCTGGACTTGATCGCTCACTATTTATCTAACGTTACCTTGCCAGGAATCGCCCCTCTCGGTCTAAAAGTGTCACAGCATAACGTTACTGCAGGGAAATCTGCGCCGAGTAGCAAGGCAGCGTAACCGTATGGTGGTGTGGGCAATGGAATTTGATGCACATGTATCATCGTAAGCGACAAACACGAACTAAAGCGTTATCACAAGCTATTACAACGTTACTATTACAAATGTGCCGCAGCTGACACTTGCATTCAGGATCATCACAAATAAATTGTAGCCAGAGGGGGAGCGAGCATGTCGGCTAGCGAGTGAGCTGGCTAGTTGGTTGAAATGATTGAATTCATTGACTATACTCACCGAGTGGTTAACTCCCCACATTAGGACGCTGAGCAGAGGGTCGCTGGCACGAAACAGCTTCACTTTCTGAGCCACGAAGTGTTTCTTCTTCGTCTTCGTTTTACTCGCAATGGACGCGGCGATGCTGCTAGCCGTAGCCATGTTTAATATCAATCAATTTGCCCAAAAAAACTGACGGTTCGCGTTGTTGCAAATCGCTGCGCGTCTCAAAAAATGAGGCGCAGAAAAAATGTGGACCGTGCGTAACGTTACTTACTTATTTTTCTTCTTATCCCAGGTTTCCTCTCCACTGGCGGAGGAAAACATGTCATATAGTAACGTTAACTAGCTAAGTTACTTATTTTAAAATGCAACAGAACTTCGCGTCTTCGGATAACGTTAATGGTAGCGAGCTTGTTGGTTAGCTAGCAATGTAGTTAAAACTGCAGCACTTCCCCCAAACATCAGTCACCCCTTCCTTCCTGAGCCTCGAACCCCAGTTGCGGCTAACGTTAGCTAGCTAGCTAGCGGTCTACAGACAAGGAATTTGTCTTCACGACCATATAGAGATTTTAATTAAATCAACATATAAAGAAGAAATATCTACACATTACCGACAGCCAGTTCACCCATTAAACACCAGGCAATACTAGCCCTCTGGGACATACAAGTTCTCACTAGCTAACTCACTAGCACTAGCTAGCTAACGTTAGCAACAATACTCTGCTTGCTGGCGAGCAAATTAAACGAGGTTCCTTCTTGTTGTTCGCAATTTTTTTTCCATTCCTTGATGGATGACAACATAAGTAAATGTATAAAAACTCAACGCCACAATATCAGTGTTACACTCTTGCGAAACATAATCTTACAATATGAACGTTTTGAAATGTGCAGCTCAGTCCCACTGCTTCCGGCTGGGTGCTACTCTACTGACTGACAGCTTGAGGAAGGCGGACACAGTACAGCGTTCCCACATGCAGTCCGATTGTCACTCTGTTTCTCATTAAATCATTCTCATGAAACCTTGGCTCGGTAGGGCTCTAGCAGCACAGATACAAATATTGGTTTCAATGTACAGTTCAAACGTGCTGCTTTAACTTTGAAATAATATGGAACATATTAAATTTTTTACCAGTAGCCTATATGACTAGCCTACTACTATAATAATTAATATGTTATTTTATAAAAAATTTCCAACATGGGAATTAAACCCAAAAATGTTTCATTTTATCATTAAAGTGATTCATAAGCTAGGTGTCCAGTGATGAAATTCCTGAAGTGTCCAATCACATTTGCATCTTACTTACTGAAATAGAATAAAACAGTATCTGTAAGGAGGAATAAATAATGACAAGCCGTATGGTCCTGTTGATATTACAGGCTACACACGCCGTGGTGATAATGCGGCAGCAGACTGAAAGCCCTGTGCTGTTCCCACCCAGATAGGGACGGACTGGGACTAAAAATTGGCCCTGGACTTTTTGACCCAGACCGGCCCACCACACCCAGCCTGCAGCCCCGTCGAGGCACACACAAACACACCAGCCCTTATTACCACCACTTTTATTGAACAATATCCCTTCATGTTCTGAAGCCTTGAGTAAAATATATGTAGGATAGTTAGTCTAGAGTATTCACTAATGAGGAGAGTGTTTTCCTCTTAGAAGAAGGAGGCTGTCTGAAAGGAGATCATGGCACTGGCAGCAATCACTCACAAATCACAGGCAGTCCTCTCTGGAGCAAATGAAGGGGCCTGTGCATTAAATAATTTAGGAAAGTTTGGATAGGATTGCTTTGGAATATAGCTAGTTTAATTAGTGTGAGCTACAATAGGCAATATTGTTAGTTGTAACTTGGCCACATTTTGATATCAATACTTTTAAAGGCAGGCCTAGTTTTTGCAAGTTGGAATTAAGGACTTAGAGACAGTGCTTTGTAGGCTATGCGTGAGTAACTTGGCTTTTTTTTTAACGTTGAAAACATATTTTTTGGTGAGATATCACTTATTTTTGTGTACTAATGTAATGTGTTTAACTAATGCTAACTAATGATGATAATGCATGAAGATAATGACATCAAGAGAGACATGCATACAGAATACATGCAGACACACGCATGCATTGTAGCTCAAAGAAAGACATAGGCGTGAAGTCTGTGCTTTAGCCTACCATGAAGTACAACTAAATTAAAGTGTTTGCAGTAATTTTAACTGCATGACGGTACGTAGCCTATTTGAACGGTATAAACCTTGCCCCTAGTGGTTGAGACGTATCCGTCTGAATTACAATATTTTTGTTAGTGTAAAATTATTAACTACAGCTGTAAGAAAATCCCGTAAATTTTGACTTCCAATCGATCTTGTCACCACACCAACAGACTGTAAAATGCATAATATGCACCGTTTATACACGCTAAGAAAATCATGTTCACATATATTTGTAAAAAATATTGTCGTAAAAGAATTTCCCCTTGCTTACTGTACTATATACAGTACCTGATGCACTTTTGAATTAGAAGACACCAAATTTTTTTCTCCAAAATTTCTTGTATAAATATGTTTAGGAAACCAAGTACTTACCAGTAAATTCAGCTACAGCTGTTTTCTGAATAACCCTGAAGAGTTTATCTGGTTACAGTTCACCAAAGTCCCGTGCAGTCCACATTTCCACAGCGACCACCTAACGTGCTAAAATACGTTGCTGTTATTGTGTGGAAACACACACGCTTTTGTACATTTAAAAAAAAAGTATTTAAATACATTAGGCTACTTATATTAAGGTTATTATGTATGTTGCGACAATTTTTTTCAGAAGTTGAACTATCGATGACTTTTGATGGTACTGATCTCACGCCTTGGCGCTCAGGTGACATTATGGAGTGGACCAAAATAATTGGCTGGGGGAGGGGGGAGCCTGACAAATGAAATTTTTTTTTTGGGGGACACAAATATCAGATGTGAAACCCCCCCGCCAAATGCAATGGGCCGGCCAGTTAGAGCCACACATCACTTTATTACAATTCCTTTAAATTCAGTCGAGTTAAATTCAGCAGTAACATTTAAATACGTTTGGTATAAGAATTGCACCCAAAATGTCAGAATTAGCAATAATAATTTCCACCACAGCCTCCATAAATCTCAACTCGGAAAGATGAAGAAAAAAGCAAGGAAAAAACAAGGAATCCTTGCTGGGGAAAAAAATATCACCCCAAATTACTGAGATGCCAATTCACACAGGACTAATATTATCAGATGACTTGTTTTGTGCGAAATATGGTAGGTAATTTACGGTGGGAAATTTTGACTTACAAATTACGGAAATGCAGATTCGCTCGGTATTAAGAACACAGACGACCTCCACAAATCACATGAGGTCCCCAGGTAAAACTACTCCAGTGCATAAGATGATTCAAAATGATCTGAACGAAGCTATTTCAGCTACGGTGCAGGTGGATTTCAGTATTTATCTATTGAATATGCATAGGTGATTAAATAATTTACATGCTAATAAATGAGTGTGTAAATAACTACGTATCATTAATTTGAGAGAAGGCAGCTCAATTTAAATGGTACCGCCATAGTGATGAGTTGTCAAGCAATATAAACCTGTTTTAAATGGCCACCAGCTCTTTTCTGCCTATAGCTGGTCAGTTGATGTGGTCAGTGTTAAACAACTAAAAAATGGCTTAGTTCAACAGGTAAAGTAGGGGTTCGATTTTCACTGGTGGAAAAAAAAATAGTGGGTTTGCTTCACCAAAAATTCTGGTCAGCAGCCGCCACTGATATATATATATACATACAGGTGCAGCTCAAAAAATTAGAATATCGTGAAAAAGTTCAATATTTTTTGTCACTCATGTCAGAAAGTGAAACTCATATATTATATAGATTCATTACACATAGAGTGAAATATTTAAAGCCTTTATTTCTTGTAATTTTGATGATTATGGCTTACAGCTAATGAAAACCCAAATTCAGTGTCTCAGAAAATTAGAATATTACATAAGATCAATAAAAACAGAAATTTTAAACAGAAATGTCAGCCTTCTGAAAAGTATGTTCATTTCTATGCACTCAATACTTGGTTGGGGCTCCTTTTGCATGAATTACTGCATCAATGCGGCGTGGCATGGAGGCGATCAGCCTGTGGCACTGCTGAGGTGTAATGGAAGCCCAGGTTGCTTTGATAGCGGCCTTCAGGTCGTCTGCATTGTTGGGTCTGGTGTCTCTCATCTTCCTCTTGACAATACCCCATAGATTCTCTATGGGGTTCAGGTCAGGCGAGTTTGCTGGCCATTCAAGCACAGTAATACCATGGTCATTGAACCAGCTTTTGGTACTTTTGGCAGTGTGGGCAGGTGCCAAGTCCTGCTGGAAAATGAAATCAGCATCTCCATAAAGCTTGTCAGCAGAAGGAAGCATGATGTGCTCTAAAATTTCCTGGTAGATGGCTGCATTGACTGTGGACTTCAGAAAACACAGTGGACATGGCACCCCAAATCATCACTGACTGTGGAAACTTCACACTGGACTTCAAGCAACGTGGATTATGTGCCTCTCCACTCTTCCTCCAGACTCTGGGACCTTGATTTCCAAATTAAATGCAAAATTTACTTTCATCTGAAAAGAGGACTTTGGACCACTGAGCAACAGTCCAGTTCTTTTTCTCCTTAGCCCAGGTAAGACGCTTCTGACGTTGTCTCTGGTTCAGGAGTGGCTTGACACGAGGAATGCAACATTTGTAGCCCATGTCCTGGATTCGTCTGTGCGTGTTGGCTCTTGATGCACTGACTCCAGCCTGAGTCCACTCCTTGTGAAGCTCCCCCAAATTCTTGAATGGATTTTGCTTGACAATCCTCTAAAGGCTGCGGTTATCCCTGTTGCTTGTGCAACTTTTCCTACCACACTTTTTCCTTCCACTTAACTTTCTATGAATATGCTTGGATACAGCACTCTGTGAACAACCAGCTTCTTTAGCAATGACCTTTTGTGGCTTACCCTCCTTGTGGAGGGTGTCAATGACTGTCTTCTGGACATCTGTCAAGTCAGCAGTCTTCCCCATGATTGTGTAGCCTACTGAACCAGACTGAGAGACCATTTAAAGGCTCAGGAAACCTTTGCAGGTGTTTTGAGTTAATTAGCTGATTAGAGTGTGACACCATGAGTTTCCAATATTGAACTTTTTCACAATATTCTAATTTTCTGAGACACTGAATTTGGGTTTTCATTAGCTGTAAGCCATAATCATCAAAATTACAAGAAATAAAGGCTTGAAATATTTCACTCTATGTGTAATGAATCTATATAATATATGAGTTTCACTTTCCGAAATGAGTGACAAAAAATATTGAACTTTTTCACGATATTCAAATTTTTTTAGCTGCACCTGTATATACAGACAGGCAACACATTAAAGGACAAGACCAACATAAAGTGTCTTAGTAAGGTGTTGGGCCATCACAAGCCACCAGAACAGCTTCAATTCACCTTTGCATAGATTCTACCTCTAGTCCAGCATAGGTTCTAGTCTACTGGACTCTGAACTCTACTGGAGGGATGGAACACCATTCTTCCTAAAGATATTCCCTCTAAGGGGACAAGTGGACCCAAATCATGCCAGGTAAATGCCCCCCACAGCATAACAGAGCCACTGGATCCCTTCACTGTAGGGGTTTTTCCTTTAATTTTTCACCCATCTATAGATATAATGTCCGGGTTGAGTGGCGGTGACAGACATGTCGGGGTTGAGTGGCTCTGATGGACAAGTAGCCGCACGTAGGAGGTACATGTTCATGGCCTTGTTGGGGTGAGTCTGAACAGCATGTCGGCTAGTGCCCCATGTGTTAGGAATCTTCAGTATTTTCAGCTCAAATAGAATCGGCTCCTTTCTCTGTCTCTCAGTCCATTTCTGATCCATGGCACATTTTAATTATTGATAATATTATAATAAATAATTGATATTCCTTTATTCTGTTGCTTTTTCAGTACAGTGAACATTGTGTGATACAGAAATGGTTATGGACACACATATCTGTTCATGGCTCATTCCAGCTGCATGTCCTGGGAAATTCAGTCCACGTTGCACAAATAAGGGTGGGAGGAATTCTTGTCTTTCTCCCATACTCAAAACCTTTTTAAACCATTTTGCCTCATCAAACACAATATGTGCATTTATGAGTTGTATGCAGCTTGTGGTATTTTCAGGATGTAATGTTGTATTGTACTATGCCATTACAATGCCCCAACCTTGAAATGCTGAGGAAAATTATATCACTATACATGGCTATAAAACAAGAATATGGGCCAAAGTGATACCAGCCACCTCTTCATGCATATTCAGGAGAAATGCTTTTACTATATAATAATAATCAGATGCAAAACTGCAGACATGTATGTGAGTGAAATGCAATAGGCTTGTGTAATTCAAAATAAATGGAACATTTATATTATGTTCACAACAAGGAATAATTATTCTGGTTCTCAAAAAGAATGCACTTCCTATTTTGAGCTCAGGTGCACGAAGAATGGGTTTCTGTGCGCGGTGCGCCATACGTTTTGCGCCGTGCGCCACAGGGTGCGATTTGCCCCATGCGCCGCGCGCCATGCGCCATCTTCACCGCCAATTTCGAATAGACCATTACTGTGTTACTGTATTAAAGAGAGAGAGAAAGGGAGCGAGAGAGACATTTATTCAATTTTTATGGTTGTGGCGTTTTCAGTGGTGATTTGTATTGTAAATAGTTACATTTTGTATTGTGTTGTAGTGTTAATAGCTAGCTAATTGCTAACCTTAGTGATTTAACTAACGTTGCCTAATGTTAGCCTAAATTAGCTCACTTTTTGTAACGTTCGATTTTACCATTTCATTTGGCTGCATTTGAAAGAAAATTGAATCTGTGAATATTAACATCCTGGATCGGTTTCTGCAGGATTAACGTAAAATTATTTTCGATCCTTAAACTGTGAAGAAAGATTGCAAGTGAAGGCGGATGGGAGACTGAAGCCTCCTATCAATCTTATCCAGTGAGTGGGCTCGGTAAATCAGCTTTAACGTTAAATGCTCGTAGTAGCCTACGTCGAGGTGGATTAGTTAACGTTACAGGCATCTTGCTAACGGAATCGCATGTATCGCTGGTCATGTGTGTTGTTTGAAGGAAAAGCGCTTTTTTATCCAAGTATGTTTCTACAGGAGATGTCCAATGTTTGCGAGAGATCGCTTTCATTATGTAGGGTACGTAATTCAGGTCTGTTAAAATTAACGCAAAATCGAAGGAGCATGACAGTAGTGTAACCGTGCGAATTGAGTCTGAGAATTATCGTTTTATTGATGAAGGTGTACGCATAACAAAATAACGTTAGTGCGGAAAACCGTGACATTCCTGAGAGGTTCATCGATGCGATTCTTGGGTTGCCGTGAGCTGGCATTTAGGGTAATAACGAGAGCGAAAATTGGGATAACAGAGCAGGGAGTTGACTGAGCTTCCTTCCCGCTATGATGTCGTTCAGGCTGCACGCTTAAAGTCGCCCTCTGTCTTCTCCGGGATGTCAAATAGCCTATTCGCACTTGACTAAGGTATTAGGCTACCTGGTGACCTCATATAATTTAGGAATTATCCCAGAGAGTTTCAAGTGGCGCATTCGCACGGGATAAACACAGTCAGTATTTCACTCAAATTGATTTATGAAATCCCAGGGATTATCAACGGGTACAAATTAAATGTAACATTTCTATAGGCTACTTCCATATTCTCAGTTTTTCTGCACATTTGCACATCATATGCAAATTGGTGTGTTGAAGTTGTCTACAGAGTCGAATAGGCTACAATTCCTTTCAATTCCGTCGCGTTAAATTCAGCAGTAACATTTAAATACGTTTGGTATAAGAATTGCACCCAAAATGTCAGAATAAAAAAAAATATCACAACAAATTATTGAGATGCCGATTCACACAGGACTCATATTATCAGATGACCTGATTGGTGCGAAATATGGTAGGTAATTTACGGTGGGGAATTTTGACTTCACAAATTACGGAAATGCAGATTCGCTCGGGATTAAGATCACAGACGACATCTACAAATCACATGAGGTTCCCAGGTAATACTACTCTAGTGAATTGGGCATAAGACGATTCAAAATGACCTGAACGAAGCTATTTCAGCTACGGTGCATGTTGATTTGAGTATTTATCTATTGAATATGCATAGGTAATTAAATAATTTAGCAGCTAATAAATTAGTGTGTACATAACCACTTGTCATTGTATTCTATCTGGTGTTATTCATTTGAGAGAAGGCAGCTCAATTTAAATGGTACAGCCATAGTGCTTTTTTCAGCATATAGCTGATCAGTTGACGTGGTCAGTGTTAAACAACTCAAAAATGGCCTAGCTCAACAGGTAAACCAGGGGTTCTATTTTCACAGGTAGAAAAAAAATTGTGGGTTTGCTTCACCAAAAATTTATATATATGCCTATATATCTTTTGCCTTGCATCGGCCCAAATTGTCCATCGGCCCACCGGGAAAACCCCTGGTACTCTAGATGGCCAGTCCGACCCTGCACCCAGAAGTGCGTTCTGCGTGGCTTGGATTAGTATATTCCATTTATACCACAGATAAATAAATAATAGATTAAAAATCTACAAAAATGGATCAATTGCTAAAATGATCGCATTCCGATATGTCCGCCAAGAAATGTAGTTGTCAAGATGTAGGAAGTGAAAGGTTACATTTCTTGTGCAGCAGATTGCAGCAAATAACTGGTGTTGTTCCAGCAATCAAAATAAAATTTATGTGACATTTACAAACAGTATCATGAATTAGGCTACCTTTATTCAGATTTAGAAATATGGAATGCTATAGCAACCAAAATTAATCACACTGTATAAGTGAGTGGGACTAATATAAAAGGAGAATTGTTATTGTAGTCTCTATATGTCAGCGCTATTTTTTGTTTTGTTTTTGTGGAGACGGGTGGGATTCGTGAGTGGGTGGGAACATGTGAAATGAGCGATCCCAGAGACAAGATACTGAGGGATAGTCATTCCAAATGAACTCCTAAGTGCACATTTATTTATTTTATTATCATAATGCGTGGCTATTACGTTTTATATTTCCATAATACATTGCAAAAGCTCAGGTAACCAATCACAAACCATAGTGACCCAAAGGATTGGGCCAAATTGTTGGACCATTGCTATTCTGTTCACTTATAGGCCAGTGACTTGTCATTTAGAATTTATCTGCTGCTTCCACTTAATATTCCATTCCCCATACCCCATTGAGCTATATGGGATTACGTATGTAAAACAAATTATTTTGGCAAACTGTGCATACAAAGTGTAGCATGTTCTACATGTACAATCATGAAATAGGTGCTATAGCACCTTTGTGCTCATTTATAATGTTTTTTTCCCCCCAGGGACATTTCCTGGAGTGAAGATTTTACATTTCCACCACTGACTGAGTGAAGGGAACCACAAACTGCAGCAGCAGCTGAGGTCTGTTTTGTTTTAGTATGAGTCACTCGACATGCCAGGGACCCTTCAGGCCTATTTAACACCTCTCTTAAGGGAACAGCACAGTCCAAATAAAATTGCCGCTTCCTCATAAGAACAGCATAAAAACAAAAAAAATCCCAAAAAAATCCAGAGATGAAATTTGAAGACTGCAGTGCTGAATCTTCAGTGCAAAATATTTGACTTGAAACTGTTAAGACATGAGACATGAGGAACATGATGAACAGAAAAAATGAAGTGACTGATAAGTTATCACATGCAGTTTCACTTCATTGCCAAATAATTTCAATATGGTCCAAGTTTTTGTACACCATAATAAAGAAGGACAACAGTCTTTTGAATGCAGGACAAAGACATAGATGCTTTTTGAAAGGTTTAGATTTTGGGAATAGGAATGTTTTTGTTACGTTTCTGTCATGTTTATGCCATGTTTCATGTTTAGTGTTTGTCACAGTTTATTTTCTGTTCATGTCTTGCTTGTGTTCTGTTTATGTTACGATGCAGTTCATTGTTTGCATACACATTTCCATGTTTGAGTTCATGCTGTTTCTTTCTCTTGCTGTCACTCACGCTTCCCTAATTATTTAATTCTCCCGTGTCTATTTACTAATATACTAACATTAGATCAGGATTGGGTAATACTAACTATCTAACCATGTGTTCATGTTTACCTTACGTTTCTCGTGCATGTAAATGACTAATTTACTAACGCTAGGTCAGGATAGGTTAACTACTAACGATTTACTAATTGCCTCGTTACGTGTCTCATTTTCTCAAGCTGTTGTTAATTCCCTGCTGCTCTCAAGCGAATGTCTGCACCTGTCTACACCTGCATATAAGATCAGTGTTCATCGCATGTCCTTGCGAAATTGTTGCCTGTTAGTTTACTACTGTCACTTTTGAGCGTTATCCATTGTTTGTCTACCGTTATTGATCTAGCCTGTTTACTGACCATCGTTACTGCCTGCCTATCGTTTCTACTGCCTGTTTTTGACCACGAGTTTTGCCTGCGGTCTGTTTTGTACCTCTGCCCCGCGGATAGGACTTCGGTCTGACTCCTGCTACGCCCCACGACCAACGAACTTTGCTTTACCCCTGTTTTTGTACTTCTGCTCTGCTGACAGCTACTCTGGTTACTGAACTTGTGCATGGATACCGATTTCGAGACTGCCTTCTCCCTCGGTACTGTATTTTTGGTTTGGCTGGATTTATTGGTTTTTGGACTTTGCTTGTGTGACTACGATTTTGGATTTCCCCATAATAAAGCCCTTGCGGGCATTTATTATTACGTCGGTGTTCTGAGTCGTGCATTACGGGTCCAACCCACACACACCCGTCTCAGTTTTTGCACTAACCTTCAGTTTTAACCCCCCTGGATTTTTCTTTTTGCATTTTGATATATAATAGCTATTTGAACATATGATAATACAGCAGTGTAGCTTGTGTGTTAAGAATGTAACGTGTTTTTTTAAGATGAACTTAAAATGAAATTTTAATAATAGTTCAATGCCGTCTTGAATAGTAAATTCTATGACCTTTGTTCCATCAAATCTTTTCCACAATTGTATGTGAAAATAGCAGGCTTTTTACAGAAGTGTGAAAAACGAATGAAATAATATGTTCTGTCTGTCTGAGAGAACATTAATTAAAGGGCAGTGCAAGACCATGCAGGATGACCCTATTTTATCCAGGTGTATTACTCCACAAAGAATGTTGTGCCATATGACATGTAAAGTAATTTGCTTTATATGTAGTGTCTGGGGCGGCATGGTGGTGCCGTGGTAGCACTGTCGCCTCACAGAAAGAAGGTACTGAGTTTGAATCCCAGACGAGGGCCTTTCTGTGTGGAGTTTGCATGTACTCCCCACATCCGCGTGGGTTTCCTCCCACAGTCCTAAGACATGCACGTTAGGCTAATTGGAGACTCTAAATTGGTAATAGGTATGAATGTGTGAATAAATGGTGTGTGTGCTCCGTGATGGATTGGCGACCTGTCCAGGGTGTATTCCTGCCTCTCACCCAATGCATGCTGGCATAGGCTCCACGAACTGTGACCCTGACCAGGAATAAACGGGTTAGATAATGGATGCAGTGTCTGTCACGTGCATAAACTTATGAAATAATTCCCTGCTCTTGATTTATGTGCATCCTCTCATATTCCAAGCAATAATTCAATAAACACCAATTTAAAATGAAATACAGTGAGCTTGTAACTCATTTTAATAATTGTATTCCCTTGTCCGGTACTGGAAATACTTTCAGGTTGTAAACACACAATGGAAACAACAATGTCGTCATTTAATATGGTGTTGAGCAACCACTGTTTTTTAAAAATTAAAGTGGTTGCTCTCTTCCCAGTGTGAAATTTGTGGTGAACAAGCCTGTGGTTGCTTGCCTGTGTCTTGCAACTGATTTCAAATAATGACTGCATGCGTCACACTGACCATTGCTGAGCCAGTTAAAGCAATTTTACATTTGACCTAGATGAGACCGGATAAACACACAGAATGTCCCATTACCATCAATACAATGTATGTACAAGTGGCAATACTGCCAAAATAGTGGGAAAGCACCTTTGCTAATGTTGGCAAGACAGGTAATGTTAATTTCTGATGCTGTAAGTTATCAGGAACACACATCTGATCTCCTTTAGTCTTGTATCAGTTCTATGCATATAAGTGATATTAATTCAGTCAATCAGTACAGTTCCTTCAGGCTGACCATTGAATCACACCACATGGTGTGTATGTGACATTGGAAATTAAGTTGAGATATGATTGCATAAATATGTCTTTGTGTATGTACGCTAGCTTGTTGTAGATGGGAGATTTGAATGTCACTATCAGAATGTATAATATGTTCTGTGCATATTGAAGTCACAGAATGTTTTAGCTGATAAATATGACCCCCAAACAAATATAATATTCATATAAAACTGTGTGAAAGCTAATTTCTATCAGGGAGAATTTTAAACACAAACTGAATGGATAGCCTACTGAAAGACTGCAAAATCCATGTAATCTGTAACGGATTTTAATATAGCCTAAATCAGCCAGAGCCTTTACGATGAAAGTTTCTCTTGTAGAAGAGATTTCAATCTCAGTAGGACTGCTGGTTAGCCTATATAGAAATCAAATGAAATCACATGAAAAGCAAACAAAATCCTTTAAAGATAAAGTCGAATTTTTTTTTGTGCTTTTTTTTGCTTTCATACTCAGTCTACATCACATCCAGATCTCTGCTGTTTCCTCGTGAAAGTGAGGACTGTGCTATGCAAACAGTTTGCATATGTTTACAGACTTTGTCTAAATTTGACAAGGTATGCAAATGTTGACAGCTTATAATACCACCATCTGTTATATGTACATATGACCTGTCAAACTGTGGTCCTGAAGTCGTAAAATGGAAGGAGGCATTTCCCAAGTATTGTATAAGAAATGCTATGACAAATAAAGACATTTCCTGCCCTCTAAATGCCATGCAGCTAGTCAACATGCTGGCTCTGGTAGTAGAAGTTTCAGCTGTGCTGGATAAGTTTCCCCATATGATTTAAACAGGGGAAACCCCATAGCAAAACCAGATATGAACCATAAACACGCGAATTGTTGTTAACTGACTGGACGTACAGCTCATACGGTCCCATGATCTTCAGTTCCTGAAATTTTGATGGAAGCGTTGACAAAGCAAAGCGTTATCCTCAAATCACAGCCTCAAGCCTACAGAGTCGCTAAACGTGCCGGGGCGCGGAGACAATATGTATTTAAATGCACTGCCAACTGACGGGGTGTCCTTGACCCAGTATGATTAATAGGCTAGTATACCCTACATACACAGTTGGTTTAGTCGTAGCCTACAGTAGCCTTTGCATATGCTACCCAGATTCAATCAGCTATAGCTAGCCTAGCCTACACACTAAAATAATGAATTCTAGCCTAGTTAAAATAGCCTATTGGTCATATTGCCTTGTTCACTGTGAATCGCATGCCACTGTTATAAACCTATTGTACAAAATGCCTCTGAATAATAGGCTTAGGCTATTCTAAAAAAAATACTGTGTCAAAATGAGCTACTCAATCTAGACATGACATAGCCTAACTACATTGTAGCCTAAGCCTACACATCAGCTGGAAACTCCTGGTGTAAATTGTGAATTAGAATGTAGGGCAATTTTTAAAATCTAGTAGGCTGTTACAATTGGTTGCCTGTATTTGAAGCTTGACTCCACCAGTTTCGAGCCGATTTGGGCAAGTACCCATAAACGTGGCAGTGGTGTGGTGTCATAGCAACCAATGTCAACAAAAAGACAATTACGGTCATTTGCGGCAACCCGCAGCACACAAGGAAAACGGTCCCTACTGCCTGCCCGTCGAGGTGAAAGAAACCATCTATGAAATAAACAAGTAAGAATTATCACCAAATCATTGGTAATAGTCTACTTCTCAATAGTAGAATAGACGTCCTTTGGACTCAAGTTGCTGTTTATCTTCTAGCCTTGCAAAAATTGCGGCACCATTAAGTCAAACTAACATTAGCTCCTTTAGCAAAGGGAAACTCACTAACGTTAGCTTTCTGTATTTATATCATGGAGCTTACAAAGGCTATACGTCACGCCGTAATAAAATGCGCAGTAACGTTAGAGCAGTCGCGTTTTTTCCACTGTTGAACTTAGATGATGGGTTGCATAAATTGCCACATTTAAATATTTCTTTTAAATTCCGCCTTTTTCTCTCTGTTTTGCAATGCATCTGCCAGACAGTCTTTTCACATGGCTAGTTATCAATTGTAGCAAACGTAACATATAGCCTATAATGTGTAACACCATGACTTCTTTTTTCAGGATGGGAAAGAAAGTGAAGAAAGAAGCTGAGGCTCCCGCTAAAGATGTGGTAAAAATATTATGTCTAAAAAAAGCATTCTTTGGCAGAAAGCACCAGGGATGTAGACTAGACTTGGCTATAGTGTATACAGTAGGCTATAAGCCTATAGCCTATTTTAATGAATAGCTTAAATATTTACTTTTTACTGGCCGAAATGGGTACAATATACTCACCCCATACGTAGGCTAAGCGAATGGTCATCAAACATAAATTAGTTTGCACTATATGAAGCATTGACTTGTTTTGCACTGCACATACTAAAGTTATTTGTAAAGGTTAGGCCTGGCTACTTTAGAACAGAACATGCTAGTATGTTTTATTTATTTATTAGTTAATGGATAATTAATAGCATAACAATTAAGAGAGTTCAACTATCAGTTCCTGTCAGCTACTTAGTACATATTAAACAGATAAACAGTATTGTTAGACCAAAAGCTGTTTGCAAATGGTTCTTATCCTGAAATCTCTTTCTTCCTAGTTTGATCCTCTTCCCATTGAGGGCAAGAAGCCAGCCACTGTTGTGCTTATGCTTAGCTCTCCTGAAGAGGACATCTTGGCCAAAGCCTGTGAAGCCATTTACAAATATGCAGAAAAGGGTAAAAATGTTAAGTGCGATCTGTTTGTGAGGGAATGTTTTGGGACTGTCACTTCTAACAGAAGCACTTATGATAGTTTAATTTCAATTCACCTGCATTGTGCTGTTCATCCAAATTCATTTTTTGAACATGAAAATGATACACTTTACTGTCAGTCAATGCAATAAATATCAAGGGAGATAATAAGAAATGATAGCCATAAAGAATACAACTGCACTTCCTTATTTAATTGAAGAGTGTTTTTCCAAAACTCAGTCCAGGTTTGATAAACCATATTTGTTACGGTGGATATTATCTTTCTGATAAATGCCGTTTTTCCTTTTGCACGATTATTCTTAGCGATGTAATATTAAAATGTGACTTTTCATGCAAAAAGATTTGACCTACATTGTTATCAAATTAATAATTTATTTTGTGTTTCTCCCTGTAACCAGAATCTCAGCCACAGTTGTGTACACAGAGATTAAAGTTGTGGTCATTAATGAACAGGAGACACATGTGAGGCATGCAAAACCCATACATTATTATTATTCCATTATTTGTTATGTGGGGTAACACTGCGGAGGTACTGTTAAAAATTACTGTTTTCACGGTGCTCAAAATGCTTTTCAAGTAAGCATTAAAAAAACATGAAATAAATAGTTTTCATGCCATACTGTGGGTAAAAATCAAGGTAAAGTACAGGTAAAAATCAAGGCTTTATAGGACAGAAGTAGCCCCATCCCAGCACTTACACAAGTTTTATGCTGCATGGAGGCATCATATTATTTTAACAGTGCTATACAATGTTCTTTGACCTCATTGATAATCTTGACCACATTTGAAAAATATTAAAAATTTGTGTATGAAAGGAAAATCCTAAAGCAATGCTACTGATATGTCACAGTGAGGTGTCAACATTTAGTAAATACCTCCATTCATATAACTGATCTTTGAATCAATACAGGTGAGGTAACCTCATTTGGGACTGAAGAGGAGTAAAACTTGTGTGGTACACATTGGGCATTCATGCAATCCAATGTTTATGAAATATAGTCCTAAATGTCCTTTGGTGTTTGTGTGTCCTATATAAACCTCCTATCTATCTTCTGCCCCCTGCAGGTGATGAGAATAAGAGCACTCTGGTGGGACTGGGAGCAGTGGAGCCACTTTCCCAGCTAATACCTCACCAGGACCAGCTTGTGCGTAGGAATGCCTTCATGGCCCTGGGAGTCATGGTGGCCAACAGTAAGGACTCTTACTCATCTTCTGCTAGTAAGTAATTGTAGTAGAAAATTGGTTCTAATTCAATTTTGTTGTTGCTGTGTTTTTGACAGGTGATGTAAAAAAGCTATTGGTAAAACTGGACATCTTTCCATCAATTATTGCAAAACTATCACCTGAAGGTAAGTTCTCTTTAGCGTTTTCATTGCTGCAAATGATAGATAATCTTTACTCATCAGGCTGGGCTACACACTTATTGTTCCAGTGGGCCACAGTTTAGTTAGAATTCAGGCTGTTCACTCTTTGAACTGCCAAGGGAAGCTAAACTAGTTCAGTCAACCAAATGATTTGCTGAATCAGGCTATTAAGTGTCTGGCTTGAACAGCACCCTTCGGACACTGCAATTCCACAGAACCAGAGCAAACAAGCTGGCAAGCTGAGATCAAATTACGTTAAAAAAACTGCCCTTCGATACAAACTACATGGCAGGTACTGGAGTGGCTGTTTAATTTAGTTTCTTACATCTAGAGAGCCCTTTATCCTTTTAAGGTTTTGGGGTGTAATCAGTTTTAGACTGTAATTTATGTTAAATTTAAAATGTCAAAAGAGAGTTGGACAGCAACTCAGTCTTCTGTTTTATTTGGGCACGGACGCATTTCGGCTTCCGCCTTCATCATTCGCACGTTACTAGACAAAGTTGAGCACGTTTAACTATTTCTCATAAATTTAAAATGTGTATGCAAAGTTGAAACTAAAAACGTAGAAGGTTTTCAAGACAGCTTCGTAAAACTTGCTTCAAAGAATTCATTACACAGAATTGAAGAAAGCCAAAATAACACGGTTAAACATACTGTGCAAAATCAAATCTTAAAAGAGATTTTACTCTGATAGAGTACATTTGTAATATTAATAACATGAGGACTTGATGGCTGCAATTGACTGGTTGATTAATTGTTCTGTAATTAACATCACACAAACATACGGAGTCCAATGAGTAAAATTTAGTTGCTTTAGGCTGTACTGTGGAAATTTCCTTTTCTATCACTGTCTCACCCCTCAGATAATTTAGAGTTAATGTACATTTGTGTATGTATAGTTTCACATATAATTAATTTATAAATTGGTCATAAGTGGTCATCGACAAAATACTTTCAAGTATACCCGGTCCTACATCTGGTCTCGTAGCACATTGTTCTACTCTTATTTTTGAACAGCTGAATGTTAAGAATATCTGCATTTGCTCTATCCTCCTTCTTGCTATCAGAGGATGTTGTGGTACATGAATTTGCCACCCTTTGCCTGGTGTCGTTGTCCATCGAGTTCACCGGCAAGGTCAAGATCTTTGAAAGCGACGGACTGGACCCTTTGATCAAGCTCCTGAGCAGCCCAGACCCGGACGTCAAGAAGAACTCGGTGGAGTGTATCTACAACCTTGTCCAGGTGGGCCTGCCAGGCTTAATTCCATCTTTTACTGTTTAAGAGCACTGCTCTGAGGAAAGCAGCTACAGCAAAACAATCCAAGACATTGTCCTTTAAAACCTAGAAAACCTAGCGTTTTCATTGTATTAGTTGTTTGTGTTTACTAGATTCCAGCTGACCTTTTTGTGATCTGAGAGGTCTCCGTGCCGATGACCTCCTTCCTTTATGCTTTGTACATGTTTTGTGATGGGAAATTTATGGAAGCAGACATTCTGAAAAGTGTCAATGTTACTGTTAATGTCACTATACAAGTTTCAGTTTTCACTGGCATATCAGTGGCATATAACATCGTGCTCACGTCGATCAACACTCTCAACTCTGACCCCAGTGTCAGTGACTATAGCAATATGCATACAACGACCAAATCCGCTTAAAGGGACGATCCTTAAAAATGACCGTTACAATGTGCGTGCAGGACTTTCCCAGCCGGATGGCGGTGCAAGAGCTGAACGGGATTCCTCCACTGCTGGAGCTTCTGCGCTCGGAGTTCCCGGTTATTCAGCAGCTGGCTCTGCGCACGCTGGAGAGCATCACCACAGAGGCGGGAACCCGCACGGCGTTCCGAGAAGAGCAGGGCTTGGATAGGCTGCTGGAGCTCCTGGCCAATGAAGTAAAAGACATTGAAATGTGCTCACATAAAACCTATGTTGATCTAAACTGAATCCAATGCAGTACATCAGTATATAGTATATCTCTTCTTGGTAGTGTAGTAATGTACAAAGTACACGTACAGGTTTCCTATCAGGCGACGTTTCATACATACAATCTGGCTGTTCACAGGAGTTTGGTGACCTGCACATGGGGGCCCTGCAGGTGATCTCCAACTGCCTGCAGGACAGTGAGACCATGCTGCTCATCCAGGAGACTGGAGGGCTGGAGAAGCTACTGCAGTTTGTAGTCACGCCTGTCCCACCTGACGTGCAGATGATTGCAGCCACAGCCATCTCAAGAGTGGCACAGAACAGTATGGGAGCTCATCAATCTGTGTCTCGTGTGTCAGTGTGTGTACCCAGTGAACATTCTTGTGAAAAGTCAGCAAAATGGCATCTAGGCGTTCAGGTGAAAACGCGGCTACGTTTGGTTGAAAAGTGAAAGTTTTCCAGCCAACTAGGACATAGCCAGACTACTGCCGCTTTTCCATAGCCGGTGTATTAGGCCTGAACCGACCCGTTCCGAGTTGAACAGACCCGTGATCTCCGCACGGTTCAGTTTAATTTCCATAGAACAGTATTCGATCCGTGCAGAGGCATGGTTTGAGCGACGCATCGCATAGCAACCGCCGCTACACAACACAGCCTGGATAGAGCGGGAAGCTGTTTTGAAGCAGGGCCGAAAAGTTTCACACTGGGTATACCCGCTTTGAATGATGTGGAAAAGGACACGGGCCGTCAGCTCGCCATGGCTCGGTACGGGTCTGCTCTGTAGTGGAAAAGCGGCATATATCCGGGTAAAACCTGCGCTGTATTGGGGTTAACCTAATCCGTTTATGTCAAAACGTCTCTCAACCTAAATTTCCACCCCTCAAGACGTCTAGACACGTCCGGCTTTTGCTCACTGGATATGCGTGTGTCTGAGCAAATGTGTTTGAGAGATGAGCTAGTGAGTGTAAGGAATATTTTTGACGACAGAAAACAGAATTCAAAGTCCGAGCTGAAGCAGCTAGAGACGAGGTGCTACCCAAAAATATTGTACAACAGAAAATGTGGAAAAAAGGTGCAACACTCGCTCTTGGAAAAATAGAACAAGGTTTCATTGCTTGAAACATGACGTTTCGGCCACTATTGCCATCAGCCAAAACAGAAAACAGATATGTGCTTGACAGAGAGAATGTGTGTGAATGCACGAGCTGTAGTAAGTATGTCTGTATGTGCATCAATCCTTACTTTTCAGTTTTAAGAAATTGTTAGTGTGTACTACGTACATGTACATGCAGTCGTTTCCTGTGTCGGTGTGTTGTGGAACAGGTGAAAACAGGAAAATTCTGCATGAGCAAGATGTAGAGAAGGCCCTGGTCAACCTGCTGGCTGTGGATCATGACGGTGTGCGTACTGCCACCTGCAGGACAGTGGCTGCAATGAGTGAAAATCTAGCCTGCAGGGACACCTTCAGGCAACTGGGTGAGACCTTCAACCCACTGTTCCCATTAAACTCAAAAATATTTTCTGTAGGTTTTTATGTTTTGTTGATAATCAAATGTAATTTCTGGAGAGTAGTTCCTAATACTGTGCATTAAGATATACAATTCTAATATAGGTTCAATGTTTATGAAATTAGACATGAGAAAATGTCAGTTATGTGGAATGTGCAGATGCTACAAGTGGTTTGTATATTGTGAAATACATTTTAATTTATTACAAAAGATGCATATTGATACAAATATGAGTAAAAATGACACCAGATCCTCTCACAGAAATATTTAAATCACAGCGTTTAGCATTGTATGAGGTCTGTATTGCAGCCTGCCTCAGAGAAAAGCTTTGTCTATTCAGCATTGTACGACAACAGCATTGTTATTTGCCACGGCCCTATGCAACATTGTAAATAATTGCAAAAACGTTTTGTGCTTGCTGGCATGACTGTCTGCGAAGATCTTGCAGTTACATATTAAAAGCAGCCCTGTGTTTCAGAGGGGATCCGACCCATTGTCCTGCTGCTAAGCAACGAATCTGCAGAGGTGAGGGAGGCCGCCGCCCTGGCCTTGTCCAGCCTTACCAATGGCAACCAGCTCAACGCCTAGTGAGTGACCCCACCCAACTCTCAGTGACATGTCATTATGTCCTGGGCTCTCTCTGTGTTCCTCACGGCCTCTCTCACTGCTCCCGACTATACAGTAGTCATCTTCGTATATTGTTACAGCTCGGTATAAAAGCATCAGTGAGATTTTTCTATACACTACATGGCCGTGACCTGCTGTGTGGTGGGCGAGCCGTGTGTTTGAAATAAGCAATGCACGGTACATTGTTATTTTGAAAAGCAGTGTGCGCTAGGCAGCACTTACATGACATAGGTCAAATATGAGGACTCTTTCTTAAGTTGACCTGCTATTTTCAGCTCTTAACTCCTTTTGTTTTGAGTAAAAACACACGCATAACATATATAATCATTCTGGCAAGGACTGTTAAAAGAGCGTCTTTGGAGCCGTCAACAGAGTATTTGTTTTCGTTAAGGAGCTGCAACGTGAGATGTAATTAAATTTGTAATTTAATTGTGATGTTTTACGACTGGATAGGATAAATTTGTACTTCAGGGATTTAGGACTCTTTCACACGTCCCCCATGGAGTGCTCCAGAACTTGGTACTACTTGTTGTTTCACTAAATTGGTCATCTGTTAAGCTGCTAAGGCTTGTAGAAGGGAATTAAACAGCCCATGCTGTGACTTTGGCACTCTTCCAAATGTTGCGGAGAAGACACCTCCTGAATCAGCGTGACAGGAAGGACCCCCTACGGTGCCCACGTTAGCCTCTGAAGCGCTATCATAATAACAACAGAGTAAAGTAAAAGTATATGCATATGCGTGTGCGTTATTGTGATTTGTGTTCCTTATGCAGTGTGTATTACAAGGGGGAAAATATAACTTAGAGATGCAAATTATTTATCTACAGCTACAGTTCATCTTGAAGGCTGTGTTCACAGTTTTCACTGCATGGCAACAATGATCGACAGTTTATTTCAGTTTGGACGTTATTCCAGGGGTATTATGATGTAACCATGCGTGTAACTCCCTATCAGTGGCCATAGTAACAGAGCTGTTCAACTGGACAGTCGAGATATCACCATGTCAGTTTGTAAAATAGTTTGCAACGTATTTCTTATCTTGAGTGCAGCACTGGTTTCTTGTGACACACAAAACACTAAACCTTTCTGGAGCAGTTTTTATGAGCATGTGCGCGTAGAAACTCAATTTTCTGGACTCACTATAGCACGCGTAAAAGTGCCCTCGCAGAGAAGAATACGCGAATTATCTGAAAGGTTCGTTTGACTTCCATTTAGGGTAATAATGTTAATGAATGGCCAGTATTTGTGCAGTTACTTTGTTGCCTTATATGTGGCCTATGGATTGACGGAGTTAATCGTTCCCGGCAGCGCCGTGTACGAAGCAGAGGGGGTTAAGCTCCTTGTGCAGCTGCTGCAGGACCGGTGCCAGGGGGCCGTAGCACATGCGGCGGTCGTCCTCACCAACATGGCGACCCAGGAGGCCCTTCGCTGCAGCGCCCTGGCCCACGGGGCCGTGCGGGCCCTGGTCGAGCCGCTGCGAGCTGCAGACACCCGCGTGCTCTCCAGCGCCACCCTGGCTGTGGCAGCCCTCACCTGCGACGCCGACGCCCGGGCCGATGTGAGTACCCTGCAGCGCAGACTCCGCTAATGTACCGCGAATTAGTTAGCAGCGACTTAAAATTTAACTTGATGGTTCGCTGTCGGTAATGAAGGGGCTGGGCTTTATGCTTAATTATTGGACTTCCCCTTTTTGAAGTGAACAAATCATAACTCATGTTTTTTTTTTTTTTTCTTGAAAGACTCCCCCATCACATTTGTTGTTAGTGAGATATCACCTACTTCTCCACCCCAGAAAAAAACTGTTAGGCCTACGATGTAATCAATCGTTGTGCAAATATTGCCACTTGCAATGGGTTTCAATTAGAACAGAAAAAGAGAGCAATGCCAGACCTAGTATTTGACTTAGCTATGCTAACGTAACAAATGCTCTGGCTACAAGGACGTGTAAAGGCTTCCATCTGAATGAAATATCAGAACAATTGTTTTCCTTCTTTTTGTCATGAGACCCCAGCTGAATCATTTGCTCTGATTTATTACCGTATTGGCTCTTAAAACACTCAGGAATAGTTATCATATATATAATATTTGTGATTCACGTGATTCATGTGTAACGAATAAATCAAGATTTTAAAATACGTACGCAAAAGTGTATCAATGCTCTGTTTAACAGTGACGTAAACCTTGTTGAACAATCTTTTCGCAATGAAATTAGCAAAAATCTAGCTTTCACCTGGAACGGCACAGCACGGTTAATGTTTAGTTGTAATAATTTACCTGCTGCTGAATTGACTAGTTTGGAGACAAAGTGCATGCAGCAGTAGTGAAGAGGAATAGCTTCGTTTTCTGATTCTGATGACCGATGTGATGCCTTTTCTGGCCTGCAGCTGAGGGATGCCGGTGGCCTGGCTCCCCTAATCAAGCTGCTGAGCTCCAATAATGCTGAGGTCCGCTCCAATGCATGCTGGGCTGTACGTGTCTGTGCCAGTGACGAACCTACAGCCATAGAAATGTGTAGGCTGGGGTGAGTCTCCTACACATGTAGCCCTGACCCTGATTGTAATATTTTCATTCTTATTCTAGCATTATTGAAATAACTGATATGAATCCAATGTCTGTAGAAGACCCCGGTGATCCTCTTGGATTCTCACGGGCTTTAATACGGCAAGTGAATAGATGAGAGATATTTTTTAAAGAGATCAACATTCTCTGAGCAATACGATGAAAATCCTCTTAGGCACCACTAGATGGCATTATTTTTCCATAAATAATGGACAGGCATTCATTTTAAACTGGGTACGGCATTTTGAACTCTGATCAGCGGCTAGCGAAGACCTGCAGTACAATTCACGTGAATGAATTGCTAAGCAATAACATTAACGTGGTTGATTACGTGGGTCGTGCTCCGTTAATTACGATGCGTAAGTGCACCGCCTTTTCCCCTCTGCCCTCTCAGAGCCCTGGAAACCCTACAGGAGGTGAACTCCTCTCTGAACCGCCGGAGCAAATTCAGCGAAGCGGCCCTTGAAAGGCTGCTTGACGGCAACCTCTCTGTGAAATACAGCCTGACCGGCCACCTGTCCTCCACAAACATCACATTAGATGGATTTTATGACCCGGGCCAGGTAGTTGACATATTGCTGCGACTTCTGCACAACGGCGCTTCCAGTGATAATGAGGACACACCCTAGCCTTGCGCTTTGCCCTCTCCCTTTCCGTGTTTTTTTACACAGGCACGGGCAGGTCATCGGGTCCTCACGCTGGAAGAGCTGTCTAAGCAGGGAGTCAACCAACATCGCCCTGTCATTGCAGTTAATGGAAAACTAGAGCTGCTGTAAGTATTGGGCTGGGCTTGCTACTGCATACTTGTCAGCTTCCAGGCTGTCTGACTTAATATGAGCATATACATATATAGACTGTAGTAAGTTAGAATAAGTATTTTCTGGCATTAACAGCAACAGCAGTGCAGCAACTTATAAATGGTGGCAGTGTAGTATAATGGTAAGGGAACTGGGCTTGCAATTCCAAGGGTATAAGTTTGATTCCCAAGTGAGGCACTGCCTTTGTACCCTTGTGAAAAGTACACTGCTCAAATAAATTAAGGGAACACTTAATCAACACAGTATAACACCAAGTCAATTAAACTTCTGGGATATTGATCTGTCCAGTTAGGAAGCGTAAACGATTGTGAATCAATTTCACCTGCTTTGGTGCAAATGAAAGTGACAACAGATGGACAGGAGAGGCAACAGCAAGACAACCCCCAAAAAGTAAATGATTTTGCAGGTGGTGGCCACAGACCATTTCTCTTTCCTTCCTGACTGATTTTTCTCTAGTTTTGCATTTTGCTAGTGCCCTTGTCACTACTGGTAGCATGAGGCGGTACCTGCAGCCCATTCAGGTTGCACAGGTAGTCCAGCTCCTCCAGGATGGCACATCCATACGTGCCGTCGCACTTTAAGGGTTTTTTCTCCTGACTTTTTTCCCCATAGAGTTCTATAGGAAAATGAGTCAGGAGAAATAACCCTTGCAGTGATCCATCCACATCTACTCCATATCTGGCCGTAGAGTGATGGTTTGGGGCTTTTTTGATACCTTAGACCCTTGATGACTTAAAACCATTTTGTCATGTGTTCCATACTGTACCAGCGTAATTTATAGCTGAATCTAGTCTAACTCCCTAATTTCCATAGAGATCCATTCAAATGCAGAGAGGTTTAGTATCGCGTGTAACAGTACCTGAAAATAAGATATCGAGAGTCTTTTGATGTTGATTGGTCACAGACTTCAGGAAGTAACTGCATGCAAAGGATATGCGACATATGAAATATGATACTGTAAAAATACATTAAAGCAAAGGGTATGGATACTTATACACATGAGAGATTTCAGTTTTAGATTTTTAATACATTTGCAAAAACTTAAAACATGTTTTCACTTTGTCATTATGGGTTATTGAGTGTAGATTGATAGGCAAATATACCAATTTTATCCATTTAAAATTAAATCTACAACACAATAAAATGTGCAAAAAGTGAAGGGGTATGAATACTTTTGAGCACCACTGTATATATGCTATCGGTGTTATATTGCTACTGTGTGTGGAACTACTGGTGGGACTATAATTTCTTGGTTAAAATGTAATAGGCACAGATTTTGTGAAACGATGCACATAATTTTACAACTGTAGATATATCCTAACTTATACTGTGCACAGAATTGCCAGAACGAACACTCGGACAATGCTGTCAAAACAGCAGCGGTGTGTTTGTTTGTCAGACAGAGTTGGTGAATTGTTTTTGCATTGTGATTTGGAGAACTTGAGTCACAGAGGACAAGCTTTAATGTCTGCCGTGAAATCAACCCCTTTACCTTTGACTAATTTAGTGGAAATAAATGTAGAAAGGAACCGGGCCTTCGTGTGAGATAAAGGGCAGCACAATGGCTTTTTAAGCCCCCCGGTGTTTCCACTTCATTAAGCCTTCCACCGGCGCATGACCACTTGAATATTAAAAAGAAGCGCTTGCTACCAGCAGTGTAAACGGTATTGCGCGTAGGTCTGCGTCTAGCACCTCACGCCTTTAGGTCTCAGTCGACTTAATACTTTGTCCAAACCATGCTTTAGGTCCATAATTCTGAGAATGGCTCAACAAACGTAAGAATAATAACCCCCCCCCCCATTGCTAGCTCTGTTGTGTAGGTGCAGGGCTGGTCGCAGCATCTCAAGTAGCTCCTCAATGTCGTAGCCAAGCCAGCATAAAGGCCACTTGTGTTCAAATGTAATTACTACCAGCTTTGTTTTGCCCCACTGCTGGTTAGCCGTTCCTTCCCCAGTCTCGGATTCAGACTTCACGGCTTACATGTCCGTGTAGCGACCGGAGCCGCGCGGTAGCGGAGCTCTGTGGAGAATCGGCTGTCTGCCAGAGCATAAGCCTGTTCACGGTGCTGGGGAGATGCCATAGCTCATAAACAGTGATCTGAGGATGAGTTAAAACTGCCTGTTTCCAACTGGGGATAACACAAATGTGAGAGCTTCTGTGTGTGTGTGTGTGTGTGTTTGTGTGTATATTTATTGTTGCTTGTGTGAGTTTATATGTGTGTATAGTTGCATGTCTGTGTTTGTGTGTGTTTGAGTGTGTGTGTGTATTGTCTTCGGTGTAACTTTGCTGTACAAAGCACTTCCTGTTTGTTCCAGCATATCTGCAGAGTTGACAGATGACAAGCAGCAGGACGGCCCCATCTCTACCCGCTCCTCGTCCGTCCTGAGCAAGAGCAGCAGTAAAACCCTGAGGTGAAGGGCGTAAACAGGGGTAGTGGCACGTTCTGCTACAACCGCGGGCGTAAATAGGGGTAGTGGCACGTTCTGCTACAACCACGGGTGTGCACGTTCTACTTTTCTATGTCTTATTTTTCTGTTTAAAGGGGAATTCCACCCAAAAATTATGTTTGATTTGTAAAATGAGCTCTCAGCCAACTTTCTACTTGTAGTGAGAGCAGAGATATAGCCCAAAACTACTGTGCATGTACCAGGTTCCTGGTTTACTATAAACTACAACAGCCAAGGCGCTTACAGTTCAGACAACAGGTTGCCAGGCCCACTGAATGACATTACCGAAGCGGAGGCAGAGGGGCTGGGTATTTTAAAGGGTAATTCCACCCAAAAATTATGTTTGATTTATAGAAAAGTAGTTCTGCTTCTGATTAAAATGAGCTCTCAGCCAACTTTCTACCTGTAGTGAGAGCAGAGATATAGCCCAAAACTACTACGCATGTAACAGGTACTTGGTTTACTCTGAACTACAATAGCCAAGACTCTGGACAAGAGCGCTTATAGTTTATGGGTGGTGTCAGAGAATGCCACGCCAGTCACACTGAATAACATTACGACCGGAGAGGAGGGACTGGGAATTTTACTGCTCGTCTTGCACATGCTTGTTCAAACACAACAAATTCAAAGACTTATTAATTTCTTATCCCTGTCCTCTAACGTTAACCTTTAATGTTTAACCGAGGTAAACGAGTGGTGTAGCTAGGCTACATGTGGTAACTACCGTAATTTCAACTGAAATGGAAATGTTTGCTACCGGGATGTTTCATGTCGAAGCAGCCCTATTTGGCAGCGCGTTCAGCGCAGGATCCGGCCGTGTATTCGGGCTCGAAACAGAAGCCTTCCACCTATGACAATATCTAGTAATAGGCTATATTTAAAACATTGCAATTTTCGAAATGCCAAAAAGCTGATGTGTATCTAGCTGCTGCGTGGCAAACAGATAAAAAAACGCGGATTTGCACCTTTGTTTAATGCCGTTAACTTTGCTTCTGTAATCGTATGTTCAAAGTGAAACCGTTCGATTTTGGTCAGCTCGCATTAGCATTAGTTAGTCTACTTTTCATGGTCATTGATCATAATGTAATTGGCATGGTTCCTTACCAGGTCATTCAATAAGGCAGAAGATGAGGGAATGAGACTGGAGGCCACCTTTTGCTGTAGGCTATCATTTGTCCACATTGTAACAGACAGCACTCGACTCCTGTTTGGTTTACTTTCCCAAAACATCTTTAGGAAATAACGTAGGCCGTCTGACTTTTCTGACATTATAATAAAATAGCAATGATAGCTAGCTTGATCTACGATGTGTCCCTACCACTGTAGCTACTCAGAACAGTGATAGACGGTCATGGAGCATTTCTTCCCTCGTTGGCTCCGCCTACGTGCCTATGTAATTTACACGCCCACTTGACAAACTGTAGTCTTTTGAAAACGAGGAATGACGTATACCTCTACCGAATTTTCAACTTTATATTCAAATATCTCAGTACAGAATTTTTTTTGCCCAGCCACAAAGCCAGACTTAATTAGTTGCACCTTGATCTGTTAAATAAGGTTAATGTTGTTTTTGGGTGGAATTACCCTTTAATTGGTTTCGTATGTTGCGTTTCAGCTCAGTTAAGTGGGGAAAACTGCGTCATTGGGAATCAATTAAATTATTATAATCATCTTGTAGCCTAATTGTTGACCTGCAGAAACTGTCTCAATTAAATACTAGCCACCAATACGATGCTGTAATGTGTCTTCCTCCTGCTGAAGTGTATAAAGATATATAATTATGAACAAGTTCAGCTTTTTAGCATAAAACTTATATCCACGTATCTGTTTTGTATTTATGATTTTTAAGCAACAATTCTGTTTTTGAGTGCAGTGGTTTTCTGCATTGTGAAAAAAAACATTATCACAACACTGGCCCAACATCGTCAGCCACTGACCTGCCTTCTGTATCACTCCCGCCCTGCGCATGGTAGCAGGGCGAAGAGCAGGGTCCGGAAGGAGGACGAGAAGCAGAAGGATGAGGACGACAGCAGGGCGCAGGCGGCGGTGGAGAAGCCGTGGAGCCCGCCGCACGACGCAGAGTTTCACGATCTGGTTACTGAGGCGGCCAAGTCCGTCCTGCCTGCCCAGGACGAAAGGGAACAGTGCATAATCCTGGCCACGTGAGTCTCCGGTACTCCATATGGCAAGGGCTCCTCCACTAGCATTAACCCCCAACAGTTTACCCCAATTAAAAAAATATGAGTACTTTATTATAATTATGCTTATTATTGGTATTAGTACATGTATTTCATTATTAGTATTTATTTCCTCTGCTAGTCGTGCCTCTCTAGTCACCACTGTGTCACCCACACCCACGTGAGGAACTCTGGAGTAGGGGCAAATGTACCCCTCCGGTGCCCTCTTTTACACCCTGCAGACCCAGAGTCCATCCAATGAGAGATGTGTCTCTCAATCACATCGTGTAGCCTGTAGGGGCCTGATGCATTGTTCTGGAGGAAATGAAGCAGCAGTAACAGGAGGCATCGTGGGTAATTTAAACCCCTTGCTCGGGTGAGATGAAGCCAGCTGTATTTTTCTGCCTTGGACTCGTGGTCATGGTTGGCTGGTTACATACCCCAGACCTGTAGCCCGTAACATGGCCTGTAACGTCTATACTACAGGGCCCAGCCTGTACTCACGGCAGGCAGTTTTACCAAATTAGCCACCTGGGAGCCCCTTAGTGAAGATGATTTTGGGGCTGTTCGGCCCGCTTTAACTACAAGTTTGAATGTGTAATATGTTTTTACAAGCCAATGTACTCATTGTGCACGTATGCACACTTTGTTCCTGTTCAGAGTGGTCTGGCTGCAAAGAAAATTGATTACAGTATATTTGAAAGAGTACAGAGCCCCTAAAGGGACAGAAAAAAATTTAATAGTGTGCCAGAATTACTAACGCTGTGCGCACGATTTAGTAATTTGTGTGCACAATTTCATTTCTTTTGATGTCCCTTTAGGGGTTCCATGAAAGATTGAACAGCAGGAGTTTCCATTTGAATAACGACACTGAATGGGAGGAGGGTTAGCATACTGTAACTGCACATGCGATGATGAGAAAATACTAAACAAAGCACTCACAAATACTGTTATATTGTAGGGAATATTGATCTTCAGTACATACTTTTCTCAACTGAGAGAACGTGGCCCATTTCCTTGGACTTTCTAAGCAGGCATAATTAAAGAACGCAATGAATCCAGTACTGAAAATGTTAAAAATCTTAACCTTTTTGGTGAATGTAGAACGCTAGTTCTGGAATCCTGCTTATCTCTGATGTATTCAGACTGTTATTTGTTTAACCAATTAAACATAACCAAATAAATCTTCAGGCTTTTAAAGTAAAAAATGGAAAAGGCAGAGGTATTGTATCTTTTACGGCATTCCTCTATGATAGGACACGTGTCTTAAGGATGAAGGAATGAGACAGATACCGGGTCAGGAGTTTGACTGTCGATGGTTCATAGGCTGGTGAGTGACACCATGGGCGGGGCCGTGGACCGGGAGAAGCTGCATCACTTCCTGTGGGAGCTGCATCTCAGCGAGCTGAAGCTGGAGCTCCAGTCCAACATAATCCCCATCGGCAAGATTAAGAAGGGCACGTTCTACCACAGGGCCCTTCTCTTCAAGGTACCCTCTTCCCAACCACACAGGAGTAACATTAAAACATAGTAGCATAACAGAAAATTATGACTACAGTATATAAACAGAATTTACCCATGCAGTATTATGTCTCGATGCTTGATAAAGTTTTTTTATCTATTAAAGTGACGGTCAAGGAAAATCCGTAATATGCTTATAACCACATTATTTATGGCTATTAAGGTATATGTATTGACCACCAATAAAGCGTGTGGAATAAATTTCATTGCAATCTCGTAAAATTTCAGTCTATCTATATCTCTTTATTCCTGTATGCTGAAAAAAAAGGGTGGAGTCGAAATGGGTCATGGTGATGTAGACGTGAAACCTCAACCAATACATACTTTGATCTCATTACATAACTCCTCCCATAGTTTGAGGCGAATAAAAGCATCCAGTTCCACTAAGAAATCCTGTCTGAAGTCTGAACCAAACGCTCGTTTTGTTTGCTCTTGAGAATAGTTGTCCGCGTTATCAGCATTTGGATTTGGAATAGTTAGCTAATTATTATTTTTTTCCCCCACACTTCTTATCTCTATACCAATTTTATCCCTCTCCCAATCTTTCACCTTTTTATCCATCCCTCCGTGGTGGTAGCTAGTAACATTAGCTTGCTCCATGCACAGCATGGAAACAAACTAATCACTCACGTGCCATTTTTACTTGGTGCACTGCTCATTCGTCAGATAATATATTGAAAATAATAAATCGTTAAGATTTTGCCAAATAAACCATGCTTTGGAAATGGTTTTGTCATATTGTTTAGTGGCTGGTTACAGTAACTACGGGAGAAGAACCATTATACGACGAGAACCATTATCCACCAAAGTACTTAGTTGCCATGCACGTAATTTTCGTTCGATTAGCAACCGAAATGAATGAATGGGCCTTTAAATACATTTTAAAACCTCGATAAAACCTACCATTATTTAATGATTTGTGTGGAATGTCGCCTTGCAATTTAGCTTGCTTTAAATAGACTAACTTTAGATCAAACGGTTGCAATACTCTGCTTAGTTTGCTTTGATTGTGAGCTTGCGTGTGATATTTATCTCTTGATAGCAGCCGCACTGTATTTGACTTTGAATTGATTGCATTAATTCCTCGCCAGTAACCTATGGTTCAAACCACAGAACTGTATAAGAACAGTTCTGTGGTTCAAACATGTAGGGCTGGATGACGTCAATGGCACTCGGGTTGAGGGCGTGGATTTTAGACCACACCCCTACAATCCTGAGTCCTTTCAAGACTTTGACTTCAAGAGTTTATTAGCTGACTTTGAGATTTATATCAATATACTTATTGGTGGGATTGCCAGCAGCCATACCACCGTGCACTCTGCTCCTGCTGAATGGCTGAAGCTAAGCAGGTGTGGGCTTGGTTAGTACTTGGATGGGAGACCTCCTGGGAAAAACTAAGTTGCTGCTGGAAGTGGGGTTGGTGGACCAGTAGGGGGCAATCTTCTCCCTGGTCAAAAAAAAAAAAAAAAAAAACCCCAGTGCAGTGATGGGGGACTGGTGTGTGTGAGGAGCGCGTCTTTCGGAGATGATGTTAAAAAGACCGAGTCCTGACTCACTGTGGTCATTAAAAGATCCCATGACACGTAGAGTAAAGGTTTAGGGTTTTCCCCTGTCCCCATTCCCAACTCTGGCTTCTCTCCTCTCTCTTCAATCTCCCCCCCCCAATTAATCCCCTATTTCTCCCTCTCCCTCTCCTCTCTCTCCTCCCTGTGGCATTCTGGTGGTGAGCATTCTGGGCGGCATCACCCAGGTGTGGTGCAGGTGGGTGGGTGGTGTGGGTGGTGTGGTAGAGACCCCCCATTCCCCCCCAATGTAAGTGAAGAGCGAGAAGTGTCGAGAAAGGCGCTATTTATTATATTTATTATTATTATTACTTGGTGGGTGTGTAGTGGATACATCCCTCTGTGATATGTTGTGGTTATTTTAAGTTTTTAGAATCTCTTTACCATCACTTTAAAAGTTTCTCCTTGCATGCAATGTTCCCAGTAGATAAATTTTTTGATAGATTTTGCATTTGCCTTTCAAATCAGGGTAAAATATGCTAGGCTAAGGGGTGATTTCCCTTGATACAAGGTGCATCCTCGCTTTCTGTGTGGCAGACTGGTGGACCTGTAATTGGCCCGTTAATTAATTAACATGCTGCGCCGTCGCATGCATGAGCGGTCCCTCTGCAGCAGCTGGGTGGAGACCCAGCTGTAACTGAAGGCACGGTGCCATCTATCCTTATCCCCCCACAACCCCCCACCCTCCCCTTTCTTAGGTTCTGGCAGATAGGATTGGGGTGAGTTGCAGCCTGGTCCGCGGAGACTACAACCGGGCCTGGAACGAAGTCCGACTCCTGGAGGCCCCGCCGAAAGCCCCGGGACGTTATCCCCGGCCTCAGACCTACATTGTTGACCTCATGCATACCCCAGGGAACCTTCTGAGGAGCGATTTGCCTGCAGCCGTCCAGTACCAGACTATTTGAAAGACGTTCAGTTCCCGGAGTCATACCAACGACTGCCGCTGGGAAAACAATGTGACGCTTGCTGGACTTTGCGCTATTGTGTCTGCTGATACACACTTATGCAAGTTACGATTTAAATTGTGAAACAGTGCCGCTACTGAAAATGTAGTTCAAAGAATGCTGTCGGAGCGGACCACAACTCAACAACTAGGTGAAGAGTCAAGGACTTTATTCCCAGTGGGGAAGAAACAGAGATTATGTCAATATGGTGCATTTGGGGGTGTACAGGTTTAAAGTGGAGCCATAAGGCTGCGTACACAGTGCTTCAGCAAATGTTCTGGCTTGGCCACTGCTACCTTGCAAAAAGCCCATCTCTCACCGCAACTACTTTGCTGTCCATCTGTGTTTTTGTCTTGAGTGTCAGTAAGAGTGATTATTAATTATTGACATTTTTGCACAGAAACATTTACATTTTGACAATTATTAAACATTATTGTTAATTATACATGGGTACATTCATAAGTTTATGAATAAATATTGTGTGAGATTTCATGTGAATGTAGTCCACTGATTTTTAAATGTTCCCGGGGAAACATCCCTGCTGAAATAAAAACCCAAATGAAGTGTAAATTCACATTGTGTTTACTTTTACAGTTACAATACCAGTCATCACTTCAAACTGTTCCTAACGACTAATTTCCCTGACGTTTAAATGGAAGTTTAAACTTAGACTAGTCGACAAGTCTAAAAGTAAGAAAACACTCAGAAAACAGTCAAAATTTAGCACAATTTCATCTATAAGGTTAAACTTTGACGGAAAAAATATTGCGTATATTATAAGAGCCATTTGAAACCGTTAATCACATTCTTCAATAACCAAATCGTATTTTAAATGCTGCTGAAATGTGTGGCACTTTGCGCCTTGCATTATGAACATTGCACATTATCCTACAAAACATGACAACAACTCACTAAATAAAAGTTAACAAATAACATTTATTGAAAACAATATTCAACGTAACAAAACATTTTTAGGAAACGTGCCTGATTATTACAACGGCATTTGCATTGGGTGAACGCGATCGCATAGCAAATACAGTAAAAAATAATAATCGGTCATCAGAAAAACTACCAATAATAGGCCCACAAAAAAAGAACAATTAGGCCTACTGATCGACGTAACATTAGATTAGTTTTATTGGGCTATTCAACAACGCGATAGGCCTACTTACTCTTTCCACCTCGCTGGTTTAACTTGCAGGGCGAACAGGCTAATGCGTTTTGTTTCTTTCCTTCATTTTTTCAAATTTTAAAAAAAATCCGGCGTTAACATTAGTAACGGATGCTCGTTTTTTTATAAAGCAACATTTGACCAGGAAAACATGACATTTCAGTGCAAATGATGTCAATATGTAATTTAAATGTGTACATTAATAAAATAATATGTTTAACCGACTAGTATTTCTGGTGCCGACTAGCGAGGGTAGCAACGTTTAATCGACTAGTCGACTAAACGCGCACATCCCTACTTCAAACACCAGTTCAGAAAATGAATGCAGCATTGGACAAGCTATGTAGGCTAATTTCATATATAACAGATTGTGAATTCTGCTACATTCAGTAAATATATAGAAGCGCAGAATGGATTATTCGGTTTACAGGGGCCTTGCATTCAGCTCTGAGTGGTTAATTTATCTGATTTTAAGAGGATAGTAAAAACTCTGCCCAAAAGACTTCTCTGGAATGTCTGCTCAGTGTTTCTTTAATGACCATGTGCGTGGCTCAAACCGGTCCAAACACTGCATGCTTGTCACAGACCAGGAAAAAAAACCAGGTCCACTGCAAACACAGCTTCCAGGAAAAACCAGTGAGGTCAGGGCAAGTAATGGCGGGCCTCCATTTATCTTGTGTCTTTATTTGTATTGCATGTTCAAAGGTCTGTAGAGCTTGAGATAATGCACGTGAATCATTTTACCTGAATCAACCATTAACGTCACGTGGTGTCAATATTATTACAATAATGTATATTACATTGTTACAGCAATGTGAGTGTGCTTCAGCTTCACCATAGCTAATTTAATTGTTTTCCTCGCTCCATCACTCGCACAAAAATGACAAATAACCAAACATAAGAAATAAAATTTAAAAAAGAAAAACCTGCAACACGTTTCATGGAGCTCAGAGGCGATCCATCCTCTCGCGCTCGTCTCACATCAACTTTTCCCCTTTTACCCCAGGTGCGCTCTATTTATTCTCTCAGGAACCCAGCCCCAGCGTTTCCCTTTCAATCATTCACTTCTCCTCAAAGGTACCAATCATTAGTTTAATTAAGCCTTCTCATCTCGTAATCAGCTCAGTTCACAGCGTGGGAACCGTTTTCCTTTCTGAGGGAGACCGCAAAATGTTACATTTCCCCCCCCTCTCTGACTTTAGTTGTCCTGACTATAACTCATAAATATACCGGGGCAAAGGCCGCCCCCCTCATCTCACGACTAGAGCGACGAGGAGACTGCCATACCGGCTCAACAGGGGGCGCATCAACCATTACCTCTTCCGCTGGTAGCTCTAGGGGAGCTTCAGATGCAGGCTCAGGACCCGGGGCCATTGGCACAAACTCCGGTCTTCCTGGCAGCACCACGAAAGTACAGCTCTATCTCTTCTTCCTGGAGGACCGCCAGCCGTGGCACTGTTGCTTCACCCCATCCTCCCACCGGGCATGGCTGTAGATGGTTGTGATGGATGGTCCTCACAGGCTCGCCACCTTCCGGTCGGATCTCGAACACGGGGAGCCCTGGACGCAGTTGCGGTCGTAGCATTGTTTGTCCCAGAGCTGCTGCTTGGCAGCCTCAGCCGCCACCTGCTGGTAAGCGGCGATGATGCCGTTTCACCCACCCCTCCAGGTCCCAATGCTCCTCCATAATGGACACTCCGGCCCCCACATCCACCAGCAACCGGACGCGCCTCCTCATCAGGACATAGTGAGGGGTGAGACCCGTGCTACCGTTGAGTTGTTGTAAGCTAGCAGCAACTTCGGTAACAGCTCGGGCCAGCGAGGTTGTTCCTCCTCCCTCAGGGACCCTAGGAGAGACAGCAGTGTATGGTTAAATCGCTCACAAGCCCCATTACCCTGTGGATGGTACGGCGTCGTGGGAATTTTGGCACACTCATACAGCTCACAGAAGGCCTCGACTAAGGAGGACTCGAACGCTGCCCCCCGATCCGAGAGGAGCCGCTTGGGACACCCCCAGTGTTGGACCACGGTTTCCCAAAGAGGCTGTACAGTGGGCTCAGCTGGCTGGTTCTTCACCGGTACCGCCCAGCCATACCGGGAGAAGAAATCAGTAATGACTAGGAGGTAGAGGTACTGGTCCACCGGGCGCCCAAGCAAAAGATAGTCCATGGCCACCAACTCCAATGGATAAGAAGTGGAGAGGGCGTTGAGAGGGGCCCTTACCTCCGGTCCCGCCTTGGCGACGATGCACTGCGCACATCCCCGGGACTACTCATGGATGTTCGCCCCCATCCCGGGCCAAAAGAACCGCCGCCTCAGAGTTGTCTTGATCTTCCCAGCCCCTTAGTGGCCCAGCTGTCATGACCCAGAACGAGAACTGAACCCAAACGCACGACCAGGAGGCAGAGGTACAATGTTAGGTGGTTATTTATTTAGCTTGGGGCAGTCCCAAGCTGTACACAAACAAATACAGGATAACACAATATATATATAGGGCGTCACAGGAGCTTTGTCCACGCCTCAACTGGCTCCAAGCCGGAGCCGGACTTGACTGGACCAACGGGCGTTGTTCCAGACAGGAACTGGACTTGGCAGGTCGGACTGGAAATGTTCCAGGCCGGAACTGGATTTGCTGGATCGGACTGAGTGTTCCACACCGGAACTGGACTGGATGGAACGGACTGCCTGGCGATTAGCAGGAGCAGGAGCGGTAGGGCAGGACAGAATAGCTGCAGGGTAATCTCACGGGGACCCAGCTTGGGTACTCGTCAGGAGGAGAGCGGGGGAGGCCGCAACACAGGTAGGGGTACGAACCCTGCAGGTGGACAGACTTGAAAACAGGGGAGAGGTTAACTGGACACAGAATTGACTAGGACAAAACAAACACTGAGCGAATGCAAACTAGACATGCAGATAGCGCAGACCAGAGTGACTGACAAACTACGTTCAACAAACTACGTTAACGAACTGGCAATGAACCAAAGACAGGGAGCGGTTTAAATACAGGGAGTGATTGGTAACAATGGGAAAAGTGTGCGAATGTCTAAGTGAGTGATTGGTAACAATTAGAAAAACGTGTGAATGTCTAAGTGGGTGATTGACCAGAGTGAAGTGTGAGGAATGTGAGTAGAGGGGAGAGAAGGGGATAGGTAGAGACAGGAGTGGTGAAACGAGTGGAACAAACGGACAGGACACGCCCAGCCTGCAGCACGGGGGAAGACACGGATAAGGGAGTCAAACATGACACGGAGGGAGAGGGAAAAACACGGAGAAGGAACAGGATGGGAACGGAACGTTACAGTACCCCCCCCTCAGCGGACGCCTCCTGGCGTTCCCGGAGGCTTGATCTTAAGGGGATGCAGTTTATGAAAATCGGTTATGACGGAGTGGTCCAAAATGAGGCTCTTGTGAAGCCATGACCGCTCTTCGGGACCGTACCCCTCCCAGTCGACCAGGTATTGAAAGCCCCGACCCCTACGGCGTATGTCAAGAATGTGACTCACCGTATAGGCCGGGGCATTGTCGATAATCCGGGGCGGAGGTGGAACTCCTGCGGGGGCACTGAGAGGGCTGGAGGTGACAGGCTTGACCTGACTGACATGAAAAACCGGGTGAATCTTGAGGGAGATGGGAAGGGAGAGCTTAATGCTTACAGGATTGATGATACTGAGGATGGAAAAGGGGCCAATGAAACGGGGCTGTAATTTCTTGGAGGTGGATTGTAAGGGGATGGTGGAGGTGGAGAGCCAGACCTGCTGACCGGGCTTGTACTGCGGGGCTGCGGTCCTATGAAGGTCCGCCAGGCGTTGGGTACGGGAATTAGTGCGAAGGAGTGCGGTGCGTGTCAGCTTCCAGTTGCGTCTGCATCTGAGAAAGTGAGACCTAACGGTGGGAACCGCCACTTGCTCCTCCTGGACGGATAACAGGGGGGGTTGGAGAAGACCGGAGGGTGGCTGGTGGGAAGCCTTGCTCCTGGTGCATACAGAGCAGGCCAGGACAAAGGCACGGGTATCCCCCCTGAGGGTAGGCCACCAAAAACTCCTCCCAACCAGGGCGGTAGTCCTGGCGACCCCTGGGTGACAGGCCAGGCGGGAGGCATGGACCCATTCCAGGACCTGGGAACGGACGGAGTCGGGGACAAAAAGGGTAAAGTTAGGGTTATTGCGGGGGTCCGGTTTGGAAACCTGAGCGGACTTCACGGTCTCCTCGATGTCCCAAGAGACCGCAGCCACGACGCAGGAAGCCAGTAAAATGGGTTCAGGGTCAGCAGAACTAGCTAGAGGGGGAACACCGGTTAGATCAGGTACAGGTTGAGGGTGAGAAACTTGTTTAACCCCCGAGGGGGGTAGGGCTGACCGGAGGCAGTTGGCTAGACAATGGCTGCTCCAGTCCTGAATCTGACCGGAGCGCCAATTAATATGCGGATTGTGGAGGTGTAACCAGGTCTGTCCTAGGATTAACGGGTACTGTTGGGAGCGAATGAGAAACAACTGGATGGTTTCATGATGGTTGCCGGATAATATTAGTTGGAGGGGAACGGTGGAATGGGTGATTGACCCCAGGCTCCTGCCGTCCAGGGCGAATGCCGAGATGGGTTTGGATAAGGTCTCGGTAGGAATCCCGAATCTTTCCACGAATGAAGTGTCGATAAAGTTGGCATCAGCTCCGGAATCGATAAGGGCGGATGTAGAGGCTGAAAGGTTCCTCCACCGGAGAGTGACCTTTAAAGTGGAACGGTTCTGGGCTGAATGGTTGGTGGTAATAGGGCTCGTCAGTAAGCCCAGTTTCACGGGCGAGCCAGCCCTTTTTGGGCGAATAGCACAAGTGGCAATGTGGTGGTCTGACTTTCCACAGTACAAACAGGAATTTGTGCGAATTCTCCGTCGGCGCTCCTCGGCATCTACAGAGATCTTACCCAACTGCATGGGTTCTTCGTCTGCGGGAGTAGGAGAAGATTCATTCCTCTCCATGGGAGGAAGGGGGCGACTGTCGTGCGAAGAAGAGAACGGGCCGTTAGACGAACCTCTCCTTCTCTCCTGGGCCCGGGCTCTGAGGCGATTGTCGATGGAGATGGCGAGGTGTATGAGGGAGTTTAGTGAGTTCGATTCCTCACGGGTGGCTAGCTGGTCCTTCAATTCCTCGCTCAGGGCCTGAAGAAAGGCCCCCTGAAGAGCGGAATCATTCCATCCTTCCTCGGCCGCAAGGGTGCGGAATTGGACCGCCATCTCCGCCACACTGCGACTGCCCTGCCGAATTTGAAGGAGGCGTTGGGTTGCGTTGCGTCCACAGACTGGGTGGTCAAACACACGCCGCATTTCAGCGGTGAAGGTGGGGAAGTGAAGACAGGCTGGTGTCTGGCTATCCCACATAGTCAGGGCCCACTCCTGGGCACTGCCAGCCAAGCAACTCATGACCAACGCGATCTTGCTGGCGTCGGAGGCATAAGAGGTGGGCTGGATGCGGAAGACGATGTCGCACTGCATCAGGAATTCGCGACATCTTCCCAGACTTCCCCGGTAATGCTCGGGGAGTTGGACACGGGGTTCTCGAACAGAAGTGGGGACGGGAACCTCGGGCAGTTGTTCAAGCGCGGGTGCGACGGGAGCCTCCTGGATCCGAGAAAGGGGCTGGTAGAGTAACATTTGAGTCACCTGCTCTCCTAGGCCCCTCAGGGCTTCCAGAACATCATCCAGGCGGCGGCTCTGTTGGTCGTTGACCGTGGCTTGGCATGAGAAGGCGTGACGGATCTGCTCCAGGTCGGCTGAGTCCATACTTTGGCCAGTTCGTTCTGTCATGACCCAGAACGAGAACTGAACCCAAACGCACGACCAGGAGGCAGAGGTACAATGTTAGGTGGTTATTTATTTAGCTTGGGGCAGTCCCAAGCTGTACACAAACAAATACAGGATAACACAATATATATATAGGGCGTCACAGGAGCTTTGTCCACGCCTCAACTGGCTCCAAGCCGGAGCCGGACTTGACTGGACCAACGGGCGTTGTTCCAGACAGGAACTGGACTTGGCAGGTCGGACTGGAAATGTTCCAGGCCGGAACTGGATTTGCTGGATCGGACTGAGTGTTCCACACCGGAACTGGACTGGATGGAACGGACTGCCTGGCGATTAGCAGGAGCAGGAGCGGTAGGGCAGGACAGAATAGCTGCAGGGTAATCTCACGGGGACCCAGCTTGGGTACTCGTCAGGAGGAGAGCGGGGGAGGCCGCAACACAGGTAGGGGTACGAACCCTGCAGGTGGACAGACTTGAAAACAGGGGAGAGGTTAACTGGACACAGAATTGACTAGGACAAAACAAACACTGAGCGAATGCAAACTAGACATGCAGATAGCGCAGACCAGAGTGACTGACAAACTACGTTCAACAAACTACGTTAACGAACTGGCAATGAACCAAAGACAGGGAGCGGTTTAAATACAGGGAGTGATTGGTAACAATGGGAAAAGTGTGCGAATGTCTAAGTGAGTGATTGGTAACAATTAGAAAAGCGTGTGAATGTCTAAGTGGGTGATTGACCAGAGTGAAGTGTGAGGAATGTGAGTAGAGGGGAGAGAAGGGGATAGGTAGAGACAGGAGTGGTGAAACGAGTGGAACAAACGGACAGGACACGCCCAGCCTGCAGCACGGGGGAAGACACGGATAAGGGAGTCAAACATGACACGGAGGGAGAGGGAAAAACACGGAGAAGGAACAGGATGGGAACGGAACGTTACACCAGCGCCTGATGGTACCGCCGCCACAGATCTTCCTGCCTCTCCGGGGGCACTAAGACCTACTACACCTCGTCACCCCCATCCGGCTGGTCCTTCTGTCCTTCTGTACAAACCTGCCCCCCCCCCCCTTTAAGTGAAGCCACTCCCACTTTCTCCACCACTTATTTTTTTCTGGTGGCGCCATTCTTTGCTCCTCCCGTCGGGGGGACTCTCCCAACCGAAACCGTTCAGCCAGAGCCCACAGATAGACATCCCCCCCACTGCAGCTCCTTCCAGTCCGGGTCCCCTGCGGGACCTTTTCCATGGACCAGGCACACCGGTTCACAGTCTGTTGTTCCACCCTCCCCCAGCAACCTGGAAAGCACATCAGCACATCAATGTGGAACGGAGTGAACGTTCGCGATTCTCAACAGTATCCGGCCTCCCCGAGCCCGGACTAAGCCCCGGGCCACCTTCTACTCACTCCCATCTTCTACGCCTTCCACCAGCCCACACTGCCCTTCCGCCAAGCCACCATTACTCACTTGGGCTCAGCGGATTACTTTAGAGTAGGCTGGAATCTGGATAGGATCTCGCAGGTTGAGACGGGCATTCCCCAACTGCTCTGGGACAGGGGTCAGTTCTGGTTGCAATGGCAGACCGCGAACACTCTTCCACTCAAAGCACGCCTTCCCCTGCTGGCTAGCCACAAATGTCAGTGCCCCAGGCTGCGCCCCCTGCAACACTTCCCCCCAACAGTGCTGGATCACGTTCATCCCCAGCACTCTCCACTCAGAATCCAAACAGTCATCCTGCACAATGACCACTCCCTTCACCGGCACATGGACTCCTCCCACTACAAAGTCCATCACCGCATAGCCGACAAATGGAATCTGCAAACAGTTTGCTGCACATAGGTTGAGCCACTCAATCATGGTGGGATTCTGGATGGGCCTGTCTCCTAACCACCACAGTACCCCTCACTGAACAAGGTGACCTGTGAGCCAGTGTCCAATAAGCTCAGGAACCTCCTCTCACTGACCTCCACCTCCACCTGGGGGCACCTACCCAGCACTCCTTCCCTCTGCGGCTCTTCCTTCGATGGGTCCATCTTTGCCCCGTCCACATGCCCTACCGTGGCCGGGGGTTAGCGTTTAATGGCGGCCCCACCACTGCGCATGTCCCACTTCTCCACATATGGGCCTCCCCGCTTGTCCCAGCGATAGGGAAAGGAGTGCTGATCTGAAAGGGGAGCAAAAGAATGGTTGTTATCAGTTGTTCTGTCAACGGTGATAGACAGGTCTAGAAGTGGGGAGGTCTTGAGGTTGAGCTTCAGGTGATGGCTAGACATCCACTCAGAGATGTCAGCCATGCAAGCAGATATCCTCTTTTTAACCTGTGGGGTAGAGGGAGGGAAAGAGAGGAAGAGTTGAGTGTCATCAGAATAACAATGGTAAGAGAAGCCATGTGAATTAATAACCAAACCAAGAGACTTAGTGTAAATGGAGAACAGCAGAGGACCCAGTACAGATCCCTGCGGGACTCCTGTAAAAAGTGGATGAGCTGCAGAGACAGAGCCCTTCCAGGAGACTTGGTAGAATCTATCTGTGAGATAGGATGTAAACCAAGAGAGAGCAGTTCCAGAGATGCCCATCTCAGCCAGTGTGGAAATCAGGAGTTTGTGGTTGACTCTAGCAGTGGCGAGTGCCTCGGTCACAGCCAGGAGCGCAGTTTCTGTAGAGTGCCCGATTCTGAAACCGGACTGATGAGGGTCGAGTAGGTTGTTCTGGTGGAGAAAAACAGACAGTTGGTTAAGGGCAGCTCGTTCAAGAGCTTTTGACAGGAAGGGCAGGAGAGACCCAGGACGATAGTTTCTGAGTTATATACTACACACTACTCGTTACTACTTCCAACAGTAAGTAAATACATTACATATTACTCTGTGAAAAATATAATTTGTTACACTACTTTTATATTACTTTTCCGTTACATCCGTAATTGATGGGAGGAGACAGTAGTAACACAACATTTAAGAACAGGGCTGAATTAGAGGCGACTTTACAATTTATAGCCTAAACAATGCCAACATTATAAGTACATACCCACACAAGCAAATCACAACAACAGACCCACATTTTAAATGTTATTTCAAAAGAAGATGTTATATAGACTTACAGCAAAGTTGGTAACAACATAGCCTACTGAATGTTTCTGTCATGGCTCAGAACATGGCTTAATAAACGCTGCAGCAAAATAAAAATCATATTGTGAAAGTTTAGCGATAAAGAGACAACGATTAATTTGCGAGTTGAAGAGCTATGCAAACTCATTTTTAATCTCCTTCAGTTTGTGAATGATGCACACATGCGTTGACTAAACAGGATTTACAGAGCGCCATTGACTAATAAAGTTTCTTGAATTGAACTGAATTCTCTCCTTGTATCATCCCTGTTTACCCACTGCCAGTGCTGGCCATGCTCTGTGTGACTTCATGTGTGTTAAGCCCAAAGGGCCTTGCTATAAAATAGCCCGTAATCAAATACAACTGCAGAGTGTCCGAGACGGCGACGTTGCAAGGCATTTCAGTCTACGTTTTTTGTGGATCAGTATGGTCGGTCTTGTGATTATTACCAATGGTAATATAAGGAACACATTTTTTCTTAGATTAGTAACTATAATATTTTAAAAATTTTAATAGTAATTTGTTATATTACTCATTACTGACAATAGTAATATTATTATTAGTAACTCGTTACTGCCCAACACTGTTAAAGACACAATTCATAAAAGCTCACAGATGATGTAGACGGTGGACTTTGCCACGTCTGCGTTTCTGTCCTCTCCCTCCACTCACACAATTCGCTGGACGAAGCCGGCCCCACCCGCAGGTAAGCGTGATCAATATTTCCCCCACACCACACAATTGTCACTCCTCCATGTCATACACACTGTGCACTAGTAAGTACGCTACTGGTAAGGGCACACACATACTCGTGATCCCACCCTATATTTCCACCTCGGGGGGGGGGGATCCCACACAGACAGGCGCGGCGGTTCACATTCACTCAAAACCAAACTCACTTGCATATGACACCACAAACACTTAACAATAAACAAAAAGGAAGCAAAGAGTGGAGTCCTTCCCACACCACACCAACGGGAGGACATCCACTAAATAAAAAAAAACTAAGTATAGCCGTCCGGCAAACACTAATCAAACACACATACAACCAGCACACAACAGGGCAGCTGTGGCAGCTCCACCCCTTGGTGGTCGCTAACGAGAAATCAGCCTGCCCTGCACTCAGGCGAACTCGTGTCACAGTCCCTCCACTGCTCTCCGCCACCCTCGTCACACTGACCGAGGCAGGGGAAAGAAGTACACACCCACTACCGCTCAGTTCTCCGCTTGCACCAAACTGGACCCACGCACGCTGTGCTTGAATGAAGCGAAAACACATTCCTTACGGCATGGGAGAAGGCAATCTCCCACAATCGTTTTGTCTCGCTCGCCCCGGTTCCACAGGCTTTGTCGCACCGACCAGCTCCGCAGTCCGCCACCAATGCTGCCCTCCGGTCCCGGGTTTTACAAGGCGCTTCTGTCTTGATTAGGCTACTGCGGGGGTTTGCTACTCGATCTCGGCAGTCGCCGTTCTTCGCCGTCAGGTCGGTTTCACCCCACACATTTACAAATATGTCACTTGCACAAAAATTTAAGATAACCAAACATAAAGAAGTTTAAAAGTAAACCAGGAGCTCAGAGGCAATCCGTCATCTTTTTTTAAATAAAAAATATTAGAGAAAGCTGCTGCGAAGCAACTTGGTGCATACCTTCGCTCAAACCATATCCATTAATTATTCCAGTCAGGATTTAGACCCAACCATAGCACTGAAATGGCACAACTAAAGTTATTAACAATTTACTGTTATCAGCCGACCAAAACTCTGTGTCCGTTCTTGTACTCCTTGACCTCAGTGCAGCTTTTGATTCAATAGATCATGAGATTCTACTGAACAGACTCCAGGGCTTTGTTGGACTCAATGGTCAAGCACTTGCATGGTTTAGATCATACTTATACAATAGGAAACAGTTTGTTAAATTAAACGAAGAAGTATCCAGTTACTCAGTAATGCAATATGGAATTCCACAATGCAATATGAGCATATTCCACAAGGATCAGTGCTAGGTCTAGTACTCTTTTCATTATATATGCTACCCTTGGTGATATTATTCGGGCACATGGGGTAGATTTTCACTGCTATGTGGACAACACGCAGATATACATTTCCATAAAACCCGGTGAGGCACTACCACTTTCTCGATTAGAGTCTTGTATTGCAGATATTAAAGCTTGGATGCTCTCACGAGTTCGCCAGCTGCTCTTGCCACCATCGGCACCCGGTTCCCCACCATCATTGCATTTACATCTGGACTGTCATCTAGCTGCTGCAAATTCTATTATCATGGACATTGGCAGTTTTGACAGTTTTGCTCTTATGGGGGTTTAGGCTGGGTTTTTCTGTGAAGCGCATTGTGACAACTAGTTGTGAAATGCGCGATATAAATAAATATTGATTTGATTTGATTTGATTTGAGGGAGGGTGCATTTTTCGAGTATTGGGATGCAGCCGAGGAAAGGAGGTGGGGAGTTAAGAATATTGGGACGCACCCCCAGTTATCCGAGAAGGGTCTAGCTGCAGCGTTGGAGACTTTTTTTTCGAACGACTTTTGTCCACAACAGGCCCTCATACTACGAGACTGCGAGGGGGCGTCGCCAGTCTGTGTAAAGGAGCTCCCATACGCATCTGTTTACATAAATTCAGCTGGCGGTTATGCCGTTACAGTCGTCTAATTTGACACCGTGAACGAAAGCGAGTTTAGCCTACTGTGTGGATTCTGTAAGGGGAACATGTCTCGTATTCTCGCAAGAGTTTCTTTCCTTATTTTGAAAGAAGTTACTTTTAAACCTGTGCTGCCATTACGGTGTTCGAGAGTGATTCGTCCAATTTGTACAAGTTCTGGTAAGTGCTTGTATTTCAGCCCTATGTCCGTTGTGGATTCGGTTTGCTTCATTTTGGATTTTTGATGTAGGCCTATTGAGTTTCTGTGAAAATAAGTTTTAATAACCTAATCAATTATAGTAGTATTTCTGTGTGAGATGATTACACTTGTTACCAGATGCAGACGTCACAGATGCGGATGTCACTGATGAATCCCTATTTTAAGATAACTTCTTTCGAGTTAAGACCTATCACGAAACCTTTAAATCCGCACACTTTTAATCCCCACGCATTTTCCATCAGAAATGTTCCCAATTCATATAAAAATAACTGCCAAATATTTTATATAGACATATTTATATTTAAAAAACGATATTTTTGGGGCTGTCTCCACCAACACAAGTGACCGCAGCTAGTTACTAGTTCTGAGTAGCTATCATTCATTGGAAATTTCCACAATAAGTGCACATCTGTGTTATTTTTCCGGGTAGTTGAATTTTCCAAATACGTATAGACAACAAGGGCTTAATGTGCATTTGAATTACTCGCGGACAATGTCAGATAGCCTAATATATAGATTTTCGAGTGAGTGAATGAACGAATAAGTCCTTCAAGTCCCCTTAAATTTCCGTAGAATTTCAAGATTAGAGCTATTATAGGCCTACTAATCGTACTAGGTATCAATGTCCGGCCTGGTTATTTGATTGCTTAACCCTCTATGGGACTTCGTCATGTATAAATGACGCAAGGAAAACGGCACATTATAAAAGATGGAAAAATCACATGACCAGTAAAGCTACAATGTTTGGTTATATGATCAAAATTTTGGGTATGCAGAGGAAGTAACGGAGATAGTCTAGTGGTATGCTTTCAAGTAGCTGGTAGAAGGGTATCATGGTAAGTTAAGTTAGAAGTGAATAATTCACACAAATCTTGTTGAAAAAAATATGATGTGCTTCCTAAAGATGTTTTCTAAAATATTTAAGCATATAATCAGTAATAATAGATAATAATAAAAAAACACTCCATAGCCATAGGACATAAAAAAGGAGTGTCATGTATAAATGACAAAGTACCATTTAGGGATAAATATTTACTACATAGTGGTACTGCTATAGCTAATGACAACACAGTGAAATAAATAATTTTTATGTATTTTAGGTGGATGTCAATACATTATATTATATAATATGTATTGACATATATAATAATATATTATATATAATATACAGACAAATTAAAGGAAAAACCAACAGAAAGTGTCTTAGTAAGGTGTCGGGCCACCATGAGCCGCCAGAACAGCTTCAATGCGCCTTGGTATAGATTCTACCTCTAGTCTAGCATAGATTGTAGTCTCTGGAACTCTATTGGAGGGATGCAACACCATTCTTCCAAAAGTTATTCCCTCATTTGGTGTTTTGATGATGATGATGGTGGTGGTGGAGATCGCTGTCTAACACGTCGGTCCAAAATCTCCCATAGGTGTTCAATTGGGTTGAGATCTGGTGACTGCGAAGGCCATAGCATATGAATCGCATCATTTTCATACTCGTCAAACCATTTAGTGACCCCTTGTGCCCTGTGGATGGGCCATTGTCATCCTGGAAGAGACCACTCCCATCAGGATGGAAATGTTTCATCGTAAGATAAAGGTGATCACTCGGAGTAACTTTGTATTGATTTGCAGTGGCCCTTCTCTCTAAGGGGACAAGTGGACCCAAACCATGCCTGGAAAATTCCCGCAACAGCATAACAGAGCCACTGGACCCCCTTACTGTTGGGGTTTTTCCTTTAATTTGTCACCAGTCTGTATAACATAAGGTATACATGCTTGGCGACTCCAAGGGCATTGTCTACAACTTTGAGTTTCACACTGGGAAAATCTCACCAGCGGATGGAATGCCTGACCTTGGTGCCAGCAGCAACATTGTCCTTGGAGTAGCATCCGTCATACCTCTAGATAAAACTTCAAACTGTACCATGATAATTGGTTTACAAGCATTGGTCTTGAAGTTGAAATGGCAAAGAGAGGAGTCTACTGCCTGGGCACAGTGAGAGCCAACCGGTTGAAAGGGTGTTCACTGAAAAGTGACAAAGAGCTTAAGAAAATGGGACGAGGCACTTTTGATGAAAACATAGCCTCACATGTAGGTGTGCAGGTCATTGCAATCAAGTGGCATGACAATCGTGCTGTGACGATGCTGAGCACATTCGCTGGGGCATACCCAAAATCCACTATCGAAAGATGGGACTAGAAAACAAATGAGATGGTTGATGATCATGTTTGTGATAAATAATCAATTGTTATATTGTTTTTGGAGTTTAAATCAAATAAAAAGTAAACATTGTGATTACATTCCAACTACTTTATAGGCAATTAAATGCATTTACTTTCTTTTAGGTATTGGGGTTTTTTGGGGGAAAAATGACCCCTTATGGGACAAAGTCATTTATAAATCACGTCATGTCCAGACAAATTAGGAGTGAACATTTATGTCGAGGATCTATTGTATGGCAATAATCTGCATACACACACCCATGCTCTGCTTCTGCATTGATTACAGTGCAGTCATGAGCATTATGTGGCATGGGCCATGACTGTGGGTGAAAATATAGGTCATGACCAAGGTCAATGACTATGTGAATGCCAGTAGGTCATGGGTGAAAATCTAAATCTACAACATTTCTGTTGTGTTGACAGTTTTATTATGGCCAAGCTTAATCCTTAAATTAACAGTGAAATCCTTAATGATTATGCAAGAATGCCATGCACATTCTATTAGCTCAAGACAGGAATCTCAAAGGCTTGTAGCATCAGTGTTCACATGTGCAGCTCTTTTCATCACCTAGCACAGAACTGTAGACAGAGTTGTAATTACCTGTTTTTGCACATTCTGATGTCATCCAACATTCTGTTCTAGTACAAAAGCACAATTTAAAAAATAAATAAGAAAGGTACTTACATATTATGATATAGGTCTAGTACATGTAATCCAAAGGGCTTACAAATTTTGTGTCCACGTCACCCGCACCTAATTGTGCGTCCAGGACTGAGGTCATTGACACGTTATGATGAGATGGGTTTGTCCACTGACTGGAAGAAGAAGCTGACGCCAGAGCAATACGTGGTTACCAGGGAGAAAGGCACAGAGCTGGTGAGTAAACAACCCTTGGTTTCTAATGTCGATTGCTCTCTGTAGAAATTGGCTTGTTTACCTGGGGAACACGGTTAAAATGTTTTGCTGGTTATGCTGAATATTGAATTCTGAACATTATTTTCAGGGTCAATTTAAATAAGGTATAAGCCTCAAAGTTGCACAAGATACCCTGTGGGGTGCAAATATGCATTCTATATAGGTGAATAATATAAGTATGTAAATGTCTATGCCCATTGATGCCTGTACATAGCCAGTACATTCATGCATGGTCACCAAAACTGGTATCTCAGTGTGCATATGGGCACATGCATATGAGTAATTCACTACCTTGAGAACTATTTGGTATTTTACAAGTCTGAAAAAATTAATTTTGAAGCTAGTTGTTATTTTCATATTTTTTTCAAAATGGGTATCGGGGTACTCTTGGTTTTTATTTTGGTGATGTCATCACGGTCCAACCTTCTTTGGATAACGACACAACGAAAGCGCAACTGATGCAGATGTTAAAAATGGCATGTTTCAGTTTTGGATCAACATCACAGAATGAGCATTGCCATTGCACATATTGTCCCATAACTCTACTTCAATCTTTCTAACTGTGAGATTCATGGACGGGTGTTGGAAAAAAAAATATTTTGCGATGTTTTACAAGCATTTTGATAACATTCTCTAAATATTTCTGCTTCTAAATTGTGTAGCCCTTTAGTGGGATCTACCTGAACCAAAATGAGGTTGGAATGTACCACTGTGTCTGCTGTGACACACCCCTCTTCAGGTAAGCTGTGTCATATCGATAAAGGGTAATAAATAACTAACTAAATAAATATGAGCACCTAGCCAACCCTTTGAACAGCCCACCAAAAGAACATAGGTTTTACAACTTCACACATACACAAATTAGGTGTGTCACTTGGACTATTTCAGTGCACATAACTAGCTCTTGTGGTTTGACTGTGAGGAGGGTATTAATGATTTAACTATCAGGCACACAAAATTCGGCTGTCACTACAAGCTAAATGACAGATCACTCAGAAAATAGAGATTGCTTCTAGTATTCACAGCCACATTTGTATACAACCCATCACATCTATTGGCAGAAATGCCTATACTTAAGTAATTGGTTGTACCAATATAACCACTCAGTTTACAAACCATACAGCCATATACAAATGTTTGATTATGAATTGCTTGTGAATCGATTGAATTGCATAAAGGCACTTTGAGTTGGTACATTTAAGTCATTATGTGAATAGTCGGTTTCTTTATATACAAACATTTTTCTTGTTAAAGAAACCACCTTCATTCCTGCTTAAAATCTAAGTCAGTGAACAGTTTGAATGTCAGTGGGTGAAAAAGTAATATCCAGCAATATTCTGTGAACCAAAACCTGATGACTCCTCTTCCCCTTATATATGATGTCAAATTGACCAAAATGTAAACACTAACAACAGCTCAGAGAATGCTTTCCTTTCCCCACATACACGCATAAGGCTATGTTGTAAAAGTACTGGTTGATATAGGTCAAGTGAGTGACATTGGTTTGTTGCCCCCTGGCTGTACATTTAAGTCCTACAACTGCTCAAGACAATTTTCCCGCTGTCCCACAGCTCCGGCTTTTGCTGTGCTACTGTGTTGAGTTCCCAACAATTTCTTGAGTTCAGTTTCAGATGTGCAATTTAATTTATTTAAACGGTGTTATTATTCAGATTGTTAACACACAATAATGATTTTCTGATACTAAAATATATTCATACATATGCTACTTATTTCCTCTCCAGTCTTATGATGATTATGAACTATCATAGTATAGTATAAGCCATACTAAAGTTTCCATACTGAAGAGCAAGAATAACCAGGAAAACTTTGTTGTCTTCTCTTGTAGCTCGGAAGCCAAGTATGACTCCGGAACCGGATGGCCATCCTTTAATGAGAGTCATGGAACATGGGAGCGAGATGAGAGCCATGCCAACGTTCTCCGTCGCTCTGACAACTCACTGGGCAGTACCAGGACAGAGGTCATCTGCAAACATGTAGGCAATAGGACCAGAAGCTCAAGACGTGAAATTATTCCATTCATTTATGAATGAGAAAGTGAGAGGAACCTTAGCACCAACCAAAAAACTGTTTTAAAGTTTGCATCTATTCATACTTTTCAGTTCATTATTACTTTGGACATGCGCCAATTCAAAAAGTTACTACCTTTGCAATTCAATATTATTCAGAAAATTCACATGTACATATTCTGAGACCATAATGTTAGCTTTTTAAGATAGGTTTGCAGCTAAATTTACTAGCAGGCTAATTTAGATGTCTACCTAGATGCTGGTGGCTCTATATAGGAACATGTCAATTGCTATCACTGTCTGCAATTGTGAATGTACTACTGGTCATTTTATTTATGAACAATTATTTGGTCTGGATAGTGAAAGATAAAATGTAAATTAGCAAGACAGTGTGACGCAGCCCATAGAGTGTCTGTCAAACCATAAAGAAATCCCTCTCTGTGGCTGACGGTTTGATTCGCTGCCATGCACTTTCTGCACTGTGATCCCATCTAATATGTGCAACCCTTTTTTCCCCCTGTTTGAGTAAAGAGAACAAAATACACAAGGACATGGGCTGTCCACTCGTTTTAAGAAATAAATAGATAAGCGCAATGAATTTAGAGGATATAAACACACTGTTACTGAATCTCTTCCACAGAATGTAATGCTCTGTTCGCTGCAAATTTATCATGGCCATTTAACCATTTAATTTAACTATTTACTAAAAAGTTGCATACTGCACAAACTCATGTTGTGTTCTGGGTCCATTTGACCCGATTCAATGTTTGACATCTCTTAAAGGGTAAAAAAACATGCTGGTTTCGGTAGACCCCCCCCCCCTTTTTTGAAAAAAAAAAAAAAAATAAATCTAAATCGAGAATATATATAGTATATGGAGCTCCAGGGTATCAAACACACCCCCAGCTTCTCTCTCTCTCTCTCTCATATATATATATATATATACATATACATTACTCCCTATTATTTATACCCCCCCCCAAAATAAAAAAAAAAAAAAAAAAAAAAAAAAAAAAAAAAAAAAAAAAAATGTGAATTGGCTTAATGTTGTCAAAAAAAAAAAAAAAAAATAAGAACAAATTAATTGATTTTTTTTATTAAAAAAAAAAAAAAAAAAAAAGAACAAATAATGACTTTCTGACCCAACAACAGTGACCCAACATCAAAAGACTCTTGATATCTTATTTTCTGGTACTCTTACAAGCGGTACTATAATATGCTGCCAAATATGTAGTAGATATGGATGGATAACTTGAAGGGTTTCTTCTCCTGACTTATTCTTCCATAGAGTTCAATAGGAAAATTTGTCAGGAGAAACGACCCTTAAAGTGATCCATTCATATCTACTGCATATCTGGCAGCAGAGTGATGGTTTGAGGGTGTTTGATACCTCAGACCCTTGATGACTTACAGCCATTTTACCAACCATGTATTCCATACTGTTCCAGCATAACCTACAGCTAAATCTAGTCCCATCCCCCAATTCCCATAGAGATCCATTCCAATGCAAAAAAATGAGATGTGAATCTTTTCTGAATGTAGTTACTGAATTATCCTGATCTAGATCACCATCTGCTTATGTTGAACTTTAAAAATGATGATTATTTTTTTAATAAACAATTGCTGTTTTACTGCAGTGTGATTCCCACCTCGGTCACGTATTTGAAGATGGGCCGGACCCCACAGGCCAGCGGTTCTGTATTAACAGCGTAGCCCTCAACTTCAAACCCCGAGTCGAGTAGGGCCGATGGTTCTCTCCCATTCCAGTTGAAGAAGAACAAGCCCTCCACAAAGCGACTTTCTTGCAGCTCACTGCTGGGATTGTGTAAATAAGCATGCTGTGCATTCTCACAGAGTTTTGCTCTCAGACAAGATGTCGTGCGCAGGTTTTTCTTTGTGTTCAATTTTCTTTTTGTGTGTGAAATGCAGTCTGCAAATGGACCAAGAAATTACCATAGAAGTACCTTTGAGTCAAAAATATATTTTGCATTACATGCGTATACTCTAAGTTAATCTGAATGTATGGCATGTTCTGACGTTACTCTAACGTTACACACAATATCACTGCCATTTGTGATTTGTGGATATTTTGTTTAGATACATAGTTTGAACTGAAATATTTAGTGACTAACTATGGCTATGTGTAAAGTACAATTTGACACTATATTAAGTACAATTTTAATTAATGATTTTATTCTATTAGAATGAATGGTCGGATGGTTGTGAAATTTGAGGAAAAAAAAAAATCTTGCCCCTTGACTGCATTCCGTAATGGTCTATTCTCACATTTCTCAAGTCATGTGATGCCACTTTTTCTGACAGATAGTAATTGCTGTTGCTGTTGTGTGCACAATAATGAAAGACTGTATTTCTACAAGTTTAATCACTGCAATACTCTAAGGGAAATACTACCACTGAGAAGTTAAAAAGTAATATGACGTGAGATTTACAGTACTACATGACATTAGCAGTTGGGTAACATTGTTTTAGTTGGATACAGGGCACTCCAAAGGTGTTAGGACAGTGACACATTTTTTGTTGTTTTGGCTCTGTACTCCAGCACATTGGACTTGAAATGGAACCACGAGACAGACTTTCAGCTTTAATTTGAGGGTTTTTACATCCATATCAGGTGAACCGTGTCACAATTGTAGCCATTTTTACAATAGTCCCCCACATTTTAGGGCACCAAAAGTCATTGGACAAATTTACATCAACTTAGTCATATTTAATATTTGGTTGCATATTCTTTGCATACCATGACTTCCTGATGCCTGTTACCCAACAACATCAAAAGACTTTAAGGGTTGTTTCTCCTGACCTATTTTTCCATAGAGTTCAATAGGAAAATTAGTCAAGAGTCATTACTGTTAGTTACATTAAACCCTGGATAAATGTATAGCAAAGTATATATATTTTTTCAAACAGTGCCACACATGTTCAGAACATGTGTTCTGTATTGAATTATATATTATACTCATGCTTACACATACAATAAAAAAAAAATCAGTTTCAGTGAACCCAAAATTAGGTGATACATTATCCATAAAATTTATTTTTGTTTAGGTAAGGCTGTATGTAAACATTTTGCATAGTTTTGTCTGCCAGCATGTCTTAATATTTGGTCATGAATAAAATATTTTGACAACAAACCCTAGTTGCTGTAATTTACTGGTATTGCATAAAAAGAGCATTATTATCCAGAGTGACCTCACCAGAGTATTCCTAAGAAGACACAGAAGGTCAGTTTAAAATCAATAAGTATAGAGTTAACCAAACAAACTAACACTTCGAATTGCAAAACAAATACCACCATAAAGCTAACCCATGCCTAATGCCTGTAACATTACCCTGAAAGGAAATCCCCCAAAAAAGTACCGTTAAAGAGGGTGCGGGAGCCATAGTTCAGTCTGAAGAAGTGGGTCTTCAGTCTGCATTCGTAAATGGATAGGTTTTCTCAACTTTTTTCGAGCTGAGGACTGTTGTATAAACCATAGAGGCATTGTCCTTTTCCTTAACCCTTTCGGCACATTAGGTCAATCCTCACATAATTAAGTACTGTTCTATTTAAAGTGATACTGCAGTCAAAAACCGACTTTTCGCGTTGAAAACCGATGTTTTGAGTTAGACTATGATCATACACAACAGTTTTTATCCGAAAATCTCATATTGCGTCGAAGTGGGTGTCGTCTTGAGTTTCTGTGTCGGCTTACCATGCGCTGCATTTCCGGGGATTCGTGACGTCCCGAAATCCTTAGCATAAAAATAGGTGGAGTCTCGGCTAGTAAAGTGAACAGAGAGCTCAGTTGCAGAGAGCAGGAAGAGAGGGGGCTGAGTCAGTTTACCAAGACACACCCTTTCACTCAATGACCGTATGAATATTCATAATATGACCTTGTGGCATCATCGTCATATAACCACACCTACCTATGGCACAAAGTTCAAATTGAAGCTGTAAAAAATGGCTTAGAAAAGCGATTGCAGTATCACTTTAAGGCTTTACGATGGCAGATGAGAGGATTACACACACTTGGAAAATGCCTTAACCCCTTTGCGCAGAGGGCAATTTAGTAAATTCTCATCTATTTAGGGGGTGCTCTGTTTAAGACTTTATAACTCCAGGTGTAAGCATCACATGAACTTGGTAAATGGCTTAAACGAAACAAGACAGGTGTACCATTTACTGTATGAACTTAGATTTGTTTATTTATATACTTTCATAAATACTGAGAGCTACATATGTAAAACAGGTAAAACTATATATTTCCTTGATCATGCATTTCTTGTCTACACGTGTAAAATCCGAGGACTGAACTACTAAAGCTCTATGATGCAAAATGTAAGCAGTGCACCCTGTTGTCCCTTAGTGTCTCCAAATCTATCCAAAATTGCGTATTGTGCACTGCTGTAAACCATAAAATAATCCTATTTAACTACAAATCAACAGTTTTTACTCATGAAACTCACTTTTGCATCATTTTCAAGTGGAAATTGCTATCCATCTCCATCAGTAGCCTAAAGGAGGATAGATATCTGTGGGTCCACAAACCTATTCAAAACCAGTCATAAAACAAATAAAATACTTTTTTGTCTATTATAAAGCAAATAAATTTGCCCCTTATGATGGTTTAAGATGAAAACACTGGTAAACACACTTAAATATGTAGCCTAATTAATTCACTCTTGTACTTCAAAAACATCACTTTTTTCTGTCTTTTGCAGTCTGCCCTGGGATGATATTTCTCTGTAGATTTAAAAAAAATGTTTACATTTATAATCACTCAAGTTTTTACATGAATCTGGCACATATCAGCACACAGTAAATTGGAATAAGTATTTTCCATGCCCTAAGTGACATATGCCCTAAGTGACATGTATCGCCCAGAGAGATTGTAGCAGGTTTAAGGTAAGGCATCGTCAGTGAGTTTTTAGAAAGCCTGTGGCCTCGTGGAAAAAACACTGATTTTAAGGTATTTAATTTAAATTTTATTGTTGTAGTAGTACCCTTAGGTAAATGCATGATAAGTGAGATGCTGTTTTTTATCCATAGAGATTTAGTGGTGTTGACTGCATTGCCTTGGAGTAGCTAGTTAAGTGGCTACATTGAGCAGATGGCAACTTCTATAACAAGGTATTTTGAATGGTTTTCGTAAATTTGTTAGCGTAACACCAGATTAGTTGTAGCGTGTCATTTAACGTAAACCTCTGAGGAATTCGCAGTTTGCTCTTATGTTTTTAGTTTGCCATTGTCTTTTTTAAAAAGTGTATGGAAGCCAAATGCATGATTCTCACACTGAAGTTCCCAACACATTTATCGTGCTGACGCTGCCCCCATTGAGAGCATATTTTAATTTAAAAGGTAAATCATTAATTCAGGGGTTTTGTTTTAAATGGTGTATAAACTTCCTGTATTTAAAGATATAGCTCTTATAGTGTTATTTCTGTTCACAATTACCGTTTACTTTGGAATTTTGTTTGTATTTTTGGTTTCGATTTGTGTCCGTATATCACATTAAATATAACCGCAATACAAGGGTATTATTATTCTTGTTGTTTTTATAGTCTGACATTCTTTGATTCTTTTAGCTGCTACCTAACTCAGCTCTTTCACCATGGCGGGCTATAGCCTTGTAGCACCTAAGGTGGGCACTGGTGAGGTGGTTGGTATGTGATGTGCTTTATTGAAGTATGTTTCACCTCTCTTGCAATGTTGCCTTAGTTGGTGTATGATAGTGGTACCTTGTGTGTGTTGCACAGTCCACTCTCTATTTTCTCCTGCCTTGTAGTGTCTGAGAACTGTAGCCCATTTGGATTTTCTTTCCCTTTCTCTCCCTCTTTTTCTGTCTCAACTTTGTATGCTTTTATTGTAATAAAACTGCTTGTACCAGCAATTGATTCACATCCCTGTTGGTTGCCTGATTTATTAAAGGAGAGTATTTATATGAATTGGTTTGCACTGAGCTGCAGAGGTCCGTCCCCTCAGTAAACAAATGGTGGTGTAGTCCAATTAGGCCCACCATAGTTCCTGAGTGACAGGACTGTGATACTAACCATTTCCAGTAGTTTTTATGTTGAAAAGACAATGTCATCTGAAGCAATGGAAAATGATCTGCGGGAGTAGCTGCGGAGTATGCAGGCCCTAAATGAACAAATAAGACGGGGCGAGTCCTCAGCTAACACTGAGTCCCCTGTATTAAATGTTAATTCTAGTACTCCTGTTAACAGGGTACTGTATATCCCACATGAACGAACTTGTATAGTGCTTGTATAGAGAATAAGGGTTAGTTTGATAAAGAGAAGGTTATCTTTCTCCTTGATCATCTAGGTGGTGAGGCGGGGATGGAGATTAAACTCCGCCCCTCCTCCAAAAGAGACAAACCAGAGTTAATAATTACCATTTTGAAGGGTATGTATAGTAGTAAGCAAACATTTGTGCAATTGCAGCAGAGGTTCTTTGAAAGAAAACAAAAGGATTGTGAATCACAGAATTTCCCCATGCTTTAATGCCCCTTATGGAATTTACAGTAACCCAGGTAGTGTACCTAATTCCAACAGGCTACTATTGATAGCAGATGGGGGTGATCAAGGCTCCTCTAATACTGCCCCAGTTTGCCCCACAGTTCTTCAACGGTTGGTTGGTAAATGTCCTGTTGTAACAGCTAAGATGGGTGGGATTGATGTACCTTATTTATAGGATACATGGTCCATGGTGACCACTGTTAGAGTCCTTTCTCTTGGGGGGGAAGACTAGCTCCAGAAGTGTGGCTGGCTGCAACTTAGAGCTGCCAATGGATTGGATATCCCTTATGTAGGATATTTCAAAATTGATATAACTGTGTTGTGCCAAACTATACCAAGTTGAGGGATATTAGTTGTTAAGGATCCTGTAGGCTCTGATGTTCATTGTAACCGAGAACTTACACCTGGTCTGTTAGGCATGAACGTTATTAGTCAGTGTTGCAGTGATTTGTTTGGGCAGCATGGCCCAGCATTATTTTCAGTCCCACAGGTGACACAGGCAGAACCATTCTGGAAGCATATCCTGTTACACTGTCAGAGGGCAGAGGATGCATCTAATCAGGGCTTTATCGGCCACGTCCATGTGCAGTCAAGACATCCAGTTCAAGTCCCAGCTGGGGTAATGAGGTTGGTACCAACTCTGTGCCCAAAAGGCACTATTTATGACAATTCCATAGCTTTAAGAGAACCATGCGGGATGGGTAACAGTGGGCTTCCAGCAGGGGTATTCATTTTCTCAGCATTTTTGTGACTGGAAGGTGGAATAGTTAATGTCCCCGTTGTTAACGTAGGTGCCAATCTTGCATTCAACCTGGGATTAGATTGGGTGCACTGTACAGTGCTGAGCCTATTGAAACACATGCCTCTGTGACCAGTTTTATAGAGGAGACTGTACCTCATCGCTTCACCGCTGTGGTGCAGTCCCAATAAATGCCTACTTTAGATAATGCACTAGATTTTAGGGATCTAGATCTACCAGGTTTGTCCAAGACAGAAGGGGAAGCTGTCAAGGCCCTACTAATTAGGTACAAGGATGTTTTTTCCCAGCATGAGGGTGATCTAGGCTGCACCTCACTAATTAAGCACCAGATTCCTTTATTGGATGAGGCCCTGGTGAGACAGCGCTACCGTAGGGTCCCACCTAGTCAATCTGAGGCTGTAAAAGCCCATATTAAGCAGATTCTAGATAGTCGGGTTATAAGGGAGAGTTGTAGTCCATATGCATCCCCTGTTGTGCTGGTCCAGAAGAAGGACAGTACCATTAAGATGTGTATTGATTATCGCCAGCTTAAAGCTAAAACGCGCAAGGGTGCATATTTTTTTCCCTGTATTGAGGAGTCTCTGGATGCCCTTGGTGGTGCCACATGGTTTTCCACCTTGGATCTGGCAAGTGGGTACAACCAGGTTTCTGTCACTGAAGCTGAGCGCTATAAGACGGCTTTCTGTACACCGTCACTAGGATGTCTTTTGGCCTTACAAATGCTCCTGGTACCTTTGGAACGTATCTTTAGTAACCAGAGTTTTCAATCATTGCTCCTTTATCTTGATGATGTAGTAATATTCTCTTCTTTTGGTAAACAACATTTACAGTGGCTACAGCTGGCCCTGCAGTGGTTACAACAACAGAATCTGAAAGTTAAACTAAGCAAGTGCTGTTTCTTTCAGTTAGAGGTCGGATACCTGGGGCATGTTGTTTTGGCACAAGGAGTTTCAACGGACCCTCAGAAGAATGCAGCAGTGGCGGACTGGAAACAACCCCAGAATGTGCAAGAGCTTCGGTCTTTTCTTGTTTTCACTAGCTACTATAGGCATTTTGTGGAAGGTTTTTACGGAGCCACTGAACACCTTAGTAGCAGAGCTGACCCATTCACAACAGAGTAGGCAGCCACGGATTTGTCTGATAAGTAAGTGGACTGAGGTATGTGACAATGCGTTTCAGACACTCAAAGCAAAACTGATTAGTACACCCATCTTAGCCAAGGGACTGGGCATTTTACTGCTCATGTAGAGCCTGTCTGCTCTGCAGTGTTTCTAAGTTAGAAACGAGAGAGGCCACGCAACTTGCTGGCACGTTAGCCATTAATCTAACAGTTATACTGAGAAAATACCACCATCATTAGCGCAGTCTCCAGAAAAACGTGGGAAATACGGCCCTTCATTTATCTATGTTTGGCATCGTGAAAACATTAGCCAGCCAGCCAGAAGTCTGTAACACTTAGCTAAGCTACGCACCCCGGTTAAATTTGGAAAATCAACCACTACCTCTCGTTTTTCAGTAGCTACGGAATGCTTTTGTATCGACCAACATGCTGATACAGACTATTGAATATATAGGCTACAATTAAAAGTTAAAACGTCATTGTTGTAGGCTACTTGTTAGCCGTTTTAGCTATGTTTGCTAGCAAAGCCAAAACGTTCCTAGTGCAACTCGAACGCACTGATGTTGGTAAAAACATGGAAACGATGCATGTATCTCCCCGATATACGACCTCCTTCCGATTCATAAACGTCATAATCATCCGTAAAATCTTCAGACACAACGTTCTCGCTGGTCACCATTCTGAAGTGTCATGGCGGCTACACTTGTGTGTACCTGTGTTCAGAACTTCGGGGGTGGCTACGTCGTACTTGGCAAAACTTTCACAACCAAATGTAGCCAGATTTTCACCTGAACTCCTACACGACCACAAAAATATTCACTGGGGTGTAACAGTAACAATGAAATGAGCAAAAGGCATTGAACTGCACATGTGGCTTTAAAGTCATATACTATCCAATGATTTGCTTGCTTTTTTGTGTAATAATCACTGACAGAATTAACATTTATCATGGAGAGTTCAAGCTCTGTAATCTCTACCATACAAGTCAAATGGTTAATCATTGAAACATGCATGTGAAGAACAGCAGTATTATACAAGCCGGGTGTTATTCAATCATGTGATGAAACAGTAAATCATCAGTAATGCACCACAAATACAACAACCTCTATTCTGTTATCTATATCATAAAACAGGGGTCTTCAATCTTATCCAGAAAGGACCGGTGTGGGTTCAGGCTTTTTCCCCAACCAAGTAGTTACACACCTGATTCTACTAATCAACCACTAGAGTCTTTGCGAAGGACCTTGATTAGCAGAATCAGGTGTGTGACTACTTGGTTAGAACAAAAGCTGGCACACACACTGGCCCTTTCTGTTATAGCATTGTCATTGTAGAATAAGAATATTTAACTCAAAACCGTTTCGCAGGGGATGTGGAGTGACATTTTTTTTAATCCATATTGATAGAGCTGCAAAATATTTTAAAAAAAATTAACATTCAATATTTGAAAGAAAAATTAATCACAACATTCAGTTGTCCATTTGCAGTATTTACATGGTCATCTATTTGAACTTGGTCACTTATATATAAAAATAAAAAGGCTATAAGGTAATTTATATTCAATAAAAATCTGGAATGTGTAACAAAGGCTCAAACATCAGACGGGGTTTTACACATAGAAGTTTTAGATTGTGTACTAGCCTTAAGGGGTGTGTACTTGTCCAAGACAATAAATTACAACTGAATCTTGAAAGGGACATCTCTATGCATAAAACCAATGGTAAGATTGTGTAATTATTTCATATTTCGTAGCAAATATTGATAGTATTATGACATGGTATATTTACACAAGAATTTATTTTCACCGCTGTATTGGCATACTTTCGGGTCATTGTTGGCTTTATCTTGTTGCTATGACAGAATATAAATGTTCGGTTGTGAAGATGTTTGTTTATGTACTCCCAGATAGATGGTATTGTCCACTGTGTCACGCTTGCTTCGGTATAGTTGCAGATGAGACTCGGTGGGGGGTTGCTTGTTAAATGTACGCGCTATGCGACAATAGTGGCACTTAGAAACTCCGTATTTGGCATAGTTATGATGAATAGTGTACTAATAAAGCTAAAACACAGAGTTTGTTGTTCCCACTCATTCATTGCTCCTGCAACCAAACTATATCTCAGCTGAGCAATCTCATGGCGCTGACAGCATGGGCCACTAGGAGGGTCTGCGTGAAGGGGTTAATCACTTGTACCCTATATGAGCAACTGAAGATAAAATACTGTTACAGCAGATAACCAGTTGGCTAGCTGCCGGTTAACATTCATATTGTGTATGCCATTTCTGTGTGTAGCTAGCCAGGAATTGGCTTGTTAGGTTGTTTGTATGACCACAGGTGGCATACAGTATAAGGAGTGGGAAACCACGGTTCTTCACCATCTATGCTGTCCTGTTAATTTCTAACCTTCTGCTCAGCGTACAAATAAACACCACTGATATTGGCAATGCAATCTCTGACTTGTGTGTTGCTGCCCTTGTTACAGTGCTATTTAAGTGCTATTTTTAACACAGCATTTTTAATTTAAGCTCTTACCTGTAGGCTATGCAAATACATTGCTAATTATTTTTCTCGCCAACCTAAATGGCAACAATGCAACTCCTAACTCATAAGTGTTTAAAAGCTGTCATGCTCATTCAGCGCCAACATTGTCATGAAAAAAAAGCAGAGACCAGCCCCAGTGAGCAAAAGCCGAAATCTAGACACCTTGAAGGGTGGAAATCTAGGTTGAGAGACGTTTTTACATAAACAGACTAGGCTAGCCCCAATATAGCTTAGGTTCTACCCGGATGTAGCCTGGCTATGTCCTACTTTAATTGGCTGGAAAATCTTCACTTTTAAACAAAATGTAACCAGATTTTCACCTGAAGTCCTAGATGGCATTTCACCACCAAAATGCTTACTGAGGTGCAGCAGTAACAATGAAATGAATGAGGCATTAAACTGCACGTGTGGCTCACATGCTATCAATTCAATAATTTGCTCACTTTTTGTATAGCTAACCATCATTGACAAAATTAATGGTAATCATGAAGAGTTCAAGCTCTACAGTCTCTACCATATAAATCAAATGGTTAATCATTGAAACATGCATGTGAAGGACAGCAGTATTATACAAGCCGGGTGTTATTCAATCATGTTATGAAACAGTAATTAATCAGTAGTGCACTACAAATACAACAAAAGTTCTTCTGTTATCTATACTCCTCAAAAAAAGTTTGGAAACGTTATTTCGGTCGATTATTCCTCCCCTTTAATAATACCAATTGGTATTGTATTTTATATCATTGGAAAGCCTGATTAGTCACCTTTACAACGAGGTACAACTTGTAAGGATCATGCATTCGTGGAATGAGCAACACAGCTAACCGTGTGGGTAGCGGCCCAAAAAAATGTGCCAAAATCCCCTGCAATATTCTTCTGTTGGTATTCACTCTCGTTTTAAGCTTCAAGTGCTGGCAGGTGTATGCCAGTCACAGGTGTGTGACTGGCACCTGATTGGCACCGAGGAATGGGATGCCATCCCACAGCAGTGTGTGACCAGGCTGGGAGGTGCCAAGCTGTTGTGGCTGCGTATGGATCTTCCACACGCTACTGAGGTCCCTGACAGTGTAAAATGAATAAAGTGTAAAAATGGCCAATATGTGTTGTTTTTTCCTTATTACTGTGGGAGAGTGCAATCATCCAGTCCACCAAGCAACTCAAAACGAGAGTGAATACCAACAGAAGAATATTGCAGGGGATTTTGGCACATTTTTTTGGGCCGCTACCCACACGGTTAGCTGTGTTGCTCATTCCACGAATGCACGATCCTTACAAGTTGTACCTCGTTGTAAAGGTGACTAATCAGGCTTTCCAACGATATAAAATACAATACCAATTGGTATTATTAAAGGGGAGGAATAATCGACCGAAATAATGTTTCCGAACTTTTTTTGAGGAGTGTATATTATAAAACAGGGGTTCTCAATCTTATCCAGAAAGACCCTGTGTGGGTTCAGGCTTTCGTTCCAACCAAGTAGTTACACACCTGATTCTACTAATCAACCACTTGAGTTGTTGCTAAGGGCCTTGATTAGCAGAATCAGGTGTGTAACTGCTTGGTTAGAACAATAGCCGGCACCCACACTGGCCTTTCTGGATAATATTGAGGACTCCTGTTATAAAAGACAAAAAAACTAGAAAGGGGTTAAATTTGTTTATTGTAATAGCATTGTAATTGTAGAATAAGAACATTTAACTCAAAACTGTTTCACAGGGCAATTTCTATCTTGATAGAGCTGCAAAGGAAAAAAATCATATTAGCATTCTATATTTGAAAGAAAAAAGAAATCACAACATTCAGTTGTCCATTTGCAGTATTTACATGGGTGACTATTTTAACTAGGTCCTGCCCATCTCAAATAAAAAGGCTATGTAATGTGAAAAAAAATGCACAGAAGATTTTATAGCATCTATCCCAGTCACGGGAAACTGTGACCATAAAACTGGAATACGTGTGACGTGTGACCATAAAACTGGAATACTCCTTTTAAAAACAGTGCCTTCCCCTAACAATGACAGAATAAAAACAGAATAGCAGGCAATCTGTGTAGAAGCCCCTCCTTAAGCTGAAGCACTGAGTTCTTCTTGCATTCCCAGCTGAGCTCTCTAGCCAGACTGACTGTGAAAAACGGTAAGCCATCCTATATTTCCAGATTATTGGATTCAGAATTCATGTTATCTGCTTATCATTTGAACTTTCATCGTATGATTCAAAAGAGAATACAACTTCTTTTCACTGCAGCATTTGGTCTGTCTCAGATAACTGAGTTTCTTGTTCATGGCTGCTTCTAGGTCTGGATAACTGAACCACCAGAACTTTCTACGTGCATAAAAACACTGTTCTTTTGTTTGACATTTAGGTAATGTTAATATGCTATGTGGTTAGAGTGCAGAATATTATCCAGCATGAGGTCATGTATCACAGTAAGGAATAAATCATAGAAAATATGTAAAACAGATATTGTGTGGTAAGCATAAACTGGAAAGAATGAGGTAGGGTAGGTATTAAATCAGTTATTAGGATTGACATTGTATAGAAAATATTAATGTAATTCTTTTAAATCTAAGAAGTGTGTGTCAGCAGTGTTTATCTGTGTGTAAGACAGTATGCAGAAAAAGTGTCTTCTGTATTGCTATGGCTGAATGATTGCATATTAGCTAATGTGTATACAGGACTGAGCACATATTTGAGAAGCACATGTGTGAAAGCATATGCGTCAGAGTGTAAGTTACTCGATTAATAATTACCATACGACACCTGCGCAGTAGACTCTTACCTTACCTAACACACGCTCCCCTATAGGGACAGAACACCCTGTGGGTATACCTGTCACAGGTGACAATAATCCAACTTTATTACTGACTCACAGTCCCTATATTTTTTACAGGTTGTTACCATGGGGGATCACCATCCTGCACGGTTAGCTATTCTACTGCTTTCACTGCTCATTTATATTATTGTACTGGCATTCAACGCAATGGCAGGACCTGGGATTGGTAAGCTTACTACTCACCTGAAAACAACTTGGTTTCTTAAGACTATGACCTGTTCATGTTTTCTCTCCCTTTTGTTTTCAAGGGCCAAAGACACAGTGCATTATTCAGTTAGTTGCGGACTTAAATAAAATGAACTAGTTCGGTTTTTTTAACATCAAGCTGCCCGGTGTTAAAATTAAAATACACTGCTCAAAAAAATGAAGGGAACACTTAATCATCACAGTATAACACCAAGTCAATTAAACCAAACCGGTCATGCTGGATGATGTTGCAGGCAGCATAACAATCGCCACGGCGTCTCCAGACTCTTTCACGTCGGTCACATGTGCTCAGTGTGAACCTGCTCTCATCTGTGAAGTGAACGGGGCGCCAATGGCGAACCTGCCAATTCTGCCACTACAGGACGCCGGGCCCTCATGCCACCCTCATGGAGTCTGTTTCTGACAGTTTGGTCAGAAACATGCACACGAGTAGCCCGCTGGAGGTCATTTTGTAGGGCTCTGGCAGTGCTCCTCCTGTTCCTTTTCACACAAAGGAGCAGATACCGGTCCTGCCGCTGGCTTTTTGCTCTTCTACGGCCCTGTCCAGCTCTCCTCGTGTAATGGCCCGTCTCCCGGTATCTCCTCCACGCTCTTGAGACTGTGCTGGGAGACACAGCAAACCTTCTTGCGACGGCACGTATGGATGTGCCATCCTGGAGGAGCTGGACTACCTGTGCAACCTGAATGGGCTGCAGGTACTGCCTCATGCTACCAGTAGTGACAAGGGTACTAGCAAAATGCAAAACTAGAGAAAAATCAGTCAGGAAGGATAAGGAGAGAGAAATGGTCTGTGGCCACCACCTGCAAAATCATTTACTTTTTGGGGGTTGTCTCGTTGTTCCCTTTCCTGTCCATCTGTTGTCACTTTCATTTGCACCAAAGCTGGTGAAATTGATTCACAATCATTTACGCTTCCTAACTGGACAGATCGATATCCCAGAAGTTTAATTGACTTGGTGTTATATTGTGTTGATTCAGTGTTCCCTTAATTTCTTTGAGCAGTGTATAAACACTGTGTAATTTTTTGATGGAAAATGTCATGTTTGTCCATAGCATAAACAGCCTGTTTGATTTTTCATAGGCCCATTTATTCAATCTACAAAAAATGTGTCAGACATATATGACACAGAAATCACCCCAACGGGGTGGACATTCTCTATCTGGGGCATCATTTACAGCTGGTTAACTGCTATGCTCATCTACATCTTCACTGGCCTTTGCAGAAGGTATGGATAAACCCTCATTCATTCAGCTCAGTGATATTACAGAAGTAAATAGGGCTATTGAATGTTGTTTTTTTTGGCTTATTAGCAGTGCCATTGTTTATATATATATATATATTTTAAGATAGCATCTTTTTGCTGTCATAGTCTGCTTGTTGTTTTCTAGGAATGCTTATGGATGGATATACTGTAGCCCTGCTGTCCTGCCCTATGGATTCTTTATATCCTGGCTCATAAACATGACTTTAAACATCATCTGGCTGATCTTGTGGGACAGAGAGTGAGTTATCAAAGCTGCTTGGCCTTAGACCCAACGCTGAAAGTTTCAGGAAAAAAAACATATAAAAACGTAGGCCTTTTAAACTTTGACAGGTAAAGTTATTTAGGATACAGTAACCACACAATATAAGCTACCATGTATAATAAATTGTATGATAGATGGTAAACTGTAAGAATAGGTTATAGTTTGGAAACTATAATTTGAGATGAAACGGGTATAAAATCCATTTTGGTCAATCTTGCACTTTTCAACCCATTACATTAACAATGTTCCATGAACACTCACCCCATTAATATTACATGATGGCAGAATATAACACTATTTTTTTTCACTCTCAAAGACTGATGATACCTGCATTCATTGTGCTTGCATTGGTTGCATTTACAAACTGCCTGATGGTCATCTTCTCCTGTCATGGGCTTCATGCATATGGTGCCTGGCTTAACAAATATCACAACGTGGATCTATGGTGCCTTCGTGTGCTGGTGAGATTATCTGTTTTTCACGTTAAATGGGTAGTCCACCTCAATAAAACTAATCAAAATATATTTAGTGCATGTATTTTACTATGACATAACAATTATGACATACTATGACATGTAATTTTCCTTCTGGAGGATTTCTACATTTCAAAATATCACTTTGTGTGGATAGCACATTTTGGAAGCTTGATCTTAATTTACTTTGTTATAAGACCACAATTCCCACAATGCTTTACTTTAAACGGACCACTGAAATGAATTGGCTAAATGATAAATGTGGATTAATTTACTTGGATGTAATGCAAAGAAGAAACCTAAGGTAGGCAGGTTTACCATTTATCAAATTAGTTAGCTAGCTGTCTGATGGTGGTAGCTAAGCTTAGTTAACCTAGCTCACTGGTTCAGGTTGTGGTGTTGCTTTCTGAAGATTAAAGTGAAATCTAATGCTAGCTAACGTCAGATATAAAAGCTAGGTCAAAGTAAATTTTTCCATTTTCGCAGCTGATAAAGGGTATAACAACCAGTGACACCAATACATTATGTTTCATCTCCTCAATGCAGTGGTGTTAAAACTTGCCTTGTACTGTATGTAGGCTTTGTCTGTTGCCTGGATTCTCCTCAGCACACATGAAAGCAATATATGGGTAATTAAATATAGTCAACATGATTATATACATTTAAGGTAGAAACAGACTGACAAAATATATAAAGCTGCAAAATTGTATTTATTAATTCACTCAGCTGAAATGTTACATATTCACTTGTGATTACAACATACATGTTCACGTTCTCCTTTCTTGAGAAATCATTCTCAGATATTATGAGGGAAAAAAATGATTGTTTAACAACATTTTCTCAAGTTTTTCTTGGAATCTGTAGTTCTGCATCGCCTCTTGATTTATCACTGATTTATCACCCCACTAAAGGAGCACTGTACCTCATGCACCTGCGCTCCTCTGGCATGTTTTTTGCAGTTGACTATTTTGCACTTTACAGACAACACCGCAGGATAGCTAGTACCATTCTGAAGAGAGACATCCTCACCGATAAGAACTGGTAGCCTGTGAGCCCATGAGGGGAACTAAGGCAGGGGTAGTTTGAGAAACCCTGAATGACTTGAACGGACCCATGAAACCCCACCGCTGCAGACCACAGGTTGTAGTCGGTTCATAACAGAGCCGCGATTCAAACCTGTGAGGTCTCAGTTGCATGGCCCTGTTACAATCCTACTGAGTGTCTTTCTCTGAGCCTATGTTTAAATATTTTGTCATCGGCAGTATAGGGGATTGCATGCTTCAGCTTTTCCATGCCTGTTGTGCCTGAGACAATGCAGTAGTTTTATTGATTAAGATTTCTTTGAAGGCAAATCGCTCTTGTTCTTTGATGTCTGTTTTGCAATGTCTAGGTGCAGAATGGCGTATGTGTGTACACAACATGGACCATGATAGCCACGTTGATCAATTTCAACATTGTGTTGAGCTATGAAGCGGGGGTGTCCAAATCGGATGGAGGCACAGTGTGCCTTGCCATCCTGCTGACAGAGGTCATCACTTGGTAAGTGATGGTTTGAACACTATGGTTTGCGCGTGATCGTGCACGCATGTGTGAAGTTGGGGGATAGCCATAAAGAGGAGATGGTATATTGTGTAATTTGATGTTTTCTACAATAAGATTTCAATCAATAAAAAAAATTAATTGATTGTATTCTCAGGTTTGTTCTGGAAAACTTTGTTGTGGAGAAACATGTTCGCTACATCCTTACCATCTATCCAGTGGTGATTATGGCTCTGGCAGGAAATATGGTCAAGAATTACGATAGTGCCGCACCCAGCCGGAATGGAATTCTCATTGGTAAATTATTTTGGAAAAACGTTTTGACATAGGTGTAGTTCAGTATGTCTAGTTGCATGTTGTGCTCATCGTGGATGTGATGATTTTCTCAGCGGTGCTGCTGGCGATGGTTTGTATGCTGTTCCTCATGCGAGTTGCCTTGGTGATCTGGCGACACCTAAAAGATCCGCTCTACCGAGAAGAGGACACTAAAGAAGCGATGTCACCGATGGAGATTGCTGAAAATCTGAAAAAAATGTTCACTTAGAAGTGTGCATTTCTTCATGTATACTCGCTGTCTTAAGTTATTTATTGCATTAGAACTTTGTTTAGATCAACCCATATGTTCATGAAGAAAAGTCAACATGTCAACAGAGATGTGTCAACTGATATTGCCCTTTCATCTAAAATTATACAGTAAGGTAAATGTTTCAAATAAGGTATGGCATTTTAATTTGTGTAATTTATGAAAGTGCATTGGTTGGTTATATGGATGAAAACGATCTCATTCATTCTTTTTCATTTATGTGGGAAAAACAGGCTAATTTCCCTACTGATCTCTAAAGTCTAATTAGATTCTTTCATACTCATTATTTATACTTGATTTATATATTCAGTCTTTAAAACAGTGATTTTTTCCCCAGTTGTGTTTAGTCTGGAAACTACGCAATTGTGGTTGGAGGATAGGGTGTCATATCATATCTATAGCAAAATGAATTCATTATATTTTCTTCCTCTCTACCTTCCTAAGAATTGCACAGATGAAGTGTATGCTTATACATGCACATCATGTATCATTGTATATATCCATAAAGGTTTTAAAACTAATTTCTATGTATTTTGGATATTGATTAAATGTTTCTGTTGTTAATTTATAAAAAAATGAGTCAATGTGCAAATTGTGAAGAAAACAGGGGGGGGGGGGGGTTGTAGGCGCACATGTACACACACACTCATCTTTGCCTGAATATGCAGGGCTTATTTGCAGGCATTTAAAATTAGCCTATAAAGCCTAATCAAGTGCAGGGATGTCCTAAGTTTGGCTTTGTTAGAATTTATCAAGCAAAAAGAAAATGATGAGGGGTGAATAAGCCTGTGCTACCTATTATTCTTTAAAATAATGCAAGGAGCTTAGTAACCCTTATTTTCTCATAGTCAGGTTGATGTTGTCCAGACGCTATGAATAGCACAGACCATGTTTGTTGGATAAAGCTTCGTAGGCTAGTTAGAAGGCTCCTACAGATTTGAGACTTTGGGCAACTAGTTAGATGCTGCAGGTTCGATTCTGGTGTTCGACTGAACACAGTAAAACACATTAATAACAATAAACGGCAAGAACCATCGAAAACGTAAAAGTCTAAAAGGTTATCTTAGGCTATGCTGAGCAGCACTGATGGCCTTTTGAACTATAGCCTAGATTTTAGTTGTGATACTCAGAAATAGTGTATAAACTTATATTTGTTGTTTGGGATTCATTATAACGCACATACACAATGAGAGACAAGTATCAAAGGGGGGGAATAATAGCATGAAAATTGCTGAAAATTGGTCAAGCAGAGGAGGGGATGATGTGAGCAGTGACAGAGAAATCCCCGCCCCCCGCCAATTCACACACTAAATGTATTTTTCATGACTGACTGTGAGGCGATTGCATGACATGACATTAGCACTACATCACTGTTGAAACAGTTGGTGAAGTGATTTGGTCTGTTTAATGACCGGTGAAAAACGCAGACTTTAGTGCCATTAGTATGTTGGAGGCGAGACTATATTGGCGTACTAACCATCTGGAATGCTCATGGTCAGCAATTGGACCTACCCCTGTGATAGATTCACAGTTATTGAGCCACAGGTTCACAGTTATCAAGTTGAAATTTTATTGTATTTAATAGCCATGGGCAGCTGGCTAAATGATGCCATTCAATATGTTGATAAACAAGGTTGATAAACAGGAGGTTCTGCAGGGAAATTCCTCTGGCTAAGCCGTTTCAATAACCAAAGTTTATTTAAACTCACGTACACATTGTTTTTTTAAATAGAAAATCACAGATAGGAAACGGCACATTATCCTTATAGGCATGCATTTGTTGTGCCTTTGGAGCAGAGTAGTGTGCTTTTCAGCTATGGCCTTTTTGGTTTAAAACACACTCCCAACATCTCATGCACAGACACAATTGCCTCGCTGATAAGCAACTGGTGTGTTGGTGTGCCTGGGTACGCCTGCATTTCAGAAAGATTCTGTTAACCAGGTTACCTCCTATGGAAGGCAGCTGAGAATGATTTTATAGCAAACAACATAATTTCAAAACAAATCTCATATGTGTCACACGCAGCATATCTGACAACAATTCAGGTCATGATTCTCTATCCAAATTAAAAATATTTTACTTATTGGATAATATATTGATCACATGAATCACAATGTTGTGGAATATAGAATTCTAAGCTCGTTGAATTTGTCATGATTGCAGGACAGTGCTATTTCGTACTCGAACACAAACACAGGCTTAATACAGAGAAGTTCGTAGAACCAGAAAATGTTTGTAGGTTCCTGAGAATTGGAAACGGGTAGTTTGAAACATTTTTGTTGAAACAACTTGTATGTGAATTAATTCTCTTTGTTTTCAGTCAGAGCACAGGTGGGGGTGCTAGTATGTGGTGAGACAGGCAGCTTCAGGGTTTTGTGCTGTTATATCCACCTGAATTCATGCTGGGCGCTATTGGCTGAAACATTGAACAAATTTTGCACATGTGGTGCCTGCAAGGGGGTTATCCATATGAATACACCTACCGTGTTAGCAGTCACTTTGATAATTTCAGGTCAGACGTGAGCAGCATATGGAGTACTGTTTTATGAAACAGTGTTAGGCCTATATGGAAAAAATAGGACACATTTTCCCAGATTTTACCTTAAATATAGAGGGTTTCAAACAAAAGTCTTATAACATAAATATTTTATAATAAAATTCTATATATATATATATATATACAAATCCCAATTCCAAAAAAGTTATGTAAACAAGATATGTAATGTTTTACCTAATCAACTTTATTGTTTTTTGTAAATATATGCTCATTCTAAATTTGATGCCTGCAACACATCCCAAAAAAGTTGGGGCAGGGTTGTGTTACATCATCTTTCTTTTTAACAACATTATTATAGTTTTGAAAGTGGAATTTTTTCCCATTCTTGCTTGAAATAAGACTTCAGCTGCTCAACAGTGTGGGGTCTCCGTTGTCGTATTTTGCACTTCATAATGTGCCACACGTTTTCATTGGGAGACAGGCCTGGACTGCGGGCAGGCCAGTCTAGCACCCGCACTCTCTCTGACTATGAAGACATGCTGTTGTAACACATGCAGAATGTGGCTTGGCATTGTCTTGCTGAAATAAGCAGGGATATCCCTGAAAAGGATGTCTAGATGGCAGCATATGTTGCTCCAAAATGCATATGCATCCTTCAGTGTTAATGGTGCCTTCACAGATGTGCAAGTGCCCATGCCATGGGCACTAACACACCCCCATACCATGACAGACACTGGCTTTTGAACCTTGCATTGGTAACAATCAGGATGGTCCTTTTCCTCTTTGGCCCGGAGAACACAAAGTCTATTATTTCCAAAAAGGTGAAAGGTGGACTCGTCAGACCACGGCACACGTTTCCACTTTGCGTCAGTCCATCTCAGATGAGCTTGAGCCCAGAGAAGTCGGTGGCGTTTCTGGATGTTGTTGATATATGGCTTACGTTTCGCCTGGAAGAGTCTTAACTTGCATTTGTAGATGCAGCAAGGAACTGTGTTTACTGACAATGGTTTTCCAAAGTATTCCCGAGCCCATGTGGTTATATTCATTACAGAAGCATGTCGGTTTTTAATGCAGTGCCGTCTGAGGGATCGAAAGGTCACGGGCATTCAATATTGGTTTTCGGCCTTGCCCTTTATGCAGATTTTTCCAGATTCTTTGAATCTTTTAATAATATTATGCAATATAAATGGTGAAATCCCTAAATGATTTGAAATTTTGCATTAAGAAACATTGTTCTTAAACTGTTGGACTAGTCATTCACGACCAACCTCGACCCACCCTTGACCCACCCGTAAACGACCGAGCCTTCGTGGATGCTCCTTTTATACCCAGTCATGATAGAATCACCTGTTACCTATTCACATGTTTACCTGTGGAATGTTTCCAACAGGTGTTTTTTGAACATTCCACAACCTTCCCAGTCTTATGTTGCCCCTGTCCCAGCTTATTTGGAACGTGTTGCAGGCATAAAATTCGGAATTAGCGTACATTTTTACAAAAATCAATAAAGTTGATAAGGTGAAACATTAAATATCTTTAATACTTTAATCTTTAAATATCTTTAGTACTGTTTTCAATTAAATATACTGTATGCAAAAGAGAATTTACAAATCACTGCTTTCTGCTTTTATTTGCATTTTACATACTGTCCCAACTTTTTTTGAATTGGTGTTTGTATAGGCTATATATAAGCATTTTACTGCCATTTGTGTTCAGATGTTGTGTGGTGTATGAGTCAATATGGAAAAAAAGTTCCAAATATCTTTCTTTACATGTATTTCCTGTCTCCCGGATGTCTTAATGGCATTTGCTGAAGAAAATCACTAATTTAAAATTATAAAGAAACAAAAAGTAATTTTGTGTCATATAGACCCTAACATAATGTCATGGTTCGTGGGTTTTTCTTTTTTTCCCGTTGCGGTTCTCATCCTGGTTTCCTGATTGAGAATCTATCTGATTTTTTCCACGTTCCGTTCCGGGGTTTGCTTTCCCTCACTCATTATTCTTTTCACCTGTGCTTCTACCTGCAGGGTATTTAAGTTCTTCACTTCCGCTTCCCCGGTGCTTCTTTGTCATTCCACATTGCATTGAGCCAGGTATAGCCAGGTACTAGCGATCTTGTGATATTAAACGCTGTTTATGTTCACGAGGGACTTGCTATTAGCTTATTTATTATAGGTATTATTCCTCCTGTTAGCGTTCTGTGCTATTTATTTTGTTCTTTGCTGTTCTCTCTGAGACAGTTTTTCTTTGTTTGTTGCGTATTGGTTTTACATCCTTTTGGCCGTCCGAACTTTATGCCAAAGGTGTTCTTTTCTTTGCTAAGTTTCTCGTTTTGGCTCCAGTATTGAGCTCGGGAGATTTAGTTTGTGTTTCACTCGTTATTCGAGTTTGCCTTATTTTAGTGGGTTGATTTTTGTTTGGCTGTTTAGGCTCAAAGAATTTGTTTCCTGTCTTTTCTTTCTTTGCATTTAGTATTGTGTTACTCCCTTTATTGGTCCTCACTGCGTGAGTGACTTGTTTCTGATCCCCCTACCTTCGCGTTTGATTATCCGCCACTAAAATCCATTAGGCTACACATAATAGGAAGGTTAACTTTATGTTTTATCTTACTGGCTTCCAATTACTTTTGTCCTGTATCATTGAACGTGACAGTTTTCCACATTGCACAACCACTTTCTTCCTTTCTTTAAAACTTTGTCCAATGTCATTTTACCCCCAATGCAGATTTAATTAGCTTTTACCTTATGGCCATGGTATGATTGATTCACCAGACAAAAAACTACCTTCCAAAGCAATTGCCAAAATACTGAATACTGGCTTAAGCCAATCCTTAAGGCATTTACAGAAAACCAAAGATGTTTTCCTTTCCTTTGTGGAATATAATAACTCATTGAATTCACAATAAATCTAAACGGGGTTATGTCACTGTGAAAATTGAAATAATCTGTCACAAACTGAGTAAAATGAAATTGCTCTGTCTTGGGCAAAGATGTTATAAAGCCATGAGGCAGCTTTATGCATTAGTGGGCTAAACACTAATACCAATGTGTGAGTTTGTTGTTGTTGAGCCCATACTGTAACAAAGTGTAGGCTTTTTTTAGAATGTAAATTAAACTTCTTGTTAAGTTAATGAAAGGTACAGGTGAAATATATAAACTGGCATCCAACATTATTGATACCATTGATAAAGATGGACTATATTGTATGCTGAAAATGGAAAAATAATATTCTTTTATACTAACACAATTGCCACGAGAGAACCCAAATAGGTTCACCACTCTCATAAACACTGTAGTAGATAACTCCTTGCAATCCTTGTTAACAATTCTAAATTTAAATTACTTATTAAACAAAATCTTTTTTTCTGAGCTATTAAATTACAAAATATAAAAGAATGCAATATTGTGTACAATATAGCCCATTACCCATATTGTTTCTTATCTACAGCCTTCTTTGCTTATCTAGGGTGTGAATACATTTGGAGTGCACTGTATATTGATAAATATTGTCAAACATTAATGCATGAGGTTATAATTGAGAAGGGGAAACATACAATATCCATCAAACAAGAAATGGAGCAGAATTTGGTGTGAGCAGGAGCTCTACATTTTGAGTCACTGACTCATAAAATATCCACTGTACAGAATGAATCTCCTTTGTGTGGTCTCAGGATCTGTCAAAATGTCCAATTAACCATTTGATAAAATTGACACCTTTTTGTGAATCTACCCCTGGGACACTGCATCCTCATTTGGAACATAGAAGCTGCCCCCTTGGTTTCCAGTGCTAGAAATGAGCCACTGTCTTAAGTTTTCTTCTCTCTCATACCAGACACATCACGAGAAAGTTGCACTACTGTGTCCTAATCCCACTTTCTCTTCAAACTTGTACTGAAGTAGATATTAGTATATCTGTTTCTATTGCAAAATAAGCCAATTGAATTATCACTTTTTTTTAGGGATGGTAGGGATAATTGGTGGGATGGAAACACAATTAAACCAAATCAAAAATATCAGCAAATTGGAAAGCAAATAAACCCAAGTTTATTTATGTACAGTTGAAGGTTCTAAATCAGAGTATAGGCATTTTCTTTCCATAATATTACGGTATACTATATATCTGTGAATGTCCTAATTAGGTATTGAATATTTTGAGTAAATAGCAATATGTCAGGAAGTTTACACACATTGACACAGTCTTTTAAATGAACAATAAGCCTCATATTGTAATTTAACCTCTATTACTATTTGTACAAATATCAATTGCCTCTGATTAACAGTACCTGTGTCCAGGTCTGATTCAGTATTCCCTCAAGTAAAATCTGGCAACCTGCCGAAGTACTGTCCTTTCATCATTCATCACAACATCCTTTGGTATAAAAATATAAAACAAAGGCAATTGCATCACATTTTATGCAATGAAAAAAAAATCATGAATGAATCAGCTGTTGATTGTCCAGAGTCAACCAACCTAGATTCTCCCTTATTTCAAGCTCATAAACATCTATTGCACTTCACAGAGAAATGCAGAATCGGGGGACCTCATTTTAAACATTTTCTGATCGTGATTAGCCATAGCATGGCTCTGGGCTGGATCTGATCCGTACGCGACACTCGCGTTTTATTCGTCAAGTAGTTTCTTTGTGTATTCCGTGTGTAACCTTGTAGACAAAACAACAGCGAACCCATTCTGTCCTGCTTCAGGCCAGTAAGCATTCAATGTCAAGACAAAGGGTATGACTGATAGTTAAGGCAGCGGTGTAAAAATAAACGACTTTGACAGCTACCATTTTCACATGAAACCAATAATGTCTGCCCACTGGTGTTTAAAGTGAGAAAGCGCTTCACATCAGTTGTAATAGGCTATGTGGCCTGCATGTAGAATATCTGATTGTCAATCACTCTATTGATTTATGTGCAAATCTGGCATTCCAGTATTATCCTTGACTGCTTATGACACTGAGGCTGCAGACATTTATAATGGCTGTCATTAAAATGAGATTAACCCGTTGCTCAAGCAATGTTTATTTAATGTTCAATATACAATCCGATATATTGTGTTGCACGGTGGCAAATTTAGACTGTTCTGATATTAGACAATTTATACTTATCATTTGTGTTGTAGGGTATTCTGGATCATGATTCTCATTATTCTCGATGAGGCTGTTTTTATCTCCTGTTTCATTACTGCTGCAATAACCCAATGCCTGCCTTTGCCGTTATTTACCATATCAATATGACTGTCGTTTGTACAATGGCACTTTATTGCCACAAGAGGTCAGTATTACACTTTTAATTTAGTCAAGTTCACGCTCCTTCCAAAACTATAATAGGCAGAAAAGTCACTCTCCATGACAGTGTTTACATTATATTACCTGCTGCTCCAAATTACATGCCATTCCCTATGCTCTTGTGTTCATTATATTTTCTCCACATTTTTAGGTTCAAAGTCAAGGTGGCAGACAAGCGAGGCAGGGATAAAGCGACAGAAAGGTGAAAAAGATAGAAAAGACAAAAAAAGAGTGAAGGCCGTTGAGAGAAAGAAATTAGAGAGAGAGAGAGAGAGAGATAGGGGTGAAGTAGAGGACCAGTGAGGGAAGTAAAAACAGAACTGAAACAAAACGTTTCTCCATGCCTTTGTGTGAGGCCAGAGCTGAAGTCTAAGAGAGAGGGCCATCTCTGTTGATGACAGTGACCACCTGCTGAGTGTGATTTTGCGGTGAAGGTGACCCCCATGCCAGGGAGAGTCAGTTTGTGTCCCGCAGTGCTTCAGAGGCAGCGCTTTCTCACCCTACACCTGGGGACGCGACGGCTGTCCAGACCACCCCTTCGTCTCCGCCTGAGCTCGGACAGACCCTTTGTGCAAACCTAAGTAAGTAAGCTACTGGTAAATAGTTTTAAGCAAGATGCTTTACCTGGGATAGCCCCGCTAAAATGCCACGGTCATTAATGCACTCCACTATATGTGTCAGAACTTAAGTAATCTTCTGAGACACTACTGGGACAAATCTCAGACACAAATGAACTACCCAGCAAAAAACCATTTAATGTTTCAGTTCCATAAAAAGCCAGAATAAATCAAGTTCCCTGTGATGAGGACATAGACAAAGGCTAAGCAAATACATAATACGCTAGGCCTGGAAGACTGTGTATCTGGGGGTGTTGGGAAAATGACAACCTGAGAACCTGTATTTAATACAATAATACAATGTGGATGCGTGTACACTGGGAATACTGGATTTGGGGGCTGCTAGGGACAAATACAAAACAGGGCCCCGTGTAGAATACATGTATTTGCACAAAACGGATGTGTGCCCATTCAGCGGGCGAAATTCAGGAGCCGGAAAAGGCAGCCAGCTCATTTGCTGTGCACTGCGCGCCGGGAGTCCTCATTGTTAGCTGTGATGTGTTGATCTTGGGTGTTCTGGAGCTGAGCCACGTGCTCGGAAGGTTCCGTTTCATCAGCATGATCCAGGGCTCAAACATCTGGAGCCAGGTTGCGATCCACCTGGACCGTCCTCTAGAGTCCTGACGCCCTGCTGCCGCACTGACCTACTTCTAGAACGCAGATGCACATTTCTCCTTCCCTTACAGAGAAGACCTGCCCCCACTGCCCACAGCCTTGGAGTGTGAAGTGCGCAAAATATATTCACTGTTCATTCAACTGTACATTTCACTCTCATACAACTTATTCCTTTTGGACCGTGTTAGCATTCAGTGTTTAGTCATGCTCAGTAGCAGAATTAGCATTCCACCCTTTCAGCCATAGCGTTCAGAATTCACATGTAAGAGGACCTGATCCCAGAATGGTCCCCTTCAGATGCTACACCAGACAGACATTCTAGACATTAAATGTGCAAGCCCTGTGTGACATTAAATGTCTGTAGTTACTTCGATGACCTTTCTATATGCACTTACTGTACGTCGCTTTGGATAAAAGCGTCTGCTAAATGACTGTAATGTAATGTAATTAAATGTGCAAGGCACTCATCCATCACCAAATGGCTAATAAGCCAAGGATAGCATGGTTGATTTGATGACTACAATAAAGAACTAGATTAACAATTCCTAAAGAAATTGTAGGTGTGGATGCTTCACAATTATCAATTGCTGGAAATGGCATAGAAAGCTGGTAATATGGTATAATGTGAGGTGGAAATGGTATGAACTGGTAATGAAGGGATCTAGTGAAGGTGAAAGTGTTAAAATATGGGGATGTAGCCTATGTTGGGGTAAGTAGTATAAAGAACCTGGAAGAGATTCAAAGAAGTAATGCATTGTGATAAAAGCATGAAAAGGTAATGTAAAATGATCTGGGATAGTATTATTGGGTCATAACAGTGTTGTAGAGGAAGGCATTGTGAATGCCAAATTTACTTTGTCCTGTGTACTAGCATACTGCTTACTGTAGGCTATACTGCAGTGACATGCAGTATGCGACATATCCTCTATATAAACCTGGACATAAGTAGGCTCTATCAGTTGCCTTTACACTCTCTGGCTTTATCATCTGGGGATATTGAGAGCACTAAATTTGGCCACATAGGTAAGGCTAGCCAAATTTAAAAAGTATACTCAACTGGCATACTCAAATAGTAGGTAAGTGTGCTGATTCGGACTATTCGGACACAGTCGTAGTTGTGTTTGATTAATAGACTGTAGAAAAATATGGGTTATTTAAATTTTGTCTTAGGTTTTAACCAAATCAAAATCATCAACTGATTTCTCCACTTTATTCAACAAACTCTGATTCTGATTACAGATCTCATTTTGTGAAGTCCAAACCAATCTAAATTCAGCATGCAATTCATCTAGCCTAGGCCTACCTAGCATGTAGCTAGCATAAAGCAATGTTAATTAAACATCATTTGGCTAATAGTAACTTTTTAAAATTTAACTTTGTTGACTCACATAAACATGAGATTATAACCCAATCATGTGTAGCGGATAGTTTATTTGCTGCAGCTATGTCATAATCGATTGCATTCAGATTGGCTAATGTAGGCTACTGGCACCTGTCACCTTGGTATTTTCATGCAGAGTGAAAGGTTTGTTTTTCCTGGTAACTTAACCACAGTAGTCTAGCTGGCCTATGCTTTTGTCATGTTTTGTGAGCAAGTTGTCTGTGCTAATGGAGTGATTAGTAGGCTAGATGAGCATTTAGCTAAAACATAGGCAAAAATTGCAACAGCGCTAAAAATATTTTTTGTTAACAATTGTGTTTTGTAACTTAGACAACATTATGTTACGTGATCATAGATATAGAACAATAGATGTGACATATCTTATGTAATAGTAATTTGGTGTTCTGAAATGGAACAATTTGGCAGCCATCCAGCTGGGTACAGTTCCTAGCTTGCTATAATAGGAACCTATGGCAAAAGTGCCATGTACTGTCTTTCTAACCCATATATTTTTTATTTTAAGGTATCAATTGAGATCAATTTTTAAGTATTGCAGTGTTTGCATGGATGCTCTGGCAGTCTGAAATAGTACAAAATTATTTTGTTGTTTTTTTGTTTACTGCACAGCATGTGCCAGTCTTTTGGAGACCATCTGTCCTGCCTCCTTATTGTCAATGTCCACCTTTTCCTAGCCACTGGATATTTTGGAAATCTGTTGTGAAATATGCAGATCGCTACCATAACTTTCTATTATTCCATTATAACCAATAACCCCATCAAACTCCAAACTACACAACTGTTCATTATAACACAAGTTTATTTACAAAGTTACAAGTACAATGAATAAGAAATAACACTCGATCAAAACAGATTATAAATCATAGTAAATATGAGAAGGTCAAGATGATAATTTCAGACAAACATAATACAGCAATTGGGACGGATATGACTACTTGGCTATTCCTCTATGCCAGTGGTGTCAAACTCATTTTCACCCCGGGCCATATCAGCATTATGGTTGCCCTCAAAGGGCCGGTTTTAACTGTAAGACTATAAATATAACCATACTTTGGATTTTCGTCGACCTCGATTGTAATTGTTGCCGGGGGGGGGGGTGCAATCGCCTTTATTTTTGTTGAGGGGGGGGGGGGGGTGCAATCAAGAATTTTCGCGAACAATCGGGTAAGGTGCAATCGCCTTTTTTAAAATTTTTTATACAAACTTCATTTTACGTTTTATTTAACGTATGTACCGCGGGTGTGCGTCCGCGTCTGCATTTGTCTGTTATATCGTAAAAGTAAATCCCCGTTAACCAGCCACGTAGATACACGCGTCAGATAATTAGGTTCTCGCGGGCCACAAAAAATGACGTGGCGGGCCGGATTTGGGCCGGGAGTTTGACACCTACGCTCTATGCACTGCGTCTGTAAATCTACCGCCGGGCCTATTTTTTCCGGGTCGGTGGATTTAATGTCTTGCAATTATCACCCGGGCCGGGTTTGTTCGGGCTCGAACTCTGCATCTGACGGGCTAACGTTACCTAACTTAGGTAATTACCGATCTGTCAGATAAACTGGAATATGTGGATTCTTATTTCAATACTTTTGTGGATTTATAGGCTACTTTTTCTCTACGGAGTTGTATATTATTTTCTTGGATGCACGGCTACGAAGAAAGTAAAGCAAGGTAGGCTCTGTTAGCGGTGTGGTGCTAAGTTCTTCAGCTTGTACAAGTAGTAGTAGGCCTGCTAGATCAGTGTTTCCCAACCTTTTTTGAGCCGCGGCACATTTTTTACATTTACAAAATCCTGGGGCACACCACCAACCAAAATGACACAAAATGACACTAACACAGTACATATTAGATTAGATGACCTTTATTATAATACATATAGTTAATAATATAGTTTTTTAATGTATTTATACTTAGTGGGAAACCTGGGGCTGTTTCGATGAACACAAAATGGATATCCTGGCAGTAATGGTAGAAAGACACACACGAAGCTCTTCCTCAACAGCTCTCAGTCTCTCTCTGTTTTTATTTTTTATCGCAGTCAAGCTTGAGAAGCTCAGCTCACACAGATATGTGGTTGAAAACGGGAGCAATGTCAAAATAGCTTTGTTGGCTAGAATGGGGAACTCCTTGGCAACAGATAACCAAAAACTGTCCAAAGGAAGATCAGCAAAGTTTAGCTTTAAACCCCGATCTTGTTTCAGTTCAATGAGTTCCTCTTGCTCCTTTAAAGTCATGTCCTTTCCAGCAACGGATGCTTTTTTTTGGCTATATCCATTTGACAAGCAATATCGTTGTAGCCTACAGTTAGTCTCTTTCAATGTATTAGCATTTTTCCAATTATGCTAGTTATTAACAATTGTAAATTCGTTTTTTCAATTCCAATAGTTTCAATTTACAAGCAATGACTGATGGGTCGCAAGTGTGCTTTCTCTGGGTGCAAGAGCATCAGCGGATTAACGTTAACAGTTACACTATGCCCAGGTTGAATTGGGGTATGCCAGCCAAAGGAATGCGGAAACGTTACCAAGCCCGACTGATATTTCTGTCCCTCCAAATGCGGTAAATTAAATTAAGTGCAGCCTACGGCGTCTTGTTGGCTTGCTAACGTGATGGTTATCTTGTAGCCTCAAAGATATTTACTTGAGTTGTTTTCGTATCGTTAACCATAGTTAACTGGAGCAGGAGTTACGGAGTTACGTTTGATGGATAACCATTAACTGCACTATCTGGAACCCCCCATGGCTGGAACATGTATTTACTGAAATAAAAATGGTACAAGGTACAAAGTGATAATGCTGTGCTTATGTTAACGTATGTCTTAGTTAAGTTATTTGGATAGCTAGTAAACGTGCATTTGTAGATGGCTAGGATAACGTAGGTAAAACAAAATTAAAAAGCCAAAAGCCGTTCAGTTTCACTTGACATTCATTAGCCTACGTGTTGTATTTTTTCATGTTTGTATAATCTGCAGGTAACGTTATGTCAGAATGAATATTTGCTGACAAACGTTAATTTACTGGGCAGAACATCGATTTGAGCAGATTGTGAAGTCTCCCGTAGCGTAGCGGCCTATAGCTAACAGCCGTTTAGTTTCACTTGGCATTCGTTTACATATTTTATTGTCATGTTCGTGAAGCATAGCTACGTTAGATGTATAAGACCATTTTCTTCTTCATACTCCTGGGCGGTGGAAAGCCCAGAGCATTCCGGAGGGGAGATGTCCCCCACCTCGAAGAAGCCATTGACTGATATCACCGAATTAGTCAGCGATTGATACAGACTCAGTTTCACTCGCAATATTTTCCCTTGTGGGCGTGTCTTCAGGTGACGATAGCCTCTCTCCTCGCTCTCGCCCCTCCCCCTCGGCTGCTGCTTTCCACGCCCATTTAATTGCATTTTTCGAATTCGTGGAGTGGGCGGAGAGAGAATGTAACCGAGGGTTTCCTACCCCTTTAATTAGGTGATATTAGATAATTTCCCACGGCACACCTGACGATCTCTCACGGCACACTAGTGTGCCGCGGCACACTGGTTGGGAAACACTGTGCTAGATAATGTCAGCACATTTGGGTATTGATGGCTCCGACATGACACATGGGGCAGAGATGGCCAGTAACGTTATGCATTCACTTTTGTGGCTTGGTTGTTTAGTTATAATGTGTTTGTTTTGTATGTGTGTTCTTTGGCTAACCTTAGCTAGTTACTAATGTCACTTAAACTGGTTGGTTGAAAGTTTTGTTAACCTAAAACCTAGCTAACGTTAATCTGTATGGTTAGGTAATGCGTTTTCTAATGTTAGTGTTGTTGTTGTTGTTGTTAGTAGTTGATAACTTGAACTGTGATTGTCCAGTTGCTGACTCCCATTCATTTTTTGGCGATAAAATGTCAAATATCTCAAAAAGTGTATATGGTATAAAGGTAAAAAGTAATAGCAACCTGGAGGGTGTATGAAGGTATAATATGAGGTATGAATGGTGCTGATGGTGTGAACAGTGTAGGAGGAGAAAAAATTGGCGGAATAATAATAACGGTAAGTCTGAGTGAGAACAAGAGGTGTGGTTTTTCAACCACACCTAATTAAATAAGACCTGCAAAGCATAAAAAAACCTAGAAGTTTTTTTGAGTGGCATAACCGCCCAGGTGTGGCTTATCCCTGCTTTGGTACTCTCTGCTCTGCTGATAAAAGTGACACAAGAGCGGCTCAGGCTAAATGTCTATTTAATAATCTGTATTGTTGCCCGTCTCTGCAGGAACATATGCTTCCTTGCGACCATCGGAAAAGCAGCAGTCCACAGCAGCGATGAATCATCGCAGTCATCATGCTGTGTGGTCTCGTCTGGAACAGAGCTGTGATGTGGGACTCCACTTGGGAATAGCTGTTTGTAACACAACCAAAAACAGTGTGCAAAGCCCTGTGCAAAAACACATAGAATAGTGGAGAGAGAGGGAGCGAAAGAGAGAACTCATGCCGAGAGCCCAATGATGGGGCATTAACTGGGATGCTGAATTAATTTACCATGTACTGCAGTCGGCTGAATGGATTCAAACACAGACTCAGAGGAGACAAGGATTGTGACCCACCGGCTAATCAGTTACTGCAAAGCTAAGAATAACAAGATCAATTTGGGCTTAAGGCAACAGGTAAACAGCCATCGCAACAGAAAGTGAAAGAGCTGAACTAGTTGAGTGGTTACTCTTGTTCAAATATGCAATATGATTGTGCAGTATAATTTGTATGAAACATTAACTTGATGACTGAGAACGGTGCTTCCAAAGTGCTGTTGCCAGAACCAAAGCTCCATCCCACAGTTTAATTCCATCCGAAAGCATCATTCACAGACACCATTCATACATTGTCTAAAGTACATGAAATGATATACTTTGACTTTTATATTTAGTGTTTTATTTTTTGGCGCAGTCTGATGAGGAAGAAAATAATACAAAACAGGGGTGGGATATGGTGATTAGGGCGGATGTGGAGTCTTTAGAGTGAAAAACAAATGCTTTTTGTCACGTTTTGGTGGTTGTGTCTCTTAAATATTCGTTTAACAATGCAGACGATACGAGCAGCGCGTTCAGCTAATGTAGGCAAACGCTCATGGCAAATCATGCTAACTACTCAGCAGATCAATCAAAGCGCTTCCCCAAGCTGTTTGTCTCTGTTAGCGGATGCTCTCGGCACACAGCTGACTGAAGGAGGGGGGAGAAAAAGTCTGAGTGATTCGCAAACATTTGCATTGTGGATCACACCTCTGGGATGGCATTTGCAATTAGCAGGTGCGTTCGCGTTCGCATTTATATTTTGTTCTCTCTCAAGTTCACATGCGACAGTATGGGGAGGGAGGTTAGAGAAGAAGAAAGTGGGGGGGGGGGGTGGGGGGGGGCTGGAGGGCCAAACCAGAGAAGAAGAAAGCAGAAATTTGAGTCCGACGGCAATCTGCTGCCAAACCATAACCCACCCCCCAGGCCTTCTGACTCTGCGGGGGGTTACTGTGGAAGAAACCTGCAACAGGTCTCCTTTGCATGCAGACACAGCAGGACAGAGAGCAGTTCACCTGCAGGCTGCCCGCAGCGAGTCTCCCCCGCTCACCTGCTGCCCTTGAGCCCGCTGCTTAATGTGGGTATCGCGCTCTTCTAGCGCTCAAGCCACCTGTCTCAGTCTTCCAGTCCCTCGCGATGCCGTTTGTTTTTCGCTCTCGATTTTTTGTGATCAGATCGATTTCATTTCACTAGTGTTTTCTCACAGGCAATTCATGCCTTGCACTCTACATGAGAGAGGCTTAAGCAGAGAGGGCTTGCAGTTATAGGGTTCTGTCGGATGCTTTCATATTGATTTTGAGTTAAAGTGACATAACATATTTTTATTATTTCCTTTTACTATACACTGAGTTATTTTTAAACATATTAAACCTTACATACACCAGTGCAATACAAAACAGTGCTATGATATGGGTCTGGGAAGGCTTAAAAGCTTAAACCTTATCTCAGAACTATCTGCAACGCTGTCAGAAAATCTGTACACAGAATGTAATAGTAATGAATTCATTACAAATTCTCTTAGCATGAGGTAAAATTAGATAACACAAGTGCATACAAGCCCGATGACTGCATTGTCTGTAACAATGCATGGTCAGTCCAACAGCACACAATTCACAGATCTACAGACAATCTGTATGATCGCAGTGGCAGTAAATTACAAAAGAGCGATGCCCTTAACACCTTTGCGAAACGATTAGAGAGCGGTTTGTTTTCGCATAATCATCGCCATCTATAACATGGCCGCCGAAGATGCTGCTGAGAAACCCAAATCGATCGGCTGCTTCTCTCTCCGGTGGTAAGTGGCCTGGCTGGCGCTCTCTGTTGCCTGTGAGAGCAGGGAGAGGTGGTTTATTTGATCATGCTAACGAAGGTAACGAGGGCCTGTCAAATCCACTCCCGCTCTCCTCGCTGTGTCTCCTAATAGGGACTGTCATCCGCTAATGATCACCACCCCGAGAGATCAGGCTGGGGGTTTCTGTCGAACACAAAAGGGATCCATAGTGATTAGGGAGATTCTTTTTTTAAAAAAGGGCCAGGGGAGGTATCTGACCACAGGTCCATGTTGGCTCATAAGGAGGAAGAAAGAGCCTTATTAAAAAGAGTCTCATTAACCGATCAAATACTTCTCCGCTTGAACTTGTGCCCAATACCTATAATGCTCTAAAGGATTATATATAATCCACTTCACAAAACATAAATCCGTTCTGTAAGCCTATTCAAGTTTAAGTTCACGTTCCTGGATGATGATCGCTATATTACCGAACCACCATTTTCTGCTTAGTGCATATAAAGCCCTTGTTTTTTTCGCCGTCTCTGCCTGCATTTTAAAAATGTCCTTCAGTACATCATTAGTCTGTAGCCACTCCATTGACAGCAGATTACAAATGTACCTTTTTGATGATTCAGGCAGTCTAGCCGTATTAGCAGGCAAGCGGTAGCACGATCATTACTCCACTGCGATCATTTCTCCAGCCCAGAGGTGAGCAGCTCCTTTCATATAGACACTCACCCATAATACCACAATGTGAAACTCCATCCCTGAGTTAATGGTGGGGAAAACGCAACACACAAATACACAAAAACAATATTAGGAGCAAGGTGCATAAATTGAGTTCTGATACCCAGTAATGCTCAACTGAATACGCTGTGCATACTAATGGGGGATTTTGACTTTGGGTGAGTTATACCGTACTTTAGATGTCAAGTAAACGAAAAATTGCCCTGAAATGGGGACTATGTATGAAAAGTGTTGTAATTTGTACATGGTGAAATCAAGTTCCATAAAACATTGTATAAAAACAGAGAATCGGCACCTAACCATAACTAAATTGTATAAAAACACCCTTTAACAAAAGCTGAGAATCTACACTTAAAACACATGTGAATAGTTTGATTACAAATAAAAAATTGTGGCGTATACTACCCTCCCCCCCCCACCCCTTTTTAGTTCAACTTTTATGTTTATATATGGATTTGGATTTTGAAACAATGATACATTACAATCGGGGTATACTACAAAGCAGGAATACTGAGTTAGCTGGACAAATGCACTAAAACCCAAAATATGAAATATGATACTTTAAAAATACGTTAAAGCAAAGGGTATGAATACTTATGTAAATGAGAGATTTCAGTTTTCGATTTTTAATACATTTGCAAAAATGTATAAAAACATGTTTTCACTTTGTCATTATGGGCTATTTTGTGTAGAATTCTGAGACAAAAAATGAACTCAATCTATTGTAGAATATGTCTGTAATGTAATAAAACGTGGAGAAGGTGAAAGGGGTGTTCAGACTTTCCGGCTTGACTGTATATAACCTATAAATGCACTTTTATCACATGATTGTAGTTAGCCAGACTAACGTTAACTATTATGAGTAGCCTAATATCTCGGCTGAATTATTCTAGAATAATAAAAAGGTGTTTTTTAAAAGCAAAAAGCAGCCATATCCACATAATTTCTCTCAAGGCAATGTTTGTTGTTTACTATTTGCCTTCCAGGTTTGATTCTCGAAATAACACGTAAGTGTAGTGCTGTTTAACGGCTGACCTCGGAGCCTCCGAAATGGGAGCTTCCGACCAGCACGTGAACACAGCGCAAGCTAGGTGAGTTTTCTTGTGACGTCATGCAGTCTATAGTTTCTGCGACAATATCCAGAGTGCTTTAGCTTAGACTAGAAATTATCCTTAATAATAATAATTGTAACTGGTGTCATACGTTTGATTTTCTCTCCCTTCAAAGAAAAACACTACTCTGGCTTTATACACATTTTTTATTACACCAAATCCTTTGTTGCACTTTTATTGATGATAATATAATGCATAAGAGGTGATGGCTTAAACACCTGAATTCATCCCGTTTTTGTCCTGAGCTGTGCTCACACTCTCCTCTGTTTGTAAACAGGAAACTCATCTATGGGGCTAGTCCTCATCACGTGATGAAGCTGTGACACTACTATGGTTGTCACATGACCCTCTTACAAATCTCATTGGTTTGTTCTTAACCAATCAGAGATAACTGCACCTAGTCAACACTCTCTGAATAGTGTTTTCTGATCACATTTTTGAATCAGCCTAGAAAACGTTTTTGACCCAGGAAAAATAGAAAATGTTATTGCCTGCTTCTATTGATTTACCATAGAGAGCTTTCTAGCTTTTACTCGAGAAAAGTAAGTAAGTTCGATGAATTGTGTAAGACTCATAGGAAATATGTCACAGAGCTCATCAGTAATGCTATTTCCGGGCCGTGGCGGTCATCTTGCTGTGGCACCACTTGCGGAAGTACCATAATTGAAGAGGGTTGAATGGAACCACGTGACCACATTCCTTTCCTAGTTCTTATACAGTTCTGTGGGTCAATGTACAACGTGCAGTTGTGCTCCGTGCAAGATCAATTTAGGAACCATGAAGAGATGCAAGGGTGCCATTTTTGCTTTACCAATCCCAGCTGGGTAGGGACAGACCCGGCAGTGGCACTGATAATGATTTTCATTGCTGCAGAAACATTCATATGTGGTGGAAAGTCTCAAGTGAGGTCCCTGCAGGATCCGTTCCTCCCATTGAAAAGTGTTTCCAAGCATGTCTGAGATTCTGGATTCAATTCTATTCCAAGGCTCTTTTGCCTGAACTGTCAGGCAATGCTTCATAAAGTGCTTCTTTTTTAGTTTGCACCTTTGGCTGAAATGACTCACATGACAAAGAGTGCTGAGTTTAGACTGAGGACAAACATGTGCCTTGGTTTCTCTGTGGGTTCCATTTCTAACCTATGTGTCCACCGAGACTATCTAGCATTCTCTGATATTATTATTATTATTATTATTATCCAGAGCTCTCTTTTATCAATTATCTATGATCTACATCACTGCAAGATCACAATTATAGCTGCAGAGCAGATAGGTGCTGAAATGAAAAATGTTAAAGTAAACACAGCAATAAAAGGCGCCTAAAGGTAATTGTTTGCGTACCTCTTATACTTCAAAATGATCTATATAATAAATATTCACTTGAATCATCGTGTTTAAATGGTAAAAATCGATTATTCATAGGGCATTCATTTTACCATGCTGGCAATTAATTGACTCACAAAATGTTCACTCATGCATGCTTGCTTTGAAGGGAACTTTGATTAGGTTTTTTTTTGTTTTAAATCTCTGGCATAGGCAAACAACATTCACTGTTCACTTCCAAGGGGAAATGAGGAAAGCTATTCTATGCAGAAGGAGGTCACAATTTGCAACTACTGTATGTTGCAACCGCCAACTCATCTTCTGCATGATTAAAGGTTGTTATCATGAGCTCTGTGTCCATGTTATACAAGAAGAATGACATACGCTGGTTATCTTTCACTTTTTGCAAGGTTTTGCAAGGATGTTGTGCAATTCTGGAGTTCTGGCAGTCAGAGGCAGCTCATATTGCTTCAGGAGATGTTTGCTATGATGACAAAGGTGAATTTGGATGTGCAACCATAGAGCCATCCCTGAAATGGATCACCTGGCAGTATACATACCAATCCAGTGACAGTCCTGTGACTCTCTGCCTCTTGCTGATTGCCATTAATGAATCCAGGTATGTCTATTAACTCCCAGAAACTTTTAGCACTCATTCTCCAAAGTGAGTCAATCTCCTTCCATTTTGACCTTAATCCCCACTCACTGGGAGCTCTTTTTAAACTAATAGCCATACAGAAATAATTTGCGATATATATATATGTTTTCCCCTTTGCCTCTGCGTAAGCTGCACTGCCTCCCATTCAGACGTCCCTCTGTGTTTCTAATCCGCTGAGCGTTGTATAAATTTAAAACGGCGGTCAGTGGGGCTCTCTTTCTGTCTCTGTCTGCTGACTCAGTGCCCCTCTCTCTGAGACCTAGCTCTCAGGTGATTTAAAGCCAAAGTGGACTCCCGGTGACTTTGAAACCACTCCAGTGCAATTCTGATAAGCTGCTTTAACACACCAAGCTCACACCCACTGAAACTACCTTCATGGCTTCCTAAAACCTAGAAAAATGCTCTCAATTTCATTTTATATTGCTGAAAAAAAGAGGGGTGAGGTGGGGGTGGGAGCTGCTTGAGCCTAATGAATAAAGCAATTGATTCACGCATGGATCTCATTGTTCATAGTTCCAAGTTCAGAAAAATCCTAATAAAATAATATTAGTAGTGATTATAGTTTTAGAACTTTAGTTTTTAGACATGCTATTTTTTTTCGGAAAATATCTTAATCTTTTAAAATCCCGACCCAATTTGTTTCTCATGCCATCTCATAGAATGCACAGAATTCCTATTGCCTGTTTTATTGTCTTATACTTACAGATATACATTTAAATGGCATTTAAATTTGGTATTTGACCCTGAGCCTCACATATAGTCACCGTCTTCCCTTGGTACCACCGCTGTGAAAGGATAATAAAACAGTTTGACAATAAAATTAAACTTGTAATGCAGTCCCCCTCAAACAAAAAAATAAAACTACTTTGCTCCACATAATTTTGGGAGATGTGATTAAAGGTTTGCTGTGCCACACAAGAAGAAAATGTATGGTGGAATAATATGGTGAAAGGATATGCATTTGGGATTCATTCATCTTTCTCATCTGGAGATGAACCAGGGAACTAAAACAGTGCACGACACGGTGTAAATCTTCCTGGAGATGATAAAAAGAGACGGGCTTGCTTTGTCCACTGTGCTCCTCCAGTTGTAAAACAATCCATAATATGACACACAACATGTAGGGCCCTATCTTACACCCAGCGCTAAGCGGCGCTAACCCAGACGCAAGTGTCTTTGCTATCTTACAAGCTCAAGTTGTTTAAATATCGAGTGATTTTGTGCCCATAGCAAGTGAACTGGATGGGTTGGTCTTAAAATGAGGAGTGGCCAGGATTATTTTTGGCGTATTGCTATCTTGAGCCGGCAGAAAGCGCTTGCGCTAAAACCACCAAAAACCTGGGCCATGTCCAAATCAGTACTGTTCCACACTGTTGAGTAACCTTAGTGAGTAGATAGGACAGAAAGTCGTTGAGTAGGCGAAAATTGCAGTATACTTGAAACACCCGGATGACACACTTACTTCCGGGATTTCGCTGAGTACATTCGGGAGCACACTTATCAAGAAGTAGCCTACACAAACATTTTGGTCGCATAAATATGACGTGAGGCTTCGTTTAAAAAAAAAATTAGGCACAGCTTCGCTGACATTTTCCTTCAAATACAACAAAAACACCACGCGACATAGCAGCGCAAGGGTGGGGCATAGGGTTGCCAGATCTTGCAAGACTTTCCAGCCAAATGGCTACTCAAAACTAGCCCAGACATATTTCAAATAGAAATCACCATATTTTTACTTTTTATAAGAAGTGCGTGCTTTGCGACTTTTCATTTTTACCTGTGACTGCACTTCAAAAGTATCCTAATTTATCTGTAAAACCGTGGACACAGCAACACTAGTGGGACGTCTTACGACACTTCCACAGTACGGTTGGAAAATAGTATGGCGGATATTTTTCGCGGACTGCTAAACAGCGCACATTAAACAGCACACTTCTACCAGTGCACTGTACTCAGGAGACAGGATGCAGTAGATAGGGCTCTGATTCGGACACAGCCCTGGTCTAAAGTCATGTCGCAGTTGTTTACATGTTATTTTAACGGCGCATATAAGTGCATCTATAGGCGTGTGCACAACGCGCATACACCCTCCTGTCATTTACACACAGGGGCGCGCACAAGCATGACTAAAAATACCAAGATTATAATGTGAAATATTATCATTGTGTAGGCCAGTGGCGGCTGCTGAGCTGAAAAATGAGGAGGCAGAAAACTTCCCCTTAAACTGATTATTGGTCTCAATCATTTTTCTTGATTAACAATAGGCTACAGCGTTTAATTCACAAATTACTTAATGCCATCAGATGTAGCCAGTTCTCTTCAATTAGGGTATTAGGCAAGTAATGAAATTCTTTTAATTTGCATCGCAAAATTGTGCACATTTTAATCAACATTATAATTGTGAATACATCGGCTCTTTGTTCTCCGCACTCAAATTCCGAGAATATTCATGGATATTAATCTTAAAGCTTAGTTTTTGTTAGATTATAAAGCTCAGTTTTTGTTAGATTATTTTTATTGCAGGTTGGGCTTTTCTCGTGAAGTGTAATTTTTCGTTTAATCTCCCTAATATGATGTTAAGAAAGAAGTTGTGTCTTCACCTGCAAATTATTATTCAGATCGTTGGCACACTTGTTAATCAAGAATAATGATTGAGACTAATAATCAGTTTAAAGGGAAGTTTTCTGCCTCCTCAATTTTCAGCTCAGCAGCCGCCATTGGTGTAGGCTATATCAAAAAATGCATAATAATAAAAGGGTCCATAGGTCAAAGACCACATACCTGTCCCTCAGCAAAGGGGAATGCCGCATTAAATTGCTTTCAACCCATTCCATCAACATCCAGGCGATGTGCGATGGTACGTGTAAGGTTACACGTATAGACTATTCGCAATTATCCTGGATCAAGCTATATTTGCCAATAGTTCCTGTAGCCTAATCATCCGGGGCGACAATCTTCTGTTACGGGACAATGGCTATCCATTAAAAATGGCTTTCCATTTTCTGATAACATCTATATCAAGCCTAATGCACGGATTGTAATTTACACCTAATGCGTGAATTGTCATTCAAAGGAAAACTCGCGCACTGCAATAGACGGACATTCCATAGAGTTCAATAGGAAAATAAGTCAGGAGAAACAACGCTTAAAGTGATCTATCCATATCTACTGCATATCTGGCAGCAGAGTGTACAGTTTAATCTAGTCCCATCCCCCAATTCCTATAGAGATCCATGCAAATGCAGAAAGATTATAGTATCGTTTGTAAGAGTACCTGAAAATAAGACATCAAAAGTATTTTGATGTTGTTGGGTCACAGACATCAGGAAGTTATGACATGCAAAGCATATGCAACCAAATATTAAATATTATAACTTTATTAAAGTTTATGTTCATTTGTCCAATTACTTTTGGTCCCCTAAAATGGGGGGGGGGACTATGTATAAAAATGGCTACAATTGCTACACTGTTCACCCGATATGGACTAAAAACCCTCAAATTAAAGCTGAAAGTCTGCACTTTAACCTCATACTCACTGTTAAATTTAAAATCCAAAGTGTTGGAATACACAGCCAAAAAAACTAAAATTGTGTCACTGTCCAAATACTTGACTGTAAGCAATCCGCCAAGATGGAAAAGCAGGTTTTTAAAGGGAATGGGATATGATTTGATTGGTTTATTGCATGTCACGCCCAAGACACACCTATAATTAATTAAGAGACTCGGTTCAGCCCATTTGCATGTTGCGCCGTGCTTAGCGCTCAAAAGCACACCATCAAACTAGTAAAAGTGGACTTGGACATTCCCTAAAGGCACTTTACGCCATGCGTTTAGACAAAGCGCTAAGATCGCCAAGATAGAGCCCGCAGTCTTAATCTAGGAGGCACTTAACTAGCATTACACTTCTTTTGCTTCTGTTGTTTAGAAACTTTATGGTTGGATGATGATAATAATTGTAGAGCTACACAGGCTGGACATACAGTCAAGCCAGAAAGTCTGCACACCCCTTTCACCTTCTCCACATTTTATTACGTTACAGACATATTCTACAATAGATTGAGTTCATTTTTCATCTCAAAATTCTACACAAAATAGCCCATAATGACAAAGTGAAAACAGGTTTTTAGACATTTGTGCTAATTTATAAAAAATCTAAATGTAAAATATCATATGTACACAAGTGTGCACACCCTTTGATATGACACCCAAAAGTGAGCTGAGGTGCATTTTGTTTCCACTGATACTGCTTGAGATGTTTCTACAACTTAATTGGAGTCCACTTGTGATAATTCAATTGATTGGACATGATTGGGGATTGCCAACACCTGCCTATATAAAGTCCCACAAGCCATGGGGTCAAAGGAATTATCTGCAGACCTCAGAAACAGGATTGTGTCAAGGCATAGATCTGGAGAAGGGTACGGAAAAATCTCTGCACCTTTGCAGGTCCCAAAGAGCACAGTGGCCAGCATCATTCATAAATGGAAGAAGTATGGAACCACCAAGAATCTTCCTAGACCTGGCCGCCTGGCCAAACTGAGCAATCGGGGAAGACGGGCCTTGGCCAGGGAGGTGAGCAGGAACCCAAGGGTCACTCTGACAGAGCTCCAGCGTATCCTTGTAGAGATGGGAGAATCTTTCAGAAGATCAACCATCCAGGCAGCACTCCACCAATCAGGCCTCCTAGTAAAAGGCACATCACAGCCCGCTTGCAGTTTGCCAAAAGGCACCTAGAGGACTCTCAAACCATGAGAATCAAGATTCTCTGGTCTGATGAAACCAAAATTTAACTTTTTGGCCTGAATACCAAACGTCACCTCTGGAGGAAACCAGGCATCGCTCATCACTTGGCTAATACCATCCCTACAGTGAAGCATGGCGGTGGCAGCATCATGATGTGGGGATGTTTTTCAGCAGCGGGAACGGGGCGACTAGTCCTGATAGAGGGAAAGATGAATGCAGCTAAGTACACCGAGATCTTTGAAGAAAACCTGCTCTGGACCTCAGACTGGGGCGAAGGTTTACCTTCCAACATGACAATGACCCGAAGCACACAGCTAAGAGAACAAAGGAGTGGCTTCGGAGAAAGTCTGTGCATGTCCTTGAGTGGCCCAGCCAGAGCCCAGACCTGAATCCAATTGAACATCTGTGGAAAGAGCTGAAACTGGCTGTGTACCGACGCTCCCCATCCAACCTGACGGAGCTTGCAAGGATATGCCAAGAGGAATGGGCAAAAATGTCCAGAAACATGTGTGCCAAGCTCGTAGCTTCTTTCCCAAGACACTTTGAAGCTGTAATCGCTGCCAAAGGTGCAGCAACCAAGTATTAGGCTAAGGGTGTGTACAGATATGTTACCCCTAAATAACCTATTTTTGTCAGTAAAATAAAATTGCATATTTTCTAAAAACCTGTTTTCACTTTGTCATTATTGGCTATTGTGTATAGATGTTTGAGGCAAAAAATTAACTCAATCTATTGTAGTATAAGTCTGTAACGTAATAAAATGTGGAGAAGGTAAAAGGGGTGGGCAGACTTTCCGGCTTGACTGTATACAGTGCGCAACCTCAATTAATATGAGCAAAAAGTGTAGGATTAAATTCAATTTGTTGTTTATTTATGCTCAGATGTTTTATGTTTTGTTTGTAACTATTTTTTCTGGCATTGCCAATAATTGTGAAACACGTAAAAAAAATTACAGAAATTCAAGATTAGATTTTTGTCATATTTTCAGTGCAAGGTCATGCTGATAAACAACAAAGACATTTTTCATGGCCTTTTTTGCCCATATTTTCCTGGGTTACCAATAATTCTGTACTTACAATGATATGCACCCACCCTTGTAATAAAGTGCAATAACCCTTTTCTCATTATGGCTGCTCATATTTACACTACTATACACCATATTCCTGCCAATAATTGGCCATAAACACAAATCCATTGACAAACAATCTGCATTAAGTTGCTAAAGGTCATTCCCCCCGATTAACTGTAAAAGCACCATTTGATTACATATTTTAACAAGCAATAAATACACGTACACATATAGATACTGACAAGAAGCGCACCGTAGCCTTTTATCACACACTCACGGATTCAAGCCTGGGCATACATTTCAACACAACTGAAGAAACTTTGGTTCTGTTAGATATAATAAATCTTTTTTATTTTATTCACAGCACAATAACTTAATAGTATTTTGTGACAGAGTTGACTGTCCCTACTGCAACAAAACTCTTCTAACACCTGTTTTTGTTATATCTCTTCCATTTCTCTACTCCCTCTGTTCCGCCATTTCCCACTAAACCGATTGCGTTTATACACATGCCGTAGCAGTATTCCTGTCGGGGGTGCACACCTGGAGGGGAAGCTAAACACGGCTCCATTACCAACACTACAACTCTGTTAATACAGTTAATCGTTCATGCATCACATTACCGTTTCATCCAGCATATGTCCCGTAAAACTGTTTACTGTCTTCGCTCATTTCAGTTTGGTTCTCTTCATCCATATTGCAGTTAATCTTCGCCATGTTCCACTAGCAAAACAGTTCTGGGGGGTATTTCACAAAGCAGGATTACTGAATTAGCTGGATAACTGCACTGAGTAAAATCCGGAACAGCTCTTTTTACTTATATTTTGTGGGTGCAGCCAAAATATTTGCATGTGTTATCCTTTCACATTTTGCAAGAGTTCATGATTAAAAATTTATTTATTCTTATTGTTCATGATGTATGTATCCACAAATTCTCTTTTTGTGTATTTTGAGCATTGTGAGTGAGAATGGGCCAGTTAATTAGCCCCCATTGTTACGCAGTCATTCTGATCGTTCAGTTACGGATATTCCAAACACACCCGTACGTGTTTTGCTACAATCACAGCCGCCATCTTATCAATTGAGTGTCTTTTAATACCTGCTTTCCATTTGTACTAAAATATGCATGCAAATACCTTTCTTGCTTTTGGCTTATTAAATCACTTTACCCATGCTAAAGTAATCTATTTGCATGCCCTCCTCCCACTATTTCGGCAGTGGCGGCAGTGTAGTATAATGGTTAAGGAACTGGACTTGTAACTGAAAGGTTGCAGGTTCGATTCCCAAGTAGTACACTGCCGTTGTATCCTTGAGCAAGGTACTTAACCTGAATCGCTTCAGTATATATCCAGCTGTATTAATGGATACATGTAATAAGATGTAATAAGAAGTTGTGTAAGTCGCTCTGGATAAGAGCGTCTGCTAAATGCCTGTAATGTAATGTAATGTAATTTCGTGAGATACGGACACCCAATTTTGCATATTCATTCAGGCTAACCCAGAAAAAAATGAAAAATCCATGTATCTTTCAATTTTAACACATGCAGTCCTCTTTGCACCTCATTAGTCGATCACCTCAGACACTTTTTTGCAGGTGATAACAGTAATTCCAATACAATTCACGCCACCAAGCACTTCCGGGACAACAAAGTAATGGGTAAAATTAAATAATTATTAATCTTACAATCTACGTAATTTTATATTATAATTTTATAGTTTATATTTATATTATACATTTTTTGAATTTGTGTGTTGATTACATATGTTAATTGTTTTGTGGGGTACTAGTGAACTTAGTTTCTAAGGGGAGGGGCTTGTCGTATCTCGACTATGTAAGCCAGGGAATCCTGTTAGTCGGGAAAGAGCAGGAGAGACAACGGGTGTGTGGTATGAGAACAGTGGCTTAGTAGAACTGACAATTATGTGTAGTGTATCCATGTTTGTTTGTTGCTGTGTTTGTCTGTATAGTAGTGTAAATATATACCTATCGTTTTTTTTCTTTGGTATTTTTTTCTTTTTTTCCTTATTACTTTTTGGGGACACTAAATAAAATATGAGCACTTAATTTGCCAACTTGCCATTGGGAATTATTCAATGATTTTTTTGAACAAACGCCAGGCCTCACCTGACCACATGCAGGTACTTTGTGACATATTGAAATGAATGTAAAAGCGAAAATTACATATTAGTAGTCAAAAAATAGTAAAACTGATTGTAAAAATACTTTTTAACATTCTTTTTAATATTCTTTAAATAAATAAATCTATCACATTGTAGTCCCACCTTGCTATCAGGTTTTGCACATATGATTAATGGGCTATTTGAATACAGATGCACAAATAAACATATAAACATGATACTTTCCCCTTTATCATACAATGCAACAGACTAATGGGACTATTTTCAAGCTGCTACAAAGCAATGCAAAGTCCAAACACAAGCGTATTGGTATTTCTTTCAACTGGGGAAGTTGCCAATTTTCCATTCCAAAATTAAGATTTATATTCGACAATTGAATACCACACAAATGGAAGTAAAATAAAATGTGAATAACCCAGCATAGCTGGGTTGCACTATTGCTTTGACTTGGGTGGAGCCAGTACAAATAACATATCTCACACAGTTCAGCTATGTTCACCTGGTCTCTCCATGTAAAATAGCATTTTTTTTTTGCCCATTCATTCACCACCATAACTTGATTTTGGCCTCTTCTAGGCCTGGGTGCAATGTGTAACAACCCAATGTAATAAGGTACCATAAAGACGGGTATATTTGACTGCAAAAGGTGAAAACAAGTGCATTATGAATTTCTAATCCCTAATAAATTATTCATGGCACAAACCACACACAAAATGGGCCTACGTGCCCTCACATCAAAGAAACGTCTCTTATATGCAACCCTTGCATGCTTCAATTTCAGGAATGTGTGTGTGTGTGTGTGTGTGTTGATTTAAATAATCATGGCTTTTTGAAATTAGGTATTCGCATCCAGCCATGCGTGCCACTTTCACAATACAAACATGGGAGAAACTCGGCTTGTTATGCTCATCCAGCTTGGTACAAAAGCAAATGAAATGGCAGATTTATCTCACAGCAGGTGTTTAAAAGCCATGAAATATTGTTGGTGTCCAGACACATGGAAACTCCAATTTGTAGAAGAGAAACCATACCAGCCCCAGGTGACTGGTTAAAACTGTACCTCATTATTCTAAATCCCAGTCTTAATTATGTTAAACTTGTATTACTGATTATGTAAATTGAATAAACCCAATCCTATTATTCCCTGCTAATGTCTCCGATCAATTTTGCTACATTAACAGAATGTTTTACTATTAGTTCACTTATATATTCAATAAAATGTTTAAGATATTGTGGAAAAGGGCTGAATATATCACAGCTTGTTACAAACTCCCTTCAAATAGTAATGACTAATGTGCCTTACTTCCTTTAAGCACACCTTGATTAATATTGTCTGTCCTTGGCTGTTTTTTTTTTCTTTTAAGTGGGCCACATTGATCCTCGTTTATGGAGAATGGTAAGGCTATGCGGCTGCTGGTCATAATTGTGGACATTTGGTGAGTCACTGTTAAAAAAAATTACATCTCCCAAGTGAATCATTAGCCACAGACTTTTTATCATCAGTTGTTAATCCATTCTGCCATTCACATTTCTGGATAATGTCTTGTGCACATGTTAATGTACCACATGTTTCTAAAGTGGCCCACTTTGAGTGAGTGCTGATGGAGTGTACTCTTTTGTCATGTCAGTCCCCTCTGCTGTTAAACTGCTGCTGTTGCTGCTGTTTTACACCCACGGTGTAATGACTTTTACTGGGGCTTTGTACACTTTGCATCCTGCCTTTTTAGATTGATACGATTATCATCATCCTTATGTGACACCGCACACAAAGTGCCCCACATCTCCAAACTGAAAGCATCTCGCCGTTTCTAGTTCCAATTTTTTAGTACGTGTCCCTCTTCGAAGTGCAGCATGTTATAACTGCCTCGTATCCCCTTCTAATTTTATAGGTTTTCATGTATCATCCTTGGTTGTTTAAAAAACTAAAGATATGAAAAAACAAGATCGATAAAACTGCTGGCTCTTGTGGGGGTGTTTTCAAATTGTCTGTGAAAGCTGTCCTGTGTAGTTCCAGCTACAAAATTCCTCATATTTATTTGATGAAAACTAGAGGAAGTTGGTTTCCCTAAACTATACATTTAAAGATTTTACTGTAAATCAAATTAACTGAACATGGTTTTCAGTTATTGAACAAAGTTTTAGTTCCAATATTTTGTGTGAAGTATATTACAATAATTACAATGATATTTGAACTGGAATACAGTGGTGACAGACAATTAGGTGTTTTATAATCACAAAAAAGCAATGTAGTTAAAGTAAATCATTTTCATTTCATATTCTTACATTCCGTAATTTTGAACATAATTTATTTTCACTGAAATAGCAGCAGCAGTGAAACTTTTTAAATTACTTTTTGAATGTCTTTATAGTCCTTTGAACATACTTTAAAGAACTATAAGCATAATTATCTTAAAATTTTCAGCTGAACAGATGTTGGTCTAATTAGTGGTGACTACTGTCAACTTAACTCAAGACACATCTCCAATAGATAAGCAACAAATAAATGTCTCTGTTGTTGTAAAACAAGTGCAGTACTAGCTAGCAGAAATTTAACAAACCCCATCCAAAAGATTATGACAAACATTGGTCTTAGTGGTTTGCGGAAGAGAACGAAAGAATCCCATGGTTGTTTGATCCTCTGCAAATCCTGTTATTAGCAGCATGCTAAGTTGGTTAAAATTGCTCTCATGTCAATGAATCATTGTTGTGTTGGTAAATAAAAATGTTAAACATAAAAAAGTTCCAACATGACAGACTTTATTTACTTTATGTATGCATAATTATAAAAATGTTCTGTTTCCTATTTTATACATGTTGTCCTGTTGTCTGTCAATTTGCCCCTTTGCAATTAAATTGGTTGGCAACACCAGGCTCAAGACCAGATATTACATCTTTGTTCACAAATGCATCCAGAAATAAAAGAAAGCAGAGATAACTCTACTGATAAATCTTTGAAGATTATGCCAACTGTGATTGTGAAAATGTGACTTTTATTTGAAAGATTAGAATGATGAGCGCAGCACTGTCCACTGAAAAAAACTACACGTTCTCCTTAACACAGTGAAAGCAATGCTCAGAATCAAGTATATTCTGACTAGATTAAAACTGAATGACATTTAGATAAAAAATGCACTCTAATTGTGGAGCTGACCAGTACTTACAGAGCTTTGCACTCATTAGCCTGGCTGGCAAAAGCCCAGCAAATTCTTGAAGCCTTGAGTCAGTGTGGAGACGCATGCCCTTTTGGGTGCAAGTTTAAATAATGCTTTTGACATTATTTAAGCTGACAGGAGAAGAAAACCAACAAACTAACACATGCACTGGTGGTCATGTTCCTTGATGCCTCCAACAACGAAAAAAGATTATATACTACTCAAAAGAAGTTAAGGGTCAAAAATATTTGTGCATATAAATATAAGCTAACAAGCTAAAATGGTGACAACTAATGACAAAATAATTATTTAATGGCTCAAGAACAGAAAACACAAAACAGAATTTTTTGATTAGACACTAGTTTATTACCCTGATGAAAAAAAAGTCATGCACCCCCCAAAATGACGATGTGATGATGAATGGAAAATGCTCAGCCATTTTATTGCTAAAATTGGCATGCATGGAATGACTCTCATGCAAAACACGTGCAAATGGTGCATGAGGTGTCACAATGGGTGTTTCGAGGCAGTTTGTCAGTTTAGTCTGACTAAGTTCGTGCTTCAAATCCATGAAAAGGAAATCTGGGTTAACTTAAAAAGTTTCTAAAGATAAGTGCAATGAATGCATGTCCCATAATAAAGTGATGGCCATAGTCCAAATGACAACCCAAAGGGGGATATTCTAAGCCTATCTGGCTTACAAAAATGATCAGAAAATGTCCTTTGACCCTTAAATTCTTTTGAGTAGCATATATACTCATGATTATGTACACCATATAAATAATGTATCATGTGCATACAAAACTTGTTTTTAATCTGTTTCTTGTCAAGTGTTTTCTTTTGTCTTTGAAAGTGCTTGCGGTTTTCTAGCTAATTGTGCACATTCCTGTGTTGCTCTTTCCCTGGCTATTGTCACATATTAATACACAAGATCTGTGGAAGGCAGATGGTGAGTTGTGTTAAAATGTTGCGCTTGGGACCTCCTCATACACATGGATGCCTACCTTGACAATATCTCCTTGAGGTCTATTCCCCTGTAGATGGAGCTTTAATTGCTCTCAGAAGCAGGGAACAAAGACAAACCATTGGCTCGCCGACCGTAAACAGCATGTTATGTATTGCACTGTGTTATACTTCTGTACTGTACTTGCAGCAAACAAGAACATTAGCGGAAATGAGATGTTAGCTGCGGTCCAATGTCTGGAGATGTCCTGTGTAAAACAAATGCGCAAGTGAGCCTCAGGACGGTGTGTACACACACAGCAGTGATACTCGTTCCTGGTCCTGGAGGGCCGCAGGGTATGCTGGTTTTTGTCGTTACTCTGTACTTAATTGATCAATTAAAGCAGCCGATGACACAGTTAATTTACCACACCTGGTTTCTTGGGTCTGAATTGGTTGCTGATATTTAGACAAATCAAAAACCAGCATACCCTGCGGCCCTCCAGGACCAGGAATGAGTTTCACTGACACACAAGCACACGCACATGCACACACACGCACGCACACACACACGCACACACACGCACACACATACACACACGCACGCACGCACACAGCGGGAGAATAGATTCTCAGCCATTAATACCATGCAATTTGACATGCATGACTTCATCATCTTCATCACCATTGTTTGCATTATTATTATTATTATTTAAATTTTTATTACTATTATTGCTTTCTGTTATGGCATTTAGCGGCAATTAACTCTTAACCATGGACAGTTCTTTCATATGACAATACACAAACCTGAATACAAGTAAACACAATAAATAGTATACTTTGAGATTATTGGTAAGAACAGTGGTACAAAGTGTACTTTGCTTACTGAATGATTACTACAGTTACTAACTGAAAATATGAAATATACCTGGGTTAAAGATAATAAAAGACTGTGGTCCCAAAGCAGTCTTTGCACTGGAGCCATAGTCTTTGTCCCAGTGCAAAGACACCCTGGGTCTTCATGAGGATGGACATAACCACGGGCACTAAAGACACAGTAGGGAATTTAATAGGGGCTATAATTTGAACTTGCAGAAGTAGCAACCTGTGACAAGAAATAGAGGAGGCATACGACTGTTTGACATTGATGCCCAATAAATGTAGCACAATAACTGTATAAAAAACAATTTTATGACAATCAAACCATACACAGTGGAGGCATACAACGTTATAGAGATGGACCTGCATCTCCTCGTGATGAACACTTTTTTTCAGTCAATTTCATATGATTTAGGATTTTGAGTTTTGTTTTCCATGTGGATTCACACTGTTTTTGAAAAGAAATTGCATTTTTAAACTGTTATCATGATTTCTGGTTTTCCTTTGAACACATTTATGTGGAATGCATGCACTTTTATCTATATATATTTACCTGCTATTGCCTAATGTCATGACTATGGTCTTTTTTGCCTGACCTCCAGGACTGATTCTTGCAGTTACAATTTTGTTTTGTATAATACAACCTCTGCTAATGCAGTCACTACTGTACTACTACTGCCATTACTACGAGCAATAGCTAATCCTACTGCATAATACACATATAGGTGAATTAATCATAATCATGAAGAACAATGGAAAATCAAGTTTAAAGAATATCTAAACCTAACGTCAAGCTAACTTCTTAGTCCGATGATAAATGCGCTCTGATTTTCACATTCCCCTTTAAATCTGAAATGATTTGCCTCGCTGGTCAACACCTGTGATGACCCATGGGTTTGATTCCATCTTTTCACGTGGCCTTGAAAGATGGTGGGGGGGGGGGGGGGGGGGTTTCAGCACGAAAATAACGGGGTATAAGGAGGACCGTTTCTCCCCCGCAGCTGCTCGGGGTACGGCAACCTGTCTGGGGGTCCGCCCGAGGAAGAGGCTGCCTGGGAAGGAGCTGTGACTAAGAGTCGAGGGATCCCCGAAGGAGGACCTCACAGCGTAGGATCGAGACTCAAACTGACAGGAAGGAGCCCACCCGTAAATTCTGCTTTTATTTTAATTAGCCTTGAATGAAGAGGAAGGAGGGTAAAAGGCTCTGTGAGGAATGATACTCCATGCCGAGAGGAAGAAACATGCATCTAGTGCTTGGTGTTGCAAGCACTAGCTGGGGGAGTAATGCCTGGACATTAGCAAGTGGATTTTATTTTGGCTTTACAATAAAACTCTGGACCTGCACCTATGCTATGGATCAAATATGAAATTATCAATGTGGTCTGCTACAAACTGAAGAGCTCTTGAAAGAACTCAATGCTAATTTAACTTTTTCTGAATACAAAAGTTTGTTATAATTTGTCCATAGCATAAAGGTGAAAAGGTATTGAAAACCCAAAGTGCAACTATAAGAATATAGGTAGAGGTTTGGTAATATGTAGCAAGGCTATGACAGTATGTGAAATGTGCCCACGCAGAACATAGTCCCTGTGAAAGTAATTAAAAATGCCAGTAGCAGCAACCCCCCCCTCCCCTGCCCCTCCCTGTAGGTGGACATAGGAGCTTTAATTGAATCCAGGAAAAATCAGTTCCCAAGATCCCATCTGCACTGAGGTTATTTACACTTGATATAAAAATGGGAATTGATTTGTTTTGCAACACACAGCATTTCACAATTAAAATAAAATCCTCATTCTAGTTCAATATTAAAATAAGGCTGTAAGCATATAAATATGAAGAAATTTGTACAAAAAAAAACAAACCCTGCAGCCACTCGTTAGAATGGATGCACTGAGCTGGACCAACCAGAGAAAGTGTGTGGGAAGAGATGGCTGTGCAAGTAGGTATCCCTGGTTCTGTCCTTTGAGAGATGCTGTATAGCATGCCCAGAGGCAAGAATGCTTGGTCGACCAGGGATTTTCATTTCACTGACCGCTCGGAAGAATTCTGACATTCTGTTACAGAGGAGCATGTTATATGGACAGAGCCGGACACTAGTGCTAATCTTTTCTGCTGTTACTGAAAAATCAGGAGTGCAAAACCATGATGCTGTTTAGAACGTCCGTAGATTAGAAAAGTTTCAGCTCTTTTTAAATGGCTACCTTGGCATTGTGAGGGCTGATTACATCTCTTCAAATAAACGGTAATTAGATGATAGCGCATTAGCGCTTCAGTGGAAAACGGATCCTCCAGGACTGCGGCCGTCTAGGAACAGCACTGGCTGCCTCTGGCGTAAATGGCAGCACCATTAGCAACGGCGCTGCTGCGCACAACCCTGCCTCTAAGTTGAACTGTCAGCCAATCACCAGCCTAATTTACTGCAGAGTAGTCGTGCAGTACCAGGTGCCTTATTGAGCTCCCCACAAAGAACAGTTGCTTTTCCGAGTTGCACAAGCCCGCTCAAACTCTAGTGACATCGACTATTACATATCATTTTTAAAGTATGCCTATGTGTGCCACCCTGACAGGTGTTCTTGATCAGATAAGAGGCCCAACCTCCTGATTATCACAATGATAAAAGCCTTTAAATACGGCTCTGCTGGAATCTCCTTCAGTGGATTCTGTTGGGAGTCAGATTGATCTGTTTTGATCTTCTCGTTGAAGGGAACCGTTTTCTCTGATCAAGGTTCAACGGTTAAACATAATTGTTTCCTACACTGGCAGCACCGGTGCCTGCCGATAGCAGACTTCCTCCATGTGCCGTATCAATAGATAGGAGGCGCTGCTGCCCCTATCCAGCCCACGATAATAGAAATGTTTAAGCTGGGAGTATACTTGATAAGAAGGTGAACTGAGCCGAATTGGAATGACAGAACTCGGCGGCGCATACAAAAAGGGTGTATACACATTCCTTCGACCTGTTCATTTACTTACCCTCCATGCCAGTGGGATGTGCAGATTCAGAATCAGTGATAACCATGGGAAACATGGAAGTGACGTTTGACGCACCAAACGGGTCTCACTAAAATCGAACAGCAGCACAGGCCGGAGGGGGTTGGTGCGTGTCTAAGGGTGTGGCAGAGGCAAAAATAATAATAATCTAAGAACATGCGCATAATGTGCACAGTTCATCAAACAGCGATGAAGGGTGGCGGTAGTTGTATTTCTGATGCTTTTCAGCGGTACATTCGTTTTCCATGTTGTTTTTTTTTTGTTCAACTGGGATCGATGACAGGAGAATTGGTATGAAATCACTGAGATCAGCCGTTTCACTTCTGATTATAGTATTACATTAACATGAGGCCCCAAGGGTCAGTAGCAGGTATTTGGAATATAGGAGAATTAATATGGAATCACTGAGAGTGGGTGTTTCACTTCTGATTATAGTATTACTTTAACATGAGGCCCCTGGGGTCAGTAACAGATATTTAGAGTATAGGAGAATAAATATGAAATCACAGACAGCAGGTGTTACACTTCTGATAGTATTACATTATGAACACTAACAAGAAGCCCCTGGGGTCTATGACAGGTATTTGGAGTTATTATTATAAATCACTGAGCATCACTGTCAAAAGTTTTTTGTAACATGAAATACAAGAGTGGGACATAAAGCCCCTGTTCTCATAGACTGGTACAATATTTGAAGTATAATACATTAATACCAATCACTAAGTAAATGCATTTTGTTCTTTTTATACAATAATGTATTTAGCTGCATTATAAAAAAGCCTTACTCTTAGCTCAATATCATATTCACGACACAAACACCAGCCAGGCATCTCATGTCACTCTCTGTTGTATAAGAACAAAATATTAATATCTTATACTTAAAATACCAGTCTACCAGGGAAGATGTGTGTCCGCTCAATCAAACGAGGAGAAGCTACGCGGCCAACTCAGCCACCCATGTGATATTTTGGACCAATCGCAGGCAATCGCCGCATTTACGTCGGCGTGCGAACATCTTGGCAAGTTCGGCCAGCAGGGTGGCCGAAGTCAATGCGGAGTTTCGTTTTCTCCACAAACGCGTCATTTTACACCATTTAGTCGCCTACATACGAAGTTAATTTCTGCAGCGTGTACACTCCCACCTTTACTCATGCTGACATGTAACAGTCTGGGGGAAAAGCATCCCTAAAGTAAAAAAGAGAGGACATTACCCATTTAGAGAAATCGATGGACACAAACAGATAACAAACATATGAGTACAGATGAATGAATGGTCATTAGCATGGGATAATGGCACACCATTGCGCTTAATGAGCTGTAATTGGCTAGTCACTGCCAAATCGCGCGTGTGCAACAGCTTAATTTTTTGTATATCACAACTGTGGTTAAAAAATGATTGTGCTGCAATATGAGCAGCATAGCCTTATCAAATAGAGGTATCCGGTGATGTTTTTGTGGGCCCTTTGCTCCTCGCGCGGCTGCTCCATCAGAGAGCCAGGGAGTGACAAAGGACAAAAGAATGGACCTTGTGTGCCCATCAATCTTGGATGGGCTGCGGTGAGCTGTGTTTTGTGTGGCTTCAGAAAGAAGAGACAGGGAGCTTGTCCGCCCTCAGCCGCCCACACACCTGTCAGAATGATTCAGAAGGCACACCTCGACAATCCGTTTGTCTCGGTCGGAATGGAAGTTTTAAAACCGTGTCATTGTGGCGCGACAGCCGAACTGAAAGCTGCTGTTTCGTTCAATAGTGAATTGAATGCCCCCGAGCCTCGGCGGCTGAAGGTATGTAAAACGTGTGGGCGGTGTGACTTGTGCGAATGAAGTGCGTTATGGTTATGGTTATCGAAAACCCCTATTACACGTCGGGGCGAAAATGTCCCCTTACATGCAGGGGTGAAGATGTTTTCATATGAATGATTCAAGACCAAAAACATGGATTAGAATATGACATGTGACAAAGTAAATTTGAATCACTGCATATAGTTTGGCACAAGTTCAAATTGTCCATACCAGGGTGTACATAATTACGAATGATTAATACAAACTCCAATAAGGTTGTATTATATTCTATTTCCTAAAATACCCCTTCAAATTCAGCCAAATAAATAGGCTTCAAACATTGTCTCGCATTGTTTTGAATACAGTTGTCTTGTCAGATTAATTGAATAATTGAACTTACCTTGATTTCTTTGTCTATACTTTCTTTAAATTTTGACATTCAAATATATCTTTGTCTGTGAAAACAAAAGACTTGGAGATAAATTATAAAATGGAAAGAAAATATCTTTCACACTCCATCCTCTTTTGAGTATATTCTAAAAACACAACAGTCAATTAGGTGCGAGGGATTCATTAACTTCCAGTGAGTTCTAATGAAAAACATGAACTGGTACTTCTTGACATAAACAACAAAGCAAAAAAAAGAGAAAGAAATGAAGCTAGCCAATTAAAATAAAAAGGCAGATTTATGAAAAAATAAATCAAGAGGAAATGTGCTGGCTGTCTTTGGTGTCAACAGGCAGCTTGCAAATTCTTGTCAGTGCTAAGCTGGACTGCTTCTCTAATAAAAGCTCTTTTAAAATCAAGGCTTCTGTGGTAGCTGACCAGCCCACAGTGATTCTGTGTCACTTCCTCTTAATTATGCTCCATAAGATGCCAAGAAACTCATTACTACTAAAGCCACCTGAGAGAGGAGTAAGGCATGACAAGAAGAGTTAACGATATGGGGGGGCTGAATAATTAATTCATAGTTCATTCCTGTCCACGTGTGCAACTGAACAGGCCTTTCCGAAGGTGTATGGCATTGGCAAATACTTTGTAACATTCCATGAGGTTTAAAATCTGCTATCGTGAACCTGAAATGAAATATTTTTACGAGAAGCAGTAGGTAATGGTTCATTTGAGTTTGTTCAGAGCTCGAGCTACATGTATTTTTTTTTATTTCATCAATATATTGCATATTCTTTATCACAAAGGAATGTCATTAGGGGCTTATCGAAGAATGCACTGGAAATATCATCAGACTGAATGTTACAGGATTAAAACCCCAGCAAAGATGTCACGCCCAAGATCATACCATATGCCAACATAATATCATGGTATGTCCTCACGCAGATAAATGTTTATAGCTGGCTAATGGTCCACAACTACAGTACATTGCCTTCACGTTGTATGGGCAATAGATATTCATTTTAGTTATACGTAGATGGTTTAAGCTACAAGTACGTATCTAAAGCTTCACAAAATACACAAAACTATATAAAATCCTTATATTACTGTACATGGCATCATATTTCAGCTTGTCTACATAATAGAACAGTTGTTTGTGTAATGCATGAATTATGAGTATGTACTGTAACATTAAGAATAAACCTTTCATTTTAAACACATTTTACGTCACAGTCTGTTTAAGGTGTTACATTAAACGTTACAATGATTGGCAAACCATGATATTATTGACATATTAACCATGTAACATCTCCTCCCACATAATCAGTTTGTGTGTGCCTGATGGTGGGATCAACTTGTGTCTATATTTGCATTTTCTCATCTTCCAAACATTTCCTCATTTCCTCACTTACCAATCACCAGTGGCGGGCCGTCAGGGCCAGCAAGGCCTTCTCTGCTGGCCTAAACATCATCAGAATATAAATTTAATTTTGATATATTTTTTCCACAAATATGTATTAAATTATTCCCCATAGTCTATTCTCTTCATTTCATAGCTTTCCTCTTGGTTGCGCTGCTTCCAGCCTCAGATCGAGATTTGGAGGGCTGGCCTTTATGTTAGAGCTTTTATCCAATCATATTTCAGCCATAATGTGTTGCCAGGGTCCAATAAATCTGCCCTTAGGCCTTCAGAATCGACAGTGCGGGCGCCTGTAGCTTAAAGTGAACCGAAACAAGCCTGTGGTGTTAACCAATCAGATTTCGAGTTGACGACACCGGGGCCAGCTAGCAGGCGTGCGATAACGTCAGCACGTGCACGTCTTTTGATTGGATACGCACTATTGAGGCAGAGCTATGCAGACAGCTAGCAAACTGAACGTGAGCTCATTTGTGTAGATTTCTACAAGCTGTTTTTTTTTCAACCCGCAATGGCTGAAGGAGGAGAAGAGATCGATTTGGTCGCAGATATAATTACAACGCCATTTTCAAGACGAACTTTTCAAGAAAAGCTAGACATCGTCAGAAGAGAACGGCCAACCCCGACGCTAGCGAGCCGACGCTAGCGAGTCAAAGTGGACATTCAAGGCTAGGAATACACTGTCGCAAATATATCCTCATTAACAAATGCAAATTATTTGTTTGTTTTCTTTTATTTTCAGTGAATAGTTTATGTGTCTTTATCGTCACGTTTCTTAAATGAAACTGCTTTGGGTGCGACAATGCACTGTTTAGTGAACAGACTTGTTAAAGCTCACATACTTTTGGTGGACTTAATAAAGCTTTGTAGACTAATCCCTTAAAAGCGCCTTTTATTTTTAAGTTTTGACCGTATCCAAGCGATCTTAAAGCTGGTAGTTTAACACTCTTAATTGTAAATGCGGATTTATTGATTATAAATGCTTCGGAAATATGAATATAACTGTTGTACTTGACTATGTTAAGGTGATGCAACGCCCGGTTATACTGCGTTTCTGTCTAAATGTATAGTTTCTAGAGCCATGGCGTCATAATGATGGTATTAAGAGGTGGAAGGCCACTGAAGGCCTAGGTGTGAAATGCACGGCCCGCCACTGTCAATCACACATATGATACGCAGACACACACGCACACACTCGTTTTGACACACAATTCATGCTCTTGCTCAACACGACAAATACACATGCAAAGACAATAACTATCGCAGATCATACATCTTGACACAGTGGCAGGAGGTGTCATAAAAACCTAATCCTGGTACGATAGTAAAGGACTGAAATCTGATGAAACAGGACAGACAGCTGAGACAAAGAACTAATGTTCCCGTAATACCTATGTGGAGACTGAACAAACTCAGTGGACTCGGCCGACTCACATATCAGTTGTAGATACAGCTTGCCAGCTTGCAACTCATGCACTGGACTTAATGGAAAATGAAGGTGACAACACTTGGATGTTAAATTATATACTTTTTCTGTGTTTTATTTATGATGCTCAGCAAAAACATGCTTTAGAAAATGAAACAAATGCAAATTCTTTATCTTGATTGCAACAGACATGTATAAAACTCGGAGTAAAATAATGCGTAAAAGAACGCTCAGGAAAAAGTAGGAAATCTGCTTTCGCAAAGTTTTGCATTTTCTCCCTCTGCCTTTCTATCACGGTGTCGCCATATCACGCTGTCTCCAAACATCGCGTACACATGGTGCCCAGCGTGTGCAGAAGTACGCAGGTGTTCTTATGTTATACATCTGAATTTCTTTGTGGAAACTCGCTTACGCAGCTTTCTGAGGGCATTTTTCCGCTCAGCACTGTTTATACATGTGGCCCCAGGTGTTATTTGGGAAGACTCTTATACGACGAGAGGATGCCATTCTTTAAGAAAATCCAGTGCGTATTCCAACACTACACTACTGCGGGAAAGTAGAAGATTAATGGAAAAGACACCTTTGAGGCAATATGGAATATGGTTGGTAGAGGGGCTGAAATACAGGACATGAGTTTTCAGAGATGTTGAATGTACGGAGATGGTGAATTCAGTGTGGCACAGAAATATGTAATCGAAAAGCAATTAACTTATTGAAGCAAGAAAAATAACACATTAATGTACATCGTATTCCAGTATCTGTATTGTTTTAAATAAGGCACGATAAATGCACATCATTATGAAAAACAATAAACCATTTTTATTTCATTATCTTTAATTGTGTTTACTGTATCTAATCCTGCAATTCCTAATCTTCCATTGTTTTGAAGGACTACACTCAATGATAAAAAAATTATGAAACATTGCTACCACATATAAAAAAAGTAGCAAAACCCTGTGTCTCCACCGAAGTCTATATTCAACCCGTGGGGACTTTGGTTTCTTCCAATAATTACGACATTTGACCCTTTGGAGAGTCTGTGCTTTGAAATAAGTTCTCTTCCCCTCCAATTCTGAGTCGGGTGGGTTGAATTGAAAAACGAACTGTTTGAGGAGCTGTGTTTATCAGCCAGCACTGGAGAGCAAGACAAATGGGTGGGTAGAGAGAAGCACAATTCCCCAGTCAATCCCAATCATCTATTTATTGGCTTCTCATTTCTACAGACCAGCCTTTGCCTCCCTCTGCTCTCCCAACTACCCCGGCTTCTTTGAACTCGGCTATCCATTAAAACATTGTCTGCACGTAGGAAAAATGGCACTGGAAAACAGATGTTCTCAAAATTCACACAGTAGGCTACAGTGAGTTGAAATTGGGTGAACTGGGCATGTCTTTCAATTATAGCACAGCCCACGGGGCAAATCTATGCTTGCAATACACATTTCTTGATGCACAGGAAACCAGACAGGATAAAGCGGCATCCAAATGGGCTAGGGGGTGTCAAAGATTTTGAGGCCGCATTCAGAACGGGTAGAGAGAAGAAAAATAATTAAAAGGAAATTCCTTAAAGACAAAACTGACCCAACTCAGCTGAAATGTGCAATCTATTCCCATCAAAAGCATGTCCATTACATATCCGAACAAGAGGCTGGCTCGTCCAGCTAAAGCATTCTGTGACTAAGCAGCTGCTTCACAGAATAGTGCATAATGGGCAGTAGGGTCATCCAAGAATAGAGGGTTTCAGTACTCTAGAACGTCTGCGTACTCTGTTGACATGGAACCATATTTTCACATGGGGCAAGAAGGAAACAATGATCTTGTAATGGGTTTTTAAATGGTTCGGAAATTCAAACGCAAAGGTGGGGGAATCAGAAGAAGTCAGCTCATAACCGTGAGGACCAATAACAGGGAGAAACAATAATGAAAGAACAGAAAGAAAAGACAGGAACTAATTCCTTAAGGCTAACAGCAAAAACGAAAATCAACCCACTAAAATGGGCAAACTAGTAAACTAGTAGAATACTAACTAAATCTCCCAAGCTCACGTAATGAGCTAAAACGGGAAACTTAGCAAACAAAAGAACACTCTTGGCTACCTTAGCTCAAAGCCGGTAGAGTGTAAAACCAAAACGAAAGTACAAAAAAAAACTCTCCTAGAGAACAGCAAAGTACAAAATGGATAGCACCATACGCTCCCAGGCAGAAAACAATCCTATACCCGATTAAGTAGCTATAGCAAGTCCCCCCTGAACATAAACAAAGTTTAATATCAGGAGGTCGCTAGTACCTGGCTATACCTGGCTCGAATGCAATGTCGTAAGACAAACAAGCACCGGAGAAGCAGAAGTAAGGAAATTAAATACCCTGCAGGTAGAAGCACAGGTGGAAACAATAATGAGGCTGGCAAACCACAAAACGGAATGTGGAAAAAATCAGATTGATTCACAATCGTGAAAGCAGGATGAGAGCTGCAAAAGAAAAGAAAACAAACAGCCGCGAACAACAGATCTAGGGTTGTGTGACAGGGCAGGTCACACTAAAACATATGGATGCTAAACCTGTACCACCAGAGGCAGCCACTGGCATAAACAGTCTATGCAATCTTTTTTGAGCCACAGCCACCCCTGTGCCACACAATTCAAGTTTAAAAAAAATAAAATAAATTATCTAGTGATTTATGTTGGTGCACTTTGGGGCCACAACAAAATTCATCGTCTGGCTCCATGTACCAGTATGAATTCACAGGAGCCATCTATCATTTGACATTCTACCTAAGAGCTTTAGAAAAGCTGACTGTCCCACCATCAAATCCAAAACCTTGATTACATCAGGCACCACAATAACACAGTTCTGATCGTAATTAATTTACCCTTGGCGGCCATGGAATATTGACCAACAGATACTTTTGCACTCTGCTTTATTGTGTTTGTTTGTTTGTGTGGCTGTTGGGTACACTTTCCTGTTCCTAATGCCTAATTAGGGAGATTGTTATTGATTGTGGTGCTGAGGCTTGGCCACTAATCTCCCTGACTCTCCAAGGAAGTGGTCAATCAACAGGGCAGTATAATGAGGAATCTGGCTTGTTTACAGAGAGCAACAAAATGAAAATGCCTTTATTTGGTCTTATGAGGGAGATGAGATACACGCATTCAGTAAATAAGTGACTCGGGGGGAAAAAAACATTGAAACAATGTTAAATAAACCAATGACACTGAGGCTGACATTGTCTTCTCATGTACAATTTTACTTTGGACCAGAAATGCAAATCATGGAGCAACTTGTTTGTTTTGGTTTTGTTGTTGCTGTTGGTGATCTTAAAGGACTCCTTGATTTGGAAGGGAGGGGAGAAATGTTATACACAACCTCGAAAAAGTGTTTCAAGCAGAAGTCTTCACAGATCCAAAAAGTTGTACTCTTCCTGAATTGGACTCGTGGATTTACACCCTGAACCCAGTGTGAATAAATACATTTTCAAGTGACAGACTCAAATCTGAACTGACCCACTGATGCACAGCCAAACCCAAACAGACAACTGGACCTGAACCCAAACAGACCCACGCATAACCTGTGACAAACAATACAACAACAGAGGATCAGTTTTGACAGAGTATTTCCGAGAGGCCTTATTAATTATCACAATTAACAGATTAGCAAGACGGTGGATGGCACCCATAAGATGTCACTATGGCCCACCAAGAGCTCTTCTGGCCCTGAGCTGTTCCATCCTTACAATTAAATGGACCATCTGAAGGTGATCAGATATGATGACCTGTTTGCTTCAACAGCTGTCTCTGTGTCTCTCTCTTTCTGCCTCGCTTACTGCTCAGACTAATAAAACAGGAAGGGAAATGGTCTCCAAATGATCATCACCACAAGTTATTCTTCACACCGTCAGGGGTCTGATTATGTGGACTGTCATTAGGAGCGCACACTGCTAATGGCCTCGAAATAGTTTGATTGTGTTTAATTACCCATCAACAGTGATTCTTCTTTTTGGTCTGCCGACTTTTAAAAAAATGTAATCATGCCGTAGTCTAAAAACAAGTGGATGTCTGCTTGGCTTCACACTGTCAAACAACTAGCTGCTTCCACAAAGGGGCTCAGAGTTTACTATGATTGTTTGTGGGTTGTGACATTAGATACCTCAGTTGAAGCACAGCACCTAAACGTCTGTGTCCAAAGAGCTTGGTCCTCTGAGGCCATCAAAGTTATAGAAGACTTTCTTTATTAAAGAACAAGGCTTAGTTGAGCTGTAACAATTCTAAAGGTGGTTCACTATGCCATGGCATACATCATGACCTTTTTCCAGCAGCAGCTATTGACCAGAATGCAATCAAAACATGACTGGATCTTGGTAAAAAATGAAACTTGTTTTTCAGGTACAGATTTGGTCCTTTAAGATTGCGTTTCATGATAGCATTTAATATGAAGGCAAATGTGTTGCAAAACACCTGAGAACCTGTAGAAAACTTTTGTCTTGTAAATTGTATTGGAAGATAATCTGTGAATGTATATTCCTCAATTTGAACCTACACAAAAAATACACACTTCAAATAAAATTTGAGTACTTATAAATAAAGTACAATAAAATCTTTGCCGCAAAAATTTCAGCTGACATTTTTCAGGTGAATATGCTATACGGTTTCAGACTCGAAGCTTCAATGCAGCGATTACAGCCTCACAAATCTCAGTTCAGGTCACTACTCGTCAAACCTGCACTCGACTTTTGTTACAATTCTTGCGCGAGAAGTGGAGCAAAACTGATTTGTCCACTTACAAGCACAGCGAGAGCAGTGATCTGAGGGTGGAGGCGGGGACAAATCACAAGAATGTCACATGCCTCAAAGACAGCCAATCAGGAAATGAGCAGGCTGCAAATTATAGGCAAATGTTTATGAGTGTGTTTTCAGTCAGCTGTTTGTTATCCCAGTTCATCCAAGATGGAGAGTACATTTAAGTTTTTTCTGAGAGGTTGTGATAGAAGAGAGAAAGAGGTAACGCAACCACACAAATCAATCTAGTTCAGGGATAGAACATCTATCCCTGAAGAAAATAAGCAGAACAATGGGCCTCATTCACCAACCATTCTACAAACAAATTGGTTCTTAAGACTTTCTTTAAAACGTTTATATGAACATTCTGGCATTCACCAATGCTTTCTTAATTGGGATTTTATCTTGGGTAGAACAGAAGCTCAGAAAGCAAACATCAGTAAATCCCGAAATGTTTGTAAAAACGACAAACCCACAATAGAGAGAGCAGGTACTTTCCACCCCTGTAAATTTCTTTGGAATGTCAGAGGCAAAAAAAAAGATAGATACATATCACCTATCTAGCTATGCCATTTTACAGCTTTTGGGCGAAATAAGGGGTGACTTTGAAGTCACTGGAAGACGCCACGCCATACCAGCAATGGCCATACTTTTGGTGAGTCTGCCAGGGCTGTTCTAGCTTACAGCAGCTATTGATCTCCCAGTTCAATTGCTCAGGGCTCAGAGTCGCTGGTGGAGGTGTGTCAGTCCAAACGTGCAAACGTGCTCTATTTTCCGGCCGGTGGTGAGCCACGGATTGTCACGGATGCTGCCCGCCAGGTGAGACCACGTTCACGCCGCAAATCAACCGAATGGGCGTGCTCTACTATAATTTTTCTACCCAGTTGCCAAATCGTAATTACGAGTTTGACACATTCACATATGGAGGACCAGAAATGCCAAAATTAGGAATTTATAAATAAAAAAATATTGCAATAAATACATAAGTGGATAAAAGTATGAGGAAATAAATAAATTAATAAATAGACACAAAAATGAAGAAATTAACAGATAAAATCACAATAAATGTTTATTCATTTCTGTATTTCTTCTTTTCTGTATTTATTTATTTATTTCCTCTTTTTCGTTTTTATTTATTTATGTATTTCCATTTTTCCGTATTCATTTATTTCTGTATTTCTTTGCCCATATGATAATGAGATGGCTGTCCACCAACTCTCATTGGTTGATAGACCCCAGTGTCAGATCGATTGTACTTGCTTTGTAGTGGTGGAAATTACGAATCACTTTACTGATTCGAATCGTTTAGTTCAGTTCAATACAAAGATTGTAGTCACTGATTATGTGATTCGTTCACTGGGGTCAGCTGCGCAAGCACACAAATATTTCAACAGCACGGTCAGTTCACTATAGCTACTCGTAGTTCAGTATATCATTCATAGGTATTGTGCAAAATGATTCCAGTCAAAAGCACTGCAAGTAAAAAATATTAACTATAAACCTCATATGAACTTTTAGTATTTTTTTTTCTTGTAGTTATATAGTTTTCTGGATTAGGCTACTATATGGCCGCTCCAGGTGAGCGTTTTAAATATGGATTAAGCCAGGGACGTCGTTAGGCCTATGACTGTTTAAAAAACTTGCCATCGCAAGATTAGCGTGGGGTTAACTTTACAACCTAAATAAACTCACAACTCGGTTGTTTTAATTAAATTTACCATGAATCCACTTCTTAAAGATAATGTGCAATTTTGGCCACTTGTTCTAAAAGTGGCGCTGATGAGCCGAACAGACCAACCGCCGTGTTATGTAGCACCAAAGAAGAAGAAGTTTAGTTTACGATTATGAATTGCAAGTTAAGCGAGCGTGAAACGACACGGTGAAAAACAGCGGAATATTTGTCTCAAAATTCTGTCCGTAAATCCAAGCACATCAAGCGTGTCCTTCAATCGGCAAATGTAGATTCGCCAGTGTTACGAAACACAAATTGAGAGGTGTGTGTGTGTGGATGGTAAATACGATTGTGGATTATTTTTACGAAACACAAATTGAGAGGTGTGTGTGTGTGGATGGTAAATACGATTGTGGATTATACTTTTGTGCTTGGTTATTTTTGATAGAAATCTACCCCCATAGTATCTCTAATAGTTTTGAAACTACAGCCCTTTGAAATTTTAATAAATTTTAAGCGTACGAGCCTTCCGGTCCAACTTCTGACAGTCATAGCTCCTTTGATATGGCATGTGACTATGGCTAACTTTTTCTGCAGAATACAAAAATGTAACCAGATCATACGTATCTTATGTATGAAAATGGCCGAAAATTCTAAACGTAACAAAACGACACCCCTTTTGAGAGCTTCTCACTCAAACAGTATGCTAGATAAATCACTTTTATGATTTTCTCCTGTCCTGAGTTTTCTTCCTGTCATTTATGACATATTAGACCAGGTGTAAGCAGTAAATGTATGCAGTTTTTAAATTTCCACAAACTCTATTTTCATGTCCTCATTTGACCATGTGGGCAGTTAACCATCATTTTCACGTTTTTACCATGTATTTTTATATATCTGAAGATGATCTGACAAAAAAATTGGTGTTGTTGCAGAGGTTCCTTCTGGAGTTATTTTTTTAATGCATATTAAATACTCGAGATTAGATGAGAGACAGATATGATTGTGTATTTAATATATGTGAAGTATTCCAAAGTTTGAGGAAAGTATAGGGCTGACTAGCCAACACGCAGCAGTAGGCTAACACACACACAAGTACAGTCAGCTAATGAAATGCTGCAGATGTTTTGCAGAATCGCAGCTATAACAACTAGGCTAGATGCTAGATGCGACAATCTATTTAAAATCAAATCTCCCAAACAGAGACTCTCGCCACTATCCTCAACTCACTGAGTAAGCTAGGCTAGTGAATATTATATCCTAAGCAATGCGTAACAGTTACAGTTATCAAGAAGAGACAGCATAGATTGATCAAAGAAGCGAACCTCTTTCTCTCTCGCTGCCAATCAGGTATTAGAAAAATATATTATTTCAATGTGTAATTTTTATGATTGGCCGAATCGTTGTCGCTCTAATAGCCTACTGTAGCGCCGACTTCATATTGTGGGATTGTATTTTTTCTGGATTTGGCTTTGGGGGGGCAGGCGGAACATTTGGGGGGGCATTGCCCCCATTCCCCCAAATTAACAAATGTTAATGAAATTCTAACAAAATATAATTCAAAAAAGTCACATGCCAGCAAAAAAAGCCACTCAATTGAATGTATTGCAAAAAGTGCCCACTTGTTCACAGGTCATACTACATAAACCAAAAAAAAAAAAAGCCCCCACTATTCATGGGAAAGTGCAAGGACTGTCAGCTTTGGTTTTGTATACAATGTTCATCAGTCAGACACCTGCCTTCCAGAAACTAGAGTCCAGGTGGGGGGTATTACTCAGTTAGCCAGGTAACTTCTAAAAAAAAATGCAAAAAACTTCTCTGAACATTTTTTGTTAAAATAATATAATCAACAATTATGACTAATTGATACAACTATATTATATTCAAATTTTTTTTTTACAATTCAAATTCAAAAACAAAAAAAATAAATAATATTTTTCACAGGTGAACTGACAATCGAGCTTCCTGGAATACCCTTGAGACCTAAACCTGACCTAAACAAAACAATCCCATCTGGGCTTTTCACAAGGACAAAATTGCAAGATCAAGTGTGTGGTGGTGGCTGCCTGACGAATGTATTGCCTGGGCATGCCTTCACAGCGGTCAGGGTGAAAAAAAAAGGGACGGCTGGTCAAAAGGGGGTTCAATTACAGTAAAGAAGCAATGGCAAAATAATTTAAAAAAATCATTCCTTTCCTTTTATGGCCCAAAATTGTTTGTAGTTTCAGTAGTTAACTACACGAAAAATGGCAAAAACGTAATTTAACAACTTGAATCACTACGCAAATATGAATGTAGTTGAACTACCAGCAAGCTACTGCAAGATAGCCTACTCTGAAGCCTATTGTATTTTCCAGATGTCCCCATGCATATGATGATGCAAATCTGAAATGTGTTTCCTTGGATTAATAAAATAGCGAGGCTACACTGTGTGACCAAAATCAAGACAGAGAGAGACATCTTAAATAATGTAATGACAAAAATTGGTGCCAATTGTATGGTATAAAACGAGAAATAACTTTTTTTTTCCTGGTAGAATACATGTTTTTCAGAACTCACGACTAGGCCTAGATGTTTTTGCATAACAACGAACTGAATAGAACTAACGAGCAATATAATTAACGACTAGATGTTTTCGGAACTACCAACCGCAACGCGACAATGCAAAAAGAACACGCTCAAAGGTCTACGGAAGTATATTTCAACTTCAGCTGATTAAGTCGATAAAAATAATAAATAAAATAAATATAAATGTAATTAGCTATATATAATTGTTGGTAACCATGGTATTATCGAAAAATAATGACCTTCACGGAGGCAATCCTCTTTTGTTTATAGATATTTTCGATCGCATGCCTTTGTTTATTTGGCTGCCTGCCCCTCTCTCTTCATTCAAATAAAATAACATTCCCTTATTGCTTTTCGGGTAATTCTATAAAAGTATTTTATTATTCAACAACACCTATTTAAATGTTAATCTAAAAGTAGGCCAATGTCCAGTTTTTTGTAGACTCAAGTTAAGCATTAAATTATGTATCAGTACATGCTGTGTCTCTCCCATGGGCTGGACTGAGTATAGAGCCAACCAAATCTGTACGGGAATCATCCCTGTGGGCCTGTTTAGGTTTGGGTCTGGTTATATATTTGGGTTTGGCTGTGCTCATCAGTGGGCCTGTTTGGATCTGGATCTGTCACTTGAAAATAATCTTTTTTCACATCTGGTTCAGGGTGGAAATCCACAAGTCCAACTCAGGTCCAGTACAACTTTTTGGATCTTTGTAGACCTCTCTGCTTGAAACACTTTTTCTAGGTTGGGTGTAACTTTCCCCCCTCCCTTCCAAATAAAGGAACCCTTTAAGATCACCAACAGCAACAACAAAACCAAAACAAACAAGTTGCTTCATGATTTGCATTGCTAGGTTAAGTTTATGTAAAAAATATGCATTGAAGTATTTTCTTCCAGGAAACAAATACTTCCCGTTGACAAGCGAGTGACAGCGATTTAAATGAGAACTGCTATTAACAAACACATCCCTCCGTGACATCTGCTTTAATCGCTCCAACAAAGGCACAGTGAGTGTCCAAGCACAAGCCTACTTTCTGTGATATTCAAATGACGGGGTGGTGCAACGTGCAAACACAACAACATCAAAGAATGGTATTCATGGGTAGGGATTCACACAGCTATCTTGTAAGAATGTTAATCATGTCTCCTCTTTCAAAGTGAAAGAAATGATTACATAAAAGTTGTTGCTTTTCCTAAAGTAAAGAAGGCTACGTGTGATTCTGAATGTGCTAGTAGTAAGAGTAAACTTTTGATGATGTTGAGAAACATTTGAAATAGACTGACTGTATGTGTGTGTACACATTCAGGATGATTGTCTACTAAGGATTGTGGGTCATATTATTATTGGGTACACTTTTATGACATACAGTATCCGCATAAGTCTAGAATGTAAAGTCAATGATATATTTATTTATATGTATTTTACTTAGAATGAATATGAGTATTTCGGGAGGTGCTTGCTTGCTTGATAAAAATGGTCCCAATTTGGCCATATAAGACATTAAATTAAGCCTCTTTATTTCATAGAGCTAATCACATTCTCAGTTGGGGTGTGCAATGAAGTCACTATTTGTACCTGTTAAATCATCAAAATGATCAATATCTGTATTCCAGGAGATCGAAGGATTGACATTCTCCCTGAAGCTTGCAAACTCCAGTGGTTACCTGAGGTATTGCAGCCTCTGGTGCCAAAAAGCTAATTTCCCCACCTTTTGAGGGTTGTTTTCGGTTGTGTTACTTCAGAAGTATTTTTTCCCTTTTCTTTTCTTTTTTTCCCCTCCTCGTGCGGATGTCTCCGCTTCTGGGGTGTCACTTTTACGGAGATCACTTATAGTTCCCCGTTGTCGCGTCTGGTTCCCCGTACCTGACACTCCCCTTATAAGAACAAAATGTGTGTCACCCCAAGGACCATTCTGCAGATTGGTCGCTTTGTTTCTCAGCCATGTTTGTGGAGACGTGTCTGATTGAATTGAAAATAGAATCACATCACATATGGATCTCAGGTGCTGTCCTGTAACCTGAAAGTGTATCTGATTTTTTACTTTTATTTTTTGCTAGCTGCAAGTCTACTGCTGATTTCAGCACAGGGGTTGCTGTTTCCGACACAGCCCCTATGCCATGCCTGCTCCCACGACACAGTTGCTTTCACACAGAACTGAGAAACGTGCACCCAAATTAACCACCATGCAATTAACCACCCATAGATTAAAGTGAATTTTCACACTATGCACACAATATGGGACACAAGGGGATAGAGTGCATTCTTCCCCATGCCCTGTCTAACCCATCTTGCTCATCCCCACACGCTACTCTTTCTCTCCTCCCCCCACCTTGACTCATTTATCACCTCAAGAGTGAGAGAATCAGAAATCAAATTTGTTCACATAAGCCTTAAAATAGGCCTAGCTTATCTTGAATCATGACAGTAGCCCACATATTGCTATATAATAAAAAAAAAAAAAAGCGAACATAAGCCTTGATGGTCGGATAGAATCATTATCTGTTTAGGGTTTGTTATCCTTGCGATTCCGAATAAGGTATTCGGCTTCGGGTGCACGCCATTCTCAGATTAATTTTAATGTTGAATGTTTTATCATTATGAACACTCCTATACATTGGCTCAAAAAATATCTGTATGTTTTTGCACAATTTTCACCAAAAACTGAAATGATGAAATGCAAGCAGACTGTATGAATCAGCAGAATCTAAAGGGGGGGGGGGGGGGGTGGGTTGAAAATCACACACTCTGGTGTGACAAGGACAGATTCAAGACTCAAATAGAGGCCAAAAATGTTTATGGCACGAAATAGCTGATTTGAGACTATTTCTTTGGGAGGCCAACATCCCAAAAAAAAACAAAGAGGAGAGGAAGATCAGAGAGGAGAACAAGCCGTTTGGGATGAAAGGAGGATCAGGAGTGAAGGAGCTGTGATGCTAAAGTATTTGGGCGGAGGAGAGAGAAGGAGCCGGGGACCTGGAAGGTAGATGTGAATGACAGCCAGCCTGCGATAGTGCAGGGGGGGAGTGCTTACATTCACCTAAACAGGAACTTTCTGTGCAACACATCTGGGCTAGTGACAGGTACAAGTGTTCCCCAATGTATAACTATGTTATAAAAGGAACTCTATGATAAATGAGAAAACAAAAACTTTTTTCCAGTTTGGATCAATTTGGAAAAACAAGCAAAAAAAAGAAAAGGCTCTGTACAAAATTGAATGATAAGGAGATGGAATAGCTGGTTTACTCGTGAGCAATTGGTTTAACCTGCATTAACCTATTTTCATCTGTTTTTCCCCCATCTCTTTCTTTATCTCCTACTCAGCCCTGGTAGAACTTAATTGGATCAGAGTTGATGAAGAAGAAAATGACCTGCTGGAACAGACTTTCCGTCCGGAAAGTTAAAAATAGGGCGATGGGGGGAAAAAAAGCATTTCACAATGGTCTCCAGCTGTCTCACCTCCTTTAACAGGACCTGTGTCCTAGGCTACAGAAGCATATGCCTTCCCTGTCGTTTGTTCATACTGGGCGCTGTGACGCTGAAATAATTGTCTGTCTGGAGGGTTGACAGGGAGCACACCTTTTTTTAATGGGAGGGGGAGGACATGAAGTGTGGCTTTTTATAAACATCTCTGTCTAATAAGAAGCTGTCTTTGTGGTTTTATCATCTTCCCTTATTCTTGGCTGCATGACTGCATTAGAGCATTGCCAAAAGCACTCAGACATGGCACAAAGACAAAGAACAATGAGCACTAACAGGATCAGCCCTGTGAGAAGCAATGATGTGACTAATAGTTAAGATTAATGTTGTGGTAAAGTGAACTGCAAGTCCCTTCTGTTCACTATTATGCATATCAAGAGGGCTTTCGGGGGTGCCGCGATCTGTTTCATGTGGTTGGAGAAAATGATTTAGTGAGCACTAAAATTTACTGACCTGTACATGTTAACTTCGTTACCAGAGGTTGTCATTTTCAAGTATGCTGTATTAATCTCGACTCAATTTAATTTATTACCAATTCAATTGCACAATCCTTTCACAACATGAAATTTTGAGAAGTCATTATGTCAGTCCTTTTTTTAAAACATCATACTAATGGACAAATTCGCAAGATATCGTAATTACAGAATTGAATGTTTCATTGACTGAGAATTACACAATATTTACAAACAATACTGTTGCTATATACAGTGTCCTCCCCTATTATTGGCACCCCTGGTAAAGATGAGTAAAAAGGGTTATAAAAAATTCACTGTTTGATGACTTATCCTAATGTCACTGAAAAAATTAGAAAAATCCAACCTTAAGTAAATTATGATAAAAGAAAATCCCTCAAGAAATAATAATTTTTAACAAAACCACATTTGCCACAATTATTGGCAACCCTGCATATATATAAAATAAAGTAAACATTTTTAATATTTGGTCGCATATCCTTTGCATGCCATGACTTCCTGATGTCTGTGACCCAACAACATCAAAATACTCGATATCTTATTTTCTGGTACTCTTACAAGCGATACTATAATGTTTCTGCATTTGAATTGATCTCTGGGAATTGGGGGGTGGGACTAGATTTAGCTGTAAATTATGCTGGAACAGTATGGAATACATGGTTGGTAAAATGGCTGTAAGTCAGGGGTGGCCAATTCCAGGCCTCGCGGGCCGGTGTGTATGCAGGTTTTTACTGCCACCAGTTACCACGGTTCAATCAGCTAATTAGTCATACACACAATCACCGATTCACTTGTAAATTACAGAACGATAAAATGCTACAATACACGCATTGACGCATACCGGCACAAGAACATTCATCAGCTGCTTTTCATATCGCGGATATGTAGATTAAAATATCAGATCGTGTAAACGATTGGGCTAATTAAATAATTGTTAACTGGCGGCAGCAAAAACCTGCATACACACCGGCCCGCGAGGCCTGGAATTGGCCACCCCTGCTGTAAGTCATCAAGGGTCTGAAGTATTAAACAAGCCTCAAACCATCACTCTGCTGCCAGATATGCAGTAGACATGGATGGATCACTTTAAGGGTTGTTTCTAAATACACAAACTGATGAGGACAGAACAAGTAACAGGTGGGGGAAGGCTAACGAGGACACGAGAGTAAAACACAATGCAGGTGCGGGGAGTGAGAAACACAAGAGGAAGGAGAGAGGGAAAACACGGGGTGGACCGTGAGACGAGGGGAAAACCAGGGACGGAACCCAGGGACCTCACAGAAATATAAAAAATATGGCGTGTTCAATACTTTTTTCCTGTGTCATTCCACTTTATTGCGCATAACTTTTTTAAAGGATTGGAATGTTACAATTTGTTTTAGCTGTGTATTTTTATTGAGTTAATACCAATGTCTGGTCAAAATGCCATGTGAATAGCTGCATTGGAAATATGTTAAATTAAAAAATTGTTGACGTGTTGAATACATATTTCCCCCACTGTATATATACAGTATATTCCACTTAAATTTGCTTAATTAGTTTGATTATGCAATGATTTTATTGAATATTGTTTGTTTGTGTGTTGTGGGTCTGCCCCACTTGTCTGTCTTTTTTGTTGTTGCTGGGGCTACAACTGAAGTTGCCTAATGGGGAAATAAAAGTTATTCTATTTTATTCTATTCTATAGTGAAGAGTGTTATGCATAGAAAAATACCTCAGTAGTCACAGGTGTGTAAAAAACAATAATGCCTCAAAAAGAATCCCTCATCCCATGAAAAATTCATTAAATCTTTCTTTCCATACCTCAGTTGTCTCTCATTTATTTTGCAAATGTGCTTCACTGTTATTGTTGAAAGCCAATTGCATACTTTTAATGAATAATTAAGTTATGTCAACATGTCACACAATAAATCTTACTTTATTCATAATGATCCATTATTAGTTTTATGGTTGTAATTAATATAGGAAAATATGCTATTTTTGCTTGCTATTTTGGGTTTGGGGTCCAGTTCATATTCCATGCTTTCTGATGAGGAAAATGTATGGAAGTATGTCTGTTCAGACAGGGTATATGCAGGAATCCTGAAGTAAAATGTAATAATAATTTAAGACCTTTTCAATATATTTTAAGACCTCAACGCCACTTCGAGCTGTAACCGGCTACATCAGCGACACACCTTTAACTTACATTTATGATACATTGATTTTGAGATTGCGAAACTAAACAGTCTTAGTTTGCGATAACTTCTATGGACCACTGTATCAATACAACAGGATTCAGATAGGCCGGGAGGGAACATGGCTCAAGATAATAAATTGAGTGACTAACCCAAAGGCAAGGTTTATTAAAAGTAATAACAGTAACACGCTCTCTCCCACACACACACACACACACACACACACACACACACACACACACACACACACACACAACACGGTCATTAACAAAAATCTCTGTGGTCTTTGCATGATTTGCTCTCTTTCCCATTCACTTTCCATTGCATTTGGCCAAACAAATGAGGCCATACAACATTTTCACACAGAACATTGTTGGGAATCACATCGTCAGCTTGCTATTGGGCAGGTGGGGCTCTACAGCAGTGAATTGCAACCCATTAGAAGGACACTTCTAGGCCTATATTACAATTACAACTGATAAAGCCACACACACACACACACACACACACGCACACACACACAGTCTTATGAAATCAGAATTTCACTATATGTACTTACATATGTATTACACTATAAACTTATACCTATCAAGATTCATGGCATGTGCCTCAATTCAGGTGCTTTGCGTTCCAACAATTTTTCAGTTTGCACCAGCTCATTGCTTTTTTTCTTTGTGTCTCCTCCAGAGGGCGTTGGACTTTGTAATCAGTTGGGCCATTAATGATCCACATTTTCCCTCTGCGTGCTCTGCTAGTTGATCCGCGTCTTTTTGCAGGATCTCGCACATTTCTTTTTCAGCTATTCTAGCTCATATACAACATCTTCAAGCCAGGAGCTCCTTGGTGAGAGGTACCTTCAGAACGCCCCCACAGACACTGACCTGGTCACAGATCAACCTTTGAGCCTCCTCCGATTCTTCAAGGAGGTTGCAGGTTTCAACCTCCTTGTTGATAGAGAATCTTCTCTCTACCGTGGCTTGTCCATAGGACAGAAGTAGAAGGCAGAACCTTAACAGCTCAGGGTAGGACTTTCTGAGTGCTGAGTGCAGGAACACATCAAGCTGCTGCTCCAGTGGCTGAAAGGAGAGGTAACGCTCATCTCTACCCTCAACAGAGAGAAAGCTCTCCAACTGTTGGACGATCACAGAACCTACAACATTGACAGGAAAAATGAAAGACGTAATTATACATAGGTCATTCAATTTCATTCCAGTCATCCGCTTCATCATTCATTTGAAAAATACATGGCTCACAGCATCTGTACACATAAAAAGGTAAGCAGCGTATTGTAGATTTCTTCAGAAAGTGTTAAAAATATTTCATTCGGAAGCATTTGGAATGAGCTTAGACACTTTCACACTTTACAGAAGAATGCACAAAAATAAAACCGTCTTGCACCTGAGACCTTTAACACACGGCCTTGGTAAATTTGAATAACCTATACACTTCTACTGTCCCTATACAATATGTTTTCCGACCAGCTGAAACGCCTCCTGCCAACGGCTTGCCCTGCAGGAATGTTTGGACTATACTCTTCATCTTTGTGATGCACCACTCTGGATCCCTGTTCATCTTTGTGGGATCCAAACAGGCGACCTGACCTCTCAGGGGGCTTTTCTCCTGCACTTTCCTAACCATGTTAACCAGGCCCTGCATACACTCTCTCCTGAAGGTGAGCACAGAAACCTGCTTTGCTCTGAAGTGCCTGACAAATAAGGAACATAGACTGTAAATGGTGCAGAAGGGAAGCTTTATATATTTTTTCAAGTTTGTATCCACCTCTCAATGAACTTACAAAAAGAGTTTCAAGATATATTTATTAGAAACTACACAACAATTGCTATTATTATTATTATTAGCATAATAATAGTAAAACTGTCAATTTATTAACATTAAACTGGCTGGTTTAGTGTACAGGTAGAGCAAAACAGCCATACATATGCATTTCTGAAAATAAATATATCAAAATGTCCTTGATGACAGATTCAGCACCCAGGCCTATCTCAGCATTCATAGGGGAGACCCAGTTCGCCTCATCAGCTGCATCGACTTTGGTCAGCTTCAGGGGGGTCTTGTTGCCAGTTTGTTAAGTCTTGTTCATTGTTACCTCAGTCATGTCAAGTTTGGAACTCGGTCTAAAGGTGTTGTTACACGAAGCAATTTTTACTGCTTGCAACTAGGTTGCAGCTAAGTTGGTCAAAGATTGCTTCATGTAACATTCCCTGCAAATTCTGTGCAACTTGGTTGCAACAAGTTGGGAGCAGTTCAACTTTCATGCAACCGATTGCATGCAATAACCAATCAGAATAGCGATATTGATCACTCGCGAATGCAGACCTGTCTACGCGTAGCCTACTACGATAACGTTAACGTTACTGTTTCCTCCTGCTCTTTTTCAAGGTGGTTCAATAAGGTGGCTTCGCGTTACCTTGTTGACAGCATTTTCAACATTGGCTCGTTATACCTTTTTAATAACCACAGTCATTTGATAGGAAACATTGCTTTGATGCCTTAAATTATTTAATACATTTTCAATCTATAAACCTATTTTTTCACTACCTTTGCATACCTTTTACAGCACTCATTTTTCCAATCAGGTAAATTCTTAGTTTGACAGCAGTCGCTTGATTATTGTGAAGAGGATACATATTGGCAGTATTTGACATGCAATAGCATAAGACCTTTATAGATAACGGGCCTTATTTTAGTGGCAATGTAAGTTTTTAAACACGAAATATTTGCCACCTGCTCCAGGTTTGCTCGTTTTGTGATCTGCAGTAGACCCATTTTTCCGAGAAAAATTTTGTTTATTTCAATTTCACTATTTGATATGCCATCTGTGATCAGTTAAGCAGTCCAATGTTGGCTATTTAGCAATGCACCTATATGGAGTTAATCAATGATAATCAATAAGCTACTTCAATGAGAGACACGAGGAATATGAGAGACTGGTTCTACACCCATCAAATAGTGTAAGAAACTTGTTTTGTTTTAACTGTTACTACAGTCAAATGGAGTAACTCATGGGCACCATATGAGGTGGCGCTACAGGGAGCACATTTACAGGAAGCACATTTATAGTGGCTGTGAGGGCACAGTGGCTGTCCATTAAAATTGTGACCACTTACTCCATACATTGAGCCCAGAAAACACTGCCCATAAAAAAAAATCGCTTTTAAAAGGGGCTAGTGATGTGTGCACGTGATTGGTTGAGTATGAGAACATGCGTTTGCTGAGGCTGACCATTGGTTTTTACAGAACTCACATATTACAGAACGCTCATTTTGGTCAAGAAAACTCACGTATTTAATATATGAATGAATATATAATATTTTGGTTTGGCGCTGAATGGATCTGCTCTATGTACTTCTAGTGCATGCACCATCTCCCTTACTAAACAGGAGATATACACCAAAAAACCCCAACACAGCAAATCATCCAAGCGCTCAACCCCCAAAACAGCAGATCATGCAAGAGCCAAACAACTATGTGTACAGCAGAGCACCTACTGCTTCCTGAAGATCAAGAAGTCCAAATTCATATCCCAGATCACCACTGAACAAGCCGCCAGATGACAGGGATCAAAAAATATACTATTTTTAACAGAGTCAGTACCCAGCAACCACCTGATTATTTTATTTATTATTAAATATGTATACATACACTTTGTTATTCCCCCAATAATAACCGCTGCAGGTCTTAGCAATGCATAAAAGAGAACATTAGCAGAAAACATTAGCAATGCATAAAAGCATATTAGATCATCTTTTTTAGCTTTATTGGTAATGAGCCTAGTGTTTAAAACCAGTGGATGACCAACACCCAGGACTGAGTTTGCCATTGGAACTTTAGGAGCTGCCATGGTTGCTGTACCTCTGGAGGAGTGGGCAGTGTAGCAGTCAGGAGGGCTGCCTTCTGCCTGTTTTCACAAAACATAAAGTTGCCGGTATCGGTCATGTAACGGGGCTCATGTGGAGTTGCATAGCAAAGACGAACTTGAATGCCTGCAATAAGGCCTTTGATGGTGGAGAGCTTAAAGGGGTAGGAAACAGCTAATAATAATGGTCCAAGCCTACCCTGTCCTGTTCAATGTATAACATAACCTTAAAGTATATATGTGGCTGTTCTACCAATATCACATTGAGCCCAAACTACATGTTGAGTTTTATACATAAATCTATCTACGTATCTAGATAGATAAAGATCGCTAGCTTGCGACGAAGATGGATATAGGCTAGTCTATCGCTAGCTAGCAAGAACACATAATTATCAGTGTCATGACATAACTATAAAGAATAGGATGCATCGCAAATATGTGTTTGTTATTTGTAGGCTACTGCTGTTGTTTCTCTTCATCAAAAAATTGTAGCTGCATGAGCTGACTTGGGTGACACAACGGAAAGCTCTTGCCTCGCCCCCAGCCTAGTAGAATTGACCGACTCAGCGACGTTGCTCGCTGTGAGAATGTGGCGTTAGCCACCATGGCCACAATAACTAAAGACTAACTGTTTTAGGCTTATAGTTCCCATACACGCATTAGGGGGCACAAACTGGCCCCAAAATGACAGTGTATAAAAAATAAAAAATAAAAATGTTTAGCATGTTGCCGACGCTGACATACACTCATCAGCGAATTGTCTGCTGTAGAAAATAAAAAGAGCTAAAGGACTAGCTGAAAATAAAAACACAACCCGCAGCTCACTCTGCCAAGCATCAACAATCAACCACGGAAGAATACCGGAGATATTTCAATCTCAGAAGGAATCAGCTGCGGACGTTAATGCTAATTTAATCATTGAGGACTTCTCGACAATGAAGGTAAAGGAACTGATTTAATAGCACCCACCGCTCTACTTTGAAATGCTTTGAAGAGTTTGAGAATTTTTGCTATTCATATTATGTGGAGTTATGAACAGGCCTATTCTATTGATAGGCTATAACGTTATTCGAGTTGCCACTGCAAAGAGACAACGGTGACAGACGCCATCTTATTGCATTTATAGCCCATAGCCGACGTTGTGGCTCTTATTAGCTCAAACACTGAGCAATGCATCTTTAAACACCCAGCAAGGTTTAAAAATCCGGGTTAGGCCTACACAGCTGGTGACTGGTCTGTACATTTTAAATAACAATGCTACTTAACTAGCTACATCATCCTTTTCGTTGTCTGGCGGACCGTATAGCCTATTAGCTAGGCTACTTGCAGCTGATTGCATGTGCTTAATGTTCCGGTCTTTTAAATCAACTATACTGGCTGCTAGCAAAATAATCTGGAATTGTCACTTAATGTTAGCTTTCAGTTTCTACAAAACTCCAGGCTTCTGCCTTGACAAGCAACAACACAAAACACAAAAGCAGTGTCCTCCTTTGGGCCAGCTATACCTGAACACTGAGCTGCAAAATATTTTCTAGAACAGGAAGCAACGAAACAAGAGCAGCGCAACCAAAGCAGTATGGGAGAGATCTGAGTCTCGCTTTTAAAATGGGTGCTCCATTAGTGATGTGTGCATGTGATTGGTTGAGTATGAGAACATGTGTTTGCTGAGGCCGACCATTGGTCGGGCACAGCAAGAGTTATTTGACAGAACTTGCTCTGCGCACTTGTTCGCGACGCTCATTTGTGCTAAAACCTGGTGTCACAAAATTACCAAAATTGAGTTGCACACGCCCTAATTTACCAGAGCCTTGTGTTAGGCTAGCATTTAACAATTGTGCCTTGACTGTTAAAATAGTTTCAACCCAAAATTCTGGTTTGGTAATCAAGCACCACATGGAAATGGAGGTAAATTGATTAATTCCTGAAATATATGAACCAGTGTTACATCTGTTCATTTACAAGGTGATGCAATCACATGATTAGTTTTAGTTCATTAATTAGTTAGGATCTGGCTCAATCTGGCTAATGTTACCTATTGGTGTGACGTGCTCATGTTTATGTACCTAGTTAGCTAGTTAACACTACCTGTTTTATTTTTACCTGCCCCTGAAAAAAAAGAAAATATTGAATTGTGAACTCGCCTGTTCCAGATTTAGCAGAGTGGGTGCAACCCGGAGGGAGAAGACATTAATGAATAATTTATTTTTTAGCAGACACTTTAATACAACTTTGTGTAGAACTTGAATGTTTTCCAATTTTCAAAACTTGCTATTGCAGAAAATTGCGCATGAAACTCCTTAACCATTTTGCCACGCCCACCCAATAGGAACCACGGTGGGTGAAGATGTGGAGCAGGTGAGATTCAGTGAACAACTTCATGTTACATTGTGTGCTAAATCAGTTTTGTTCAATGAATTTATAGCCCTCTAGTAAGATTATGAATCTTTTCAATTTTTCCATTTCAAATATTTGTTTAATCGCAGCAAAAAATACATATAGTCACTGTCTAAGGTATGAAGGTTTGTTTTTTAGAAGATCATCGGCAATGGAGAAGGTGATGAATACTATGTTTAAATTCTAAACCAGGCTTTTTGGGAATGTCATAAAAAGATAAACGTATGGTATATATGAGGAAATAAACCTTGAATGGGCTATTGCCCTCCGCCCGCATATGGTGTGAACCAATGGTAAAGCAGATATACAGAAAACTGAAAATAATTAATAATTTATGCTAATTGCTTGTGCATACCACAACATCTGCTGAGATTGCACAAAGTATTAAATACACATAACAAAACATCATCTGTTCTCAGATTACTTTCTGGTTTAAGAGCCAACCAGGGTTTTTGGTTAATATCACCTCAGTAGAAGAATGTACTTCCAATGTGCTGCAAACACTGCAGCTATCCTTTGCAGTGGTCTTTTACAGCTTCCATAAAATAAAATAAAAACCTGTAGTGTTAGATTGGTATATAGAAATGAAAGAACTTAAAGCTATTAATCTGCTGTGCTGCTCTACTACTTAAGGAACACTTGCAATTCAATTTATTTCAACACTGAAAACGTATTTCACTGAAATAATGTCATTTTTAATGTGTGTGCCTGTGTAGCAATACATGGCATTTATCATGCATTTACCTTTTTTCTATTTCCCTTCTGTAAGCAGTAACACATTTTGGCAATAACTGACAGAAAATGGCAGAATAGAAGTAGGCCTACCTATTTAGAGGAATATCTTTCAAAATATACGGATATAAAAAACATGTATCTTGCTCTTTGGAGCAAGGGTCTTTCAAGTAGCAAAGAGCAAGACCAAAAAATAGCAATGCGTTTTTTAAAAGGATTGGCCAACCTGTGACTTAGCTGTGGCAAAATGTCTACAATAGGGATATATCAATAGCCGTTCCCTGCTCAACTGGTGTGACTCAACACCTGTTTAAGAGCTGAGATTGATCAACACCTCAGTCTCCCAACTTGCAAAAATGCTTATTGTTGAACACTATTCGATATTGTCTACCTTTGGTGTGGTGTGTGCTTTTCTAAGTTAAAATGAATCAAAAACGACATGAGCAGCAGTATAGGGCAGGAGAGACTGAATTAACTGGCTATACTGTCTATCAAGAGTGTCAGACCCAGGGAGAATTTGAAGGAGATTGTTGATGATTTTGCACAAGGCTATTCGGATGCCTTTAAAATGAGTGAGTAGAAAAAATGCTTTTCAAGGGAATTGGTGTGAGGTTTCTGATGGGCTGCCATGTTAGCCTGTTATAATTTCAGTTGGGCAAAGCTGCCATGCTAAAAAGTAAGCCTTGATCATGAAATTTTGATTAAGGGTTACCGTAATCCACATCCACGTTTCTAAAAGTGAAAGCACCAGATAATGTCCAAGCCCCAAAACTATAAGAGTGAGGGTGTATTTAGTAAATAATCTTTTTGATCTTAAAAGTCGCTTACTATGGATAAGAAATGGGTTGTACGGTTAAACGGTTGTACGGGTTGTCTTGATATACAGACTTTTTGGCTATGGCTATTTGAGACTACTATTGGCTTAAGTACAGTAATGGTATTCAAACTCATCCAGCTGTTGAATTAGTTATGCTGTTCTGTGTAAAATTGTCCCTTGGGGCTTTTTTTTGGAGCATTCCCAAATGCATTTTCATTGGAGATAGTGGCAGTACAAAAATTTAATACATTTGTATGCATTATGGCTGCATGAGTTAATGTGTGGGTACATCACTTCAATTTGCGCATACATATTAATGAAGAAAATCTTTAGATATATCAGGGATGGGCAAGGTGGGCTGTATGTGTTTTTGGATTTCAGACATTTCTGCAGCTGATGACATGTATGCATTTTTTATCCATTTTTCTCTAACCAGGTTTCAGTTAAGAACATAAAATCAAGTTTATGAGAAATTACAATAGGCTGCAGAGAATATTCGTCAACATGCTCCTGGTGTGCTGGAACAGTATTACTCAGTGGGACTGCTAGCACCTCAAATCTGTTTTCGAGCTCGAGAGTCTGAAATTGCGGGAGACTGGGGGCGTTTTTTCGGCGTTGATTCTTCTTATCCCAGGCGGCGATCCATGTACCTTCGTTAGCATGGCAGTTAGCATACCCAAGAGTGGAACAGATCACAGACTTGGGTTTAGCTCCAAGTCTAGACCAGGGGTTATCACTTTCAGCAGTCTTTTGTGCTAACGATGGAAGGGTTGTATCAACTTCTGCAGTATGGCTGGATATGAGCAGGGAGTCAAGTAATTGTTCGTCTCCTTTTATTTGATTCTTTCCTTCAAGTTCAGCAATCTTCTGTGTTAGTGAAATGCAGCGGGCGCATTCAAGGGAGGAAGGTGAATTGTGCGGTGACATTTTTGCTGTAAATGAATGGAAAATAACTCCTCCAGACAGACTTCAACGGCTTGCCAGTTAGCTTGCTAGCACAGGCTCCAGTATCCCAGAAAATGATGAGGAATGTTGTAATCCAGATAAAACTGATATTTTGGAGAAAATCCATGTGAAACAGCAAACACAGCCAAATGTTTGCTTTCAAAACCAAGTGTCCAACCGACTTTTTACCTTTAAAATGGCTTTAGAATAAATAAATAAATAAACTTAAAAGTTAAAATAAGCAATAAAATGAATCGGCTGCAAGCAAATGGACAGAAAGTAAAGCAAGTAAAGCAAAGCAGGAGCAGCAAAAAAAAAAAGTGTCCTCTCTCCAAGAGCTCTAGACAACTCTCACTCCCCCCCCCCCCCCCATGTCAACGGTTCTCGCTCGTCCCGACTGCGGAGCTTTTCCACCCTAGCTCCTCAGGGGTGGAATGAACTCCCCATTCCCTTACGTTTTACTCCCAACACTGCCTGCGTTCCATCGTGGCCTGAAGACACACCTCTTCAGACTCCACCTTATGACTGATATACTAATCTACGACCTTTTCTCATGGTACTTGTTCCCTGTGTTTTCTTGCCTAACTGTTTGTTATAGTTTATTATTGTATAGCTGATTTACCCACAGCTTACTGTGAACTACATTCAATGTTTATTACTAGGGATAGCTGCTACGTTATGTGAAGGATGTGTTTTGTCTGTTCTGTAGTTACTTCGATTACCTTTCTGTATGCACTTATTGTATGTCGCTTTGGATAAAAGCGGCTGCTAAATGACTGTAATTTAATGTAATGCACCCACCTTCAGGAGAAGGAACCCATCACTTTATGCCAATTAGAACCCAGTTTCCAGAGGTGTCAGCAAACTTAAGCGGTAAGAGTATGTTACATTCAAAGGCGGAAATGTCCTTTGGATATTTCAATGAGTTCACCCAAGGCTAAAATGGGCTTGCCAATTATTATAGTCACTTAAAGCAGTTTGCTTATGAATCTCGCAATATTGGATGTTTTTCCCTATCACTCCAGAATTTCCTCCAGCAGTCTCTGAAGAGAAACTCTGGGGACTTCTGTGCCTTCACATGCAAAATAAACACATTTGAATCAAATATATTTTACTCGAAGACAGACAAAATAATTTACCTTTATCTACTAAAGTGTTGAGTGCAATAAATATGAATATTTCTGATTGATTAGATAAATTTTGACAGATGCATGAGCAGCACAATTTGCCATGAGAATTTGTCCAACATTATTTATAACTCCAAGTTTGAATATTGAAGAAAACTGCATGCATATATTATATATCAAAGTCTTGATTAAAAAATTATGTCTGGAAAAGTTTCATTGGCAATGAACTTTAATTTAATTCAATGACTCAGTAACAGAAGACCAAGCCATGAAAAGAGGATTACCAATTAGGTTTTTAGTAACCTCTTTAGCTGAATGTAAAACAGACCTACTGTACTTGGTCAAACCTACATAGATTCCTATGTGGATTATTTGCACTGGAAAAATAGAATTTACGCACTAAATTATACTTTAAAATAATTTAGAAATCCCACATTTTCAGAAAGGTTAAATCTCAGTTTGGCGGTTCTTGGCCCAACAAACCTACACAATTTACTCAGGGCTTACTGTTGGCAGGCACAGATAATATTGCTAGGTAGTGATTAATACGCTTTTAACCTATTTATTCAGAAGTGTACTTTGGGGGGCGTAATGTATACAAAACCATCACAATATGCAAGTACCTTTCAGTATTAATTTCTTAGAAAAATATTGGGGAATGGTGAGAAATCCAGCACCATACACTGTTTATACCCTCAAATTCTGCATTCTAAAAGCAGCGATTTGGCCCAAATTCTTGTTTTCAAAACAAAGTGGCTTATGACATAAACCAATTGAAGAGATAGGCCGGTTCACATTGCGAACCAATCAACAATGTGATTGATCTTGCGCGTTCACCAGCTAGACATTTCATCAACAATGGCGGAGAAGCAACCTGTTACACCGGTGCTATTTCACACAAAGAAAAAAAAATGGATTTGGATATCAGCTCGCTTGAAAACTAGAGTAAACATAGGTGCTCATTTTAGAAGGTGGCGAGATGTTCGGGAGCGGATTGGGTTAAAGACAGACGTGGAGCTCCCATTGTTTCTAATTTACAGGTAAGTCAAAAGTTTCAACACTGACTAATTTACCAGTGGACTTTCTGCTTGCCAGTCAATTGTAATTACCTATAATGAATAGTATGTAGGTTGCTATTATACTTAACGTTACCTCTTTCAGCGGCTAGTTTTTGGAAGAGGGAAAAGTTTTCTAAAGTTTTCTTTCGTATAGATTGCGTTAGCAAGAACCAGCTGCTCGGCTATAGCTATGCATGCCGGTTGTAGCCAGATAATGCCTGGTTCAGACAAACGTTACACAAAATCAGTGTGATGCAACAGCTCTGCAACAACAGAAAAGATTCTGCTGTTTTACCTGGACTCTTGTAGCTGACATTATTACTGCAACGTTAGCTTTACCAGTCTGTAATCCTGCAATCATATCTAGAAAACTCGGATGCGATATTTGTGGAAGCAGATGGGTTGGGGGTGTGTCTCTTTCTCTGTGGGCAGGGCCAAGGGGTGTTCTGACTTTGAACTGTTTTGAGAACAAAATTCAACCGTTTTACAAAGTTGAGTACTCCAGCTTTAATGTCTGTGTTGGGGATCTCTATGCCAGAAACACGGAGGAAATATTGGAGGTCCAGATGCGATGGATGCGGAATCTTAAAGTGTTCAAATGAACACCACTGAAATGGACAATAATCCGTAGTGGACGGGGGAAAATAAGGAGAAACAAGTAACCTCGCGATTAAAACGAGGAACTCGATATCCGAGCAAAAAAAATGAAATAAGCAGTCACGCTTATCTAACTCCCGTTTGTGGATCGAACAAAAAGAAAGGAAGGAGAAAACTCAAAAGACCCCTAAAACTTAGGGTGAGAGCACTCGTAGGTATGAGTGGAAAACAAAGAAACGAAAACCTGAAATAAGAGCGAAAAAGCTCACTTTGCTTTTGCTAAATTGTACTGCTAACAAGTCCCGCATTGAGGAGCAAAGCGGTCGATAGCAGCACAACTTCCTATACCTTTTACCGGCTTGAATGTTACGTGAAATAACATGGAAGTGACGAGAAAAGGAGGAAGCGGGGTATAAGAAGTGAGCGGAAATGCATGACAGGTGAACTCACTAATCACAGAGGCGAAAGCAAAACCCGTAGCGGAACACAGAAAAATCCGATAGATTACCGGTAAAAGACAAAAAGAATAAAAAACGCAGAGATAAGGAAAGGACGGCATGATCCATGACAGTCTGGAGATGGTTTGAATTGCCCACAAGTCAATCTGTGTTCGGAACAACTGCTTTCAATAGTTCCTTTCAAAAATGACCCTTGCAAAGTTGCATCTGCACTTACGATGAGAAGCACTATAAGGTATCGCATGAAAAAGAGTGAGGTGAAATTTAGACCTAATAAAAGGACATTTATTTCACTTGATCATTTCGTATGACCTGCAATTACTTCTATAAACATCCAAATGGCCCGTGATTCTTCACCCCACCTTATTGAGAGACTTTCATTGGTGACCTAATTTCTTGGTTCACTACATGCAACATTTATCATTCACTGGTTTTGTAATATTTTTTCCCTAAATGTTCCTCTTTTTTGAAATGTATTTTACATGGTTGTCCCACTGATGATTACTTTGAATTTATTTTACAGAGAATTTCCACATTTCTGCAATGCTTTCTGCAGAATTAAAAAATACCAAACTTTTTTTCAGCTAGTGTGTGGGAAGGCTTTCCCCTTCAGGGAAAAAGTACTCACCTAAACTTCCATCAATGTATTGCAACAACCACGGCCAGATGCCTCGCAGCCATTTAGAATCAGAACACTCACCACATATCAGCTGAGATGCAGAAGGATGGATTTATTTAGTCGGTTTAATAGAAGGGGGTTTAGATGAACAGATTAAGGCAGCCAGACTGGGATTTTAGCCAGAACAATGGGAACCTGTTACTATTTGTGATGAGTTCCACAGAATCCTTAAAAGCCAAATGAGTCATGACCTCTGTTTAACCGTTTATCTGAAAGATGGTTAGATGTAATTGCATGGCAGAAAAAAAAACATTAAGATATAATTCAAAAACACTGTTATCACAACTTTGAGAAATCAAAACCCTCATCCATAGGGAAGAGGAGGGGTAGGGGCCAGCACAATTTCATTTTGTAAGATTGAGTGAAAATGATTGAGTTGGACATACTATCCTCAAGGAGCTTTATTCTATCTTCTACCATAGTGCGCGGAAATCTTCCACCATAGTGAGCTGAAAGCCCCACCAGGCTCATCACTAAACAGAGTCAACAAGGCAAGTAAGGATTCCTTGCACACATGGCTCAGAGACAGTTATTCAACACACTAGATGTTAATGATACTATGAAACCAAATCCATTGGAAGGCTTGTAGAAAAACCTGAAGTTCTTCGTACTTTGAGCTTAAACAGAGTTAGCCAAACTGATATTGTAAAAACATTCAGCTAGCAGCTCTCTATATGATAACACATCAATCATATGTGACTGTTAGTGACTGTTGGCTGTGTAACATCAAACAGAATACAATATTATTTACTTCTGATCACATGAATGAATGGTGTCATTCACCTGGTTAATTATTACAATCTATATTTCTCTTATTCTCGTTATCAAATTAAAGCTTCGTCACAATGTATCAAAAGCAGAACACTGGCAAAAGGTCTGATATTGGACTGTTTAGGAAAACAATGTTACAACGGCATGAGAAGGTGCAAGGGTATGGTCACACAGCAATAGGGTGATGTACACGGTGATTGTTATACATAATCCTCTTCGCATACATTTTTACTTGATAAAATTTGATTTTATTAGTTTTTAATTCATTTCTTTTTCTGTTATGAAAATGTGTTGTAGAAACCTTGTAGTTTCAAACATTATTGATATGAAAAAAGATGCGAAGACAGTTGGCCTAGGCCTACCTTATACACCATTTCTCTTGTAGTAGGCCTAATTGATGTAGGTCCTCTTTAGATGCTTGTCAAATTCCGAGACTTGCCATAGGCTACAAACATGAGTTTATGTGGGCGTCCATGTTTTCCTGAACAGGTGCACAGGAACGCATTTGGATCAGAAGTCTGGAATAATGACGCGGAACTATCGAATTTCGACTTCCAATGGATCGCGGCTTAAGTCACATCACACACATTCAGATTTGGTAAAAGCTGACTTAAATCACATATTGGCACAATCACATTGGCCACCAGGGAATATGGAGACTGTTGACACTGGGGTTAGACAGAATATCAATCACAATAGGGCCCTTGAAAGCAAGTTGTTATAATTCAAGTATGAATATATATTTGAGCAGATTAATCAATGACATATCACATACAACACCCTACACCAAACAGATACTTGCCCCTAGGATTTTTACCCCAGATTTGGTGAAGCTGGAATCAGGGAGGTGGAGAATCAGGGAGAATAATTTCATTCCCCCTTTCTGAGCTGTATTTCCCCTCTGTTTGGTTCTGTGTTTTACTGGCACCAGCTCTCCATATACAATAACGGGCTCCTGTGTGATGTGATTCTGCTTGCTAGTGTGTAGCTAAATGCAGCCTCACACTTGACAGAATCCATCCATGGTTCAATTTTAAATAACGATCCCTGACTTTACAGTGTGCGCTGAACTTACTGTTGAGGCTTGAGGAAATGCTCTGGGGAATTTTGTTTGTCAGTAACGAGTACAAATAAAAACTTTCCAAATCACTGATTGCCAATTACAAGCCTGGACATAAACCATAACTGTCTCATCATTTTAGTTGCTTGATAGATAGCCTGAGCCTATGACATGCTGCACAGTAGGCCTACATGAAGCCATGCAGATTGTGGAGAACCCTCAGTCTGCTTGCACTTCTTTCAAATCGCAGCCAGTAGCTACAAGGGTGGTGTGTGTGTGTGCTTATGTGCTCTTTCACACACATTTGTGTGTATAATATGCGTGTGCTCACAAGTGTGCGCACTTTTGTGTGTTTCTATGCTGACTCACGGACTTTCCCAATAAGGACTGCTCAGCATGAGTTTCCCTCATTTTACCAGAATTGGTATTTTTGATGCTTTTAAATTTTTTTTTTTAAAGAGACAGATGAATATAAAAAATTTCATAATAAATTCACCTCCTGCTCTCACCATCAAGAATACATTTTGGAGCAGCACAGGGAAAAGTGGTACAGTATATCAACATGATTTCTGAATAAATTACAATGTGCCGCTGCAATAGCTTCTCTCTTGGGAATATACTGGTGCTTTCATGTTTTTATCTCTGAATGACAGTAGTCCTAATAAACATGATGATATATGACATTAAATATGTCATTACCCAAGAGAACATATGCTTCAAAATTATTTGCTGTATGGGTTGGTTATCACTGGTCTCATATATAGTTAAATGCAAAAGTAATGGGACAGTTGTGTGAAATTGATAGTTTTTCCTCTGTGTTCATCAAATTTGTATCTTCAAATCAAGCAATGACTATGAGGCAAAATTCACAATGTATACATTTATTTCATGTGTTTTTTGTAAATGGACATTGAACAATACTACAACAATGCCATTCAATTCACCTTTTCCAAGTCAGCAAAAGTATTCGGACAAATGACTGTCAGCCGTTTAAATTTCCAGAGGTTTACCATTTAATTTAATTTAATTTATTTAGCCTTTTACAGGAATTTGTCTTGCATGCAAGAGCGTAGAGTCAGATGGTTAACAGAAATAACATTTAAAACATATAAAAAAACATACATAGAACACACAACATGAATGACAATATAACATTACAACAGACAGAAAGCTAGGGGGTTACAGATTATTCAGGTTATTCATAATACAGGATCAGAGGGTAAAGTGCATTTGTGCAAGTTTAGTCATTTGATGCTGCGGGGGACAAATTAATTCAGGGTCCTATTTGTTTTTGCTACAGGCATTTTGAAGTGCCGCCTGGATGGCATCAAGGTGTATTCACTGAATAGCAAATGGGTGGAATCGTGAATGATACGTCTACCTACGTAGGTCCAGTGTAAATGTATCACTTAGGCTGGTAATGGTTGCGAATTTGGCAGAGGCCATTTTGTTTGATATGCTGATGATTTTGTTGAGTTTGCTTTTGTTTTGGACTGACAAAGATCCTCCCCAAGCTGCAATACAGAGGGTCAGGATGCTTTGTATAAAACTTTTATAAAACAGAGCAAGCGGTGTGTGATCGACGTTGTACGATCTAAGTTTCCTCATATAAAAAAAGCCTTTGCTGTCCCTTGCCATATATTCTGTCTGTGTTGTTATTCCAAGTCAGCTGGTGCACGTCAATGATTGTTCCCAGGTATTTGTACTCTGACACAATCTCAATGTCTACTCCAGGTATTGTTACTGGGAGAAGGTCGAGTTTGTTTTTTATAAAATCAATTTGCATCTCCTTGGTTTTTTTTTGTGTTCAGTAGCAATGAGTTATTGGTGCACCAGTCAGCAAACTGTCACTTCATGATGGTATTCCTTTTCACTGTTGCTGTCTGTCAAAAGCCCAACAAGGGCAACATCATCTGCAAATTTGACCAATGTGCATTTTGGGTTATGGCTTGTACAATTGTTTATATACAGGATGAACAGCATGGAAGAAAGTACGCACCCTTGTGGCACGCCAGTGCTCACAGTAAGTATTGATGAAATAGTGGCCTTCAATTTAACATATTCATAAAATACCATATTACTGTAATTATAAATTTATGGAAAGCTGTATGTATTAGGGCATGGGTTATATCTTGTAGAGGCTACTTTATAAGCAAGACAAGAAAACTGCAGATAAGGGCCAGGGAGCTGAGTATGACAACCATGAAAGCTAATGTGAGGATGCAAGAAAATTAAATAATAATTAAAGCAATTGCAGTATGTTTGTATTCCAAAGTCAACAGTATGGAATGTTCTAATGAAGTAACTATCTATAAAGGACTTAGCAATCGTCAGCGATCAGGCCATCCTGCTCTGGGCCCTCAGCATACTACTTAGTCTGTCAAGCATGATGTGGTGGCTTGGGCCTGTATGTCTGCATCTTGAACCAGTTCAATGGTCTTTATTGGTGATGTAACCAGTGATGGCTGCAACAGGATGCCAGCTGCAGTGTACAGAAACATATTTTCCACCAATATTCAGAAAAATGCCACCAAACTCATTGGACGGAGGTTTATTGTGCGGTAAGACAACAACCCAAAATATACATCAAATTTAACCAATGAGCTTATCAGAAAGGTTGTAATATAGTTCAATGTCTGTTTTATAAAACACATGAAATAAACGCAGACATTGTGAATTTTGCCTCATAGTCATTGTTTAAATTTGAAAATACAAATTTGATTAGTACAAAGAAAACAACCAATTTGACAAAACTGTCCCAATACTTTAGTATTTAACTGCACATTTATACTCAACGTACAGTTTAAATTTACAAAACAAAAGGCAACCATCATATTTAGTCAATCACTACAGTAAGTTATGCTACATGAAGTGGATTTCAGGGGTTTGCTTGCAAATCACCTCAATAAAAATATAGTAACATAATTAACATGATAAAGGTTATCACACATTATTTTATAGTCTTTAATGAACTGCATTTAATATATTTAGCGAAATGAGACTGGCTTTGAATGGTTCTGGTTCAGTTTGCTATCCACAAATTGTTTTGAGGCTGTAATCATAACTCATCCCTTCTGTCTCCCCTGTATGCATTGTCAACTAACAAAAACACGTGCATGTATTCTGTATCGGATATTTACTCTGTGGCACGATTCATAATGCAGTAAGCAGCACATGGATGATCACCAAAACCACAGGACAGCTGTAACCAGAGTAAAGCAACATCTGTCAACCTCCTTGGAGATGATAAATAAATACGGAGCTCAGCCAGTGTAAATGCCAGGCTGCTGGATCACCATATGTCACTGGAAGATGGATCCTGTGATTTTTTATCAAGACGAGCCTGTTATACATAGGAGTAGACACTTTCCGCCCCATAAACTGTAACAAAAATCGAACAAGGAAGATTAATCTACGGGCTTAATTTTATAGTGCAATAAACCACCTGCATAAGGATTTTCTGATTGGGATCATGCACTGGAGACATAAAGTTGCACCTTTGTGCAATTTTCATTTACAAACATATAGTACACTAAAATCGTGCTTAATGTCAGCTCCATTTATAGGTCCCTATGGTTTCTGTTGCAGGGAGAACACAGATGGAATCATGGAAAACAGGCAGTAATTGGTAATTAAAATGGAATTTGGTAATTAATATGGATTTTATAGGGCATTTTCTACTTTATACTGAACAGTGAAATTTTTAACAGGCCTGTTCATAAATAAAAAAAACATAATGTTAGGTATGAACATTTTTAGATTAAAATCCTGGAACATTCTGGGACAGAATTTTAGCAAAAATATTCAGATGACTGCACAGCATGATCTCAGGAAAATATGCATCTTAATGTTAACTGAAAACTAATGACAATCTAACCGGAAAGTTCCCCATCAGGGTCCAAAATTAACTTTTTGGCTTAACTGCCAAGGTGGCGGGTAGATGAAAATGAATTTCCGGCCAGACATATTTTTTACCGGCCAAAATAATTGCACTATATCATCTTAGGTGTGTCACCTATGCAATTTTCAATGAATTTAATAAGCAAAAATAATCATTTCCCACTGCAATAACTATTTAAATGAGAAAAAGAATTTAGGATTTAGTGAATTTAAAGAATATCATTAAAGAATAGGCTTAGTCATTCTTAAAAATTGTCTTCAATATTAAGTAATATTGCTAAAACAAAATGGATAAATATACACAGACTTCATACAGACATTTTAACTAAATCAGATGACATATTCAAAATACAGTTTTATATTCTGAGAGGATCAAAACATTTAACAGTGTCCATCAGTAAAGGTACTTACTTTGTCATTAATGTCATGGCAGGCTGAGTTGGCTAATTCAACAAACTAATATCATCATAATATCGTAAGGTAACGTTAGACAGAATTATGTCTTTGGGTGCTTTCACACCTACTGTGTTTGCTACGATTTAATCGTAATCTGGAGTGTTCGACCCAATTGCAGGAAATTATCCTAACATTGTCACGGTTTCGCTGGCTGCCATTCCTCTTCTGCGGAGGTTTCCCTCGCAGCTTGCCGTGTTTTTCCGCAGTCCGGCACTTATTGTGCTCACCTGTTCAAGTGTTTCACCGGCTTCATAGGTTAATCTGTCAGACTATGCAACAGGTCATAATACCGTTGCATCACATAGGCCTACAGCCTTCTCCACTCAATCTCCAATCTGCGTCTGATGGCAGCGCATCGGCCATGGAATGTATGTGTAATTGCATACGTTTGCCACCCGGAGTCTTAACAGTCTTTCCCATTTATCCTCCTCATACTTCCACCTTTGGTAAGAACACCAAAGGAGGATAACGGCTATAAATGGGGGCGAAACAGGGTTCCATTATTTTATATGGTAGGGGTAGCTAGGCCTGGTGACCAAGGTCAATTCCTGACCAATGAACGAACGCCATTTGCAAACATATATAAATCATGGTCTCCTTGGTTTGGAGCTGTGTGAAAGCGATCTGGACCAATGAAAAAAATAATAATGTATCAACATGACTCTGGTTTGGATTAACCATCCAGACTATTAGGTGAGAAAGCGCCTTCAATGTTTTTCTGTCCACATTAGGCCTATAGCTGGCTAATCCTTTGGTGACGGTCTCTTCTTTTTCTGTGGTGTTCGACGCCTGAAAAATGTCTCCACTTTGGAAAGAGATAGCTAGATCTAGTGGCTGGGATTCAGGGATACATTAATGCCATTCACACTCATGTCAATACAGTCCTTATATGGTGGTAATACTACCTCTCTTTCCCTCCATCTGATGCTTGGATCTCGCTTTGTATCTCAATCTGCCTGAAAGACATCTCATCCTGGATGGTAGACTTTCATCAAGATAAAACTGGCACAGACTGAGGTGTTTTACATTCCCCCCAAGTCCTTGCCACTGGTAGACCTCTCTTTTAATCTAGATGCTCCAGGAGAGCTCACTCAGAGCTCTTCAACAGCAAGAAGCCTAGGGGTAATCATATATGACCTTTTCTCTCATTATCGTGGCAGTGAGTCGGGCGTGTAGATACTTTCTGTACAACATTCAAATAATCCATCCATTCTTCACCACCTACTCTACACAGCTCCAACTCTCATACCTGGACTACCGCAATTCCCATCTCACCAAGCCCCCTGCACCAATAAACCCCTGCCACAAATACAGAATGTAGCTCTATTCCGCAACCTCGAGGCAACTGCCTCTACCCTCCTTGTGTGGTCTCTTCTCTGAGTCATGATGCCTGTAATGGCCTCACAGTGGAGGAACGAACTTCCGATATTCATCGGCTGTCTTCTGAAGCAGACCGAAGACCCACCTCTTCAGACTATATTTTGGTTCCGCTCCTGGCCCCACCCCATGGTATGTTTGTGGTATCAGGTTATGTTTCTCTTCTGAGAGCTTGTTATGAAAGTAATCTGTATGTATTTATAATTTGTTCTTGGTTATTGGCTAGCATATGTAACTTGCACCTGTGCTTTCGTGAAATTCCATCACTAAATTCCATCTCGCTGTTCTGGGAATAATGTCACTATGGCTCATATTAATCAGGTAAATGCACTTATTGTTTTTCCAAGATTGTAGGTCACTCTAGATCTGCGAAATGAATGCAAAGTAATGTAATAATGTATTTGCACATAAACTAATTAGGGATTTAAGCATTAGTGTCCCTAACCATACTTGCTACCTATAAATCGGTTACATCGGACAATAACTATTGCAGCTCTGGGCCAATGAATTTCAGATTGGGCATTGCCTATGACATAAATGGCCATAACTCATTCACCATTCATCCAATTCTCACACATTCTTTACCACGTGCTTATTGTTCTCAATAAGCACAACCGTGGCTGGTTAATATTTCTATAACTAATAACCAATTTCCCATGTGTGTTTCCAAAGTTAAAGAAAATTTTCTTCACATTTACATATAATGTGTATCATTGAATAACCACATGTTATATTGCTTTAAAGTTTTTAAATTTCTTATATGCTTGAGATCCTTTAGGCCTTTATGTGCCTAATCCCCCAATTGCCACTTCCAGTTATATTTTTGGTTTGCCATGCATGGCAAACAGTCTGAATACATACGAGATCAAGACATCTCCAGTTTTTCATTTAATTATTCACTAATATATTTTAATATAGTTTTCTTTGAGACTTTGGTTGTGAACATGTGATGTGATATGTCATGTGATGTGTGTATGTACACACAAACACACACACATGCACAAATAATGTAAATATAGCTGTTTGTACTGACACCTGTTGACCAATCACACAGCTTCATAGCAGTTCTACAGTTATCTATGTCTTAGCCTTTTGAGGTCAAGGAAAACCTTCAGGTTTTGGCAGTATTTGTTACCTTTATTTCCTGGGAATCCTGCCCGCCTGCCTTATATGAACCCTCTGGCTTAAGTCCTTTTGCTTTATCACAACCATTCAGACAGTTCAGACCATTCAGACCCCAGAAAATGAATTCACATTTGAAAAAGAATATTTGTGAAATTAAATTGGTTTAGCTGGCCGTCACAGGCTGAAATGAAGATAGCATCCAGACCTTTCCCCTTCTTTTGTTCTGATGTTTTTTCCACAAATTATAGATATTTCGTTCTATTTAGAATAAGCCTGTCCCATTTTTGCAACAACCTTTGTCATTTTAAAGGGTTGGGTGCATATTAGAAAGCATGTCCTCTGAAATACTTGCAGGCAAATTGCCTACCAGCTGAGCTGTACAAAGATTGTCCGAGAGGTGCAAGCAATCTGTGGAAAACAATCTTGGTCTTCCATGTTCCGGAGGGTTCTGCACATATCCTTCAACCAGAAGCTGAAGCCCAGAACAGGTGTTTCATGTTCCCTTCCATTAAGTTGTGCCAAGCAAGCAATTGAGAAGCAATAGACCACAATTTGGAATTGGACGACTGGAACCCATGGGTCTGAAACGTGCAGTACTGACCTACTCAAAGCTTTGTATAATGTGTCTATCTGCATTCCAAACAGCAAACAAAGAACTGAAGGACTGGACAAGCACAGGAACAAATATGCCGTGAAAAGAACGGCTTGATTCATGTGAGGTGACATCCTCAAGTGCTTTTGCCCTGTTCCCCTGCTCTGAGATGCAATGACATCGGCTGTGATCGTGGGTGAGGAGCGTCCTCCCCCTGAGAGGGGACTCTCATTGAGTCTGTACCGTGCCGCTGAGCCAATGCTAGCGGCCCTTAGCTATGGCAAATGCAGGAAGAGCCGCAGAGCTGGCCGCGTTTGCTCCCCTTGCCTCGGCGTGCATCTCTGCAGAGCCAGCTCCCGGAGCCTGTGATCTGAGCAAACACAGCTGGGAGTCCGACAGGCATTCTTTACTGCCGGCATCTTTCCCAGTATAATTCTATTCATTTGGGGTCTGTCGTAGAGATAATAAAAGACCGTCTTCCATCTGTGTATTGCAAAGGTCTCTGGAGGGAAATAAACTGCTGACAATGTGGCCAAGCCACGGTTTCATCTGTTCCTCGCACGGCTACGAATCTCCCCTTTCTAGAGGGAGGTGCCACAGTGCAATTTATATTCTCAAATGCACTCACCATCTCCATTATGCTGGTTCCTTCAAAACATCATCCTGATCTGAACATGCTGCAAAATACAAGATGTGTGGTTTTCAGCTTGTGATATCAAGTCATGTTCCAGTAATAGCCTTACTGGATGCTGATACCTGAGGCTGATGAGAATTTGTGGTCAATCTTATGCTGAGGAATAAAATAATAAGGAAATAATAGGAGCTGAGGAGCAAAATAATAGGTTTTTATCTGTGCCATTCTGTCACACCCCAGGTCATGTCAGGTAACGTGTTCAATTCAGTGTTTGTCTTTATCAAGGCAATATTCAAGTCCCCATACTTACATTATGCAGTATCGACAGTAATGATACAATTAAACTTAATTAAAAGGTCTGAGAGGTCTCTCAGAACAAAAACTGGCATGGTATATTACAGAACTTTGAATGAAGGATAGGGTGCAGGACCTGGAGCAACAGCCTCTTTCAAACCAAAATGGGGAAGATTAAGATGCAGGCAGCTACATACCGCTGAGTGAGAATGCACCCAACATCAAGGCCATGCAGCTAACAACTGCAGCCACCATCAACATTACTCACTATGATTCATATTGTATCTGTGCCCAGTTTGCTTAGAAATTATGCTGGGAAGACCTAATGTGCAGGCTCTATGTTTGTGTCTGTGTGTGTGAGAGAGAGAGAGAGAGAGAGTGCACATTCTTCAGCACTTTCTCCCCTATATGAGGGTGACTTATGCGTATATGTGTGCAGGCCTTTGCCCCTGTGTCTGTGAGGCTACGAGACTCTCCTTCCTTTGAGAGCCCTGCCTATTTGTGTCCCAGTACACCACCACTGTATAAACAGCCGGGGGTACAAGCAGCATGTGGAGCGTGAGGAAGCAGTAATTAATTTAGTTGTGATGGCGCAGAGGAACAGGGGGAACGGAGTCGCCGTGCTGAACACGGGCAAAATCCATGCTTACGCACTGCAATTGAGGGGAAGAAAGTTCTCTGAACTATGTGCTGTGACAGAATGCCACATATGTTTTCAATGACGCAGTGTTAGGGTTCTCGCTGCATATGCGATAATATGCCTGAATCATCCATAAAAATTGTAATTATTTATGAAAATGATCAAGTCAAATAAAATAAGTTTTAGTGCAAAGTCTTCAGTACATGCACACATTCAACGATACAACACACACACACACACACACACACACACACACACACACACACACACACAAACCGTTAATCAGAAGTGTGTTTGTCATGATGATCTATAATACTATGCAAGCCTACTATGTGAGACAAACTCAGATATTACGGTTGAGATCGGCTGCACTGTAACATTTCCTACTACTATACTACACTACAGGAGCTCTTTTGTACCATGATTGTTCCTGTCTCAGTATAAAACATCAGCCTATGTTACAGAAATGTACAGCATTAAAGCCCTTTTCTCTGGGCCACTTCTATCTATTAAATCCTGCAAGATATATTATTCTGCAGCAAAGGCTTTTGTCAGCAGTTTTACTTACATCTTGCATCACTATGTACTTTGATAAAAACAGTAAGGATGTACTCAGCTAAATAGAAAAATGAAATGTATTGCTATCATTTTGCGATAATACACTTTCAAGGCTGGATGACCATCTCAAACAAAAGACTACCCCTTTTTCACAGATTGAATTGTATGATTTGAGACCACTACACTGCGGGATTTGCTTTATTATAACATATGACATTTGCAGCCACTAAAGACGGAACAGACCTATTTGTCAATAATTATAACCATAGAACAGCAAGTATGAACAAATGGCTAAATGCTTGCCATTTTAAACATAGAGATGTCACGCACCAAACATTATTGAGAGGGCACTAAGTCATCTAGCAGTTAATGTTATATAAAAATGGCAGCACTGAAGCCATGGGATGTGAAAAACCTTCAACGAAACTATTTGTTTCAGACACAGACAGTCACTTGCAAACCCTAAATCCAAAGGTTTCTATAGGCTATTAAATGTCCGCTTGCTTGTTTTTGTGAGTCAACATTATTTATGAACTATTTGCTACAAATAAATAAAACATAAGCTGGTGAAAGGTGCCTTGCTATTGCACCTTCTTCACGAGATGAGCAGAAGCACCTACTCTACCGTAATCATAGATCTTACAGAAGTTTTTACATACATTCCTCATTCAGAGTTGGTGCTAAAGTTCACTCATGCAAGCATCCACCATTTTTACTTGGTATAAGAGACCCAGCAAGTATTAGATTTTTTTGGGGTATAATACAAGTCTCTTGGTGATAAGAACATGTTGCAGTGAAAATATTTTCAAAAATATTATTAATTTAGATTTTTTTAGTGTCCCTTGTAGTGTAGGTTTCAGCATAGTAGAATATATGGTACGGTTATTGAGATTAAGACCAGAGACTTGTGTCCTATACAGGGGACCAGTGGTGTTTTCTCCCGGATGCCAAGGGAAGTCAAACTTCCCCTGTTATCCAAACTATCATTGTCATTTTAATGAAGGCTAAATCCCTTTCTTCGTCTCGTTTGTCTTTGTCTTGTTTCTTCGTGCTGCATTTGTATTACGTGACAAGTTGTTGCGGCTATCTCGTCTCTTTCCCATTTCTCACCGAGTTTCTTCAAATTGGTGAAACTGTGTCCTGTCTGAATTGCCATGTGCATACTGTCAGTGAATGTGTTTGGTAAAAGTTTATTGCATTCCCACGGTAGCCCTTAGAGGCAATCATGTCTATGGAAGAGAAGCCAAATGAATTTGGCCTCCTTTAATTTAAAAAAATTATACGTGTCAACCAATCAGATATGGCTACTGTCATGCTACTGCAAAACTGTGTATGGTCAAGACTGGAAAAAAACTAAGAATGAGAAAGGCACAGCATGGTTCTCAATGTGGTTTTTATAAACATTTTTTTTTGGAGGTGGCAAATAGTTATTTAGAAAATATTTCCATACTGAGCCAAGAGTAGAGATTAATAGCAAAATCATTAGATATGAAGAATGAAAGATGGCTAGTGACAAGCAAGTTCACTGGATAGGCACGTTGGCTTGCAAGTGAAAACATTAGCTTACTAACTTTCTAGATTGTTTGTGTCAGACATTAACAAGCCATTTAGATATTTCTTGCTATCTTATTTGCTAACTAACAAAGGAGCAACTACAAGTACCCAGCCTAATGTTAGTTATGCTGTCTAAAGCAATTAGTTTTGCAGTTAGTTGGTTCATGTAAGCAAGGAATAGATATACAGCTAATTAACCAACCAGGGCAACCTATAGTTGAGCTAGTTAGCTTGCCCTGACTGGTATTAGGTCAGGTGTTTCGAAAAGCTTTCCAGAAATAAGCAGACATGATTTTTGTAGAGCTCTGTTGCTTGCATTAGATACGTATAAATAAAATTATAGCTTGCTAGCAAGCCACCTAATTAGATAGAGACAACTGCTTGCATGTAATTTGTTTTAAAAGGATTTTATATTTATGATCCATACCATGTTTGCTTGACTATAATAGCAAATCTGAATGATGGATGTGCGTCTGAGTGAAGTTTGGCTCATTTTGACAACAATTCCGAGTGAGTTTATTTGACTCAGCTTCGTGTCAGCAGTTGACTCAGGAAAACATCGCTCATTCAGAGTTGGTGTCAGAGTCAGCAAAACCTCACTCAGACAAACATTCAACACTTGGGCCTGGTATAGTCTGACAACCCTATTGACTCATATTGACCCATACTGGTCTGACTCAATTATTATCGATACAATGTTTGATGTTATCTATGATAATATTCCCCCCTTTCTTCCCAAGTCCTAATGATGATTGATAAATGATCAGAAGTACATTTAACAAAAACGAGTATGGTTAGTTGAAACCAAAAAAGCCGTTTTTTTCTGTGCAAAGTCACTCTTCCAGCTTTCTGCATCTTCTATTTAGGTCAAGCTGTTTAAATTGAAGTGAGTGCAGAACACAATCAATTGTACATTAGTTTTATTCTAATCTACTTACCACAGGCACACCCAAGCAATCTTGTGGACCACACATGATAGCACCCCAGACAGTTTGCAGGAAACAAACTGTAGTTTCAGGGTGAAGGGAAGCAGTGGCGGAGCCAGAGGGGTTTAAGGTTTAGCAGGGCGGCACTGGACACCCCTGATATATGATTGGCCACCCTAAAATTTAATTCGCTATCACTGGCAGTTTGATGCTGATTGACATCTCATTTCACCTGTTGTTGAAAGGAGCGTTTATTCTGGCGGGGACGAGGAAGAGAGAATATTTCCACAGTCATGCGAGCGACTGACACAACTAGGCTATGGCAGACCTGCGGCGAAAGCACCATATTGAAGTACGTTTTAAAGGGTAACGACACCCACTGTTTCAGCCTGTCTCTACCCATGAAACAATTTTGAAAAATACTTTGTGGGGTGAATGTGGGAGATGGGTGGGGGCGGAGGAGCTGACATGTGTCCATCGTCATTTACACGTGGGTCTAACCAATCAGGTGCCGGCTGTTTCCGTTGTGGGCGAAAACAATTATTCATATGACATAGAGGTACTGTCAGGCCAAAATGTGTCCGGGTGCCAAAATGCGTCCGGGCACGTCATCGGAATGCTTGGAATGTCGTTGCTATGCCAACAGACGCGCTAGCATTGTGACGAGTTCGCACTTGCTTTTACCTCAGAATCGCCGGAGATCGTCGGACGGAGCTAGATCACTACATCACTCAGATAACCATCACTATCACTCAGATAACCATCACTATCATTCAGATAACATTTATAATTTCCCTTTGTATAGGCTACTGTGCTTTATATTGTTAATTGATGTTTTCCTGGTCAAATGTTGCTTTATAAAAAAACGAGCATCCGTTAATAATGTTAACAACGCCGGATTAAAAAACAAAACGAAGAAAAAAAACAAAACGCATTAGCCTGTTCGCCCTGCAAGTTAAACCAGCAAGGTGGAAAGAGTAAGTAGGCCTATCGCGTTGTTGAATAGCCCAATAAAACTAATCTAATGTCACGTCGATCAGTACGCCTAATTGTTATTTTTTTGTGGGCCTATTGGTAGTTTTTCTGATGACCGATTATTATTTTTTTACTGTATTTGCTATGCAATTGCGTTCACCCAATGAAAATGCCGTTTTTAATAATCAGGCACGTTTCCTAAAAATGTTTTGTTACGTTGAATATTGTTTTAAATAAATGTTATTTTTTAACTTTTATTTAGTGAGTTGTTGTCATGTTTTGTAGGATAATGTGCAATGTTCATAATGCAAGGTGCAAAGTGCCACACATTTCAGCAGCATTTAAAATACGATTTGGTTATTGAAGAATGTGATTAACGGTTTCAAATGGCTCTTATAATATACGCAATATTTTTTCGGACAATGTTTAACTTTATAGATAAAATTGTGCTCAATTTTGACTGTTTTCTAATCATCCAATTGTGGGATGGACTAGCGTTTATTTTAGCATGCTAACAGCGTTAGCTAGCATGCCAACAGGGTTACCCATTGTTAGCTAGCAAGCCAACAAGGTTAGCTAGCATACCAACGTTAGATTATGTTAGATTTATTTTTAAGTAGCTAGATTAGTCTTTTACTGAAACTAATTCATGTTGGTATAGCAACTATATTCCAAGCATTCTGATGACGTGCCCGGACACATTTTGGCGATTATGAGGTAAAAGCAAGTGCAAGCTCGTCACAATGCTAGCGCGTCATGTTGGCATAGCAACGACATTCCAAGCATTCCGATGACGTGCCCGGACACATTTTGGCACCCGGACACATTTTGGCCTGACAGTACCTCCAAAGAGGTACTCTGACATCACAATTAGGGTGGGGGCAGTGTGGTAAGCAGAAAGGAAATTTCAATCAGCATTGGGGTTAAGTTTCCTGAACAACTTTTACGAAAGTTGAGTCACTGTGTAGATGCATATTGGCAATTTGGCTCCATAACAGACAGTAAATCAGATAAAAGAGATCGGTTCCCAATTTAGCCTAAAATTATGTTTACATTTGTGCTAGTAATACATGCCACGTATATACAGTGCAGTGTCATAAATTACAGTATACAAGTGTTTAGCTAATGTGGGGTAGGCTAACTAGTACAGCTGTCAGTGTTCAGCAAGTAAACATTTAACCATTTGAAATCCATGAACTCAGTTAGATTTTTGTACTTGAACTCAAAACGAACAATTGTTATTATCAATTTGTTAATCTTACTCAAAAGATTACCACAATTTGCAGATAGCCTGTTCGTAAAGATCTAAGAAATTATAGTTTCTTACTGCAGAGTAGCCATGATCTGACTAGTAACTTAGGCTGGTAGTTGATTTTAAGGTACAGTTATGATAATGGGGATTTGTAATTAAGATTGAGATTGGACTAAAATGCAACAATGCTTGTAAAATATAGCTTGAGTGACAAACAAAAATGCACTTACTATGTTAAATAGGGGTTGTTGTTGAGAAACTATATGTTTTTGAATAAAAACAGCCTTGCAATAATTGCAGGGAACAAAGTTTGTAATATTGGTGGGCACCAAAACAATTTTTCTTTTTGAAGTCCATTTCTGCTTGATAATATTTTGTACAGGCATATTTTGTGTTTTCAGTCAGACAGAAAAAAATATATTGTTTGACTTGGGTGGATCAGAGAGGTCTGTACAAGTTGGTCATACTTGGTATGTCAAATATCAGTGTGTTTTTTTGTAAATTTACTTCCATAAATAAACTATGCAAATTATCTTATCTCTTTGGAGCTTTATTTTCTGAAAATATTTTGTATGTTCAACACTTAGACCCAGATTATATATTCATGAAAATAGAGTGACCCAAGTCTCTCCAATATGTGAGTACTGTGTGTGTGCGTGTGTGTGTGTGTGTGTGTGAGAGAGTGTGTGAGAAAGAAATGGAGCAGCAGTTCCAAGGTAGAGACACTGGCTATTCATAGTATGTTAAATAATTATCGTGAAGTAACCCTAGTGGACCACACTATCTGCCACATTGAATAACTGAATTATCACTTCTACCTCTAATCAGCAATCAGAGGATTCATTCATGCTCCTTAGATGCCAGGTTAGGGTTACACACTAATTTTCTGTCATGGTCTATGGACCCCCTGACGTAGCCTTGGCCATCCCCTGGCCACCCCATGAATAAAACTCTAGTTCCACCACTAAAGGGAAGGCAAATCAATTGAAGTCAGAAATGTAACTTCCTTTTCAGATTCTCTTAAGACTGTTCAACATCAATGAGAAATTTGGAATCTGGTCTTATTAATGGATGGAAATTGCATCTCTAGTAGAAAACTAATGCTGACCAGTGAAATAGCTCTCCAATTAAGGGAGGCAAGATACAACCACACTATCCTGTGCGGCTGCATGTGTAATTCAAACACCTAATTAAGGGAATGTTTTTTCCCCCTGTCCTGTGTAATATGTTCTGTTATGGGAATGCAAAGGCTCATGACCAAAGAGGACTCTCTAGCATACTGAGATTAGCAGTAAGGTGTGAATGTCCGCCTGATTCTCATTGACGAATGTGGTCCATTTGAAGACTTGACATTGAGGTACTGGTGCCAGAAAGGTAAGGGGCAAGGGGCCAGGGTTAGGCCTAGGCTAACTGTTTGCAATGGATGAAATTAAATGAAAACTTGCAAAGGGAAAACTTCTTAAAATTCCAAATGAGTCAGGAAGAGCTTTGTTGTGGAAATATGACCTTGTTGTGACAACAGATAAAAAGCTCACTGGTTACATACAGTGTAGGGCTTGCAATCAGTGTAGAGCTTGCAATGCTATTTTGACTTATGATAGCATGAGGACTGGCACATCTTCTCTTCAGCGGCACATTGGCAATGGATGCAGCCATTCTGCAGCAGCTGCTAGCCAGAAACAAATCTCGGTGTCAGAGTATTTACTCGGACCATTTAAGTCAGTGCCAAGTCCGATTAAGTGAAAACTCTGAATACGCGTATCTTGCAGACACATAATTTTCATCAAATCTCGACCCACCGCACATAATGCTGTGTATATGCTGGAGAAACGCTTAAAACAGCGGATAAGTCAAATGTCTGAATCACAAATAGCTTAAGCTACGCGGAATTTCGGGAGCAAGTCCCATTTGTGCATGTGTTATGTTCTGAGATTCTTTCTGTTTTGTATTTTTTACTTGTTTATTTTTTCGGATTATTTGTGGTTTCACTGTTCTGTGTTTTGTATTACTGTCACTCCCTGTCTTCGTCACACTTTTTGGGAGTCTGTGGGGATTTCGGTTTTCTAATTATCTTTCATCTGTTAACTACAGCTTTCTCTCATTTACGCTTTCCATTCTCTAATTCAGGGGTCCTCAATCTTATCGAGAAAGGGCCAGTGTGGGTGCAGGCTTTTGTTCCAACCAAACAGTTACACACCTGATTCTACTAATCAATCACTAGAGTCTTTGCAAAGGACCTTGATTATTAGAATCAGGTGTGTGAGTGCTTGGTTGGAAGAAAAGCTTGCACCCACACCGGCCCTTTCTGGATAAGATTGAGGACCCCTGCTCTAATTGTATGCACTTGCCTAACTACCTAGTTCATGTTCAAGTCTATGTTTTGTGTGAATCCGGTCCGCATATTACGTGTTCCCTTGTTATTTTATTATCTGCTCTCCTCGTTGTTTTATTACGTGCACCTGTCTGTCATTTGCCCTTCCCGGTTCCTCACACCTGATCCTCATTGTTTCTTGTCTCCCTCAGTGTATTTATAGTTTGTGCTTTCAGTCCTTAGTTGTGAGTTCCTCACCATTTTGGTTTTGACTCGTGCCTGTGTTCTCACGACCCTGATTTTGGATTCTGTTTTTGTACCTCTGCTGTGCCTTCCCGGTTCCGACCTCTGCCTGTTCTGTGACCACTCTTTGGACTCTGTTTTTGTACCGTTACCCTGTCCCTCATTAAACTTGAACTTGTTTTTTTTGTACTCCCTGCCTGCTGCTGGGTCCCTGTTTCCACCTCACCTAACAGCATGCTTATCTCAACTCTGAATCTGACCCTTTCCGTGTGTGCAAGATCATTTTCATGCTGGCACCACAACCACTGCGGTTCAATTTGAAGTTCAGTTATGGTAGCAAAAATTTGTTTCAGCCCTAAGGTTTACACAACCAACAGGCTAAGCAAATTATGAGGAAATGGTACTGAGTATGTGAAAGTCCCATTGATTGCACTGAATGAAAAGAAATCCTAGTACTTAATTGGCTGTGACCAAAGCAATGTCACATGAATGTTTCAAGCTACAGTAGTTACATAACAGGCCAGGGATATTTTTTAAAGTATCACTAGTGTTAGTTAGCTTGTTTTATTTAGCTTATGGCACATACTTACAGAAGCAGAACTCTTGAAATGACACATGAGAGCTCAATGCAGGGGAGGTGAGACAAATAATCCTGCAAACCCTCTAAACAATTTGCAATGCAACAGAATAAAATTACAATGAGCAATTTTATTCTGTTGAAAAATATATTTTTTGGCAATTTGTTTTAGTTGCACATAAATACTATAATGGTGAGAAACTAAATGTTATAAACAAAACCCTTCTTAGTTTATTTTAGCATGTGTGATATGTGGCCAAGCAGATGTGCAGTTTAACAATCTGCTATTATTGAATGTAAGAGAAATGTCACCATGGCGACTGACAGGGATCCAGGCTTAAGGCATGATTGAGAGCCCTTGCAATGCAGGGTATTTTTTATTGAAGCAATTTTGTGAAATAACGGTGACCATGCCCGAGGCACAGACAAAAAGAAAACAAGCCGATTCATTCTTGCTGAACTTGACCTTGAACTTTCAGTTACTCATCCATTTATCAAAAATCTTTTACTTATTATCTTTGACCTGAAACTGCCTTCTACTGACCTTCCTTTATTTATTTATTTTTTCAATTCAAGTATTTTATCATTTCCATTTTAATCTGTGGTGCATATATTATGTAATGGCACAGAATGGTGAACTTGAGATCAAATACCCTGTGCCTTATTTAGTTCCACCCTTTGAAGTCTGCCAGAGCTCCAGCAAGATAATTCAAGTCTTGAAATATTGCAGGACTAATCAATTCACTGTACTATTATCAAAATTTTTTACTAGTTTTCCTATTCTTAGAAAGTATATTTTTCACTTAATATATCATTTGAAAACTCGCTGTTGCTATGGTGAGCAGTTGTCCACTGGAATGGAGAATGAAACGTTTCTGATCTCTGGCTCAACAAAAATGTCCTAGTCAGTGCCTGTGCCTGTCTCCTGTTTTTCCAGGTGTCAATTGGCTGCTAATCGATACACATTTATGAAACCCTAAGGCGTGTAAATCATAACTTTTGAAGAGTTTGCCCAGGGTTTGAAATTTTTTAATGAAGAGAATGAGGAAGCTGATTCACTATTCTGCACATTGCAAAGTTATAAATATTGACATTTTTGGTAACACTGAAGAGTTGTTTTTGAACTACAACGCTATACTGCATTAGTAAAGAGAAACAGGTTTAACTGTTGGGGTTTAAAGGACCCATTTTAAATAGTTACTATTGGTGGAACAATACTAAAAAATATTTTTACAACATGACACTTTATCAGCTTGGCTCTAATTTCTCTAATGGACATTTGGTTCATATGCTACACCCCCCCCCCCCCATACTATATATGACAGGTTATGTTTGGGTCATTCTGACTGGAAAGTATCAAGGTGAAATAAAAGTAAAAAAAATTGTGAAATATCAATAAAAACTGACTTGTCATTGTAAATATGAAACAAAAATGTTATTTTACTCCCTGTTACCTCCATCTCTTATTGCACTCACACTCAGTTATGCACACACATGCCTGCCATCAGGAGGATCCCCAAGCATGTAAAGGGGTTTTGTGCATCTCTTTCCACTGCTTCCCCAAAACACAGCTCTCCTCAAGGCTCAAGGTTCTCTGACCCCCAGCCAGCAGCATCAGCAGCCTCCTAGTCCCAGCCAGCAGCATCAGCAGCCTCCTAGTCCCAGCCAGCAGCATCAGCAGCCTCCTAGTCCCAGCCAGCAGCATCAGCAGCCTCCTAGTCCCAGCCAGCAGCATCAGCAGCCTCCTAGTCCCAGCCAGCAGCATCAGCAGCCTCCTAGTCCCAGCCAGCAGCATCAGCAGCCTCCTAGTCCCAGCCAGCAGTAGTAGCAGCAGCCTCCCAGCCAGCAGCAAAAGGGCATACATTCCCAAGAATGGTCCTCAACCCCAATGTGAGCGCCACCACATAATAAGGATAAGGATGGTCCCAGGGCCCACATGTATGGCGGTGTCACATGTCAGTGACATCATGTCTGTTTTTGAGCTCCTGATTCTTGAGTCAATAAATTATTCTGGAAATGAGCAGATATTCTGGATAGGGGAGCAGTGGAAAGACATTGACAGGACACATTAGTTACATGCTTTGGAGATCCTCATTTTGGCAGTCTCTTCATTACATTACATTATAGGCATTTAGCAGACGCTCTTATCCAGAGCGACTTACATACTTCTTATTACATTTATCCATTCATACAGCTGGATATATACTGAAGCAATGCAGGTTAAGTACCTTGCTCAAGGGTACAACGGCAGTGTCCTACCTGGGAATCGAACCTGCAACCTTTCAGTTACAAGTCCAGTTCCTTAACCATTACACTACACTGCCGTGTGTCTTCAGTGTTGTTTTTTTTTGTTCTTGAGAAATTTTTTTTTTATTTTTTTATTTTTTTTTATTTTTATAAATACTCTGTACAGTTGTAGTTTAATCTGGGTTTGGTTGTCCGTTATCAAAAATCATTGATCAAGACTAATTGTGAATAAGAAAAAAAAGTCAAAACAATAAAAATAAATATGTTACTGCATGAAGACCTTGTTTTATATTGATTTCTCAGTTAATATGATATAATAGCTCCCTGCCTTAATCATAGTGGACTATTCACCAAAACCGAATGGCATTTTCATAGCTATATGTGGTCTTTCAGAGTTAAATAACAACAAATAACAATGAATATTGTTTATATTGCTAATAATTGAGATGAAAATAAGATATGTTTGGTATTTTAAAATACATTTTACCAATTGTATTGTAATAAAAGAAAAATAGATTGCCTGGGTCAATATGACCTAGCAAACAGTACAACCATTATCCATGACCTAATTTGTGAACAGAACAAGAAATACTAATTTCATGTACAAGTACATATACTGAATTTCTATTTATTTATTTATTTTTAAAATCTTCATTTTGACAAGTTCATCTTGTAGTGGCTGTCCTGTAATCTAACCCCTAAATACAGAACTCAGATAAAAAGCCCTGATCTCCCCTTATCGTCTTAATATTCCTGGCAATTACAACATCACATTTCTCCATCTGCACAATTATTCATTCTGCACAATGGGTATCTATCTACATCAGCATATAAAATAACTCTTTCATTGTAGAATTTACCTTTCCTAGATTTGCTAATTGCAAGATGACATAATCATTATATACTACTCAAAAGAAGTTAAGGGTCAAAAATCTTTGTGCATATAAATATAAGCTCACGAGGTAAAATGGTGATGACTAATGACAAAATAATTCTTTGATGGCTCAAGAACAACACAAAACAAAAAACATTTGATTAGACACTAGTTTATTACCCTGATGAAAGAAGTCATGCACCCCCCAAAATGATGATGTGATGATGAATGGAAAATGCTCAGCCATTTTATTGACACTCATGCAAAACACATGCAAATGGTGCATGAGGTGTCACAATGGGTGTTTCGAGGCAGTTTGTCAGTTTAGTCTGACTAAGTTTGTGCTTCAAATTTGGGTCATACACATCAGGGGGTTATGGCATGCCAAGGATATAAACTATGTATAAAATGGCTACAATTGCTACACGGTCCACTTGATATGGACGTAAAAACCCTCAAATTAAATCTGAAAGTCTGCACTTTACCCTCATAGTCACTATTCCATTTCAAATGCAATTTGCTGGAGTACAGAGCCAAAACAACTACAATTGTGTCACTGTCCAAATACTTACGGACTGCACTGTATGTACCTAGTGAGTGACATCTGCCATTAGGTACCAACCTTAAGTAGCTAGCGAAGCTACTTTCTAGAAACCTAGCATGTGAACTTGAGATCAACATCATGATACCCATTGTTCATTTGCCAGCAAAGTCATGGTTACCCGCTGTCAAATCTGTTCTCTGATTTAGGTCACAATTCACAAATGACACTGTATCACGGTTGACAAACCCGTCATTGCTGACAGATTTTTTTTTTTTTTAAACCGTTGTGAAATCAGATCACATGCTCAACTAATACCAAAAATGTTTAGTAACCACAACATTTCTGATCTCTTGAAACTATTTAAAAAATGATGAAAACTTTACATAATGCCGTGAATAGTTACAAAATATCATTATGCAATATCTCAACTTCAGACTTCTGAAATTCATAAGCACAATTCATATCCTCACTTATTACTGGAACATGTACCCTTAAGAACAGCATGTCTCTGTTATGTAGTAAACAGCAGTCATAAACTTACATTTCATTAAAAGACAACAGGCGAGTGATTAAATTGGGAGCTTCTCTGGAAACTGAGAGTGAGATTAGGTAGGGGTAACGCTCAGCCTGAGCCGTTGTGTGGAGAACAAAGTTATTATCTAATATTCAGGGTTGAGCACACATCACAGTCGCCTGTTTGAGTAAGAATAACAAGATGGTAAAATGCAGTCCTGCTATATGAGGAGATTAGACCAGTTAATTGTGGAGTGCTCTGCTATGCTGACATTTTCTCATTCGCATTTCTCTTTGTATTCATATGAGAAGCAGCGATAGTGAACTCGAGTTTGATAGCTGTTGAACAAACATGTCACAATTTCCCTTCCCCTATTCAGATTGTGGAAAATCATTGTACCTGGCCCAAATCAGATGACATTATGATTCCCAGTGCTCCAGGTGGTGGATTAAAAAAGGGAGTGAATGTTTGGGTGGCAGTGGAGATAGCAGCTTGACATTCATGTGACTCTTTATCCTCTTTCAAGCGTAAGTTTTTTCAGAGTTTTGAAGGGGGACCAAGAAGCTTTGGTTGCATAATGAGTCAAAGCAAAGTACTACACAAATGCACATTGTCCTGCAATGCATCCAGCTACCACTTAAACCTCTTAGGGGTCGATTTACTAAAGGTTTGCATGTACAAAATAACGTGTAAAACTGTAACCACCCGCACAAAATAGTCAGTGGTGATCAACTAAGGATGTGCAAAGGGGACTGCATGTGTTACAATTGAAAGAATGAACATGCAAAATTTGCATCCCTATGTTATTTCACAAAATAGTGGGAGGAGGTCATGCAAAAATATTACTTTCGTAAATGTAAAATGATTTACAAAGCCCAAAAGCAAGTTTGAGAAAGGTATTTGTGTGTGCATTTGAGTACCAATGGAAAGCAGGTAATTAAAGACACACGGTCCATAAGATGACGTGTGTTTTACACAGGTGTGTTTGGAATATCCATACCTGAACGTTCTGAATGATTGCGTAACAATGGGAGCTAATTAACTGTCTCGTTCTCGCTAATGCTCAAAATACACAAAACTAGAATTTGTGGATACATACATCATGAACAGTAAGAATAAATACATTTTTAATCATGAAGCAAATTGTGTTACAGAATACAGGAGTAACTAGTATTTGAATCAAACAAGCAATACAATAAAAACAGTGAATAACAAAGCAAATAAAAATGTCAAAATAAAATGTGATTTTATCTGACACATAGTAAGCATAGTTTCGATCACTTCAGTCCTGATAAACATCTAACTCCCGGCAGAAACATAGAAACATCCAGTGAAACAGTTCATAGTGTAACCCAAATAATTGGTAGAGAACTGAGCTGGACATTACACACTGAACTGCTTTTGTTTGTGTCTCAGGAGAGCTAGTTAGTCTGGAGAGGGAATCGGCGTTTGCATGTTGCTTTCCTTCTCTATAAATAATGGTAAAGTCATAAACGTCCAGTTCCAGTATCCAGTATCCAGCTTGCTCTTCTGCCTGTGGAATCATTGTCGACAGGGGCGTTTTTTAGGCTCAGAAGAGGCTTCTGGTCAGTGACCATTTTGAATGGGGTTCCACTCAAAAGATGTTTAAAATGTTGTACTGACCACACCATGGCCCAAAATCCCGGGCATAAGTGGACCATTTTCTCTCTGAGGGGGTAAGGGTGGGCAATAACACGCTCCTTCTTGTCCTGTATCTGAGCAAGCACTGAGCCTATGCAGTCCTGCGAAGCATCAGTATATAACGGGAAAGGCTGCATGAAATCAGGATGAGCCACAATGGAAAGATGAGTGAGGGCATGCTTTAGTGATTGGAAAGCATCCTCACAGTCACCAGTCCATTTGAACACACCAGCTTTTTGAATGAGCACATGAAGGGGTGTGGCAATAAAAGTTCCGTGGTCGTTCTGGGAGTTGGCCAGTTCTGGAATTTGTCCAGATTCTTTACGTCTGGCTGGAGACCGTGGCTGGATATTACATGTCCCTGGAAAGACGCTTGGTTCTGAGCAAGGTGACATTTGCTGGTTTTTAACTTGAGACCGGCTGAACAGAAGCGGCTGAAAACTTCCTCCAGGCTTTTAAGATGAGCAGTGAAAGTTTGACTAAACACAAGAACATCGTCCAGGTAAATGAGACATTCTTTCCAATGGAGTCCACAAAGAACCAGCTCCATTAGTCGCTGAAATGTGGGAGGGGCAATTGTGAGAGCCATAGGCATGACTTTCAGTTGGTATAGAGCACTTCCTGTGTTGAAGTGAGAGATTGATTATTCCCAACTGAAATGTGCATAGCAAAACAGAATACAAACAACAATAGGAACCAGCAGTAAAATGTCCTCAACTGGGTATTACAGGTTTTATGCTAGCCTATCAATTGATGTCAGTGCTAAATAACATGCGTTTCAATACTTAACGGTAACAAAAAGAGGCCAGTCCCGTTTCCGTAAGTGATGTCAGCTTGTCAGCTGGTCCAAAGGAGATAATAGTGGAACAGTTTGAAGAAACGTGTCCTCAAAACAGCTGTTGAGAATAAACCAGCCTGGTTTATTTTGTGGACAGTGGCAGGCCAACTTTGTCTCAGTGATCAGGCAAGATGCGGGTTGGGAAACGCAGCGTCCTTGTTTCAGTGGTGCGTCTGGTAGGGTAAGACGACATCTTTACCATCAGACCGACGTTGGTAGAGTTTCATGGGTTTTTATGGTTAAAAGTCACAGACGCGACAAACCCATTCTTTTGATCCCAAGTGGTAGATGGCCTTAGGGCACCCATGCATTTGATTGGCACTGCTGCTTTAACTGACTCGCTTCAAGTCAGAGAGCTTTAAGATCAGTTGATAGCTGTTTGACTGTGGTCATGAGTTCTGAGGGTTGACCTGAATTAGACATAGTCTTAGTGGACACCATCGCTGACAGCTGCTCCACTTGATGTGCGAGTTGTCATATGGCTGGCATGGTATGGGGTAGGGGTGTATCCGGAGCCGAACACCCTATTCGGGAAAGCACAAATAATACGTTAGCATTAATTACATTAACTGTGATTTAAAAAACGTAATTCAGTTTTGCAACGCACTCATCATAATTTTTTTGTGTGGCTGGCGGCAAAGACAGCCAGTATGCTAACGCATCGCCGCTTGGTGGCCATCTTTTTCTGGGCTACAATGGGTATTGTTCAGCATATCTTTAATGGAAGAAGCCAACAGGGCAGGAGCAGTAGCCTAGCACTCCTCACAGTTCAGGGCACAAAACAAAAGACAACTCCTTGGGGCGTTCCTCCCCAATTAACGTTCCCCCAGGGGAATGATTACTAAGTTAGCTGATCAAGTTCAATGAAGTAAAATGGCCGAATTAGCAAGGTAGTATGCACCGCCAAAAATGTCCGGACGAGATGATGATATCTGATTTGTCAAGAACCACTTGTGCATTGCAGTAATGGATATGTAGTCCGTTAAAGTGGACTACAAACTGGACTACAATCATTAATCATTGCTTTAAAATTTTTTAATTGGAACATGCGATGTATGCTCTATATTCTTACCACACAGGCTAATCCAGGAACTTTTCAGTTGATTCTATAAATCAGATTTCAAGAAATTGTCGATAGCCCCCGAAGCCCGTTCTATCTGTCATAGGCAATTTACTTCCGAAACCAAACTCCGCCCACGTTTGATGTACTCACTTGAGTACTCTATACATATGCCTAATAGTTCAATGTAACGAGTTGAGATATGAAAAATTACAAGATGACACTTATTACTATTAAGAACGGATACAGATATGGCTGATACAAAACTAAGGTTACAATAGTAAACCCCCAGCTTTTCAGTAGTTCCCTTTACCTACACGGTAAAAAACATATCATAAAAAAGGCAGCAATGTTGCCAGTGAAAAACAGTTTAATAAAGACTGAAAACTGTGTAACTATTCCAAACACCCAAAATCTCTCTATTCTATTTTATGCCTTCTCATCCTCTCAGCCACAGATCCACACTGTCCACTTGGCATGCTATTGGGACAAAATTGCATTTGAGTCCTGTTTTTGAGAGGAAATGGCATGAGTAACAGTGAGACTGCAGTTCTGCTGTTCACTATTTTCGTTTACTGTATGTTATCATTAGTTTTATATTTTGTTCAACTGGGGGCATAGTGCAATACACATATGAATTGTATCAGTTAATTCTATTAATTTCGATACGCTCCAGTCTGTGACTGAAGCTTCAAACTTAGACATATCGCATATAATATCATAACAGCAGTTAGTTCGACAGTTGCAGACTGGTTACAAGGTCCTTCTGAATTTCAATGAAATAAATGGAAAAGGGAACAACAGTGGAATTATTGACCATACAAATAAAAAGTAGTTCACTGCTAACCTTACAAAATAAGAGTCCCCTGATTAGGATTTGCAGAGCCATTTTAGGCAGTGTGCACTGGTGAGAACATTTTCAGCTGCAAACCATGAAAATCCAGGGAATAATGATGCTTAGTCATCAACACAAAATGAGCAGCTTGTGTTTTACCCAGTTGTCCTATTTTCTACCAATAGGCTATGAGCAATACGAATAACAGAATATTACATTGAAGTCAATTCAATTGATGTGAAGCAAGCCAGTTGTGTCACTTTACACTTGACATTTTTCATACATGCCTTATAATATAAATTACAATTTATTACTTCAAAAATGATTTGTACTAGATTTATTATAATTTCTCTGCTGTATAATCTTTTAAGAGAAAGGAAGCTGAACCTGCATTAGCATTTAAGCCCACTGGCATTTTATTCAAAATTGTATATATCCCCCAGCATGTCCCTTATTATGGTCATTTGGGTTCTGCATAAAATATGAATGTTTAAATCAGTTTAAAATGTTATCACAACTTTTTGGCCATAATTATCCTCTTTCACTGCAACTATGATTTCTACAAAAAAATAAATGTGTAATGACAGAAATAATGAAATGTTGTGTCCATTAATCAACCACCAACCCTTTTTACCTTATAAAACCTTGTAAAATAAGGGTTGTTTCCAGAAGTCATATAGCCTAATCCTCAGGAAGTGACATAATTTAATTGGAAAACAAAAGAACAAAGAAGTAGGGGGCTATATATAAAACGGCATAGCCTACTACTTGCAATGTAGCCTACTTAAAGTATGTACACGCTGCATTGGCTTTTAAACAGTACTGCACATTATTTAATACATACTATTTATTATGGGAGTATGTTTAGCAGGTTTAGCTCAGCTAGTTAAGTGAAAACCTTGTAGCAGGTTACCGTGACAATACTCTCTGGCGACACAACCCTCAAGTTAAAAATAACGATCTTACCCTTTGCAAAGAGTTATTTAGTCTTTAGCTGACTAGGAACACGTTCGTCTTTTGAGCCTTTGGGCGAGTGAAAAGGTTCAATCCCAAGTGCTATGACTATGCTTAATGGGTACCACCCAGAGTGTAACAGTACACAAAAGTCTCAGTTCGTTACGTTCGTTTTGACTTAACAATTCGGTAGATTTTCGGTACAGCATGTAATAAATGCGAAATATAAAATTGCTGAACAAAATAAGGCACATTAACGCCAAGTCATCAGGGAGTGAGAACTTGGAGTTTTTCATTTAAGTTCCTCACCAAAAAAACCTCTGCACCTGCATTAAAGCAACACTGTAATTGTTTGGTTCGCAGCGTGCGCCAAACCGAAAATCCGGTACTGAAGGAAAGAGGAAGTTCTTTCCAGTCTTGACAAAATAAGCGGTGATTATTTTCTGATTGGATGCCTGTTGCTCTCCCCGGCTTTGCAGAAGCATCTCTCCCCTGACTGAGCGTAAGTAGAACGGCAACAAGATACAGGTGACACAGGCTACTATTTTGGTTACACAGTGGCACAAGTGAGGGAACAGAGTGGTGCACCGCCTCTGTTTCATTCATTGAGGAGAACCCTGCAGTAATTATTTTCACTGCCATTCAAAATAAATAAAAAATTAATTGCTGTACAAAAAGTATACATAATCTACGTATGTGACAGCGGCACTGCCTCCAATTCACCAGCACCGGTCCAACACCCCAAAGCTCACTACCGCATTGGGAACAATCGCAAGAAAACGAAAGAGGCACGTGGATCGAGGGAGAGGCTACTGAATAAGACATGCCTGACGGCGAGTAAAAGTGCCCCGGCTGCCAGGAAATCCACTTGACCGCCAGCATGCCCTTCCTCATTCCCCAACAAGAATCTTCAGTTGCACATCACCTTCACCGTCTGGGAATCCCCCTCATCATCAGCCCTCCATTTCCTCATTCACGAGGGAAATGCACTGCCCCGGAGCACACCAGATACATTCCCCATTGAACTTCTATTAATAAAAGGCTCTCCGGGGCATTACACCTGCATTTTTCCGTCTCCTCATCTTTTTCTCCAATTACGTATAATATTACAAAATGATGTTTTCTTGTGATGGGGACCTCCATATATATTTCAAACAAGTTATCCTTTTCAGATATAAATTGTGTGTTTAACTGATATTTTGTGTTGACCTGTTGGGTCACAGTTGTACTGAGAACATGAATCCTTTTCTATTCTTCCAATACTGTAAAACTGTATTTTAGTTTATCTGTTGGGTTGATGACATCTACTGTACATCCAAAGGTTATCTCTGTCATTTTGTTGCTCAGGTTTTTTTCTTTGAAGGTACGTTTATTGAGTTGTGTTTCCAACAATGGCTGAAATTGCAGTATAAACAAAAATAATCCATGTATAAGATTATAGAATGGGTGTCAACCAATAAAGTCACGAATGAAAGGTTGACTAGGCAAATGAGCTTTCTTTTGCATCGAATCCAGTTCCAGGGCCGACTATGTCCAATAGCCCAGCAGGGCGACACACATTTGGCTTTTCCATCTCTCAGGGAAGAAAGAGTTTCAGTTGGTTGGGCTGATGAAACGGCATCTCGTCGTGCGCCAAAAACCCCTGCTGGTGGATCAGACGCCACCAGATCTGCCCGGTAAGCTGCTCATTAACCGGCTTCTTCGGACTCATGTCTGTGTGAGTCCAACTTCTGCACTGTTATTGTGATAAGAAGCAGCTGCTGACATCATTGCACTTCAAAGAAAAGCACATGCTTGCCTGTGCTCTTTTGAATGAGCTCTGACATATATATATGATTTGCAATTCCAAATTGGAGCAAACAGGAGAGTAAGCATTAAAAAAGCTTATGCTCAACCAGACAATCTTCAATAAGAGAACATGTTTAATATTCTGAAGATCTATAGCCAGTGAGTCAAATGATTCGAGTCAGGAAGTTGAGTTAAGGAAATTTTTTTTTTTTTGGAAATGCCAACAAGGCACAAATTCTGCTCCCATGTCATTCATTACAGCTACTCAGATATTGTTACATTGTAAAAGGTTATTATTACTGAATTAATATATTTTTATAGTATTAAAATATATTAATACTGCCCTTGCCCCTGTGAGTGGAAAATATGTGTCTTCTTGTTTCCTCTTCTGTGAAACTACCCTCTCCCTACTTATTAAAAGATGTTGCCATTTTGCCATGTAGGGATTTTTCTTGAATAATACTCTTATAAAATAATAACTTAATCATCATCTTTTTATGGTTAGGTTCTAAGGGAAGTCTGCATAATGTGGTCAGAGGGAGTTGAGTTTGCCAAAAAGGTACTGAGATACATCAAAGACATTCCATACCCAGACAGAAATATCAGCTGTTCTGTAAACATTGAACTGGTTTGCTTATCACTTGATTCAATTGACTAGCATTTTTTTGCGTCATACGAATTGATCATTTAAAGCCTTTCAGAAGAATATTCTGTGAAGTGAACATCCTTTAAGAGTGTACAAAGATTGCTGAGTTTCAACTGTTTTCTTAGAAACTTTTGGGCCCTAGCGCTAAGCGGCGCTAACCAAAATGCAAGTGTCTTTGCTATCTTACACCCGGCGGAGGGTTCATTATAGCACCTAGCGCTCACGTCAGTTGAATACCAAGTCATCTTGCAAGTGAACTGGGCGGGTTGGTCTTAAGATGAGGAGTGGCCAGGAGAATTTTTGGCGTATTGCTATCTTGAGCCAGCAGAAAGCGCTTGCGCTAAAACCACCACAAACCTGGTCTAAAGTCATGTCGAACCTGTCCCTCCTTAAATTGCTTTCAGCCCACTCCATCAACATCCTGGCGATGTGCGATGGTACGTGTAAGGTTACATGTACAGACTATTTGCATTTATCCTGGATTATGAATTAGCCTATATTTGCCAATAATACCTGTAATCTTCTGGGGGGATAATCTTCTGTTTCGGGACAACGGCTATCCATTAAAAACTTTGCTGATAACACCTATAGCAAGCCTAATGCGTAAATTGTCATTTACACCTAATGCGTGAATTGTTACTCAATGGAAAACCCTCGCACTGCAATAGACGGACATTTGAGTTCTGAAAATGTGCTTCAGATGTCATTACCATACAGCTTTCTTCATCTAGGCCTACAGCCTGTAAGTAAATAGAATGGTTTTGACTGAAAAAAGTTCCTTGTCCGGTATATTGTTTTTCAAATAGCCTAGACTAGTCCCCGGGATTCGCTGTGCATAAGGTTTTTACGATAATCTACGGTTAAAAAACAGATTAATTTAGTTAATAGTTAAATTAGTTAAATTAAGTTCACCATGTTAATTGAATTGTAACCTTATTCTTCTTCCTTCATATTTTTTTAATTACAGTGACCAGGAGTCCATACTCTCATCTTATTAAAACCCAGCTGAAACGATTTTAAAGAGAACCAAGGGCCGAAACATACGCAAATACACAAACGTGGACGCTTCGAGCTACGCGAACAGTTTTTTTTGTTGCCATGACATTTGTGAAAGACAAGCCAGAGCGTTGCAGCGAGGGACGCTATAGCAGGCAACAACAGTAAACAACTTTCTTGTTCGATCTGTGCTTTTTTCTGGTTTGTCTTTTCACAAATGTCATGGCAAAAGAAAAACTGTGCGCATCTAGGCTGGGAAAAAGAGTAACAGCAATGCTGGCCTGTGTAACATTACAGGTACAGATTGCTGAGAACATTGCTCATTGTTATTTTCATCTGTTCCATCCTACTTTTTTCCTTTTATACACACAGGATCCACCTTCAATACGTATACAAGTGGAGCACTGCTCTTGCAATGTAATTAAAGCTGGCCTTACATCTTGGGAGATACTGCGAGCAACATCTGAAAATTAGTCCTGGAATAATGAGGGGATGGGGACATGTATGGCTGGTTTAGTTATGCATTTTAATCAAGGGACTTGCGCAGCTAATTGGAGATGGGTTAAACCGCTCGGCCAGGGGAGTCAAACACTCATGGCGCTCTATTCCCTCAGGAGCTGTCAGGACACACAGCCATGGCTTCTTTATTTCTATCTTAATTGCCACATTGTGTTATGTTAATATTTCCTCATTTTTATACAAAGAGTTCTGCGGTGGGTGATTTGTATGCCATTGTATGCGCTCTACACAAACACAATACAAAACTAATTTGCTGTGGGCCAGGGGCTTCCAACGAAAAAAGCAACCACAGTATTGACAACAAACAAAGAAATGTAGCAATAGTAATTCTCTTGGCACAAAACTGAAACATTTTGGATGTTCCCTCAGAACTTTTGTCTTTGAATTTTAGGATTAGAAAAAATCTCAAAATACCCATCCATCCATCCATCCATTATCTAACCTGCTTATTCTTGGTCAGGGTCCCAGGGGGGTGGTGCTTATCCCGGCATACATTGGGCGAGAGGCAAGAATGCACCCTGGACAGGTCGGCAATCCATCACAAGGCACACACACCATTCACTCACACACTATGGGCAATTTAGAGTTTGGACTGGACTGTCTTTGGAATGTCGGAGGAAACACAGACACGGGGAGAACATGCAAACTCCGCACAGAAAGGCCCTCGGCCAGGATTCAAACTCAGTACGTTCGTGCCGTGAAGTGACAGTGTTAACCACTGCACCACCGTGCCACCCATCTCTAAATATTCCGTCCCTATTGCTATTAAATAGAGTAAAAGTGTCACTAACATATACTACTATAAACTATTGTTATTGAGTGTACCTTTTTCCCCAGCATATTTTGAAAATGCATAGTATATTTGCCTTTGATCTTGACATACCCCAGTGTGTCATTGGTGATACAAGGTTTATGATTATAGTAAGAAAAATACAGTGAAGTGGTTCATGCATCACTTCCCCAATATGTGACTTGTTTGACATGAACTGCAAAGTGACAACCTACTTTGAAACAGTTTCGTCTTCAGGGCACACCATCAGGTGGCACAATCAAGACCTTTAGTTCCCTAAAGCTTGATAATGGCCAAGTAAAATCTAGCAATTTATGGAGATCCTTTTTATTCAAGACACTTAACATATGTGGGACATTTGCTTAATATAGGCATGTCAGAGCTGTAATACTATGATTACGGGATTGGATATCATAAACTAGCTAATCTGCTGACAAGGGAAATCATATAGCATAGACAAAGAAAACAGGTGCACTTACTTAGTATTCTCTGTGCCAACTTCCTCACAATCTTAGATCCTTGACATTGTAGAAGCCACAAATGTAATGAAGCCCTAAAGTGTAATAAGGGTTTGACCACAAATGTAATTAATTCTGTACACACACGCACCTGTTAATGTTGTTGGTGGGGAAGTGAGGTGGCATACAGACATGCAGAGTAGTCTAAGTATTTGCACAGTGACACAACTGCTGTTGTTTTGGATCTGTACTACAGCACATTGGATTTGAAATGGAACAGTGAACTAGACTTTCAGCTTTAATTTGAGGGTTTTTATAGCCATATCGAGTAAACCGTATAGCAACTGTCGCCATTTTAAAATCCAGGACAAAACAGAGTGTCTGTAAACCGACTGCGTATGCTGCATATGTTTTCACATTCCAACCACAATTGCAATCCCACAATTTAAAAAAGCTGTTAATTTGTATTAAAGAGTAAGTGCACCTACTGTCTCAGCCTGTCTCTGTCTACTACACAATTTTGAAGAATAGTTTGTAGGGTGAATGAGGGAGAGCGGTGGGGGCGGAGGAGGTGTGTCCATTGTCATTTGCATAAATGAACGTACAATGTACAAATGTTTTTCGGATCAAACTGTCAAACCAGACGTTGCAGATCAAATATGAATCAAGAATCGGCAACTGCATGGCCTATTACTCACCTATAATATTTTGAGAAACATATTTTAGTGGACTATTTAGGTGTAATTAGAGAGTTTATGAACAGGATGCCACATTGAGCCGAAAAGGACCATAGTGCGTCTAACCAATCAGGTGCCGGCTATTTCCGTTGTGTGCAACAACAATTATCCATATGATGTAGAGGTACCTCCAAAGAGGTACTCTGACATCACGATTGGGGCGGGGGCAATGTGGAGAGTAGAAAGGACATTTCAACCGTTCGAGGGCAGCACAAAGACTCTTTTCTACCAGTCTCTTATGATATACAATATTATTTCAGAATTGTTGAAATAATGGAATGGATGAATAAGTTTCATTATAAGCTAGGCGTACAAATACGTTTACAGCTAAAAAAGAAAAAGTGATCTAGAGCAAGGTTATTATAGTTACCTGAAACTGAAACTAAAATCAAAAAAAAAATGTTGTTAACTGAAATAAAAATAAAAACACATTAAAAACTAAAACAAAACTAAAACCGTAATGTAGTGTTGCAAAACTAACTGAAATAAATAAAAAAAAGTTTCTGATCTTCATCCTGACTGTTGATAGCACAGAACTTTGGATAATCCAGATTGTACATAATGTAATTTGAAACATTCAAAAGCAATATCTATTTTTCTCTCCCCCAACCCAACTATTGACTCGGTTGAAAAACTAAAACTAAACTAAAACTATAAACACACTCTGAAAACTAACTTAAACTTAAAAAACTAATAAAAATAAATAAATAAATTGAAAACTTAAAACTATAATAACCTTGATCTAGAGTTTAGTTACACTTTAATTATGCTTTTCATGTTTTGAGGGATTATTTACCAATTTAAGGCACATTGTCAGAAATAGCTATGCATGCATGAATAATAATAGTACAATATATTCACATTACTCTACTGCTGCTTTATTTTAATAAAGAGGAGAGACGAATTAGCTATCATAAATATGTTAATCAATCAATCATCAATTATTTATTATATATAATTCACAATCAGTTCACAGTAAGTATCACAAAAAAGAAAACCCCCCAAAAAACCCCCACAAAAGCAAGCTCTTCTTTTTCTGTGGCTGTGGCTGCCAATTGATTGTGACAGATTGACAGAGTGAAAAACCCAAATCACAAAAAAAAAAGCTTCTTTCCTGTTCCCCTGTTTAATAGCATCCCGCTGCCCCGCTGCACACTGCGCTTTGCTGCTGCTTTTTGCTATAAGAATTTAAAATTTTTTTTGAATCCAACAACATGTGAAATCGACTTTGCGTAGCTAGAAGCGTCCACGTTTCTGTATTTATGTGAGGTATGCTTCCGGCCTAAAGGGCAAGAGCATTGTACTTGATTGCGATTGCAATGTTGCTAATGCACCCAGACAATGAAAGCCGACGCTTCCACAGATGTCTAGACAGATCGTAACTGGCAAACACCGCAATATTAGAAAATAAAATAAATCTAACTCTATTTTTCTTAAGGTTTTATTAGAAAATGTATTTTATGTGTAAAATAGCAACACAACCACATTTTTATATAGACTTGAGTTGATGACAAACTGGCAAGGCAAACTTAGTCAAAATATTACGTAGAGAATGTCTAGACATTTAATTTATATCTTCCGAGTTCAAAAATAAGGAAGTCGAGGAGACAAATGAAGAAATAGAACTAATTAAAAAACTGGAGTGTCTAACTTGGTATCAAAGTGTTGAGAGCTGGTCGCTTTTGTTGTCAGGAGTTTTTAAGTGATTTTTACAATCAGGATTCATAAAGGGCGGTCACCAGTGACTTTGTGACCATCGGATAGTTTTAAAAAAAATTTGTAATGGGATCGACTCCCCTCAAAGTGGGTGTGTCATAACAGCAAAACGCCTAAGAGGTGGACTAAATCTAATAACCCCTTCACCATTACCCACACCATGTGATATAAAGACTCGCATAGAGTTAAATCGCAAATCAGATTAGCAATATCAACTTCCGCTCTGGTCACGTGACCGAGGACGTAAGATAACTGAATTGTGATGGTAATCATGTTTGGTTTGCTCTGACTTTTGCTCTTTATTATATTTGTGGTCAAACCCTTCTTACACTTGAGGCCTTTATTATATTTGTGGCTTCTACATTTGTACAACATACCCCAAATTCAAAAAAAGTACACAACTTGAATATTTGTCATTAACATAGTAATGAATATACAAATTTTACCGAGAGTATTTTAATTTATAAATTGCTTAAAATCTGTATGCACACAGCTTGTGTGCATAGCTATATATTTTATATAAATTTGTCAGCTAAATCTATTCTTTGTGTCTCTATCTATGATAAAAACCCATGTTGAACTTCATACACGTCATATAGATAACATTTTCCCTTTTTCCAAAAGGGACATCTATTTTGGTAAAAAAAAGAACCAGATGTTAAATCAATACACATGTATACAACACAATGTGTTATTTCAGCCACTCACTACAATTGAATTGTAGGCAGTGGATAAATATTTTCAGTATTACTGCTGGATAAGATATAGTCAACTGCAGCATCAACAGGAACTACAATTCCATACAGTCCACAGGTGACTCCTCCTGATGTAGGACGTCCCGGTTGTGATTTCCGCATTGTAATGCGATGCGGTGGAAATGCGCAACTGGCAATAAAGTTCATAAAAAGGGCAACACGGCCGCCTCTTCTCCCCAGATTCTCCCAGTTGTGTTGTTCGCTCAAGTCGCCAGGGCCTTCACTGTCTCGTCTCAACCCCTGTGCAGCCTGCACACCTGGGGAAGAGCCCTCACTCCACAAGGAAGCATGAGTGAGGTGGGCTTATATACCTCCGGCTATTGGCCATGGAGGACCGGAGACGAGACGCATGGAGGCATCGCGAGCACCCGGTGGTCAAGAAGAACCACTAAGTGAACCACGCACCCACTGATCCTGCAGCAAAGCACCGCCAGTGAGTCCCCAACGAGGCAAGTGGTCTGCATCAGGATCAACGCTGCCTATTTCGGGAGAAATAAAGAAACCAGCTCCAGGGACCCAAGATCAGACGGCCAGTTCCCCTATCGCAACCATGCAAACTTGCAACGGAAACTGTTCAAAGGACTTGATTCAAGTAAGGCTGTAACACTGGGCATAGCGTATTAGTTAGCAACCGCGACATGTTGTGATACAATGTATGTCACTGATATCGAATGGCTAAGTGTTGTAAAAGTTTTGTGTTACCATTTTACTTTGGATGGCTGTGTGCCATCCACCGCGCTGCGTTAGGTTTAATGCATCATGCACAGAACATGTCTTGCATGTGATCTGTCTTAAACACTAACCGGTCATAATGTTAACACTGCACGCTGACCTCAACGCACACGCACCGATAAACCTACGGCTATCCCTTATGCGTTTGAGCTTGGTATGGGTCGTGCGCCATTGTTAGCTAGTCCAGCTAAAGTTAGGTTCAAACCTCCCTCCATTTTAGGTTCTTTGTTCTCTCTGCACGTGTCCGAGGCAACCCACCATGTGCGCCCAACGCACGCACTCACACACACACTCACACATAGTTTGTTGTACATTATAGTAGTGAATCGTGCTTTGCTCTGTTTGGTACTTTGTGTTCAATAAACTATTACATTTTCCAAGATTGTGTGTATTAATCTTGGAACTGAGTCAGCCAATGCTAATTGCAGGGATTCCCCAAATGCCTTCACTTTGGCTGAATCATTTATATTAATTCGGTATCAACTGAGTACATAATCTTGTGATTTTGCTAAGATAATTATCAATGTGTAATTTTATTGGTAATTCATTTAATTATTAATTCAAGTTACCCATTTTTAGTTAGTATTCTCTTTTGAGAATAGTATAAATTTTAGGAGACTGATTTATTATGCAAAAACTATGCCACCAGTTGTATAAGGATGGTAGTGGCGTACTCAAGTACATAAGTGACACCTCGTGTATAGATTTAAATGAATGTTCCCTAGACAACTAAGGACCAATCATTCATCGACCAGTCAGAGGGTCAAGTGGAAGGTGGAAGATTTCCAATGGAAAAATAAATCCAATGAACCAATGCAAACAGTGAATGAATAAGAATGTTTTCTGATGTCGAGACTATTTGTGAAATCCAGCTGTATTATTAAACATTAATGCATTTATTCTCATAAATATGAAACAAATGGCTTTTACAATGTAACTAAGAATCTCATCATGCTAACAGTACCTTCAGGACAATGGAGCAGAATGATCTATTGTACATAGGAAAGTGTCTGACCCCAAAATGAGTGGATGCGTTCAAACGGACAATTGCGTTGACCTACCAGCTACGCAATAGCTCATTCCACTGGCTGTTTGAAATATTTAGAAAGATTACTAGACAGCCGGGCATGGTGAGAACGCTAATAATCAGAAATCTTCTGGGATATCAGAAAGCCTACAGATCACCTTGCCTGAGGACTAACTAATTAATGTTGTCCTTATTATTTTGATGAATGTCCTTTATTGCTGCATTGACACGACACGATTCTGGGGGCAACCAGAGACAGATAGCGTTCGAAAACAAATGTCCAGAGCTATATGTGCCAGAAAAATCATTTCAGCAGGAAAAGAAATGGACTGACACAGGTTTTTTTTTGTTTGTTTTTGTTTTACTTGTCTGCCAGTACTGTACCACATGGCAGTTAGATCTGTTCAACTGTGAAGACAAATGTATTTAGTAAAACTGACAAGGTCAAATCTTCATTAATGAAATTATCTCTGGGCCAGAGAGACTTTGATTCAGTTCCACCACCCACCACGCCCTAAAACTACAATAATGCTATAGTAATGAGTGACTACATGGGGCTAGATGGCTTGTTGTTCACCTGTAGTGGTATGTTAATATGAATTTGTTTTTGCACACCCTGTGCTTGTGGGCTGTGAGTGAAGCAGTTGATTGCAGTCCATATATTATGCAAAGATGTTAAATATTTTTTTATAGATCCTTGAGTGATTTGTCTCCCATGTTGACTGTTTATCATAGCAGTCGTGTGAGTTGCAGGAATAATGAAAAGTGAAAATCGAAAGAGGAAATCGACTGAGTTTTCAGCATGCTGGAGGCTTTTTGTAGCTACACAGGTTTCTCTGACATTTCTCTCGTTTCCAAGGCTGGAACTGCGTTTATTGAAGGTTATTGAACAGTTGTCATCATTTGCCTGTTTGCCATTGATGTGTATTACCCTCTCATTAGAGTTGTCTCTTCTCTGGTTGCTGTAGAGATTTTGTTTGACCGGGCGCTGGATTTTCTTTTCCGACACTCCTGAGCTTGACGGAGCGTCTTGCCGGCACTGTCATTCATTAGCAAACACCCAATTAGTCCTGACACATAAAAAGAACCAATTAATGCATGGATCACATTTAAATTGGGAGGTTTGTTAAATTTACTGCAGGAAGCTGGCTTTTCAGAGTCAGTAGTGTTTGCATTAGTAACACAACTGAGCCTTCACACTCCCGACAGTCCCTGATTAAACAAACAAGCTAGGCAAAGTTCTCCCTCTCCTTTCTTCCTCTTTACAAATTTATTCTGCCTATCAAGGTGTTTATCAAATGTCGTGAATAATGGATTCCACAATCTTTCCAATTATGTATTTGTTTATGAATATGGATTTCAGAGCCTTAATTAAAAGAACATTACGGAAAGCATTCAGTGCCAATAATTGACACATATTTATACAGCCCAATTGAATTTTTATGTTGTGTTTGAAAGACCTTCCTTTACAGAGAAATCCTTAAAAGGAACTTCGAAAAGGTGTTAGGCATAAATAATTTGACCTGTTTTTAACGTAAAGTTTGTTATCCGTTATAGGATCTGTTGGTTATAAAAAATGTTTTGGTTGGTTTTATTGGTACGCTTGTCCGACATAACTGGTAACCCAATGTGAAGCTATATAAATTTATATATATATATATATATATTCAGCACATTCATTGGTGCTTCCATGTGATGACTGTTAAGACGTACACTACCAAATTCTGAAAGTAAACTACTACAAATATTATTTTTACAGTATTTTTTACAGTACAGTACTTACAAACTGTTACAGGATTTCAATGTCAAGTAGATATCCCATAAAATAACAGGATTAATACAGTTGAAGAACAGGATACATACAGCTAAATAACAGAATTTCTACAGTTCCCCCTTCATTAAATGGCTTTGTACTACGGTGTGCATTTCAATCTATTGTGTTGCATCGATGCAGCAATCGATGGTTCTTATGAATAAATGCGTACACCTTTGGTGAATGAATTAACTTGTATTTCTGATTTTCGTTTATTCACACATAACGTTGTCCAAATGCACGATTTAATGCTTGATTAGTGGAAATGTTTGAGCATAATATCAATGCATAATGTCGCATGGTGGAATAATTTGTTAACGGTTGTATGGTCATTTAAAAATACAAATACACTAGTTTCTGCATGGGCCATTTCACTACATGGTGGTTTTATTACAATATCCTAGGCTACCACACAAAGGCACACATTTTTCTATACAGTGTCGCCTGGTGCCAGTTCTCCTAGGTGGGGCTATCTCAACCGACTATTTATAGTAGGCTAGGCTACTAACAACAACACATGATGAACATCGGACACGCTATGCAACTGCCACCACACACTCAAAAATGTATACAATTGTCCAATCTAGACCTAACATGAAACATAAAAGTAGCCTATTGTCATCATCACATATTGCCAACATGACAAAAAAAATCTCTCACTCAAACTCCAACATGAATAGGCTACATTGATGCGATCAATACTATCAACAGGTAGGCTATCGACAGCCTAGGCCAGGGGTAGGCAACCCTGGTCCTAGAGAGCCGCAGAGTCTGCTGGTTTTTGTTTTCACCTTAAACACAGCAACTAATTAGACCAAAGAAACCAGGTGAGGTGAGTTAACTGTGTAATCAACTGCTTTAATTGATCAATTAAGTGGTGAGTAACAACAAAAACCAGCAGACCCTGCGGCTCTCTAGGACCAGGGTTGCCTACCCCTGGCCTAGGCCTATTGCCAACACATATAGCGTTACTACACATATAGCACTAACATTAGGCCTACTGTGTTAAACTAAATAATCTAATTTAACGTTAGCCTACTCACCAATGGATGTCTCTCATACTATAGCAGGACAATTTTGTTGTGGCTCATGGCAAAATCTTCAATGATGTCCTGCTTAAGTTAATCGACAACAAAGCCGGGTTGCTATTCCGAGTGTCCCCACTATTGCTCCTTATGTAATTTTTTACACGCCATAAACAAGAAAAGCTGCGTTCACAGAATCACATTTTAACTCTGCACTTCTTAGCTGGGTATTTTCGCAGAATAGGGCGCCGTTGTCCTTTGTCTGGAGTCTGGCTAATATCATCAGGCCCAGTGCTGCGGGGGACAGGCCTGCTGCAGCTAGCGGTGGTGGCTAACTGCTGATCAGATGGCAGGGACAGTGGCTCTTCTTCCTCGCAAATGCAGATGTGCTCAATATCCTGGCTGTCGTTGTCCTACTCTTCGACTTCACCGGGGACAGCAGGGTTAACATTTTTCTCTGACCCTGGTGTTTCTGAGGTCCCTGGTCGTTTGGGGAAGGGATATTTCTCCATTTTCAGCTTGAGTTAACGTTAGATAGATGCAGTCAAGTTCAAGACCTGACTCATTTTTCTGAGAGTCCTGAGATCAAGGAGCACGAATTATCGTGCGACTTCATTTGAGAACATGTTGTATGTATATTTTCATCGTATAGTTAAAACGATATAATGATTTTAATTATTTATTTATTTATTTTCATAATAAAATTAAGCACCAGCCTGGCGCCGCCACTGAGTAGGAGTGACAGTCGCGCACCCATACTACATCCAATCACATTAGATCAAAAAACACAAAAACAATACCAATTCGCTGCCAATAAAAGTGGGAGGGTCTGGGGCGCAGAGAGCTGTGCCCTGTGGAAAATCTGAAGCAACCAATTAGAGAGCAGCCTCAGGTCACCTGCTTGCCAAAAGTTGAAGGACTTCCATACACTCTCATTTGGCTGGCACCCTTCACCCAGGAAATATATGTATTCACACAGAAATTAACCAAAAACAATTTGGAACCAATTTTTAATGAAGGTGCTGACAGACTACCAGGCACATTGTACGAGTAAACAATTTTTATTTCAGAATTATTTTGCATTATCTAATTAATTTATGTTTAACATGTTTAAGTAGCTTTCCTCTCTAGATATTTGAAGGGGGCAGCGCCCCAACGAACCACCACTGTTTCTATATATCCAAGCAGTTTAGTCACAACTTTATTGACTTATGCCATCTGATGCAATCACTGCACTTAAATATCCTATAAAAAACAATAGGTCTAAAACACAAATTAATAAGTATAGGCCGACTTAGTTTGTGATTTTAGACATTCCCCTGTAAAACAAATGCATTATTACATTGATAGTATACTTTGTATAGTTTTTTGCGATATCAATGCAAAATAGATTTATAATTTTCCACTGCAGTGCGCACGGCTCTTAAAGGTACTGAAAAGTTGAATCCAACTGAAACACACCCAATGATAAATATTCAGCCTAAACCAACCCATTTTCAACATGTGCAGTGCGCGGTGAGCTGTGCGCTCCTCGCCTCTGGTCACGAAAATAACAATATTCACTAGCCACACCCAGTGAGGCATGCGGAGCGCAATTAACAGTGCCTATTCGCCGTGTACCAGTAAAATAGAGACCTAAATCATAAAGGCTCATCTGCTACACCATCTTGGTGGTAAACAATATGAGGAAATTTGGAATATCTAATTATAAGGCACTCCTAATAGTGGAACATTTTCCATAAACTAGAGAGGAAGTGTGCTCGTATGTACAGTACATGTATAGTTACGATTGCTTCAATCATGGTTCAATGGACAGATTAAATGTTTCAGCTTGGCTATGTGACCCAAGAGCTCCTGTGAAGGGTATACAGAAAGGATGTTCTAGAGGGACTTGATATTTAGCTGTAATATGGGAGGTCTTGCTCTTATATAAGACCTGCCAACATTTACAAAGGCTGCAGATTTGAGCAGAGGTCCCATAGTCCCATCACACTGTTTACTTTTATGTAAAATGCAAGGGTGTCTGCAAGTAAAAACTGTCATTTTATTTAGATATTGTAGAGGAAAAATAAAAAGTAGGGGGCATTTCCCTCTTGACTGCATGTACAGCAAGACATTGTGCTATCCCCTTAGGCATTGCAGACTTTTGGAAGACACTACTATTCAGTACCCCCCATGGGGCTACCATATTCTTTAATTAGAAAATTGAACATCGGACTACTTTTATTATAATCCATGATGTCTACATGTCACACTAGTGACTTTGAAAGGCTACAGAAATTATAAGGAAAAGTGTACATTAAAGAAAAATACTGTGAAAGTGCGTTGAATTTTTAATGAAGTAACATCACTGAAAAGCTGTTTTACAGAAATAAAAGGTGCACCTTACATTTTAATAGGGTAGACTGTTTTATAAATGTTGTAATATAAGACATACTAATTTCCTCAATGGTGCAGACATTTTGATGATCTAATCACACAAACCATACCTACATTCTCAGAAATAAAAAAATATATAAAAGCTTAAACCTTAGACTTCAAATACTTCAGCCTAAATTTTATATTTATCAGTATTATGAACCGACTTTAAGAGATTATGTCAGCCTGATCTTTCTTTATTGCCTGTGGTTGACATAAGTAACTTTAGATGTGATTTTGTCATTTTGTATCAATCTGTAGCTGTATTAAAGTATTTCCTTGATCTCAGATTCTATTTTTAAAAAGAGCTTTCAGTAAGTTGTGCAAGTAAAAACTGTCATTTAATTCAGATATTGTAGAAGAAACATAGCAAGTAGGGTTAGGTTTAGGGACATCATAGATTTTATTTTTAAAAGCAGTTTTCAGAAAGTTGTGCTTTGCAGATATTTTCACTTACAATGCAGTGCCATATCTTTTTAAAAGTTCACTGTGTATAATTCAGGTCATAGGCATTTTCTTCGGCAGCAGTGTCATACCTAGGCTTCGTACCCGCTGTTGTAAATTCAGTGCTAACACCACTAAATATGTGATGAATAATTAGTCACTGTAGTTAGCTTGTATGGGACTTCTTTAGCATGGAGCACCTTAGCTCCACCTTTTTAGCTGCAAGGGCTGGTTCATTAGCTTCAGCAGGTAAATTGTGATATTGAGGAAAGAGTGCTGTGGGCCTGGAAGTGTAATAACCTCAGGCTCAAAGCTGTGCTTCCCAGGCTGGGGGCCAGACCCCGAATGAGCTGCTTCTCTGATGTTAATCAGTGCCAATCAAACGAGTCACAGATCTATCCACTGCCCCTCATTATGCAACATAACCCCTGTTATTTATATATTCATTAATTTTGAACAAGAAGGAGGACTGAAATATTGATTAACTCACAAGGGGGCAAGTTAATGATAAAGGAAATGATGATTCATCTCTGGAATCAGGCTTTCCTAGGTATTATAAAAAGGGGAAATGGTGAGATATCTCGAATCTGGCGGTTATTGTGATTCCGAGCAGATGTTACTGGGATTCATTATTTTCAACAATTTAAAGGCATTGAAATTTTTTACCTTACAAACAGGCTGTTTTATCGACCTGAAAAATTTCTTGAAAAACTGCTTTTTTGTCTAAATACCCCATGAGTATACGCTGTATCCTATAAGGAATCACAGTTATTGTACAGTGAGGTGTGGTCAAGGCCACTATGTTTTTAATTCATATTTAGTGTAGGGTCCCCAGTCTTCCTCCGAGAAGGGTCAGTGTGGGTGACACTGGCCTTTCTCAAATAGAATTGGGGATTTAGTGCATAACTGCAAAATTAATTCAGATTTTTTTTTGTATATATTAAACTTCATAAGGACTTTACAAGTTTTCTAGATACAACCATTACAATTGGGCATTTATCAGGTACTTTTATGAAAAACTATTTATAAATGATGAGAAACCATGATAAGAAGACAAAAATTTGAGCTAGAGATTAGTAAACTAACTAACTAAATAATCAAACCAGAATTATTGTGAAGATGCATGCCAGAAAACCTGCAAAATAAATGGAGGATATGTCAATGAATAAGTAAATCACTAAATGAAAGTGCATCACATTATCTGTGAGGATATGGATGTCACTGGAAAAAGTCTGAAATGATTAAACAATAATTATCAGGCTTTCAGCTGCCAACTGCCTGGCAGGAGGTGAGCTGAGTTTTTGTTCCTTAGTTTTGTCTGTATTATTCATGGTGGAATAGACTGTAAATAGCACCAGTGATTACTTGTCAAACAAAGGGTCAGACTCAGATAAACCACACCATTACCGTGGCTATGAACACAGGTTTATTTTCCTAAGCTATACCGTTAAAGTATTCAGACACATTGACGTCACAGCAACGAACACACTTGACAGTACTTGACATGCTGCAAACAAAAAAGTGCAATCTTAAGCGATAACATTCATGGTAAAGGAATATACACACTCATTTCTACATTGTGCTTGTGCTCACATATTAACCTTGTTTTAAATTCTGTAAAATAGTTTCCAGGACCGGATGGAATCCAGATATAACGAGGATTATAGTACAAAACTCAAAACAGATCATTAAAAAAAACTTTAAGCAAAATTTCAATTGACTAGGTACAAAACACAAAATCACACAGTAACTTTTTCACCTAACTTAATCAGTGTTTCATCTAGATATACCTTTCATATAAATAATTACCTTTCACGATGCAATGCTCAGAAATACATGTGATTATCTTTTAACATGTTTAAATACATTTGCCTATCTCTTGAGCAAACTGCTCGTAATAGTTCATCACTTATCAGTTTGCTAAAACCTATAGATTTTAAACAGTTTTTTGTACTATATATGGATTTTGAGAACTACAAAAACAAAATGTGTGTTTGTTAAATATAATTTACATGAATGATACATGATGACCATACACAATGACAACGCTTTTTTCAAAAAATAATTTTTACCTTGCCTTTCAGGGCCTCCACCGGTAGCATGACTTAGCACTGGTATTGGAGCAGGATTTCCGTAGCCTAAAACAAACTCATGAAACCAACCTAAATTATCAGGAATCTAGACGTCTTGAGCAGTGGAAATCTATGTTTTGACCTAAACGGACATTAACCCTTATTTAGCATTCACCTGAACGCTACACAGCATTTTACCAATTTTTCAACACAAAAATGTTCACTGGGTAACAGAAAAAAACAATGGTTATATAGTCTTCAAATGCCTATTTTGCCAATGCCAGTGCTAAGTCATACGACTTAACGGCGGAGGCCCTGAAAGGCAAGGTAAACAAAACTCATAATATCACAAGATATTATGTCGAGCTATTATGTCGTATGTATGAGATATGATCTCATACGTAAAAGATAAACTTAGGTGTTGGCCGCAAAAAATTATTTCACCTTGCCTTTCAGGTCTTTCGTAAAAAATAGTACCAAGACAACAAAATGTGTGTTTGTTCAATAAAAAAAAAAATTGTAATTGGTAATCAAGGCATGATGAGTGCTAGAAATGTTGAAAGGCAACCTTATTTAGAGGAAAATGGCTGCATTCACAAGACAGGTAAATTGTGAAGCAGGTGAGTTCAAATTTAAATTAATTTTATGATTTTATAGCACATGTGTAAGATGCAGATTTGCCACTTTAAACCATTGTCTCAGTTATTTTTATAAATCAAGCATAACCAGCTTTGGAGGGGACCTTAAGATTACATTTTAGTTTAAATCCAAGAACATTTTTAGAAAATGAGGCCCCAGGATTCACTCAATTGTTCTTAATTCTGACCAAAAGCAAGTATAAGTTTATATCATTTCCAACATAGTTTGGCAAGTTCAGCAACTGCCAAAATTAACTTGCCAACCTGTTTTTAATGAAAAAAGAAGCCTTGCATTTACTTTTAAGTCAAAGTTAAGATAAACACCTTACCTCCAGGTCAAGTTAGGCAATACCTTTATTCTGGTCAGTCAGAGCACGCCCAAGGTTTTTGGAATTAGAATAACCATATTCACATAAACAGATAATGTTACGTTCTCCGTAGTGGTAGAGGTAAGGACCCAGACGCAGACCACAGGATAAGGCACAAGAGTTCTTTATTCCGTTCAGGGGTCAAGCCAGGTGATCAGAGGTAGGTAGGTACAAAACAAACGACAGGCGATAGGGCAATGAGGGATAATCCAGGAAGTCGACAAACCAGGGAATCAGATTTCAGGCAGTGCAAAAGGATCAGGCAGGAGAATAGTCGGTATACAAACGTGGTCAAAGTCGAACGGCAAACTGGGCAGATAAGGGCAAGGCAAAAGAATAGTAGTAACAAAAGGGTATCGTTGAGGCAGAAACAGATCACTGGCATAAACACAGGTAGCAGGCACAGGAAAAGTAAAACGACAATCCGACACAGACTGGAAGTAACAAAGGGCTTAAATGCACAAGTAACTAATGACACAAGAGGAATCAGGTGTGTGAGGGGCGGGGTTCCAAACGAGAGACAATGAAATACATCTGGGAAACAATTAAACAACCACAGAGACAACTAGGGAAAACGCGGACTGGATTCCAAACATACACAATGACAGATGACCTGGAGTTTCAGGAAATCGTGCATAGAGTAAGATGACAGGAAGAGGAGATCAGATGCAGCTGAGAATGATTAGCAGAGAAAGAACAGCATGAAAAATGTGCGCTCTAATATGTTAGTGAGATTAGTAACTATACACACACCCCTGCCGTTAGTATGATTAGTAAGTATATACAAATTAGTCTGTTAATGGAGTTAGTAGATCTTATCTATCATTAGTATGTTAGTGGTAATTAGTAAATCTAAGTGCACAGAGATAGGTGTGAAGCAAGAGGGAACCCGAACACCGGAAAGGTACAGAGACGTAAACAGGGAGTGACAGATCAGAAGTAAACAAGCAGACAAAGGACAACTAGGAAAAACTGGAAAATAAACAAGCCAGAAGCAGAAACAGAACAAACAATACATACAAAATAAAGATACAAATAACAGGCATTACTCAGATCCTTACAGTACCCCCCCCTCAAGGGACGGCTTCCAGACGTCCCCAAGAGTAACCAACACTAAGCAGGGTGGGTGGTGGGGGACCGGAAGAGGGATAATGGGGTAGCAGGTACCTAGTTCAGGAGGGTGAAAAGGGCTCGGGGAGAAATGTCCGGAGTGCTGAGCAGGGTGGGTGGAGGGGGACCGGAGGAGGGATAATGGGACAGCAGGTAATGAAGAAATGTTCAAAGTTAGTAATGTCCGAAAAACAGAGCAGGGTGGGTGGAGGGGGTCCGGAGGAGGGGAACAAGGACGGCGGCACAGACAGGCCCGCTCAGGAGGACGACGGCGCAGACAGGACCACTCAGGAGGACGGTGGTGCAGCCAGGACCGTTCAGGCGGACGGCGGCGCAGACAGGACCGCTCAGGAGGACGACGGTGCAGACAGGACCGCTCAGGAGGACGGCGGTGCAGACAGGACCGCTCGGGAGGACGACGGTGCAGACAGGACCGCTCAGGAGGACGACGGTGCAGACCGGACCGCTCAGGAGGACGACGGTGCAGACAGGACCGCTCAGGAGGACGACGGTGCAGACAGGACCGCTCAGGAGGACGACGGTGCAGACAGGACCGCTCAGGAGGACGACGGTGCAGACAGGGCCGTTCAGGCAGACGGCGGCGCAGACAGGACCGCTCAGGAGGACGGCGGTGCAGACAGGACCGCTCAGGAGGACGGCGGTGCAGACAGGACCGCTCAGGAGGACGACGGGGCAGACAGGACCGCTCAGGAGGACGACGGCGCCGACAGGACCGCTCAGGAGGACGGTGGCGCAGACAGGACCGTTCAGGCGGACGGCGGCGCAGACAGGACCGCTCAGGAGGACGACGGTGCAGACAGGACCACTCAGGACGGTGGCGCAGACAGGACAGACTGCGATGGCTACATCGCTCAGGAGACCGGCTCAGGGAGCCGGCTGCGACGGCTGCATCGCTCAGGGGGCCGGCGGCGACGGCTGCATCGCTCAGGGGGCCGGCGGCGACGGCTGCATCGCTCAGGGGGCCGGCGGCGACGGCTGCATCGCTCAGGGGGCCGGCGGCGACGGCTGCATCGCTCAGGGGGCCGGCGGCGACGGCTGCATCGCTCAGGGGGCCGGCGGCGACGGCTGCATCGCTCAGGGCAGGAGGTGGCGGGCTCGGCCGCTCAGGACAGGAGGTCAGCGGGCTCGGCCGCTCAGGACAGGAGGTCAGCGGGCTCGGCCGCTCAGGACAGGAGGTCAGCGGGCTCGGCCGCTCAGGACAGGAGGTCAGCGGGCTCGGCCGCTCAGGACAGGAGGTCAGCGGGCTCGGCCGCTCAGGACAGGAGGCTAGCGGGCTCGGCCGCTCAGGACAGGAGGCTAGCGGGCTCGGCCGCTCAGGACAGGAGGCTAGCGGGCTCGGCCGCTCAGGACAGGAGGCTAGCGGGTTCGGCCGCTCAGGACAGGAGGCTAGCGGGCTCGGCCGCTCAGGACAGGAGGCTAGCGGACTCGGCCGCTCAGGACAGGAGGTTAGCTGGTCCCGCACTTTGAGAGGAGGCAGGGAACGGGACGGGACTGGTGGCGTGGAACAGGACGGGCCAGGAGGCCCGGGACCGGAAGGACCCGGAGGCACAGACCGGGACGGGACAGGGGACATGGACCGGGGCGGGACCGGGGACATGGACCGGGGCGGGACCGGGGGCATGGACCGGGGCGGGACAGGGGGCATGGACCGGGGCGGGACAGGAGGACTGGGACGGGAAGGGACAGGGGAACTGGGACGGGAAGGGACAGGGGAACTGGGACGGGAAGGGACAGGGGAACTGGGACGGGAAGGGACAGGAGAACTGGGACGGGACGGAACAGCGGAGCTGGGACCGGACGGGACAGCGGAGCTGGGACGGGACGGGACAGCGGAGCTGGGACGGGACGGGACAGGGGAGCTGGGACGGGACGGAACAGGGGAGCTGGGACGGGACGGAACAGGGGAGCTGGGACGGGACGGAACAGGGGAGCTGGGACGGGACGGAACAGGGGAGCTGGGACGGGACGGAACAGGGGAGCTGGGACGGGACGGAACAGGGGAGCTGGGACGGGACGGAACAGGGGAGTTGGGACGGGACGGGACAGCGGAGCTGGGACGGGACGGAACAGGGGAGCTGGGACGGGACGGAACAGGGGAGCTGGGAAGTGACGGAACAGGGGAGCTGGGAAGTGACGGAACAGGGGAACTGGGACGGGGCGGAACAGGGTAACTGGGACGGGACGGAACAGGGGAGCTGGGACGGGACGGAACAGGGGAGCTGGGACGGGACGGAACAGGGGAGCTGGGACGGGACGGAACAGGGGAGCTGGGACGGGACGGAACAGGGGAGCTGGGACGGGACGGAACAGGGGAGCTGGGTGGAGGAGTCCGGAGTGATGGGTGGTGGTCGGCATGACGGCGGGCAAACTCCGGATTCTGCCCCCAGATCCCCATGAGGTAGTCTTCATAGGGATCCGGGCCGAAGGGATCGATCTCCCAGGCCATCAGAAACCGGAGATCCCGGGTCACGGCCTTGATGCATGTCTGTTGCCGGCCACTCATGGCTCCTTGCCGCAGGAGCGCGGTGTGCAGGTGGGTTGGGTCCGCTGGGTCCAAGAATGGTCGGATTGTACTGTTACGTTCTCCGTAGTGGTAGAGGTAAGGACCCAGACGCAGACCACAGGATAAGGCACAAGAGTTCTTTATTCCATTCAGGGGTCAAGCCAGGTGATCAGAGGTAGGTAGGTACAAAACAAACGACAGGCGATAGGGCAATGAGGGATAATCCAGGAAGTCGACAAACCAGGGAATCAGATTTCAGGCAGTGCAAAAGGATCAGGCAGGAGAATAGTCGGTATACAAACGTGGTCAAAGTCGAACGGCAAACTGGGCAGATAAGGGCAAGGCAAAAGAATAGTAGTAACAAAAGGGTATCGTTGAGGCAGAAACAGATCACTGGCATAAACACAGGTAGCAGGCACAGGAAAAGTAAAACGACAATCCGACACAGACTGGAAGTAACAAAGGGCTTAAATGCACAAGTAACTAATGACACAAGAGGAATCAGGTGTGTGAGGGGCGGGGTTCCAAACGAGAGACAATGAAATACATCTGGGAAACAATTAAACAACCACAGAGACAACTAGGGAAAACGCGGACTGGATTCCAAACATACACAATGACAGATGACCTGGAGTTTCAGGAAATCGTGCATAGAGTAAGATGACAGGAAGAGGAGATCAGATGCAGCTGAGAATGATTAGCAGAGAAAGAACAGCATGAAAAATGTGCGCTCTAATATGTTAGTGAGATTAGTAACTATACACACACCCCTGCCGTTAGTATGATTAGTAAGTATATACAAATTAGTCTGTTAATGGAGTTAGTAGATCTTATCTATCATTATTATGTTAGTGGTAATTAGTAAATCTAAGTGCACAGAGATAGGTGTGAAGCAAGAGGGAACCCGAACACCAATGAAAACACCGGAAAGGTACAGAGACGTAAACAGGGAGTGACAGATCAGAAGTAAACAAGCAGACAAAGGACAACTAGGAAAAACTGGAAAATAAACAAGCCAGAAGCAGAAACAGAACAAACAATACATACAAAATAAAGATACAAATAACAGGCATTACTCAGATCCTTACAGATAAAGTACCACAACAAGGCAGCAGAAAGGATATGTCATCATTTTTTAGAGACGTTTTCGGAGTGGATGCCGAATTTGGATTGTTGATAAGAAATGGAACAGCCCTTTAAACAGCTTTACTTTTAAGACTGCCAGTAGCTATTTCAGAAGAGTCTTAAATCAGCCAGAAGAGCAGTTCCCTGTGTCTATTGGCCTTTTCACAGAACTCCACATGGACTTCATACCTCACACTCTTTTACCACAAACTGAAATCCATTTGCACAATACCAACGCATTTTTAAGCCACAACATGTTTACTGCTTTTGATCATCGCACAAATTTAAATTAAAGATGTGATTGCCTTATAATTGTGATGATATTATTCAATTCTGTTGTCAGATATGCCCACACCTGATGCCTTTGTGCTAAATTCTTAAGTGATTCATACTGTCGGTGGTGTAACAGTTTCAGATTAGATGCCTTTAGTGGTGCACAGCTGCAGATAAGATTGGAAAGATGATCTTCAATTAGGATTATGAGGGTAAATCAAGCGCTGTCAAAGAGCTCAGGATGCATATACAAAATTGAAAGTAATTCTGAGAGCTAATGCAATCTAAGAGATCCAATTTAATTCATATTTAAAATTCAAATGAACTCAGGCAGGTTTCCCAATTCTGTGTCAGGTGAAACACTGAGGAGTTCAGCACGTTTCAGATTTTATGGCTGTAAAAAAAAGTTAATGACAGCCTGATTGAACAATCATTTTAAAACAAGAAATTATTTATCTCAGCTTTCCATTAAAGGAACTGCATGCTGGAAATAAACATCAAAATGGACGGTCAAATATTGTGTACTTGTGCTCAGTGGCGAGGTAAAAATAGACGGGACGAAAAACTTACCTTTGAACTGATCAACAAAATGTTCACGTTAATACCTGTACTGTGTGATGGACAATGGAAGCAGATTTACACAAACACAACAAATGTACAATTTTGTGCAATTAACTGAAAACATTTTTTATTCAGTTCAATTTATGTTCATTTTAAATGACTGTAAATTCATTTTCTTTTTATTGGGGAAAACCAAATTTCTTGCTGTAATAGTTGGTCCCACAATAAAAACATGATAGCTTCTATATTATAAAAAATTATATTTAATAAATTCTGATATTATAGATTAATAATGTGAACCAAATACATGTGATCACAAATGTCCAGCGAACAGAAAAATAACAGTTAATCAGAATTTGGGCTTTCTTCTGTGTAATAACAATATACTTTTATATCACAAAATTAAAGCTGGAGTATGTAACTTTTATTTTAAAAATGTCAGGGAACGGTCATGCTTAGTTGGTAGCAATCATAGAAAGAATTGTTCTGAGAGAAATCCAGCACCATAGACTATGTTTATACCCTCAAATTCTGCATTCTAAAACCAGAAATTAAGTCAGAATTTTCGCTATTCGCTATTTCACGAAAAAAAAGGGAAATTGGATAAAGCTCGCTCGAAAACTGGAGTAAACATAGGTGCTAAGTTCAGAAGGTGGTGAGATTTCCGGGAACTAATTGGTTTAAAGACAAACTGAACAGGTAGGTCAAAAGTTTCAACATGAATGGACTTTCTGATTGTAAGACAACTGGAAGTACCTATAATGAATATTTTGTTGTTTTACCTGGAATTTTAGATGAAATTTTTACTGTAATGTTAGCAATACCAATCTGTAATCCTCCAATTGTATCTAGCAGACTTACACGTTCACAACGAGGTCTGTGGGGTGGGGGTGTGTCTCTTTCTCTGTGGACAGGGCCAAGGATGTTGTGACAACAAATGTGGGGGAAAGCTGCATACTCTCGCTTTAAGTTTGTGCTTTACACATATTTTAATTCAGTGATTCAATCCACTATTATTGTTTTTTTTAAAGTGGCGCTTAGTTGTATTATACCAGTGTAAGATCAATGTGCACGGACACTCTATGTGTCTTCAGGTTTGCTAGAATTAAACTTTCTCAACAATAAGAACCAGAAATGCACAAATGTCAGACCAAAGAGCTCTCCAGGGGCATAGCTGTGACCTTGTTAAAAAGTTTGGTCTGGTTGTTACCAGCCACAGTTTAGAAACTTGGAAAAAAGATATAAGAAAGGTCAGAAACATACTACCAAAATCATATTGGATAAAAATAGTACAATGGTATTCTCCTAATGCAATTAATAAATTACAATTTCGTCATTTGGCAGATTATTTTAGCTAAAGCATCCAAATAACTGATCCATATAAAGAAAGTGTTCTAAAAAGATAACACATCATACATTTTATTAACCTCTGCTCTAACACCACATTTTTTGAACACCGAAGTCCGAAAACAAAATGGTTACGGAACCCCTTTGACTACAGGCATAATCCTGGTTTCTTCTGTAAGGAAACCTTTGGGAGTTTGTTTTTCAAGAGTCACAATTACTAAGTATTACTGGAAGAAAGTAACAGAAACTCAAACACAGTGGAAGTGTAAGGTGTTTTTTTCGCACCTAAAAGATTTCTTTTTTTAAATGTTTTTTTGGATAAGGATACCAACTTTACTGTCGTTCTTTTCGTCTGTGGATTTCCAAAGAACATATAGAATTTACAGAGTCATCGTTTTGATTGAGTCTGTTTTGTGTCATGTTACAAAATAAGGAACCGTTGTCGCTATAACATTGGAATCGTAAAATGGTTTATCGAGATACAATCATGGGTTTTAACACTTTCAAACGATATATTGTGTGAACAGACTATTTGAAAATTTAATTGTAAAAAAATGGAATGAACACAAAGTAAACCACTTCTGGCCTGAATACAGGTCAGTGCAAGTTCAGGGGTTAAAATGTATTGGATTATGCAAGCTTCATGTTAATGCTCATTAAAATGCATGTGTACTGCACATCAAGGTAATCCCAATAAAGACTTATTAAAGGTACTTGAAATGTGGCACGTAAATACCATCTAGACCTTGTTGTTGTGTAATTTTCTTTCTCTAATTTTGAGAATCATCACCTGCTGTTTTCCTTTTTTAGTAAAGGGGTAATTCCCCTGGACATTATAAGTCTCTGCAATTAATGCATTATATGCAGTGTATAATTACTTTTGTACACTGGAGGATATGGATCTAATTATCTCATTTGCAGATCAAGAATAATCTCAATTACACTGTATACAGAAAACAGGTACTCTTGGACATTTTCTGAAGTAAACTGGCCTTGCTCTCTATATAATTAAGCTGCACTTTGTTTAAAAGCTGAATATCAAAAAGCTGTCCATTTTTAAACCTTTTGTTAGTCTTATGTGTAAAGGGCTCTGGTGGTGTCATGGTCTCTTTTTCCCTTTGAATTTTTTTAAATCATGAGGTATGTGTAGTAATGTATTGTAGTTCTATTTATATATTTTATAATGATTTGTAATTGATTAGGGATTTATGCTGGGAGTTTTCATTCGAATAATTCAGTTGATCAGATTTATTCAAGCAGAGTAATCGAAAGGTTGACAGCTAAACCAGAAACATGATTGAATATCTTGTCAATGATTACTGCAACTGGGTTTTCATTCACATTCTGTTGAGGGAGCTATGCCCTGTGAGGCTTGCTATGTGGTATTGCATCATCCCATACTTGTTTTTCTGCAGTGGTGTCAAAGACTTCATATTCCTCATGAACATCCATTGAAAACTGTATTCAGAATTGTTTGCCTGAGAGCTATTGCAGAAAAGGTAAGCACATTTAATACGGTCGTCTAGTGTCAGTTTCCACCTCCAACCGAACAACACTGCAGTGCAAAAAAGTTTGGCCCCATTATCACACTGTCATACTGTGTTTTGTGGAATTTGCATGCCGTATCAGCCGCAGCCTCATTTTTATGTAGTGTTTGCTTCAGGGCAACAGCATAATTTGAACAAATCTATCCGTTTTGAACAGAGCATTTTGTAAAGATGTAAATTTGCATGTACCTCAAGAAAGGGACAGAATACTCTTGTGACATGGGTCATATATATTTATTATATTTAAAAAATGTGCACATATTATGGATGTCAAACAATGTTAAACTATGTAATTGCTTATTTCTGTGAATAACAATAAATGTTAAGTTCAAATTAAATAACATTGTTTAATTGTTTAACGTTGTTAGATTATGTCAATAACATTGACAAGATTGACCTTTTTTAAAAATGATTTTCACAAATTTGGTTCATGTTTTCCCTTCCACTGAGCCTTTTGGTAAGACAAAACATCTTTCCTGAAGTCTTTAACATATGGCATGTGTTATTGAAATATCAGGCTTGCAAACAAAACACAAATGTGCAAAACTTAAGCTGTCCTTTCAGCCTTTGCTGATTATCTGTTGTGCTCATTGGGTTTAAGATTCTTCTACAAGAAAGATTGAGAAGCAAAAACAACTTTGCACAAAGTCCCATCCACCACGCTGTTTAATAACCCTAGGAACTGTTCGTTTTTGAGCTACAAAAATCATATGCTTAACCCCTTTGTGCAGAGGAAAAATTTAGCCCATTTTTGTACTGTTCTGTTTAAAGCTTTATATACTCCAGATGTGAACTTCACACAAACACCAATAATGGCTTGAAGACACTTGTACCATTTATTATCATGCCATAAATTCATTTATTTTCATTATTTATATGTAAATTATGGGCAGTGAATACACAATCCTGGTGAAAAATGAAGTTCCACCACTCTAGTTTAGAGCGAACCCCTGAGAGGCAATTATTTGATTAAGGTAACACTTTACATTTTCTGGTTCACAAACCTCCTATCTGCATGTGTTCAAAATACAAAACGGACATGTATTATTGCTCAAGTCCCATGGGGAAATTTGAGATAGTGTACCTTGGTGTCCAAATATGTATCCAAAATTTACAGTTGACACTTAATGATAGTGTTGTTCTGAAATACGCTTGTCACACGCACAGCTTTGACAATGGCTACCTCTTTGGAAAGCTTATAATGTGTTATTTTTGGAGAATAAGGCTGGGAATCAATTACAATTGGTTTCAAGATATTAGTACTGCTAATTTGAATTGTGCACTGTTATGCAGACTTGAGATTTAGCCCGTGTTGAAACTTACACAATACACCACATATAGAAAGAAAATGCAGAAAATAACTACAGAATCTTAGAAAGGACATGTGTTACGGAACCGATCGGAACCACTCGCTGACACCAAAAGTAATGGGAATAGGCTTTATTCGAGGTCGACAGAAAAAGGTGAAAGTCCAGCAAAACAGAGCAATACACGCAGGGCAGATACGTGGTCAGTTCCAGGCAGGGGTCAGTGTCCAGCAAACAGGGCAATGCAGACTGAGCAAAAGCGAAGTCCAAGAACAGGCAGGGGTCAGAACCGGGGAATCCGTCAAAGCGAAGGGCAGGAGCAGGGCGAGGATGGGGAATGGCAGGCAGGCAGGAGGACTGGAGCAGGGCTGGACAGGGACAGGCAGGAGAACAGGAACTGGATGGGTAACACAGGACTGGAAACAGGAACGAGGAGCAGGCAAGAATAAACACTGGAAAGTAGTATACACAAGACGATCTGGCACAGATCAAAGAAACAGGAGAGACTGTATGCCAGACTATTGAAGAGACAACGAGGAACAGGTGAGACGAAACATAATGAGAAAACACGTATCAGGTGCGGGAAGCAGAGATACGAAATGGGGAGAAAGGGAAAACACGGAACGGATTACAAATACTGAAAATACATGTAAATGGAAAAACCAGGAACAAACTAATGGCCCTGTCACACTATTGCGTATGAGAGAAACGTATGAGTTGCGTATGTAAATTCATAAAATAACTGTACGGTACACCTTCATGTCAGCGTATGACCAGCGTACTCGACCTATGAGTATCGTACCTCTAGCGTTATTCAGCGTATGCCTAGCGTATGCTTAGCGCATAAACCATACGTCCGAAAACGCACAAAATTTTTAAGCATGCTTAAAAAACTTTTTGTGCCTCGCCGTATGCCAGCGTATGCCAGCGTATGCCACCGTATGCGACCGTGCTTGAAACGTATACAACCTATGCCTAACGTACCCCTAGCGTATGTCCGCGTATATCAGCGTATGAGTGATATTTTTCATACGCTGGCATACGCTAGTACGATACGCAATAGTGTGACAGGGCCATAAGACATAAAGGCATGGGATGTGACAGACATGTCTGGCTTTAATAATATAGGTAAGGTTATGGCTTTATACCAGACTTTATGAGAGATTTTCATAGCATAAGGAAATTAATTGATGACAACAAAACTTCACTCTAATAAGTGAGCAGACAAAATTAATTTAATTTAACTATATTCACAACCTTGTGTGTTTTTTATTGTTGCTGTGATAGTAGGCTATATAATTTTTTGTGGTGAAAGAAGACCTGTAACCAATATTTAAATGTCCAATATCTTCAAGCCGATTCTCTCTCATGTACATGTAGATCACACTGTAGAGTACTAGAGTGGTCAAGATACTTTTATGAAATATGGAAGAATGGTGGCATGTCAAAACTTCATATTTTGCCTGATAATAGCCCAACTAGGGCTGATGAAGATGATATACAGTTTTCCATGATACCACGCTTTCTGATATGTTTGTGATGTGGACCCCTGGGTTTTTGCCACTAGGGAAACAGGTTGTTGTGTCATGGTTCGTGGGTTATTGTTTTCTTTTCCGTTGCGGTTCTCGTTTTGTTTTCCCGATTGAGAATCAGATTTTTTCCACGTTCCGTTCTGGGGTTTTGCTTCCCCTTACTCGTTATTCTTTTCACTTCTGCTTCTACCTGCGGGGTATTTAAGTTCCTCATTTCCGCTTCCCTGGTGCTTATTTGTCATATTAGATTGAACCAGGTATAGCCATGTACAAGCGACCTCATGATATTAAATTTTGTTTTATGAGGGACTTGCTTATCGCGTTATTCTCAGGTATAGGATTTGTATCCTCCTGTTAGCGTTTCTGGGCTATTTATTTTTTCCTCTGCTGTTCTCACTGAGGCAGTTTTTTTTGTTGTGGTTTCGTTTTGGTTTTACCTTCTTCTGGCCGTCTTAGCTTATGTGCCGAAGGTGTTCTTTTATTTTCTAAGTTTCCCGGTTTGGCTCCGGTATTGTGCTCGGGAGATTTAGTTTGTTTTCTCACTCGTATTTTCAAGTTCGCCCTATTTTCGTGGGTTGATTTTATTTAGGCTGTTTAGCTACATGGAATTATTTTCCTGTCTTTTCTTTCTTTGTATTTATAGTAAGTACTCCCTTATTGGTCCTCACCTGCGTGAGTGACTTGTTCTGATCCCCCTACCTTCGTGTTTGATTATCCGCTACTAAATCCATCACAAATATAGCCAGAATTTACATAATACAGGACTATGTAGGACAACAAGGATGAACAAATCATTCATTCTGAACTTTTTTTCAACAAATTATTCCATTGGTATTTAAAATATTAAATACTATTGAGACATGGGCCCCTTGAGAACTTTTCAACAGATCTTAATGCTTTGTAAGACATTATTTCTTTAAAAAAAAATCCAAATAAAAATCACAAAAAAGCTAATCCTTTTTAAAATGAGCTGTAGAAAGATTAAAAGTTAAATTAAATATGGTGATGGCGATGGCAATAAGAAACAGGTAATGAAAGAAAACAGGAGAGACAGTATTCCTCAGTGAATCCGTTTTTGGAATTTAAAATAAAGTTTTATGGTGCAATGTTTGCCCGGATATTGTCCCAGGACCAGCTGCTATTGTTACCTTCGCCTTATCCCGACTGGAGACTCAATGTAACCACTAATGAATGAGCAGGAACAAATTTAAGAGCCCTGCACAGTCACTGTCCCATTATAATCAGGGGAAAGATAATCACTGTGATAAGTCTCTATTCACTCTGAACCTTAAGGTTGTTTTGTTTTGTGCACTGCATAGGATATGAGGCTGAAATCCAAGACCCCTGTATTGAGGTCCAAAAAAAAGTAGGAAGAAATGTAAAACACATTTGGCCTTTTTAATGTAGGAACTCTAACAGCTTATTTTTGCCTTTTTATGCAGGATTTCTAACAGCTGAATTAATATCTGCTAATACATGCTGCTTTGGCTGGTGTTTATTTATTCACTGTACCGTCACTGCTTCTTCATGTAAATCATCTACGTTTTTCTGACACACTGAATAACAGAATAGCCAAATTACTTTTAATTGGCAGTTCTCAGTTCTTCACCAATTTTTTAATCTGACGTGGCATGTAATCAGAATTTTTTTTTATTTGAAAACATTTGTTGCCATGCAAGAACTGTATTCATTTTAACTCATAAGAATCATTATCATCTCTCCTAGCAACTTGACAAACATAAGATGTTAAGCCAAGGTATAAGTTCAATATAAAAATGCACTACATTTTATGGATCATAGTGAACTCAGAGCTAAAATCATGTGTGTTTCGTGCAGTGTGACACCCCGTGGGTGGGAAAAAATAGACGGACACAAGAAGATTGATGATTGATCCAGTTGAGACTGGAATATTTATTTCAATCAAGGACAGCACACAAAGAGGCAGATTGATTTAAAAATGAAACAAAAAAATAGTACATTAAAGCAAAGAGACAAAACAAATGAACAGAATGCTTTTCAGCGATATGGAGTTAAGGACTTGCTTTCTTGCTTTCTCTCACTCTGGTTCTCTGTCTCGTGTGCAGTTCAGTGCTCCCGGTCTTAGACAGATGCATTCTTTTAAATGCTTGGGCTGATTAGGTATTGCAACCCAGATGCGTGTGTCCACGTGGGCCTAGATTGTCACAGTTCCCTCTCCCGGACCGAGCCTGGCCACATTGTGTATAAGGGTGGCAGTGTGGTATAATGGTTAAGGAACTGGGTTTGTAACCGAAAGGTTGCAGGTTCGATTCCCAGGTCGGACACTGCCGTTGTACCCTTGAGCAAGGTACTTCACCTGCATTGCTTCAGTATATATCCAGCTGTATCAATGGATACTATGTATAAATGCAAAAGAAATGCTGTGTAAGTCGCTCTGGATAAGAGCGTCTGCTAAATGCCTATAATGTAATGTAATGTAATGTAATGTAATGTGTAACCCAAGAATGAACAAAGTTATTGTATAAGGGCCAGAGACACCCTGGGCCTGATTTACTAAGACCTTTAGCGTGTGCAAAACATTTTAGCTGATGATCGGTCATGGTATTTGTCTTGCACCAATCATTGGTTGTGTTATTAGTTTTGCATGTGCTAAAAGGTTTTTGCACACACAAAAGATGTTAGCAAATCAGGCCCATAATGTATTAGATGGCAACGGAAATGACCCTGTACAGAATATTGAATTTCCAAGTGATCACACTTGTAAGGAGAATATTTCCATATGCGTGCTTCTCATAGCGTAGCAATCCCCGATACCACACCGCAGGATACAGAAGCACCAGAGGCCATAAAACCCAGCTGGCATTCCAATCCATAAGGCAACAACAGAGGATGAAAGAAGAAACCAACGGGAGGCTCCTCTGGCAAACTGCTTCATCAGCAGGCCAGCGGCGTGCTGTCTAAGCCTGGGACAGTCTTGCAGCCCTTTTATGGGGAGCAAGATAACCCCTGCAAACTCATTGGAGAGCCTGAACTCAGGATGGTCCTTCATCCAGAGGGGTCTACCATGGGGTGGACAAAAGGGCATTGCAGCACCCCTATCCCTGTATGACGGGGGTCTGTTGGTGGTGGCGGTGGGTGCCATAATTCTAGTCAGGTCAGACCTTATGTGGTCAAATGTAGGGTAGTGCAGAATGTGGAAAGTTTGGATTGGATGGGATTTCAGGGAAGCTCAAACTATTTTGGGAGAATCTTATTAGCAGGTCTCCTGGTACCATCCTCCTCTTGTACGAGTATTTTGGGTATGTATTAGTGTTCTGTTTTGTTACTTTTCTGTGTATTACACTATTTGGGCTAGTTTCCCAGACAGGGATTAAGCCTAGTCCTAGACTAAAAACTTTTTTCAATGAAGAGCTTCATTGAATTTTTATTTTAGAACTAGGCCTAATTCATGTCTGGGAAACCAGCCCTTTGTCTTATACTCTGTTGTTATTTCTTATTGCATTGTGTCAAATATCTTCTATGTCTTGTAAATAAAATGATTTCCTTGTAACATGATTAAAGCTATCTATTCTTGGATATTGCCAGCTGTTAACAAAGCATGTGCCTCACTAATATGCCAATCGGAGTATGCAGCTCTGGGAGAAGCAATCACCGTATTGGCCTCATATATACGGTAGTTGTTAGAGTCGGAGTCCAGATGGATCCTTCTGTTATTTCATGAATTAATAGAGGGGACATGCTTCAGGATATATAGATAATGGGATCAACCTTAGGTAGGTTGCTACCTGAAACAGGTGTTAAGAACCTGGGTTAAAGACGCATCTTCATGGCTTAAGTTAAGTTTATTTGACATAGACATCACAATTACATTGGACAAACCAGATGCATTGCTTGAGTGTTTTAGCATACATGCTAATTCTCAACACTTGTGCACAGGAGGCTTCAAGAAAAAACAGTAGAGTAAAATGTACAATTAAAATACAGGGAGAAAAAAAGCATTATCGTCAGAATTAAATACATACATGAGCTATAGAGCACAGACAACATGATCAAAACAATAAACCAGTCATAATTTATTCACTGTTGTTGTGATTTTAGCCAGAATCTGAGTCTTCAAATTATGTGAATTACAAGGTTCCAGGATGAGTGGTATATTTACCACCTATTTTAATAGATGCAGTAAGTTTGCTGTTGTTAAAATAGTAAAAAGATAAAATAGTAAATGGATTTCCCAAGCATCAACCATCATACTAGGTCTCATATACAGGTCACAGATATACAGTAAGCACCATAATTAATTGGACAGTGACACATTTTTTGTAATTTTGGTTCTGTACTCTAGCACTTTAGTTTGAAAGAATACAATGACAATGAGGTTGAAGTGCAGACTGTCAGCTTTAACTTGAGGGTATTTTCATCCATATCGGGTATTTTCATCCATTTTTATCCAAATGATAGAACCTTTTGTACATAGTCTATGCAGTAGATATGGATGGATCACTTTAAGGGTTGTTTCTCCTGACAAATATTTCTATTGAACTCAATGAAAAAATAAGTCAGGAAAAGAAACCCTTCAAGTTATCCATCCATATCTACTGAATATCTGGCAGCTTGTTTGACACGTCAAACCCTTGATGACTTAAAGCCATTTAAACAACGATGCGATCCATACTGTTCTAGTGTCATTTTCAGCTAAATCTAACCCCCCCAATTCCCATAGAGATCCATTCAAATGCAGAGACGTTATAGTATCGCTTATAGGAGTACCAGAAAATAAGATATCAAGAGTTGATATTGTTGGGTCACAGACATCAGGAAGTCATGGCATGCAAAGGATATGCGACCAAATATAAAAAATGATTACTTTATTCTACATTATGTTCAACTATCCAATATTTTTTGATGCCCTAAAATGAGGGGGACTATGTACAAAAAGTTCTATATGGTTCATTCGATATGAACGAAAATACCCTCAAGTTAAAGCTGACAGTCTGCACTTCAATCTCATTGCCATTGTATCTTTTCAAACTCAAAGTGCTAGACTACAAAACCAAAATAACAAAAAATGTGTCACTGTCCAATTAATTATGGTGCTCACTGTACATATATACATATGCACATCAAAACAAAAATGTATACTACAGATTTAAAGATAAGCATAATTATATAATCAGGGGACATGTCTACTGTATATTTGAGTGTATTTAGGTAAATAAAGGCTAAGCATGTTTATTTAAAGCTGTGGGTTCTGTTGTCACATACCCAGCTAACATATCATGCCAGTGGGATGCTGCAGCAAAGCTGTGGTTTCCTGCCAAGGACAGTGAAAATGACAATTTTAAGTCAGCAGGTGTATGTCATGTCTTGCCTGTTCTACCCATGTATTTAGTTGTGAAACATCTTTCCACCTTTTGATATGTTGCCATAATTTGCAGAGCATCAGCATTCGTCGATTGCTTTGTTCCGAAGTCTGAAAAGAGCCTGTCTGTCAGTATTCACATTCACTCTATCTGCATTCTTTGTCCGGTTTTTAAATTAATTGAACCTGGCAGCATTCATTTCCTATCTTTGTTCATGTTGATCATTGGTTTTCTTTGAGTCAGAAAAGCTTGAGTCAAAAAAACTTCACTTCGCCAATGAAATTCATATTTGCCATATAATTCTATTTGCCTGGACGCCGGGCATGCCGGCCCAAACGTTTGAATGTGGGTAACTGACAACTGACTGACTGACTGGCATTAACATTCTGTAGCTTTTAATGAACTCAACAGATCGCTACTTCTAATTTATTTGAAGAAATCAACAACATGGTTTGGTGATAGTCGAGATTTAAATGACGTAGGTTTAGCTACCTTACCTAAACTTTAAGGAATAAGTCTTACCTGTCTATGGATAGTGTCATGGTTTGGCAGCCTTCCGCTTATTTCTGTACCTTTCCACCGTCCGTGCCGTTCTTTCTCTACTACTCGGCAGTTATTCGGCGCACCTGTTCTAGGTTTCCTGCTGGCTATAAAAGCTCAGTGCTTCCGTTTTCCGGTGCTTCGGTGTTGTCATTATACACTGCCACGAAGCCGGTATCGGTTGTTTGAGACTGAGGTGACAACTTTGCTCCACCGCTCTGCTTTGGAGTAACGCGGGACTTGCAAGATTTGTTTTCTCTTTTGCACTTTCAGTTCCCCGTTCTGGTTTTCCTTTCTGTTCTCTCTGAGACAGTTTCTTTCTTTACCGCTTTCTCTGCCTCTCTATTTAATGCTCTCTCATGTTGAGAGCGAGAGGTTTTCTCTTTTTATTTCTACCACTCGAGTCTTACCTCTGTTTAGCGCTCTCTCGTATTGAGAGTAGGAGGTATTTTCTTCCTATCTTTGCTCTGCTCGAGTCCTCACCCACCTTCTCTGGGTAGATTTGTTTTTGGCTCTATGCCGGGAGTTTTTATCCCTAAAGTCTTTATTTTTTCCCTCTCCTCTCGTGGACAATTTTCCGCTTTTGTGGTTATTCCCCTTCTGGGAATTCCCCTCTGTTGCGTGTGGTCCTCCGAACCCAACTCCCCCTCACAGATAGTTAGGAAAAAAATGTGCAGGCCGCAATATTACCGGTGTTAGGGTATGGTGACATTCCATATGTATGCCCCCATGTCTATTTTTAAATCTCTGGATGCCATATATCAACGCGCTACGGTTTATTACGGGTGATTGATTCAGAACTCATCATTGTTGTTATGTTTTGAGTCTGTGTTTTGTATTTCTGTCATGTTTAGTATTGTCACAGCTTATTTTTCTGTTCTTGTCATGCTTGTGTTCTGTTTGTTACGATGCAGTTTATGAAGCATACATTTTTCCATGTTTTTCCGCAGCCTTGCGTTCATACTGCTTCTCTCTCTTGCTGTCACTCACGCTTCCCTTATTGTTTCATTCTCCCGTGTCTATTTACTAATCTAATAACGTTAGATCAGGATTGGGTAATACTAACTCTCTCACCATGTGTTCATGTTACCTTACGTTTCTCGTGCATGTTAGTCACTAATTTACTAACGCTAGGTCAGGATAGGTTTATTACTAACGAGTACTAATTATCTTGTTATCTTGTCAACCCTCCACACCTGATTTATTTTCGCATGCTGCTCTCAAGCTAAGTGTCTGCACCTGTCTACACCTGCATTTATACCAGTAGTCTTAGTCCCTCGTGGTGAGTTTGTCACATATTGATAGTTTTTGTTTGTTACCAATCTGTCTAGTTTTCGAGTATCTGGTCTTCCGAGTCTGTGTTATCTGTTTGTTTTTCGAGTTTTTGTTTCGTGAGTTAGTATTTTAGTATTGGGTTTTCCCAGAGTTTTCTTTGTTTAGTTTGTTCGTTTTATGTTTTGTGTCTCTTTGATCTCCTGGTTTTTCAACTTCTGCCCGTGTTCTCGCGACCCTGTTCCTGGACTGTGATTGTGTACCTCTGCTGTGCCTTCCTGTTTTTGACCTCTGCCTGTTTGACCTTCCTTTGGATTGTGTTTTTGTACCTTTGCCGAACATTAAACCTCGGTTTTCTGCATCCCGCCTGCTTCTGGGTCCCTATATCCCACCGGTCATAACAATTGTGCCCTGTACTTACTGCTCAGTGGGTTGGTTCTCTGTAGACCTGCGGAGGAAACGGCATGGTATTTTATTTGTTTACAAAACTCCCTCTCCATTTAACCAAGCTTCTTTCAATTAAAACCTCAAATTATTCTACTAGATCTCAAAGTTAGATCTCATTGGACATACCACATTTTAGGACTGAGTTCAGTAGAAAAGATGCCTTTAGTGTTTCAGCATCTTATATGTGGAACGAAATGCAAGAGTAATTAAAGCTGACCTCCTTGGTGTTTTTTGAATGTTTAAATGGTTCAGAATCTTATTTGAGAAATAATTGGAGGCAATCAGGATTGCTGACAATGTTGTTTCAATATAAACACATAACATGCTACTAAAATGGGATTGTAGCAACGTTGCAGCAGTCTTTTGGAAAACGTTTTATTGAGATTGTTTGAACGTGGTCAAATTGTACGCCTTTCTCGTCTGTATTCTGTAAGATTAAATTATTTAAAATCTGTAGGAATTGAAATAATTACACAATGTTGTATGTTTGGAACAAGATGTCAAGGTAGTACTGTTGAGCGCCGGTCCCAAGCCCGGGTAAATGGGGAGGGTTGCGTCAGGAAGGGCATCCGGCGTAAAACCCAACTGCCAAAGTGATTATGCGGATGAGAAATCAGATTTCCATACCAGATCGGTCGAGGCCCGGGTCACCAACGACCGCCACCGGCACTGCTGGCCAGCAGGGTGCCGGGGGAAATTGGGCTACTGGTGGTAAAAAGAGAAGAAGAGGGGGAGAGCATGTCCGGAGGAGGAGGCAGGAGAGAATGGGGAGGAGTGTGGAGGTGAGGGTTGGAACTTTGAACGTTGGCACCATGTCTGGCAAAGGGGGAGAGATAGCTGACATGATGGAGAGAAGAAGGATAGATATACTGTGTGTGCAGGAGACCAGGTGGAAGGGGAGTAAGGCCAGGTGCATGGGGAAAGGGTACAAACTGCTCTACTATGGGGTGGATGGGAGAAGAAACGGGGTAGGGGTAATCCTAAAGGAGGAGTACGCCAGTAGCGTGGTAGAGGTGAGGAGAGTATCAGACAGAGTGATGGCTCTGAAGCTAGTGAGGGAAGGGCTAATACTGAATGTTATCAGTGCGTATGCCCCCCAGGTAGGGTGTGAGATGGAAGAGAAGGAAGAATTCTGGAGCATGTTAGATGAAGTGGTGGAGAGTGTGCCTGTGGAGGAGAGAATGGTGATTGGAGCGGACTTCAACGGGCACGTAGGGGAGGGTAACAAAGGGGATGAGGAGGTGATAGGCAGGTATGGCGTCAAAGAGAGGAATGCGGAAGGCCAGATGGTTGTAGATTTTGCAAAAAGGATGGGGATGGCGGTAGTGAACACATACTTCACGAAGCGGGAGGAGCACAGGATAACATACAAGAGCGGGGGAAGGAGCACTCAGGTGGACTATGTCCTATGCAGAAGGGGTAAGCTGAAGGAGGTGAGGGACTGCAAGGTGATCGCAGGAGAGAGTGTAGCTAGGCAGCACCGGATGGTGATCTGTAGGATGACTGTGGAGGCCAAGAGGAAGAAAGCCAAAGGAGGGAAGGTAGAGCCGAGGATTAAATGGTGGAAGTTAAAGACAGAGGACTGTTGTGTGGAGTTCAGGGAGAAGATAAGACAGGCGCTGGGGGGTAGAAAAGAGCTGCCGGTTGGTTAGGCAGCCACAGCAGAGGTGGTGAGGGAGACCGCTAAAAGGGTAATGGGGAAATGGAAGGAAGATAAGGAGACCTGGTGGTGGTGTGAGGAAGTGAAGGAAAGTATACAGAGGAAGAAGTTGGTGAAGAAGCAGTGGGATAGACTGGGGGATGAAGAGAGTAGACAGGTATACAAGGAGACACGGCGGGAGGCGAAGAGAGAGGTGGCAAAAGCGAGGGAAAGAGCATTCAGCGAGTTGTATGAGAGGTTGGACACCAAGGAAGGGGAAAAGGACCTATATCGATTGGCCAGACAGAGGAATCAGGCAGAGAAGGATATACAGCAGGTCAGAGTGATAAAGGATAAGGAGGGCAAGGTGCTGACCAGCGAGGACAGTGTGGTGAGAAGGTGGAAGGAGTACTTTGAAGAGCTGATGAATGAAGGAAATGAGAGAGAGAGGAGGACGGACAGTGTGGAGGCAGTGAACCAGGAAGTGCAACAGATTAGTAAGGAGGAAGTGAGGGCAGCTTTGAAGAGGATGAAGAGGGGAAAGGCGGTCGGCCCATATGACATACCAGCGGAGGCCTGGAGATGCCTAGGAGAGATGGCATTGGATTTTTTAGCAAGAGTATTTAACAACATCTTGGAAAATGAGAAAATGCCAGAGGAGTGGAGGCAAAGTATGCTAGTGCCGATTTTCAAAAATAAGGGAGACGCACAGAGTTGCAGCAACTACAGGGGCATAAAGCTGATCAGTCACAGTCTGAAGCTATGGGAAAGAATAGTGGAGGCTAGGTTAAGAGGAGAGGTGAGGATTAGTGAGCAGCAGTATGGGTTCATGCCAGGAAAAAGCACGACAGACGCATTGTTCGCCCTTAGAATGTTGATGGAAAAGTACAGAGAAGGCCAGAAGGAGCTGCATTGCGTCTTTGTTGACCTAGAGAAGGCTTATGACAGGGTACCAAGGGAGGAGGTGTGGTATTGTATGAGAAAGTCAGGAGTGGCGAAAAAGTATGTGAGAGTGGTACAGGACATGTATGAGGGCAGTGCGACTGTGGTGAGGTGTGCAGTGGGAGTGACTGAGAGGTTCAAGGTCGGGATAGGACTGCACCAAGGGTCAGCCCTCAGCCCATTCTTATTCGCAATGGTGATGGACAGGCTGACAGACGAGGTCAGGCAGGAGTCCCCGTGGACCATGATGTTCGCAGACGATATCGCGATCTGTAGTGCGAGCAGGGAGCAGGTGGAAGAAAACCTGGAGAGGTGGAGGCATGCACTGGAGAGAAGAGGGATGAGAGTGAGCAGAAGTAAGACTGAGTACATGTGTGTGAATGAGAAGGAAGATGGAGGGGTGATGAAGATGCAAGGAGTAGAGGTACCGAAAGTGGACGAGTTCAAATATTTGGGGTCAACTGTCCAAAGTAATGGGGACTGTGGTAGGGAGGTGAAGAAGAGAGTGCAGGCCGGGTGGTGCAGGTGGAGAAGGATGACAGGGGTGATCTGCGACAGAAGGGTACCAGCGAGAGTGAAAGGAAAGGTCTACAGCATGGTAGTGAGACCAGCTATGCTGTATGGACTAGAGACTGTGGCACTGACCCAAAAGCAGGTGGCGGAGCTGGAAGTGGCGGAGATGAAGATGCTAAGGTTCTCTCTGGGAGTAACGAGGTTGGACAAAATCAGGAATGATTACATCAGAGGAACGGCTCATGTTGAGCAGTTTGGACAGAAAGTGAGAGAGGCAAGACTGAGATGGTTTGGACATGTGCGGAGGAGGGGGGCGGGGTACATCGGGAGGAGGATCCTGGAGATGGAGCTGCCAGGAAAGAGGAGGAGGGGAAGGCCCAAGAGGAAGTTCATGGACATGGTGAAGGAGGACATGCGGGCAGCGGGCGTGACGGAGGACGATGTAGAGGACAGAAACAGATGGAAAAGGATGATCCGCTGTGGCGACCCCTGACGGGAACAGCCGAAAGAAAAAAGAAGATGTTTGAACGTGGCTACAACGTTGTAGAGCAATATTGCAGCAACGTTGCACAGGGTTGTAGTAGGAAGGTTTCTTAGTTTATGTTACACTTGTAACCTTTGTCTGGGGCTTTTGCTGAATATTTCCAAAACTCCAACTTTCACTGTTGAAATTATTGGCAGAAGCAAGACATTCTAGGCTGAGCGGTACTGGTGCAAACTGGAGCTTGTGGAGTGCTAACATTCTAAAAGTGCTCATCACTCTAATTAAATTAAGTCCGCTTCTCCTCCTTGCTCGCTCCCGCTCACATACTCTGCCACACCCCTTTGAGAATCAGATGCACTCCATTGCCCTGGTATGCAGGCCACCCTGCATGCTTCAGAACAATATCTGCTGTGCCTTGTCACATGTTCCTCACTGGCTGCATACAAGCGTCCGGGCTCAGCTAGCTTGCCTAGTCTTGTTTTTACACTGTCATGATCGATTATGCGTATTTGTTCATTTAAAAAATGTCAGAAGTTCCAAATTGGCTATCACTATTATGCATTTTACATAACTGATGTTGAGTCTGTCCACTGATAATATGATAAAAATGTCAATATTAACAATATCGTTTAGATATCTTCCTCCCAGAAAAAATCTTCTCAGGTGATGTCTTTCACGGGTGAAGTGTATGGCTGTCTCTGAACATATGCATTTCAGATTATATTCTATTTCCAAGTAAGATGTATCCAAATAGTAAAACTGTATTGTAATTGTCATTGTTGAACATACACTCATATCACTGGCTGAAAAAGGATTTTTAGGCATTAGTTGCAGGGAATGTTAATGTCACTAAAGTTCAACAGAGAAGACATACTGCTTTAAGAAAACGGCCCTGAGGCTATAAAATGGGTCGCAAGTCTGTGACTAGCACTGCATAATAGAGATCTTTTTTTAAATGTCAGAGCTCTTCGGTCTGGCAGTTAACTCAATTAGTTCACCACTCATTTCTAGACTTGCCTTGAAGTGAAGCCCAACTCCACCAACATATACTATCTATATACCATTTGTATTTTGTCTCCAATTAGTGTCCTAACCACTATTCAGTGGTCTCCCACTAAACATTGAACATACTTCAAAATCTCGCTCCAAAGGACTGAAATAACTAGGCTCCATCATACCTAAGAAAGCTTATTCCATGTAGCCCTGCTAGACCCTCATAGCCTCAGGCAGCTGGCTATCCATTCATCTCCAACAGGTGGCAGGAGTTTTAGTTGGAGCTCTCAAATATTATGGAATGGGAAAAAATCCAGATTAAAATATCTGGTCACACTTCAAACGAAGTCTCTGTTTAAAGGATTTATATAGCATATATAAAGCCTTCATAAACGTGACATAATGGCTTCATAAATCATACATAAGTACATTTTATGCTTCATAAAGGGTGACATAACACCTTATTATGCAACATGTTATGTCAAATGCGTCACAGTTTGCCTAGCATCGTAGATAAGCATGTTTTAGGTCAGCCTGTATAATGTTTAGCCATTAGCAAGGTGACATTGTTTGGCATAAAATGTTAAGTAAGAAGGTGTTATATCACCCTTTATGAAGCATGACATTGGCTTATGTATGATTTATGAAGCCAATATGTCACATTTAGGAAGGCTTTATATATGCTATATAAGGCCTTTATATTGAGACTTTGTTTAAAGTGTGACCAAATATCTGATTAAAATATTTGTTATGAAAATATATACCAACCAGGAATAATTTAGACCACCATACAGCCCAAGATTCTAGAATTATAACACTGTATAACAAGATGTGTCATACAGTGTTATAATTATAGAACCTTGGGCTGTATTGTGGTCTACATAGAAGTTTTTTTGATGCAATCCCCATTTCACAAAAAAGCACTGAGGCCAGACTCCTGGATTGGATTCTTCATGCACTGTAGGAATTTAGTGCTGTGCAGTTCTGCAAGGTACCTTCTTCGGAGCAAAAAAAAGGATATTGTTGAACCACCTGCAGATGACCTTACTCTTCTTTTGATCTTTGAAAAGTGCCCTGCTACTGAATTCCATTTCCATCCATTCCAAGGCCTCACTCACTCTGTATATGCACAAAAGCAACTTTAAGCAATTTAACCTCTGAACAGATCACTGCTAAAAAGAAATAACTACAGAAATCACTCTGTTGGTATCACTACCCTTCCTTTCATGTTTCCTATAATTCCAACTGCTTCCCTGTAGTGCATTGTGTAAAGTGTTGTGACAACAGCTTGGTCTAAGTGTGAATTTTCATTCACAAAGCAGAGGTGATGGGAAATGAGGGAAGTAGCACTCCGCAAAAATACTCAAACAAAATGGAATAGAAATTTGCGGTGCGACATTTGTAATGCAGAACCGACCTGGCCTAAACCTTACTTCAATTAATTAACTTCTAAGAAGAAAACACAGATAATCCCACAGCATCAGTTGTCTTTCATTTCTGATAACCCAGCTAGCTAAACAATATCAGCATCTTGAAAAATACTTTTTCATAATCTTACTGTAGACAAGGCACTTTTTCCCCCCACAGTTTTACAGCTGATATAGCTAACAAGTGCAAACTAAGGTAGAAGCTCAGCCAGCTAGCTACCAAACATATCATTGAAAAAACATGGAGCCAATAGCAATATCTTTACCGGTAGTTTGATAAAATTATTGCTATCATCTGCCCTACATCAAAGCCAATAAACATCCGCATAGCTATCATGACAAATGAAAACTAGTGTAACATGTGAGCGGTTCCTGCAGTAGTAAATTGGATAATTGCGGAACGGGATTGAATGATTGAAAAAGTGGTTGGTACTCATGGGGGAATTGATTGATTGAAGCGGGGACGCAAGGGGCTGGGTTTCCTGAGGGAATAAATAGAGCGCACCTGGGGTGAAAGGGGAGAATTGATGGAGGGCGAGCAAGAGAGCATAGCTTGCCTCTGATCTCCTGGAATGTTTGGCGGTGTATTTTCTTTTTGTTTGGTTTGTTAAGTTTGGTTCGTTTCATTTTTGTGCTAATGTGGACATGTTGTGCTGTGTGTACGGCAAAACTTACCTGATTGAGGCGAGCGGCTGTGAGAGAGCTGGAGTGGCCAGAGACCGTAGAAGCAAGAGAAAAAGACGGCATTATACCCAGGACCGACGAGCAGCATCGGCGGCAGACTGCAGAGCCAGCCAGTCGGTGCGACGGAGCCCATGGAACTGGGGATATTGTGATAAGCTTTTGCTGGGGAAACGATGACCCCCCCCCGCCCAGTCCGTAAGGAATGTGTTGACGCCATACTTCAGCACAGCGTGCGTGGGTCCCAGACTGGAGTGAGCAGGGAACTGTGCGGCAGCGGGTGTGTCCTTCTCTCCCCTGCCTAGAGTCGGTGTCCCGTGGCAAGACCGGCGAGTGTGACGAGGGCGATGGTTCGCAGCAGAAGGCTTGTGACCCGAGGCTCACCCGAGGGGGACAGGCAGATACCCTGTTGGCGACCACTAAGGGGTGGCGAAGCCGTCTCGTTGTGTTTTGTGTGTGTATGGTTATATTTTGCCGGATGACCTGGGCAGGACTCCACTACTTTTGATTTCTTTATGTTTAATGTTGTTTGTCTGTGGCGTGAAGTGTTAGTGAGTTTGGTTATTGTGTGGGTGTATGCCGCCGTGCCAGTCTGTGTGGGCTCTCCCTCATGAGTAATAGCGGGGCGGGGCGGCCGGCTGCCCCGGGGGTAGGCTATTGATGGTGTGGGATCACGAATGTGTGTGTGCCCATGCCAGTAGCCTGAATATACTTTTGCACAGTTTATTTACGAGTGGTGAGAGTGGCAAGTGTGTACTGTGGTATTTAATATACTGTAAAGTATTTAATGAATAGCCCCCTAACAATAGATTGCAAGAACTATTTGCCAATATAGAGTCATAGCTTGATCCAGAATAACTTGGGAATACATGTGTAACCTTACATGTAGCATCGCAAATCGCCTGAATGTTGATGGACTGGGCTCCCTTACGTTTCACATACAGTATATAAGAGCATTCTCTGCTGGGGCAGAACCCCAGGAAATCCAAAGTTTGCCATGAATTCCTGTTTTACCCATTCTTAGCTGACAGGTGTGATGGAGACTTGAATGTATTTTTTTTTACATACAATAATAATATTTCACATTGTAATCTTGTTATTTTTATGCATGTTTGTGCGCGTTCCTGTATGTGTAACAGACAGGAGGGTGTATGTGTGTTGTGCACATGCCTATGTAGACACATATTACTTTCCTTCTTATCTTAATATTGCGCGTTGAAATAACATTGAAACAACTGCGACATGACTTAAGACTAGATTTGTAGTGGTTTTTAGCAAAAACGCTTTCTGCTGCCTCAAAGTAGCAATATGTCAAAAATGTGGCTGACCACACCTCATCTTAAGACCAACCTGCCCAGATGGGTGCAATTTTATTTGCTATGTAAACAACGTGGGCACTGGATGGTAAAATGACAACTGCGTCAGTCTGAAACTAGCAAAGACACTTGCGTTTGGGTTACCGCCGCTTAGTGCCGAGTGTATGATAGAGCCCAGTATATTGCCAACTAGTCAGGAGAGATGTTTGGCTCTGCATCCACTCTGCAACTCTTTCTGTGTGTGACTAAAGTGACCAGCTCTTATTACAGAATGTCATCAAATGCCCCCTGTCAAGCTTCTTATAAGCTGTGAAAACCAAGTTTTTATTTTATTGAGTCTACAGGTGATCAAAACACCACGGCATCAAAGAAAGGGAAATGAACACAAGAAGGCAGGTAGTTACATCGCTTAAAGTTAACTCATAGTTAATGAATCTTTACCAATTTAGCTTTACTCAAACCTGTGCCCTTCTTTGACAATATAATGCTATTTACAAAGTCATAAAATTAAACTTGAATTATTGATATAAACTCTTTTCAGTCTGAATAATGCAAAAGTATGGCTGAGAACCGCAGTGAGACATGACAGCTGAAGAGTGAGAAATAACACAAACTCAAAAAAATATAAACATAACATAATAGGCTTGTCGCGTTGTTAGGTTTAACCAGTGGCATCTGAGCCCACACCGGTTCGTTATCTCCGCGCCATCAATACCGGTATTTTGTAATTACAATACAAGTATAAAATAAAAGTGAGCAGAGCTTCAACGTTGACATTATTAAATTAATATAAGCACTTTATATTCACATAATACTCATTTATTGTACTCATAATTTACACATTATATTCACATAACCATCAGATATGGCCAGTTCTTATCAAATAGGCTATTAGACGAGTAAGAAAATATATATTTTTTGTGCACATTATTTAAAATTGTGGATAAATGTACTCTTTGTTCTCCACACTCACACTCTGAGAATATTAATGGCAATAGACAGATTTTGTAATTTAAATGACAAAACCTGAAGCGCAAATTTTGTTAAAGATAAACTTTCTTGCATGTTGTGCTGAAAAATTTAATTCATAGTTTAATCTACTTTTAATTCTGTTTAACCATGATGTGAAGAAAGAAGGTGTGTGTTTTTCTGCCAATGGATTATTCAGATCATTGGCACACTTGTTAATCAATGGAAATTAATTAATACAGGTTGAGACCAAAGATCAGTTTAAAGGGAAGTTAGATACTGGTATCAACAGTGTTTTAGAGGGAAGTAACACCGGTGTCAAAATAGTAACAATGTGACAAGCCAAGTATGTAAAAAAAGTCCACATTCAAATAATGCTCACTTTCATCCATTTAAAGTTGTATTAAAATATTCCACAAACTCAACCCACATAGTACAGATTGGGCTATCCATCCTAAATTCCATGCGGAGATCAGAGCATCACCATCTCCTCTGTAGGGAAATCAATTAGACTGGTTTTTGTGTGAAGGAGTTTTGGCTGGAGCCTCACAATGTCTCACACAGGCTTTTAATTAATATCAGAGTTCGACTTGAACTTTCATGTTTATTTCATTTTCTGAAATTATGAAGAAAAAATGAATCAGCTGAATCAACCAGCGCATGATTTCGGCAAGCTAAACCTGTTTCTTCAGTGTTGGGGCTGTCATAAAACATGCATTTTAATTTGTATTTACATGACTGAATGAACTGTATAAATAAATGATTAATTGTCGCACTTCAATGTCAACCTCCTTTCCACACGATATAGGTCTGCTGTACACCTGCCAAGTTTTTGAAACCATACACACTTAATGCGCAATGTTGCAAAATAAATGCTTTCAAAGTCATTGCTTTCCTCAGTTCACAAGCAGTGATGACCAGACCTGACTCCACACAAAAACAGAACATGTCTACATGACACAAAGTAATTAATTTTTTCTCATCCAAGCTACTGATGGAGCATGCAATCTATTGATTTTTATTCTTTGCTGCAATTACACTGAAAAGGACAAAACTGGCATAGACTCATAACAGAAACTACCCTGGCTGAAATCCACAGCCGTTCTGTCATATGTAATGGGAAATAAGTGACAGGAAAAAGAATGAGCTTTTCAGGCAAAAATGGGATTCTACTCTGGCAAGGATTGCTTTCACAAAAGAAACACTGAAGGGTCAAACAAAATTTTGTGGTTTTAGGCTAGAGCGATGTGTTGGCGGTGTCGGGTGGGGGACATAATTCCGAAGACGGGAGAAATTTGAATTGCCTTCATATTTTGAAAGAAAAAAATGCAAGCTGTATATTGTACGTGTATTAGCTGAGCAACCCTAGGCATAGGCAGAGGTGGAAATCCAGGGGACATAGAGTATTTTGCTCCAATCACCTGGATTTGATAATTAACATAATTAACATAAGGTAGAACTAATTAGTGAAATCAGCCGGCTGAGTCTATGGGTGGAAGAAACACATGGTAGGACCTTTACTTTCTGTCCCCTGGATTTCCACCTCTGGGCATAGGATGGCAGGAGAGAAAGCATGGATTAGGAGCTGAAAATTGTTGGGACATCTTATCTCTGCTCCGCATTCTTGCCGGGGATCTAGAAACATAGACTGCGAGCACGATCTTCAAAAGGAGAAGTGTACGAGGGGCTCTTATTTTAATAGAATTTTTGGAATACACACTCAACTTGGGCTATATACTTGAAAATGTATTCGGTTTGTTTTGGCATAATGCTTACTTACTGAGTAGATGCAGTGTTTTCTTACAAAACTGAATACAAAATTAACATCAAATCCCTGTTGCACAATGTGGAAATTTTGCTTTGGTCAATATATGAACATTAATGATAATGGTAGTGCTTTGTACAAAAGCACTTACCAGGGACACAAGTCAGAAGAGTTTTGTTGTGCGTAGATACCACATGCTGTTTCAGTACAGATATGGCATTGTTTGTGGTTAACATTCTGTCTGAAGTGTGATAGATGTGTGTTTGATGTAATTTCCCCAACAACACAAAAGCTTTACCAAGGCAATCACGAAAAACTGGTCACTGGGGGTTACAGCAGCAAAACATCATAATATGAATGCCATCCATGTGTTGGCTTTTATATAAACAAAGGCTTGATAAGAAAGTGCTAAGTCATTAAGTAACATTGGGATAAAAACATCTCAAGCAAGAGGCCAAACAAAAATACAATTCTTCATAATTGTTTTTATATTTATTGTTATTTTATTTTTAAAATGTATTTTATTTTGCCTCTAACAAAAATCTTCCAAATGAGTCATTTGATTCAGTGGGCCTGAACAGAATTAGCTTAAATTGTTTGTATTAGCAATTTTGTTCATATTTTGGCATTCATCAAAGTTTCTATATCTGAGATTTGTTTGTACGTACAAACTAACTTTACACCGGCTCAGGACCATGCGTACCGCGATCGTAAATACACAATGCTGCTAAATTTAGCTTCTAAATGTCAATTAGAAAATTAATTTGTGAGGTGTGCTATGTTGGGGTTGGAGTGAAAACATACAGGACGGTAGATCTCCAGGAACAGGGTTGGGGACCACAGCGCTATAAGATGCAAAGCCAGGTGCAGTTAGCGCAGGGTGTCATGAGATCAAATGATTAAAATGTTTTAACCAATTAATCGCACGATTCTCCGTGATTAATCGCGATTAATCACATTTTAAAATTGCATTTGAAATCGAGGATATTTAAATTTGTGGATATAGAATGTAGAAATGTATGTATGTATGAATATCAAGTACTATTGTTTAATCGCATTCTGTCCAATGCAAACACAAAAATAATATTTTTGTGAACTGCAATAAGTACAATCAAATTTCAATCAAAACCGTCAAGGCAATAAAAATTGTTTTTGGCTACAGGCTACCCATTTTAGCTAATGCATCTGTTACTTTGTCTGCCAAGCCCTGCCAAATCGTGAACATGGACTGTAGTAAAAAGAGCTGTTCCAGGTTTTAGTCAGTGCAGTTATCCACCTATAGTAATCCTGTTTCATAGTATATCATAATTATCGCTGTTGTCTCGGTCGCGTTATCATCAGGATCTGTTACTCTGAGATGATAGGCCTACGTCAAAGACACATTACTTCTGTGGTAACTTAAATCTGCATTGCAAATTGTAGATTACATTTGTGTCATCGAAAGAGCCATATCTGGAAACTTTTTGAAGTTAAACTTTTCCAAGGTGCATATGCGTAGCCGTTGTGCATGTGTGCTATGTCTTTATAATGCTGTTATTCTTTTTATTAACGTGTTAAATATTTCACATTAAGCACATGCGTTAACATTCCAGCTCATATGTGATATGAAATGTGTTTTTCTCAACGTCGTGGCCCGGTGGCCTGGAGGGACTCAACATTTTGCAGGAAAGTTCAGTTGCCACCCGTTTGGAGAATGGTGATGGTGAGAGATGACTGGCTTATTGGTAAGAATATTGTAGTCAAATTGCTGCTGAAGCAGTGGCGCTTTTGTATGCAGCTATGCATGTCTTTGGCTTCAATCTAACGTTGATCCACTTTTTTTTTTTTTACTATACTTTAATAGTTCCTGTGATGGGTGATTCTGCATTGATGGCACATGTTAGCCTATTTCCTGCCAGGTCTTTTTACTTTACCAGTTTCTATGACACCGGTACTGACAATACAAAAAAAAATTCCTTTACTGAACAAGCTAATACAACTTCAATTTCAATGACAGAATAATTCTTTAGGTTTTCTAAATTTGCAACTTCCATATTCAGAAATTCATGGGTGTAGATTTATGCGAATCGCAAAATAATGTGCACACGCCTGTCATTTACGATGAATGATGAATCCTGTGTTTCGTACAAACTTCTTTTCTACGTAAATGTACGAACATATCTTGGAATGTTTTGTGAATGAGGCCCAATATGTTTAATATGGCACTGTCATGGTTCATGGGTTATTGTTTTCTTTTCTGCTGCGGTCCTCGTCATTTCTCTCCTATTGAGAATCCATCAGATTTTTTCTACGTTCCGTTCCAGGGTTTTGCTTCACCTCGCTGATGAATCTTTTCACCTGTGCTGCTACCTGCGGGGTATTTAAGTTCCTCACTTCCACTTCCCCGGTGCTTCCTTGTCTTTTCATCTTACATTGAGCCAGGTATAGCCAGGTACATGCGACCTCGTGATATTAAACTTGTTATGTTCACGAGGGACTTGCTTCATAGCTTTATCATTTCAGGTATAGGTTTATCTATCCCTGTAAGCTTTGCTGTGCTATTTTGTCCATGCTGTTCTCACTGAGACACCTTCTTCTGGCCTTGTTAGGTTTACGTGCTGAAGGTGTTCTTTTCTTTTTCAGTATCCCGTGTTAGCTCTAGTATTGAGCTTGGGAAAATTAGTTTTGTGTTTTTACTCGTGTTTCGAGTTCGCCCTGTTTTCCTGGGCTGATTATTATTTGGTTGTTTTAGCTTCGAGGGTTATTCTTTTTCTTTTCCACCCTTTTGGGGTTTAATCTATTTATGGTCCTCACCGTTTGTGAGTGACTTGTTCTGATCCCCATTTCCCGTTGCGTTTCATTCTCCGCCACTGGAAACCATCACAGGCACAGTTAATGTATGTTCTACACCGTCTTATTTATGTAACTGAACATTTGTTAATCAACCCTTATTCATATTCACTACCTAATAAAATCACAACATCCAGAACCGAACGTTTGAAAAAATAAAAAGCCCCATTCATGATACTTTACACTTTTTCCAAACAAAGGTTTGGAAGAAGATCCGGTCAGTTTATGGGGAACTTCCTTGTTTCATTCTTGCGCCAGTAACGGTTCCACCCACTTTCTGAAGCGTGCATTAGTAAACAAACCGAGCAAGTTAGCAAAGAAGTTGGCAACAGTATTTTCAGAAAATAGTTCTTCAAAATCAATTAAATCAAAATTTGTTTCAAATGTTCGGTTCCGATTGTCGTGATTTTAAATATCAGCATAATCCGCATTGTTTGCATTCGTTTATGTGCTCACAGTGTGCTTTTGAGACCTGTTTCGCCATGCAATGGGAGTGAATGGAGAGAGAAAAACATAATTTTCTGTTGGCCAGTTGCTTCGCACTGGAGAAAGTCATGAAGATGAGCGTGAATATTAAAACTCATATCGGGGCCAGGTAATGTTCTAACAAAGTTCAGTATGCCTTTAAGCAATGAACCTGTGCTCGATAGGAAGTGTGCTGCATGACGAACGTTCTTCAGCTAGAACCATTTGAATTATATATATCCTTAAGTGTGTGAATGCCCCTTCCCGACCATGATTCTGAAAAAAAAGGGTTTATTCCCTGAAGTGATAGCTCTATTATTCCATATTGGTGTTAGAAGATGTCATTTTAAGTTACAACCCACCCGTTTATCAACTGATCTGAAATTAGCTATTGTGTTAGTAATAACAGGACCAAACTTTAACATACATTTTTGATTGGATAGACCAGAAAAGAATACATATTGGATAAATTGCGGCTTCCTCAATTGCTTTCCACGACACAGATGATGTCTCATTCATCCACATTTTAAGAGGGCGCATTTGAAAGGATTGATGATAAAACTGAAAATGAAGTAATGAAAGCCCGCCATCAGATTTGGAGCGTTTGCAAATTCCTATATCGTATTCTGGGGTGCTTACCGTCCCATATAAATTTACATATAATCCGATCAACTTTTGTCCAAAACCCTATTGGAGGGGGCAACTGAATCATCATACTGTAAAAATGTATACGAGGTAAAACATAAATTTTTACGATTGATATTCTTGTCCGCAAGGAGGCCGGCATTGCTGTGGCATTCGCAGAAGATCATTCAGTTCCAGACAAGCTACTCGTAAATCATGTTGCACTCCAATTGTATGTTTAACTTTCATGTTCTGTTCGAGTGATTGACAGACTCACTCCAAATCTTCTATTCTTTTATTTCTGCTTTTGTTTAGGTGGGAAGCAAAAGAGGAAGTAAAATTTCTTATAAAACCTTTGGTGGCCATCCAGACATACATTGGGTCGTCAACAGAATCTCTATTCTTACATAAAAATTCAACTAAATAATTAAAAAATTAGTTTACAAAGGGTTTTGTAAAAGAGAGACATTGATTCTGTGATTTCTTGACGACACAACGGAGTTCCATCTCTGGCAATAACGCGTTTAAATAATAGAGTACCAGGTAAAGAGTACCAGAAAATAAGATATCAAGAGTCTTTTGATGTTGTTGGGTCACAAACATCAGGAAGTCATGGCATGCAAAGCATCTGCGACCAAATATTTAAAATGAATACTATTCTATATATAAATGGTTTTGTTAAAAATAATTATTTCTTGATGAGGGATTATTTTTTTCTCATAATAAATGAACATCAATTAAAGGATGGATTTTTCCAATTTTTTCAGCGTGAGATTAAGCTAATTCACTAAACGGTAACCCTTTACTCATCTTTACCAGGGGTACCAACACATTTTAGCACGTCTGTATAATGGTCAATGCCACAGTTATAACATTACTTTTAATGTGACTGAGATGTTTCCCCTTCCCCAGAAATCCCATGCCGCCTGACCCTCCCCCCATTGTCCAAGAAGCGTGACAACCACATGACACCGCTCAGTGAATCTGAGAGCCCGAGCCTGTCCCTCTCACCCTTAGAATATAACACAGGCTGCTATACCAGCAGTTAATTCAATGTGTTAATGGGATAGCAGGCAATGATGCAATTGTTCAGGGGGGGTGAAAAGTCTGTAAAGTCCAGAATGCAGAGCAGGGTGGGTGGAGGGGGTCCGGAGGAGGGAAACTCGGATGGAAGGTAATAGTTCGGGAGGGTGAAAAGGACTCGGGGTGAAATGTCCGGGATGCTGAGCAGGGTGGGTGGAGGGGGTCCGGAGGAGGGAAAAATTGACAGGACGGCGGCGCAGGAGTGACCTCTCAGGCGGCCGGAGGCGCAGGAGTAACCGCTCAGGCGGACAGCGGCGCAGACAGTGCCGCTCAGGCGGACGGCGGCGCAGACAGTGCCGCTCAGGCGTACGGCGGCGCAGACAGTGCCGCTCAGGCGGACGGCGGCGCAGACAGTGCCGCTCAGGCGGACGGCGGCGCAGACAGTGCCGCTCAGGCGGACGGCGGCGCAGACAGTGCCGCTCAGGCGGACGGCGGCGCAGACAGTGCCGCTCAGGCGGACGGCGGCGCAGACAGTGCCGCTCAGGAGGACGGCGGCGCAGACAGGGCCGCTCAGGAGGACGACGGCGCAGACAGGGCCGCTCAGGAGGACGGCGGCGCAGACAGGACCGCTCAGGAGGAAGGCTGCACAGACAGGGCCGCTCAGGAGGACGGCTGCATCGCTCCGGGGGCCGGCGGCGACGGTTGCATCGCTCAGGGGGCCGGCGGCGACGGCTGCATCGCTCAGGGGGCCGGCGGCGACGGTTGCATTGCTCAGGGGGCCGGCGGCGACGGCTGCATCGCTCAGGGGGCCGGCGGCGACGGCTGCATCGTTCAGGGGGCCGGCGGCGACGGTTGCATCGCTCAGGGGGCCGGCGGCGACGGCTGCATCGCTCAGGGGGCCGGCGGCGACGGCTGCATCGCTCAGGGGGCCGGCGGCGACGGCTGCATCGCTCAGGGGGCCGGCGGCGACGGCGACGGCTGCATCGCTCAGGGGGCCGGCGGCGACGGCTGCATCGCTCAGGGGGCCGGCGGCGACGGCTGCATCGCTCAGGGGGCCGGCGGCGACGGCTGCATCGCTCAGGGGGCCGGCGGCGACGGCTGCATCGCTCAGGGGGCCGGCGGCGACGGCGATTGTCCCGCAATTTGAGAGGAGGCAGGGAACGGGACGGGACTGGTGGCGTGGAAAGGGACCGGACTGGTGACGTGGAACGGGACGGGCCCGGAGGCCCGAGACCGGACGGGACAGGGGACATGGACCGGGGCGGGACAGGGGACATGGACCGGGACGGGACAGGGGACATGGACCGGGACGGGACAGGGGACATGGACCGGGGCGGGACAGGAGGCATGGACCGGGGCGGGACAGGAGGCATGGACCGGGGCGGGACAGGAGGCATGGACCGGGGCGGGACAGGAGGCATGGACCGGGGCGGGACAGGAGGCATGGACCGGGGCGGGACAGGAGAGCTGGGACGGAACGGGACAGGAGAGCTGGGACGGAACGGGACAGGAGAGCTGGGACGGGACGGGACAGGAGAGCTGGGACGGGACGGGACAGGAGAGCTGGGACGGGACGGGACAGGAGAGCTGGGACGGGACGGGACAGGAGAGCTGGGACGGGACGGGACCGGAGAGCTGGGACGGGACGGGACCGGAGAGCTGGGACGGGACGGGACCGGAGAGCTGGGACGGGACGGGACCGGAGAGCTGGGACGGGACGGGACCGGAGAGCTGGGACGGGACGGGACCGGAGAGCTGGGACGGGACGGGACAGGAGAGCTGGGACGGGACGGGACAGGAGAGCTGGGACGGTACGGGACAGGAGAGCTGGGACGGAACGGGACAGGAGAGCTGGGACGGAACGGGACAGGAGAGCTGGGACGGAACGGGACAGGAGAGCTGGGACGGAAAGGGACAGGAGAGCTGGGACGGAAAGGGACAGGAGAGCTGGGACGGAAAGGGACAGGAGAGCTGGGACGGAAAGGGACAGGAGAGCTGGGACGGAAAGGGACAGGAGAGCTGGGACGGAAAGGGACAGGAGAGCTGGGACGGGACGGGACAGGAGAGCTGGGACGGGACGGGACAGGAGAGCTGGGACGGGACGGGACAGGAGAGCTGGGACGGGACGGGACAGGAGAGCTGGGACGGGACGGGACAGGAGAGCTGGGACGGGACGGGACAGGAGAGCTGGGACGGGACAGGAGAGCTGGGACGGGATGGGACAGGAGAGCTGGGACGGGACGGGACAGGAGAGCTGGGACGGGACGGGACAGGAGAGCTGGGACGGGGCGGGACATGAGAGCTGGGACGGAGCGGGACAGGAGAGCTGGGACGGAGCGGGACAGGAGAGCTGGGACGGAGCGGGACAGGAGAGCTGGGACGGGACGGTACAGGAGAACTGGGGCGGGGCGGGACAGGAGAACTGGGGCGGGGCGGGACAGGAGGCGTGGAACGGGACGGGACAGGAGGCTTGGGCTGGGAAGGAAAGACGATGGATCCTCCGTCAACGGGTGGCTGAGCCCGTCGACGGAGCCGGGAACCAGGACCCCATCGTTTCCTCCCGGGCCCATAGCCCCCCGGGCAAAAGGCAAGACGGGTACCTTCAAAATTAGATGGTGTGGGGTTGTGGCTAGGCTCAGAGCTATCCAGTTGGAGAGAGACCACTCCGAGCCTAACGGAGTGGGAGCTGGGAGGAGGAGTCCGGAGTGATGGGTAGTGGTCGGCATGACGGCGGGCAAACTTTGTCCCCAGATTCCCATGGGGTATTCCTCATAGGAATCTGAGCCGAATGGGTCGAAAGCCATAGTGTAGATGGGCCTGCTGGGTCCCAGATGGCGAGTTCGTACTGTTATGTCCGGTGAACAGGAACCCAATAGCAGGCAGGAATGAAGCAAAAACGAAGTTTAATCCAGAATCACAGTCCAGGGGGAAGTCAAGACAGGCAGGGGTCATACACGGGAAGGCACGGCAGAGGTACAAAATCTGAATCCAGTAGCAGGGTAGCGAGAACACGGACTGAGGTCGAAACCGGGAAATCAAAAACACGAGAAAGAATAAACAAGAGAACGAACAACAAAAACCAACAACTAGACACAAGAAACACACTCGGAAGAAACAGCTATATAAATCTCGGAGGGGAAATAAAGGCAACAGATAAACGTTAACAATTTAGAAAGACGAACTTGCGACGAGGAACAAAGACAGCAGGTATAAATGCATGTGTAGACAGGTGCAAACACTTAGCTCGAGAATAGCAGGAAATGAAAAAGCTGAGACACATAACAAGGCAATTAGTAATTCGTTAGTAATTATCCTATCCTAGCCCTGTCGTTAGTAAATTAGTTAACAAGACAATGACTGGATACGTAAGGAAACACTAAACAGCTGTGGAAACGTGATGAGAACTAAATTGTTAGTTTGTGTTAGTAATAATTCTATTAAACCCTAACGTTAGTAGATTAGTTAACCACCCCGTGTTTAGCCAGTTAGTAATTAATAAGTCCTATATAAATATTAGTAGTGCAGGGAAATACAAACGAAGTGTACGGAAACGAAAGTAAAACTCCGTGAGAGGGAGCGAGAGATACAGCACAGAACGCAAGGCTGCGGAAAACATGGAAAAGTGTATGCTACCGAAACTGACAATACTAAACATGACAGAATGACATAACAGACTCAGAACATGACACCCCAACTACGAGCATTTTCTAAATCCTGCAGCTAGACGTCCCCGTCTCCACGCATCTCCTGAAGAAGGTTGCCAGGCAACGGCGTGCGTCCTTCCACCAGCACAGCTCCCAGTATCGCCACGCAGGACCCTGACATCAGTAACCTAACTCCACCTGTATGGGAGACACAAAGAAACACAGCAGCCCAAAAGCCAAAACGAAATGCAAAGCAGGGGAAACAGAAAGCAGAGGAACGTAACATCCGACAAGATTAACAATCAAACTAGTCAATTTAGGTGTCCTCGCCCCTCTCTCTCCATGGGTAAGACAGCATTCTCCTGGCGCTGGTGACTGTCGTCTTCAGAACTCCTTTGAGGAATTCCTCTGCCTCATGCACAGAAGAAAAAGATGACTGATCGCTGTTGTGCGACACCCGCAAGGTAGCTGGATAAATGAGAAAAGACAATATGCCCTCCGCTTACAAGTCCTTCTGAATTGGTTCAAAGGCCTTCCTTTTCTGCAGAGTGAAAACATAAAACCTCAGGTTTCTCCCCTGGTCTTGAATAGGTCGATCCTTCATTGCTTCTCTAGCTCCTTAAAATGGCCTGCCGATCACAATATCTCAAAACCTTGAAAATTTGCGTTCTGGGAGTGTCGGAACTTTTTGCGGCGGGATTGTAAATCCTAAGTGCGCGTTCAATTTCAATTACCCTATTTCCAAACGAGGGAAGCCATTGAGGAAGCATTTTTTGTAAAAGTCGACTGGGTCGTTCTCTTCCCGGTTGCATGCCAGTCCAACATTACAACGCCTTTCTCTGTCTTCAAGTTCGGCCATTTTCTGTTTAACTTTATCCAGATCGGCTGAGAAGTTAGTAACCTCATGTTTGAGCCCTCTAGTTTCAGCCTGAAGTGAATCAACCTTGCCGATTAAACTTTGCACAGTTGCCATATGTGATATCAAGTTCTTTTGCAAGTCTTTCACCAAGTCATTTACTTCCTGAATCGCTGCATTTACCACGCGGGTGACAGCTAGCTCTAGCTTGTCTTGCTGGTTAGCAAGGGCTAATGACATGGCGTCCATGATTTGGGCCTCGCAAGAGCAGTGGGACGACGGCTTCATACGCTTACCAGACGGTGTCGAGAGGGGCTAAGCCGTGTTTTTCTTATGCTCTGACATTGTAACTTAAAGTTTAAACCAAAACAGAGTGGAGTAAAATGGATTCACCTTAAATAAAGTAAAAAATTGAGGAGTGGGAGCAGGAGCTCTAGCGATCCCTGACCATAACTCATGTAGGTCACGTGACCTCTCCAGGAGTGAGCTCATTATAAAGTACCTACAGTGGATGGACCTGGTGGCAAGAAGGCACTCTCGAGGTTAATCCAATGATTTCAACCATGGCAGATATGAACACACTCATTACCCTGGTTACAAATGCAAGACTCAAGCATTAAAATGTGACTATTCTTTGTAATTACCAGGTGTGATGAATTAGATGCACTTTATTACATTTATTTATACATTTTTTAATGTATGTAGCAATCTAATAAAATAAGAAACACGTACAAAGGAGTTAATAAAATGGATGCAATACATGGATGTAATGATGGTTATAAAATATAGATAAAAGAATTAGATTTCAGGATTAAATTCAGAGGGAACACATTAGTCTAATGTGATGGCCTTAATTGTAGCCTCTGGCTTAAAACTGGCTTGCAGAAATGGGGAAAAAGCTATCATTGCTGCACTCTGCTCTGTGAAATGACCATACTGTGACCTTGCAATGTTTTACCTGTTACAAGCTGAGCAGCATATTCTCTTTATGAGTTTCCCCCAAAAGGCTCCCCAGTGCTTTCCTTATTGTATCTCAGTGACAAATGTTTCTCTGAGCCAAGATTTCAAACACTGGAAAGTACTGTGCCTTTCACTTTGTTCTCATATCTCTGTGTGGCTTTGACACCTTTCGTTTCTGCCGAATCCCTGCATCTCAATCCCCGCCACCTCGTCACCTCAGTTGCATTACTTACTTCTGGCTTGAATGTCCTTATTAGGGGCAATTTGCAGTTCTTATGGTGCATTCAAATGAATGAAAAAACTATTTGAACGTGACACCGGTGACAAGATAGTGATGAGATCATGACAACGATCTCGGAAATCCGACATTCACCTCCTGAGGTCCCCGAGATGACTGAGGTGACAAAAAATGCATCAGAGGTCAAAGATAAACAGCTCAACATTTGTAAACATGGAGAGATCTTGATCTAGAGACACCTGTTGCGTGGCGTAGCCTATGTAGTCTTTCTCTTTCTGCGTTTGTTGTCATCTTCAATTGTTTTCGCATACGCCATGTAAAACCTTTGGAACTGCAGATGCTGCTCAGAGGCCAGCCAAACAAACATCAGCTTTCTGCAGGCGTCCATGTTTTTTGCAGCTGAGCATTTGAACACCTTTATCGTAACGGACGGGACCATCATCACAGCAAACGTCATGCACGATCCTCCCGAGTTGGCCACTTGAATACACCATTAGGATTCCACGCCTTTCTAGTCATCAACTTTATACAGACAGAACAATTTTTAATGGAGATATTGCACTGAAGATGCATATTGTGCATGGGTCAGGGTGGTTTTTTCCAACTCAGCCAGGAGTTTAGTCCCAGGTAAACTGTCTTTGCATATTATTACAATATACAAACCCCAATTCCAAAAAAGTTGGGACAGTATGTAAAATGCACATAAAAGCAGAAAGCAGGTGATGCTATCATGACTGGGTATACAAGGATATCAAAGACTCTTGATATCTTATTTTCAGGTACTCTTACAAGTGATACTATAACTTCTCTGCATTTTAATGGATCTCTATGGGAATTGGGGGGTGGGACTAGATGGTTCCAGCATAATTTACAGCTAAATCTAGTCCCACCCAATTCCCATAGAGATCCATTCAATTGCAGAGAGTTTATAGTATCGCTTGTAAGAGTATGTGAAAATAAGATATCAAGAGTCTTTTGATATCCTTTTATACCCAGTCATGATAGCATCACCCGTTTACCTGTGGATTTTTCCAATCAGGTGTTTTTTTAACTTCCCAGTCTTTTTTTGCCCCTGTCCCAACTGTTTTGGAACGTGTTGCAGGCATAAAATTCTGAATTAACGTATATTTTCAAAAATCAATAAAGTTGATAAGGTAAAACATTAAATATCTTTTCTTTGTACTGTTTTCAATTAAATGTATGTAAAAGATCATTTACAAATCACTGCTTTCTGCTTTTATGTGCATTTTACATACTGTCCCAACGTTTTTGGAATTGAGGTTCGTACATATACACAGTAACATTTTACTCTGTGTAAAACTTGTTTGTGTGAAAGCCAACACATTCAAACAGTGTGGGTTAAAATTAGCCAAGAAAATCACTCTATATGAGATCTCTGATTGGGTCCTTTGAGCAAGAAAATCATAATTATCAACAATAACTGTTTGAAAAGTTGAAAGTAGTAATAATGCTTAGTGTTCACTTTTGGTACTGTAAAATTCTTTCATGCCTTGTCATGAAAAAACATTAGCGGTTACCTGCTGGCGACAGAACTGAAAATGGAGACTTTACTGAATCCGGATTCCTGAGTCAGAACAGGACAATGGTGGAATATGCACTCACTAAGTTAAAACTGAGTCTCCAGGGTAGGTTATTTATGGATAGCTTCTGGTGATATCAATATACTAAAAGCGCTGTACTAATTTTCTTCCGGAGAGTGAACATTGCACCCTGAGGAAGGATGTGTTCATTTTTTCTTAAAAGCTGCAGGATGAGTTAATTAATGCTGTGGGACTGAAGAAAGTGCTGAATTCAATCTCACGGACACAAAATATTTATTCATTGCTACATTAAATTTTAATATATTTCATTAAGTGGTGTAAGAAAAGAAAAAAAGAAAGCTTTTGAACATTTGACCATTATGTAAAAAAAAGGTATTGTATGGAGTGCTTCAGGGAGTTTTCTAACCAAAAACACTGCATTAAGTACTGAAGGAGAATTCCTGTATGAATACTAAAGGTATGTTTAACTGTGTCTGGTGTTCACTCCTTTGATTCCTCCTTTGACTCACGTAGAAACAAAATTCCCATTATAAAGGGAATGCTGGAAAAATGTACCTTCTGTGGTGAAATAGACGTGTTGAACATTTTCAATGAAGCGCACAACATTCAAAGACCAACTTCTACTGACTAAATTATGCAATAATCTATACATGTGTATAGCACAGGGCACAGGGGTTCTGGAAGTGTGGGTGGGCAGGGGGCCAATTGTGTTGTTTACATTCTGTATGGCTGCAAATGTATGTTGACTTTTTCTGCGCACAATGACTGTCTACTGAGCTGTTCTATATGGGTCAAGTCAAGCTTTTTGTGTGAGGAACAGTGGATAATACAGTACTATAGACTAAGTTCCAGTCTCGCACATTGCAGAATTTTAGTGAGTGACATAACATCTGGGCGTTAGACAACAAAATACACAATGATTGCATGTTAAGTTGAATGCAGTGTCTTTCAAGAGTCTCAGAAAACTGATATTTGTCTCCTATTTGGAGAAAATATTATATTGTATAATATACCAGCTACCAAGCTAAACATATATCCTCTACTTGCGGGGCACACAATTATTGAACACTTTGTGAACACTTTTGTCTGACAAATTTGCTTGTGTTGAAAGACAATAAAAAATGTACGTTCATATCGAAAGACTATTGATAATGTTCTTAAATTTTATAGTTCTTAGAAATATCTCAGTATATCACTAACAAGTGTCCGTGTTTATTGTCTTAAAACTGTTCCAAGATGGCAGATGTAGATGATGGACACATAGATTATGTGATTGTGATGTATTAAGTGAATAGATTATATCCCTACATCCAGGTTATAGTCAAGCCCTACAACCTGGCTCAACTCCCCAGTGTTGCCAGAACAACAGAGTCACTTGCCGTCTTCTGACGCAGGCTGATAATCCATCGCTTCAGAGAACACATGACCCAAGCACCTACCGTCCATGTACTCCCCTGTACTCTCAAAATGAATTGTGTGTGTGTGTGCATGTGTTCTTTAAAAATTGGAACCATATAGAAAAAATCTAAAAATAAACACCAGATTGTTTTGTATTCACCCAAACCAATTGCAAAAACTCCTGAACTAAAGCAAATCCACACTTTCAGCTCTCAAATATATCAGTCTGAAAGAGTATGTGCTGTTGCCTATTTCATCCTATAACAGATGTGAGGCTAATTTCTAGACCCACATAAAGAAATGTGAGAGATTTGTTCTCTGGAGAGGTCATTGATAACTATGATAAGGTGCCTCTTGCTTTCACCCATATCGACCCATACTGATTTGGACAATTGTGCATGCATTGATAAATGGCCCATAGGTCTACACTGCTACATGGAACATCTCACACACGCTTCCTGGTTACTAATCATTGTTCTCTCAAAAAGGCTTCCTCCAGAAGGGCAGAAGAAGAAATCAATGGTAACCCCCTAATCCTGTTATTTGCTTCATTTGAAAAAGGAAATTACGCTGTGGCTCAGGCTGATAAATCAGCAATGACTTGAAGTATGTGCACTGTGGATGTGTGTCACACCCCAAACAAATTAACCCTTCTGTAAGGGAAAGGACTTTCAGTTATAGGAATGAAACATAAAAATATATACTTTCAAAGCCTATAGACCACCATAATATAAGTTTGGGAATTGTGGTTTTAACATGCTGTGTTATAGACCTGGACCCTTGTGTTGTTGCTATCCAGTACCCCATTTGTCCAACAAACATGTGGACCAGGCCTGAAACCTTACTTCACTATCAAGGGCCATGGCGTGAACATCTGCCTCTTGATACGAACAAACATGTTCTTTCATCCGTCTTATTTCCCCATAGATGCATTAATCCAATCAATGGTGTGCATTTCAATCAACAAGCTAATAGAACCAATAATTTGGGGCCTGTTTTAGGGACATTTCCTTGGACAACAAAAAGCGAGCTCAGAGAAGTTGTCACCTTTGGTATGAAACAATGGGTGCATATAACCACCAGGAGTGAATAAAAACTGAGCATATAACATTGGACATTATTTTGAGTAGTTGCACTCAGGAGAAATATCTGCGTTAATCAGAGATAAGGGCACTGGAAGTTCTATATCCTCTTCTGTCACACTTTTGAATCTCAGAGATGGAAAATTGATTACGTAGAACACGTGAGTCTGTGTGTTCAGAAGGTATGACTAAAGCAAGTGTTATCTCTATACATACAGCAGTGATTTTATTGACTTATATGTCTCATCTATTTATGCTTGTGGTTTGCTGTTTTCCAACCACAGCAATAATTAATTTGTAAGCATAAATAAATAGTTGTTTTTACCCCAAGCAACAGACATCGCAACATGAAGACACAGAATTGTTTTGTGGATTTCTGATTAAAATCTGGTGTTATTTTACTTGCCCTGAATCCCTTTTGCCCATAGCAGCTGTTTAATTTTGTATAGTTTTGTTCCATCTGAAATATAGTTGGGCAGTTCCACAGATCATACCTTGTGAACAGAGGTAAAAAATGTGAAGATGTCTCTTCACTCATGGCCTTGTCACTAACTGCCTATGTAGATATTAATTGATACCAAGGGATTGACTGCTCTCAGATGAATCCCTTATACAACCGATATGTCCATCAATTTATCTGCCTTATTTATAACAGGCAAGTGAGATGTAGGAATTTGCAATACGAAGTCATCAAAGTCTTAGAACACATATTTTACATGTTACATGAAAATTATATTGATTTAAGTCCAGCGCAAAGATCTGAAATACAGTCAAAGCAGAATTATTCCCACTCAATGTGATGCTTTTTATGGATCAAGAGTGACCCCGTTCACTTCGCCCATGTCTTACCATGGTTTTTCCTCTTTTGATGATCTCTGCACAGTGTCTTATAAAATTGTGGATTCATAATTCTGCTTGACAGAGTCTTAATGTCTGCTAGATATGGAGTCTTGATTAACATTAATATTATGCCTTGTAAGACTTCTTTTCCACATTATTTTTTCTCTATGTTTATTCCAGGCTACACTAATGTTCTCAAAGGACACTTGTGTATAGGTTTGTTTCAGCCTCCGCTCATAATTACCTAATTAACTCAATTATCCCCTGTTTTACATTTTGGACATTTCTACAATGCTTATAGGTTAATGCTGTACTTAACCCGGTGCTGAAGGAATATTTGACCTCTGTTTCAGAATTGTATAGAACAAGAGAGAATGTATATTGCTTATTAATTCAGTACACAAATTAAGCTATAGGGAAATTAGTTAGGGGAAAATATCATCTGCATACAGACATCCAACAAGAAGCTGAGGTTCCCACCCCTGTGTTGGACCCCTTGAGACTTGCTAGGCTGGAATGATTGACAGCCCAGCACTTGTGAAAGAAACGCATAGAGTTCAGAGTACCAATCAACGTGGTCATGACTTTGACTTGCACTGGCCTCTTCTCTAAGGACAGCACCACGTGGGAGGCTATAATAACATCTCTATTGACGAGTAGGAAAAAATACCCTCCAGGATTCTGTTCACTGGGCTGAGGTTTAATTTTCTGAAGGTCCCTGGGAACGCAGGGTGATCAATCAGTGTCAGCACAACACTGCATGCTGTCACGCCACGGGGGGGAAGGAATGCACAAAAGTGCCACATGAATCTGGGATTAGGGATCAGGAAGGGTTGAGCCCAGGTGATTCCCCCATCATTTGTCATGAAGATAATTGTGTGAGAATGGACGGACTGACTAGCTAGTCAGTGATTGTTATGGCTTTATGATGAGATGTGTGAGAAGTGTACGTAAAGTTGGTGTCTGAAATCTCCAGGTAAAGGACATCGTTAACTCAGCTGAGACCATCGCGGGGCAGATGATACTTTCCCAGTAATGCCACCAGTTTTAGGTCGGGAGTAGGATGCAGGCTTCCAAAATGACAGGAAACTGCAATGGTTGCATCAAAAATATTTTTGTTCACCTATTTATAGTATACCCACCCATACTCTTTATTCCATTTCAGCAGAATGGGCACAGGGAGACAATTTTATTGTGCAGCTGATTTTGGAATAAAAATACATCAATTGTGTATTGTGTGCAGTTCATTCTGCTCATAGAGCCTTTCAAATACTTACAAACAAGTGCAAGACAAATTCAAACTAAGTAAATAAATAAGATATTATACGTCCAACCAAAAACGATAAAGCAATCGCACGCCTCCCTGTACTCTTTGGTTTCCTGTCGGTCTGCTGAAATAAAATGTTCTAGACTTTTCTTTTGTGTGCAGACACTCCTTTTTCCTGGGTGCGCGCTTAACAATAAAGAAGACTGTCTTTCCTTGTGTGAGGGCGTTAGATGAATGATTGATCCTTCACAGTATGCCCCTACCCTCTCTTAGGGCTCCGCATGGCCTGACACACTCTTCACATCATTGACTTTCTGCCAGCGCATTCTGCTGCCACTGCAGGACTTGACATTTAATGATCTTTAGACGGGGTAATGTCACATTTATCACTCTTCATCAAACGCGACGGACCGTAACCTGAAGAATAAATACAGGCCTTGAAATCAAACACTGACTAGCAAAAGCTTCCTGACTGACAACTGCAGGGGGGGAAACTTCTGCTAATGGAATAATTCTTTCTTCTTCGTAATGAATTCAAAATCAGTCACAGTGTTTATTTGGAAACATATCCATTAACATATGGTCATCATGTCAAAACATATCCGCAGAACTGTGCCATAAAAGTAGCCCAAACATGGCAAAAAGATCATTTTCTCAATCAGTGGAGGCAGTCAATGTATAATAGTGAAATCTAATCTATTCAAGCAAAAAACTTGTGATGGAAAACAAATCTCACCGATCTTACACTTATTATTGTAAAAGGGTGCATGATTTTGACCTGGCCTTTAGGAGACCATACTTATCTTGCATAGCCCTGGGCAGGGGGCATACCGTGCCAGCTCCTGAATACAAAAGCATGGTAATAGTGTCTTGCATTTCATAACAGCATAAAATATTTAAAAATGTTGGGTCTTTCAGATTTTTCCAATTTTTAATTTCTTGCCCATAAACATTTTGAAGGAAAAATGACAGCGTACTATATTGTACATGGCTGTGTAGGTATAATACATTCATATTTCAAATTTGTGATAATGATGAATCTTAATATTGCATTTCAATAGATAATCATTTCCACAAAATATTTATTTAGTTAAATATTTAAGATTTTAGGTTGAAAAATATATTTTTTAATAAATAAATCTTATTGGATTTATAATTGAATTTCATTTCTATTGAGATATATTTGTAAAAACTCCATAGTCTAATTAAAAACAGAAACGTGTTATTGCAAACAAAATCTTGAGATAAATAATATATGTATATATTTTTTATGTCTAGCATAACCTTCATGACTTTCATTTGATCTTTTATTCATATAAATATTTAATGAAGATTTTCTTGTAACTTATTTGATGGTAAAAGATTAGTGACCCACCTACCATTTGAATGGACAGCCTGGTTCCAGATCATTTTATTACATACACATAAGTGCTAGTTGGTGAAATTTCTTTCAAAGTTGGACTCACTTGTCAGTTTCGGTCTTGTGCTCTGTCAGACTTTATGTTGCTTATTTGCCCTGCACATCAATATACTCCAGTGAACTGTGACCCGCCTTAGTAACCTGCGGTCATGTACCAGATACTAATGAAGGATTTTCCAATCCCCAGTCCGACAGTTACAGTCGTCCGTGACCTAAGGGACCCACCGTCAGTCACTCCTTGGGTAGACTGCTTCTGTGGTCCTTCTGTGTCTGTGGCACTCACTACCTAATTGTTATATACTGATGTAGTTTGAGTAGCATTCGCGCTACTGAACCTGGCGGGTGATATTCACGCAAATCAGCACTGGTGCCCCTGACCCAGGGTCTTACCAAGTCAGTGGATATTGATCTCACATAGAGTAACCTGGGCCTAATGTACTATGTCATTGTCAGATGTATAAGAGAGCTTGCACTCCACCTCCTGGAGGACATTGTCTGTGACAGGAGCACAGTTTTGACCATAGATGGTTCCAGGCTGTACAAATACATCTAGCCCACGGTTACGATGCTACGTGTAAGGTTACAGGTGTATTCGCTAATTATCCTGGATCAAGCTATGACTCTATATTGGACAATAGTTCCTGCAATCTTCCGGGAGGACAATCTTCTGTTAGGGGACAATTGCTATCCATTAAAAACTTTGCTGATAATACCTATATCATGCCTAATGCACAACTTGTTTGCGCCTTCCTTTGCGTTCAAATAATACACCGTCTAACAAGCAAAAGTGGAGTTGGACATGCCCTAAATGCACTTGCGCCATACGTTTTAGACCATGCGCTAAGATCGTCAAGATAGAGCCCTTGGTGTTTTTGGTGTTGTTTCACCATAAAATGGCACATGAACATTGTAATAAAAATGCAAGATTGAAGAAGGAAACAATGAATTCACCATTCTGTAAGTGCTCAGATAGCAGCACTGGAGGGAGGGAGTTAAACACAAAGCAGACAGACGATGCGGTGCTCTATCACACCAATATGTTGCAAGTGCCATATTCGCTTCTGCTCATGCTTTTTGTATTTTGCTTAATTGATCTGTATTCTTAATTAATTAGCTAGTTAGATTGTTTATTGGTTTTATAACCCCTTATCTCGCACCACCTTTTTTGAACACAAGCCCAACTAAAATTATTACTGTTCCTGAACTCCTATGACTACAGGCATAATTATGGTCTCTTCTGTAAGGTAACCTTTGGGAGTTTGTTTTCCAAAAGTTTTTTTTTTTTTTCTTGCCTAAAATATATATATTTTTTTGTTAGGTTAAAGATAATCCAATTTTTTTCATCTGTGAATTTCCATGGAACACATGAAAGGAGTCGTTTTTTTTATTGAGTCTGTTTTGTGTCATGTTAGAAAATAAGGAACCGTTGTCGCTATAACACTGGGGTCGTAAAATAGTTTATAGAGAAAGAATCCTGACACTTTAAAAAGGTATTTTGTTTTACCAGATCATTTAAAAATTTCACTGTAAAAAAACTGCAATGAATGCAAATAAACTAAACAGCTCGTGGTAGTTAAGGCAGCCAGCCAGTCATAAAGGCTCATGTATGCATGGATCATTCGGTTATAATATAAGGTTTTTGCCATTGTAATATATATATGAGGATTCAGAATATATTTTTCAATATATCTAAATATATTCATAGACCATATATGAAAATATAATCTGAAATATTTAGACATTTATTTATAGGCCATACATCGTATATATTTTCAGATATATCGAAATATATGCATAGACCATACATTACTATATATTGTTGTGGCAAGGTCGAGTGCCAACTCTCGTGAAATGACTGGAGACACACAGAATTATTTTTTTAACAACCCGCTTCCCGGAGCTTTTACCTTCTCTATCAACAGCCAGCCCCGTTTGTCCGCCCGCCTCTCCCTTTTCAAGCCCCGGCTCACTGTCATAGCAATCAGAAACAATTAAACCATTATTCAATCACGTTTCCCCGTGATGCTGATTAACTTACGACAGCTGTGGCTCAGGGTCCGAGAGCCGCTCAGCTCACTCTCTCTCTGCAAGCAGAGGCTAACCACGCCCCCCCTGCCACAATTGTCTTATATATATCAGACCATATATAACTATATATTGTGAGATTTATTGAAATACAATGTAGTCAAGACCATACATGGCTATGTTTTGTGAAAAAAACGATACTTTTCTCAAGTTTATTTTCTCAAATGTTTACTCAATCAGCATCAATTTGAAAGTCTTGTAATATGATACACATACAAATACCAAACAAACTGGTATCTCACCAATGAACACCGAGCAGTCTTGAACCTTTCAATCTTCCACACTGCATCTGAGAGGAATGCTTGCATAGAGTCATGCATATTGTGGTAGCTCGATTACAATACAGTTTCCTTTGAACGTAAATTAAAATATCTGCTTCGTGGCACATATTTCTCTTTTCAGACGAACCACATTCTCCATATTAACCAATGTCCTGTGTAATCTGCCATACACTCTACCAAGAGCATAACATTCTCCACTTTCCTGTTCCTCTACTAGTATGAAAGAGTGAACACTGATAATGTGTCCATTCTCTAACAAAACAGTGAACCTGATATTTTTCACTACTCTTGTGAATTCTTGGGAGTAGTATAGCTGACAACAATTCGACTGAATATTTTCACAACCATATCTGAAGTCTCTGGTGATGCAGAGTTGCGAGTGCACAATGACAGTCATCTGCCGAGAACTGGCAAGTGGCAGGTTCGAAATGCAATCAATAGTATTTATAGAGGGGACTCAGGGGAAGGGATGAGAATTAGTTAAACGTGCTCAACTTTGTCTAGTTACATTTTGCCGATGCTGAATCCTTAGTAGAGTATATATAGTAAAAAGAGAGAAGGACAGCAACTCAGTTTTATTTGGGCACAGACCTCAGGGGAAGGACCTTGGTCTGTAGTAGTCGGACAATAGTCGTACCTGGAAAAAAGCACAATATCCATAACGGATAGTCGGAAAACTGGACTATCCGGTTCACCCCGATTGCTTTAATTTCTGTAGTCCACTAAGTGATGAAAGCAGCCATTTTAAGCCATTGCAAAAAGATTGGCATGTCTTTAACATTGGCAGAGTGCTGCCTCCAAATTAATGCAGACCCTTGATAATGTTATTGTTAATCATGGATCACCCAGTGGGACAGCCAGCGGTACTGAAAAATAATTTATATATGTTATATTAAGCCTGTTTAATACAAATCTAACACAATTATTTTTATTAAAGCTGAGAGAAGTTAGCACTGCAGGGAAAATGTTAGTACAGTACTTTTTCCATGAACTAAGCTTTACATCAATTTTAATTCAAATTTACATCCTATTATGTAAGACATAGGCAAACACGGGTAAATGTATCGCAGGATGAATTGTATTGCAGAGCTAAGTTATAATTTGATGCGGTTCATGGGTGGTTTAACCTGGTTCGATGCACACATGGAGCACATGAAATAAATGTGAAACAAGCAACCAATTAAAAAGCACTATTTGTTGAGGTATGCTACATACTACTGACTCTCTAGAGTGCCAGCTATCAATAATACATAGTTTTCTAGAAATTAAAAACCCGAAACCCACACAGAATTAAAATCAATCCTGTGCCAAATGATTCTGAGGGAAGTAACGTTAGCAGCACAGTTTCAATGCCTGTGCCTGAATTATTTTAGGGCACACCCAGGTTAAAAAAATACAAAAAAACCCGGTGCCTATGACATGAGACCATTTAGCATTGATAATTTTTTGTGAAATGCTATCCCTACTGCTAGTGCATTGGCTGTCTGCAGGCACTTTTAAAGACGGGAATCAAATGAACAAATGAGTGGAAGGTACATGTTGACACATTAAACAATGAGGTAATTTTGTAATTTTTTTTTTGGAAAGAGAGATTAACCTATAGAGCAAATTTCATGGCTCTTATCTTATTTGAGTCAGGGGTATGTTTTTTTTATTATCTTAGAACCACTCGCTACTGTCCTGCAGCCAGAAGAAAGAGTGGGGCATTTCTGCCTTACTAAAATTGCAGTCCTCTGTCTGTCAATAGCTGTGTTTATTCTGATGACAGGTACTCACTGAAAGGCAATAATCCAGAGGCTCTTTTCCTCTCATACTGAGGTAGGAGAATAATAGATAATAATCAGACAAGAAGCTGTCGCAGACGGTAAATGACAATGTTGGAAGGAAAGCTGGTTTTACTGGGAAATATCATGCTGGCCAGTGTGACCTTGAGCATGCTTTCATTTTCATTCAAAGTTGTGCCGTTTATTTGGAACAAAAATAATTTAGAAATGATTGGACTTTGTTTCATATTGACTTTATATCCAAAATTATTCTGCATTGCTTTCTTCTATGACAATAGCCAAAACAGGATTTGCTATTTTGTCGAATTGCAGTCAATTTAAGATCTCGCAAGGCTCAAAGTATGTTTATGTAAGGACTGTTTTTGTTGTACTTTTATGAAGACGAGTAGTGCTTATGAAGATTAAATTATGACAAAGAGACTGCAGGTAAAAATCCATGGTGAGGGTTCAATTGTTCACACTGAATCTCCTTTCTTCAAATACCAAGATCCTAAAAATATCCAGAATATGTCTGTTGGTCAGGATGGATGATTTAATAGCAAATGCTTGTGCAAATACATGTTGTCTTTGGTAACTCTTCAGGTTGACAGAAACCAGAAACTATTGCTGTAAATAAAATGATAAAAAGAAATAGCTGTCATCCCTTTAAAAGGTGATTTAGTGTCTTGCATTTGTTTTACTACCCCATGAGGAATAACCCAGGAATCAATGCTAATGTCCCCTTTAATTATATTTGAGTGATACGTCAGATATTCTTATCTACCGCTGTAATTCATTGATTTAAGTACATTTCTCAAGAAGTACCACATTAGCAGTACGCCCGGGTGAAGCAGTGGAAAGCAGAAAAGAAGACTGGACAAGACACATTTTTATGATTCTGATTAGTCCTTGGAGGGAATATGATTCAGGACCTTGTGAGTAGGCTCCATAAATTTATAGTGGTATTTTGTACTTTGGTGCAAGCTTTACTGCGTTTACATGATATTGGATTAACCTTTTTTAATGTTTGTCAATTTAAGCACTGGCAGTGCTGAAATAGCCTTATTGAGAGTCATACCCTTTAATGATACTTTGTGCAGGGAGCAATCAGTCCTAGCAAGGTTATAAAATGGTCAAACACAGAGGGGATAGTTGGTCAGATCAGAAGCTCTCCGTCACTTTATTCAACACCCTCTCATACTCCTCACATTGTCTGGATAGTAATGAATTCCCCCTTGATAAAGCATAACGCCTTCTGTTTTCATTTTCTGCTGGTTGGCTGTAATTACTATGTACATTCTGCATGAAAATAATGTATTTGCAGTTTTGATTCGTGCAGAGGTTTCATTTTTGTATAGCGCTGTCACCAGGTCAGAGGGTCTTCACATTAATGTCATAAGCACAAAGCATGACCATGATACTTTACCATTCATACCCAAGGTCATTTTTAAAAACCCTGCTACATGGCCATGGCCGAGGTAGTTCTCCTGATTCTGTGAAATGCTCGGCGTCCCACTCATAGTTAGTGCTCCTTTGTCCGTGCTGTGTGTCTTGTGCGCGGTTGAAAAGAAGAATGACCTGATATGTCACATACACATGAGAAGAATTTAAGACATACCTTAAGACATGCCTGCAATTTCAGATGATTATTAATATTATCAGCACCTGTTAAGTTTTACAATTCAAGGTTTGTCTCACCCAGCTTGAATTGCAAAAAAACACATAAATGTTGTTTTATCATACATGTGGATGGTTAGTGAAAATTGAAAATGAGGTTCTGTAAATTCCTACTCTTTGCTGAAAAGTAAAAATATCAATTATTTATGGGCAGCTGTTGATTTTTTCTGGATGGTTCCCCACAACAATTAGTGTGCTTAGCACCAGTTGCCAATGGGAGCCATTATTTATTCTGTCTGAACATTTTAATACTGACAAATTAGGTATTTTATGGCAAACAATGTACTGTACTGTATAAATAAATAAACATATATAGAAAGTTGTACTTATGTTACCCCACCCCTGTGACAATAAAAATGGGTTCTTACATCAGTTCCAAATTTGCAATTCATGTGCCATGGATTTATGTATACTTCTTGACCTTGCACGCATAAAAGAAAACCTTACGTTATTGCTTTTTTGGTCCCATCATTGAGATGCTGACTATAGTCCAGGATCACATATAAAAGGGTATCTTGAAGCTTGTTGCGACACCAAACCTCAACTGTAGTATTGACACAGAGGAGAGGCAGACACTCTGTGACACACTGTGTAATATGCCCCCGACGCTGTTCCATAAATCAACAGTAGTGTCTCTGCTCTGAAATGAGGAATGGTTCATACATAACACCCACTGCATCATCAGAGCTGTGGCACCATTTTCACTTCAATTATTTATCATTTAGCAATTATCATAAGTACATAGCTTTTTTGTTATCATGATTGGAGCATTTAAAAATTATTGGAGTCAAAATGCATATAAAGTTAAAAGCTTAAGTTTCAAGTTTCAAAAGTTTATTAGAATTTTGAACGTTTAATTGTCATGCATAAGTATCGCCTGAATTAATTTATCCTTGGTGTCAGAACTGGTATCATTATACACTGCTCAAAGAAATTAAGAGAACACTTAATCAACACAGTATAACACCAAGTCAATTAAACTTCTGGGATATCGATCTGTCCAGTTAGGAAGCGTAAACGATTGTGAATCAATTTCACCTCCTTTGGTGCAAATGAAAGTGACAGATGAACAGGAGAGGCAACAGCAAGACAACCCCCAAAAAGTAAATGGTTTTACAGGTGGTGGCCACAGACCATTTCTCTCTCCTTATCCTTCCTGACTGATTTTTCTCTAGTTTTACATTTCGCTAGTGCCCTTGTCACTACTGGTAGCATGAGGCGGTACCTGCAGCCCATTCCGGTTGCACAGGTAGTCCAGCTCCTCCAGGATGGCACATCCATACGTGCCATCGCAAGAAGGTTTGCTGTGTCTCCCAGCACAGTCTCAAGAGCGTGGAGGAGATACCGGGAGACGGGCCATTACACGAGGAGAGCTGGACAGGGCCGTAGAAGGGCAACAACCCAGCGGCAGGACCGGTATCTGCTCCTTTGTGCGAGGAGGAACAGGAGGAGCACTGCCAGAGCCCTACAAAATGACCTCCAGCAGGCTACTCGTGTGCATGTTTCTGACCAAACTGTCAGAAACAGACTCCATGAGGGTGGCATAAGGGCCCAACGTCCTGTAGTGGGACCTGTGCTCACAGCCCAGCACTGTGCAGCTCGATTGGCATTTGCCAGAGAACACCAGAATTGGCAGGTTCGCCATTGGCGCCCCGTTCTCTTCACCGTTCTCTTCAGATTCAAACTGAGCACATGTGACAGACGTGAAAGAGTCTGGAGACGCCGTGGCAAATGTTATGCTGCCTGCCAAATGCCGGTGTTAAACCCTAATGTTTAATATTATTATTGTGTATATTAAAACACGTCATAATGGTTAGTCTGAAATAATATTTATCCTAATATTGAATATATTCCTTGCTCGCACACTTTAACCTTGCGCCCGAGCAGGTCTGTTTCACCAACTGTAAATTTGTGCAGTCTTATTAAATCTGCCATTACATTAGCAATCCGCCAAGGTGCAAACACAGGTGGCTTTTAAAGTGAATGGGAGATGACACTGATTGGTTTATTGCATGTTACGCCCAAGACACACCTATAATTAATGAAGAGGCTAAGTTCAGCCCATTTGCACCTTGCACCTTACTTTGCACTCAAAATATGCACTTTCTAAATAGCAAAAGTGGAGTTGGACACGCCGTAAATTCACTTGCGCCATGCATTTTAGACCATGCGCTAAGATCATCAAGATAGAGCCCAGAGACTACAAAATGGTGGACAATTCAAGATTTGTTACCCAAAAAGAAAATGTCTTTTTTAAAAAATGATTTATAGTTTATTAAACTTTTTCAATACAAAGGTACAACATAAATATACTCACATAACAGCATAAAGAAGAATGATACCAATAGTACAACAAAACAAGAAGAACAAGAAAAAAAACACCACCACTCCAAAATAAACATAGATAAATAATAAATAATAAATAAAATAAATAAATGAAAATATACAACACATACACATACCAGTCAAAACTATAAGAATACATACTTGCATTTGCACATTTCAGAAACCTACATATAGCTCTCAATCAGTCCAGATTCTGCTCTTGTAACATGTTGCTGTGCCACACTATCCACACAGGTATCTCTCAGCTATTGATGTAAGTTAGGTATGTCCCCCATTTCAATGCATAAACCTCTGATCTATTATGCATCCTATAAGACAAAAAATATCTATGTTTCTGATCAAGACATTTTTGCAAGTTTGACATTTCTGCAAGAGAACAGTGAATTTTTGGATCTCTATAGCGGCACCATGGTGGTTTGATTGGGCTAAGCCTTTGTAACTGGAGTTTTTATCTTGAATTTTAACTCTCTAGGTCAAACAATGCAGGAGCTATGATTGTTTAATTATTGCATATTCAACTGAGTATTATAGCACCATTTAGTGGCCTATCGCCACCAAATTTGGTGAGGGTGATACCTTCTAAGTTTCATAAGAATCAGCCAAGCGGTTAAGGAAGGACACATAAAAGTAATAGACGAGTAACTTTAAAAACAAAATGGCGACCATTTAAAGATGGCGCCGACCCATGTAGTACATACAGGGGGTGGACAAAATATCAGAAACACCTACAAAAACTGAATATCTAGTAAATAATAATGGGTAGGCCCACCCTTTGCCTTCTAAACAGTTTCAATCCTTCTAGGAATGCTGTCATACAATTTCTGAACTGTGTTTAGTGGGGTATTGGCCCATTGTTCAAGAAGGACAGTCTCCAGTTATTTGAGGGATGAAGGTGGTGGAAATCTAGTTCGCACTCTGTGCTCCAGAACTTCCCATAAAGGTTCAATTATGTTTAGATCTATGAGGGATCTCTGTCCGAAAACAGAGATGGGAATATTGGAGATCCAAATGCACGTAGTTGACCAGTCTTAAAGTGTTCGTAAGAACACCACTAATACGGGCAATAATCCGTAGTGGAGAAACAACTAGAAATGAAAGACTAAACCTCGCAATGTAACCGAGGAGCTCGCTAAACGAGCAAAACAAAGGAATAAGCACTAACGCTTATCTAACTCCGTTTGTTGGAGCGAACAAAGAAAACCAAAACTATAAGACCCCTATAACTGGAGTCAGCGCAGTTAGAGCGCTCGTCGGTAGAAACGGTAACTAAAAGAAAATAAGCAGACACGCTTATCTTACTCCCGTTATTGGAGTGAAAACTAAAAGGAAAACCGAGAACTCAACAACCCAAACCTTTCCTGGGGAAGAGCACTCGTAAGTAGAGTAAATAACGAAAGAAACAAAAGAACCTTCCTTTCTTTCTAACACCCTATTTTCTAAACCCTTTTCGTTTTTTAAACTATCTTACTTTCTATTTCTCTATACCTTGTTACCGGCTCGAATGTTAAGTGGAAACAACATGGAAGCAATGAGAGCATCTAGAAGCGGGGTATAAATAGTGAGCGGAATTACCTGCCAGGTGAACTCACTAATGGCCAGGTGAACTCACTAATGACAAGGTGAAAACAAAACCTGTGACGGAACACAGGGAAATCCGATAGATTACCGGTAAACGATAACGACGAATAAAACGACGTAGAGATAAGGGAAGAAAAGTCAGATCCATGACAGGACCCCCCCTCTAAGGAACGGCACCGGACGTTTCCACAACCTTATCTCTGCGGAAGTCGGTGATTAACTGCGGGTCCAGGATGTGTCTCGATGGAACCCAGCAACGTTCCTCCGGACCATAACCCTCCCAGTCCACAAGAAACTGCCACCCTCTACCTACACGTCTCTCGGCCACAATGCGGCGAACGGTATAAGCCGGACCCCCTTCTATGAGTCGGGGAGGCGGAGGTGGTCTCTCAACTGGGGCGAGGGGGCTTACGAGTACCGGTTTCAGACGGGAGACGTGAAAAGTGGGGTGGATGCGCATTGAGCGCGGCAGTTGCAATCGAAATGTGACTGGGTTGATTCTTTTAATAATCTTGAAAGGGCCCACAAAACGAGGAGCGAGTTTGCGGGACTCGACCCGCAACGGAAGGTCCCGCGTAGTAAGCCAAACCCGTTGTCCCACTCTATAGGATGGTGCAGCTCGACGATGCCTATCAGCCGCAACTTTTTGTTTAGCCGAAGCCCGTATAAGAGATGACCGCACTTGTCTCCAAACCGACCGACACCGCCGAACGAAAGATCCTACAGAGGGTACCTCCACCTCCTTCTCGAGCTCAGGAAAAAGAGGTGGTTGGTAACCCAACTGAGCCTCGAAGGGGGAGAGGCCGGTGGAGGCGTTACGCAGCGTGTTATGAGCGTACTCAGCCCAGGCGAGATGACGGCTCCAGGAGGTAGGCTTGGATGCGGCAAGGCAGCGAAGAGTATTCTCTAGAGTCTGATTAGTACGCTCTGTCTGGCCGTTAGTCTCCGGGTGGAACCCGGAAGATAAACTAACCGAAGCCCCCAGCAGAGAGCAAAACGCCCGCCAAAACTTGGCGGCGAACTGAGGGCCGCGATCGGACACCACATCCGACGGAAGGCCATGCGGACGAAACACATGGTCAATCATAAGTTGCGCTGTCTCAGGTGCCGAGGGCAGCTTGGACAGCGCAATAAAATGGGCCGCTTTGGAAAAACGGTCGACCACCACTAAAATGGTAGTATTGCCTGAAGATAACGGCAACCCCGTGATGAAGTCCAGGGAAATATGACTCCAGGGACGGGTGGGAATGGGTAGGGGGCGAAGAAAACCCGAGGGGGGAAGGTGAGAGGCCTTGCTGCGAGCGCAAACCGGACAAGCCGCGACAAATGAGCGTACGTCTCTATCCAGACTAGGCCACCAGAAACGCCGGGATAAAAAGTCCCTAGTTCGATGAACCCCTGGGTGCCCGGTGAGTTGGGAGGCGTGGCCCCATTGGAGGACCCGCGACCTAAGACGAGGAGGCACGAAAAGACAGTTTGCCGGTGCCCCACCTGGACCTGGGTCTGAGCGCAAGGCTCTCTGCACCGCTGCCTCAACCTCCCAAATAACCGGGGCAACAATGAGGTCAGTGGCGATAATAGGCTCAGGAACTGAGTCTGTCTCAGAACGGTCGTAAATCCGCGAGAGAGCGTCAGGTTTGACGTTTTTAGACCCGGGGCGATACGTGATAATAAAATTAAATCTTAGAAAGAATAGCGCCCACCTAGCTTGCCGTGAATTACGCCTTTTAGCCAGCTGAACGTATTCAAGATTCTTATGATCCGTCCAGACAGTGAATGGATGTTCCGCTCCTTCAAGCCAATGGCGCCATTCTTCCAAAGCCAACTTGACCGCAAGCAATTCTCGATCCCCTACGTCATAATTCCTCTCTGCCGATGTTAGGGCGCGAGAGAAATAAGCGCAGGGGTGCATCTTGTGGTCAAGTGGCGAACATTGGGAAAGAATGGCTCCGGCGCCTAGCTCGGAGGCGTCTACCTCTACCACAAAGGGCAGGGAGGGGTTGGGAGTAACCAAGATGGGTTCGGAAGTGAACCTTCTCTTTAATTCGGCAAATGCTGAAGCTGCCTTCGAATTCCATTGGAACTGGCTGCCAAGGTTCTTCTTAGTGAGCGCAGTAATGGGCGCTGCTACCGCACTAAAATTTCGAATAAATCGGCGATAAAAATTCGCAAAACCTAAAAAACGTTGTATCTGTTTTACGGAAGATGGCGTGGGCCAGTTCTTTACAGCGGAAACCTTCTCTGGATCCATCTGTACCTTACCCTCCTTAATAATGAAACCCAAAAATGAAACAGAGCCTGTGTGAAAGACACACTTCTCTGCCTTTACAAATAATTGGGCTTTAAGAAGTGCAGCAAGAACCTGACGAACGTGACCGACATGTGTGGTAAAATCGGGCGAAAATATTAAAATATCGTCAAGATACACGAAGACGAATTTTTCCAGCATTTCCCTCAGCACATCGTTAATCAACGCCTGAAACACAGAGGGGGCGCTAGTGAGCCCGAACGGCATGACGCGATATTCGTAGTGACCGCTGTGCGTGTTAAAAGCGGTCTTCCACTCGTCGCCCTCGCGAATACGAATGAGGTTATAGGCGTTTCGTAGGTCCAGTTTCGTAAAAATAGACGCCCCCTGAAGGCGCTTGAAAGCGGAGTTCATAAGAGGAAGGGGGTATCTGTTCTTGACTGTTATATCATTTAAGGGCCTGTAATCAATACAGGGTCTGAGGCCTCCGTCTTTTTTTTTAACAAAAAAAAAAACCCGCCCCTGCAGGCGAGGTAGAAGGTCTAATAAAACCATTAACCAGAGCCTCCTCAATATATTTGTGCATGGCTGCGCTCTCAGGGATGGACAACGAATAAAGAGACCCTCTAGAGGGGGTAGTGCCTGGGTATAGCTCAATAGCACAGTCATAAGGTCTGTGAGGTGGTAATGAAGTGGAACGTTGTTTGCTAAATGTCTCCGCCAGATCGGCGTACTGTTTGGGAACATTAGCGGGCAACTGGAATTCGAGTGTTCCTCCCACTTCAACATCCTCAGTGTCCGAGACAGAATGAATCTCCCAATCAATCTCTGACTCGGACATCATCTCCTGCCACGCAGGAGGTAGTTCCGCAGAATAATCCCAGTCTAAACTCTCTTCTCCCTTCTCGGAGGGAGCATGAGAGGACTGCTGGTTACTACCGTAATTATCCTCACTATCTGAGTCAGACTGAGCATAATCCTCACCCCCTTTTCTCAACAAAAACTGACTGGTGACATCACAGTGGCGTTTGCATCTGGGACTCCATTTTTGAATAACGGGTCCCGCCCGCCCCCAATTAATGTGTGGGTTATGGCGAGTGAGCCAGGAATGACCCAAAACCAGTGGATAGACTGGGGATTCCACTAAAAAAAACTGAATCTCCTCCGTATGTTTGCAAAACGGAACGCGCATGCGTATAGCGGCAGTAACCCGGGAGATGGTGCCAGTACCTAGGGGGCGGCCATCTAGAGCCGTGACTAGGCGAGGTAGAGATAACGGGTGGGTGGGAATTTTATGGGCTTTAACCCAGTTGGCATCGACGAGGCATTCAACTGCCCCTGAGTCAATGAACGCTTTGCAGGGAATCTGGCGGTCGTTCCAGCGCAAATAAACTGACAGGAAGGTCCGAGGGTAATTTAATTCTTGTCCCGCTACGCGACTCGGTTCCACTAGCGGGACTAATCTTTTCCCACAAGTTTGGGACAGTGGTCCCTTAAATGGCCCTTCCTCTTACAATAATTACACCGCCATTCACGGGACTTAGCATCCCCTCTTTCGCGCATGGAAGAGCTATCGACCTGCATGGACTCCTCCTGTTCAATGGGAGCAACAAAGGGACTGTGAACCGGTGCTGGCGTCTGAGAGGAAGAGTAACGAGGTGGGTGCTGTTTAAAACCCTTATGAGTCCTCTCCTTCTCTCTCTCTCTAAACCGGTTGTCCAACCGAATGGCCGTAGATACAAGAGCCCCGAATGTAGCGGGTGGCTCGATCCCCGCAATAGCGTCCTTTATGTTCTCTGATAAGGCATTAAGGAACAGAGCACATAGAGGCTCATCGGACCACCCTGTCACTCCCGCAAGGGCACGAAAAGTAATAGAAAATGCGGCTACGGTGTCAGTGCCCTGACGAAGACGGGTTAGACGCATGGCAGCTTCTTTGCCAGCAACGTCCTGATCGAACACTGACACCATCTCCGCCATAAGCCGCTCCGTATTACTAACAATGGTAGAATTCGCTCTAATAAGTGGGTCGGCCCATGCGAGAGCATTACCGGTCAAGAGAGAGAGAATAAAGGCTACTCTGGACTCTTGTGCCTGAAACCGCGAGGGTTGTATTTTAAAAAAAATTAGGCATTGTGTCAAAAACCCCTGACATCTGCCGGATTCTCCATTATACCGTAAGGGGAGTTGGAGTCTTGGCTCCCTTACGTCAGGTGTAAATGTAGGAGGAATAACCTGTATAGGTGCTTCTGCAACTGGGGGAGAATCGGACCTGAGGGAGAGAGTACGGATCATTTCTGCCAGATCTTGTAGCGCTACAGCTTGTAACTGCATCTGCTCGTGTAAAGCTTGCTGTGAGTTTTGCAAGGCACGAATACTCTCTCTCTGGTCCGTCAGGGCTACCTCCTGATCGGAAATGATCACTCTGAGATTGGCAACTACTGCTGGAAACTCCCCTGTGGCTTCCATGTTCTATGAGGGATCTCTGTCCGAAAACAGAGATGGGAATATTGGAGATCCAAATGCACGTAGTTGACCAGTCTTAAAGTGTTCGTAAGAACACCACTAATACGGGCAATAATCCGTAGTGGAGAAACAACTAGAAATGAAAGACTAAACCTCGCAATGTAACCGAGGAGCTCGCTAAACGAGCAAAACAAAGGAATAAGCACTAACGCTTATCTAACTCCGTTTGTTGGAGCGAACAAAGAAAACCAAAACTATAAGACCCCTATAACTGGAGTCAGCGCAGTTAGAGCGCTCGTCGGTAGAAACGGTAACTAAAAGAAAATAAGCAGACACGCTTATCTTACTCCCGTTATTGGAGTGAAAACTAAAAGGAAAACCGAGAACTCAACAACCCAAACCTTTCCTGGGGAAGAGCACTCGTAAGTAGAGTAAATAACGAAAGAAACAAAAGAACCTTCCTTTCTTTCTAACACCCTATTTTCTAAACCCTTTTCGTTTTTTAAACTATCTTACTTTCTATTTCTCTATACCTTGTTACCGGCTCGAATGTTAAGTGGAAACAACATGGAAGCAATGAGAGCATCTAGAAGCGGGGTATAAATAGTGAGCGGAATTACCTGCCAGGTGAACTCACTAATGGCCAGGTGAACTCACTAATGACAAGGTGAAAACAAAACCTGTGACGGAACACAGGGAAATCCGATAGATTACCGGTAAACGATAACGACGAATAAAACGACGTAGAGATAAGGGAAGAAAAGTCAGATCCATGACAAGATCTGGTGATTGTGCAGGCCATGGAAGGCATTTGATGTCATCCTTGTGTTATTGGAACCATTATTTAATGTTTTTAGCAGTGTGTATGGGGGCGTTATCATGTTGGATTATTGGGACATCATGAGGGAACAGTGTTTGCACTATGGGGTGAACCTTGTTTTATAAAGTGGTTTCATATTGTTTGCCCATCACACGTCCATGGAGAGCAATCATTGGACCCAATAAGTCCCATGAAATGGCTGCCCATACCATTACAGAACCACCACCATACTTAATAGTTGGCAACAAACATTGTGGATTGAATGCCGCCTTAGGTTTTCTCCAAACAAAAATCTATCCATGTTACGTTCTCATGAGGGGACGGGACCCAAATGCAAGACTCAGAGACGGCTCAAGGGAAAACTCCACTGGGGAGTACATTTAATGGGACACAGGCAGGGGCAAGACAGAAACAGTCATGACACAGACATGGGTCAGGAACTGGATGGGTCAGGGACTGGATGGGTCAGGAACTTGGATGGTAGCTGGCTCTGCAGCTCAGGACAGGCGGGTAGCTGGCTCTGCAGCTCAGGACAGACAGATAGCTGGCTCTGCAGCTCAGGACAGATGGGTAGCTGGCGACTAAGGTCAGGAGCGGACTGGAACAGGTGCCATCACGGAGGCCGCAGGGGAGCCAAAAACAGTGCAGGTTGCCGCAGACAGGAACAGGTGGGAACAGACACTGGGGACCGAGGTCAGGGTCAGGCGCTTCGGCCGATAGGGAAACACAATGCAGGTGCGGGGAGTGAGAAGCACAAGAGGAAGGAGAGAGGGAAAACCAGGGATGGAACACAGGGACCTCACAATCCAGATGTATTAAAAAGAGTAAAAGATGACTCATCAGACCAGATAACTTTTTTTGCATTGATTTGATTTGATTTGATTTGAAACCTTTATTTCGACAGGGAAGAACATACTGAGACCAAGTCTCTTTCACAGATGTGCCCTGCTTACAATCAACATATACAATCAATACAGTAGCAAAGGTACAAAAAGTAGTAAATAAGTACAGAAGTTATCTAGATACAATAAGCAAATGAAACAAATTAAACAATAAAACCTGCATATCTCTCTATCCTAATGCAATACAAACCTGCATATCTCTCTATCCTAATACAATACAACCTGCATATTATTCTATCCTAATACAATACAACCTGCATATCTCGCTATCCTAATACAATAAAAACCTACATAACTTTCTATCCTAATACAATAAAAACCAGCATATCTCTCTAACCTAATACAATATAACCTGCATATCTCTCTATCCTAATACAATAAAAACCTGTATATCTCTCTATATATATCTCTATCCTAATACAATAAAAACCTACATAACTTTCTATCCTAATACAATAAAAACCAGCATATCTCTCTAACCTAATACAATATAACCTGCATATCTCTCTATCCTAATACAATAAAAACCTGTATATCTCTCTATAAACTCATTGCTCAGGGGTCCAGGTTTAGTGTTCCTTACACCATGTTATGTGTTTTTGTGCATTAGCCTTAGATACAAATGGTTTGTGAATGGCGGCCCGGCCCAGCTTTGTGAAGCTCACAACATGCTGTTTTTGTTGAGACTGGTTCAGATATGGATTGATTCAATTCTGTGGTGATTTTTAGAGCTGTAGTTCTGTGGTTATTAGCAACTATCCTATCAAGTGTCTGTATGTCCCTGTTGGAGAGCTTTGGCTTGGGGCCACATTTCTTTTTTGCTGATGCTGTTTTTTGGTGTTGGGCATATGTTGTTATAATTTTTGACACTGTTCTCTTTGCCACCTTAAATAATTTTCCTGTTTTTGTGACTGGCGCACCTGCAATTCGGGCACCAACTATTTGGCCCCTTTTTTTTTGGAGACTTACCTCACAAGGTGCTGCTGGTTAGACTTCTTAAGCAGACACATGCTGCTAATTAGCATTCAAATGAATAGGAATAACCTGTGGACACTTTTGTAATTGGGGTTTAGATGCCTCAAAGTTAAAGCCTCAAGAATGTTTTTGATATTTTGTCCACCCCCTGTATCTATGTTCCGAATGAGGTTTTTTTTTCACTGTAGCAAGCTTGAAAGGAAACAATTTTAGTGAATGAAATAAAAACAATTTTTTTGGATCTCTATAGCGCCACCATGTGGCTTGATTGGGTTAAAACTGTAGGGCTGAAGTCTGCATGTGACTCTTAATAGACCTACCAATAGACCTATCAAGACCTACAATAACTTTCTGTCAAACAGTTTTGAAATTATTATTATTTTTGTCATAAGCCACACCCACTGAAAATTAATTGGCTCGTCATTTGGCCATCATTTAAGATATCAATTTTTTTATGACGCATGGTCTAAGGAGTGTGTATACCAAGGTTTGTCAAAATCTTTATAATTTTGTAGGAGGAGTAGCATTTTAAGTGTTTTACAAAAAATGCTAATTAGCAGAAAATCCAATATGGCAGACTTTATAGGTCCTTGAGGCCAAATTGTTCCTCATGAGCAGAGGGACCAGTACACCAAATTTTGTCACTCTAGGTCAAACGGGGCTTCGGCAGTGTGCTTGTCAATGTCAAAATTTTGTCATGTGCACTTCAGTGCCACCAGGTTTTGAATCTGCATCATAATAGGATCCAATATTTCAGCCATCCCAAAACCCTGCCAAGTTTGGTGATTCTATGTCAAACCAGCTCACTGGAATGTTAGGTGAAAGGGGAGAAAAAAAACAACTAATCTGAATAAAAACAATAGGGTACCAGGCAGCAGCTGCATGTGAGTAATATGTGAATTGCTTTCTCTGTGTTCACGTGTTAATATAATTAAACAGGGTGTCAGCAGTAGGCATTCAGTCCTTTTTGTGGCAGGTAAAATAATTATACAGACCATGACTGAGAGTTGCTTTAATCTCCTCAGTAACAGGAGGACATTATTATTTTCCATATGACAGGCTAGAATAAAGTAGCCTGGGGGCCAAGACCCTCAGCCATACAATTCCTGAACTAGCAATGTCCAAAAGGTCTGGAAATAATATTTTGAGCTTGTTGGTTTGTTGCATCAATAGTGATAGGACCTGGGCATCATACTGATTGGATTAACCTTTTTGTATATGACAATCATTTTCATATTTACTGCAAGACCTTTTTAGTGAGAGGCGCTAATATCATATGTCTTTACATTACATTACATTCATTTAGCAGACGCTTTTATCCAAAGCGACGTACAGTAAGTGCATACAGAAAGGTCATCGAAGTAACTACAGAACAGATAAGAAAGCACATTCTTCCCATACAGTAGCAGCTATCCTAGTAACAATGCACAATGCAGTCAAGTGAAAACTGGGTAATCAATCTAATAGAATTCTCTCTATTATATTATAATAAAAACTTGATCTTGAGTACACAACACAAACAAACAACACAATGAGGTGGGATAGTCCTAGATAGTCAGGTGGAGTGTGAAAAAAAGGTGCGTTTTTTTTCGCACGCGAGAAAGGGGGGGGGGGGGGGGATGGGGGAGGGGAATGGAAGTTCGTTTCACACCTGGGGGGGAGGGGTGGAAAAGGAAGGCAGGTGGGAGTGGGACGAGAGCCATTTAGGGGGGGGGGGGGGGGGGGGGTGGGCAGTGCAGTAGATGAGCGAGCGAGCGAAGCGGAGAACGTCCAGCAGGTAGATGCAGGTAGACAGCAGCCTGAGGCCTTGGCTGTCAGTGGCAGGCAGTGTCAGGGTCAGAACTTGAAACTGATGATGGCTGCAACTGGTGGCCAGGAGTGGGTGGGGGGGGGGGGGGGGTGGGGGATGAAAAATTTCGGGGGGGGAACAAGCACAAGCAGGGATGTTTTGGATTGGAGAGAGAGGCAGGGGCGCGCAGGGCGCGGGGCGGGAGAGGGCAGTAGCAGGCGGCAGGTGAGTGGGTGATGGTGGTGGACTGGGTGCTCAAGGTGGGGGTGGGTGTGTGTCAGGTATCCGTCGAATACAGGAGATGTTGAACCTGCAGGACTGCCTGCCGTCGCCCGTCAGCCCTCCTCTGGTCTGAGTGGTTGCCCAGGGTCGTCCCAGACCACCCCCAGGTTCTTCTTCACAGAGGGGGACCCACCACCACGGTCGAGAGGAGGTGGTGGAGGGAGGTGAGGGCGGAGTCTGTGGAGGTGGAGAGTGGAGGAGAGGTTGTGTGTGTCTTGTTGAGCTTCAGGTTCAGGGTATAGAGAGTCACAGAGTCAGAGAGCCAGACAGAGGCAGAACCTGAGAGGGAGAGGGAAGGGAGAGAAGGAGAGGAGAGAGAGAGAAGAGGAGAGGGTATAGGAAGAGAACATGAGAAGAGATTTGAAATGGAAAGGAGAACAGGAGAGGACTGAGGACAGATCCAGGAGAAAGTAGAGAGACAGGGAGAGAGGGGTACAGGACTTCCAGGGCAGAGGGGAGGGGGACAGAAGAGACAGGGGATCAACCAGACAACCAGGACCATACAAGGAGTGAGGTACAGAACCAAGAAGAGCAAGGAGAAGAAGTGGAAAATCAGAATCCAGGGTGTTTGGCAGGTCTGGATGTTTCAGAATAAATAACAGCAATGCTAGAACCAGTAGGGACTTAGATATGTTAATATAACATATGGTCTGACTCATAGGCTAAAGTTAGACAGAGTTGTAATGAATGTCCTAGTTATCCATGCTTTTTTTGCTAAATTCAAAGCATACTGGCATTTATGTTTGGCCGACTGTACAGCCATGTGTGGTCAAGGGATATTAATCAAAACACATTGGTGCTAATTCATAAATTTTTAATTTAACATAAAAATACCTTAATCAAGACTTTGAACTTTGAAAGGACAGGTTCGTCAAATATATTAAAAGTGTATTTTTACTTTATGCAGCATATAACGCCCAGCTTCACAAGATAGCCCTACAAAGATTTTTTAAAAGTTACATTTGTCACACCCCGCTTCTGCACAGAAAGTACATGTACTTGGGCACTCATACTCGAGTTCAAGCTTCATCCGAAGTTCATTACCTGGATTCTAATATTGATTAATAACATAAATACCGTTATTTTTCCTTAATGATGACACTAAATACAATAAAGCTGTTAGGTTGGCAACCCGTAGGTTCACGCATATTTTCCCTCGTTTTATAATATCCTGCTTATGGAAATGTGACGAACCTGTTTTACTGGTAGCGTAATTGTTACGCTCTCCGTTCCCTCTCAGTCCCCATCCCTGTTTGTGCTCCGTCTTTTCTCCTTTTCCTCACGTCTCGTCATGTTTTACGTTTCCCTGTCTGTCTTCTCTGTTATGCAGGTTTAGCTTGGTTTTCTTTTTTGTTTGCCTATTTCGCCCTTGTTAATTCCCCAGCCAATTCCCCAGTACATTCCTTCCCCGTTTGCATTCCTCACGCCCTCATTACCGCTCAATCACTCTCGCATACATTATCGCGCTGTAATCTCTCATTAACTCATTTATCCCCCTATATATTCTTCCGTTGTTCTTTGTCTTGTTCCCAGTTCATTCTGTCTTGTTCATTGTTTCAGTGTCAAGTTTGGGAACTCAGGCTAAGTCTCGTCTTGCTGAAATAACGCTTAGTCTTGCCTTTCTATTTGTACCCGCCAGCCTGCAGCTTCATCTTCCTGCCTGTTCCAAGCCGTGCTTCCCTGCTTCCCACATCCCGCTCTGCCCCTGCTACACCCTGCCCAAGATTCAGTCAGCATCCAGCTCCTTCTTTAATCTTTGGAGAACCTATCTTACGTGGTCTTGATGTTCTTCAATGTTCTTGGAATAGATGAGGATGTCGTCAAGGTATACAAATACAGTTCGGCCCAAAAAGTCACAGAGCACATCATTGATGAGGGTCTGGAAGATGGCTGGAGCGTTAGTAAGGCCGAAAGGCGTGACAAGGTATTCAAAGTGTCCCAGGGGGGTATTGAACGGCGTCTTCCACTCGTCCCCCTCCCGAATACGCAGTGATATGCGTTTCGTAGGTCGAGCTTGGTGAAGACTGTGGCGTCGTGGAGTGGGTGGAAGGCTGAGTCAATGAGCGGTAGTGGGTATTGTTCTTTATGGTGATGTTGTTAAGCCCTCTGTAGTCGATGCATGGATGCAGGGTGCCATATTTCTTCTGGACGAAGAAGAACCCCGCGTCCACTGGTGACGAGGATGGTCGAATGAGTCCATTAGCGAGGCAGTCTTGAATATACGTCTCCATAGCCTCGCTTTTCATCAAGAGACAGGGCGTTTATTGGTTTGTTCAGAGGCAAGGTCGGAATGTCTAGATCCTTCACCATCCCATCGTCAATTAGGTTGGAGTCAGCTCCGGAATCAATCAGAGACCAAACTTGGATCTTTTCTCTTCTCTCAGGCAAATGGAAGGTGGCAGAGAGGTAGGATCGATGTCTTTGGGGGCTTGGGCTTGACTCGTTAGGGATCTCACCCTAACAGCAGGATCTGACCTTTTAGGCCGTAGGGTGCACTGTTCGAGAAAGTGCCCTTGCTGGCCACAGTAGTAGCAGAAACCGGTCTCCCTCCGACGCTTGCGTTCCTCAGGCGTGACTCTTATTCTGGCTCGAGAAAGATCCATGGACTCGTCACCCTCAGCCTGCTTCAACATAGGAGAGGGGCATGGTCATATGTTGGAGTAGGGTTGCCAGGTTATGCGTCATGGGTTCTGTCTTTCGGTATGGGGTTGACGAGACCGGTTGTCCATCCGAATGACAGCACAGATGAGTGGGTCAAGTTGGGTGATGGGTTCACGTGGGCTAGCTCCTTGAGCTCCTTATTGAGGCTGGCTCAGAACAGGTCAGCCAGACCTGCATCATTCCACTGGGTCGCAGCGGCGAGAGTTCGAAAATCGATGGAATGGTCAGATGCGCATTCTCCTTGGCGTAGGAGGGATAACTGGTGGAGAAGGATCCCCGGACCACCGGGCTGAAGCCCAGTCCAAGGCCCTCCCCTTCAGTAGGCCCATCACGTACCCAATCTTGTGTTCTTCGTCATGGTAGGTCTTAGGTTGCTGCCTGAAGACAGCAACCTTAACAAGACCTCTTGTTACCAAATTGGTTACAATTTAACTACACAGATACAGCCATTTCGCCAACCATGTATTCCATACTGTTTCAGCATAATTTACAGCTAAATCTAGTCCCACCCCCCAATTCCCATAGAGAACCATTCAAATGCAGAGAAGTTATAGTATCACTTGTAAGAGTACCAGAAAATAAGATATCAAGAGTATTTTGATATTGTTGGGTCACAGACATCATAAATCATGGCATGCCAAGGATATGCGACCACATATTCAAAATTATTACTTTATTCTACATGATGTTAAACTCTACTATATTTGATAACCCGAAAATGGGGGGGACTATGTACGAAAGGTTCTATAAATTCTGAACGGTTCATCCAATATGAATGAACATACCCTCAAATTAAAGCTGACAGCTTGCTGCACTTCAACCTCCTTGTCATTGTATTCTTTCAAACTCAAAGTGCTAGAGTACAGAACCAATAAAACAAAACATGTGTCACTGTCCAATGAATTATGGTGCTCACTGTATATACAGTGCCCTCCACTATTATTGGCACCCCTGGTAAAGATGAGCAAAAAGGGTTATAAAAAAATTCACTGGTGAATTAGCTTAATCTCACACTGACAAAACCAACCTTTAATTGAAGAAAATTTATTACAAGAAAAATCCCTCATCAAGAAATAATAATTTTTAACAAAACTATTACTGTATGCGTATACCCCAGATTAAAATAAACTTTGCAGTCAGAGTAAGATTAAACACATATAATCAGTATAAAACCAAAGTTAAATCAAATCAAATCAATATTTATTTATATAGCGCATTTCACAACTAGTTGAAATATGAATTTGACAAATATTTTATATGAAATATGCTTAAGCGCCAGCACCTAAAACAAAATGGCCACTGCATGAAGGGGTTAAAATTACAGAGATAATACCGGGCACCGTGATAGTTTTGGCCAAGGTTACCGTACCCTCAAAAAGTCATACTGGCACATTCTTATGTGTGAATAGGTAGAAAAACCACAACCTAACCCAGATAATTGAATGGCAATGTTATGTGTTCCATGTGTGAAAGGGGCTTTAGTCTCCTTTCTTTTGTAGTGTACAGACTACTTAATATAATATACAGGACATGCTGATAGATAGTGTATACATGTTTTAACCAGATCTTCAGTATTCATAGTTACACAAGTAATGTAGTCTTCGATGCACGAACATACCCATGGAAGGATCTACTGTTCGGAATGTTCTCTTGCACCTCTGACTTTTCTAGAGTTCACTGTCATCAGGATTGATTTACCAGATTTCCAGGCACTAACATGGATTAGTGCACTGTTAGATGAGCCACTAGTTTGTTAGTTTTCAAGTATTAGGCATCTATATACAAGTGTTAGGCAATTAGCAAACAGCACTGCTGATGCAATTCCACAGTGGCTTTTAGCACCTTTTCGGCACCTCAGTTGTGGTTGACTGTTAAAAAGACCGACCACCAAGTGTCACATACATGTGTAGGTGGATTGAGTCAGGACGCCCTGGTCAGAAGATGAAGAGACGGATTTGGAACTTGCGTCTAGTCCTCCTGTCAGTTTTGTCGGCTCCCTGGTGATTCAAAACACCAGCTGTCATCTGGAAAGCGCCTGTTTTTTATTAACACATCCCAACGTGCTGACAAAGGGGGACTAGCTGTATCTGTTTCTTGTCTGGCAGACATTTGCCAATGCTCTGGAGGACAGCAAAGCAGTGAGAGTCCAGGCTGATGATTTTAATAGTAGTGGATGTGACAGTCTTGACAGGAACCATATTGAGTTGTATCACTATCCAAGAGGGAGCTGGAGACAAGTCTTTTGTTGTTTAATTCTTCTGTTTTAATGGACATTTGACCTGGGATTTGCTGGCAGAAAATGAATTAATGTCAGTAAGAGTTCAGGCATTTGGATAGAAAATTGGCCTTACCACAAGCAAACTGGAATGGTAGATACTTTCCTCTCAGCCTCTGGTGATATTTTTGCATATAAGCATTTAAATGTTTGGAATTAAATGATCAATACTCTTTAACATAATTATTTCAACCTCTGAACCATTTCCTTGACACTGTTGCATTTTAATTATTGAATAAATCACACTGGGATTTATATATTATTTTTTTGCCCTGTGAGGTCAAGAACTTCTTTCAGCATAGATCATGCTTCTGCCTTTCATAATTGTATTTATGAAGAAAATATATTACTTTCACTCCATTACAATATTCTACAAAGGCATATTTTTTGTTGTTGTGTTGGTAAGGCAACTTACTATGCAAAACTGATCAGACATTCTGCATGAAATTAACAGAGATTCCAGGATTCAGGTATAGACTACATAAAAGTCCATAGTTCATAGTTACAGGGTTATATGAGGGTTATATGACCTCCCTTCACCCCCTCTGACTCACCCCACTGTGAGCAACAACACATGAGTAAATCCACATGGGGAATAACTGTGTCTCAATTTCTTTATTTCTATTATTAGCATGAGTAACATGTGTATTATATGTATTTAAACATTTTAAATAGATTGCTTTAACCTTCTAGGCAAACTTTGAACTCAATGCTCATTTTCAGTGATGATAGTGGGGAATCAAAGTGGGTAGGGAAAGCAATTGATCATGTAGACAGTCTCTTCATTATCACTGATGCAAAACGGCAGGCATTAAAACATTTTTCTACAAAAAAAATCCCTCAAAAATACAAACAATATTCAGGGAATTTCGTTGCACTATTAATTAAGAACACAATGCCCTGGGAAACTGGGTGGCTCATCCTGTTAAGGCACTGTTCCATAGTCTGTTATAAAATCAGAACGGTGCCAGTACCTACTGTGGCTGGCAGCCCTGCAGAGCGGCACAATATTGGCTCTAGCATCACGCAAACAAGGGATGGTTTCAGTTGGCCAGGATTAGAGCATCCCTAGTGATCCCATTTTTCTACAGAAAATGTAACCTTGCTCCACAAGGTTACAGTAATGAGTGCCAGTACCTATATATGATTGGGAATTCCCAATTTATGTTTTTTTTATTGTGGATAAAAATGGGAAAAAAGCCTAAAAAATGCTTGCTCAACACATTTGTTGATGTAGCTTATAACATAATATAATACATTTGATATACAGGTCAACAGGTTTATTTAACATTTCTCATTTCATTTGTTCTGGGTCCTGCTATCCTGCATATTTTCTTAGTTTTTCTAAACCGGTCAAAATAGTTACTTGACCGTATGTTCACCTGTCTTAAGATTCTGTAGGTGGAATGAACACCATAAGAATTTCCGAGATCAGTTAGTTGGTATGTACGTCACAAAGCAAATGTTTACACATTTGGTTTTTTCAATGATTGTTCACAACAATATAATGACTAAGACAAGGTTCTCAAAGCACACATAGAATATACAAGAGGCTCTTATACTGATAATTTTTTCTGCATGTAACAGGTGGCTTTTCTTTGAAAGTTTCATGTGCCCGTGGTGCTTGTCAGTGCTGGGGAAGGATAATTTTGCCTTTATTGGCCAGTGGCTAGTGCTCAATACTACATACTAGGTTGGTCTGGTTGCTGTTGGGCGGCTGAAGTGTGCCTCTGTGAGTGTGTAAATCTTTGTTATACGCTTTTTTTTACAGTTTGATGGCGGAACCCTCCATCAACATGCTTCTTCCATAGATTCTGCATTCTGTCTGTAAAATGTGATCTGCTTTTCACAGTACAGTGAGATTTAAATTCAAGAGGCTGGTACCTGTAAGCAAGTAATAATGTGTTATAGCCTTTGTCCTTTGTGTAAATAGGACTGAGTGGATTGTTGTTTATTGAAATGTATAAGATATCAAATAATTAAAACTTTCACAGGTATTTTTCCAAGTGAATCTGATATTAGTGTTCCACACTGAGTAGATAGTAGATACCTGTCTACCGACATTCTAGTGTATTAATGTCTCCTTACCAAACTTTTAACTTAGTGTCTTTTAGTTTTTGGAGGGAAAATTACTTAAGCTGACCACCTTAATGCTTTTATACATGAATCACATATTGAAAACATTATTTTGATAAAGATAATCATTTTCTGAATGCCACCTTAAAATTTTCAGATCTATACATACACACATGGTGTTCTTTTTAAACAAATGGTGAGTATTTCAACAAGACTTGATGAAAAAAGAATGAGGGATAAAAAGGGGTAAAATGGGAAAGGAAACAATGCTTCTTTCGCCTGTTTGCTCAGACCTTTGTCTAATTAGTTGACAACAAATTAGTTGTCAATCACAGGATAGGGAATTGTCTGCTGTTATCTCAGGAAACTATCAAGACAACCAATTAAAATATGCCCTTATTCAGTCCTCTTTTTCAGTTAATTCATGATTGCCAATTAAAACAAAATGCCACAAAAAGTTCCAATGCAATCAAAAGAGGTGGACTAAATGAACCTTTTCTACATTCAATGCTGGATAATTTCATATTTCTCCACTACAGCACCATTAACTGTATAAACGACTGACAATTATATATACAGTGCCCTCCACAATTATTGGCACCCCTGGTAAAAATGTTATAGGTTATAAACCAAAAGGTTATAAAAAAATTAACCTTTTGGTGAATTAGCTTAATCTCACACTGAAAAATGAGAACAATCCAACTTTTAATTGAAGTGAATTTATTCTGAGAATTTTTTTTAACAAAACCACGTGTGCCACAATTATTGGCGCCCCTGCATTTAATACTTTTCATGGAGTTCATGATTGAATGCACCCTAACAAGGTTCCCAGGGCCTTTGGAGGAAAAACAGCCCCACAACATCACAGAACCTCCACCATACTTAACAGTGGGGATCAGGTTATTTTCAGTATAGCCATCCTTCTTTTTATGCCAAACCCACCTTGAGTGTTGGTTGCCGAAAAGCAAAATTTTTGTTTCATCTGACCATAGGTTCCAGTCAATGTCCCAGTACCTTTTAGCAAACTCCAGGCGCTTACGTTTGTGGTGAAATGACAGGAAAGGCTTTTTTATGTCATGCCCTGCGGCATGGAGGTGACGTCTAATGGTAGTTTTGGAGACTTGATGACCCCAAGATGCTACTTTCCTCTGTAATTCTCCAACAGTGATCCTTGGGGATTTTTTGCCTGTCTTACCATCCTCCTCACTGTGTGTGGGGGCAAAATTAACTTGGGTCTTCTTCCAGGCAAGTTTGTAACAGTTCCAGTTGCGTTTAAATTTTTAAGTATTGCCCTAATGGTAGATATGAGCACTTTCAGGTGAGTAGCTATTTTTTTAATAGCCATTCCCTGACTTATGAAGCTCAACACACTTTTCCCTCATTTGATTTGTGTGTTCTCTTATCTTTCCCATGTTGATGTATGATTAAGGGAATATGGCCTCTGTGTGACCTCATATTTATGCCCCAGTGAAACAGGAAGTCATGGATTACTGCTTGAAAGTTCCTAAACACTCTGATCAACTTTAAGAAGTAAGATATAAATAGAAAAAATGCTTCAGTTACATTTTGTTCATAAGAATGTCTAGGGGTGCCAATAATTGTGGCACATGTGATTTTGTTAAAAATGATTATTTCTTGATGAGGAATATTTTTTTCTCAGAATAAATTTACTTCAATTAAAGGTTGGATTTTTCTCTTTTTTTTACTGTGAGATTAAGCTAATTCATGTGCGGTTTGAACATTGGACTTTGAAACATTGAGCTTGACATGGAAAACATTGTCATCCTAGTTCACTCTCTGTTTTCAAACAACTTCGGTAGACCTTAACTGAAGTTGTTTGTTGTGGCTAATCAGTTCCCCATCACTGTTTCTGACATGACATATTTAAACACTTCACTCGATGCATACTCACTCTAAATAACAATGATTGCCATGAAAACCCGATGGAGCTTGTTGTACAAACGGTCCCTGTTGAATACATGCTAAAATGTCAAAATGAGCAATTAGTTGGATTGATCTACTCAATACTGTTAGTAAACAGTCAATTAGAAGGTTAACGATTGCTGTACTGCATAGTGTACTCTGAATATTGGCTTAGGTCATCAACATATGTTACGTATGATACACATCAACAAATATACACAATGTCCATATTTTTCATCATCACTTGAAAGGTTGTTTCTCCTGACTTATTTGTCCATAGAGTTCAATAGGAAAATGAGTCAGGAGAAACAACCCTTAAAGTGATCCATCCATATCTACTGCATATCTGGCAGCAGAGTGATGGTTTGAGGCTTGTTTGATACCTCAGACCATTGATGACCTACAGCCATTTAGCCAACCATGGGTTCTATACTATTCCCGTGTACAGTTTAATCTAGTCCCACCCCCCAATTCCCATAGAGATCCATTCGAATGCAGAGTTGTTATAGTATCGCTTGTAAGAGTACCTGAAAATAAGATATCAAGAGTCTTTTGATATCCTTGTATACCCAGTCATGATAGCATCACCTGTTTACCTGTGGAATGTTCCAAACAGGTGTTTTTTTTAAATTTCCCAGGTTTTCTTTTGCCCATGTCCCAACTTTTTTGGAATGTGTTGCAGGCATCAAATTCTACTGTTTGTATTGTTTTCAATTAAATATATGTACATTTTTCTTTTTACAAATCACTACTTTTATGTGCATTTAACATAATGTCTCAACTTTTTTGGAATTGGGGGTTTGTAATTATACTTTTTGTTTGGTGTTACATTCAAAATAATGCAACATTAATACATATTCTATGCTTGGCAATATTCATATGTGCAAAATAAAATAAAAAAAGGTGCTACAGTGGTGTCTGCTTAAAATATGTCTGCTTAACCTTAAAAATATACACTGATTTTACATTTACAGATGTCAAAAAAAAAAGTTATTATTTTTCCTGTGGTTTCACACATTGACTTGGTACGGAAAAGCATCAATAATGGGTGGGACTTGATGAGATGAGTTGTCTGTTTCTCACAGAAACCAATTTTTTTTACTGTAATATCCACTTGCATCCACAAAACTTAAGAAATAAATGAACAAGCACAATTGCCGATTGCACAGATGATTTTGATGTTTCAAATAAAAACAAGGGTGTATACAGTTTGTGTTTTGGAAAATCTTAACTTAAAATTGTGTGGTTGGAGTGCACATCAAAACATGTATTTTCAGAGGAACTGTGTGTGCCTTTTAATATAATTATAATCTGTGTGTTTACTCTGTATTTTCTGTGGTGTTGTAAATGGTGGGTATTGTGTGATAAATTAGTTTCTATCTTCATTCACTGTAATACAGGCAGGCACTGTCTGACACAACAGGAGCTATTGCTGTCATGATAATAATTAGTCTAATTAAAAATGTGTCAGACTGAAAAGCGTCATAAATTGAGCGCTCAATTAATTACCACTTTGGCAGGTAACTTCAATATGCTTTGATTCTCTAATGTAATTTGAACTCGCCATCTGTAAGCTGTGATTCAGACAGACAAAGCCTTTTATTCTTAGCTGATATCAAGGACAACATAATGTTCAAGTTGTTTCTGCTCACTCAGTTTTTTTCCTGCTTATTTTTTTCTATAATTGAGTATCAGGAACTTCTTCAACCTTGAATTTTTGCTTCTATGCTGCAATGTTCCACCAAGAAACAAATTCTTTATCATAGTTCAGAAGAAATCTACAGAGCTACTGAAGCTTTGAGAGACAGCTCGGTCACTCTAGAAAGGAGCTTCCTTGATAAATGAAATGCATGTACATACAACTGAAATGCATTCCCTATCATTTGTTATCCTGAACACCTTTAGATAATTTATTTTATTCTTTTCAACCTGAAATTAAAGAAATCTATGAAATTTGAGTGGTCTATGGCACATGAGTCCAGCAGAATTACAAGCCACACTGTAAACCCCAATAGCATAGCGCAATCATAAGAATAGAGTGCATTATTATCAAAACCTTGGAAATACTTAATACAACCCTAAAAAATCAAGTATTGTGAACTAAAGTGGGTGGTTTGATTATCAATGACTCTATTTCTTTGAGTTCAGAGTGATATGCTACCCTATTTTATTAATTAAATAAATAATAAAAACATTTGTGTACGTATACATGGTAGACTAACGCTTACATTTTTTCCAAAGCCTGCACTCCCTCATTATAGGATTTGATAGGTGCCCGTACGGCATGGTGGTGCAGTGGATAGCACTTTCGCCCCACAGCAAGAAGGTACTGAGTTTGAATCCTGGCCGAGGGCCTTTCTGTGTGGAGTTTGCATGTTCTCCTCATGTCCGTGTTCCTCTCACAGTACAATGACATGTCAGGTAGGTTCATTGGGGACTCAAAATTGCCCGTAGGTATGAGTGTGTGAGTGGATGGTGTGTGTGCCCTATGATGTATTGGCAAACTGCTGCAGTGCTAACTCCAACGAGGGCAGATTTAAGTTAAGCTGAAAGAATGCGGGGATATGCCTATAAACTAGCGCATTTTGGCTAAGGCCTTCATCAAAGCAGTTATCTCAGCTTATTAAAAAAATATATATAGAAAAGTACTGCTGTGATAAAGAGACCTACTAATCTGCACACGTACAGTGTGAAGAAAATGTGAAAATGGTTTCTTGTCTGGTTATAAATCTGTCATGAGAAGTAAACTGCCCCACACATTCTCACAAGACCGTCCACTATGCTGTGTCTTTCATTCGTAACTGTAATGCAATGCATTTTCACATGCACCTAAAGAAATGTCTCATGTTCCCCGTCAGACCGCTGCTCAACTTGCACAGCAGTATGTGTGATGTGAATGAGGAAAGGTTTCCTTTTGGAAATATAGCAGAGTGACGTGGGAGTCTTTTAAACTTTTGTAACATTAGAGTGTCACCAGGAGTCGTATCGACACAGCCCAATGAGAGGAGGTTGAGAGGCTGTGCATGGGCAAGCCGGGATATAAACCCTTTTAGAAGTCAGAGAGACAGAAATAAGTTGCTGGATGGCTGGAGATCATTCTTTCGTCAGTGCATTCAAAAAGAAGGGAAGACAAGCCAGGGGCCCATTGCGAGGGCGCCCATTTTGTCACAATCCAAGAATAGTTCTCAGTCACTCTCTCGGTTTTGCTCAGATGGAAGAGGAATGATAGTGAGAGAGACATGAGACCGCTGAGGGGAGACTGGACTGGATGTATGACAATGTAGATGCTGCTCTGTAATGCCACGGCACTGTGGCTTTAGTTCCAGGCATCCAGATAATGAAAAGATGTCATGGAGCTGCGCATGTCACCCCAAACCAGTCGGGGCAGAGTTGTGATACAAGAAAGTAGTTTGCAATGGTACAGTCCAGAGCTCATGCCCGTTTGTCCCACTGCGTGACCAAAGCTACGCTAAGGAAATGTATTTATAATCTGTCCGATTGACGAAGTGAGGATAAAGTCATCAAAGTCAAAAACTTTTCAGAGATATTACATTTTCTGCTGTGTTTCAGTCAAAAAGAACAAACAACTTCTGTAAGAACAAAGTCTTCTTCATAAAAAATCTGCCTCCTTTCCTTGGGAGGGCTGTTCAGGCACAGAGAAGCAAAAATCTGTGAGAGCACCTGAGCAAGGTATACTCCCAGCTTGCTTCCGGTTTCAAAGTTTGCTCACTTTCTTGGCAATAGTTCCTGTGAATGTGAAGGAAGGTAAGTGAGGCCATCAAACGTGATGAATGCCTGGTGTATTCCTACCATACAAAACACATATCCTTTATCACCAATACAAATTAGCCTGGATTCAATGTCTACTGCATTACAAATTCTGCCCCAGCTGCTACTTAAATGGAAAGTTCCATTGCCAGTGCTGTTAAATTCCATAACTTAAATATCAATCAAAACTCCTTAACTTTATTTACCTCCAGAGGCAATTTCCACCTGGTTTCTACAAGTTTTATTTAAATGTCAATATCTTCAAAAATATTCCCTGCGCATCCATGGTTTAAAGGGTAACGAAACACGCTGGTTTTGTTAGACCCCGCCAACTTTTGAAATTCGAAAAATGCAGAAATCTGGGTGTGATAAGGTAATAATATAGAGTACTCAAGTGACTACGTCATGCTGGGTTCGGAAGTAAATTCCCCATTCACTTTAACTAAAGCTTATTTTTAAATAATTTCTACTGATTATATCTTCCCGTCAATTTCCTGGATTGTTCAATATAATGCCCGTTTGCAAACTATGTAGTTTTTCTGGACCAGCTTCCCATAATTCCCTCCGAACTTGCAGCCTTGTCTCCAGACGTTGTCATATAACGTTAGCCAGCAGTAGCACACAGCTCCTTTTTTAAACACTTTTTTCTAACGTTAGCTAGCTAGCTTGAAGAACTAAAAGCTAGGATTGCTTAATGTGGTTAACCGTAGCGCAGTTTCTGACCTTGTCGGGCAGCCTTCTCTACTTAGCAAGCTAATGTTGCTTTAAAAAATAAAAATTGGAACATGCGATATATGGTCTATATCCTTGTACTACACAGGCTAATCCAGGAACGTTTCGGCTCATTCTATAAATCAGATTTCAAGAAATAGTCAATAGTCTCCAGTCTCTGCCCACAACTGACGTACTCACTTGAGTACTCTATAGTGGCTGAGCTGCAGGTATCAAACCATGCCCCAACAATTTTTTTTCGCGAGTAGAGAAAGAAAGAGAGAGAGCGAAACAAAGCAGCCACTGTGATTCACAGCCGATCGTGCTTCAATTTGGAAGGAAGAGGAGACGCATTTACACCACTTGATCGCGGCAAATGATCTATGTTGTTTATTTTGTCGATATGGATACCAAGGAATGCAAAATATCAAATTGGTTGTCAAGAAAACGTGCATCGCAGAGAATTCTAAAACCACAGAATGCCTGCAAGTAATGTGCACGAGCAGGTCAAGGTAGCGAAAACCTCAAAACTAAAACATTTCAGAAACATTTAAAAAACGAAAACCTTAGTGTGTACGAGGCCCAAGAGAGAATTTCTGTTGTAGGGACGTACGTTGCAAAGGTAAACGTGAAGCATGCATAGGCTACAGGCTACTAGAACTCCTGGCTCAACTATCTGACCCAAATCCCCCCTTTCTGCAGGAAATACCACATATAACAATAATATACCCTAAAACATAAATTCAACAATATTTTTTTTAAGTGACTTCATTAACCAACATAATGTAAATAACTGCTCTCATCCACAGTGAGCACTGCAGCTCACACTGAACGGTGTCATGCAGCGTGAGTAATAATTTGTTTACAAAAAATATTCAACATAAACAGGCCAGCAAGGGCACACAATGTGAACAAAGTAAACAATTGATACTTACCTCATCAGAACGTAAAATTTTGTTTTGTTAAAGTTTTTTTAAACATGAAAATACAGGAAATATCCACACCGTGCATGCAAAAGAAACTAGCTAGCTACTTGGTAAGCTAGACTGAAAAAACAAACTATCAAAAAACAAGGGACTATCAAGTTAACTATAAAAAATATATACAGGTGCAACTCTACAGGTGCAACGAAATTTGAATATCGTGAAAAAGTTAAATATTTTTTGTCACTCATTTCAGAAAGTGAAACTCATATATTATAGATTCATGACACATAGAGTGAAATATTTCAAGCCTTTATTTCTTGTAATTTTGATGATTATGGCTTACAGCTAATAAAAACCCAAATTCAGTGTCTCGGAAAATTAGAATATTGTGAAAAAGTTCAATATTGGAAACTCATGGTGTCACACTCTAATCAGCTAATTAACTCAAAACACCTGCAAAGGTTTCCTGAGCCTTTAAATGGTCTCTCAGTCTGGTTCAGTAGGCTACACAATCATGGGGAAGACTGCTGACTTGACAGATGTCCAGAAGACCAAAAGGTCATTGCTAAAGAAACTGGTTGTTCACAGAGTGCTGTATTCAAGCATATTCATAGAAAGTTGAGTGGAAGGAAAAAGTGTGGTAGGAAAAGGTGCACAAGCAACAGGGATAACCGCAGCCTTGAGAGGATTGTCAAGCAAAATCCATTCAAGAATTTGGGGGAGCTTCACAAGGACTGGACTGAGGCTGGAGTCAGTGCATCAACAACCACCACGCACAGACGAATCCAGGACATAGGCAACAAATGTCGCATTCCTCGTGTCAAGCCACTCCTGAACCAGAGACAACGTCAGAAGCATCTTACCTGGGCTAAGGAGAAAAAGAACTGGACTGTTGCTCAGTGGTCCAAAGTCCTCTTTTCAGATGTAAGTAAATTTTGCATTTCATTTGGAAATCAAGGTCCCAGAGTCTGGAGGAAGAGTGGAGAGGCACAGAATCCACGTTGCTTGAATCCACGTCCAGTGTGAAGTTTCCACAGTCAGTGATGATTTGGGGTGCCATGTCATCTGCTGGTGTTGGTCCACTGTGTTTTCTGAAGTCCACAGTCAACGCAGCCATCTACCAGGAAATTTTAGAGCACTTCATGCTTCCTTCTGCTGACAAGCTTTATGGAGATGCTGATTTCATTTTCCAGCAGGACTTGGCACCTGCCCACACTGCCAAATGTATCAAAAGCTGGTTCAATGACCATGGTATTACTGTGCTTGATTGGCCAGCAAACTCGCCTGACCTGAACCCCATGGAGAATCTATAGGGTATTGTCAAGAGGAAGATGAGACACCAGACCCAACAATGCAGACGACCTGAAGGCCGCTATCAAAGCAACCTGGGCTTCCATTACACCTCAGCAGTGCCACAGGCTGATCGCCTCCATGCCACGCCGCAAGTAATTCATGCAAAAGGAGCCCCAACCAAGTATTGAGTGCATAGAAATGAACATACTTTTCAGAAGGCTGACATTTCTGTTTAAAATATTTTTTTATTGATCTTATGTAATATTCTAATTTTCTGAGACACTGAATTTGGGTTTTTATTAGCTGTAAGCCATAATCATCAAAATTACAAGAAATAAAGGCTTGAAATATTTCACTATGTGTAATGAATCTATATATGAGTTTCAGGATGTTCCTCTATTTTTCCCCCAGCATTCAACTTTCATCGTTAGTTTTTTTTTTTATCGACTTGGTACTATTTTCACAAGTATGTGGTATATTTTCCCAACTTTTTAAACAACTCAAAAGTTTTTACATTAGGTAGTACACTTACATTACCTCAAAGTAATGACAGAAAATCTATCATTTCCATAATATCTATGCAATGTCTGATCAAAGAAAACGTCCTCTACATTCATTCATGCAAAAAACGAAACATTTTACTGTTTTTCAGAGACAGTTTCAAAATCGGTGTACTGTCTAATGAAAAAAATGGAAAGAAAAGAATTATGAATGAAACTAAAGCATAACATTTAGCATACATTTGGTACATCAAGCCTGTCTTGGTCATTTGGCAAAAATATTTGTCCACGTCACAGTTCATTGTTCATACACCGCAGGTAAAATGTTTTGGCATGGCCAATCAAAGCTTGGCATTGGTGTGCGGTGTGATGTCTTCGCATGCTTCATCCATGGCCCAAAGGAATGTTGCAGGCTCATGGGGATGGCGATCGTAAACGTTCCACCTCCATGCGGAAAATAAATCCTCAATTGGGTTGAGGAAAAGACACCATGCCTGAACCACCAGGAGCCTGCGTGGTGGAGTCTGACATCGTCCCACACAATAACATAGGTGCTCAATTTCAATGAGAAACATGATGAGGTGTTCTGCATTGTACGATCCAAGTAGTGGCCTACATCCTACCACGCCATCTTCAGAAATAGCTGTTCACACCCCCTTGTTGAGCAGTTGTGGTTACCACTATGTGAAATCAATTAGCAATAGCAAGTTGTGATGTATGGTCATCATGTATCATACATATAATTTTGATGTTTAACTTTAACAAACACATGTTTTATTTCTGTAGTTCTCAAAATCCATATATAGTAGACAAAACCATTTAAAATCAATTGGCTTTAGCAAACGGTTAAGTGATTAACCATTAAGAGCAGTTTGATTAACTGATGGTCAAATGTATTTACAAATGAGAAGAGAATCATATGAAAGGTATTCTGAGCACTACATTATGAAAGGAAATTACTTTATATGAAAGGTATATCTAGATGAAACACTTATGTTTGGTGAAAAAGTTACTGTGTGATGTACTTAGTCAATTGAAAATGTTCTTAAAGTTTTGAAAAAAACTTGCCTTTTTGATGATATTTTATACATGAATTTTAGATTTATTGTAAAATTATACCACATACTTGTGAAAATAGTACCAAGTTACATTACATTACAGTCATTTAGCAGACGCTTTTATCCAAAGCGACATACAATAAGTGCATACAGAAACATCATCGAAATAACTATAAGTAACAGATAAGAAAGCACATCCTTCCGATAACGTAGCAGCTATCCCTAGTAATGAACATCGAATGTAGTTCACAGTAAGCTGTGGGTATGGGTAAATAAGCTATATTACAATTCTATTCTAAATACTATTATAAACTTCAACAAACAGTTAAACAAGAAACAAGTTGTTTAAAAAAACTTTAAAATAAGGTAAGAATTACTGAGGAAAACACTGGATACTGACCCAAAGACCTGAAAGTGATCAACGGTTCATAGAAATATAAAAAGGACAAATGGTTAGAAAAAGACAAAAAAAGAGAAGAATGGCTGTTTGTGAGCAACACTTATATTGATTCTAATAACTATTACTACACTGTTTTGTGAAGAATCTCTTCCAAACTTATCTAGGTTTGCTTCTCAAACTGTTGTTTTGATGCTATTCATCATCTTGTCTTTATGCTAATGAGTTGTTCCACTTGTACAGTCTTAAAGCCCCAGGGAACAAAACCTATAATCGTTAAAATGTGGTGATGACACAGGTGGTGACGGAATAGAGGGTTTCAACATACTGAGTTTCCATGTAATAATACACCACACTTCTTAACTTTGTTATAACATTTGTTTCGTCCAATAAAGACATGGGTATTGCTGCTAGTTAGTTAGCTAGTTGACGTTGGGTAGCTTGCATGTTGAATGCCATGGAATTGTTTGGTTGATTACCCTGTCAACTAAAGCTCTGCTTCAGTTCTGTGCAGCAAAAAAAATCAACTGCGCTGTACCCAGCACTGGCAAGCGTAGCGATGAGAAGGCATTGACATTGTAATCTAACCTTAGTGCTACACGCCCAACGTTAGCCAAGATATGTGTAACGTTACTGAAAGTAGGGCTAGGGCCAGCTAACACACTGGCAATGTTCGAATAAGGCATTAATGCGGGAACGCATTCGTTTTGACAAATGCTGGTGGGAGGGACAAGCGATATCAGCCCTGTGATTGGTTTGGGATTAGTGACGTCACCATTCCCATTTATAGTACCGCCCAACTTCAATCAAAAAACGAGGGTAAAAGTATCCAGTATTTTTGGAATTCAGAAAGTAATTATTTCCAATACAAGTATATGCATATTGTATATCCACAAGACCAAAATTAAGCTAATTAGAAGGATATCACAAATATTTGTTCTCTGGGGCTTTAAGAATTGCATACACATTGTAGTTTGACATGGCGGAATTAATACGTACAAAACATATTGCCAATGTTGAGGTCCGTTTAATGATCACATAATTATCGCAAAATAAAAGTTAAAGGCTCTATAGAGTATCATTTTGAGGGAAACAAAGAATATTGAATTGATTGACAGTAAATATTGCTCACCTAAACAGTGAAAATGGCATTTTCATTCGTAAAGAGATGGTCACGTGACTTCAGATTTGCTTTAAATTAAGGTCTCAGGTATTCAGAGTATTGCTGTCACTTACCCACTGCTTATTTACAGATTCAACAAACAACAGAATAAGACCTGTTTACCCTTCAACATTTTTCACTCCAGAATACTGACTTCATCCGTCTCCATTTAATTCAGTTATATATTTAATTGATGCATGGAGTTTGACACCTACATTAGCATTTTAATGGAAATATGTCAAGAGAAGATGCAAGAACTTTGTCAAAGAGACTATGATACAGACACAACCTTTTCTAAATTATAAATGGAAGAATAAGCAAACAAACAAGGGGAAACTTGGCATAGACAACCCATCCATGAACTAGCCATCTCAGATGTGACAATATATTTTTTGCTGAATGCTGATTCTGAAGGGGAGAAAGGCCAAGATGATATTTTTGATAAACACATTTGTCTTTTATGACACCTACGCTAACATCAAAGCCTGAGAAGTTCTCTTGTGAAATGCAACACTCCCAGGGCAATTCCCGGGAATTTACTCTAGTCTCCCGGGAGTAAATAAATTCAAATTGGATAAGATTGAGAAAGTGTCCTTTAATTTACTCACCCAAAGCTATTTGAAGTATTGAAAAGTTTATTGTCACTGAATTAATGAATTTATACTGTACTTTATGTGCACTTCAGTAGACTATGATAATTAATTTGTATGTATTTTAAAAGCTGTAAGCAGACTGTAAATAGGTTCACAACAGATACTGTATAGTGTAGAATAAGCATTAAGGTTGAGGACATGCTGGTTACACTTTAAACTAGAATTTAAGCACATTTTTGTTTTAGCATGTATGACAAAAGTGCAAATGTTATCTCTAAAGGTCCTGGAAAAATATCTTAATGTAGTCCTGAACAAAGCATCTTCTTATTTTTTCACATATATTCACATATTTTCTTCCTTTGCATATATAACTTTTTTGAGTACATCATATATTCCACTACAGCTTTGCTTTTGAGACAAAACTATTTTCCAAATTGTATTCTATAGCAAAGACATATGATATACCTTTACCTAATTTTGAAAGTATTTACATTTTTTCAAATTTAGTATTCACCTTTTTCCTACCTGTTAACTGTGAAATGTAATTGAAGTGGGGATTATGTATTGTGCCAATTAAATCGTCAGATAAAAAAATAAGTCTAAAAATAAGTTTTAGAACTACAAATTCAAATAAAAAGACAAAATGCCATACCATGTGGTGAGTTGATGAGGCACATGTGAGAACGATCAATGATGAATAGGTAAAGGCCATTTCATTACCTTTTCAGGCTTCAGAAAAGAATACAAATCAGCAAAAACAAATCTAGCATCAAAGCAAATGATTAAAGGCAGTCCTACTGCAGAGCCTGCTTCAAACAGTCAAAAACAGGAGGGAGCTGGAAAAGCAAAACACGCAGCGGTTGTGTTTCTGGAGGGCTCTTTTCAAGAGGCACAGCACATTGCCTTTAGAAAGGCCTGAGACAAGCAATGTGCAACAACGGGATTGATCATCAATCAGTCCCAACGTGCATGCCTGTAAGGTGAGACCACTGCTGTCCCAGCGTGACAGGGTGGAATTGCATCCTTCATACTTTCCTTGTGAACCCCTTCCAAAACTCACGAGCCAATTATTGCATCATATGTACAGTATTAAAAAGGTTTCAATGATATAATTTCAATTTCAATTATGTTTAAAAATATGGCAAAATTGATATAAAATTTTAATGTTAAGTCAGCTTCATAAAGTCCTGTCTTAGAACCTTCAAATTGTAATTGTATGTACAAATGTATGCACAAACAATGAATGAGTAAAAAAAATTAAAATAATTTACATATCTTATATTTAAATACTGGGGGTAAAAGTAAATGTGAAATGTAATGCAAAAAAGCCTCAACAGGAAAACATTTAAGCTCTGACTACACCATGTTTGTGTTTCAACTGGTCTTGATATATGTAAAATATGGACTTCAGAAATGTAAAAATATATGAATGCATCACAAACCAGCAGCAAGATACTGTAAGGATCTGAGTATTGCCTGTTATTTGTATCTTTATTTTGTATGTATTGTTTATTCTTAGTTTGTATTCTGGCTTGTTTATTTTCCGGTTTTTCCTAGTTGTCCTTTGTCTGCTTGTTTACTTCTGATCTGTCACTCCCTGTTTACGTCTCTGTACCATTCGGGTGATCTCATTGGTGTTCGGGTTCCCTCTTGCTTCACACCTATCTCTGTGCACTTAGATTTACTAATTACCACTAACATACTAATGATAGATAAGATCTACTAACTCCATTAACAAACTAATTTGTATATACTTACTAATCATACTAACGGCAGGGGTGTGTATAGTTACTAATCTCACTAACATATTAGAGCGCACATTTTCATGCTGTTCTGTCCCTGCTAATCATTCGCAGCTGCATCTAATCTCCTCTCCCTGTTCTCTTAATCTTTGCACGATTTCCTGAAACTCCAGGTCATCTGTTATCGTGTATATGTTTGCAATCCAGTCCGCGTTTTCCCTAGTTGTCTACGTGATTGATTATCCGCCCAATGTATTCTCATTGTTTCTCGTTTGGAGTCCCTCCCTCTCACACACCTGATTCCTCTTGTCTCATTAGTTACTTGTGTATTTAATCCCTGTGTTTTCTTCAGTCCCTTGTCAGAACGTTGATTTTCTTTCCCTGTGCCTGCCTGTTCCTGAAGCCAGTGATCTGATTATTCTTCCGAGATACCTTTTGATACGACTATTCTTTTGCCTTGCCCTTGTCTGTCTAGTTTGTTTTACGGTTTCGACCTTGCCTGATTTTTTGACCATTCTCCTGCCTTGTCCCCTGGTACTGCCTGATATTTGGATTGCCCTTGATTGCCCCTTTGCCTGCCGTTTTGTACCTCCCTACGTCTGACTTCCTGGCTTGACTCCTGCATGGACAATAAACCACTCCTTTTGCCTGATCCTGTGGTCCGCGTCTGGGTCCTTACCGCTAACGCAACTGAGATCGTAACAGATGTGATATATGACATCTTCAAATGTAAAATTATCTTAGATAAGACCTATTTTTATTCTTATACTTGTATATATACAGTATATACTTGCACTTCTTATACTTATACTTAAATCTCGCCATGGTGAATGAAAGCCATTTTAAGGTGTTGATGCACTTCAATATTCAATGAGTGCTTTAAATAGGATCTTTCATTAAATGTGATTGTTAATTATAGATTAGTGCATTTGCTAGGTGCATTTTCTTCACTTGAGATTACAGCGCTTAATTGTGTTGACCCAATATTCTTGACTTTTTATAATTCCATTTATTGCTTATCTTAATAATGAATGGATTCATTGATTACATTGTTGGCATTACTCTCACTCCTACACCGTAATATAAAGTGAATTTTTAAAATCTTTATTATTCTGTTTCTCACATTTTTTTCCCACACATTTTGTGCAGTGAAGCCACACAGTAACATGTTCTTCAGTGTCCAAAACCCCAGCAGTATGCAGACTATTTATGACACAACATGAGGTTAAGTGCTTCCTCCATGTGACAACTAAATCTGTTGCCTATTTTAGTAGCACAAGCAGCACAGTTCATTTTGCAGTGACCGAATTAATGATTGAGCATGTTGAGTAGTTGGCTCACTGGGCCTTTTATGCTCTCTGTATATGAAAACGAGAAAATGGATCAGAGCGTAAACACATGGATAAGACCGCTAAAACACAGATCGCGCAAAAAACACACAAAGTACCACCTACAAGGAAGCATAGGTCTGAAGTAATTGAAATGCTGAAGAAAGGAGTTTTGAGAATTTAAGTCAGTTGAATACTTTATCAAGACTGATCAAGGAGAGACAGAGTACAAAATGTTGTAATTCAGTTCTGGCTGAGACTAGAACAGTTTTTTTTTTGGTGAGATGTTCTAATGTTGTTTTGGCTCTGTACTCCAGCACACTGGATTTGAGATAAGACAATGAATATGAGGTTAAAGTGCAGACTGCAGGTTTATTTTGTGGGTATATCCATATTGGGTGAACCATGTATAATTTGCAGCCCGTTTTATACATAGTCCCCCCCCATTTTGAGCTTGGACTTCTTTCAGTGCTGGCTGCAATGTCACATTGGAAAGGGATAGAGAGAAAATTATAAAGCACATTTATGACCAAGAAACGGCTTCTGATGTCACAAGGAGTGTGTGTCTCGGATCTCTCTAAAAGATAGCTGAGGTTGCAAAAATGAGCGCAGCTTGTGAGTACACCTGGATCTCCCCAGTTTGGAGAAAAGGCAAAAACATACAAAAAAATTATCTCCTGAGGCAGTGTGGGGCACATTCATATCACATATCCAAAACTGGCATGGAGGTTGAATTAAGTTATCTGAGGCAGCCATTGTCTTATATTTTATGTCCCAGTGGAGATATATTTATAAGTTGTATAAGCCTATTCATTAGTTGAATAGGGTAAATCATATGAAGCACAGTAAATTCACAGCAAAATGTCCAGTGTTAATTCAACTCTAGCAGTGTACATATGAACCTGTTCTGGACAGATTAGGCTCGTATGTACTGTTAAGAGTTGAATTAACATTGGAAATTTTACTGTGAGCAAAAAAAAAAATGTTCCCATGGTAAAAACCAGGATGTGTTTCCATACCTATGCTGTGCCATACATAGTTCAGGAATAGTTTAAAAGCAAATATAACCAAATTATGAGGTCACCACCAGAATTTGATCCAAATGTATTGATAATGTAGAGACAGCATTGGTATAGAAATTGAAAAAAACCAATGGTGCAGAAATGAGACCAAACAAAAATGCGGCCCTGAAAACCAAAATGGACGTCTAGCACTGCGACCAAACAGAAAGCCATGTTTATTTAGCTCCCGATTGGTTTTTGTTATCGTGTTACTGCTGCGATCTCACGAGAATATGTACTTTTTGTCTGAGATGGCCGCCAACGGTGGTGTTGGGTCAAATCCGCTCAAGTAGCTCTCTGATCTGTTTTCAAAGCGAGAGGCTCCAGATTTTCACCTGTGGGGCCGGAGGTCCAAAGAACGGGGAAAAACAAAAGGAGGCGGGAAGGAGGCGCCGCCAGCCGCTGAATGCGGAGTCCCCCGGAGGCTGCGGCAGTTTGATCTGGCTGATCAAGCATGGTGTCGCGCTCTGTGCACAAGCCGGAGGATCCTCGCCATGGGGAATTTGCGCTCGACTCGAGCCCGGTCTCCATTTCCCACGCATCACGTGTCAAGCACGCTGTCTGAGATGCGTCGTTTTGGCTTTATTCCTTGCGTGAGCATCGCTCGACACTTCGGGTCTTGATGCACATAATGGCCTGTGTGCATGCCGGTAACTAGTCTGACAAAATAAATAAATAAAAAAGAACTTACAAAACAGCATGCGGCATCTGGCGAGGTCAATGTTGATGTGTTTTCCCATGAAAAAAGGAAAACACATTCTCCTGTGAGATTGCTCTCAGACTAAGGCCTCTGCAGTCAATCTGAATAATGTATTCACATTTTTTTTATTTCAAGCAACATTGTGAATTCAGTGGTCAAACTGACTTAAAAAGTTCAAAATAAATAAATAAAAGTGGAAGCCTTTCTTAAATGCAGTACCCTAAAGTTAAGTGCATTGAGATTCGTGGTTCAGGCAAGATTCATTGAAAGCAGAGCTAATAATACCTCCGCAGTGTTTTGAAATTGATCTAATTCTAATCAAGAAAACGGGATTGAGTTGTGACAAGCCAAAGGATAAAAGGGGGAGAACTGTTCTCAGGTGTCTAGACTCTTATATTCACCTGTCACAACACATAAAGGCCTTGAGGGACGACAGCAAATGGCTGTCACGGCTGGTCATGGAAAGACAAAGACATTCATGTTAAGGGGGTCTTTGGAAGTGATCAGTTTGGTCAATTCCTGTCTGCCAGTGAATGTCTCACATGCTAGAATGTTATGTGAATGAGTAGGCACATCTCTAGTGGACACAAAAATGACAAAACTTTCTGTTTCAATAATACCAACTGGCGATCATAACAAAGAGTATTGCTACTTTTCTATCTCAATGTTTTCAGGATCGATCTGAACACTGATATTTGAGATCCTGTTTCACTTGTTTCATGTGACTACTGAGGTGTAGATATACTACCTGGTAGTCCAGGATAATTATTTCCCAAATATTGTATTTGAGCAGTTTTCTCCTGCACCACAGAGGTGGTATATTACACTCATGTTATTATCTGTAGATGGTGACATTACCTAAATGTGACTTTATTCTTATTCTTTAATCTGTTTTAATCTAAAACAGTTCTCAGCACATTCTTAATATCTATTCTCTATGGGAAATGTATTATGCAGCTGACTATCTTTGTGATGTCAGTCATGCATTTATGGAAATGCTCATGAATTTATGGAGTGGAATTAGTGAAAACAGGCTGCGCTTGTGTCTGTGCATATTTTCTGAGCACATGTGTGTGGGTATATTACAGGGCTGTATGTACTTGGCATGCATGTATGTACATATCTGTATATGCTTACGCGAGCACGGGCCTGTGCATGGGCATATTTGTGTGCATGTGTGTGTATGCGTGTATACATGGTTACGCAGGCGTAGAGGCTCTGTGCGAGGATGTCTCCTCCATCAGCGGCAATGGCAGCTCGGAAAAGCCCATGGCTGTCTGCGAGCCGCTGACGCGCAGCCATATTCATCATCTCTGCCGTCTCTGCAAATGAAGGCAATAGAGTGAAAATCCCCTTTTTTGTTCTCTTGACATTAATTTTTCCAGGAAGGTTGGAGAGAGCAGTAGATGTAGTGAGGCATCAAACACAAAGGGCTATGTTTGAACTTCTGACCTCCTCTACTACAAATCAATCAACATGTTAAGGCCTTTACAGTGAGGTCCCTATAGGCTAAGGCAGAGACAGTCAAACTTAGTCCAAGGCCATCCCAACATACTCCCTATTCCTCTGCACCGATCTACTTTACCAAGTTGGACTGACTGGCTTAATTAAACACGTGTCAATCCTAATCACTTATAAATATGTGAAATTTGTGAGCTACAAATATCCTAAATTAGCATGTTCTGTTCTATATATAGTTCTCCCCGTGTCCTTTTCCTCGTGGGTTTCCTCCGGTTATCTCACAGTCCAAAGACATGCAGGTTAGGCTAATTGGAGACTCTAAATTAACAGTAAGTATGTGTGAGTGAATGTGCAAAAAAGTGTACTTAAAATTGGCCAATGTTATCAATAGTATCAAAATAGTACTATTACTAAAAGTATACTAATCGTTTATCAATTATAGTTATAGTTATATACTTAAAAGTAAACATTAGTTTACATGTTTTTTGTAAGGGTAATTCCGAGAGGATAGGCTACTCTAAACGAATGATATAGATTCTCAACGGAGGGAATACAGTACATATGCAAGCTTCTTGATGCCGATGTGTCCATATCCACTTGTCACTTATTATGGCACAGTGATAGGCCTGAGTCCATTCACTCTTGAGGTTATGAATAAAGTTTGGTCTGATTGCTTCAGGCAAGATTTTAAATATCATGTACCAAGTTCACCCCATTAAGTGCCAAGGGCGACTTATGTCGACCAAAACATTCAAACAGTGAAAAATCCAATCACTGTCAAAATCTAAATGCTGTTACTAGCTAGATAAACCATGACATGATGCCCTATGTTACCTGTATGGCTGTATGAGTGGGCCAAACGATTTTTGACTCCGGTCCGGGTAGATGCGCGACCTGTCAAGAGTGACGAATAAATAAGTAATCAGCCATACAATTCAAAGCATTTATTCATGTTCGTCAAACAGTACATTGACAAGTTTAAAACACAAGGTACAAACACAAGGACGTGGCTAAATTCTGTACATAGTCCAAGATAACGTGTGGGATGACTGTTAATGTTGAGCATATATCTCGCATATAGTTCCCATAATATCTATCCAATGTATGATTGAAGGTGTGATCAAAGAAAATGTCATCTACAATCAATCATGCAAAAAAATTATTTTCCTATTTTTCAGATAGTTTAAACATAGGTGTACTGTCTGTAATTTAAGACATTGAAAGAATGCAGAATGATGAATGAAAACAAAACATAACATTTAGCACACATTTGGAACATCAAGCCTGTCTTGGGCATTTGGCCATAAAATCTCCTCCACTTCACAGTGAATGTCCTCATTGTTCATGCACTGCAGGTAAAACCTTTGGCATGGCGAATCCAAACTTGACATTGGTCCGGTGGGATGTCATTACATGCCTCATACATCACCCGAAGGAGGGTAGCATGCTCATGGGGATGGCAATCGCACACCTTCCACCTCCAAGCAAAAACAAATGCTCAATTGGGTTGAGGAAAGGAGAGTATGGGGGCAGGTATAGGGTCACAATTCAGGGATGGGCCTCTGACATTGTCCCATTGACTCCTTCACCTTGATAGGCCTGCTCAATTTCATTGAGAAACACAATGAGATGTTCTGCATTGTAGGATCCAAGTAGGGACCTACGTCCTACCACACTATCTTTGGAAATAGCTGTTCACACCCCCTTTTATGTATATGGTGACCAATTCTGGTGAATCAATTAGCAATAAAGCATTGTCATTATTACATTACATTACATTATAGGCATTTAGCAGACGCTCTTATCCAGAGCGACTTACACAGCATTTTTGCATTTTATACATAGTATCCATTTACAGCTGGATATATACTGAAGCAATTCAGGTGAAGTACCTTGCTCAGGGGTACAACGGCAGTGTCCTACGTGGGATTCGAACCTGCGACCTTTCGGTTACAAACCCAGTTCCTTAACCACTGTACTACACTGCCGCCCATTATGTATAGTCATTATGCATCATACATGTAATTTAGATGTTTATAATTAACAAACACACATTTTGTTTTTTGTAGTTCTCAAAATCCATATACAGTAGAAAAAACGGCTTAACACTTGAAAGGCGGGAACGGTCATTTGACTGCTATTGGAATTTTGAACTTTAATATCTCCAGGAGAGTTGCACGGCGGCCTCCTTTCATTACTTTTTCTAAATATTTCATATAAACCTGGTCATGCTTTAAAATTTCAAAAATTACTTTAACAAAGAAATGTTAAAAAAACACATAAAAATACAGGTAAAAGTGGTCAAATGATGGCTAAAGCGAGCCCCCCACCCCTACCCCTCTCCCAGTCGCACATTCACGCCTAAGGATCAGTGACCCTTTTTCAAGCTATTTTTAAATATTTTTTCAAACAGTTAATTTGTAGTTAAATATATCATTATTATTATGATTTAGAGCAGTGCACAATTTAGCCATTTTGATAGATTTGGAGACACTAATAGACACCAGGGTACCCCTATATTTTGCATCATATATCTTTAGTAGTTAGGCATACCATCCTCAGATTTTGCACACTTGTGGACAAAGAGTTTATAATCCAGGAAATGTATACTTTTCCCCCCAAAGTTTCTTTGCATTATAAAGCCTTAAACAGAGCACCCCCTAAATAGGTGAGAATTGACCAAATTTGCCAACTGCGCGATTGGGTTAAGAGCAGTTTGATGAAGTGATGGGCAAGTGTATTTAAGCAAATTAAAAGTTATCATATGAAAAGTATTCTGAGGATTTCTTGTGAAAGGCAATTAACAGTATATCTAGATGAAACACTGATTAAATTAGGTGAAAAAGTTGTGTTTTGCACCTAATCAATTGAAATTGTGCTTAAAGTTTTGGAAAAAAAAACAGCTTTTTGGGTGATCTGAGTTTTTCACAAAGAGTTGTGAAATTTTACCACGCACTGTGATAATAGTCCATAAAAAAACTGTAAATAGCAAGTGAACTTGTGCCCATAGCAAGTGAACTGGGTGGGTTGGTCTTAAGATGAGGTGTGACCAGAATAATTTTTGACGTATTGCGATCAAGGCAGCAGAAAGTGCTTGCGCTAAAACCACCACAAACCTGGTCTTAAGTCATGTCGCAGTTGTTTCAATGTTATTTTAACAATATTAAGATGTGTCTACATAGGCTTATGCACAAGGGCATGCACAAACTAGCATAAAAATATCAAGATTACATGGGGAAATGGGGATTCATATTTTCCCCAAAAATAACACATTCTGTCTCCTGGAATAGATGCACATTGTCCCTGGAATCACAGGAAAGTGGGCTTGTTTTAAAGCATTAAGCTACCAGTAAAAACGCGTTGGTCATATTTTCATAAGCAGGACAATATAAAACAAAGAAAAATATGTGTAAACCTATGGGTTCCCAACCTGACAGCTTTAGTGTATTTAGTGTCATCATTAAGGCAAAATAACGCTATTTATGTTATCAATCAATATTAGAATGCGTGTAATGTGCACTTTGGATGAAGCTTGAACTTTGCTAGCCAAAATGCATGGCCTGTGATCTGTCTGCTGTGAGAACAGCCTCATCAAATTGATGTTTGACAATGCTTCATTGTATAATCAGACCAAATTAGTTAAACAAGCTGACTAATTTGGTGTTTTCTAAGGTGAGAGGTAAGCCATGTTCTGGTAGCTTATGCTCAGCTGTTGCATGAGTTATAATGACATTAAACTGCATATATTTTGGTCGGGAATTACCAGGAACCCATGCCGGTGTTACCTCTAATGTGAAAGATTATTATTGTGTATATCAAAACACGTCAACATGGTTAGTCTGAATAATATTGATCATATTATTGTTCAGTGTATTGTTTATTCATAAATAATATGTGGTGTGTCAAAATAGATACTGTCAAACTGTCCAGCTGTGTCCAACTTAAAATCTCTCAAGCAATTGTGTATTTTGAAGGTTTCACTATTACACATCACCAATGTTTAAAGTAATTCTGTTCAATAGAAAAATAATGTGCTTTATTAGAGGTTCGAACATTGACAGGACCAATCTAAATTTTTTGAATGTTGGCAGCCATATTGACACGGCACTGCAGGGATTCTTGTTAAGTTTAGGAACTGTAGAATGTGCAGTTAGAAATAAACTGTAGGGGTGAGAATGTAGATTTATTCATTATGAATGGTAAGGCAAATAAGGTAATAAATAACAAATTAGCATTTGGTTTTGCCAACACTCAGAAATATATTTTGTGGAAATTAAGTTTTAAATTAAGTTTTGTTTGGTAAGTTTTGTTCTTCTCTATACATAGTTGAGCTAACTGAAAGTCAGCTATTTTCCCATAGTAATACATTGAGTAGCCGAGACCAACCAACCAAGTGACGCCATGACCGCAGTTGGTCCAAAATGGCTGCGCCCTAGTGGAATAAAAGCTAACTAACTTATTTTTCCAGCAAATACGGGTCGGTTTGAGATTTGAACGCATGGCCATATCTAATTTAATAAAAAGCAATATCTAATTTAATAAAAAGCTAATGAACCAGAGCCACTTTATTGCCAGAGCCAATGTATTGCCACTGTATTACTGTAGTTTTTTCGTACACACTATAATCATATTATTGTCCTATAGGGATAAATACTAAATAATTATTTTAGGGGTTAAAAATACTATAGTGATACTATTGTACTATAGTGACAAATACTATAACATCACTATAGTGGGTGAAAAAACTATCATATTTTTATAGTTTTCTAAACGATATAGCAACAAAGACTATGTTCACTCAGCAAGTTGATAACCAACTTTTTGATACCGGTTAAGCTTGATTACAGTTGTTAGGTTTTGTCAAGCCATCTAATGTAAAGAAACCCTAGGTATGTTAAGCTTCCTTTGTAGTATAGCCCGCTGGACACCTATGTCTCAACACTTTTTTATATATTTTTGACATGGGAAGCCCCTGGCCTCTCACTTACAATTCATCTGTGAGTGATAAATAAAGCATTTTTTATGAACAGTTAGACACAATCCGCTAAGGGTCATAAAAGAGCATTTATCAAAACTCATCAATGCTGAAAAAAATAAATGGTATGTGGAGTCACAAAAGTTTCTCTGCACGTAGAAATGGTTGTTAAAATGACCATTTATGTTTCTTAGGTTTTACAGCATCCTACATGACCTGCAAATAAAGGCTTATTTTTTGTATTTATTGTACCAATATTGAATAGAGAAACAGATCATTGGGAGATGCTGCTCAAATATTTCTGTATATGCTTGTCATCAATGGTAAGGCACTCACATCTCAAATTAATGGCAAACTGTACACCTTTGACAAGCAACCTTATCTGATAGTAAGCATTTTCAGCCCACTCAGTTAGTAAATAAACTTTCTTTAGTTAATATTGTGGCCAGATACATGGGAACAGCCTCGATACTGACACCAGCAGAATATTACTTGCAAACAGAAAAACCTGTAATAAACATTGTGTCAAAAGGGATTATGGTTTTCTACAAGCACTTATTGACAACCAAGCAAACCAGAAAATTAAACTATAACCTTTAAAAATTGTAAGTGAGTGTTGGACCTCTTAAGTCAAATCTATATGCAGTTCAATGTTTTACGATTCCCAGTGTAATGTCTTCAGCGTACCTCTACTGGAGGCAATAGAAATGTGGTTAACAGCCTTACGCACCTGTGCCAGACTGTTCCTTACTCTTTCCTCACTGTCACAGAGATGTGTTGCTGCTGCAAAAAAAGGCTTGTTAATGCTGGATACATCATACCAAAATAAATAGATTTTCATGCGCTGCATTACATCTCTGTATATTATAATCAGAATTTTCTAGAAACAAAAACTGAATGTTTGAATTAGTCCAGATGTATGAGTCCATCAAAAGATGACCCAGATGTTTGTGTAACTCAAAGGTTGTGGGTTTGATTCTCAGCTGAGGCGCTGCCTTTGTAACCTTGAATAAGTTACTTTGCCTGAATTGTTTCAGTAAAACACTCAGCTGCATGAATGGATTGTATATGGATGAGTGAAAATGAAAAATATGTTTGGATTTCTAAGCTTATCTTTCATGTGTGGTCAAGTATTCAATAGATTTTTTTAAAAGGACATTCCAAGTGCAATGAGTGAAAGTGACACATTTTATTAAGAACCATCTACTCTCTCAGAAAAAAATGGTTCTTTTTAGTTCTTTCTGGAACCCTCTATGGTTGGTGTGAAAAGTCTGAAAGCTCCCAGACCAAACCATTTTGCCCAACAAAGAACCCTTGATCTAGATAGGGTTCTTGTATGGAGACACAGAGGGGCCTTTTGGAACCCCTTTCTTCTGAGATTGAATTTTAAAAGGAATATTAAATGCAGATTTTAAATGTAGGAAATATTTTAAAAAATACACATTTTATTCACAAATTTTGTGTATCAGCAACATGTAAAGAAATGGATAAACAAATACTAAAGATGCATGTGTGTTGTATGCTCCTATTGTCATTGTGTTCCTACCTTTGGTTGGTTTGAGTTCATCTGGGAACCTGAACTGTAACATAAGAAAAAGTAAGATGTAAATAAAGAAAGAATTGATCACAGGGGTTCAACATTAATGGTTGCCCAATTGCCCAGGGCAAGTAAAACCATGTGCCGGGCACGTAAAATTGTCCAGGGACCTGCCCGAGTGGGCAAATGACAATTCAGAGCAAATTTATAATTTCAGTTAGCAAAATCTCTGGTTTCGCTTTGGTTCTGTGTGTGTGAGACGTATTTCTGTAAAAAAGGAAAGAGACTAATAATAGCATTAAAAGAGTAAAATTATTGACCAATAGCTAGCTACCGGTCACCGAGGTGTGCAGGCAGAGAGAAAGAGGCGGATCTAAAATCTTTGGCTCAGCAGCGGCAGGGAGGGCAAACTGGAGCTTTTGAGCATAGACAGCAGTGAATGCACGTGAGCTCGACAATACATTTCTGACAAAAAACGTAGTGTGGCACCCGGCGGGGACAGAACCACGGAGAGGTGATAGAGGGAAGGTATGTACGGCTGATGTGGAAAGACGGCATGCCCATATTAGGAGTTCCGGGGAAATCAGCAACCAGGAAATACACGGCACCTGGAAAAGACGCCGGGCCAGTCAGCTGTGGCGAATCACCGGGCTAATCGATGCCCTAGAAAAGGGAATGACAAACAACAGGAAAACGGAGTAGCATATGCGAAACCAAGGTGGAAGAGAGAGGAGTGTATTGTTGGAGAGAGAAAGTAAAGTGCCGTGTTTGATTTGTATTTGTCAGGAGAAGTCTGCTGTGTGCCCGATCCCTAGACCGAATGAGAACCCGCCCCGTTACCGACCACCGCCTGTCTGACAACCCTGCTCCTGCATTAGCCCTGGACCGTAAGAGAACCCGTCTATGTGTACCGACCCCTGCAAACGTACACCGACTATTCTCCCGGATTACGGACTGGCTGACGTTTCCCTGCACTTCAACTTCTCGTTTCCCAAAAACAGCAATAAAGCGTGAAGTTAAATTGAATTGTCGCGGTGTGGACATTGAAGTTATTGTTTTCAGTTGCGTGACAACTCCAACCACCTCGGAGTTTGTCACAGTAGTTTGTTGACTTTTTTACATCACTGCAGTGTTGATAAAACTTACAAAAACGAAATGCTAGCCTTTATTGATCGCCGTATGAGGCTCGAATGATGAAGCTAGCAGAAACCAATAGCACCAAACCTATAACAGTTACCCATAAAAAATGTACTTCTAACGTTACTTGTTCAATTAAATGGTAAAAGTGAAAGCGTTTGATTGTGGTCAGTGGCACCCAGTGGCGCCCCCAGAAATGTTTCATTGGGGTGGCCAGATGGGGCCACTGAAAATCTTGGGGTGGCACACCAAAACCAAAAGCCATAACTGAATTTCAGGAATTCTATTATGTTGTTGTAGTATATAGGCTAGTGGAAAACTATGTTAATATGAGAGTTAAGGAATCGCATACTGATATACTTTGGTTTCTTATTTTACAGTTAATGTTACTAATTATCTGATACCGGTACCGTTAACATTTTGAGTTCCACAACAATCCTGTTTTAATGTGTTATGTATATGCATATACATAGGCAATTCATTGTTCTGCAAATAGGCTAGTATTTATATACAAATATACAGCTTTAATTTGAAGGAGTAGATACATTGATTGTAAGGAACGAAACATTTACTAGGAACAGGCCTACGAGTTTAAAAACACCACACAGGCCTCAAATTCTTTTCAATACAGCTGTATTTGGCTGTTGCTGTGTCTTTTTGTAAACGAAAATATTATATTATATGTCTAAAAATGAAAAATAAAACAAAAAAGCATAATCATGGACAACAATATCCATTTTATTATAGCCTACTCATATCCCTGCTTTATTAGGCTACATTCTTCTCAGCCTGTTTTGTCCACAGTCATCATAGTCTAGGCTATGTGTAGCCTACGTTTTTTGTTGTTTTTTTTAAAGGGTTTCCGCGTTGTTATGGTTTTGAAAGCTCCGCGCTATGATGGCTATGATGCAGCTTTGGCAAAAACTGGTATGCAGTAACAGCATAGCCTTTTTCTTTTATTTATTTATTTTTTCAAAGAGGGCATTTCCCAATATAATTGTTATGTTCTGAGTCTGTGTTGTCATGTTTAGTATTGTCACAGTTTATTTTTCTGTTCTTGTCATGCTTGTGTGCTGTTTGTTACGATGCAGTTTATGAAGCCTTGCGTTCATACTGCTTCTCTCTCTTGCTGTCACTCACGCTTCCCTTATTGTTTCATTCTCCCGTGTCTATTTACTAATCTATTAACGTTAGATCAGGATTGGGTAATTCTAACTCTCTAACCATGTGTTCATGTTACCTTACGTTTCTCGTGCATGTCATTTACTAATTTACTAACGCTAGGTCAGGATAGGTTTATTACTAACGAGTACTAATTATCTTGTTATCTTGTCAACCCTCCACACCTGATTTCTTTTCGCATGCTGCTCTCAAGCTAAGTGTCTGCACCTGTCTACACCTGCATTTATACCAGTAGTCTTCGTCCCTCGTCGTGAGTTCATCACACTAAAATTGTAAGCGTTAGTCTGTTGCCTGTTTTTCCCCCCCGAGTGAGCATATCTGTTTTTCCGAGTCTGTGTTTGAGTTTCTGTTTAGTTTCCGAGTTGGTGAGTTTTTTTTCGTCTGTTCTTTTGTTTATTGTTTTTCTCGTCTGATTGATCTACTGGCTTTGACCTCTGTCCGTGTTCTCGCAACCCTGCTTTTGGATTTTGTTTTGTACTTCTACCGTGCCTTCTCGTTATCGACCCCTGCCTGTGTTTTGACTTCCCTTTGGACATTGATTTTGTACCCCGATATTAAAACTTTGGCTTTTTCTGTCCTCCTGCCTGCTACTGGGTCCCCTATTACACCGTACATAACAATAATTGCTGACTTGTGGTGATAGATTTACTTTAACATCTGTCCGAGAATGTAAACAAGTCGTCCATTTTCACTGTAAGAAACAAAATTATGACAACGTCACCTCTATTTTGCTAGCTTAGCCTACTTGAACAGTTACAACCTGCATGAGAAGAGTAGCCTACCCATTGAAAGCTGATTGCTTTTTCTTTGTCTCACCGTTTGTTTGGAATCTCCACGCATACAACGATGAAAAATTATCGTTCTTTGGATGCCCACAACTTTTTTGTTAGTGGATGATAATATTTTGCACTTGCAAATATAATACTGTAACGTTATAGCACTCCGATTTATCCACATTCCACTACAAACCATTTGCATATGGTCAAAATGTTTTAGCGTTTCTTACAGCAATATTAGTTAGCCATACATTGACAATTGGATAACTTATTTGACTTAGGCTACCTGTGAAACAATGCCTGCTGCACACATAAGCATGTGGAGTTTCAGGGTCCCACATTTTCCCCTATCTTCCTGCCGACGCCTCACGTCTTATTGCTCTGATCCACTTTTCTCATCTTATGGGCTCTGTTTTGCGGTTCGGAATCTTATAAAACCGCAACTCTGGGTTTTTTGCCTTGTTTGTAGTGCATCCTACCAAACAACAACTTTGACATTTTTATGCTGTTGGTTAACGGATCGAAATGACAAGGCACCAGCACGTCAAGTCAATAGAGGGCGAGAGCGGGATGTCTTTTGTGCGCCTATTTGTGCTCAGTCTCCTGGCAGTGCACTGCGCTTAAGCAGCTGGGTGGCTATACATTTGTTATTTTCTTTCACATGCATGAACTATTATGAAAAATATAATGATTGATTTATATGAATAGTATCTAAAGTAAAATATCAGATTGCAGCATATTATGCATATGCGACTCGCGAGGGGGGGACCAGCGATTTTATCAGGGTGGCCGTGGCCTCCCCTGGCCACCCCTTGGCGGCGCCACTGGTGGCACCAAAGATTTCTGTCACACCCTCGATAAACACAAAAGTCCCAGTATAAGATGGAATTAAATCTTTAAAAGTTATATATTTTCTGAATCATGATCGATTTCCTTTGGCCACTGTCGGTGATGCGCTCTAATCTGGGCTAGGGATGTTCCTAACGATTAATTTCCCTGACGTTTAAACGGAAGTTTAAACTTAGACTAGTCGACTAGTCTAAAAGTAAGAAAACACTCAGAAAACAGTCAAAATTGAGCACAATTTAATCTATAAGCTTAAACATTGTCCGAAAAAATATTGCGTATATTATAAGAGCCATTTGAAACCGTTAATCACATTCTTCAATAACCAAATCGCATTTTAAATGCCGCTGTGTGGCACTTTGCGCCTTGCATTATGGACATTGCACATTACCCTACAAAACATGACAACTCACTAAATAAAAATTAACAAATAACATTTATTGAAAACAATATTCAAAGTAACAAAACATTTTTAGGAAACGTGCCTGATTATTACAACGGCATTTTCATTGGGTGAACGCGATCGCATAGCAAATACAGTAAAAAAAATAAAATAAATCGGTCATCAGAAAAGCTACCAATAATAGGAACACAAAAAAATAACAATTAGGCCGACTGATCGACGTGACATTAGATTCGTTTTATTGGGCTATTCAACAAGGCGATAGGCCTACTTACTCTTTCCACCTCGCTGGTTTAACTTGCAGGGCGAACAGGCTAATGCGTTTTGTTTTTTTCCTTTTTTTATTTTTAATCCGTCGTTGTTAACGTTAGTAACGGATGCTCGTTTTTTTTATAAAGCAACATTTGACCAGGAAAACATGACATTTCAGTGCAAATTATGTCAATATGTAATTTAAATGTGTACATTAATAAAATAATAAGTTTAACCGACTAGTATTTCTGGTGCCGACTAGCGAGGGTAGCAACGTTTAATCGACGAGCCGACTAAACGCGCACATCCCTAATCTGGGCATATTTGCTATTGTAAATTACAGCAAAAGTACTCAGCATTGTTATTTACTACCCAAACGTTACAGTAGCCTACGCTCATCTCCGGTAACATGATTGGAGCCTGAAATCTTAGGAATCCGTTTAAACTAAACCTTTCACCAATAAACTGGGACTTTTAAGTTATAAGGTGGGATATACAGAGTGTCCAGCGAAAATACTGACCTGACAGACTTTCAGAATTCTGACAGTTGAACAAGTCAACTGAGAGAATGACCGCGAGACAACTGAATAGAACAAAATACTGGCTGTGCGGATATGTTTTTGGAGCTGCAGAGTCCTAACGTCAACCCACGGTACACCGAACATCGAACAGTTAATCTTTTTCACATAAATAAATAAATAAATGCATCCGGGTCAACCTTAGAATATATACTACCGCAAATCAAAATCCATTCCTTTCCAACACGACCACGACACAGCCCGTCAGTCTCTTGTCGATTTAAAAAATGTAAAGTTAATGGGCCTCCGCTATGTAAAAATGGCAGAAGAGGGCGTTAGCATAGAAAAGTAGCAACGAGGGGGAAACTTGACCTGCGGCGAAAACGCTTTTTAAACTCAAATGATTAGCGAAACTATCCAAAGATATATTAAATAAATCACAGAGAGTCAATACAATATTTTACAAGTTACCTGGTTGAAGTTCAATGTTTAAAAAGACTAAACATCGCCGATTTTGACGGAGGAAATTTGCGTGCAGCCGCAACTCAAGAGCGAAGTTAAAAGAACGCTGGCTTTAACATCTTCCCCCTCGTTATAATGCTGACGTCAAAACAATACATGTATTGATCAATAGCCAATGAAGTAAAATAATGTTGTAAATGATAATATGTTGAAAATATTTTGATTCCACATTTATACATAATTACTTAACTAATATGTATAAACCCCTAACAGATTACATATGAACAACATTTTAAAAAAAACATTTGTTTTATTTTGTAGGCAAAATGTCAGTAAAGGATAGAGTGAAGAGAAAACAATATAATCCTGAAAATTTAACCAAAGCTGTAGAGGAGGTAAAGGCAGCTCCCTGAGAGTAGTTGCAAAACAATATGGCATTCCCCATACCACCCTTAATTATTATAAAAAAAGAAATGGCCCACCACAATCTGGCCATCACACCAGATGAAGAGGCAGCACTGGTTAGCTACATTGTGTGGATGCCATCATAAAAACCCTGACAACAGCCATTGTGAGGGAGAGTGGGCGGAAAACCCTTGTGAACATTGAAAATCGGCTAAGCGACAATTGGTGTAGTTGCTTCAGCCAACACCATCCTGAACTTACTACTCGGGTGCCGGATTCCCTCGACAGGGCCAGCGTGCACGCCACCACACCAGATGCCATAAGGCAATTTTTAAATCTTTATAAGCCCATTTTCCAGGCTCATGGATTTGAGGACCGTCCTCACTTAATTTTTAACTGTGATTAAACTGGATTCATGGATAAGCCAAAGTCAAGAGAGAGGGTTGTCTGCATGAAGCGAAAAAAACAGGTTTACCAGCAAGAGCACACTACCAGGGAGCACATAACAGTTCACTGCTGTGTCAGTGCAGCCGGTACAAGCATCCCGCCCTTTGTGATTTATCCCTGCTGTCTCCCCAGCTCTGCATACTCCCTCGACAGCCCCAAAAATGCCCTCTATGGAATCGCCCCAAAGGGGGAAAAGGAGTCTGAACTTTTTAGCAAAATGGCTGGTCCCCAGAAAGGCCTCTCCTGCTGGTGATGGACCAGCATGAAACACATGTCACCAGGGAGGTGGTCAAATTCTGCAGGGAGAATATGATCGAGGTGCTCCTCCTGCCCGCCCACACAACGCAAGCTCTGCAGCCCCTGGACCTGAGTGTGTTCGCGCCGCTGAAGAGGGTGTTTGGGAATTTGGCGGCGCAGATGGGCCTGGTCCAGGGGGACAGAAGCACTGCTCCAAAGTGCTTCAATTTGCATATCCCAAGGCAGCCACCCCAGATAACATTAAGGCAGGATTCAGGAAGGCGGGGATGTTTCCTTTAAACAGAGAGGTGGACCCATCAAAATATATTAAACTGGTCCCCTACACCCCAGAGACTCCAGCAGCAGTGCCCTCCACCTCAGAGACTCCAGCAGCAGTGCCCTCCACCTCAGAGACTCCAGCAGCAGTGCCCTCCACCTCAGCGACCTCCCCTTAGGCTGGGATCAACCCTCAGGGCCTGGCTGAAGTATTGGTCCCACGAATGTTACAAAAAAAAAGACGCAGTGAGGTGCCGTCTGCCTCTACCTGCACGAGTCATCACTACCGATGAATTTAATGAAATGCTGCTCAGGAAAGAGGCAGAGGCAAAGGAAAAGGAGGACTTAAAAAGAAAAAGGAAAGAAGAATTGGAAAAAAAGAGGCAAAAAAAAAAAACAGAAGAGATGTCACGCAGAGCCACGATGATGAACACGATGACCTAGATGAATGGGTCATGTGTGAGCTGTGCCACCTCTGGCACACTAAATGTTACAGGACAAATACAGCAGTTGTGGAGTTTCATTAAAAAAAAGAAAAAAAAAAGTATGAATTTAAAAATGATAAATGAATTTAATTGAAGTCTGTTTTACGAGAACATTCCATTGTCCCATTGTCTCAAAGAATGGGTCTCAATGAGTTTTTGGTCTGTGTTCAATGATGACCTGATCTACAAGATCCCATTGTAACGTCAGCAATACTTAAATGTAATAAATATTTTATGATTTTAAAGAATAATAACACTGGTTTTACTTACATTTGAATTGTTTGCCGTGGAAAAACGCTGTTCGATAGAGTGTGAGCAACCAGACGGTGGCGTTTGGGGAAACGTGAGTTGGTCACTGTGAAGCGACCAGTGACATGACAGTTTTTTCACATTTTCTCAAAGACTATTGGTCCAAATGGTGTCAATCAAAGCCCTAGCTGCAGTTTAGCCAATCCCCCGTCGAATGAACGTTTCACTTTGGTTGTGCGGCTCTTTGGTAATGTGTTGTATCTGTTAATTTCTCAAACACGCTAATTAGTGGTCGGTGTACCGTGAGTTGACGTTACTCTTATCATTGAAAATGTGAGTTTAAAAGTCACAAAAACAGTCAATATATCACATTAAAATTACATATTAGAACAGTTATTGCCCATATTACATGTATTTAAGTTTAAACCGATATTTTAAGCACAATATTTATGTTGATTTCCGGAAATACATTTTTCGGTTTCCTGGCCTTTGTCCACTGCTGCATCTATGTGAGGTTTCAGTGCCATGAAACGGATCAAAACAGACTGGAGGAGCAACTTGTCATTGACATGCTGTCAAAACTCTTTGTGAGCACTGAAGACCCTGCAATTGAGAAGTTCAACTCGCAGAAGGTGGTTGAGAGATGGCTGGGTACTGGGGAGTGGGCATGAAGGCTGTAAGGTAGTGGTAGTTGGCGGGGAGGGGGGCCAGGATGTTTATTTAGTGTGTATTTTTTAATAAAATAAAAAGTTTAAAAGTAAAATGTTAATATATATGCTCTCTGTTTTTATTTTTTTACGGGGTTATAAACTACGCCATATCCGGGCATGTAGAAATGGAGTTTGGGCAAGTAGATTTCAGACCTACTTGCCCGACCAGGCAAGTGAGAAAAATCATTAAAGTTGAACCCTGCGTGAAGCAATTTACTTTGTATGTTTGTGTTAAAACAATGAAATTTGGAGAAATGGCAAATCAATCCAGTCCAGAAATTTCCAACAACTACAAATTTTGTTTCTATTCAGAGCAGTCATGCAATGGAACGTCAACTCAGGAAAAGTACATCCAAGATGTATTCTTCAATTCACAATTCAGTAATGAATGTTTTCAATTGTTCTAAGGGTGATTCAAGCTCTGAGATCCATGGTATGCAACAGAGTGTTATTTGTTGCCTCTCCAGGGCCCCAGAATATATAAGATATCATCTTTCGCTGTTCAATGTCTTCAGGTTTTAGATGCTTGTTTGCATATCATTAATGCATAATAATAGCCAGGGACTCTGGTGAGTATTATTTATCTTGATTCTCATTATTCATTCTGAATACCTGGGGGAGCACATATTTACACAGCAGCATGAATGCTAATGAATTGTCAGCACTCAGAAATCACCAAACAAGTTCTCTTTTGGTCTTTGCCTGCAGTAGTAATCATTTTCTTAATCTCATATTTCAAGGGATTAATAATATTACCTCTCTATTGTCACATCTGAATCTTTTAGAACTGACAGATTTAGATTTTCTTTGGAATAATTATTGTAGTGGTGTTGTTTTTAGTTTTTTGTATTTTGAGAAATTGAAATACAATAGGTACATCATACAGGTATATACAGAGGGGTGACAAATTACAGGAAAACCCCATACAGTCAGGGGGGTCTGGTGGCTCTCTTATGCTGTGAGGGGCATTTTCCTGGCATGGTTTGGGTCCATTTGTCCCCTTAGAGGGAAATCACTGCAAATCAATACAAAGTTATTCTGAGTGATCAACTTTATCCTATGCTGAAACATTCATATCCTGATGGGAGTGGTCTCTTCCAGGATGACAATGCCCCCTTCAACTGGGCATGAGGGGTCACTAAATGGTTTGATGAGTATGAAAATTATGTGAATCATATGCTATGGCTAGTCACCAGATCTCAACTGAACTCAATTGAACACCTATGGGAGATTTTGGACTGACGTGTTAGACAGCGCTCTCCACCACCATCATCAAAACACCAACTAACCTTTACAATAATGGTGTTCCATCCCTCCAGTAGAGTTCCAGAGACTAGACTATATGCTAGACTAGAGGTAGAATCTATGCCAAGGCGCATTGAAGCTGTTCTGGTGGCTCGTGGTGGCCCAACACCTTACTAAGACACTTTTTTTGTGGGCAGCATCTTATTTAATTTCATTTTGAGTTAGTGAATTACAGTTCTTAAAAAACTCACCAAACAGATTATTATGCATGCACATTTAGAACTAGAAATGACTGAACTTTAAATTTACAAATTTTTAATTATTTCTAATTCATTCCACCAAGTCCTTGTGGGTTATTATATGTGAAACGATTTCAGCTACAATATGTGAAAACAAATGAATAAATTTGGAAAAGCCCACGGCATTTGTTCAATGAACAAATCATGTCAAGCTCATAAGCTAAATGTCAACTTAGAAATAAATTGTTAGGTAGCTACCTAAACAAATTAGCTTCAGGAATTGCGTCTCCTGCTCTGGATCATAGTGGGCAAAACATAATCTGCATAAAACAAGACTAGGCAAGCCTAGCTCAGTCCGGATGCCTGTATGCAGCCAGTGGGGAAGATTTGACAAGGCACAGCAGATATTGTTCTGGAGCATGTAGGTTGGCCTGCATACCGGGATGACGAAGTGCATCTGATTCTCAAAGGTGTGTGTGTGTCAGAGTATGAGAGTGGGAGCGAGCGAGGAGGGGAAACGGACAAAAGTTACCACTCCGCAAGCTATAGTTCACTCCACTTTATATATTGTGATAAAAATGGACATTGCATTTTTTTGTTTAGATACCAAATTAGTTTAGTTCATAAAATATCAATTTATTAATCGTTGTTTGAAGTTGTTTTAATGACCTGTTTACATTTTCTGTACACAGAGAATGCACACATTGACGGCATTCTCACTGCCTTCTAAAGTGCAAACATGACTCCAACAGACCCATTTCTTGTTTGTAAACAAAAGCAGATGCGCGCCCAACCCTGCGGCAAAAAGTGTATCACCTTGACAGGCTATCACAATGCGGCAGGCTTGATCATCAATGATTTAATGCATCTAGTTTTGTTTCTGGTTAATTTATTTAACTTTCATCTTGGCAAAGCTATACAAATTATAGCTAGCATTAGTTTTATTACAAATTTTCTGTACGTCAACTTTTTTTGTTGTAAGCTAACATCTAGCTGTATTTATGTTATGAGTGCAAGCTAACCGTCATAAACGGTAAATGTTTGATCTGCGGCAAGTAGATAACTTAATTTTTTAAATGAATGTAGTCCAACTCAATAAGTTAGGATACACCACATTAACAAATTAAAAAAATTAATTTGTTTGAAATTGATATAGTGTAACTTCTGTTAATACCATTCATAACAATGGTAATGTTTGGCCAGATATGAGTCTACAGTACATGCCTGTCATTCAAGCAGCTAAGTTACTTAACGCACATAAACAAAGGTGGAGCAGTTTCAGTAAATTCTGTGTGAAATGTGTTGATAACTTAATGTTTAAAGCCTATCATTAACCAGGAAGCCTACTTTTTAGCTAGAACAGACAAGGCACCAGCCACCAGCATTTACTTCTGTAAAATATTATTCTCTTTTATCCAAGTGTTCACTGGTGTAAATGTGTTTTTCGGAAAATATGTTGGCTAAGATGGTTAACATTAGTTTGCACAAAATTGATGATTATTTAATTTAGTTAAGTAGGAAGTGTCTACCCATGGATGAATATCTAAGTTAGTGAACTAGTTTCACCAAGACAGTATGTTACAGTGGCTAGTTAAAGTTTGTGGGCTAACGCGACACAGACAGATCACAACCCCCGGTTTAAAAACACAGGGTATGCCAAAACAAGTAACTATTAGACCCACTTCAGCTCATCTACACTTGCAAACTAACGTTAGTCCACCTACACATACTGTGAGGGCTTAGGGTTGACTCAATTGCAGACACTCAGACAGAGGCGGACGGAATATTCAAGTAGTTTACTTGGAGGGTTTGGCAGAAATACAGAGGTCAGGTAAAGGCAGCAGTTCATACACAGGAAGTCAATCCAAGAAGGCAGAAGTACAAAAGCAGAGGCAAAATCCAATAAACAGAGCACACAGGTCATCCAAAAATATAGCACAGAAAGTTAACGCTGGAACGACTAGAAAAGGCTAGACAAACTGGCACAGAGCAGAAAAACTGACAGGTACTTATACTATGGGAGCTAGAAACAGCTGGGAGGTAGGCAGGCTTGATTGGAAAATGTGAATCAGCTGCGTGTGTGGATTGCAGGCAGGATCTGGAAAAACACTGCAGGCACACAGAAACACCAATACAAGACAGCAATCAGATTGGACTAGTGGTTAAGGAGCCTGACTGGGACCGGGAAGGTTGGTGGTTCAAGTCCTGGATGAAGGTGTCAGCTGTATAACTGTGTTGTTATATTTCTTATTACAGAGAGAGAAGAGGTCAACTAGGTATGCAGGTGTCTTGGCATTTACAACATGAACATATAACTATGCAGCAAGACCTTTTACTTTTTAAATCTCATGGCCAGCTCGCCAAAATGTAATTCTCCATTTCTACATTGTGAGCTAGCTTGCCAATTAGCTAGCTTGCCAGCTGGGAATCCCACTTTCATAAGAGCAAGCCAATGTTATGCAAGGTTCACTGTTATTTGCATAACTTAGTATTTAATTCTATTTGATTTTGTGTCAAAATAGTCTCACTGTATGTTTTCTGTAATGGATAGCTGGCTAGCCACCTACTCCATATGCTTTCATCTTGTTAACGTTACTCCAGAAGAGAAGCAGCCGCCTCATTGAATTCCGTGCACCTTGTGTGCCACCGACAAAACAAAGTCACTCACCAAAAAGTAAAAAATAAAAAAAAGAGCACAAAAACCGCTGCCACCAGTGTAAAACCCGTGGGTGTGACTGAGAATATTTAGTTATTTCTCCGGACAACAGGAAAACACAAACGAGTGGCAGCTTAATCTCTTCTTGGTTTTAATCCTTTCCGTTTTCCCGGGACCAACACCAACACAACTTATTCCTTTCTCTTCTCCCACCTCTGCCCTTGCACAGTAGAGCAATACATAAACAGGAATACAATATTTCACGATAAAAGTATTTGTCATTAAGAATTTGTTAATCAGAATTTAAACCTTCACATATAATACATTTTAAAAAAAACAAATTCAATCAAAATAAATCCCATATTACACTAGTAAAAGGGGACAGGGAGTGAGACAACCTTTTACCGTAATTACTCAAAAACTTACACTTGCACTTTTCAACATCGGGGAATCAGTCAGCCAACCAGTTACCTACATTCACTCTTTTAGGCCCGCTCTGTGTCCGGTAAAAAATTGTCAGGCTACAGCAAAGAAATATTGTTTTGCGCAGAAAAGGGTGTATGGAGATTAATCAAGCCCAGGACAGCTGGGGTATTTTGCAATTTCAATTTCAGCTGTAAAGTTAAATTTGCTACAGTATATTGATGTGGAACTTAATTGCATGAAAGCACAGACCCTCCCGTGGACCATAGAAAAGTGGCCATTAAGTAATGCCAGTGGTGTCTTCCAATGAATGATTGTAAGATATGATGTTGTTTCTGACCTATGGTTACATGTCAAATTGCTATGTACTCACATCTTAAGGACCACAATGGAAATAAGCTTTTTAGATTTCTTGTGACCTTTTCAGATCAGTACTTGATGTTCTTGCCTTATTTACCAAATAAATTCAATGAATCAATAAATCAATAAATGGGATAAACAGCATGTCTACTGGCAGGTGAGTTACATTCATTCAGTATTGTGCAAGGTGCCCTCAGTAAAAGGTGGATTATTTTTTTTTGCTTATAGGAATGTATTTTGCCCTGTGTTGGATATGGCTTGGTCTTTCCTCCCTGGCGAAAGGTTCTTTAATTTGCTATTTGCATATGTAGTTTCTCTTTTCTTCCCCTGCATTTTTTTGCTGTTCAGTAATCTGGATGTGTCCGTATTCTGGAGTGCTTAGGGTGTGGTTCAGGGGCGCGATGTTGGTCTCTGTCAAGGGCTGGAAAGCGAAAGGCCATTAATGTCTGTGCAGATGGCCTTCTTCCTCCTGTCTGTGAGCGGGGGAGACGTGACATCCACACATTACCCTCACGCGGTGCACCGTCACAGCATCAGTACTCATTCCCGTCATTATGCTGCTTCAAACATATGCGCTGGCACTAAATCTAAATATCAATGCAACCCCCCCCAAAATAATCTTGTTCCTGCGGCAGGAACTAATTTGTTATAGGGAAGCTGGTCTCATCCAAAAACTATTATTAGCTTCGGGAGAGTAACAAGCATTTACCAGCTAGATCACCATTTTGAATTACTTTATATTCGATTGCTTCAGCAAGATTTTATGCTGCATTATCCTAAGACATTTTATCAGATCTCATTTAGATTCTCCCACGTATTGTTTGTATGACAGAGTTGATTGGCGAAATAGGTCAGTCTCAATTTGCCTTACTAAACCTTAAAAGGTTACGAACCCCATCATAGAGAGACAGTTTGAAAATGTGGCTTTTGTGATTTGGGTTTTATTTTCTGATTTAAGATGGTGAAAAGCCATTCACTCATTCGAAGGTACAACAACAGGAGAGGAACTGTGGAAAGATTGCACTTGACAAAGAACATTTGACCCAATTGCTCCTGATTGGAGAATTTCATCTATAGAAATTCCTTCTTGAAAATACCCAGTAACAGGACTAGGGATGCAATTTATCAAAAAAGCTTATTCCATCTCTTACAGTCCTGCTGTTTTTGTGTTTTGGATTATTATACATAAGCACTTGCAAAGAACGTCATGACCTACCAACTTAAATCGCAGACCATAATGTTTGCTGTACTTTGAATATTGGGAAGCAGTGCTACTCTGCACACTGCTTTTTAGGCAAAACATAATTTAGTTTGACAAGTCATTGTGAAAAAGCATAATTCAGGTAACAGAAGAGGACAAATTATGTAATATCAATTTCAGACATAGAAGCACTTCACTGAAGCATTTACAAGGATACTTGTATAGAGGAAAAATGTAATATTTAATTACAAATTAAGGTTTTTCTCTCTAAGTTGATTAGGGTACTCCACAAAGCATTATAAACAAACAACACCTTGTATAACATCTCACAGATAAAACCATTTGAGAGTTATAATCTCATTTGCCATGTTCTGCTGTTGTCCTACCATGTAAACAAATTGTGCTTATCGAAATCGCCAGAAGCCTGAAAGAGGAGTGGCACTCCCCGGCTTCCCCTGTTCTGTGGTAAAAATCTGTTACACTCCCTTCTCTCCACTAATTAAGAGTTGATGATTCAATGCACAGTTTTTTTTTGTATCTGTATCATTCTCCATAATAGAAGCCACATTCAACTGCAGTTTAATTACCAAATTGCCCTCATGATTATTCAAGACAGCATGCTAAAGCAGCATCACTTTGGTGCCGTTTAATATGACAGGTTCGTAGAGCACTCTTACTCTTTGTAACACACACAATGTACAGGACAATTCGTACCGCTGTAAGTGTTTATTAGTATTTAACATTTACTAACACCCATTCACCTTTTTAAAAATCTGATTGCAGCACATATTTAGAAAAATGTCTAGACAATAGTTTCCAGTGCTACAAGTGCCAAACGTCTTCAAAAATGTTTGTTTTTTTGCCACCCTTAATTATGATTTGCCTTGTGAATGTTTTACATCAAAATTATTTGATTTCTGGCTGCTGTTGTTCTCTGTGGCCAAGTCTTTATAGCCTATTTCTCGTTCAAAGAACAAAATGTTAATTAAGCTGATTAGCCAAACCTTTTTCATTACACGAGTGCTCTAAAACTGTAATTATGGCTGGTGAATATCAATTTCATTTTGTACAAAATTCTTGCTGATAAATGTTTCAGCAACACATTCAGTCATATTTTGTAGTTCAGAGGTCCAAAGATATACTCTATATATCCTTTTTATGTTCCACTTTTTGAATTAGCTATGGTGTGAATATTGGCTATTGAATTCTAACCAGCTGAAACATAAAATGCAAATCATTGGGATTTTTAAAGTTTGGAATTCATATCCTGGATAATTAAAATGAATGTGTGCATAATCACAAAAATGGCATTACATGGATTCACTCAGTACGAGATACTTACAATATTTTATTTTCCACATTATAAGATGTGCTACAATATTTGTGGCATTTCTTTGTTAACTTTATAGAATTGCAATTGGAATATTGTTGTGATTCAATCTGTAGTGTAGAAAGCTAATGCAGAATGTACACATCAACCTTTAAAAAAGTGTGGACTGTGCCAATACAGTTTTTAGCCAACCAAATAAATTGTTCTGAGATGAGGCAAAGGACATACTAAGGTAGGCGTAGGCAAGCCTGGTCCTGGAGTGCTGGAGATGGTCCTGGTTTTTGCGCCATCCAAAACTATAACTACATAACTGGATTAATTTAAATGTATCAGGTTTAATGAATGCAGGTAACAATCTACTGGAGGCACTGGTGTTTCACCATTCAGAATATTCAGGCTCAGACTTTTAATGATCCAGCAAACTCAGATGGAACACAAACTAGAAAGTTCACCGGCAATCCAGGTCCAGTGTTGTCTACGCCTGTACAATGTAGTTGTTATCACTATAGTATCATCAAATAATCATATTAATTTTATATGTACAGATGGAGATTGTGAGCAGTTGTATCTGTTTACAGTGAACTTTATGAGTTATGAATCAGTGTTACTGCTATCCTCAAAGGTATTATCTACTGATAACAAGGTCCTTTTTCTGACTTCCTATTAATCTAAATACAACAAACACTTACTTTTCTCTTTGCCTGCTTTATACTTATAGCACGAGTACACAGAGTTCAGTGATGTTCATTTCAGTTACAAATAATGTTACAGTAATGAAAACAGGAATTTTAATTCTTTAAATTGGCTTAAGTTACCATATAAGTATTTCGGTTCTGGGTTGTAGTATTACATGGCGAGGTACAGTAATTGACATTTGTTATTTTAATCCCATGAAAATTTGCCATGCCTGTAATTTTCTAAATACAAATTCCTGATGAAATTGCCTGTAGTATTTTGCAAATACAGAAGTCATCTCTTAATATTAATCTGGTATGGATCTTATTAAAGTTAAGCACCTCCCTCCATTTGAGACCAATGGGCACAGTGTGCAAGAGAGTTTTGATGAAAATTTCAGATCAAGCTTCATCCCAACATTTGAATAAGGAAGATAAAACTCAAGAGTGAAAAATTAGAATATAATGAGATGGATGACATGCATAGCATCTTTTGGTAAAATATTAGCTAACACACTATCTAATGCTATATATCAACAAGCTATTCGGTGATTTTGCAAATCCCAATAACCTAGCTAGTCTATCTAGGAATTCAGTGGTTTATCTGTTCATTGGGGAAGGTGTGTATAGGACAAATGCTGTTTTCCCCCATATTATTCCCCACCAATATAATTTTACAAAGTGATAAATTTAATAATTTATAGGTACATAATCATATCCTGGTAGATGCAAGCACCAGTCACAAGCCATAGCACATAAAGCTGTTCTCTCCCCAAAGTCATAAAATAGAATAGTTTGAGTCACCCAGTTCATTTTTAGTCTGCAGTCACTGCCAGATATATTCATGTGTGTGCCAGCATCCAAATCACAACTTTACTGTGTGTATGCAGTGCCACACAAATATACAGAATATGCTCCAAGTTGTGCTGACTGGTTCTGTGTCCATTCCATTCGTATGCAGGACATGGTCAATAAATTCAACTAATATTTCAGACTATGCTTATCCAATTCAAAGAAAACAAACAATTGAATGTGTAACAAAGGAATTTATTTTAATGGAAAAGCTAAATTTACAAATCTACTGGGGAGTGGAAGTGAGTAAACGTCAGTGTGAATGTGTGTGTTGGATGAGTGTGTAAATACATGGGGTGTTGGAAAGCTGAAAACCAAAAAACATAACCAAACAAAATTTCTGTGGCAAGAGAGAGACTGCTTTGGCCATCCTGGCTATATAGCCTGCTAACCAGCTGCAGAACATATCCACAATCTTGCTTGGCTATGCCTCCACTGTCAGTTCTAATGAAATAGACAGAACAAACCAGGTACAATAAACACAACAGTGCACAATGTGGGGCATGCCATAAGCCACACAACAGCAGTTGGGGGGGGGGGGGTAATTTCTAAATGACCTGTTGTCCCCACATAAAAGTAGTTGCATAGGAAGAGGGCTTTATACAATTCGGAATGAGTAGATGCCTTGCGTACAACAGCCATCAAATAGTCTTGTTCGATCTTTTGTGATCACATGTACGCATTTACACCATCAAAATAGCAGTGATTGCATATGAGATAAAAGGTGGCGTGGGTTGGTTAAAAATGCGAACAAATGAAATAATCAAAAGTAAATATGCAGAGAGGGGCTGTGCCGGCGCTATGCAGATTTGTGAAGGGGCTTGCCCTCCCTTAGCAGTGCCACTGGTGCCACCCAACCCATATTGATGCAAATTATTTTATTGCAGACCAGGAAATTAACAAGCCAGGCGGAGATTAAAAATAATCCATTTGCCAGGGACAAAATTAGCAATTCAACTTATGCCAAGGCGTGTTTGTACCAGAATAGAGCTCTTTAAGTGTTCATAAAAAAAATTATATTCACACATAAACTTAACACAAGCCAGCAAATGATTATAATACTTGCATTTTATTTTCTTGTGGTTTTCTTTTCAAATGTTGCTTTTCTATTTGAACAAAAAGAATAGGAAATGCATACATTTTTCTTGAGAACAGCAGAGCTTTCCCCTTGATGCCATTAAAACAACATCAGTCGTGCTGGATCTGACAATTAAAAGTATTTTTTTCTGAATAACATTCTATACAATGATTGTATAATGTAAAACATATTCTGCATTGACTGAGGTTCCAATATTTTTTGCACTGTTTGTAAAGATCCCCTTCTACTGCATTAACATATAAAGACATGTTTGCAAGAAGAAGAATCAACGGCAAAAAAACTCCCCCAGTCTTCTGCAATCTCAGCCTCTCGAGCTCGAAAACAGATTTTAGGTGCTAGCAGTCTGTTTTTAGGTGCTACCACTACTGCTCCAGCACAACAGGAGCATGTTGACGAATATCCTCTGTAGCCGATCCCGCAGAGAAACAGTGCTATAAGGCTTGCCTCACTGAAGAACTCTCCCCCGAAACACTATTACACAAAATGCGGCCAGCGACGCTTTGAACTCAGAGAAAGGCAAGTAAATCATCCCGCTGCCACGCCTGCCCAGAACCCGCCCAAGCCTAAGACTCTAATCCTAGGTGACTCAATAATCAGGGATGTCAAGATGGTAAAAGTTCTGTTTTCCTGGAGCCACAATTCTCTGACTGAAAAAATCCCTCAAATGACATTTCAAAACAACAGTCTGAACTATTAAAACAGGATTTCATCCATTCATTTAGCACTTTTAGATAATCATTATTTAAAGTGCATATTTCTAGTCCTACTCCCACAACTGGACGTGGAATAAACCAGTTCAGCAGGCTTTTTGAGCCTAAAAACCTGGCTTAGCTCTTTGTGTGCTGCTCATAATCTGAATTATTTTGACAATTTATGTTCTGGGAGCGCAGGGACCTTTTCAGAGTGGATGGCTTACATCCAAACAGAACCGGAACATGGCTGCTCGGTGCTAACATGCTCTACTACAGCCATCACCCATCCGTCCCCCGATCCATGAGCCTAAGGGAGCAGCGGTCCCCAGGATCTCCTCAATCTCCCCAGCTGCCCCCCCTTTCCCCACTCAGGGTAACAACTGGAGCCCTGAGGGAAATGATCCAGGAACTCGATGACATATTAGCTGGCGCCAACAAGAAGAAACATTCAAAAACTCATTCATCCAAGGCTATCAAAACCCCACACCACCAAATCCCTGCCCACAAAAGCCTGAAAAACCATCACGCCCCCCCCCATCCTTCCTCTGACAGAACGCTTCAGTCGCAACGTCAGCATCAACATCTACAACAGAGCCTTGTCCAGAGTACAGCATGTCCTGTGAACACTGCAGATAGCAACTGCAAGTGTACAAGATACAGCAGGCACTTATTGATATTTCCAGGGTCCCCACCATAATAGCAGTGATACTCCCAGTATAAGCTGGGACCAAATGTGCCTGAAACATTTCCTTTCCCTGTTTTGATTAGAGTCTGCCCTGTTAATTCTGTTTCTACGCTCAACTTTTTTGCCTATCACAAAAAAACAAAAACTAGCCTTGCTTCATGTTAGATCTCTAGTGAACAAATAGTTTTTAATGAATACTTTTATAATTTCTCAAACTTGATTTTATGTTCTTAACCGAAACCTGGTTATACAAAAATGGCGGTGCAATAGTCATTGAGTCAACCCCTCCTAATTTCAATTTTATGGATGTTGTCAAGAGTTGGTAGAAAAGGAGGCGGAGTAGCTGCCTTATTTAGGGATGTATTTCAGTGTGAGCAGACATCACTTGGAGATTTCACATCTTTTGAATACCTCTCTGCCATATTGAAATCCCCCCCTCTAATTTGACTATTAATTATATACAGGCCACCAAAATACTCTGCAACTTTTTTCGATGACTTTATTGAGCTATTGTCCATTATTTCTACTGAATTTTGATTTTTTTATAATTTCTGGTGATTTTAATATTCATATTGATAATTCCAACGACAACCGTGCCAAAGAACTTTCTGCCATACTGGACACCTTTGGACTGTCACAGCATGTGAAAGGGCCGACCCATAAACGGGGGCATACTTTGAATCTGATTATAACTAAGGGTCTCAGTATTTCAAATGATACTGTAATTGCCTTATCAGATCACTGTTGTGTATTCTTTAACATGTCTATTACTCCTGGCATTCATATTAGATTTGAAACTGTTAAAAAAACGGTTTATCAATGAGAGCACTAATGCATTGTTTGGAGGCCATCTCTTTGTCTCCAACCCTTGCTTCAACTTCTGTTAATGATCTTCTGGACAATTTATATTCTAAAATTGTTAAAGTTATCGATGCCATTGCACCTGTGAAGGCTAAATCAATTTCTGGCAAGCAAAAAGCACTGTGGAGAAATGCTATGTCTGTAAAAATCCAGAAGAGGGAGTGTCGAAAAGCAGAGCGCAGATGGCCAAAATCAAGTCTCCAGATTCACTATGACATCTATAAAAAGAGACTTCATATCTACAATTCAGAAATAAGAAGCGCGAGACAATCATCAACAATAACATTAAAAACTCACACATTCTATTTGCCACTGTTGATAGGCTAACAAACCCGCCAATAGCCCCTAAACTTCTTTCCGTTAGTAATTGTAATGAGTTTGCAACCTTTTTCAGTGAAAACATTTTTTTTTTACCTGCTTGGTGACTGAATTACTACAAATAGTCGGTTCTCTTCTATCAGGCAATTTCCCAAAGGCTTTGAAAACTGTGGTTATTAAGCCTCTTTTAAAAAAGAGCAGTCTAGATGTGTCTGTACTTAATAACTACAGACCTATATCAAATATACATTTCATTGGTAAAGTTATTGAAAAAGTTGTTTACCAGCAAATTAGAAACTTTTGGTCCTCAAATGGCTGCCTTGATAACTTTCAATCAGGTTTTCGCCCCCATCATAGCACTGAGTCTGCTCTTATTAAAGGCCTAAATGACATTCGCTTAAACACTGACTCTGGAAAAATCGCAATCCTAGTGTTATTGGACCTTAGTGCTGCTTTCGACACTGTAGACCACAACATTTTATTAGACAGGTTGGAAAACTGGGTTGGACTTTCAGGCACTGTCCTTGATTGGTTCAGGTCCTATCTACATTACAGAAACAATTTTGTCTCCATTGGCAACTTTGTATCCGAGCGAACTATCATGACATGTGGAGTCCCCCAAGGATCAGTCTTAGGCCCGCTTTTTTTTACATGCTTCCGCTAGGCCAAATTCTACAAAATAACAAAATCGCCTACCATAATTATTCAGACGACACCCAAATCCACATAGCTCTCTCGCCGAGCAACTACGGTTCCATTGACTCGTTACATCAGTGCACTGAACAAATTAATAATTGGACGCGCCAAAATGTTTTTCAGACAAAACTGAGGTAATTGTTTTCAGTGCCCATGATGAAAGGCTGAAAGTCAGTGCTGACCTTGATTCTCTGTTTTTGCAGACTAAAAGCCAGGCCAGAAATCTTGGTGTTATTTTGGATTCAAATCAAAACTTGAATAGCCATATCAACTCAATAACAAAATCAGCCCATTATCATCTGAAAAATATAGCAAGAATCAGAGGATTCATGTCCAAACAAGACCTAGAAAAGCTTATCCACGCTTTTGTCTCTAGTAGGCTAGACTATTGTAATGGTCTTCTGACAGGTCTATCTAAACAAGCTCTTCGACAGCTTCAGCTTATTCAAAACGCCGCTGCTAGAGTTCTAACAAAAACTAAGAAATATGAACACATTACACCAATTCTCAGGTCTTTGCACTGGCTTCCAATCTCTCAGAGAATTTACTTTAAAATACTGCTGGATGTCTACAAATCACTCAATGATTACAAAATACATTTCTGACCTGCTTCTACCATATAAACCTGCCAGACCCTTAAGGTCATCTGGGAGCGGTCTACTAATTATTCCCAGAGTTAAAACAAAACATGGTGAGGCAGAATTCAGTTATTATGTTACACACAGCTGGAATAAACTTCCAGATGATCTCAGACACGCCCCAAATCTGACCACTTTTAAAACTAGACTGAAAACTTGTGTTTTGTTCTGCACCGCATATGCACTTTGACTTTAATCCCTGTATTTTATTCCTGTTTTATTGTATGTCTTATTCTGTATAATGTAAAGCACTTTGAATTGCCTCTGGTTATGCAATGTGCTATATAAATAAACTTGCCTAGCCCGCTGAATATGTTATGTATCAACCAATAAGTGAATACTCATATCAACCACAGGTGAGATAATTTCTAACTGGACCAGGGATTGGGGGGTGGGAGGGGGATGAAAAAGTAAATCAGTAAATTACTTTTGTTCCTCCACCCACAGATGCATGATTCAATCCATAGAAAAACATCCCACACCATCTCTCACAATATCCAAGCCACTTTCAAGGTGTAAATGTGTTCCATAATTTTAAACCACCCTGGAATGAAATGTGTGAAAACATGCTGAGATAAAGTGGACTTGAGAGCTGACCATCAACCCGAGAGGACACACATTTTGAAGCACTTTGAGCCAGACAGAAGGCATAAATATTTTGCCTGCTGCATCCCTATCACACACATGTGAAAGTGTTTAGTTTTTCTATTTACTATTTGTTTTCATATTGGTTAATGCCATCAATTTGCTGCTCTCAAGTTGAATGATGATATTTCTGTATTGAAATATATTTTCCAACTGGCTGCTTGGAACTGTGTTATATAGCCATAAGCTGATTTGGCTGAAAAATGAGACCACATAAACCATAAAACAGGAATTGCTACCGAGACTTGCTTTACACTCTTTTATGTTGTCTCACATGATAATTGTAGGTTTTGTAAAAGCCACAATACATTGTTGGGAATTGTAAGTGTATTTTTTTGTCAACTTCATTTGTGCTTTACTATCATATCACAGGTTCTAGCAATTACTGGTTCTACAATTTCAATTCTAAATGTTTTAGCACAATGCAAATCACCATAACAAACATGCAAATCTCAAATGCACATGTGCAGGGATTTCTGGACTAGCATAGGTGTAGCATAGCAGTACACAAAAATGCATGGCTTTGAGATTTATGAGATGTTATGAGGAGAAGAATAGCTGATGGCATTTGGAAATATAGGTTGTTGAATTGTGAGCTTTAAACAGCGGTTGCTCTAAGCCTGTTTGTTTTCTCAGATGTCTTTATTCTCTGTTTCTAAAATAATGGCTTGTGGACAAAAAAAACTGCAGCTTCTGATCGCTAATGAAAATGCTAAATATGTGTAGCTTTCCACTAGACATTATTGCACTTGCTAATCAAAGCTAGGGATGCTAATTGACAATCTATCTGTTCAAGTTAAAATGTTTATCTCTATGATGAATAAACTGGCTTTTATTGAATTGGACTCATTTACTCATTTACATTAATATTAATAACTAATGTTACAATGTGAGACAAAAGGGAATTTCCAATGGATATGATTTTTTTTAATGATGTGTTCAGTCTGAGCAACTTGAATTTCACAAACTACTGTAAGAACTGTAAGTAAGCTGTGGTAATATCCCTCAAATAACAAATTAGATTACGGCTATGCTGACATTTCTATTGAGAGCATGTGATGTTTGATTAATGTTATGTTCATTTTCCCGTAGAATCATGCTTATAAAGGCAGCAATAAGTTTGAAAAGCGATAATGTTTTTGTACTTTTACCACACAAATACACAATAGAAGCATTTTATGTTGTGGAGGGGATTGATAATTCTCAAAAAACATGAGAGCTAATGTATGATTAAATGGTCGTTGAATATTGCTGACTGATTGACTTTCCCTTGCCAATTAATCCCAGCAACTCAGGTTCTAATAAGGAACCTCTATGGAATAGGCTTTAAAGATATAAAGGAAGTATTATGAGATAGCAGGAGCCATATTGTGCCAAAGTTCTCATCCTCAAATATTGTGATAAAAAATAACAGTATTCATAATTTCACATTGGTCATTTGACAAGCTTTTCGTGTGAAGCCCAAATTCAAGCAAGCATGTTATTATTCATAAAAATATTAAATATAGATAATGTGATGCAGGGCTGGGGGTGGCCACTGCTCACGTGGTGAACAGACAGGAGAAAGACAAAATAAACTTTGCGCTTGTTGCCGTTTAATTGAGCAATTACTGAAAATAACATAACATTAAAACAAGGAAAACGGCCAATCTGGCAATTTAAGCTCAACGGAAAAGGCTATGCAAAAACCAGAAACATAAAGCCACAAAAGGAAACAGACACCTGGCAGCAACTCCCATGGGCGGGGGCGGGGGCGGCGAGTCCTACACAGTCCTCCTTAGGCCTGATTACCAGGCCTTTTATTGAGCCCAGTAATGAGATAACAGGCAGCAGCTGAATTGATTACAATCAATTACAGCTGCTGTCATACCTGTGAGTAAGGCCCCTTGGTGGACAGCACCCCCAAATCCCTTCCTGACACCACAATATGCGTCACATTAAAAATGAAAGACATTGCATACAACCAGAACCATCTATGGTGAATGGCGGAAACTAGGAAATAACAGATGCATGTCTAATGTGAAATACAGTACATATACTGTATGCTTAGGAAACCTTGCATTTGAAAAAGTAGGACATATAATGCATTTTAATTTATTAATGGCTAGATAATTAAAATGACTTTTGAATGACAGAGGTCTATATGGGGACATTGTAAGGCAGGTATTTTACAGTAAACAAATTCCCTGAATACCTTTACAATGACAGTTAATCAGACCAAAGATCTAATCATAGTTCACAGGTACAAAAGAGAAAGGATTCCTATGCAATTATGTAACTATTGTGATAAAAAATGCACCATGTTGAGCTTCTTGTACTGCTAACAAGTCCCGCGTTGAGAAGCAAAGCGGTCGATAGCACGAACAACTCCTATACCTTTACCGGCTAGAATGTTACATGAAATAACATGGAAGCGACAAGAAAAGGAGGAAGCATGGTATAAATAGTGAGCGGAAATGCAGGACAGGTGAACTCACTAATTACAGAGGCGAAAGCAAAACCCGTAGCGGACCACAGAAAAATCCGATAGATTACAGGTAAATGGAAAAAAGGAATACTAAGCGCGGAGATAAGGGAAGAAAGGCGCGTTCCATGACAGAGTGTTTTTAAACTCCACCCAACTGGTGAAAACAACTGTGTTCCCTTGCCACACAACATTTATGAAAGAACACAAAGCACAACCATTATAATAGCCATATAATATGCATATGATATTAGTACTGTTAGCAGTGCATAGTACTGTTAGCATGTGTAGTCCATCCTTTTTTTACTGGCCCATGTCTAATGTCCTCATATTAGACACAATTTCAGCTAAATGTATATACCCAGCTAACAAGGAATGATTCAAGAACATCAAGGGACCGTTCTGTTATATTCCCAATTGGTTATGAATATGTTATGATTAATCACAAAAGCTATGTTTCAAGTGAAATGTTTGCGCTTGCCAAAAGTCACAAAAGACAGGAAATAGAATTTAGGAAAATGAGAAACAACCCTTAAAGTGATCCAACCAGATCTACTGCATATCTGGTAGCAGAGTGATGGTTTGAGGCTCATTTGATACCTCAGACCCTTACATGACTTACAGTCATTTAGCCAACCATGTGTTCCATACTGTTACAGCACAATTTACAGCCTAATCTAGTCCCCCCCCCCCTCAAATGCAGTGAGGTTATAGTGTTGCTTGTATATTAAATAACATATTAAATATTATGTTTTATTTAAGTTCATGTTCATTTGTCTAATTACTTTTCAAAGTCAAAGTCAAAGTGTTTTTATTTATCAAGTGCACAGTATAACACAAGGTCATTCTGAACAATGAAATTCTTAGGACATGGCAAGCAACAACTATGTAGTAGGCATTAAAAACAACAAAAATATATATATTAAATTGTTAAAAAAAAGTCAAATAAGGGCAAGAATAACATAAATATAAATATACATAGCAGTAAAACACTAGCAGCAGTTCCAGATATGGACAGTAGGAGTAGGAGTATTAAATATAAAGTGTGGACGTGCCGATAGACATGTACAATAAATTCAATTAAGGTGATGTACATTGAATGGTCCCCTAAAATGGGGGGGCTATGTATAAAAAGGGCTACAATTGCTACACGGTTCACCCGATATGGATGTAAACAGCCTCAAATTAAGGATGAAAATCTGCACTTTAACGTGATAGTCACTGTTCCATTTCAAATCTAATGTGCTGGAGTACAGAGCCAAAACAACACAAAATGTGTCACTGTCCAAATACTTTTGGACTGCACTGTATTGCAGTGACTACATTAGAAAGTGACGTACAAGTAAAAATGTGTATCAGTTTTGTTAACACCCCATCCTTATTTGTGTTAGGTATTTCTGTGAAGCATTTGAAGTGTTGAGTCAATTATTAAATTACTTATATTTTAGTGAACAATTCATTCATCTGAAATGTGATATAATACATTTAAGCTAACCATGATTCTAAAAGTTTTATATCATTTCTGGTCTGGTATGGCAGTATATTGGTTTATATATAAAACCATGACATGGTCTCACCATTTAAGTAGTCAAATTTTTAATCTGAACTCGTATTATACTTATAGAAAAATATTATTGAAAGATGATCTCATTAACATGAACATAAAATTGTCATGACCTTGCAAGCGTAAGATTCGAGAGACTTTACATGATCATGTGCCACATTGGTATTACATTGGTGTTAAATTTGAGGAAGGTGAGGAAGGCATTTAGGGAGATCATTTTAAAGTCAAATAGGAGCTAGGTGTTGACATTGTTTGTGGAGTGATCAGAGTTTTACCACCACCAAAGTATTTTATTTATTTCCTCTTTTCACAGAAACAGTCAGATAAAAATAAGTCACCTCATTCAAATGCACCACCAAATACCAAATGCATTTGCAGACCTATACAATGAGAATGGATGCTTAAAAGACAAATACACTCTTGCATTTTTGTTTCCCTCTCTTTTCACTTTCCTTTTGTTTAACAAGTAATTGGCAAGGAGAGGGCTCCATATGTGCACTGAGCAAGTTATGGCAATCTCTTTATGGAAATTGAAGATAAAAAATAGATTTAGTTCCCAAAGTACCATCAGATCATACATTATTCAAAGTTCCTTCTTAATTAACTCTAGTCCTTCCCTTCCTCTATTAAATTTTTTACCCCACTGGCAGTATCCTACAAAGCAGTTATAGAGTATGAGAGAGGATTAAGTAAAACGTAATAGCAAAGTCCAAACAATACAATGTTTCAAATAAATATATATGACAGCTGAAAAAAGGAAAATAGATCCAGAGCTATATTAAACAGTAAAAGCCATTTTTAAATAATGCACGATAACATTCCAAGAATGACTAAATCATTTTCTAAATTAAAGTGCATATCTGCACTATGCAAGACGGCAATGTTATAAACGGTGTATCTAGTGTTATTCTCTCGTTTTACATACTGCATTGGGAGATAAAGTGTTGTATTTTGAAAGCAGAGCAATGCTGCTTGTTGGATGCCCATATTGGCATCCAACTAAAGTAATTGATATTGTGCTGAATTGGCAAACATATTTGAAACACAATATAATTTTAGAGAGACTCTGTACAAGTTTACTTGTTAAAAACATATTTTAAACAGATATGAGGATTACACATACATTTTTGAATGCCAGGAAAAGAAATGATGACGGAAGATATTTTTTATGTCAAATTATTCATGGTGAAAGTACATTTCCTTTAAAGCCCGACGCACACAGCCCGACTGAAGAAATCTAGACTCATCTCAACAGAACTGGTAGAATTCTAGAACGATTTTCTCAGATTTCTTCTGGCAACTGGGGGTCGCACACTTGAGCAACTGGAAAAAAACGGAGAAATTCCAACTGCCAACTAGCTGACTAACCGCAACAAAAAATAGGTCCTTGCTTACGTTCTACAACAATGGTTTTTCAGCCACTAGCTAATGATTACGCTGTGCAAGGCAACTTTATTTTTATTAAAACGATTAATATGAAGTGGGACCGAAGTTATAGCTTGTCCTTCTGCCCAGTTTTAAACTATTAGTCGGCTAGCTTACAATAACATCATTGAAATCCACACATTTAACTCAAGTTATAATTCAAAGTTGATCTCAACAAAGGTATTTCCATGCATTGTCATTCAAAAATATAAAAATGTGTTTTATTAAAAAGCTGAAGCTGTTGTTTAAAAAAAAAAAAAAAACATAAGCTATATAAGATGTCATTTAAGGTAAAAAGAAATGGTCTAAACTGTGTGTGCAGGCTTAAGGGTAGCCTACAAGATAAAATGTAATCGGATTTGCCTTCGTATTCCGATCTGAATAAGCTTTACTTGAACAATCATAAAGACAGGTTTTTTTCGACCACAAATCAATTAGCAGGTCCTCACGGTCTCTCGTCCAGAAGTTGGCCATAATTGTGTGTAACATTATCTGTGTAGCTACAGATAGCTGCGCGAACAGCAGTCGTTCAACCAGTTGTAGCTAGGCTACGTTCTTGTAGTCTGATTTATAGTCATTTTTACAGGGTAGCTAGCTTATTAATATAATTATTAGGCCATTAACTGAATCTTAATTTGCCTACCGTTATGTTTTCATAGCCTATCCACGAAGCAATGGACAAGTGTAGCTCAGTCACCTACCGCAAAATACGTTGAGCCAAATCCAATTATTAGCATCAGCACAGTTGCCAGGCTTTTGAGGATGAAAGCTGGAGGAACTATCATGTAATTTTATTTTATTTTACAAAGTTGACACAAAGGCTACTGAGGCAGTGGGTTAGACATAGGCCTACACATATCTTGATACACTGCTACCTACACTATTCAGGGCTCTCCTCGCTGCTTCCAGGTGACGTGCATTCGTTTAAACAATCGCAAAAGGCAATCAGTTAGCCATTTCCCAAGATTACTATGATTTACTCAAAGTTGCATACACATATACGGAAATCACTGTGCTGATGTTTACATATAGCCTATTCCCAGCCATGCGACACAGGAAGCATGAATTGTGACGCAATTCGATCTAGTAGTTCGAATAAAATAACGCCCGTTTATTGGCTGGAAATCATTCCACCAGTTTTGGTCAGTTTTAAACCCGGTGCACACTGAAAATCCGAGTCCATCCATGACTGACTGAGATCCAACATGCTCAATCTTCAAATCTGAGAAAATCTAGACGAAAAACTAGATTTTTTCAGATTTTCTCAGTTTTTTTACGTGCACACAGACCGACTGAAAAAAACAAGTTGACTTGAGATGAGTCTAGATTTCTTCTGTGTTCTTCTTCGGGCTGTGTGCATCAGGCTTAAGAGGTATAATAACCAAAATTATTGGTAAAATCAAAACATTTGGGGTAGTACATGGAGGGGTCACAAAGCAATGTCTGTTTTTCTGTAAGCATTTTTCTTTGTAAACTCTTTTTTGCAATACTCTGTAGTATTTGTAGGCTCATCACTGCTGTAATTGCTGCCACATCCTCATCTAGGAAAGCACAGTCAAGCACATGGGCTCCTCCAAATTGAGTTCTGACTTGCGCTACTGCTCTATACTCCATAGTCCACCAACTGTGCTCTGCATTGAAAGAGAAAAGTTTTGTGTGCATGCAGACTGCAGATGCCAGATTGACCATTATTGAGGATAATTCCACTGACTGAAATGCTTCCTCCATTGCCTGTTTGCACTGGCATATTAAGGAACTCTATCATAGTGCATCCAGTCACTGAGCTTTGACAGACATGGAAGTCAAAGGGAGTGATTGAAACAATAAATCATTGGCCACTGTCAGACAATGAAATCAGCTACAATTTTTTGCCTTTCTGTTCAACAAAAGGATATACTGCATGCCACCTGCATGATATATATATAAAGAGAAAATCACTGCACCCTGTTCTCTCTGAATAACCCTTAGTGCTAGCCTGTAGCATGTTGACTTTTAGTATTTTGGAACTTTCTGCTAAGTTGTTAAAAACGGAATAAGCTGTGCTGAGAAACTTGTTTGGCAGATATCCCAGATATTCAGGCCCTTGTTACCTTTGCTAGTATTCTCTCCAACCACATTATACTTCTGTCATGGTTATGGATTTCCTGCCCATAATTGTGGTACAGCTTTGGTTGTGAGGATCAATTTTAACTGATTAATTTATTCAGGGACACTTTATACTGTCACACCTTTTTTGGTTGTCAGCCACCTAACCAAACTGTAAGCAATAATACATCCAAGATCACATCCTCACTCACTAAGTAGAATTCTCTTGAAGACATATTTCAAATGCTAATTATATGGCAATTTCAAGACAATTAGTGTTAATTATTGCAGAGTCCTTCTCCATGTGAGAGTGCAATGAAGATTAATTTATAATTGCTATATTGTTATATAAAAACCAGGGAGGCAGCTGTGATAATGTGGGGAAGGCTGGAGAAGTTGCTGGTTGTAGAAAATGTCAAAATACACAACAACGGCTGCCGCGTTAGCTCAACGGTAAAAGCGCTGACTTTCAGTTGTGCTCAGAGGATCAGGGTTCGCGCCCCGGTCCTGCCATATCCGAGCGTGGCCGGCGCCCTGTGGAAGCGGCAATTGGGCGCCGCTTCCGGGTGGGGGGAGGGGCTCGGAGAGAATCACTGCCCGCACGGGACCCAGGCGAGTCGCGGTCAGGAAGTTCGAGGAGTCGCGCCCTGTAGAGGACGTGGCGACCTCCTTCCAATTACTAGTACCGATAGACAGGATTGTGTAACAGTGGTTCTCTAGCGGTTGCTACATGGGGGGGAATTGAATTAGAATAGGGGTTCAATTGGCTACTAAATTGGGAGAAAAAGGGAAAAATCAGAAACAAAATTTAAAAAAAAAAATATAAAAATAAAAAAAAATACACAACAACCAGGATGTCCTGATGTCTGCAGTGAAATCACCTTTGGAATCAGGAAGCAGAACTGACTATGCAGTGAATTAAAATGTGTGGTGGAAGCAGCTACACTTTTTGTCCATAGTAGTGAGCTACAGCCTTGATAATCTGTGTTTTTTTGCCTTGCATTACACTGCATGAGCATATCGAAATACTGAGTTGTTGAAATTGTAAGCTTATTTTCATTTTCAGGTGAAGTAATTTCCTTGGTGTGGTCTCACGTAAAAATAGAGTATATAAATCTCAGTATCATTAATAAAATAGTTCTCTCTTCTTTAGAAAAAAAAACATTATTTAAATTCTGATTAAAACGCTTCAACAGCAACATCAAGAGGGGAAAGGGCAGTCTGTGTGAAGTGGTGGTGGGTGTGGGGGGCAGAGGAGGAGGGGCTCCTGCTGTCCTCCTTAGGGCAGGATCTATTATATCAATTTAATGCACTTCATTTTTTTCATGCTTCATTAATCTGTTATTGGCCAAAACACGAAAATTATGCTCCAACGGAGGACATTCCTAACCAATTAACAACCAGAATACAATATTGTCATTGCGTTGGTCCAATGATAATTTCCTAATTTTATCTTCAATTCTCTACCACTGTATTGTACGTGAGTGTGACAAACTGGCGGTAAAGCGATAGATTATACAGTAGCATATTAAAGAATTAATTATAGCGAACTACTTTTAAACACAAAACTAAGAAATTACATTTTATTTCGTCTTTTTCAACCACAGGAGGCTGGTCCAAATTTTTATTTAAACTAGCTACTTGCGTTAGCCAACGCAAAAGTGATCTTGTTGCAGCAGCCCTGAAGGACTGTTAAGCTAACGGCGAGAATGGATTTGGAAGAGAGTGGTGCTGCGGCAATTACCAGCCCGGTATCACGCAATTTTGTGTCATAGTCACGATTTTGTGATATATGAAATCGTGGTGGGTGACACGATTTCAGTGAAATTATCATTTCCACCACCACAAATTTGTATCCACAAAATTACTGTGTCCACCACCACTAATTTGTATTCAATGCATTAATATAAGCCGAACCAGAATGCACTACAAAGTCATACAAAGATATACTGTATGTCAAATTCTAAAACCCCCTGATTTTTGTGAGTTTGTGATTCCCGTACCCCACCCCAACCCCCAAACATAACCTCACAGGAGTTCACCTAACTCGGGCTCATGCCTGAACTGTTAAGATAGTGGGGTTCCACTGGGTTGTATGCATGTTCAATAAATCAAACATTCATTAATGCTTTGAACGTTTATTAACTTTGTACATAGTTAAACATTTCAACAATAAACTTGTTAAGTAATTGAGCATGGGCGCCTGGCCAATCCTAGCGCTTGAATGCTATGCATAGGAATGCATTGGATACAAATTTGTGGTGGTGGACACGATAATTTCACTGAAATCGTGTCACCCACCACGATTTCATATATCACGAAATCGTGACTATGTCACGAAATTGCGTGATACCGGGTTTGGCAATTAACAGCAGCATGAGTGAGGGGGTCACAGAGAGAGATGGACGCAGACGCAGATTTTGTGGATTATTTGTTGTCACAGCCATTCCACAGTTTGGATTATGCAGCAAAGGTGATGATCAAGACTGCTGGACGACCACTCGTTGGACTGACAGGCTTCTAGTGACACATTACGCACACACAAGGTTCATTCCCATCCAGAGCCCGCAGTGATTAGATGTGTCTTTCCCTCTTGTTCACCTGGCCTCTTTTGTGTTATCATATTACATTTGTTAGGTTAGGTCATTATTAGGTCGCTAGTTGAATTATTACTACAATTTGAACATAAGAACATAACTTGAACATAAGAAAGTATAGATATAGCCAACTAGTGAAAAATAACATGACGCCGTGGGTTGGTTTTCCTCCTGTCCTCCCCATTTTTGGGTCACCAGCCACCACTGATGTAGACACACTTATATGCGGCATTAAAATAGCATGTAAACAACTGCGACATGACTTTAGACCAGGTTTGTGGTGGTTTTAGTGCAAGCGTTTTATACTGGCTCAAGATAGCAATACGCCAAAGATTATCCTGGCCACTCCTCATCTTAAGACCAACACACTCAGTTTACTGGCAATGGGCGCAAAAATACTAGGTATTTAAACAACGTTTACTGCACACTCTGAATCTTCTTATTTGAGATCCAGTCAAGGAAAAAGGAAAAAATTGTCCTTTTATGACTTGTGTAGAATGGTGATGTGATCATTTGATAAAATCTGTTTTTATTACAGACAATGTAATCTAATTTATATAGCTTGCTCAGAGAAATTAACATGTACACATAAGGTCTGGAGGAAGTCTCATTGTCATCCTGTAATAAAGGGAAATTGTATTATTGATTAAGCAGAAGCCATGTTCAACAACTTTAATGGAGAAAGGATCTTTTTAAATAGGTGCCTACACTACATTCTTCAGACAGTAGGGTAACATGGAAAATGGATTTTGTTTGACAAATGACTAATCAGATGTGTCTGTAAGAGCACTGTAGAAGTCTGAAATCCAGAAGGAACAGGAAACAGAAAATCAAATTTAGAAAATAAAACAGGTGGATGAATGCACATGATAATAAAACAGATTCAATTTAGCGGTGCAGGTCAAAATTGTAAGAGGTGAAATGCATTTACAAAACTCAATGTTCTGCCTGGCCAGTCAGTCTTCTAGAATTTAATTCCAAAGAAAACAAGGAAAGCTACTCAAATATAAGCTTGGACCCTAACAAGTAAACAAATCAGCAGATACAAACCCTAAAAACATCTGAATAAAAGGAACCGAAAAGTCAAAGTGGCCAAAATAGGCCAAATTTGTTATTCATCTTTAAGTCAATACTAGTTTTTTCCCAAGCTGAGACAGGTCTTTCCTTTGTAATAAATCACACTATTTACTGTATAGAAAATCTTGTATACAAGCTGTATAAACAAAACTTACTTTAACAAAGGGAAAAGGGCATTATTACTTTTTCATGTGGCTCGTTTTCTGTGAAACAAACACTGGTAAAAGTTTAGTTATATATTCAGCCTCATTTCAATATAAATGATTTGGCACGTAGAAAGATTTTTCTGGAATCGTGTTTTGACAGATGTATGAAGTGTATACTTTGTACATAAGTAACTTTGCCTTTTTACATTGAGAACAGCTTTGTTGAGATATTTCCCATCTCTCCCCAAGTGCAACTACTTATGTTGTATCCTCCACCCCATTTTCCCCCTCCCACATGTGCCCTGCATCAGCATCCAATAATTCTCGGAACAGCCCAGGGTTCTTTTGGCGGGGCTGAGCTCCCCTGGCACCCCGGTAATTTGAACTCTGCCTGTGTCTCCGCCCTAAGGACAGTGTCTAAATGGAGTGTTTCAGTTTGTCGTCCTATAACCTGGAAGTGAGTTAGCATTTTTGAGCCATGGCTTCCCTCGCCAGATTTCCATTGCTTTTTTCCAATAGAGTTTTAGATTTACAAGGTCAAAAATAAGGTCTGTTGGTTATTATAAACCTAAGAGAGTTTCACAATTTGTTCTACAACATACCTTGCATGTTAATATCTCAGCCGTGAATTTTATGTGCTTTAAAAAAGTAAGTTGCTAACAAGTTGCTATATTCAAAGTACAACAGTTGTCAGAATAATTACACGTCATTACGTCAAGCCCTGATACCACCAGTTATGAGACTGGCATCTAGGCGACACTGCTCTACATTGCATCATTGCATTGCAAGACTTCCCCCTTTTGCACTCCTTCCTTCTATCACTCTCCTAAGCCCCTGCCACCAAATGATTCTCCAGTGCAAGCGGAGGCAGGCAGACAGGGAGGGGTTTATTCTATGTGGAGGATATTTTGCTTGTAGATAGTTGCCCTGATTGGTAGCTACATAGCTATCCCTGATTGATTGGTTTTTGGAAGACTGGCTTGAGATTTTTTGACAACCTAGTACACCCAGGACACTGACAGAAACCGTATTTTTTCTCAGAACACTTAATTTATTGATAGCTGCTGGAATGTAATGAGCAAATTTAGTAATTTCGCCAAAATTATATAGAAAAAATCTTGCCTACTGCACTTTTAACACTAGAACCGCCAGGCTTTTTTCAAGACAGAAAACCGCCAAGCCAAAGCCAAAAGGCGACTGCATCCTTTTGTTCTCACTGATGGCCCATTACCTCCATCCCTCATAGTGCACAAAGCGATAATGGCTGAAGCCCAGTGCCCAACAAGTTTGCAATAGACTTTGCAACAAACACAATCAGGTAGGCTACCTTATCAAAATAAAACCTAGATGAGCGGCTCTTTTGATGAATTACATGGCTCCCTTTTGAAAATAAATAATTAATTCTTACACGGAATGTAACTTCGCTACACCCAATGTTATTCGGAGTTGTAAACCGCATATAGGCTGAAACCATACAATTGCCGCGAATGCCTAAAATTATTTTCCTCTTGAAAAATAAAACAACTGATTAATCAATTCAAAGATTATTCAAACATTATTCTGCAAATGCAAATGCAACAGTCTACACACATTTTCGGAGGTTTCTGTCAGCATCTCAATGTCATGGCAGAACGGAATGATAGCATAAACAATGATCAAAAATTGTTTCCAAAATCACGCTGCCACTGTTGTTTGAACTGTAAACAGTAGTGTATATACAGTAGCTAGGCTAAAACTATAAAACTACTGTGAGAGTCTAAAGTATTTCCTCTAGGAAAATAAAACACATTTTAATGAATATAAATATTTTTTATTATGGGTATATAAAATTGGAATGGCAGGTATGCCATCCGCCAAGTTTACGGCTTGGCGGGGCATGCCCCATACTTATACAGCACCGAGAGTTTGGCACTTAGGGTTTCTTACAGAAGTAACCACAATGACCACAGACTCTCAGCCCTTAAAAACATTAACATAACTGTATGTACTGACCTAATGTAACCACACAGCATTCAGATACATCTTCACACATCCACACAATAAAGCCCCAAACTTGGATTATTTTGCTGGTTTTTCTCCTTTCTCTTCTGCTGCTTCTTCTTCTTCTTACCATTTTTCCTGCCTACCCATAAACCCTCACTACCTGCCTGCCTCCGTACCCTCAAACAATGATTCTCCCCATTGGATAACAACATCAGACACCTGCTCTCCCAAGCTTATTGCCCAATAAAAACGTTACTGTGGCCTACTGGTTAGAGTTGCTGCCTCTCACACAGCGGGTTGGGGGTTTGAGCCCAACAGGGCACAAGTTCAACAAAAACAATGTGCAACTGTTAAATATTTTAAATTTATTATACTGTTATTTTCACATTAACAAATGCATTTCGTTTCCAATATTAACTGTTCAATGTTTCACTTGTACTACTGCGAAATGGTGAAAGTAACGTTACGCAGTATGGAAACAAATGTGTCATTTGCTGTTCACGTTGAAAAATGACCTATACGTGACTGTACTGAGACGCTTTGGTGTAGAGCAGAGGTGTCAAACTCCAGTCCTGGAGGGCCGCAGTATCTACAGGTATTTGTGGTTTCCTTTCAATTAGCACCCAGTTAAAGCATTGAGAACAAGGTGTGTGTACTTCTTAGCCAATCAGTGACTTAAATTAATCACTTTTGCTGAAATGCACCAGAAACCAGCAGACACTGTGGCCCTCCAGGACCGGAGTTTGACACCCCTGGTGTAGAGGTTAACGTCCAGCCTTATCATGCGATAGACCTTAGTTTGCCTGTTACTTAAACAATTCAGTCACTGGACACCACGGCAGTTATGCAATAGCGAACGTTATGGGAACAGGTATCCCATGGCCATTTGTCAAGCAAAGAAAAAAGTTTTAACGCAGAATATCATCTGGTTAATATCGCGTTGTTGCATAAATGTAAAACAATCTATAAATAACTGTGACAGACTACATGTTTTCACAAATGTTTTAAAGACGGTCATTACAGAAAAGCCGACCTAGTTCGGTAGGCACCCGCTACCACTGCACATAGCCTACAGTTACAGTAGGCTACCGGGACAAACATGAATGCCTATAGCGTACGCCTATGTTGTCATTTCTTTATTCATTTGTGACAAAAAAAAAAACATGCACTTCAGCTCTGTTCACTTTATACTTTTCACAGATAACCCAATTTGACCATAAATTAACTACTACAAAAATTAAGAATTTATGATAATATAACCTACACAGCCTAACGGGTTCGGGTTTATATACTGCAAAGACATATATTTCATGGTTAGTCACTTAAAAAAAATTACAATAGCCTCCGAACATGTCATAGTCTACTTCTGCAGACAATGTCTATTGCAAACATTCGGCCATATAATAATAATATAACATAACACATAATTATTATCTATGCTACCTTCTTTGACAGTAGTTCTTATTTTCTCATTCAAAAATCTCTGGGAAATAGCTTTGCCTGAGAAATTTGAACGTCAGTTAGCTGGTCAGGAAAACGAACCTACTAAAGAGTGTAGCCTAAAGGATACTACTACGAAGTGAGTCACATCCATGGTTTACAGTTCGAATTGAAGAAGAAGCTGTAGGAAAAAATACAGGGCCAAGTTGCATTAAAGAATTTAGGAAAGTTTGGATAGCATTGCCTTGGAATAGAGTTAGTTTAATTAGCGTGAGCTACGATTGGCAATATTGTTAGTTGTAACTTGGCCACATTTTGATAACAATACTAGCAGGCCTAGTTTTTGCAAGTTGGAATTACGGACTTACGGACAGTGCTTTGTAGGCTATGCTTGAGTAACTTGACATTTTTTTATGTTAAAAACTTATTTTTTGGTGAGATAACGGTTTACTTTATATAACGTTACATAATCCCTGTCTCAGGACGCTAATGCTGTCATTATTCAAATGCAGTCAATACGCTCCCGGAGGAGAGAAGCAGCGATTCACACTTGGGTACCAGCGCCAAATGACGTTGAACGTGACGGTTATAGGCGGTCTTTGAGGTAAAAAAAAAAAATTTGAGAAAAACTCTACCAGTTTCTCCTGATTTATGTTATTATTTCAGAATTGTTGAAATAACGGAATGGATGAATAAGTTTAATTATAAGGTAGGCATACAAACAGTTTACAGCAAAAAAAAAAAGAGTGATCTAGGGTGTAGTTACTACGGTGGCTGAGAAGTGCAAAACACAACGACATTTCACAAAACACAACGACATTTCACAAAACACAACGACATTTCACAAAACACAACGACATTTCACAAAACACAACGACATTTCACAAAACACAACGACATTTCACAAAACGGAAAGGGTAGGACAACACTTCTTGTTTGTGATTGGACAGAACCCAAGCCCCTCAATGTAATTTTCTTTCACAAAACGGAAAGGGTAGGACAACACTTCTTGTTTGTGATTGGACAGAACCCAAGCCCCTCAGCGAAATTACGAATCCTACTATGGCCATGCCAAGACCCGCCCTCCTCTGTCTCTGATTGGCTGGTCGTTCTGTGCGCTCTACCCACCCAACCCTCTGTTTGAGTTTAAGGTGACTCTCTTCGCTGGAGCGCATTGCAGTAACTTATTTTCCGAAATTGCATGCAAATTCAGGTAGCCTAACTAACGTTACAGCATAAAACGTGTACTGACATCCATTAGCCTAAAATAAGTTTACGTTTTTAATACCACCAATGTTGATAATAGTTCTAGGCTATGTGTCTCATTGCACATTCTAGTGCTAGCTAGAAAATCAGCTGGCTGATCACTCGGAGGGGAATTCAAGTTGATGAATAGTGCTGTATCGGATTATTCAGCTAGTCTATTAATGAAGCCTTAAATAAGCATACGTTTTTAAAAAAAATAAATACCGCCCGTGTTGATAACAATTATCCTATGTGTCTCATTGAAAAGTAATTAGTCACATAGGATGTTGCAGTGTGCTGGAATAGTTATTGTACATAAAGGGACCAAATATGGTCACACTTTATTGCTGTTCCATTATCGGGTTTAACCGTCTTCTATCTGCCTGTGAACAAACTCACTTAGGCCTACATGCACACAAGGCATAAGAAAACATGCCCAGGGAAAACTTGTATGACCTTGCATGTCATAAAACCAAGAATAAAACCCTCAGCGTTGCAGGAAAGTGAACAGACTTATGAGATCAGGTTTTGTATAGATTTGTGAAAATGAACATTGTGACTAATGACTTTTCAATGACACAAAGAACTGTTATCAACACTGCGAAACACTGGTGGTATTTACTAAAAAACGTAACGTATTAATTTATTTTATTAAACTTGATTTCCCCTCAGTGATCAGCTAGCACTAGTTAGAACAGTAGAAACGAGCTAGATTGTGCTAGAATAGTAGAATATATAAGAACTGTTATCAACATTGGTGGTATTTATTAAAAACATACGCTTATGGATGTCGGTACGTTTTATCCTGTAACGTTTACCTCCCTGAATTTCGAGAACAGGGCAATCGAGCGCGTTCTTAGACTGAAGAAGATGAGGTGGGTAGAGCGCACAGAACGACCAGCCAATCAGAGACAGAGGAGGGCGGGTCTTGGCATGGCCATAGTAGGATTCGTAATTTCGCTGAGGGGCTTGGGTTCTGTCCAATCACAAACAAGAAGTGTTGTCCTACCCTTTCCGTTTTGTGAAAGAAAATTACATTGAGGGGCTTGGGTTCTGTCCAATCACAAACAAGAAGTGTTGTCCTACCCTTTCCGTTTTGTGAAATGTCGTTGTGTTTTGTGAAATGTCGTTGTGTTTTGTGAAATGTCGTTGTGTTTTGTGAAATGTCGTTGTGTTTTGTGAAATGTCGTGTTTTGTGAAATGTCGTTGTGTTTTGTGAAATGTCGTTGTGTTTTGTGAAATGTCGTTGTGTTTTGCACTTCTCAGCCACCGTAAGTTACCCTTTAAATGGAGATGTTGAAATTTAAACTAACTGTATATAAACTGCTGTCAAAATAGGACTCACTGGCCCATGCTTCTATAATAAATTCTAATAGAATTACCACTCCTTCAGAACCACAAAGTGGTGAAAAAATAATTTCCTTCAAAGTGCATATTTTCAGACTGTGTTCTAAACTTTTCCCCTCGGATTTCAAAAACTATTTTTTTAATTCCTCAGCCCAAGTGTGTGTTCTGCTAATATAAGACCTAATCATGGAAAAGTCCTGAAATAACCAGAAACCGACCTCCCCATGGATCAGTTTTGCATAAATATGGATATCGCATGCTGGTTAGAACAGGCTAAAGTTGTATCTAATTAATACCAAAGTTGACTTTTCAATAAACATCTTCATTATGAATATTTAGCATTAGCATAGCATTTAGAATTACAGTATCAAATTGAACAGTAAAACAATATAAAATGAATATTGAAATATAATATTAAAATATTACAAAAAAGGTCAGTGGGGTACTGTGAAGATAACTTTGTATAAGTATGCCACTATTATACTTCGCTTTCTCATAATATTAATAAAAATAACAATATCAAATGTTCATACAAAAAAATGTTCACTCTCAAATATATTTAATGATAAAAGAATATATTTTGCATGTCTTTGAGATACCAAAAGTTTGTGTCTGTTACTGAGATCACCACATATAATCATTAAAAAAATGTATTGACTTAATGTTAAAGTAATTTTAAAAAACTGGGTCAAAGTCACATGTGAAATAAAATACAATTATGGAGTAAGAAAGAACATGTATAGTTTATTTGACCAGATGCTGTACAATTCACAATAAGAGTTGTTCTCAGCCCTGAGGCAGAATGCATGGCCAGCGAGAGTTGTTTTGATTCTAAATCAGACGCTGACAGAAAATGCCACTTTGAGAACAGCATTATTGTTTTGTTCTCCCCCCCTCTGTCTTGTGGAGCTGCAGGAGTTAAGATGAGAAGATATTTTGTAACTGAAAGAGCACTCACTAGCAGGGTACTGTAGCTTGGATGGAATCTGGCTGAAGTTCAGGGTTCAGTCAAGATGAGGGAAATGAATAAATGGATTGGAGGGGCACAAGACAACAAAGCGTTTGTTATGATAGATGGAGGAAATTAATGAGGGGATTGGAGGGTGGGAGGGAAAATGGCTGTCTTATTAAGCTATCAGTGGCAGGTAGAGGCAATACATCAACATGGGCTAGAAGGCCAGTGCACACAAATGGTATGTTGTTTTGTACAAATGACCCACTCGCACCCTCGTTGCAAACGGAAAATGGTGCTTGATGTGCAAGAAAGTATGCACCAGGTCTCCTGAGCGTGTTGATAAAATTTAAATTAGAGAAAGCAGACACGAAAGCAGAGAAAACACTTTGGGTGGAGACAGACATACCTGAATTGTTGTTATACTGATTAGATTAGTATCTGTTTCCCATGGGCAAAGATGTACAAAGATGTAATAGTTTATGTAACCACAATGCAGAAACAAAGTGGTCAATAGAAAGCACTTGTCCTATACCTTACTTTGAGTTTGAAAGGATACAATGACAATGATTTGAAGGGCAGACTGTCAGCTTTAATTTTAGGGTATTTTCATCCATATCAGATGAACCGTTTAGAAATTATAGAACCTTTTGTACATAGTCCCCCCCAAAGGAAAATAAGACAGATATTATTTTCAAAGAACATGCTATTTCTTTTGCATGTTCCCCCTCCCCCTCACCCGGAAGCAGCCGCCAATTGCCGCTCCCACAGGGCACCGGCCATGTTCTGATCAGGCAGGTCCTCAGAATACACCTGCACCGGCTGCAAGTCGGTGCTTTTACCGCTGTACTACCACGGTGACCCAAAATTTGGGTTTTAACATGCAAGTTGCAAAACCAAACTTCGGGTATTAACTAATGGATGTAGGCTAACCTACACAATGAGCTATTTGTTTTAGCAAAAGCTTCTCCCTGGCTTTGTTGGAGGCAACAGTGTTGCTTTTTGCTATTATCATTGGTTGATGTTCTTCGTATCCGTCCATCATATCCGTCCGTATCCGTCTTTTTTCCTCAGGAGAGAAATGCAGTGCTTGAGTACAGCCCATGCTGTACTGCTATAGGCTCATTGTTGCAGAGACCGCCCCTTTTATGGGAACATGCACAGAGCTTCATTAACAAAGCCCGTGTTCACATAGCAAGTTGTTAATCACTTTCCTACTACCGCTTATACCATATTATGGAGGTTACGTTTTGTCAAGCCAGCTAACGCAAAGAAACCCTGTCTTTGTTAAGCTTCCTTCGTACTGTTAGTATTTTGTTGCTCTTCGGTGGAACAAAATGCAGGACAATGAAGAACACACTGACGACTTCTCTTAAGAGAATTGAGGTTTATTTACAATGCGCAAGGGAGAGACAAACTTAGACATACGGGCTGCCTGTGCTGCGAATATCTCTGAAGAACTGAAGTGTGTGTGTGGTTTAAATACAGTACCTGGCATTACATTTCAAAGGGTTGATACAGTGAATACACATGCATGTCTGGAGACAACTAGTTCAGGCCCACCCAACCAGAAATGTGCCATTAGCAGTGGTACGCTATAGACACCATAGCAATGTAAATGAGTGGTTGATGGTTGGAGCTGGCTAGGGCCAAGGTGGGGAGACATACAGAGACATGCACCTCTGACCTGAAAGGCCCCACGTGCAACAAATAAAGTAGCACATATGACCCACATGCGCATTGGAACAACAACAAAAAATGTCACATTTGCGAGACAGACAAAATTAATGACATAGCGGTGCTAGCGTTTGTCTCCTGTATTATTTGCTGCGGAGGTTGGATGATAATTCGTCATATGTTGAGGATGAGGGTGAGAAGATGAAAAAAAGCCATTGCTATAGCTGCTATATTCAGAGGTGGAAAGAGTACTGCAAATTCCTACTTAAGTAAGAGTACTGCTACTTCAGAGATAATTCACTTGAGTAAAAGTAGAAGTATTGGTAAAGAAAATGACTCAAATAAAAGTAAATAAGTTGTGTACTGAAAAAGTACTCAAGTAATTACTTTTAGCATTACTTTTGTATATCTACAATCAAGATTACCTTTTATCTCTCAAAATCGAATTGGTATTAAATTAAATCCCAAGTGCGAAAGATAGGCGATAAAGTGAATGGGTAGTGTGGTGGTCATCGAAGCCAAGGGCTGTAGGTCCAAATCCAACCATTACCATATTTTTTTTTTCAGACGCCCACTAGGGGCATCGGTGCCGGCATAATGAGAATTATACATACTCATCCCGCCGACGCCATGACCACTAGGGCCTTTGTCTGAAAGAGGTTACATCTTTTAAACATCTCTGGTGATTAAAAAGACATGACTCCTGATTTGTAATTTTTATTTTATTCTGAGCAGCAATTTAACATTGTATTCATAGATTTCACATGCATTCCTAGCAACTCAATAGCAGCCGGTACCTCTGCTGGCAGCGTTCTGTTCACTGTTCAATGCAAAGTGTAAATGTTTGTATTTTGGCCTGTTTTTTAAATAGTATTATTTGAATAAGAATTCAAAACAGCCAAAAATAATTTAACTGGAAGAGTAACTGTTGTGATGTGTAGCCTACTGCTAAAATCATATAGGAAACGGGATAGTTAAAATTTAAGTTAGGATATAATTGTGCTATGTGGATTGTGTGTGATTGGTTGTATTTAACTGGCTAGATCTGAAAAATGCAATATCTGGAATGGTGCTTCTGATACCTGGAACTTGCGGTTCGATCCCAGAGGTTAAATCATAACTTTAATTCTGATTTAACCGATGGGTTCCAAGATTGCTAACAGAGTGGCAGATGGTTAAGTGGCCGTTCACAGTGAGAAGCGTTGCTCAAAGCGTCTCTCCCTAGTAACGCTTCTCAGTATGAATGGCTCCAAAGTATGTATGCTTCTTCAACTTACAATCTGAGTAAGAGACACACAACACTCCCAATTTTAGTCAGTTTTTATCGAAATAATGGCATTTGAAAACGGGTCAAAAATGTGTACACTAATGTTACATTGAAGTGAACGGACGAGACGCTGATCATATTGGTAAACCAGCCTGATGTCGCAAGCCCATTAGCCTATGTTTCACTCCACGATTCGGTTTTTGGGGTAGCCTAATGTCAGATGCTTGTGCAATATTGCTGAACTTTTAACTTTTGCACTCTAGCACAGGCACCCCCAAAACACCTGGAAGCGACAGCATTAAGTTTAAAGTTAATAGTTAATACAGAGCTGTCTTGCTTATTTCTTAGTCTAAAACATCCAAGTAAAAGTGAAAAAATTATTGTAGCTAGCCAGCTAGTTGCTTACCTCCACATGCTTCCTCAGGTTAGAAGATTCATTCATAAAAGCAGAGATCTCCACCGGTTTTGGCATGCACCTTTTGCTTTCATTATAATGCTATTGCCTTTCGTGGCTTTAAAATAAAAAATTGGGGGTAAGTGGGGCCAGGGATTTTTGCTGACAGTCTCTGTCCGTGACAACTCCGACATCTTGCACACACAGACACACTCGATTTTTTGCTTCTTTTCAACAGCTTTGCGCCGCGGTTGCAGTGACTGACTTGGTTGGCTCTCAAAATTCAAATCATGTTGAATTGTCTGAATCTTTTAAAATTGTGCCTGCGATTTGTTGTAATTGGTTTAGAGTTTCAGGGACCCACTTATGTCAACAACAATCTGAAAGTGTCACATGAGAGCAAAAAATTTTGATTTGGGCCACATGTGCTTGAACGTGAACGTAGCCAAAATATAGCCTTAGGTCTTGATTGAGTCCACATTTTAACTCAATTTTGATTGAGGGAAATAAAATGAGCAAGCTCTACATGTTGCCAATGCAATTAAATTGTTACCTTTTATTTCATTGATTGCTAAACTCTCCAATGTGTGTTGCTTTTTTCCCTTAATTTTCAGTTGAATAAAAATGTCAATTGAATACAATTTCTCAATGTGTTAAGAAGGAACAAAATCTGTGCTTGGATTTACAAAAAGCAGGAGCATTTTAACCCACCTTGCAAGTTTGAAATAATTGCTTTGCTTGCTGGAGTTTCTGCAGGCCTTGCTTTAAAACGATAAATTTCATGGGTTGTGATCATTGATACTGAATGCTCTATCACAATAACCTTTACAACTGTGCGTCCAAGTAGAAATTGAATTGTAAATAATTGAATGCTTGAATAATTCTTTCCTTGATTTCAGTCACAGCTAGACAAATATATTCATATAAATATATATTCATTGATTCAAGCATGTGACACACATACACATACACACAACACACACACCAAGCCATCTGTGTATCAATTCCAGTTGTTACAAAGCATCAAACCTACACAGCTCCAGGAAGATATTAAAATGAATGAATCATTTGACATCCAGTTCCCAAATGACATTTTCTGCCACAGGATACAATTACTTCTAATACACTGAGAAAGGTAAATACACTTACAATCTGCTGCTGACAGTTTGGCATAAATCTGAGGCTGACTTTTGTTTCTGATGTAAAACAAAGAATCAACCCCAGTCTGAGACATTTGCAGTGTTACATTTGTAGGTAAGAAGAAAGTTTTGTATATGTATGTATTTATTCATTTAAACAAAAGACTTGGGAGCACAATTCTTGTAAATTGGCAGAACGCCTTAGAATTGTTTGTTTGTTTCTTTCTTTTTGGCCAGATGCTAAACGCTCACTTATTTTAAGTTTTATGTACAACAGTTGACATGGTGTCGGAAGAGCGCATTCACATTTGGTATTCAGTTTCTAACCAATCACCTCCTGTCATATGACCTACTGTAAATAACTTGTGAAATTAGTTTCACGTTAGGTAAATGCAAAACGTTTTCTACCATATGATGTGGTTAAACTGTTGAACTGCAGTTCCCAGACTACAAATATGTCTGAGGTGGCTGGGTCGGAGGACCAGGTGCGATCGTGAGGGGATCACAAAGTACACACACATGGAGTGCCACCAATATAGGGGAAATAAATTAGAGCTCCACGAACGGAGCAGAGAAAGATAAACAAAAAGGGAAAATAACCCCCGGCGTACAGCCAAAGAATAGCGACCCAGAAAAGTGGGCGGAAAGAAAAGGAATGCCTCTAGCTCAATAACTACCAAAGAGCTAAAATAAAAGGCAAACGGAAATGAGGCGAACCCGAGGTACTATCTCAAACAGAGACAAGGCAAAATAAATCAAGGAAGGAACTGAGTGAGAAAGGAAAACGAAACTTCTTAAAAGTAAGATAACTCCTAACTCACTCAGGCAAGTCCCACGTATACTTTAAGCAATTAGCCAAAGGACAAGTGGTCACCTGAAACCTATACCGTCATTACCTGGCTTAGCGTGGCAAAAATGACACAAAAGCAATGAAACAGGTAAAAACGAATGAGTGACAGATAGGCGGGAAAATATGGCAGGAGCGCCGTCCCGCGTCACCGAAAGGAAACGTCCGCAGAACAGAACCAATGAGCTGCAAAACCATGACAATATGCTGCTCAGAATTACACTATGAACTAATTTGTCACACAGTCAAAAATCAAAAAGAGTCGAATCATGCTTTGCACATGTTTTTCATTTGAGTGACCCAGCGTGATACTGTTTCTGGGAACTACAGTATGTGCTATTTAGCAAAATTGTTTGCAATTATGATGTTTTCTACTGACCGAAAATACCTATGCCTAAAATGGCATCACCAGTATAAGATAAGATATACCATTCTCTCTTTAGTAAGTCATATTGAATTGAAAGTGTGTGCAACTAAGTCAAGCACGAATTCCTTGGATCCCAATAGCACACATGTCAATTTAAGATATTCCAGAGGTGCTGTGATGAGTTCAGTTCAGTGCTGAATAGTGTAGTCTATCACAAACATTTTGTTCTGTGCAGAAGACCAACCACATGTAGCTGTGAACTGTCGTGCATAAAACAAGGCTAGGTGGTATGCCATACACCAAAGTGACTTGCATTCAGGCCTTCAGAAACTGAGTGAGTGTAGTGCAAACAGCACAATGTAAGCTGGTTTGGAATTACATGAAGTATATTATTTTCTTGCTTCAGACCACAAACCCCGGAATGCCCTGATACCAGCCCTTTTAAAGCTGGCTGGTCATCAATAACTTCTGCAAGTTGTGTAAATAATAACAATAAATAAGTAAAAAATTTAAAACTTTTACTATAAAAAACTGAAGGTGAACTGTCCTTTTAAGTAATACCTTTAAGCAATGCCCATGTCCCCCCATTTCAAGAGCAATCCCCAGATTGCATTGCAATTGGCAAGGTCGCTGAATGTGCAGTATCTGTGAGCTGGAGTGTCACACTACCATATAAGAATAATCTCCCGTGAACAGCCATATTAAAGTGAGGTCACTTAAAGCAAGACATGAATTGCACCAGCAGAACAGCTCTATTTTCTTAATGCATTTTCCCATTATGCTTAGAGCTATAATAGGCATATATCAAATCATATGTTTGATGTTTTTTCTTTCTCCAGTGAAAAGCCACATCTCTTATTATTTAGTAATAAGCACCTCCTGTAGGGTAATGCACTGACCAATTGTGCATACGCAATCACATGAGCGGTCACACAAGTGTGTGAACCCATTTAGAACGACAAGTTGAATGAAAGATTTTCTGAATCACATTAATGAAATGCATCAACATTACCTATATTACAGTAACAGTAACTCTTTTCATATAAAAGTAAGTTGTAGCATCATATTGGCCTTGGTAAAACTAATTGGATTTAAATTAAAAATAAAAGTATGGTTATAGCTATTGTTGCACCTGTGCTACTCATTTATATTGGTATCGGGCTGATCCATATATGGGGGATTGGACAATAAGGTGTCAATGCCATTACGAGGAAATGGTGCCCAAAGTGCATGTTGAAACAAAATATTTTCTCAGTGCATGCTAAAGCCCCTTTCATACACAGAACTTGTAACACTGACAGGTCCAATTATCCGGGTTAGGTTGTTGTTTTCCACATTTACACATAGATCTCCTATACGGAAAATGTATGTGTCGAGTCTGTTCACACATGATATGACTGTCCCGGATAGATTAGGCAAGGCACTAGGCAGGATGTTACCCGAATAAATGCAGGACAATTAATGTTAACGTAACGTTAGCTTGTATTTAAAATAGCCAGATATTTTGCTGAATAATACTTTTGGCAGAGATAAATCCTCCCAGCACAACACAGTTGAAGAGTGCTTTATGATATAGGCTAACTTATGTATCTTTAGGCAATATAACTCTGTTATATGACCACAAAAAGATTGTTTATGAGCTAAAAATCAATAAGCCTACTTATATGCCGAGTTGTTTTCGGTAAAATGCAACAAAAATATAAGGATACGAATCGAAACAATGCAGGACAATTCATTTTAACATTACGTTAGTTCGTATTTAAAATAACAAAACTACAGATATTTTCTTGAATAATAGTTTTGGCAGAGACGTAAATCCTACCAGCACAACACAGCTAAAGACTGAAGTTAGCCTGAAGACTGGCTAACTTGTGTATCTTTAGGCAATATGTTTATGATTAATCTGGAAATTTTTCTGCTTTTATTCACACTACAGCTGTTCTGGAAGATTTCCGGAAATCTTAGGTCCTGATCTGGAAAATGTCCGGAACGTCTTACACATGAGGTCGACACAGAAGATTTCCAGAACATTTATGGGTTAAGATGCATGTGTGAAAAGTGCTTAAGACACGCAAATTCTATTCTGCACCACAGTGTTGAGTTAACCACTCTTCAGCGTAGCCTTGCGTATTGTGGATAAGGAGGAATAGGCTGATGTGCGACCGGGCAGGAATTCTTGTGTTTCTTAAGAGCATCTCACATTCAAATAAACACTTAGCTATGTGCTGGTAAATAGTAGCAAACTGCAGCTGGCCACTGTCATTACAGGACTGGACCCAAACGCAAGACTCTGAGACAGATCTCGATGCAAGCACTCTACTAGGGAGAATATTTATTAGAGGCAAGGCAAGCAAACGCAGGCAAAGGGTGAATAAAGGGAGGAAGGCTGGATACGGGGTTGGCGAACTAAAGCGGGGCAGCAGAGGAGTCAGGGCTGGTAGGGGCAGGCAGGAGGCAGGCTGGACGGGCTGAATAAAAGAACCGAGCAAAACAGGTTACGAGGACAACAGGAATAATAATCAGAAAGGACGGGAGAGATCTGAAACAGGGCAGAGAAAACAAACTGGCAATAAAAAGATGTGAGAGGAGAAACTAAATAGTGCAGGCAACAGGTGAAGAAACTAATTGAATAATTGAAAGAAGTGAGGAATGTGAGCGATCAGGAGACATGATAGGCTGGCAAATCAAGGGGAGAAACAGGGAACTAATGGGGACCACGCCCAGCTTGCACACGAATACACAGGGTAAATTGAAAAACATGACATGAAACACAAGGAATGGGAATACAAAGGAAATGTAAGGGAGGTGGAATGGAGAGAAACGACGGAATGTTACACGATTCCATTTTATTTGTCTATTTTTTTCTGTTGGTAGGTTCCATCACAACAAGGGCAGAGCATGTTGGTGCTTTAAAATGTTGCATGTTTTATTAAATTTTGTTTTATGGCTTAAATGGAAACTTTTCATTATCAATAAGTTAACTTAGCTTTAATATACATTTACATATAATGTATTTGTACAGCACATTCTGTACAGAAATTGTAATGCACTGCACTTCACACACAATGAAAAGCTTATAAAACAGGTCATACAATAATGATCAGGATCATAAAAGTTAAAACCATTTATCGCTTACACATATAATCTCATCTTTTAAAGTATTATTTGATGAAAAAATGCATTTTCATTTATTTTTTGCCAGTGTTTGACCTACAAATTGACCTACCAGCTCAATATTACCTACCCAGTGCTCAAAGGGTCATACTAGTCTGGAATAAAGTGCTTCGAATAACCACAGCCAGCAGCAGGTCAGAAATTTTTCACTTTCAGACGAGCCGTTTCACATATGTTACACATGTTTTTTTCCATTATCTGGGTGGTTACCCTACCATGTACCTAACCAAAAGATATTTGACAAGCTAGCACATTTTTGTTTTTAAAATGTTAAGGCAACACAGATTTATGGGCAGAAGTAACCTTACCTGGCAGGAAGTTGAAAAACATTACAGCACACCACGCACAGATTCGTGCCATTCATCATAGGTCATTCATCCTGAGGGATAGGGCAGTTTGGCAGCATTAGGTGTGACCATTTGTAAGTTGCCATATTTCTCTTACTGTTTTATTCTCTCCCATTGCCAGTTTCAAATGATTCATTCTATATATTTGATCAGCTCAGAGCAAATCTTTTCAATTTATACAGTACTCAGTGTTGGAATTAGCCAAGGTAAAATGGCATGGAAGCATCTCTAACAGTAAACATTGTTTATGTTACACTGTATAGAAAATACACATTAAATAATAAAATTGGTGCTAATAAGCTTTGCAGTTCTACTATTGAATTGTATGTGTGTCACAGTTATTGGCAGCCTCTGCTGTTTCTGCGGTCGTCATTCTTATTGACGGCGGCGGGGCGATCCATCAGATTTTTTCTGCCTCCGCTTCGGTGTTTGGATATCGCCTGGCTATTATTCCTCGCACCTGTTTTGAGTTTCCTGCCGGTTATAAATAGCTCAGGACTTCCGTCTTCCTACACTTCGATATCGTCTAAACTGTTGCAAAACGAAGTCGGTAAACGGTATAGGAATTCGGTCACTGCATTTCTGGTTTGTACAAATAAGAAACGCAGGAAGTCCGGTTATAATAAGGATTAGATTGGTTTATTCATTTCTTTCCAATCTTTCGCTTTATCCTTTATTTCTTGACCTGTTACCTTTTGTGTTCAGCTCTTTTTCTAGTTTAGGTAACAGGTTTGATTTTCTATTTCTTTTTTTTGGTTTCTCAACCTCCTGTTACGCCTAATTAATTAGTGCGTGAGGTTTTTTTTGTTATTTATTATTGTTTATCGAGATGCGCCTACGTTTTTTGAGGCTGTTTTGATTTGCTTTGTGCTAGGGAAGTTTTGCTCCCGTTTTTTTGTTTACCCCTTCCTGGTGTGGTTTCTTCCGCTTTTGTGGCATATCTTTCGAGATACACTTTTAGAATCCTTATCGGTCGCGTTTGGTTTTCCGAACCTTACACCAACCCTCACAATGTGGAAATCCTTGCCATTCATCAACATTTTAAAATGTTGTTTGTGGAAACAAAATTCATTACATAGCTGAAAGGTACACTATGCACAATTTTTTTGCCTTTCCGTAGTCCTGTGTTTACAATAAAATAAGTCTCCTCCTCCATCCTAAACCCTGCCCAATCACCTCCGTTGAGGGTAAGAAACAAACTTGAGGCAGTGCAACAAGCAAAATGTCAAGCGGCGATGAAATGAAAATAACATTTTTACCAACATGAATTGTTCTATATGGATGGTAACACTAATTAGGCAGTGTTATAATGATGAAATAAACACTTTTGAAATAGTTTTGAAGTTCTCAGCTCCTCTGCCACATCAGCCCCTGATTCTGTCTCCGATGAAAGCATGCCAACCTAAATGCTGCCAGTGGTTTTAAGGGTTTTAACATTTAGGCCTACTTTTTGCAAGAGTGGATGACATAAAACATCAAGCTCCCGTGATTAAATAACACTCCGCTAAAGCTGTAGCCTAATTATTCATGCGGGCACAAATGACACCAGGTTGAGAAATCCAAAGTTTTAAAGAATTATTTTATTTCAGTATATAACTGTATCAAACCCATTTGCAAGCTTGTGATCTTAGGTCCCATTCCTGTTTTAAACCATGGCAGTGAGAAATTCAGCAGGCTCAGTGTCCTAAATGTCTGGCTGAAAAAATGCTGCACTTGTTCAGTATTTAGTTAATGTTATTTTGAACATTCATTTATAACTGGGATATAAAGATGGAATTGTGTGTGGAATAAGTAATATTAGCAGACCATATCTTGTCTATCATAGCTAGCTAATACCCTTGTAAAGTAAATAATTTTTTCATGAAGATATTTGTATACAAATATTATTTATTTTCTGAAATACAATGTCCTATTACATCATTACATGTATATTAATATTTGATACAAAAGGTACCCGACTTCAGCCACCTAGTTACCGAACATAACTTGCTGCATAGCTAGGGGTAATGTAGCCTATCTACACGTCCAACAGAAAACACTGACTCTGTGTCACTTTTCATTCTCTTGCTAAACTTCAGCTGTCACCATTGAGAAAAAGAAAACCTAGGTCTACTCTGCTTCTTGAACATATGCTGCAGGCTTGTTGCTTTGCTGTACCTTCTCTTCAGTTCCTAGCTGGCAATGGCAAATTGGCAATAAAGGCCTGATCTCACACCACAAACTGTAGCCACACCCACACCTCCTCACACAGAAAAGAGCACCACGCCCAGAAACATCCCGAACACATCTTAGAATAATAAATACAGACAGAGAAGCAAGGTTTAGAAATGTTTTTTATTTTTATTTGTTTCCCAACAGAGATTGCTAGTACATCATAGATATGACTGAGCATGATTATTTTATATTTTAAAGTAAAAAATCCTGCATAGTGCACCTTTTGATCAGTGCTGAATGCAGCCAGCAAAGGTAGCCCATTTAACCGACTTCCCCCTCTTTTTTTTCTTTAGATTTTTTGTTGCTTATAAATTTTAGTTTTAACAGCTCAATCAGCCTAGTTTAAAAAAAATTATAATAATAAATGTTGTACAGCCATACCACCATGTGCTCTGCTCCTGCCCAATGGCTGAAGTTAAGCAGGTATGGGCTTGGTTAGTACTTGGAAGGGAGACCTGTGAAAACAAAGTTGCTGTTGGAAGTGATGTTGGTGGGCTGGTAGGGGACAATCTTTCCTGAAATATGCCCCAGTACAGTGATGGGGACACTGTGCAGTAGGATATGCCGCCTTTTGGATGAGATGTTAAAACTGAGGTCCTGATTTACTGTTGTCATTAAAAATCCCATGACACTTATTGTAAAGAGGAGGGGTTTTCCCGGTGTCCTGGCTATATTCCAAACTTGCCTCTTTAAATCTGCCAACTAATCATCCCCCAGTTTAATTGGCTAAAAAAATAGGTCTCTCACTCTCCACCTCAGCTGATGTGTGGTGAGCATTCTGGTGCAAAATGGCTGCCATTGCATCACCAGGTGGGTGCTGCACATTGGTAGTGGTAGAGTCGAGTTTCCCCCTAATCATTGTAAAGCGCTTTGAAACAAGCTCTTGACAAAGGCTGAGGATGAAACGTTGAGCATTTGTGTACTAGCCGGCTCTGTTTTGAGAGATAATGAAATTTAAATAAAAATAATGAAATAAAAAATAATTTAAATAATACATAATGATTTGTTGCTTATTTTTCTTTAAATGTCCTTGGTAAACTTTGGCTATTTAAAAACATATAGATACATTAAAAACATCGGTTTTTATAGAGCTCTGTTTTTTTTGTAGGCTATACTAGACAGCCTGTCTTGTTTTGTTTAAAGATGCTGTGTGTAGGATCTACAGGTGGTATTTTTTCACTGTCGCAAAACAGGAAGTCTTGTCGCACGGCCGACAATAATAAAATACTGTCAAAGAACATAGCAAAGATAGCCAAGGTTAGCTAATGTGTACATACTAATAATTTCACCGTCATACTATTGTAAGGAATATTAATTTAAATCGATACACGGGGCTTCACATATGTACTGGAATACGCCACTACCATTCTTATACAACTGGTGTAGTTTTTTAAATAATAAATCAGTCTCATAAAATTTTATATACTATTCTCAAAAGAGAATATATGAACTAAAAATGGGCAACTTCAATGAATAATTAAATTATCAATACAATTACACATTAATAATTATCTTAGCAAAATCACAATATTATGTACTCAGTTGATACCGAATAAATATAAATGATTCAGCTAAAAGGTGAAGGCATTTTGGGGAATCCGTGCGATTAGCATTAGCTGACTCAGTTCAACACAAAGAGCAACATTAATACACACAATCTTGGAAAATGTAATAGCTTATTCACAAAGTAACAAACAGAGCAAAGCACGATTCGCTACTATAATGTACAAATGTGTGCGTGCGTGGGCACACGTAGGGGTTTTCATGTTCTCCTCCTCATCTCGGACATGTGTTCAGAGAGAACAAAGAACCTAAAATGGAGGGAGGTTTAAACCTAGCTTTAGCTGGAGCTAGTGAACAATGGCGCGTGGACCATAACAAACATAAGGACAAACCGTAAGGTTATCTGTGTGTGTGCATTGAGATCAGCGTGCGGTTAGTGTTTAATTAAGACAGATCACATGCAAGATAGGTTTAATGCATCATGCACAGAACATAATAATGCAGCACGGTGGCCATCCATAGTAAAAATGGTAACAAAACTTTTACAACACTTAATCGCTCAATATCACAGTTACATACATGCTATCACAAACATGTTGCGGTTGCTAATTAATACGCTATGCCCAGTGTTACAGCCTTACTTGAATCAAGTCCTTTAAATAGTTTCTTCTATTCCGATTGCAATTAGATAGGTCAACCGGCCGCCTCATCTTGGGTCCCTGGAACTGTTTTTTTGTCGTCAGGCTTACAATGGAAAAGGGAACCGGTCGCCTGATCCTGGGGTTGCAGTTCGTAGGGGTAGGTAATGGAACCAGTCACATTATTTCTCCTGAAATGCGCAGCGTGATCCTGGTGCAGATCGCTTGCCTCTTTGGGGACTCACCGGCGGTGCCGCGCTGCAGGATCAGTGGGTGCGTGGTCCGCTTAGTGGTTCTTCTTGACCACCAGGTGCAAGCAATGCCTCCTTGTATCTCGTCTCTGGTCCTGTGTGGCCGATAGCCAGGGGCAGATGAGCACGGCCGATGCTGCCTTGTGGAGCGAGAGCTCTTTCTGGGCGTGCAGGCCGCATGGAGCCGTGAGACGAGACAGTGAAGGCCCTGGGAGCCTTGAGCGAACAACTGAACTTGGAGAACTGATGGAAAGAGCGGCCGTGTTGCCCTTTTTATAAACTTTATTGCCAGTCGCGCATTTTCGCTGCATCGCATTACAGTGCAGAAATCACAACCGGGATGTCCTACCTCATCTGCAACATGGAGAAGGAGCCTCCTGTGGACTGTATGGAATTGTAGTTCCTGTTGACCCTAAACTATGCTGTACTACTCTATTGAGATTGCAATGTTATCTAGACTAATTATTACTAACAAGTAAGCAAACCTATGAAACAAACTTTTGAAGTAGGCAACAAAAATGTTGTGGTTCGAACACTGGTTTGGACCCAAATGCAGGACTCAGAGACAGACTCAGGCAAAAACTCCAAAAGGAGTATATTTATTTGAGTGGTCAGCAAAAGACAATGGAAAAGGGAAGGCTAGGTGACGGACTGGATACAAGTTTGGCTAAATAAACAAGGCAGGGCAGGAGCGAACAGGATGGGAAGCAGGCAGGACGGGCTGGAGCGAGGAACAGAAAACAAACAGGCTAGGTAGAATTGCAAAACAGACAGAATGGCCGGGGAATGTCTAGATGGAGCTGAGACAAACAACAAACTGGCAGTGAGTGAATTCAACTGGGAGTTTAAATACATTACAGGTATTTAGCAGACGCTCTTATCCATTATCCATTTATACAGCTGGATATATACTGAAGTAATGGTAAACTTTGTTGCTGCAGTCTGGAGATCCAACGGACATTCCCGAGCATAATGTTGTGAATGCGTCTCCATGGTGACGACCACAAACAAAATTACATCGACTAGACAATTTGTCAATATTATCAAAACGAGCAGCAGGAGTGCCCTGAAAAATCTCCAGCCCGCTTCCCCATCTCACTACAGACACACAGCGCATGAAAAAACAAAGACAAAAGCCCAACACAACAAAACACATTCAAATTACAAACACGAACACGAGAGACAGCTGGACTACATGTCACCATTACAGCACCACGTGACGTCAAGGCGAGAAAACGAGGAACAAAACGGGGAACCATGCCCAGCCTGCACAAACACAGAACAAGACAGACAGGGTGAACTGAAAAACATGACATGAAACATGAGGAATGGGAAAACAAGAGAAACGAAAGGAATGTGAACTGGAGGGAAACGGTGGATGACAAAAATGTTTACATTTATATTTCTGTCATCGTGAAAACAATAAAACACTGCCGAATAAAGTAGCAAAGATAGCCAATGTAGCTATGCTGTCCTGCATGTATTGTCATCCATAAAACTAAAATACATTGCCCAAAGAACGTAACGTTATAGAGTCAAGCCAATGTGCACATAGCTACCTGGTTAACTAGCTAGCTGTCATTGCTGCAGCTTGGTGTGGAGGATCGATCACATCGGTGTGATTGTTCTAAAGTGCATTATAGAATTCTAATTGACAACCTCATAAACTGTTATAAATGCAAAATGGACAAGAGCAAAGTCTGGTCGTTTTGGTAGTAGTGACTCAACACAGTACACTTACTTTCACCCCATCATGATCTGATACAGCAAACGTTATCTCACACCACAGAAATGTAGCAACTAGTCTGGGTCTACTAACATTACTGAGTTACTCTCAGGGGGTGCTAGCAGCTAGCATTAGTTTCATTCGTCTGGTTCTGGTAGCTAACATTCAAACAATAGTGAGTAGAAACATGTGCTTGCAAAAAAAAGTACTGATAGTACAAGTAAGAAGAAAGTGAATGTCTGTTTTGAAACTTTTCAAAAGTTTTTGTCACCATTGAAACGCCAGTCCAAGGCAAACTTCTATATCATTTGGTGGTCCAAGGTAGATTCTGGTCGAGTCCTGCGCTTGATTGCTCTCTTATTGCCCTTTTGGCCTCTTCAGATAAAGGCTTTCCTTTTCTTTTGGCCCCAGAGTCTGCCATCTCTCTCTTTCTTTCTAAGTTGTTTTATGTAACGGTTAGGCAAAAGTCCTGTCAATGTTTGAAAACTGCGGTCAGTCTTTCTGTTTTGGAGATGCACTTCCGTTGTGCCGTAAAGCAATCCTTCACATTTCCCGCACAATCACATCCTGCACCAAAGGTTTTAGAAATGACTGCAGAGGATTACAGTGAATGGATTTGACCAGTGATTTTTTAAATTCAGAATTCAAACATTATTTTATGATATTGTGTTAAAACAAAAAAGTTACATCCAGCATATCGTCACCTTCTTAAAATAATCGCCTAAGTCATTTTTTGAGGAACATGAGATTTTTGCTTAAATCAGCTCTTCATGATGCTGGCCACCTCTGGTAAAGTTGCCTAGATCCTTAATTGAAAGGATCATGCTGTTTTACCCCGGTAATGTAATCGCCTAAGTCAAGAGTGCTCTTAGGCTGTTTGTATGTTTGCCTAAGTCACAATAAATTTTGACTTAGGCATTTTTACAAGTTATTAATATGGCGGCTGCTTCAAGATGCACAAAGAAAATCAACATAAATGAAGTCATTTCCATGATTCTGGACTCGTCCCCGAATGGTAAGTGATAATGTTTACTACAATATTTGGCTAGGCTATAAATGTTGTGTAGTTATTTAGTCTTTAATCCTCTTATGTTACATAATTGACAGACAGCGTTATTTGTAAGTCAATAGTCATCTATTGATATACCCTTTTTGTGTGAAATGATTAACAAATATCATATATTCTGTATTTGGTTCAGTTTATTCTGTTTTCTGAAAAACTTGAAAATATGACTTAGGCGATTATTTTAAGAAGGTGACGATATTTTATAAATAGCCTAATTCATTATTTTGAATAAAGGCATTTTCACATCTAAAAAGTTGTGCTAGGCTACTGTGGTATGCATAATAGAACCATATTACCGGTACGATAGTACATTTTATTTTGCTGGATGTGGGCGGGAATGATTAAGGCTGCAGGCGGACGTTAGACGAAGTGGCACGGGTGCAGGCGGGAATAAAATGTAATGTTGCTGTTGCAGGCGGGTGTGGGATGTGAAACAGGCTATTTTTATTTGAGAGATTGACAGTGCATCATATACAGTATATGACTGAGCATGGTAATTTTATAATATTTCCGAGGTAAAAATCCTGCATAGTGCACCTTTAAGTTTACTGTCAGTATATTGTGTTCTCAGAAAAAAGGAATGTGTATGAATGGATCCATTGAAATGTGTATTTTTCTCTTTAAATGTTTAGCATGAAATTGTTCTCAAAAAGATGCTCTGCGAACAAAAACCCACATAATACAGAAAGTGCAGAAAATCACAGTGATTTTAAATTATTGCACCTCTCCAGGTGCCATTATCCCTCTTAATTAATCTCTAAACTTTTAGGCCCTACTAAGGGTCTCACAATCAATGTTCCTCTTTTCTTCAGTGGAATGAAGGCACAGCTATGATTACATTACTTTTCAAAATTATCTTAGTGGGTGCTCTCATCCAGGACACCCTGTGGAGTTTACAGCTTTAGGCATCTTTATTAAAGCAAATCAGGTTAAATACAATCCTCAAGGATACAACTACAGTGTCCAACCAGGAATTTGACCCAAATACTTTCTGGTTTTGAGTCTAATTCCTATAATCTCTCTTAAAACACAAAAGACTGTTCTCTGTAAAATATGGAGGCCTGTTTCCGCCACTTGTTAAAAGGGCAGTTCACCCAAAAATCTATATGTTTCTACAAACATACCCAGTGCTGTCTATCCAATCAGGTAGTTTCACTGAGGACTAACTAGATATCCACTGCACCTCACCGTGATATCACCCTGATAGAACAGACCTCAACAGGTCTGTTTGTGGTTTGTATGGCAAGCCGTTTTAACATTTATTCCTCAAGATTTACTAGTAACTATTCATTAGATACTAGTACTTATTCTTTAGTGACTAGTAACTATTCCAATAGTTACTAGTAACTATTAAATTTTTACTAGTACAATGTTTTTAGATACTAGTACTTGTATTTTAGTTACTAGTAACTATTCAGAAAGATATCCCCTAGTAACATTGGCAATGTGATACCTACGTGCCATGCAAATTGGCTGCTAAATATGAATGAGAACCACACCACACTAAATACATCAATCGGCAAGCTGTTTTAACATTTATTCCTCAAGACTTACTCGTACCTTTTCTAAAGTTACTAACTACTTATTCTTTAGTTACTAGTCACTATTCCAAATAGTCTATAGAAATAAGTATTTTGTGTTGTGTTTTTAGCTGTTAGCCCTCCTAAAACAATCCTCATCCCACCGTCCAATTGTCGGACCCTGCTGTGTGCCGAGTCGACCACCACCGGATGGCTTCTCACTTGCAATTCAATAAAATTTTACAGTATGCTTAGCCTATTGCAAAGTCCAAAATCAGCAGAAATCCTAGCAGGGAAATATAGTGATGTTTTCACAATGAAACATAACTTATGTTTACCAAATTCATCCAAATATACAGCTTTTCATACCCGAGAAAGAACGGAAGAAATACGTTATAAAATAGTCTACAAATGACGAATGCACTGAAATATTATATTACCAACAAAAAGGCCTAAAAACTACATCTTTAGCTTATATTAGACTAATAAACACAACACGGTGATAATAAATCATGTTAGTCTGATTACAACATTAAGATGCCCTATAGCCTTATAAGTAGGCTAATAACTTTAACGAAAAGCAACAAGTACAACTTTATTCAGCCAACGATGGATCCACAGTTAACCTGCAACATAACACTTGCATTCTTTAAGGATTTGGATAACTAAATAAATGGGCAATAATATTAGTAATATAATAGCTAATAATAATAATAATGAGAAAATGGGCTACAGGTCGTAAATTAGCCTACGCACGGCAAATTGTAGCCGACAAAATAGCCTGAAATCGAAAACCAATTGGCTAAAAACGAAGCCGATGAAACTAAAACCATGAGCCTTTATTTGCAATAGAATACGAAAAAATGGTTATTCCATAGTTCTAATAAAAATAAACAAATAAAAACTAAGACAATCGTCTGGCCTGGTGGGATCTGTTGAGAACGGCCTCCTTCAGTAGCCTGAAAATCAAAGATGCGAGAGCGGACAATGTTTTTTTTTGTTTTTTGAATATTACAATATTACAGAATATAATATTAGGCTACAGAATAAAAAAATTAAATGTGATCGGGTCCTCACGGGTCCTCACGGGTCCATACGGACAAATCAGTTTCGGGTCTCGGGTGGACCCGTGAAGACCTCTAATTCACGGAACCATAACGCCCTCTACTAATGAGAATGAGAACATTTCTCCTATTACCGATAGGCGATAGCCCACAATTACATTAAAAGAGTTTGTAGATGAGCTGTATTTAATGTCTAATGAAATACAATGAACAGCACCACCTGAGCTATGGATCATAAAGAAGCATGTAAATTAATTAACCACGTCTATATGGAGACATGCATGCACAATAGGCTAGACGCAAACTCATTCTAGCTGAAAGAAAGACATACAGCCTAAATACACTGCTCAAAGAAATTAAGGGAACACTTAATCAACACAGTATAACACCAAGTCAATTAAACTTCTGGGATATCGATCTGTTCAGTTAGGAAGCGTAAACGATTGTGAATCAATTTCACCTGCTTTGGTGCAAATGAAAGTGACAACAGATGGATAGGAGAGGCAACAGGAAGACAACTCCCAAAAAGTAAATGGTTTTGCAGGTGGTGGCCACAGACCATTTCTCTCTCGTTATCCTTCCTGACTGATTTTTTTCTAGTTTTGCATTTTGCTAGTGCCCTTGTCACTACTGGTAGCATGAGGCGGTACCTGCAGCCCATTCATGTTGCACAGGTAGTCCAGCTCCTCCAGGATGGCACATCCATACGTGCCGTCGCAAGAAAGTTTGCTGTGTCTCCCAGCACAGTCTCAAGAGCGTGGAGGAGATACCGGGAGACGGGCCATTACACGAGGAGAGCTGGATAGGGCCGTAGAAGGGCAACAACCCAGCAGCAGGACCAGTATCTGCTCCTTTGTGCGAGGAGGAACAGGAGGAGCACTGCCAGAGCCCTACAAAATTACCAAACTGTCAGAAACAGATTCCATGAGGGTGGCATGAGGGCCCGATGTCCTGTAGTGGGATCTGTGCTCACAGCTCGATTAGCATTTGCCAGAGAACACCAGAATTGGCAGGTTTGCCATTGGCGCCCCGTTCTCTTCACAGATGAGAGCAGGTTCACATTGAGCACATGTGACACATGAAAAAGTCTGGAGACACCATGGCGAATGTTATGCTGCCTGCAACATAATCCAGCATGACCGGTTTGGTTTAATTGACTTGGTGTTATACTGTGATGATTAAGTGTTCCCTTAATTTTTTTGAGCAGTGTAGTTAGTACAGCCTAAATAGTTTGCATAAGTAAAATATGGAAATATGCTAACAGTTTTTCTTTTGCCATGACAAACCAGAGCGTTGCAGTGAGGGACGCTATAGCAGGCAACAACAGTAAACAACTTTCTTGTTCAATCTGTGCTTTCCTCCAGTTTGCCTTTCTCAAATGTCATGGCAAAAAAAAACTGTTTGCGTAGCTCAGTGTCCACGTTCGCATGTTTGCGTGAGGTATGTTTCAGCCCTAACGTAGGCTAACAAGCTTAATTGGACAATGCATATTTTCCAGGAATCTTAGCCAGAAAGAAAACAATAGATACTACTAAGAAAGTAGCCTACCAGAGATTATTATTATTATAATTAAAAGTGTTTGCAATAAGCTAAATTTTCTGCAGAGTAGCATAGACTACATGAGGCATGTTCGGGGGCTATTGTAATTTTGTAAGGTTTTGTAATTGTAAATTACAATTTTGTATTGTAAGGTTTGGGGAATTGGAGGTTTATAAATACGATCTCTTTAGGTATTGCAGTAGGCTATCATCAATTCTTAATGTATTACCGTAAATTCTTAATTGTTAATTTTATGTTGACATTGTGTTATGTGTGAAAAAGATAAACTGAACAGAGCTGAAGAGACTAAATGAATGAAGACATAAGAAATGTTGGCCGAGGCGAGCGTTGAAGGTTCGGTTTCTACCGTGAGTCAGACATGACCGCAAGAGCACAGCAGGCTCCACACAGACTCATCTTTTGTCAGCATTTGTGTGAGATCAACACATGTAGCCAATGTTATTTTTAGAATAATTTTTTTACATTAATGCAACAACGCGATGTTAACCAGATGATATTTTGCGTTAAAACTTTTTTCTTTGCTTGACAAATGGCCACGGGATACCTGTTTCCTTAACGTAGCTAGCCTGCATTCTGCCGTGGTGTCCAGTGACTGAATTGTTTCACGTGACATAGGCTATAGGCCATTTGTCAGTGTTCGTCTGACTTTCACTATAGTAAAAGTGAAACATTTAACAGTTCATATTTGAAACGTCTTTTGCCTTTGCTAAAAAAATAAGTTTGTTAATGTGAAAATAATAACAGTGTTATAAATCAAAAGTATGTAACAGTTGCACATTGTTTTTGTGGAAAATAAACTTGTGCCCAACCCCAAATCCTCTGTATGAGAGGAAGCAACTGTAACCAGTAAGCCACAGTAGCTTCATGGAACACACAAAGCCATATATCGAGTTTATTGGCGGTTGGAAAACCGGAGAGCATGCTGGATGTCTGCCTCATGCTTATGCATTGAGACATTTGAATGAAGATATCGCCAAATAGATTTTTACTAGTTGTTATTCGAGTTGAGGATATCTACAATCTCCAAGATATGAACTATTTGCTTCTGACAAGTAACTATTCCAATACTGACTAGTAACTATTCCAATAGTTACTAGTAACTATTAATTAGACACTAGTACCTATTCATTAGTTACTAGTAACTATTTAAATTTTTACGAGTAACATTTTTATACTATTAAGAATGTTAATTGAACTATCAAGTAGTCATTTTGACTAGTCATTAATGATGATGAGTAAAATAGAAATAGTTACTAGTAAGAATAAAAATATTACTAGTAACAATTGGAATAGTTACTAGTAACTATTAAATAGGAACTGGTATCTAATTAATAGTTACTAGTAACGATTCGAATAGTTACTTGTCACTAAAGAATAATAAGTAGTATCTAATGAATAGTTACTTGTAAAACTGAAATAGATACTAGTCACTATTGAAATAGTTCCTATTCAGAAGCAAATAGTTGATAACTGAACTGCAGTCTCTTACTAGTAAAAATGGAATAGTTACTACTAACTAAAAAGTAAGTACTAGTATCTAATGAAAAGTTACTAGTAAAACTGAAATAGATACAAGTCACTATTGGATTAGTGACTAAAATATGTACTAGTAACTTTAGAATAGTTACTAGTAAGTCTTGAGGAATAAATGTTAAAACGGCTTGCCATAGGTTTGTGGCACTCAAAGTGCCAAAAATGCACATTAGAAAAAATCAACAGCACTGTTCTCTTTCCAAATGACACAGTTACTCGTGAACATCCACAGACCTTATTCTCTTTTCAAAAACAACTTTTTATTGAAGTACACCAACTGTGCATATCCGTATCAAGTATCAAGCAAAGCATGCCAGTATTCTGGGGCTTATGTCAACACTGTGCGGTGTGTGCGCCATAGAATACTGACGAGCTTTGGTTGATACTTTGTGCAGATATACACAGTTGGCATACTTCGGTAGAAAGTAGTTTTTGAAAGAACCGTGCACAACAAGGTCTGTTGATGTTCATAAGTAACCATGTCATTATATTTGTAAAGAGACTTTTTGGAATGTAAATTGGCGCTTTGACCGCTACAAACCTTTGACCAGTTGAGGTCCGTTACATTGGGGTGATGTCAAGGTGAGATCCCACCCCCCAATTCCCATAAAAATAAATAAAAATGCAGAGAGGTTATAGTATCGCTTGTAAGAGCACCTGAAAATCAAATATTAAGAGTATTTTGTCACAGACATCAGGAAGTCATGGCATGCAAAGGATATGCAACCAAATATTAAATATGACTTTATTTAAATTTGTTAATTACTTTTGGTGCCATAAAATTTGGAGGACTATGTGTAAAAATGATTCCAAATAAAATTGTAGTTTGTAACATTATCCATGTCTTGACTGTATTTTTGATCAATGTAATGCTACATTGGTGCATAAAAGTATAAATTTTTTTCAAAAACATAAATGTTGCAGTGATTCCAAACTTTTGAACGCGAGCGTATATTGGAACATGATATTTTTTAGCATGTAGAAATGGTGCATTGTATTGTCTGTATCTCTGCAAGATGAAGGTAGTAAACAGTGCTTTGGGCTATTAGCATGAAAACACATTTCAACAATCATGCGTCTGTTTTCTTAAAGTTATCATTAATCATTTCAGAGAAATATTAATACTATAGTTGGGATGTTGATGACAACAATTAAGAGAAAACAGTATAACACCAAGTCAATTAAACAATGAAATTGAGTATTTTAGCGCTGTTCTGTTTGGTTGCTCAAAAGAAGTATTGACTCTTTAATGACTGTAGGCTATTACTCAGAGGGTATGCAACATGGTTGAAAAGGACATTATGACAATAAGCACCGTTGACGGTGAGGGATTTCGAGAGCTAATGGCTGCGCACACGACTCACTCCAGACCACGTAGATATGCTTAAATGTTCTTGAATAAAAATAAGTAGGTCTATCTAGTATGCATATGAGGAGCCTATTCAAAACATAATAGACTATGTTTTAAGTTGACTGTTCGATGCTAGGTCTACTAGTTTAACTGTCGCCTTTCAATTTCAAGAGCGATTATGTTCATGCTGCAAGTGCCTAGCGGAGCAACGGTTTCGCTTGCTACAGATGAGACCGAGCGCAATTTCTTTTTTGTTAAAGTAGCCTATACACGCCTTCATATTCTATTTTTGTTATGCTACAATAATGCCTGTTTCTCAAATGTTACAATAAATCTTTGATTGAGGAATATAACATGCATTTTGTATTCTGTCTATCATAAGCTATATTTAGCTTTTATGTTATCAATTAATCGACGATTTTTTGTTAAGGTTAACAACTATCGATTAAGGAAATTCCTTAATATTTGCATCCCTACTATGTACCATTATTACCATTATTATCATGTGGCATTATTAATGATCAGTTGATCATATGAATAAACGTTTTTTAAACTTACTTCTGGTGTTTTTCATACTTTTATAATACATCAAATGATGTGTAATTTATAAGTACCCCTGACACATAGAATAATAAACTGCATTTTACACTTGACTTTAAACTATACAATTGTTCTAAATCATCCTGTCTTGCCATGGAACTGCACCTGCACCTGAGTTGGCCCAGGAGGTTCCTATGCTTCTTTCAATCGTCAGGCTTTTGAGCATGCTTAAAAAACTTTTGGTGCCTCGCCGTATGCCAGCCCTAGCGTATGTCAGCGTATATCAGCGTATATCAGCGTATGAGTGATATTTTTAATACGCTGGCATACGCTAGTACGAAACGCTATAGTGTGACAGGGCCTTTATTACTGTGGGAGAGTGCAATCATTTATTAAAGGGGAGGAATAATCGACCGAAATAACGTTTCCAAACTTTTTTTGAGGAGTTTATTTTATGCCTCGATTTGCCGTGAAGCTAGAACATTGGTAGTGTTTTCCGATATTATTTTATTGTATTGTAATTTCTTTGTGCATAATGTACTCTATGGGGTATTAGTATATCCATGGGTGATGCTTTTCACTTAGGGAATGGAAAATATGTATTCAAATGTACTGTGTCCAGATGTGTGCAAGATGAATGTAAAATAAATAACTAAAATAAATAAGCAACAGTTGTGAAACACACTACAGAGTAATGCCATCCTAGAGCACGCAACAAAATATAACATAATGTAGCATACAGAAGAAAGTGTTTACTGAAGTACAAGAGTGAATGATTTCATATTTAGCTGTGTGTACCACAGTGTTATAATGCTTCTGCATTATGTAATTTGTTCCTATAACATGCTTGACCCTCCACCTCTGCCACTCCAGCAGTGCCCTCTACTGTTCAGAGTGAAGCCACTGCAGGACCAGATCCTTACAGCATACTGAAGACCGTGCCATTGATGAGTGCATGTTGGCCACGAAGGCACCGCACAGGATGAAGCAGTATATGAAGGATAATGGTGAAAAAATGGCACACTTGGCATCAAACACTGAACTGAAACTGTGCAATATCGAGTTATAAAGCCTTAAACATGAGTACCCCCATGATTTACCAAATATGCCATCTGCGCTAAGGGGTTAAACCAAACCGGTCATGCTGTATGATGTTGCAGGCAGCATAACATTCGCCATGGCGTCTCCAGACTCTTTCACGTCTGTCACATGTGCTCAGTGTGAACCTGCTCTCATCTGAAGAGAATGGGGCGCCAATGGCGAACCTGCCAATTCTGGTGTTCTCTGGCAAATGCCAATCGAGCTGCACGGTGCTGGGCTGTGAGCACAGGTCCCACTACAGGACGTCGGGCCCTCATGCCACCCTCATGGAGTCTGTTTCTGACAGTTTGGTCAGAAACATGCACACGAGTAGCCTGCTGGAGGTCATTTTGTAGGGCTCTGGCAGTGCTTCTCCTGTTCCTCCTTGCACAAAGGAGCAGATACCGGTCCTGCCGCTGGGTTGTTGCCCTTCTACGGCCCTGTCCAGCTCTCCTCGTGTAATGGCCCGTCTCCCGGTATCTCCTCCACGCTCTTGAGACTGTGCTGGGAGACACCGCAAACCTTCTTGCGATGGCACGTATGGATGTGCCATCCTGGAGGAGCTGGACTACATGTGCAACCTGAATGGGCTGCAGGTACCGTCTCATGCTACCAGTAGTGACAAGGGCACTAGCAAAATGCAAAACTAGAAAAAAATCAGACAGGAAGGATAAGGAAAGAGACATGGTCTGTGGCCACCACCTGCAAAACCATTTACTTTTGGGGGGTTGTCTTGCTGTTACCTCTCCTGTCCATCTGTTGTCACTTTCATTTGAACCAAAGCAAGTGAAATTGATTCACAATCGTTTACGCTTCCTAACTGGACAGATCGATATCCCAGAAGTTTCATTGACTTGGTGGTATACTGTGATGATTAAGTGTTCCCTTCATTTTTTTGAGCAGTGTATATTCAGCCTAATCCAGCCCATTTTCCACCTGTGCCACACTGTGTTATCGTCGCGGACACGAAAATACCAAAATTCAGTAGCCACGCCCAGTGCACCATGCGCCATGCACCACTGATTCCGGAAAATAACCCTATGAATTTACAACATGTTAAATAATGTTGCTGCTGCAGGTCATTAGTTTTCATGGTGTTCCCAACCTGTCTGTCTCATTTTAGTTTCTGTATTCTCTCTGCCCCTGCCCCCTCCAGACTGGTCCCAAATAATGCCGCTGTGTCTTTTAAGCCAAGCTTTTCAATTACAGCTACTGCACAACCAGTTTAAATATGAGGCAATGATGTAATAATATCCTCTTCAGAACAATGACACTTCAGGAAGCACTGCATCTCTTTTTATCAATTGAACAGATTGAGGCTCTCTCGTTGAGACGCACGAACATTATATTGAAACGTCAGTGTTTCATCTCATTATATTTGAACTTGAAGGAAAAACGGTTCAAGTCAGGTAGTTGAATAAATTTAATTTTAACAGGATAGCGGATTTAGAGAGCATCTATGATAATTGGTTATACGTAGTGTATTTTGAAATGGGGAGAAAATAACTGTGTGGTAGTTCTTTTATGTTTCATTGCCAGGTGATTTCAAATTTTCTAACTCTGAACATCCAAGACTCCCCACCATTACACCCCCCCCCACCTTGGAACAGTCAGACTCCCATGCAACATCCTAAAGTACAACACACATCAAGGAACCATTAGAACCCTTGTTCTCTCTCACAAACCCTACCAGCAATACATCACACAGAATACTCAGCAATGTCAGCACACACCTAACCTATTCCACCTCACTGTCTTCAAGAGCAGAGAGGAGAGAATCTACCAGTAAGCTCTCTGTTATAAAGCGAAATGAAGGAGTAAAAAGATGATGCAACACAATCAAACACCCATGGGTTTTTCTAACTTCACCCCATATATCCGTCCCACTTCAACAGAAATATTCAGGTCAGGGATGTCATAGTTGGGAAAACCTATTTAGTTTTTACGTGACTCCAATTTGAATTGAATAACTCATTTTAGAAACGCAGTAAGACACTTATTTTTTGGACAAAATTAATATCTGTGTGAGAAGACAAAATGTACATATTAAAATGAGGTAGAAAATCATAGTACATCTCAGAATATATTGAACCTCTATCACAAACACTGGGCACATTCCATTTAATTGGTACACTCATATCCATATAACAGTCTCCATACATATGAATATTTACTATATACATTGGCAGCCTGTATACTAGCATAATTACAACATCAGTCCTACAGCAGGAAAAAAAAAACAAAGAAAAAAATATTTTCAATAATCAAAATTACAGATGGAAAGGACATTTATTCCAATTTATGAACTATATATGAACGACTTGGACTTTAACTGACATAATATAATCTCACTTTCCAAACTAGGAAGTATTTCATATAAGAATTTCTCTGAAACAACAGAATTTCTCTAACTACCATGAGTGACTTGAGAATTCTGCAGCTATCTGTCCAGCTAGCAAAATGTTACAACTTTAGCGCCGATGTAGTTTTTAGCACACGCTTCTTGTGCCATATAGCTGGTTTAGGAGGTCAGAAAACTATCGAAAGGACTCACAAGGTCAGAAACTCACCTTGATGGGCAACATGGACAAGGAAGTCATTGAGCATTATACATCTTATAAAATATGCATGTTGCGACTTGGACTTTAGCTCCCAATCTCAAACAGAAATCTGGCGAGTGATTTATTTATAAATATACAGAATGATGTAAAAAATTTAATAATTACAGTTTAGTTTGCATGCCATGAAGCTTGCTTTCTATAAAAAGCATGTTTCAACATATACATTACAAATGACTGCAATAATGACTTGAACTACGATCTAGGTAATTAAAGCTTTATCTATATATTTGTTGATATACTTTGTGAGCTGTGAGCACAGACTGCTACTGAAAGAAATGCCACAAAATATCCTGGATCTGCCTCTTGAACACCCATCAGCCCTCCATTAAGAAAACACACCATGCACTCACAAACCTGCCCTGCACTGAAGCTGTGAGCTTAAGTATTTAGAAGAGTATGATCTTTTGTCTGTATACTTGTGAATTTAAAGTATGGTATGTATGTATGTAACATCTTTTTATGGTGAATATTTCATTTTCTATAAGCACATTATGTACACATTTTTTATATGTTTAAACAGGAATGTTACAGTTAATCGCAATAATCTTTCCCTTTTAAAATGTCTTCAAAGAAAGTATGAGGAAATTAAGTTTTTTCAAATTGCATGAACAAAAAACCCAATGCCCTAACAGAACCTACCTGCTTTCTCTGACCGTCGCACACCCCATCAGCTAAAGTCCAGTTTCACCCCATCCCAACTGTGTATCCACTTTTACCTGATGTTCTTTATGTACTTACAAGAGAACTATAATAGTTTTCATATTTGCTCATTTAACTTAACTTTAAAAAGCATTGTATTTACGTCATGTTCAGTACAATGTCTAGGATAACAACATTGAGATTCCCACCTCTAAGTTTACAATGACTCTTTTTCAATTTATTTTTTGTTAATTAACAGAGTAAAAAATGTCAATAGCAGTTTATACCCATATTTTATTTACAGTATAGTTGTACAACTGGATGTTTTGGGTTAGATTCTTGGAAGGTTCTCTAGCAGTTTTGTTCAGTTTTAGGCTATTTCGAAATTGTTGGTACTAAATATAGCATTGAAACGGGAATTATCAGTGTGCAGACTTTTCTTTAATTGTGGATATCCCTCGGTCCTGTGACTGCCTAGTATGGTTTTCATATGTGCATGTTACCACCTTTACTAAACCATTATAATTCTGGTTTAAATAGTCATTTTTAGAAAACATAATTAACAAGGTGAGTGTGATGTTGTGCTCAATAAGTAGGTTGGAGAAAAGGACACATCCCTAGACACCAATGCAAAGTAAATCAGTTTGGTCAAGGTTCAGTGCATAGATTAATATCCCATTCTGCCAGTGATCAAAGGACCTATACAGGGTAGGAATTTCACATGTTTATGGAAATTTAATTATCTTCTCAGATGAGTTTACATACAGTGCCAGCATGAATACGATTATTATTTATTGTACTTACCTCATTTTATTTTCAACGTTAGTCCCTCAAATAATGAGAAATATATTAACTTAGGCATACAACACTTCAGGTATACTTTAGCAGGTGATATTGCTTGTGTCCACAGTAATCCTTTTCACCTTTGCATAAATCCACTGCAGGTGTTCTTGCCATTCTCCCGTAATCTTAATGTCACTATTTTTGAAGCTATTTTTGAAGCTGATTGGCAGGGATGAAGTTATGAGAAGCTAAAATGAAATATCTAATAGCTCAAAACTCCAGGATCCAGGCTTTGATAATCTGAATTTGTATTTATGAGTCAAGGTTTTTCTGTGTCTCCTTGGATTTTCTACAGGTAGGTACAGGTGCAGCTCAAAAAATTAGAATATCGTGAAAAAGTTCAATATTTTTTGTCACTCATTTCAGAAAGTGAAACTCATATATTATATAGATTCATTACACATAGAGTGAAATATTTCAAGCCTTTATTTCTTGTAATTTTGATGAAATGGCTTACAGCTAATGAAACCCAAAATTCAGTGTCTCAGAAAATTAGAATATTTTGCTTTAACATATTTTTTAAGTATCATATTTAATATTTGGTCGCATATCCTTTGAATGCTGTTACTTCCTGAAGTCTGTGACCAATCAACATCAAAAGACTCTCGATATCTTATTTTCAGGTACTGTTACAAGCGATACTATAACCTCTCTGCATTTGAACTGATCTCTATGAGAATTGGGGGGTGAGACTAGATTCAGCTGTAAATTACGCTGGTACAGTATGGAACACATGACTGGCTAAATGGCTGTACGTCATCAAGGGTCTAAGGTATCAAACGAGCCCCAAACCATCACTCTGCGGCCAGATATGGAGTAGATGTGGATGGATCCCTTTAAGGGTTGTTTTTCCTGACTTTTTTCCCCATAGAGTTCTATAGGAAAATGAGTCTTTTGATGTTGATTGGTCACAGACTTCAGGAAGTAACAGCATGCAAAGGATATGCGACCAAATATTAAATATGATACTTTAAAAATATGTTAAAGCAAAATATTCTAATTTTCTGAGACACTGAATTTTGGGTTTCATTAGCTGTAAGCCATAATCATCAAAATTACAAGAAATAAAGGCTTGAAATATTTCACTCTATGTGTAATGAATCTATATAATATATGAGTTTCACTTTCTGAAATGAGTGACAAAAAATATTGAACTTTTTCACGATATTCGAATTTTTTGAGCTGCACCTGTACATACAACCAAGAATATATAGAAGTGCAAAAGTATCAGAAGTATTAACCAATCATAAAGCTACATGTTTTTGTTTCGGTACATGCTTACTAAAAGACTTTTGTACACAATTTAAAGGTTCATTTTGCACAGTTTTATTCAACTGAAAAGATGCAAGCACTGTGTACTACAAGTAACAAGACTGCAAAAGTAATCATAATGTGGGAGCAGAAGTCAAAGGAACAGAGGGATAAAGGCTTTCAGAACATTCAATTGTTGTACAAACACACCGGTTTGAAGAGCAAAGTGTTTCACTGAGAAAAAGCATTTCAAATTTGCTTGACGATCCATCAGCACTTATATCAGCAAACGATAAAATATTCATGAGGAAATGGCTGTCAGGAAGCGTGTGTTATTCAAAAATCCGAAACACGAATGACAGGGTATGAACAAAAAAAATAGAAGAATCCTCAGAGCTTTCTGTGGTGTTTTGAAACAGGCGAGATTGTTACATTTACATTGATGTGTTGCAGCAATGTCAAAATCTAAACAACATATTGAACACGGTACTATTATGACTTTGTTTAGGCACTTATCTCCTTTCCCTTAAACTGTCACATTTGCATTTCAATAGAGTCACACGGGTACACTGCGTGCAGCGATGACATTTTCCTCTAGCTGTTAGAGCTACAGAGGCAAAAGCCACTGGCGAATGAGATTGAATTACTTAGCTCAGAGCGATTACTCCAACAGCCTTCATATCTGATTACACTATCTCAGTAAAAAAAATACAGGGGAATATCTTTTTCTTTTTCTTAAACCATAAGCTGAGAATCAGCAGTGACTGAGACAGAAAGATATGGTTTTTTATTATTTTTCCTTCTAATACAGTGCCAGCAGTTGAGGCAATCCTTGTTTGCAGACATGGTATTCTTTGCAGGACATGGCTAAATGGGAAGGAAGGTCCATTAACAATGCTCATTTTGTGCAATCGGTGAGTGTAATTGTGATCTATTGGGCAGGGATCATTTTCATTCTTAGTGACTGCGACACTCTTTAGGGAGTTAACTTAATGGATTATTGTGAGCGTAAACAGACTACTACTACTACACCATTTTACGAATGGGAGGTGAGTCATATTTAGGATACATTCATTTTCACTTTAAAACATTTGTCAGTTAAGTGGATATGTTTATCTTAGAACTCAATTTTAAAACATTCTGGGCTCTATCTTGGCGCATGGCGTAAAGTCCATTTAGGGCGTGTCCAAGTCCACTTTTACTATTTTAACGGCGTGTTTTTTGGGCGATAAGCACGGCGCAACGTGTAAATGAGCTGAACCTAGTCTCTTCATTAATTATAGATGTGTCTTGGGCGTTACATGTAATAAACCAATCAAAATGTCATATCCCATTCCCTTTAAAAGTCTGCTTTTCCACCTTGGTGGATTGCTTGATGGTGAAACAGACATGCTCGTGCGTGTTTATAGTGTGATCAAAGAATAGGCTAAATGGATCAATATTATTCGGACTAACCATTAGCCTATGAGTTCCCAGTAATTCCTGACAGGGCTGTTATTTTACAAAATATATGCGGTTAAATTTCGTTAAAAGGACCTACAACAGCTGAGAATAAACTACCAATGTCTTCTGTCTCACTTTAGAAAACGCCAAATTAACCTGCTTGTTTAACAACTTTAGTTTGATTATGCAATGAAGCATGCAATTAACTCATGTTCAAGCTTAATCCAAAGTTCATTACCTGCATTCTAATTTTGATTAATAACATAAATAACATTATTTTGCCTAAATAATGACACTAAATACAATAAAGCTGTCAGGCAACCCATAGGTTCACGCATATTTTCCCTTGTTTTATGATGTCCTGCTTATGGAAATGTGACCAACCTGTTTTACTGGTAGCATAATGCTTTAAAACAATCCACTTTCCCAGGAAGACCGTGAAAAGTGCAATTTACAGCAGGGAAAACATACTTAACATGCTGAAAATTAGTTTTTCTTTCTAATTAGACGCTTAGTTCTCTTAAAATCTTTTGTTCAGTTATGGATTAACAGGTGGGTTTTAATAAACTGAGAGTATGAAAACCTTGTCTTATAAAAAATATGAAGGACGAAGAATACTAAGGTTCAAATTCAGGTAACATGGTGACATTTGTCTCTGTTGTTTAAACCTTATGCACAGCGAATCCGCTGTAGCTTAGGCTATTTGAAAAAAACAATAAGTGCAATAGGCCTATTCACTGGACAAGGTTTTGAACTTTTCAGTCAAAACCATTCTATTTACTTACAGGCTGTGGGCCTAGAGAGATAATTGGTACAATGACATCTGAAGCGCATTTTCAGAACTCAAATGTCTGTCTATTGCAGTGCGCGAGTTTTCCATTGAATGAAAATTCACGCATTAGGTGTAAATGACAATTCATGCATTAGGCTTGATATACAGTCAAGTTGGAAAGTCTGAACACCCCTTTCACCTTCTCCACGTTTTATTACATTACAGACATATTCTACAATAGATTGAGTTCATTTTTTGTCTCAAAATTCTACATGATGACAAAGTGAAAACATGTTTTTAGAAATTTTTGCAAATGTATTAAAAATCGAAAACTGAAATCTTTCATTTACATAAGTATTCATGCCCTTTGCTTGAACATATTTTTAAAGTATCATATTTAATATTTGGTCGCATATCCTTTGCATGCTGTTACTTCCTGAAGTCTGTGACCCATCAACATCAAAAAACTCTATCTTATTTCCAGGTACTGTTACAAGCGATACTATAAGCTCTCTGCATTTGAATGGATCTCTATGGGAATTGGGGGGTGAGACTAGATTCAGCTATAAATTACACTGGTCCAGTATGGAACACATGGCTGGCTAAATGGCTGTAAGTCCTCAAGGGTCTGAGCTATCGAACGAGCCCAAAACCATCACTCTGTTGCCAGATATGGAGTAGATGTGGATGGATCACTGCAAGGTTTATTTCTCCTGACTCATTTTCCTATAGAACTCTATGGGGGAAAAAGTCAGGAGAAACAACCCTTAAAACGATCCATCCACATCTACTCCATATCTGGCCGCAGAGTGATGGTTTGGGGCTCGTTTGATAAAAAAATAAAAGTAAAAAAATCTTTAGCTGTCCCTCACCCATGACTCTACATTAATTTGTGTGAGCTAAGATAGACAATATTGTTTGTTGTAACTTGGCCTCATTTTTATAATACTTTTAACAGCAGGCCTTGTTTTTGTTTTAATGATTATAGACAGTGCTATGTATGCGTGAGTAATTTAGCACTTCAAAAAAAAATGTTTTTGAGATTGGGATGGCAGGTATTCCATCCGCCAAGTTAGCTTGGTGGGGCATGCCCCATACCTACAGCACAGAAAGTTTGCCACTTTTCATGGTTTCATACAGAAATAACCACAATTAGCAGACTCTCAGCCCTTAAAAACATTAACCTCTTCTTACCCAGAGCAAAATTCTTGCCAGTTTTCACTGGTGACAAACAAAGCTGTTTATCTCAAAAACTGTACATGCTACAAGCAGTCAGAATTAATATATACCCACATTTTGCGACTGAATTACAACAATTTACGTGCAGAAAATGTGAAAAAGCTAAAAAAACGGGTACCTACCTTCATCTTTCTGAATTTTTACCCGATGAGCTACAAAAGTTATGGAGAAATAACTCATCTTTGTGATTCCTCACCTTTGCTGCCAATCTCTGCTAAAAATATGGTGTCAATATCTGAAGCCATTCAAATTCTTAAGAGCTTTTTTCAGGCGACCAATTTCGGTTACCAAGGTTGGCATGAATTGTGCCAAATTGTCAAAATGGCAATGTTCCCGAAAAGTTTCAATATGATTTATTTTTTGATTATTTATTGTTTTCCAATAAAATTAGATAATTTGTCAATAATTGTAATAAAAGTTCATTTTTAGATGTGCTATTGTTGTGTTTCATATTACACAACTAAGTACCTGTGGTCCTCAAAAAGCTTTCCAAACCCATGAAGCAGCACAGTGAATCTTGTATTCCACCAGAGCCCCATTAGCCAGAAATGAGTCCAGGTAGGCCTATATGCAAACAGGATTTGTTGTACAAATTTTAAGATTTGCATTTGTTTACCTGCACAGTCTGCTGTGCTACATCCAGAACAATTTACTCATGTGGAACAATAACTCAAACAAAAGCAACAAAACAAACATTTCCAGCCGCCATTTCATACAACAACAAAAAAAAAAACTCAGAACAGCTCATCTCAGGCACAAATAGATCGCTACCTGTTATGTGTAATTTTGCTGGCTAGCTTGCCATAGTTACAATATAGTAACGTTAGCTATATTCATTAATTCAAAGGGATTCGTATTATATATAATAGTGAATTCACACTGGTATACCAACAACAAAAGTCTGTTACCTTATACCACTCAGCGTCACAGAGACAAGATGGCAAAAACATCTTCAGGCTAGGACCTGCTACACAGAAAAATGCCTGAAAAACCGAGATATAACTAACCAAAAACACCCTGACTGTATGAAAGCGACTGTAAAGTAAAAAACTGAACTGCAGCTGTTACCTAATGGATTATGCTTTACTAAGTGGAATGTAGCTAACTACGCTACAAGCTAAAAACACTGGTGCACCATCTTGGTACAGTAAATACGCCCTGGTGCCTCTGCCTGTTACATGGAGCTGCATCTACGTGACTTCCGAAGGGATTGTGCTGAATGAGGGCTTATCTGAAAAATACGAGACAGTTTTAAAACCCAATGGAAAGCAAATGACGCCTTGCACTGGAGACAGGCCCTTGCTAGTGATTCCCACTTGATAGGCCTATTGTGCTATCAGTCAAAAAAATACACCCAATTGACGATGGTGTTGCATAAAACTCTGTAAACATGTCGAAAACCCTTTGTATAAAATGTACTAAGCCAAGGGATTGGTACTCCAGCAACAGCGACATTTTCACAATGCCAAACTGAACACAGCCAAACTACTTGTGACAAAGTGCTGAAAAGCACAAGTTCGTTTAGTAATTTGAAAAAGTCATGTATAGCTGTATGAAAGATTTAAAGTATTTTTTATTGAAGCCTCAAGGCATAACGATTTTTCAAACCAAAGTTTTATGAAATACAATTAAGCAGAACAGTTTACCAGAACAGGGAGGAGTAGATGAACAGACGGGCTGGAGGCGCTACCAGCGGAAAAGCGAGGTGGCGAACAAAGCGGTCTCTACGCTCTCGCTCCCTAATGCGATTGTCGACACGAATGGCTGTGGAAACCAGAGCACTGAACATGGCAGGTGGCTCGGGCACAGCCAGGGCGTCCTTAATGGGATCAGATAAGGCATTATGGAATAGAGACTGAAGCAGACCATCGGACCACCCTATTTCCCCTGCCAGTGCCTGAAAAGTCATGGAAAACCCTGCCGCAGTGTCGGTACCCTGGCGGAGATGGGTTAGTTTTATGGCGGCCTCCTGACCGGAGACGTCATGGTTGAAAACGAATGCCATCTCCTCCATCAGCCTATTGCCGTCATTCATGACCGAAGTGTCGGCCCGAATTAGCGGGTCCGCCCAAGCGAGGGCAGTCTCCGTAAGTGAATGCTAGCTGGAATTCATGAATAACAAACCGGGAAGGCTGGGCCATAAGCACTGGGTTAGAAACCCCCGGCACTTCCCTGGCTCTCCACTGTATCGGAGCGGCAGTTGGAGCTTAGGCTCCCTAGTGGTGAGGGACAGGGGCAAAGGAATGGGGCTCACCAGTGCTTGTGCGACTGGTGGGGCAGCTGTGATGGTCAGTGCGCAGAGACTGTTTGCTAAATCCCGCAGGCAGTCTCCCTGGTAGTGCAGCTGATCACTCAGCAGATCTTGCTGAGCAAGCATGGCCTGCTGCCTAGCCTGGAGGGCAAGAATGCCCTCCTCATGAGGGACCCAGGCAGAGTTCTGAGTGGCCAGCATTTGTCTAATACCCTGCGGTGTCGCTAGTCCCTCCATATTGGCTTCCGTGTTCTATAAGGAGGGAGTCAGGTTCAGAGGACCAGACGTGACAGAGACGTATCTTAAAGTAAACCATAAAGTGGAATACCACTAAAACAGAACCGTGTCCGCGGCAGGGAAGGAAAACAAAAAGAATAGGGACAAAAAACTCCCGGCGTAAAGCCAAAGAAAAACAACCCAAAAAATAAGGTGTGGCTCAACACTCAAGCAGAGTACAGGCAGAAAATACCTCCGACTCTCAATGAGAGAGAGAACTAAACGGAGGTATGAAAAACTGAAAATAAGTAATAGCGACCCAAAATAATAAGGCGGAAAAACTCGAAGACTCGAGTAGTAGAAGCAAAAGGAGAGAAACCTCTCGCCCTCAATACGAGAGGGAACTAAAAACAGAGGCAGGGAAAACGGTAAAGAAAGAACAGTCTCAGCGAGACCAAAACAGGAAAGCCAGAACTGGGAGCAGAAACTGCAAAGGAGAAAAATAAATCCTAAAGGAAACTCTAAGCACTAACAGGCAAGTCCCGCGTTACACCAAAGCAGAGCGATGGTGCAAAGTGGTCAGCTCAGTCTCTCACAACCGATACCGGCTTCGTGGCAGTGTATAATGACAACACGGAAGCACCGAGACCAGAAAGCACGGGCTTAAGTAGCCGGCGGAAACACCTGAACAATTGTAGGATATGAGTGCTAGAAGGCGCAGAAAACCCTGGCGTGGAGGTGGAAGTGAAGCTGCGAAACAACCTCAGCCGAGAGGAAGCGGTAACCAGCGAAACCGTGACAGTGTGGTAATAAACAAGAGGGTGGCAAGGTGGTGCAGTTGATAGCACTGGCCTCACAGCAAGAAGGCACCATGTTTGAATCCCGGCCGAGGGTCTTTCTGTGTGGAGTTTGCATGTTCTCCCTGTGCCTGTGTGGGTTTCCTCCAGGTACTCCAGTTTCCTCCCATAGTCAAAAGACATGCCAGTGCGGTTATGAGTGAATGGTGTGTGGACGCTGCTATGGATATTCCTGCCTCTCGCCCAATGCATGCTGGGATAAGCTCCAGCCCCCTGTGACCCTGACCAAGAATATGCGGGTTAGATAATGGATGGATGGTAATAAACCATGGGGTTTCAACCTGTTGTGACACAGGGTGTTATGTCCCAGACTCAGAGACCCAAATGCAGACCAGGATAAGGCAGAAACGTAGTTTATTTCCAGTCCAATGTCAAAAAACCAGGTAATCAAGAATTCCAAATCGAGATCCAAAAAAACTAAATCAGAAAAACAAGCAAAGGTCAAAACCGGAAAATCAAAAGGCAAAGGTACAAGGAAGGGTTAGGCAAAGGTACAAGGAAGGGTTAGGCTAACTCAAAGTCAAAAACAAAGGGGCGTCTCAGGAATCTCAACAAATCTCTGGCTTTACAAAAACAGGCTCAGGAAAAGTGATCAACGTTCTGACGGAGAAGAAACAGTCTTATATACACATAGGAAAGGGAGGGGGTAACAAACGATGTGAGGTTAACACATTAGGTAAACAATAATTCAATCACAAGAACAACGAAAACATGGAAGGGACTCGGAAACACGCATAACAAACAACGGGCTCGAATAGGAGCGGAGTGTGCTCAGTAATCAAGAGAGGTGAAGTCTATGTACAAACAGCTGGAGCGAATTACAGAGATAGCTCAGGAGCCGTTAGAAATGCAGGTAACCAATATAACCCACGAAAACTCCCGAAGTCACCCGAATAGTGCATGCACGAGACTGGGTAAACAAACACACAGATGAGACTCGGACAACCCACGAACAGAGGGGAATGCAATGATGAAATGAAAAATAATAAATCCAGAATAAATATCAAATAATAATACAAACAGATGTACAGAACATAACACAGGGACTCCCACCCAGGCTCAAAGGCATCCAAGGGACCTTCATCATCATTTAAAAAAGTTTTATATTTTGAAATATTTCCCCAAATCTATATATAGTTATTGTCAAGTCTGGCCAGGGATCCCCTAGAGTACCTTCAAGAACCCCCTGTTGAAAACCCAGATAATAAACAATAGCTAGAAGAAAATCAAATGGTTCATAAAACAAGTAAAAGTTATTGGGTGACTGAAAATATTACAAAATGTACCCAGACAGAAGTAGTGTCTACTGTATTGGTAAATATGGAATTATATTTGAAAATGTAGTGAATATCCTCTTTTTCTGTGCCTCACCCGTGGTACAGTGGAGGTGACCTTTTAATTATTTTCTGCCAGAAATAGCACATTAGCTTGGCCATTCAACTTTTGTCACTTTAACTTGCATACAGATGTTAAAAAAGAAGATGCAGAGCAACATGCAGCAATCAGGCTGTACCACGTGCCTTTGCAAATGTACATTCAAATATAACCTTAATCACACCTCAGAAGGTATGTTTAATGAGCAGTCATGTGTGAATGATTGCCTAAGTATAGAAAATAATATAATAACCAGCTTCACTCTAGAAAAGAAAAGATTGTACATGAAAGTACAAACCAGTATCTACCATTGATTCAAAGGTTAATTCAAGTTAAAATATTATATTCTAATTTCTTGATTCAGGGCAATCAAGACATTCACCTCATTGCTGAGTGGCTCCGTTTGCTGTGAAAAAGCTTTGTCTCTGGGATTCGGAAAAGGTACAGAATGTACAGGGTGATTTCACTATCAAGCCTCAGTGACAATTCCATCTTTATTTGCACTCCACAAGTATATAAATGTAAACTCATATTCCTCTTAAGCATTTCTCCAAGTTTATCTTCTACCTTCCCGGACGTCCATGTCAGAGAAAAGTAACCCAATTAACAGGCCTTCCATGGTGATTATGATCCCAATTTAGAATTAAATTAACCCCTTCTCTAGCATCACCTTTTTTGTTTTTGAAAATAAAATGGTTACTGTTCTTGAACCCCGTTGAAAATAGGCATAATCCTTGGGTGCGTCCCAATATTCTTCATTCTCCACCTATTCTTCACTCTCCACTCCTTTCCTCCACTCCCCCACTACCACTCCTCTCCTATTCGGAAGTATGCAAAACTGCCTGAACGTTTTGAGTACAAGTAGTTGCATGTACAGTATACAATGTTTGTTTTCCAAGAATTAAGTATTACTGAAACATAGTAACAGAAGCTCAAATACAGTGGAACAGTTTTTTCTTGCCTAAAAGATTTTTTACTTTTTTTGCCAGGATAAGGATACTGACTTTACCGTTATTTGTGTCGTCTATGGATTCCCGTGGAACACATCAACACATAGAACGTATGGAGTAATGGTTTTGATTGAGTCTGTTTTGTGTCATGTTACAAAATAAGGAACCGCTGTTGCTATAACAATAGGATCGTAAAATAGTTTATCAAGATATAATTGTGAGTTTTAACAATTTCAAATGGTATATTGTGTGACAAGATTACTTTAAAATTTCCACTGTAATAACGCAATGAACGCAAATAAACTGAACCACTTCCGACCCGAATACAGGACAGTGCTAGTTAAGTACATTAAAGTATATTATTTTTTATAATTTTTAAGAATTCATATTATGTCATTTCCACTGTTATAGATTAACAATAGACCACTCCACGTGCTGTGACTGAAGAAAAAAAAAAGTCTTTTTAAAATAGCCCATATCACCCTACGATTATGCTTATTGGCATTAGTATAATTCACCCCTGAACTGCAAGCCTGGAGACAAAAAGAAAACAGAAAATCGTTGGGTCAGCTTATTACATGCTGTTATACCAAAAGAATATCAGACATGTCTGTGAGAAAACTCATACCCATTCTGCTAAAATGAATTCCAGGGATAAAAATTTGTAGTGCTCCCTATCAATGCACTGATGGGCTGCTTAACCTTAGTGGAAATGAAGGTTCAATGATTGCTTGGCTGCCTGGGAGTGAAGCCAGTTGCCTTCTAAGGCATATGTTGCAATTTAGAAATATCAGCCACTGTGGGATATTAATGTCTGAGGATCAAGTGGATTATAAAGAGCTTAAGATATTACATTTTGAAAGGAGCTTTATATACAGAAATCACAAAGTATTGAAATGATTTCACGAATGATGAATACTCTGAGATTATGCGCATGTATTTACTCTCCCTATAGGTCAGTATGCACCACTTAAGTGTTCAGAACTTTTGGTGATCACCGTTGTCTTGGAAAGAACCTGTACTGCAAATATGCCACTGTGTTTAAAGAAAACTAAGGACACACTTGTATTTAAAATGTTGATTGTTTTCTGTCTGTTTTGCTTGCTTTCTAGTGCTTAAAGTACATCTTGACATTTTAAATTAGGATTGACAATCACAACCTGATTCTTCAGTCCATTTTACGTCTAACATTAAATCATCTTTGTCATGACAAAGACACTGGGTGACATTAAGTGATTCTATAACAGGGAGGTTGTTTTTATAACTTTGAAGCAATTTTATTTCTTGTTATAATTAAATTTCCATGGAAAGAGAACAAAACGTTATAACTATAACATGCAATCAAACAAGTAGATGGGAAGATGGCATCTTATAGATCCCGCAGGGACTGCGGAGGGTGTTAGAGGTGCTAAAGGGGGTGGTATTAAAATTTATATTAAAGTACCTCCTGTTCACTTTCTGTCTCCACCTGTTCTCTGTCTGGCTCGTCATCTTAAATAGAATTTAATTGAACATAGTTAGATTATGTGTGCCTTAACACGATATTATAATAAACTTTTTTCTCAATGGAATTCAATAGATGTGAAAATTTCTAGAATGTAGCTAGCTATGTGAATATGAAGTCCCCTGCCAAGTAATTATGATAACTAGCTATCCAATTTAGCTAGCTGGCTCGAGTCATGACCGAAGTTGTATGCAAATGGTTGGTGGTAGTCTCCATTGAAAGACGTTTTGGCTATGGCTATTTGAGACTGACTACTATTAGATTTAGTACAGTAATTTCAGACTTCTTCAGAGAAATCAGCTGCTGAATCAGTTCCTTTATTGTATGTAAAATTGTCTCTTGTGGCTTTTGTATGCTCCTTATTCCATTGGTGAAAAAATTTTGCTGTAGTATAAATAAGTTGTATGTGTACAGTATGAAACTGTCCTGGAAAGTTGCATTTTGAGACATGCACATTTACAGTGTGTAGCAGGGCTATTTATTAGCGCAGTTTCACTCTAATGACCCTGCAGCACCCCTGCAGTCGCTCTGGATAAAAGTGTCTACTAAATTATCAGAAACCCCAATGTCTAAAAAATGGTTACTCCCTTCTTACCAGAAGAAACCTCTGAATAATTAAATGTAGGCTCACTTTGACACAAGGTGTAAAGACTACATTGCTTGGCTGCCCTTTTCTTTACCCCCTGTAAAAGGTTATGTGTATAAAAACTCATGTGGCAAGGGACGTTGGGACGGACATGCCGTACATTAGGGCCTACCCTCTGTAACTGCCAGTGTCAAGGAGAAAATGTGATGGGGGGCTCCATTGGTTCTTGCTATAAGTTGCTGACATCCCTGTGTCAAGTGCCACAATGTGAAAAATACAATTTAGTGGTCTTCATGCTTGCGAAATCATCCAGTCATCCATCATCTCTAAGAAGTGGAATGACAGCTGAATTTATTTAAGAAAAGATAAAAAGTGAGAAATATTATCGCTGGCAATTAGGAAACACATGTTTAACCAAACATTTTTTTCAAGGAGAGCAGATGGTATGCCTTGTATTTAGCTTTTTTCAGATGGATAGAGAGCAGAAAGGGTGACAGAAAAGAGAGGGGCCATGGCAGGGGATCAAACCCCTGCCCCTGTGGGCCGACTGGACTCGCATTAAGGCTCCAGAGTCAGCCGCTCTACAGACTGCTCCACACATCTCTCCAACCATTTATTTTTTGTGTGTAGGAATGTTTCCCACATCCCTGGAGATTTTTTTTGTCTTGCGCTGTTTTTGTTTGGTGTGGTGAAGCGCTCTTTGCCATTATTATTACTGCAGTGCAGAGAGTACTGGCCATGTCCATATGATTTCTGCTGGTCAGCCCCTCTGTTGATGGACATATTTTAGTTTGGTCTGATTGATCGCTCTGAGTGGCTGGCCTTTGAACTGTGGTCCGTGGCTTTCCCCTGTTCACTTTATTGAAAGGAGTGGGTGGAGGTGAAACCGTTCCTGTCATTTTGGTTGTGTGGCCCAGACAAAATAACCTGCAAATAGACTAGGGCAGCATATTTGATGAAATACAATGGAAATTGGAATCTTGGAATATATAAGTCCTGAGAGTTTAAATGTACAGTCTTGTTTCCTCTCTTTCTCTTGCTTGGGCCACAAGAGCTTGTGCTGTTCAGATTTTTCTTTTTTGAGTGTGTAAGGAGCTAGTGTACGGCAGTTGCCCGATATACTTGAAATGATGGCTCTCAATTTCAGATAATTACATTGTTATTGTGTAATATGACTGTATTGCAGGTCAGGTGTTGGTTACATATTCCATCCTGGTCATTTACCGTGGTTTCTTTTTTGGTGCTAATCCCAAATTAGATTCTTACAATATGTTTCAAACTTTTTTGTAGAAAGTCTTGGTTTATAAATGTGTTGATAGTTACCTTTTAAGTATGAGTCATAATGGTCTGACTAACTATTTAGGATTACTCATGAGAATCCGGGATTTTACATAAGAAGACAACAATTAATCCACACATTATGTTCCTGAGGCTCGTTGTTTTTAAACTGTACTCATGTAATCTTTACTTGTGAAAGAAATTAAACCATCAAACTGGTTCAAAATGCAATTTTCTATGTAATCCCTGTGATCACATTTTTCATTCAAATAAGAGATAAACACACAAGCAATGCAGACTGTCATGCATATTGAAGTGCTATATGATTGAATGCCCCATTGTATGTATTATATATATATGCATTCATTTGAGACTGGTGAGACTAAGTATTAAGTATTATTGTTCTCATGTTTTCATCCATATAAGATTAAGGGTTATTTTACAAAACATAGTACATAACTTTCTATTGCGGAATGCTTTCTTTAATATTCAGGGGCTGGATTCACAAAAATCGTCTTTAAAACCAAAAACTTCCTGAATGCCATTTTATTCCTAACTTATTACTTAAGAAGAAATTTAGGAAGAGTTACTATTCACAAAAAACTTCTTAAGTATTTCTTCATAAGTTTCTTCTTAAGAGAAAACTTACGAATAAATGGGATTACCACCCCAGCAACAAACTGTACGTACTCTTACCGTCACGCAAGCGATACCGCAGTATCAAACCCCACACACACAGACAGAGAGAGAGACAGCACAGTCAGTCAGGCAGCTGGCTGAACAAGCTGCTGATCTGAAATCCTGCCGCACTTAATGAATTAATTCTGAAATTAATAACTTTTTGTTTTTTTTTGCACACATTGCTGTACTGTAACTGTAAAAAAAATTAAAAATATTTTTTTATTTTGTTATATATTATATATATATATTGCTTTTTTTTGTTTTTTATATTTAATTTTTTTTTTTTTATTTATTTATTTTTTTTTTTTATTTTTTTTTTTTTATTTTTTTTTTTTTTTTTTTTTAATTGTTTTTTTTTTTTTTTTCTCTTTTTACTCTCTGTGTGTAACCTGTTGTAAACTGTAAAGTAAAAAAAAAAAAACTTGAACTTGATTCTTGAAAACAAAGTTTGTATGTTTCTTCTCATATTTCTTCTCATCACTAATATACACTTGTCTTAAGGCTATTCACTATATTGAAGAGGCAAACCATAATTTTCAATCCTTAGCTAATATTGTTATTATACAAATAAGCATATGATTTGTTTCACAGTCTTCACATTTTATAGGCCTTTTGTTAGATGCTTTTGTTTGTTTCATGTAATCAGTGATAATCACTATTAGCAACATTGTAGGCTAAGCCCTTTTTTAGCTTCGGCTGTCACACCGACATTGTCCAACTTTCCCAGCAGTAGCCACTTCCTTGTTCTGACCTCCTCCACCATAACCTCCAACTCTTGCTTCGAAAAATTTGGTCACCGGCCTTTCTTATTTTCCATTTCTATGAATGAGCAATATACATGTAACATTAAGGTAAGTAGCTACAAGGCGAAGTATAATAATAACCGTTTGAAACGTTTCTTATAAATATTTCAAAAAAATTTTTTTTTTTAATTTGTCTCGTGAACTGATTAAAACATCCACACAAACTACGACAGGAAAAAGATGTTTTTAATGCCCTAATATATTTTTTCGATCTAGCCAAGTCTGTATTTAGTGGGCCATAACAATAATAAAGATAAAATGATGGTTAAGAAGTTTGTAGGATAGTAATTTATTAAGAAAATGTTGAATAATTGTATTTGAGAACATTCTTAGGAACTTCCTAAATTTTAGATCATACGTTTTCTCTTAAGAAGATTTTTGTGAATCCGGCCAGTGATCTGTATGTTCCAGAAAAAAAACTTTTGCCCACAAAACCAATAATGTTTTATTGTGCATCTGAAGTCACTGGCTAAAGAATTCCTTCAGAAGTCTCGCATAAATGTAATCCTAGTGTTCATTTTGACCATTAAGTGAATAATGCATAATAATACTACCTTAGGGCTAGACTTCAAGAAAAAGTTGAAATCACCAGATATCTATTGCCTACAGTTTGAAGGTGTGTGTCAATAAGAAAACAAAGATTGCATCACAATCACTGTAGTATTTTTGCAATAACGATGGATTTACACAGAATATTCTTCAACAACTGAGCTCACAATTGACTGTTGCAAACAATTCAGTTTGTGAATTATTGCACATCTATTTATAAATTCATGTTGTAACCATTTACTTTTGAACCTTTTATGGTATTGGCAGCATATTGATGTTTTTGATACAATGTCAGGCATAAAAATAAATAAATGAATTAAATAACCCTTGTTCCACATAGCCAATTGGAATCAGCTTGCAGTCCACTCGACCATCTCAAGGAGTCAATCTCTTGTCACAACTGGTTGCCGGAGCAATTGAATCTGAGAGCAAAGGAAAATGCCGACCTCATCAGCACAAACAGAGTACGCCAGCAGGTCCCATGCACACCCCTCCTCCATCACATGGTTAGACCTGTTTCCCCTCTGGTCTGGGAATGGAGCCCCCAGTCACATCATTGACACTCCTTGCCAGATTCAGGTTCTGTCTGTCTGCCAAGTTTCTCTCTTTGATTACTTGCTTCCCTTTTTTTCAGGTTTGAATTACCGCTCAGCCATTTTTAGAAGCCCTGCACATTGGTGGTGGTTGAGGCGAGTTTCCCCCTCATCATTGTAAGCGCTTTGAGTCACCAGTTGGTGAGAAAGGCGCTATATAAATGCAAGGCATTATTATTATTATTATTCTGTGTGAAAGACCATTGTAAAATGTCCACAACTGCAGAAAGTGTTTATTGAAGTTATTTCATTCTATTAAAGTTCAGCTTTTTGAAATGATATATCCTTTATATACACTACAATCAGGAAAATAATGAGGACGTTATGGCTCATTAGTAAGTTCTGAGAAATGAAAATGCCCCTACACATTTTCAATGAACTGGGTACATATATACAGTAAACATAAATATTCATATTTAGATAAAATATGAATAAAATGAAACTATAAAAATAAACTTCAGACAGTAGTAGGCAACACTAAAAGTGAAATATTCACTTAAATCTTGAATTTATTTGTTAGTTGGCTTCAATAAAAACAGTAATAGATTAGCGTGTTTGCTGTGTTTGCATCTAATGATGATGGCTGTTCAAATGGGTATGCAAAGGTAGATTTCGATTACAATCGCTGCACTTAACACATGTATAGCCACACCTGATGATGATGAGTGTTCACATATGCAAAACTAGATTTAGATAACAATCACTGCACTTAACACATGTATAGCCACACCTGATGATGATGAGTGTTCACATATGCAAAACTAGATTTAGATAACAATCGCTGCACTTAACACATGTATAGCCGCACCTGATGATGATGAGTGTTCACATATGCAAAACTAGATTTAGATAACAATCACTGCACTTAACACATGTATAGCCACACCTGATGATGATGAGTGTTCACATATGCAAAACTAGATTTAGATAACAATCACTGCACTTAACACATGTATAGCCACACCTCGTGATGGTGGCTGTTCAAACAGGTATGCAAAACTAGCCCTGAGAATGCTTTCTACTTCATCGGTCGTAAAAATTCCAGGATCCGTTTATTCATTGTCATTTTGCATAGATACATTTTTGAGGCTGAGTGTCCCATATACCACTTCTTCGAGAAAAAGAAAAATTCTATTTAGTCTAAGATTTTTTTTGTCTTTCATGTAAAATTAGCCTATTAATGCTTAAAACACATATAAAGTCAGGATATAAAGCATTAATTCATGTAATTTAGATAATTCCTGAAATATACGCATCAAGTTAGAAAACTCCGGTTATAGATTCATGTCAATACCTAAAAAACGAATAATTGAAAATATATCACTTTTATGACTTAGCTGGCTCTAGTATTACAGAAAATTAAAATGCAAAACAGGATTTGTCCTGCGTGGAATGCGTACTGCCTGCTAACGGCATTACGTCAGGTCATTCATTTGAAAGATTTGCGAACTGCCCCTCACTATTTCCCACATATATATTTTTTCCTTACACATGAATGACCTGACGTAATGCCGTTAGCAGGCAGTACGCATTCCACGCAGGACAAATCCTGTTTTGCATTTTAATTTTCTGTAATCCTAGAGCCAGCTAAGTCATAAAAGTGATATATTTAAAAAATTATTCGTTTTTTAGGTATTGACATGAATCTATAACCGGAGTTTTCTAACTTGATGCGTATATTTCAGGAATTAGCATGCTGGGCCCCATGGTCTGCACCCAAGTCACCATGATGTTCGATCTAGCTATGCAGCCCACAGATGGTTGGAATGCTTGGGCAGATAAAGAAGGGAACTGCACAAAGAAAATGAGAAGGCACAGCCACTTTAGCTTGACTGCTAACACTACATAATTTAAGGTATTCAAATAGTGCAAATGTCACATTTAAAAAAATGAATGTGGAAAAATAGAAAGGTATTTTTAAAGTTGTTTTTTTAAAAATTCATCATACCGACCATCGTTTTTGTAAGCGAGAAATGGTTGCATTCCAGTCCACAGACAGAATTCTTGGGCAGATAAAGATGGGAACTGTACAAATTCAAGCTCTCATCTCACTTAAAAATGCCTAATGGTGGATTGAACAGTCAAAAACTCTCTGCTACCAGTCTAATCAAGGGAGGACCAATTGAAACTCACCCTACAGACAGGACTAGTAAACTCAGCTAATTGGAGAGTTATCTAATATTTTTCTCAGTTTTGCATTGTGCCAAAGGGACATTAGTTTGAACAAATGTACTATTGATATCTATTTTTCTGTACATTTTCAATCTGGACTCCTTGTCCTGTGAGACTTAAACATGCAGGAGATACTAATTAAAGTCTATAAGCAGTATTGATCTTTGGCATATCTGAGGCCTGGGTGGAAAATGAAATTTATTGGAATTGCAGTCGAGCAGTCCCTGTGGCATTAGACAGTGGTCCTTAATCTAGGCAATGGTGGAACTATTTATACTACTCCATTCTGCCAGGTAGCATCTGTCCGATACAGTCTTCCTTAAATCATGTGATGTTTATGGGCTTTTATGTCCTGCACAGCTGATCAGGTATTAAAGTAAGTAAATCCTTTTATATGTCTTTGTGTCCCGATTCGGATGCTCCTCCCTCAGCTTATGCACAGAAGGGTCCTTAACACAAATAAATTGCTAAGAAGGGCCACAACACTGTCATTTTGTTGTTGAAGCATTTCTGACGTAACTAAGATGACTCATAGAATAAAAAAAACACTATTGTATTCATAACAATGCATTTATTCCACTTTCTGTCAGGGACCTGTTTGAAGCCACAAAGATACTGACCTGTTTAATGTGCTGTGCTTTTCCTTGTAGTAGTGTAGAAATACATAATACATTTCTGTAATTGTGCCTACTTCACACAGCCATTTGGGAAATGAATGACAGAACAGATGTCAGCCAAGAGTGAATCTCTTTTATTGAGAAAGTTTCACAAAATGTCCAGACATCAGCTTGTGAGCTCAGACATTGTTATTCCTTGACACAGCAGTAAATGTGTTCATGCACCATATTTTGTATTGGTAGGACTTTCAATAATAATGCATGTAACCTGACCATGTAAATGATATATTCAAAATAACTAAAAATAAACAATAATAGCCATGTAAGACTGAATATTTATCAAACTATTTCAATACCTTATGTGTGGGTACTGTAAATTACAAATAACATTGGATCAAAAAAAACAACAACAGGTGTCACTGTCTAAATTAATTTACTGTTGGATGTAAACTGCTCCAAAGTACAAACCCCAATTCCAAAAAAGCTGGGGCAGTATGTAAAATGCACATACAAGCAGAAAGCAGTGATTTGTCAATTTTATTTTACATATATTTAATTGAAAAGAGTCATCAAGGGTCTGAGGTATCAAACAAGCCTCAAACCATCACTCTGCTGCCAGATATGCAGTAGATTTGGAAGGATCACTTTAAAGGTTGTTTCTCCTGACTCATTTTCCTATTGAACTCATAATAAGTCAGGAGAAACGACCCCTAAAGTGATATATCTACTGCATATCTGGCAGCAGAGTGATGATTTGAGGCTCCTTTGATACCGCAGACCATTGATGACTTAGAGCCATTTAGCCAACCATGGGTTCCATACTATTCCTGTATAATTTACATCTGAATCTAGTCTCACCCCCCAATTCCCATAGAGATCAATTCAAATCCAGAGAGGTTATTGTATCGCTTGTAACAGTACCTGAAAATAATATATCGAGAGTCTTTTGATGTTGATGGGTCACAGACTTCAGGAAGTAACAGCATGCAAAGGATATGTAACCAAATATGATACTTTAAATATATATAATTTTATATAAATATAATGGTACCGACAAATCACATCTGGTTTCACCCAAATAGAACCTACCCTTCTGGGGCTGACCAATGTGAAAAGAGAGTGTGCATGAGATTTATTTCTCAAGATGATGAGCAAAAAGTCTTCCAGTGGAGTCCAAAAACACTGCATACAACATTATCTGAACAAGGGAAAATACAAAAAACAATACAAAAATTTTTTCAGACAGAGGCAACACAATTGTAGGCAGCTAGTAGCCTACCACCGCTGCAGCAGCTTGCAGCCTCCCAACAGATTCAGGCTCTCTTTCTGTAACACACTGAGGCCGGAATTGAATAAGAATAAGACAGGCTAAATGAAAGATCTGGCTAAACTGCTGTATTTAAAGCATCAGTCACTTATGCCCAGTTTCCCTAATGTTGCAATGGTATTTAAGCTGCCTTAAGGTGACTGTGGCTGGCTTTTGAAGAGATGATTTTCAAAACCCACACTAATGAAGAACTACCTTAGAAGCAAGGCAATAAAGCTGCTAGTCTATATACAAGTAGCAAGACAGGAGGACAGGACTATCCTACAGGAATCTCTCAAGTTGGAGTAGGCTTATTAAATTTATTTACGTTGACTGTATTGCTTTGCAGCCCATTTGTGTGGACAGGCAAAACGCTTTCTACAAAACAAGAGTGACAGAGTGACTGAATGTATACTATAGCCTACTTTTTTCCTCATTCTTATGTGATGCACGGATCACTGTCAATGGTACTGAAATAAAAACGCTACATGTATGCGGCTGCTTATTGGAGGAGGGGGATGTGGACCATGGGTGGGGGTTTGGGGGCAGAGAAACTGCGCTATGCTAGTGATCTAATCAACATGATATGAGAATGGACCTTGTAGTCAAGTTGTTTTCTTTCTTTTTAAACATTTAACATGACATTTTTGGAGTCATTGGAGTCTGGAATGCTTTTTTTACTTCTACATTGGGTCTTTTGATGACGGATTTAAAGCAGGTATTATAGACCCCATTCACAGAACAGTATCAAACAGATTCAAAGGGAATTCAAATTCAGTGATCTTTTAGTTGGTTTCATGGCACTCACTTTCAAACAGGCCCAAGTACACGTATGCACACCAAGAAGAATGTCCAAACTATACCTATTGCTATTGAATCATTTTTCAGTATCTGCATACAACAAACTGAGTCAGGATAATCACTTTCTCTGATACAATTATGATATTTTAGGTAACTAAAGGGGACCACCGAAAAATCATAATTTTGTATGTTCTGTCTCACCCTCACAGGTACTACGACAGACTGGAGCAGACTATGGCAGAAATGGCATTCAAATTATGAGTTAGCAAGCTTGCTTTTTAATGTGTTGTACGGTCATTGGTGCTAGTTAAAAAGACGAGATCCAATGCACCAGTGCCCTTCATTGCCATGCCTCAAGAGCAATGGAGTTACATAACTGAGCTTCATGCAGAGCCTCCCCCATTCTTTCCATTCTACAATGCCAGGACAACTGGGAACCAGGGTTTTTTTTCCCAGGCCAAAAAGACACCCTGGTTCACTGTATCTGCATAGAAAGGATACAGATACGTGAGCCCTGTATGGGTCTGCTGATAATTTTTATGTTAGCTCATATGCTACCCAAAATGAGGCAAAGAAATTGTTTTACGCAAACAAACAATAAAGTGCAAACTAACTAGAGTACTAACATTTATGGGCATCCTATCACCATTATGGACACAAACCAATCGCCACTGAACAGCCATCTCTGACCTCATTTGTTCAAAGGAGATGTAAATCCCAGTGATCTGATGTAATTACAGAGATAGTTTGCAATATACAGTGGTGTTCAAATAAATAGCAGTGCGTTAAAAAAAGTGAATAAAGTACAAATATTTTTTAATAGCTTTTAGTTCCATATTTCAAATGTAGTGGAAACATTACACATTCAATTCCAAATCAAAGCATTAACAAATTGGATCAAGTCTGCATTATTCTTTTACAGGAAGCAAAGAAAAGGAATATTAATCTGTTCAAAAAAATTGCAGTATCGACATTTTTCTCAAACTCAAACACTTACTGTATAAACTGAAGAAACTTTTAAAGATTTAGCTTCACTTTAAATTACTGAACTAATATATAGTTGCATAACCATTGTTTTTGATAACTGCTGCGCATCGGCGTTGCATCGAGTCAACCAACTTCTGGCACCTAGAAACAGGTATTTCAGCCCAGGATGAATGAACTACATTCCTGTGAATTTTTGGGTTTTGCTTCAGAAACTGCATTTTTAATGTCACCCCACAAGTTTTCAATGGGGTTGAGGTCGTGGGATTGAGCTGGCCACTCCATTACCTCAATCCTTTTTGTCTGGAACCAAGATGTTGCTTGCTTACTCGTGTGTTTGGGGTCGTTGTCCTGTTGAAACACCCATTTCAGGGGCATTTCCTCTTCGGCATACGGCAACATAATCTCTTCAAGTATTTTGATGTATTCAAACTGATCCATGATCCCTGGTATACGATAAATAGGCCCAACACCATAGTGTCCCCATACCATGATTTTTGCGCCACCATGCTTCACTGTCTTCACAGTGTACTGTGGCTTGAATTCAGTACCCGGGGGTCATCTGACGTACTGTCGATGACCACTAGACCCGAAAAGAACAATTTTACTCTCATCAGTCCACAGAATGTTACGCCATTTCTCTTTGGGCCAATCGATGTGTTTCTTCGCAAATTTTAACCGATTCTGCACATGCCACTTTTTCAACAATGGTGCTTTACGGGGGCTTCTTGCTGATAGCTTAGCTTCGATCAAACGTCTTCTGACTGTAACAGCACTTACACGTAATTTTCGATTATATTTGATCTTTCTGGAGGTGATGATTGGCTGAATCTTTGCCATTCTGACTATTCTTCGATCTGTTTTAACAGTAGTTGCTCATTTTCTTCCGCGTGTTTTGGGTTTTTGTTGCCATTTTAAAGCATTTGAGATCTTTTTAGCTGAGCATCCTATAATTTGCTGCACTTCCTTATACGTTTTCCCCTCTCCAATCAACTTTTTAATCAAATGACATTGTTCCTCCGAACAATGTTTGGAATGGCCCATTTTACTTAGCAATTCAGAAAGAAATATATTTGTATATGTGTGAAACATTTGCTTCCCTTCTTCCTTAATAAAGGACAATTAATGACACCTGTTTTTTCACAGAATGAATAAATTCTCTAATTAAACTCCACACTGCTATTATTTTGAACATGCCCCTTTCAATGAATGAGTCAATTACTCAGAACAAGCAGCGTGCATGTCATGACAGTTGGGTCTGTTGTTTTTCTATTACACTACTACATCTACAAGTAAATTATAAACTAGAGTAGGCAACTTTCTCAAAGGTTGCAATGTTGTGAAAACATTTTGAAAGCCATAACACCCGTTGGCCCTGCCCCCAGAGAAAGAGACAAACCCCCCACTGCTTCTCAACTGCACACCTTGAACACGCACCAAAGTTTCTAGCTATAATTGCAGGAGACCTATACTAAAAATGTCAGCTCCAAGAGTCAAGGCAAAACTATGGATTTTCTTTTTGTTCAGAGTTTAACAACAACCGAGTTCGGTAGCTAATTAAGTGATTGTTTTAATAAGCTCACTAATCTAAAGAGTTAACGCGATAGCTAATGCTAGCAAAATGTTTTTTTATACATGTAAGTTGTTGAACAATGTTACCCTCTACCCCAGACTTACCCGAGACAGCTAGTTCAAATTTTATACTCTGCTGGACGTTTTACAACGTTTTTACGTTTTACAAAAAAATACTGATAAATAAACGATAAAATCAAAGAGCTAATATTTTAGTCAGCCAGTTTGACTGAAACACTACAATACAGCTACATTACAGGCATTTAGCAGACGGTCTCATCCAGAGCAACTTACACAGCTTTTTAGCATTTTTTTTTTTACATCTATCCATTTATACAGCTGGATATATACTGAAGCGATTCAGGTTAAGTACCTTGCTCAATAGTACAATGGCAATGTCCTACCTGGGAATTAAGCATGCAAACTTTCAGATACAAGGCCAGTTCCTTAACCATTATACTACACTGCCGCCCAAGTGAATTTTATAAAGAACCCAGATACTGTGTATAAACGTATGCTGGACTCTAGTCCCATTCGGTGATGCAGCAGCAAGTTAAACTTTCTCAATTTTATTTTGCACATAGCTGTACTGTAACACGCAGGTTCAATCTCATTGTTGATTGGTTCACGCCATGAGCCACTTTACAGAATTCGGGCTGAATTGCTGGTTTTAGAATGCAGAATTTGAGGGTATAAACAGAGTGTATGGTGCTGGATTTCTCTGACAGCAGTTCTTTCTATGATTGCAACCAACTAAGCATGACCGTTCCCCGATATCTTTCTAAAAGTTGCCTACTCCAGCTCTAATGAGGGTCATTCAGAACTGAAATGTTTAAAACTTGAAAGTGAAGTCAAAATACACTCATATAATTTTTTTGTAAATGGTTATTTGCATTAAACTATAGCCTTATGTATTTAATAAATAATGTTTTGTTTGACAGGCTTGTATTTTGTTGCTGCATATTTTAATATCCAATAGTCACGCAAGCCACAAGCAAGCTTTCATGAGAATATTTCCTTTTTTATGTGAGCTTTTTATAAAACATACTAAGATGGAGCATAATAACCTGTCTGTAGATGACAATAAGGAAGCTACTTGTCTTTGCGATTTTAAAAGCGCATCACATTTAACTTTAATTGAAGGAAAGAAAGTGCCAGTTACAAAGGAACGGAAAGCTTGTGACTAAGAAGAGTGTTTGGTTGAGGAATACATGACACAGACTGCAGCCAGGGGTGAGTCTTATCCTGTCATAAAGGACACTGCATCAATGAGGAAACACTGAAAGGAGAGCAGCAGTCTGCTAACAAGCAGATGGCTTCTTACTACCCAGCTCAACTCAAACTGTTTTTAGCACTGCATTTCAAACAATGCATTTAAGTGCATGTTATTGTGCAATAATGGGTACCGTGGCTTTTGTTTCATTTTTGCCGCGCCCTTGCAAGCACACTGATTTTAGAGATACCATTATAAAGGATGTTATGTATTTAAAACATTTTTTTTGCAATGAATGGGAATTGTAACTCTTCTCTGTTTAATGCTCAATTATTTACATCAGTGATAATGATAAAAATAATCTACAATAGGGAACTTTTGAAAGGCAATTGCCTACACCACATCAGCTGACCAATCCATAACTCAGAGGTTTCTAACTCCGTAATTTATGAGGTTATACTGTTTGTGTATGAAGACCATTTTATAATATGATTATCGTTCACAACATTAATTGCAGTTGCTTATTACATACTGATATCTGAGCAGTGCCTGTCAAGTTTATAATTCAAGTGTGTCTTACGAGTGACTGTCATTGTGATGTTGTTTATAGGCGATTGGGTTGAATGTTGCTTACCATGAAATGTTTAGCAATTTGTCCAGCTGATGCACTGGTACAACAGTAGTTTTTGAAAGTAACACAGCTCCTGTGGTGCTTATTTATTTATTGTGTGTATCAGGGTAAACTGCTCTGTTGCTTTGCAAGTGGCAAATTCTGTCAACATTCTGTCCATGCAGAACTGATGTATTCCACTGTCGGGTAATATGTTGTTATAAATGAGCAATACAGCAAAATTTTGGACTGTTCTACAGTTCTCCATAATGTCATCCTCAATTCAGTCAAAAAGAGCTGTTTGATATATGAACCCTGAGGTGTTATGCATGTACAAGAATAATATGCCACCATTGTAAGTTGCTCTGTTTAGGGACGTCTGACAAATGATGTAAATAGCAATGTAAAAATAAAAATTAGCTTTGGTTTCTATACAGCACAAGCTTGCGCTTCAGTATTTAGATTATCCTCTGTGACAGTTCCTTACTGCATGGAGAGCAAAAGCAGTAGTATGGTGTGTACTGGTATGCACGTACTGTATGTATGGTACTGGTTGGCATTTAGCTGATGCAGAATTTTGAGTGCTTCCGTGTTGCTTCTGTTACATAGCTCACCATTTTTGTAGTGGCATGTCCTAAAGAATGTGATGCCAACCCCTGGAGCCTCAGTAAGAGTGTGATTGCCTACTTATAATAGTTGTTAAGCACACTTCTAATGGTCAGTCAATTCTCTTAGAGATAACTTTGCCCACTATTATTGAACGTCCAATGCAAACGTGACCTCCGATGCTGAAGGAACTGAAAATGAGCTTTACTTACATATCTGCACCATGTGGGCACAGTATCTGTGTCTGCACACCTATGGAAGTTCACAAGAACTCTGCATAATATTTCTATTAATTAATAATAACAATATTAATAATAATATTGTTTAAATTTTGATGCAACATGTAAATGTTTTTTTTTACTTATGATTGGATAATGATAGGCACAGTCAGTCTGTTGTGCAGCACTGCATATTTGTGGAAAAGAGTGAGGGAGCTTCTTTGTGCTGTTGATGGGGAAACTGGCTGGAGGGTTTATTTGATCAGCAAGGCCACTCCAGCTCACTCAATAATTTGTACTTAATTGCTTTGGATTTTTCCCAGCCTCTTTCTTCTAAATTGTTTTTGCATGATAGAACCAGAGGGCCTCAAAAGTTCTGCATTTATGCTTTTGTTTTGAAAGCAAATCTGTTTGTGTTGTAACACTTTTTTCCCCCCACTTGACAAGTATGTGAACTTCTAACTATCCAATGACTATCCTATGTGAACCAAGTAGCAAAGGTAGAGTCAGTGTTGCAATATGTTTATAAATTGCCTGCAATGAGTTTATTTATTTTTGGAAAAAAAAGAAAATTCAGTACATACATAATGAAAATTTGCAGAGATGGGGTTAGATTGAGATCCCATCACTAAAACTGAATTTAAAAAATTGACCTGTTTGTTGTAGTATTATTCTCAATATTTTTAATATGGTTACTGTTTTGCAAAAATAATAAGTACAAGCAAGTCATGTGAGAAATGAAAATAAATTGGTTAGTACAGGAACTATTATTGTAGGAGTCTATTATTGTATATATCTGCACTACTCTGCAGTGTTTGCAGGTAGTTGCTCCAGCAATGCTCTACACCATCTGATTTCACTAATGAGCTTAGTTCTTGAACCAAGAAAATAATTAGGAAATCAAGTGGTGTAGTGCATGGTTGGAGCAAATACTTGTACACTGTGGCCCGCAGGACCTGGAGTTCAGTAGTGCTGGTATATACATTCAACATTTACCATCAGGAAGGGAGAGGAAACCAGCAGTGGAATTTAATCACACATACAATTAAAACCTTTGCTGTAATTAGACTACCGACAGAAAAAAGATGAGAACATGCTTCGAGGCACGTAAGAAACAAATAAAAATGAATGTTGCTATTCTGACAAAGCATTATAAACAGGTGGAGCATCTCCTGAAAAGTGGCCCATGTCAGAGGAGCAGCCTCAGTGGCTGGGAGCAGAGCCGACGATAGGATTGAATAGAATAGAAATGAGCATAGAAATGGCTCGTCCTGTTACTTTATTTTTATTTCAGCTGGAAAATAAACCCATGTACTTGTCTAATTTGTTAATGAAGGCTTTATTTTGTGCCAATTATGTCATCATATATACTGGTGGGCATATACTATTTTTGTGTCAACATATAGGATACCTTTATATGGTTTACACACATAAGGTAATTCTCATGAATTTCATACTGTTAAGAGCTAAAGTGATAAACCTCTGCATAGAAAAAAATATAAAGTTGGATGCCAGAAACATGAAGTCACACAGTAGCTACCACCAATGAAATAAAAGCACCATGTAGTGTTGACCTTTGTGAATTAGTTAGAATGCTTAATTAACCAAAATTCCACAATCGCCTACCACTTTTGTGTGGGAATTGACATGCAAATAGAATTACATATTAATCAACTGAAAATGCAGACTGTTACCATCAATGGGGAATGGCCATTAATTGCAATTTTGACTTATTGCAAAGTATTTGTTAATCCTGAGTTCATATTTTTAAAATGAATTGCCAAATCCTTTACTGCATCTGCAAATATATGTTTTTATTTGTACACTTTATTTTATTTCATAGACTTCTTCAGACACCCATTTTTTTACAAGTAGCCTAGTGCTGTACTCCTGCTGTAGTGGTTCGTCGCTGTTTGTTTTCTTTTCTTTTGCGGCTCTCGTCCTGCCTTCACTATTTGGGAATCTATCGCATTTTTTCCACGTTCCGTTTCGTGGTTTGCAGCCTTCATTATTGTTTTCACCTGCGCTTCTGCCTGCGGGGTACATAAGCTCCACACTTCTGCTTCTCCGGTGCTTGTTTGTCTCACGACATTGCATTCGAGCCAGGTATAGCCAGGAACTAGCGACCTCCTGATATTAAACTCTGTTTATGTTCAGGGGGGACTTGCTATAGCTACATAATTGGGTATAGGATTGTTTTTCACCTGGTAGCGTTTTGTGCTATCTATTTTGTTTCTTTGCTGTTCTATCGATTATACATTTTATATATAATTACAAACCACTGTAGGGCCTACCATATGAAACAATTGTGTTAATAAGATGTTTTTCTGTGGTAGGATGAATTGCAAAAAACTGTTCTAAAGGCCCATTTTTAAAGACAAATGTGCACACATCACACATTCATGGCCTCACATTCAAGGGCATACACTCACGCCAGAAAAACAAGCTCATTATTTTTATCGCCATTGGTCAATGCTAGGCACACAGTATGATCTCATCTTCGACACCTTTAAATCAAGGACATATACACACACCGACACGCAGGAAAAAAGAAGGGAAAAACTCGCTCTCAGCAAAAACAGCCATATTGCAAAACACAATCTAACAGAATACGAGTCTCCCTAATTTCCCAGAGACCGTTTTAGTTACATTTGTATATTCACACATCAGACTGATAAAGCATATGCATACTTATCACGAAAAGGAGGTAATGGACCCATTCAAACTGCACACACACACATGGGCAACTAGATGAATACACATTTATGTTCCTAGCCCGTCTGAAGAGATAACATGAGTGACTCCCTAACATTCCTTGGGGCCTGCTCGTTAAAACTTCTAGCACCCTAGCCTTGGAAATGTGTGTGTGTGCAGTTCGAGAACTAATAGAGTTTATTAAATAAATAAAAAAACATTTCTCTTTTTCTTTACAAACATTAGTATTGACGACTATAATACTACAAAATAATTTCAAGATGTTGTTCTTTGGTTCATAAAGCTCCCACCTGTGGAAAATAGCATTGGAAAAGCTTATAGTTAGTATTATTTAACCCATCAGAGCATTGTATTATTATGTATTGAACTATTATGGTCAAACCATGGCCAGGGCATTTCTGATATACCGTAAATTCCGGACTATTGAGCGCACCTGAATAAAAGCCGCACCAACGAAATTTAGAAGAAAAAAAAAATGTGTACATATATAGGCCGCACTTGTCTATAAGCCGCAGGTGTCCACGTTGTAACATGAGATATTTACGTACACAGAAAGATGATACACAGTAGGGATGTGCGCGTTTAGTCGACTAGACGATTCAACGTTGCTACCCTCGCTAGTCGGCACCAGAAATACTAGTCGGTTAAACTTATTATTTTATTAATGTACACATTTAAATGACATATTGACATAATTTGCACTGAAATGTCATGTTTTCCTGGTTAAATGTTGCTTTATAAAAAAAACGAGCATCCGTTACTATGTTAACAACGCAGGATTAAAAAAATAATAATAATAACTTTTAAACGAAGGAAAAAAACAAAACGGATTAGCCTGTTCGCCCTGCAAGTTAAACCAGCGAGGTGGAAAAAGTAAGTAGCCCTATCGCGTTGTTGAATAGCCCAATAAAACGAATCTAATGTCGATCAGTAGGCCTACGTAATTGTTATTTTTTTGTGGGCCTATTATTGGTAGTTTTTCTGATGACCGATTATTATTTTTTACTGTATTTGCTATGCGATCGCGATCGCGTTCACCCAATGCAAATACCGTTGTAATAATCAGGCACGTTTCCTAAAAATGTTTTGCAGCAGCTCTATTTCCTTCTTCGACAGCCAGATCGATTGCCTTTAACTTAAAAGCTGCATCATATGCATTTCTTCGTGTGTTTTCCATGATGAGGGTGTGTGCATGATGCGCAAAACGGCTGTTCAAAACACAATCAAACTAGCGTCTTCCTCGGCGCATTATCTCTGTCTGTCTCGCTCTTGCGCTTCCTGCTAGAGCGCCCCCCTGGAGGCCGTTAGCTCGTAAAAATCTATAGATTAGCCGCACCGTTGTATTGGCCGCAGGGTTCAAAGTGTGTGAAAAAAGTAGCGGCTTATAGTCCGGAAATTACGGTAATTAAATCATGGCATTTCATCAAAACTACCATATAAATAAGGGTCATATGTAATGATTAATTAAAACCAGCATCAGATGTAATGCTTAAATACAACCAGCAGAGGCCGATGTTGACCATGAAAAATATCTCCCAGGGGGGCGGAGCCCAACTTTTAGGCCCACACTGGGTGTGGTTGAGAAAAGCATAAAACGAGAGGTTCTGAACTTTCATGGCTGCTGCTGCTGCTGTTATGTTTTGTGTCTGTCATTAATGGACTTGTTTAACGTCTCGTGTGAATGCATGTAATTGACAGACTTAGACTGGACCGGGTGATTGAGAGTGTTTTTAATTATGTGTGCTAGTTGATCAGCCTGGGTATGTATATTCATGCTTATCTTTTACAATAAATCTAATTATATCAGACTCGGGTATGTAGTGTCTATTTGGAAGAAAGTTTGAATTACGTGTATTGGAATGGTCCTGACCCCTCCCGACAGGGCGGTGAAAGGATTGTTTTATTTATATTACACTCTCTGAGACAGTTTTTCTTTGTTCTTTCGTTTTGGTTTTGCACTCTTCCGGCTTTGAGCCATTGTAGCCGAGAGTGTTCTTTTGTTTTTCGAAGTTTCCCATTATTAGAGGGCGGCAGTGTAGTATAATGGTTAAGGAACTGGACTTGTAACTGAAAGGTTGTAGGTTCGATTCCCAGGTAGGACACTGCCGTTGTACCCTTGAGCAAGGTACTTAACCTGCATTGCTTCAGTATATATCCAGCTGTATCAATGGATAAATGTAATAAGAAGTATGTAAGTCGCTCTGGATAAGAGCGTCTGCTAAATGCCTATAATGTAATGTAATGTAATGTAATTAGCTCATTACGTGTGCTTGGGAGCTTCCGTTTATATGAGCTTCCGTTATATATTCTACTCGTTTAGTACGCCCGGTTTTGTGGGTTGATTTTCGTTTTGCCTGTTAACCTTAAAGAATTAGGTTCCTGTATTTTCTTTCTTCCATTATTATTTTCTTCCACTAATTATTGGTCTTCACTGCTGTGAATTTGTTCTGATCTCCCCACCTTTGCGTTTGAACCTCCGAACACTCAATAAACCCCTTACACCTACTAATATTTATACAATTATTTAAATGTGGGCAGAATGAACAGCCCCTAATAATACATTCTATACTGACTTTAAATAAGAGACACATGGTATTGGTAATTATAAATCGTGAATTGATGTTGTGATGTTATGGTAACAGTTTCACTATGAGACCTACTACCTGGTCTGAAATTGTACATTTCTTAGAATTGCTGTGAACCCCAAGATTTGGGGAAATTGGTACAGTCAAAATACAAAACTCTCTCATCCATTTGCATACAAATTCTAGGTGTGTATTAGGCACAATATCATACATTTTTCTGTATGGGTGGCATGTACTATATGTATTTACAGTATTGTTCTTAGTTTTGTCATTGAAACATTCATGGCAGGTGAAGTACTGTGGTGTGCTGTGCTGATAATGGGGACAGGAAGGGGTAAGAGGGGCATTTCTGCATCCTGAGATTCCTGACATACAAAGTATTGCCAAGCTCAGATACTTAGCACTGGCAAAGTAGGGGCAGGATGCATCTGCAGTGACATTTTCTTTTCCCTTATTTTTGTATGTCTTTGGCTGGAGGGCACGGAAAGAGGTAGGCAAGGATTAAATCTGCCTTTTACCAATCGATCATACATCTAGTCCCCATAGCTATGCAAATATGTAAGGGTTGGTGAAAGGTTTGGAGAACCAAGCACGACTGATAAGGATACTAAAAGCGTATCTCGAAAGATAAGCCACAAATGCGGCAGAACCCGCACAGGAAGAGGTAAACAAAAAAACTTCCCTCGCACAAGGCAAATCAAAACAACCTCAAAAAAGGAGGCGTATCTCGATAAACGGTGAGAATAAATAACAAAAGAATCTCACACACTAAAATATTAGGCATAGCAAGAGGTTGAGAAAAACAAAAGAAAAACCCAAAAAAAACGGGTGAAAGAAAATCAAACCTGTTACCTAAGCTCTAATAACAATAGAGCTGAACACCAAAAGTTAACAGGTAGATAGAATTAGGATAAAGCAAAAGATTGGAAGGAAAAGAAAACCCAAATCTTATCCTAAAAAATAACCGGACTTGCTGCATTTCTTATTTATACAAACCAGAAATGCAGTGACCAAAATCCTATACCATTTTACCGACTTCGTTTGTCAACATAACCAAGACAATCTTGAAGTGAGGAAATGCGGCAGTCCGGAGGTATTTATAGCTGGCAGGAAACGCAAAGCAGGTGTAGCAGGTGTGAATAATTGCAGGGGCGTGTCTACGAGAGATAAGCCTTGCCCACCCAGAGGAATCGTCTGCCCATCCAATGAGTGTGTGTGTGTGTGTGTGTGTGTGTGTGTGTGTGTGTGTGTGTGTGTGTTAGCTAGCCTACTGCTGCATGTTGGCTAGTCAGTGGAGTGGCTAAAATATAAATGAAAATGATGAGCCAGTTACAGTAACATAGTTTCACATGTAAAGAGAAAATAGCACAAGAGACTGAAATGATGATTAAGATCAAGATTAGATAATGATTTGGTATTATTGGGCATAAATGAAGTTGTCCTCCTATAAGATGAGTGGGGGGTGGAGATGGGTTTAAAATGTAATACAATTATCATATCCACTAATATACTGATTAGCCTATGCTTTAGCTTTATATGAAAGAATCTCAAATCTCATCTAGGGCTTTGGAAAAAAAAAAGAATTTTAATAAATGAAACATTTTATTTTAGAAAATGCCCTGTGTGAGGTTGTGTAGAAATGCAGGAAATTAGTTTTAAAAGGCTCAAATTTTTTTGAGGGACAAGCCCCAGACCCCCCCATGTGCCCCAAAAATATCTCTTCATGTCCCCCCAATCAAAGCAGTCTAGAAACGCCCCTGAATAATCGTCGGGCCAGATACAAAAACCGGAACGGAGGCGGAAAAAAATCTGATCGAGCGTCCTGACGACGCCAAAAAGGACACCAAAACACAGAAGAGCAGAGGCTGCAAATAACCATAACAAATGAATAATCTTTTATAAACAGATTTGCTCTTTTCTTGAAGTCAATTCTAAGTCTAACTCAGTTCTCAACAGAGACGGAACACGGTTTGTTTTGCCAGCTTCAATCACATCACCGTCACATGTGAAATAAAATATGGCGTACAATTCAGGCATGTTTACAGATAGCTTTACATGTCTGGCTAATTAAAATAATTCAGTAGAATACAAGACAACTGAAAATCTACAAGGTCAGAACAGTATATCATGCTATATTTCAGTGCAAGCTTGCAGCAATGAATTCATTATCTCTGTACATAATGTTTGTTGTCACAAATAACATTCGTGTTTGCATTGACACATAGAGGCAGATCCTTTGAATGCACGTAAGTGTCTACCATGCAAGGAAACAAAACAAACTAAATCAAACTAAAGAGTGAAAAATGTATGACTTCATTACTTTCGCTTGTGCTTTTCATTTGTGTTTCATGCGATGCAGAATGCTTACAACATTGTCTCTTGAATTAGTAGAGCCCTTTCATAAGATTTTATGAAATGTCAGGAAGAAATAAAGTGACTGATCTAATTTGAGTGCAATATCTATGGATTAACTTTTCTTTTTTTTATCATAATGACTAGCACATACAGCAGTGGCAGTGAAACTTGCTGTAAGGAATAGATTTATTAACAGTGTCAGGATCTTTGCCGATTTCATTACAACTGTCTGAGTGTCCTTTAGATTTAACTTTGGCAGTATATCTATTTAACATGAGCAATATTGTTCTATTGTTTGTTCCATAACATTTGCGAAAACCAGAAAGACAAAAAGTTTTTCACTGATGTCTCTGGATATTAAATGCGCCTTATCCAGGTAGTGCTATCGATTTCACCGGTTTTAAAGCCGATATTACATTGGAGATGAGATCACTTATAGATGAATGCTGCCAAGATGAATCATTTCATGTAGTTCAGAAAAAGAAAAAAAACTTCACAATGAATTAGCTCATCGAAAGACAAGATTCAGTTGATGCTTCTGGAGGCTGGTGTAATTTTGCCCAATAACTATTTTGGTTCTGCATTCTCTTCCCTCATTCAAAAACCTGAGATGTGGATTTTCAGGTCCTGTTGCACAGTTAGACCACATTAATGAAATACAACATCGTATAGTTTTTAGTGCAGGTAGGGTTGGTTTGTGTGTGTGTGTGTGCGCCTGTGTGTGTGTGTGTGTGTGTGTGTGTGTGTGTGTGTTGCCCGCTGTATGTCATACGTCTGAGTATTGAATGCTTTCACCCTCTCTCTCATCTCTGGCAGTTGTTCTTTTAAGATAACTTACCTTGAAATGCACAGTACCGGGTATGCACTTAAAATAAAAATAACAGATATTCCTGATGGAACAACGCAACCCATGCCTTGAGAATTGCACATTGTTTAATATTTATAAATAATATCTTTGTACATTTTCCTGAGGTTCATCACAAATTTGTTAAACTAATCAAACTGATTTATAGAGGGACTCTCTGAAATATTAATCTACAATGAAATCTCACTTTTTATGATTATTTTAGCATTATACTGTACATTACCAGAGTGTTGCATTACCAGGGCTCTGATGGTGTAAGTCATTTTAAATTCATTATGGAGCCTTTTTATTCACTTATTTATATCTCACATTGACTTCAAATACTCAAAATTTGACTAATTCAAATCAATAGAGGATACTTTATAGACAGGTAAAGCAAACAAGTCTATGAAGTCAAGGTCACAAGTCTTCAGAGACATCCCTCCAGAGTCTTTTCTTCCCTAAAACCATTACCAATAAAGATCAGCCCAGCATAAAAGAGAAGTTATTATTGTCATTCTCATTATTATTAGTATAATCAATTTGGCTGACGCCTTTATGCGCTGCGGTGTGGAAATTTAGGAGATCATTGAGAGGGGCTTTTAGAAGTAAAAGATTCCAGGTGAAGAACTTTTCTAGCGGGAAGAGCTGCAATGTGATCTGAGGCTACATTTGCCACACATCTATTTGTCATAAGCTTAACATTTTTTAAGCTTTACCACGCAGTGCCCATAAATTAGCATACAAACAGGAAAATGCTGCGCGTGTGATCACGAAGAGGATGAAAGCAACCGCTTCAAAGAGTAATGCCTAACAAAGCTGAAATGCACCATCTCTTAATGCGTTTCTATAGTTCTTTCCATTTAAAATAAATAATATGCAAATGGTTGTAATTGTTGCGTTTTTAACTTTTCTGCTTTCGTCTGATAGGGTGAACAATGAGGCATGTCGCTCCAGATACCAGTGCATACAGTATCGTTTTTATAAATGTTAATTACATTTTTAAAAAGACACACATTTATCCAGGCCACCGTAGGGTGACATTTATTGAATCAAATGTATATTTTTGTATACGGTAGCGGTGCTAAGAGGTGATCATACATTTATATTTGGAGTACCACTCCTCAATGTTGTCCCCCAGGTTACAGAACATACATCTTACTGCACCTGCTGTGACGTCCTGGCAGGGACGGACCCAAATGCACGACGAGACAGTCTTTGGTTAAGGAGGTTTTATTTAATAATATTCCGGGTCGGATCCACGCCGGCAAAACAAATATAAACAATAAATAATAGTTCGTGGAACCCGCAGAGAACTGGCACAGGAGATCCAGCGAAGTAGCTAGTAGCTGGTCACAGCCTGGGTCACAGCTTGAGTAGGACGGAGGTAGCCCAGGATCCACACCGGGAAACAGGAGTGGCAATTCTGGACCGTGGAATACAGCTTGGGTAGCAAGCTAGCAAGCGGAGAGACAAGCAAGACGACAAGACCATACACGAACAAACCGTAATACTTTGACAAGGAAACACAGGAACAGCACGGTAATATAACTAGTGTCATTAGAGCTGATAAGCTACAGCTTGCGGGAAATGCATGCGCGATCAGCGAATTGATTGAACGATTAGAGAATGCGTGAGGAATGCGGTGAAGGCGATTAAGTGTGAGTTGTGTTAATAAGATGTGGTGTAAGTAATCAAGTGTAATGTAGACCCAATCAGGTAATAAACGCAGACATGATACAATTAGGTTCGGGGGAAACAGAGGAACACATCAAGGAAGGAACGGGGAGCGGAGCGGATCGTTACAGTACCCCCCCGTCAAGGTACGCCTCCTGGCGGACCACAGGCTCTGGTCGACTGGGCCTGGCGGTGATGGAATTCCTGGATGAGGGTAGGGTCCAGGATAAGACGGGGGGCAACCCAGGAACGTTCCTCGGGCCCATACCCTTCCCAGTCGACCAGGTACTGGTGGCCTCGTCCCCGGCGCCGGACATCGAGGATGCTGGAGACTGTGAACGCGGGGGCACCATCAATGTCCCGGACAGGTGGGGGGGCAGGAGTGGGAGCGCTGAGAGGGCAGGAGATCACTGGCTTGACCTGACTGACATGGAAGGTGGGGTGGATTTTGAGGGAGGCAGGGAGACGGAGTTTGAGAGTGACTGGGTTAAGGATGGAGTGCACAGTGAAGGGTCCGACGAAGCGGGGTTGGAGCTTGCGGGAGGTGCCGGAGGTAGAAAGCCAAACCTTCTGTCCCGGGCGGTAGCGAGGGGCTGCGGACCGGTGCTGATCCGCCAGGCGACGATTCCGGGAGGAGGTCTTTAGGAGGGCGTTGCGGGTGGCTTTCCAGATCCGCTGGCAGCGTCGGACGTGGGCGTCCACTGACGGGACCGCCACCTCGGCCTCCTGGGCGGGGAACAGGGGGGGTTGGAAGCCCTGGGAAGCCTCAAAGGGGGACCTCCCCGTGGACGAGCACACCAAGGTGTTGTGGGCGTACTCAACCCACGGGAGGAGCTGGGACCAGGAGGCAGGATTGCGGGCCGTCACGCACCGTAAGGCGGCTCCCAGGTCCTGGTTAGCCCTCTCTGCCTGACCGTTCGTCTGCGGGTGGAACCCGGAGGATAGGCTGGCGGTGGCGCCGAGTGCGGTACAGAATGCCTTCCAGACCGCGGAGGCAAACTGGGGGCCCCGGTCGGAGACGACATCCGCCGGGATCCCATGCAGCCGCACCACGTGCTGCACCAGGAGGTCGGCCGTCTCGAGGGCAGAGGGAAGTTTGGGGAGGGGAACAAAGTGCACCGCCTTGGAAAACCGGTCCACCAGGGTCAAAATGACAGTGTTACCGGCCGAAGGTGGTAGTCCGGTAACAAAGTCGACCCCGATGTGACTCCAAGGCCGGCCTGGGATAGGAAGGGGACGGAGGAGACCAGCAGGGGGGGAGTGAGACGCCTTACTCCTGGCGCAGACAGGGCAAGCGTGGACGAAGGCCAGGGTGTCCCGCCGGGCGGTGGGCCACCAGAAGCTCCTGCGCACCAGCTCCACGGTGCGGTTGCCTCCGGGGTGGCAGGCCAGTCGGGAGGAGTGAGCCCACTCCAGGACCTGGGAGCGGACAGGGTTAGGGACGAACAGGGCAGAAGAGGGGTTAGGGCGAGGGTCGGGATGCGTCACCTGAGCGTCCAACACGATTTTCTGGATGGGCCACCGGACCGCAGCCACGACGCAGGAAGCCGGAACGATGGTCTCCGGGACAGACAGGTCGGCAGGGGAGGAGTAGATCCGAGAGAGGGCGTCGGGTTTGATATTCTTTGAGCCGGGTTTGAAGGTGATGGAGTAATTAAAGCGTGCAAAGAATAACGACCAACGGGCCTGTCGGGAGTTGAGTCTCTTAGCTGACTGGATGTATTGTAGGTTACGGTGGTCAGTCAGGATCAGGAACGGTTGAGTGGTCCCTTCAAGCCAGTGTCTCCATTCCTCCAGTGCCAGCTTGATGGCCAGCAACTCCCGATCCCCTACCCCGTAGTTGCGTTGGGTGGGGGAGAGGCGGCGGGAGAAGAAGGCGCAGGGATGGAGCTTGTGGTTGAGGGGGGAGTGTTGGGACAGGATGGCCCCTACGCCTGTGTCCGAGGCGTCCACCTCCACCACAAATTGGCGGTCGGGTTCCGGGCAGCAGAGGATGGGGGCCGTGGTGAAGAGTACCTTGAGTCTGGTGAATGCCTGATCTGCCCGGGGATTCCAGGCAAAAGGGTTTTTAATGGAAGTGAGGGTGGTGAGGGGTGCGGCTACCTGGCTGTAGTTCCGGATGAACCTCCTATAGAAATTCGCGAATCCTAAGAACTGCTGCAGGTGCTTGCGAGTGGTAGGGATGGGCCACTCCGTAACAGCCTGGATTTTGGCCGGGTCCGGCCGTATGTCGCCCCTCTCCACCACAAAACCTAGGAACGAGACTGAGGGGGCATGGAACAGACATTTGTCGGCTTTGACAAATAGCTTGTTTTCCAACAGGCGTTGTAGCACCAGGGAGACATGGTCTTGGTGTTCCCGTTGGTTTTGGGAGAAAATCAGAATGTCATCCAGGTAGACGAACACAAAGCGGTTGAGAAAATCCCTCAGTACATCGTTCACTAGGTTCTGAAAAACGGCTGGGGCATTAGTCAGGCCGAACGGGACCACCCGGTACTCGAAGTGGCCCAGGGGGGTGTTGAACGCGGTCTTCCACTCGTCCCCCTCCCGGATCCGTACCAGGTGGTAGGCGTTACGGAGATCCAGTTTAGTGAAGACCCGGGCGCCCTGCAGCAGTTCAAAGGCCGAATTCAGGAGGGGTAGAGGGTACTTGTTCCGGACGGTGATGGAGTTGAGGCCCCGGTAGTCGATGCAGGGGCGGAGGGAGCCATCCTTCTTCTTAACGAAGAAGAACCCTGCTCCGACGGGCGAGGAGGAGGGACGGATGGTGCCTGCTTCAAGGGAGGACTTGATGTAGTCCTCCATGGCCGTTCTCTCCGGGCCGGATAGGCTGTACAGGCGGCTGGAGGGTAGGGGGGCACCCGGAAACAGGGAGATGGCACAATCGTAAGGTCTGTGGGGGGGTAAGGACAAGGCCAGGGACTTGGAGAACACCCGGGACATGTGCTGGTAACAGTGGGGGACCCCCTTCAGGTCGGCCTCCGGAACGGATGTTTTTATTTCCGGGCTTGAAGGAGGTTCCGCCGAGTGGAGACAGGAGGTGTGGCATTGGGTGCTCCAGCTGGTGACGCTGGATGTGATCCAGTTGAGCAGGGGATTGTGTTCATGAAGCCAGGGCTGACCAAGGACCAGAAGGGAGTGGGGAGTGTTGATGATGTAAAGTTGAAGGGTCTCACGGTGGTTACCGGACAGGAGCAGTTGGATGGGGATGGTGCGGTGGGTGATGTGGGCCAGGCGGTGGCCGTCCAAGGCATAGGCATTAATGGGTCTCTCCAGTTCTTCCGTGGGGATCCCGGACTCGTCTACGAACTGGGAGTCCACGAAGTTGGAGTCGGCTCCTGAGTCAACAAGTGCCTGCACAGATACGGTGGCGGAGGCCGTAGTGCCCCACTTGAGGACCGCAGAGAGTTGGAAGCGGCCGGAGGTTAGGCTCTGTGTTTGGGTCTGGCTCGCCAGTAGGCCTAGAGTTGCTGACGAGCCCTCTCTTTTGGGCGCACCGGACAGGAGCTAAGGAGGTGATCCGTGCGGCCGCAATAGAAACATGCTCCGGTGGCCCGGCGTTGGCGGCGGCGCGCGGCAGGGTCGGACGTAGCGCCGCCCAGCTGCATAGGTTCCCCGGCCTCTGGAGGCTCGCAGGCCATGGGAGCCTGATGGCGAAGCGCAGGGTGCGCGAATGTGGTTACCAGAGGCGGTTGAGTCGGCGCATACGCCCTCTTCTCGCGGGTGCGGGCGCGCAGCCGGTTGTTGACTGTGATGGCCAAGGTTATGAGGTCGTTAAGCGTGGGCGTGTCGTCGCGGGTGGCCATCTCGTCCTTCATTTCCTCGGACAGGGCGGAGCGGAAGACGCCCTGTAGGGAGGCGTCGTTCCAGCCCGACTGCGCCGCGAGGATCCGGAATTTGATGGCGAATTCCGCCACACTGCGTTCGCCTTGCTTCAGCGCCAGGAGCTGCTGGTTGACATCTCTCCCGCACACGGGATGATCAAAGGTCCGTCGCATCTCCCTGGCGAAGTCCAGGTACTGGGTGCAGAGGTTGGGTTGCTTCTCCCACAACGCGGCGGCCCAGTCCCGCGCCTCTCCTCCCAGGCAAGTGATCACGTATGCCACGCGGGTGGCATCCGCGGAGTAGGAGGACGGCTGCATACGGAACGCCAGCTCGCACTGCAGCAGGAAGGGCTGGCATTTCCCCAGCTCGCCAGAGTATCGTTCGGGAGGGTTAGCACGAGGCTCCCGATGAGGTAGTACAATCGCTGGTGCCTGTAGTTGAGGTGGATCCCCCGCTTCAGGACGGAGTCCTGACGTCTGGGCAGCCATCTGATTGACCATAGTTCCCCATTGGGTGGTCCGTTCCATCATGTCCCGGAACATCTCCATGGTTTCGTCCAGGCGACGGCTTTGCTGGGCGATCTGGGTAGCCTGGCAGGTGAGCGCGTGTCGAATCTGCTCCGCGTCGGCTGGGTCCATTTCTGGTCAAAGTATTCTGTGACGTCCTGGCAGGGACGGACCCAAATGCACGACGAGACAGTCTTTGGTTAAGGAGGTTTTATTTAATAATATTCCGGGTCGGATCCACGCCGGCAAAACAAATATAAACAATAAATAATAGTTCGTGGAACCCGCAGAGAACTGGCACAGGAGATCCAGCGAAGTAGCTAGTAGCTGGTCACAGCCTGGGTCACAGCTTGAGTAGGACGGAGGTAGCCCAGGATCCACACCGGGAAACAGGAGTGGCAATTCTGGACCGTGGAATACAGCTTGGGTAGCAAGCTAGCAAGCGGAGAGACAAGCAAGACGACAAGACCATACACGAACAAACCGTAATACTTTGACAAGGAAACACAGGAACAGCACGGTAATATAACTAGTGTCATTAGAGCTGATAAGCTACAGCTTGCGGGAAATGCATGCGCGATCAGCGAATTGATTGAACGATTAGAGAATGCGTGAGGAATGCGGTGAAGGCGATTAAGTGTGAGTTGTGTTAATAAGATGTGGTGTAAGTAATCAAGTGTAATGTAGACCCAATCAGGTAATAAACGCAGACATGATACAATTAGGTTCGGGGGAAACAGAGGAACACATCAAGGAAGGAACGGGGAGCGGAGCGGATCGTTACACCTGCATTGCAACATAGGGCTTATTTTCTTTCATATGTGTCATGCTCACCATTATAATCGTATGTCTATTTCTGTTCCAGCATGTCCTTCAATCATGTTTCAGTAATTGTAAATTATATTTTTAAATGACAGATTCTGCATGTAATCAATGCCCATTTGAAAAAGAAGAGGGGAAGGGCATTTTTTGTGCAAAGCTGGCCAGTTTAATCTACCTATGTTTATGTGCATGTTTGTCTGCTTGAATAGTTAAAGGTCCTGGGTGTTCAGGCCCTCTAACCATTCAAGGGGTTATAAAGTCACTGTCTCAATAATGGGTTTGTGAATAAATGCCTGAGGAACATAGGGTTTAAGTCCTGTCAATGATGAAAGCTGGCTGTATTATCATCCAGGTCCTTTCATTAAACGGAGAAATATTTACAACTGGTCAAATGTTGCTTTCCCCACAAATAGCTTTCTTAATTTAAAGACGCTAAGAAAAACTTAATGTGAGCACTCAAGTATGAATGTTTGGCTATTTGTTGTTTCGATTTGAGTAAATTTCAAGCTTTTTCAGCGGATGAGTGTTTTCTCCTGCTTTCACAATAAACTACAAAGCTTAAATCATCTGAGACAAAACCACCACGATGCATCACATTTTGAAAGAACTGGTTAAGACAATGGTAGCAGTGATAATGACATGACTTCAAAAGCCCTGTAGACACATAATAATAATAATAATAATAGTTATAATAGCTTTATTTATATAGCACCTTTCATACAATGTTTTGCAGTCCAATGTGCATACGTACATAGAAAGACAGCTCGTAAAACACAAGTCATTTTGATAGAATAATGAAAACAATTATAAATGATAAAATAATCAGACAACAAATAGATCAAATAAAACACCAGTTTAAAATAATAAAAACAAATAAACATATAAAACAGAGGTGGAGGTAGAATTTAAGGGGGAAAAAAATAAGACTAAATAAAAAACACACAGGTCAATTAAAAGCACACATAAAGGAATGTGTCTTTAGTTGCTTTTTAAAATCTTCACTAGATTGCACCTCTCTGATCTGCTTGAGCAGGGAATTCCATAATGTAGGCGCATAAAAGCAAAAAGAAGCTTCCCCACTTATTTTGTAACAAAAAACAACAAAACAACAAAACAAAAAGGGAACAAAAAGAAAACCAGCATCTGCTGATCTGAGAGAACGCTGGGGCTGATATCTTACTAGAAGGTCACTTGTGTATTCTGGTGCTAAGCCATTAAGTGCTTTAAAAGCAAGTAAAATAATCTTAAAATCTATTCTAAAATTCACATGCAACCAGTGCAACAACTTGAGTACTGGCGTAATGTGTGCTCTTTTCTTGGTTCTGGTTAAAACACGTGCTACTGTGTTCTGAACAAGTTGAAGCTGATCAGTGGCTTTTTTAGGAAGACCGCAAAAGAGAGTATTACAGTAGTCAAGTCTACTCATAATACAAGCATGCACTAGTCTTCCTGCATATGCCTGTGTGAGAACTGCCCATAATTTAGCAAGGTTTCTAAGATGATAAAAAGCACATTCTTAATTTGAGGGTGAAAGCTCAGATCAGCATCTAAAGTAACACATATGTTCTGTACTTTAGTTTTAACTTTAGTTTAGTATTTAGTTTTACTATTTTACAAATAGTGGCTCTAGGTTTTTTTCTCTGAGGGCCTTAGCTCCAATGACTATGACTTCTGTTTTTTCTTGATTTAGTTGGAGAAAGTTTTGTGCCATCCATAGTTTTAGTTCAGTCACACATCTATCTAGAGCATTGATTGAGCGTATATCCTCAGCTGATACAGAGATGTAAAGTTATATATCATCAGCATAACTGTGGAAGTTTATATGTTTTCTGATGATTCTGCCAAGAGGGAACATGTATAAAGAGAAGAGCAAAGGGCCATGAACTGAGCCTTGTGGTACTCCACATGTAATGTCTGCTTTAGGCAACAACAAAAAATTCTACCTTGAAACCATTCAAGTACCTTGCCAGAAAGGCCAATGCAATTTTCAAGACGATATAAAATAATTTTATGGTCCACAGTATCAAATGCTGCACTTCGGTCTAATAAGAATAGGATATAGACATTATTACAGTCTGTACTGACTCTCAGATCATTTACCACCTTAACTAAAGCAGTCTCTGTGTGCTTTGCACTGAAACCTGGTTTAATTTTTTTCTAGAATTAGTATTATTGCACAGAAAGTAATTTCGTTGTTTGAAGCTTTTCAAGAATTTTACTTATGAAAGGTAGATTTCATATAGGTCTAAAGTTATTTTTCTTTAATTAAGAGAGGTTTCACTAAGGCTGTCTTTAATGCAGTTTGGAATTTTACAGTTTGTAAGGAGCAGTTCACAATGGATAGTACTTCACCTGACAGACAGTTAAAAACATTTTTTTAATATTTGGTGGGAATGGGATCAAGAGAGCATGCAGAGAGTTTTAATTGCAATACAACCTTACTAAGTATCTCTGAATCAACAATGGCAAATAAGTTCTTGTTAATCTCACATGGTGAACAAAGACAGTCCACTGAGACTGAGTTTGCTTTTGTTTGTGTAAATAACCACACTTAACTGCACCTGAAACACATAAGCCGTACAGATGTCCTGACTATATTTAAGCATATTTTTTTATCTATGCTTTGAGAGAAGCGGCTTGCTGTGATGAAGTATTTTTCTGTTCGCACCCCTGACCCCCAGAAAACACCCTGTCAACATAGCAGTATGCAGTTGCAGCTACATCCTGCAGGAGGGCCGTACACTATGATTAGTCCCTTTACTGCACTTAATATGCTGTGACAGTGTAGACTCAGGCAACATAAATATCCACACTTAACTGCACCTGAAACACATATAGTGGGAGATACAAAAAGGAAGTATAACATAGTTCCCCGAAATTGAGATTGAATGTATCTGGGAGTGGAGGTCACATTTCAACAACAAGTGTGGCTACTGAATGGGACACAGGGAAGATTGCGGGGGAAATTGTGCAGCTTGGGTCTGAATGTGTAGCGGGTGGTTTTCTGTGTTGTGTATGCATCATGACTTGGGAAATGATGACACAGTTCAGTTCAGACATTCAGTCTGCCTTGGCATTTACACTACCGATTTAACAGCATCAGGCTGCCAAAAAAGTTGAAATCAAAAGAACCGTTTCCTTTCAACAGAATCTGTGTGCTTCTTTAACCGTAGGATGCAGGACATGGCTCAAAAATGACCCATATAAAAATGGGTCAAAATGGTCCAAAATGACCTGTAATATTTTTAGGTGCATATTAAAAATATTCCCTTGCTTAAGGGTTTCTTCATCCACAGTGTTGTCATGGCTTGTCACAATATTGTCCTATTTACAGATGCAGAGGCCTTACAGACTTTTTGAGCAAGTAGACTTTTTTAACAAAGTGCCATACCTATATAGGGAATTACAATCTAAAACAGTCTAATTTCAATCATATCTGTACCCGCTGAATGGCAAAAGCAAATCACTAATCACTCTTTATACAATATAACATATATATTTTCACAGTCACAGGGTACTTATTTTCTAGAAAGAAAATGCATACAAACATCATAAAGATAGTGTACATTTGCACATGCTAATACGAAGCTATCACCATTTAGGCATGTGAACAAAATACATTAAACCCACATTAAAGTTATTTTGTGAGGGTGACTGAACATTTGACATGTTTTAAACAATAATAAGCAGAGTAGTGGAAGAGCCATGAAGCAAGAGACCTCAAAATGTATGTGCTCTTGAACTTAACCCACAACCGGACCAAACTATTATGAAGTTAATTTTCTTAAACCGTACTTTTGTGACCGAATTTGATCCCTGTCCCCTGTCCACTCAGACCCCTGTCTACGACTTTGCAAGCAGTGTGCAAAATAAATCCTGCAAAACTCTGTCCAAACTAGTGATTATTTTTATTGAAAATATAAATCAGTTTACATATCACAATGGTTATAAAGTTTTGCGTAAGTTATGTTTTGGCCATAAAATCTTCCAAAATGTTTTGTAGCTAGTTACAGGATTTTGTGTAAGAAAACCAGTGATAAATTATATCATCTCTAATGTGGTTTCTAACATTTCTGCAAGTTAAAATAATATCCCATCCCAATTCCTATAGGCCATCAATATTTTTTATAGAAGGATTCAGTCACACTTGATTGTTGTATTACATTGCTAACGTTAGCAAAATGAAATTACTTATGGAAAAGTTAGCTGGTAAGCTAGCTATGAAGACCTTTTGAATTGGCGTCAAAGTCAGTTGTGGTTAGCTAGCTAACTAAATAACTAACGTTATTATGCTTGGCAAACTGGGGGGTATACTACGAAGCTGAATTACTTAGTTAGCAGGATAACTGCACCAAGTAAAACCCGGAACCCTCCCAAATCGGGCTGTTCCTGGTTTTACTTAGGGCAGTTATTCAGCTAACTCAGTAATAGTGCTTCGTCTACCTAACTGGTTAGCTAACATTACAACTTGAAATTGAAAAGTATTGCTAGCTTACCATGCAGCTAGCTAATGATATACGTTAGTCAAGAAGTGGCATGCACATTATCCTCGCTAGCTACTGTTTTTTAAGGAGGAAGAACTAAGAATAAAAAAATAAGTAGATATGTGGTTGGCAACTCAGTTTGATTGTAGCCTAGCTAACATAAACAGATCTTTCTGAAGCTGTAAATAACATTGCTATGGTTGCTAGACATTCTTTTTTTTTGTGATCAAATTTGTATTTATTTTAATATATTTATATTAAATGTAATACAATCACAAAAATGAATAGAGAGAAGAAAAGGTAATCCAGGTACTTGTTCCAAATTATCATTAACGGTAAGGGTTTATAAGAGCCTTCTAGGAGAACAGCATATATGGAAGAAACCAGACCTTTTGTTACACCGTTAACATCGAATATTTTATACAGAGGATGTGTAGACAGTGTTATTCCCCAGGGAACACCATAGGCCCGCATTGTAGACCGCAGATGCAAGTAAAGAAAAAATTTAAAACCAGGAAGATTGCATTGAGTTTGTAAATCTTAGAATGTTCGAAGGCTAGTATCATTGAAAATATCGTTGAAATTATTTATGTCGCTTTCTTGCCATTTCGGGTAAATAAAAGGTTCTTAGTAAAAAGATAAAAGATAGGTGAGAGTTTATGCCATATTAAAGAACGTTGTGTTATCTTTTTCATTATTCACCATGTAGAAACCAAATTTGATATAATTGGGCCATATTGAAGTTTGCAACATTTTAAGGGTATGTTTGAAAAAAAATTAATCCTGCAATCTATGTGGGGCTACAAAACTTTCTTCAAGCGGATGCCATGAAACCTTAGTAGTTGGGTCGAACCAGCTAGATAAAGGGCAGCGAACAAAGGAATAACAATTGTATTTAAAATTAGGTAAGGCTAAACCACCTTTAGACGTTTTGCGCTGGAGTTAAGAATTTGATGCGAGGCCTTTTTATTTTCCAGATATAATTAGACAATGCAGAATTAAGTTTATCCCAGTATCCTTTAGGAGGAATCATTGAACTCATATAATTTACTCTGCGTCATGGATCGCGCCTTCCTTCCCATATCTTCGCGTTTTGTATTCCTTTTTTCTTTTACCTGTAATCTATCGGATTTTTCTGTGTTCCGCTACGGGTTTTACTTTCGCCTTGGTGATTAGTGAGTTCACCTGTCCTGCATTTCCGCTCACTGTTTATACCCCGCTTCCTCCTTTTCTCGTCGCTTCCATGTTATTTTCTGGTAACATTCTAGTCGGTAAAGGTATAGGAATGATGATTCTCAACGCGGGACTTGTTAGCAGTTACAATTTAGTAAAGTGCGCTTTTCTTTTCTCTCTTTATTCAGAGCAGAGGTTTATGGGTTTTGTTTCTCGCTCAGACCTATGAGTGCTCTCGCCCTAAAGTTTAGGGTTATTTTATTTTTCTCTTTCCTTTCTTTTGTACACTCCACAACTGGAGTTAGATACGTGTTTCGCTTATTTCTTTGGTTTGCTCGGATATCGAGCTCCTCGCTTAGTGTTATCGCAAGGTTTTTTCTGTTCTCCTTATTTTTTCCGTCCACTACGGATTATTGTCCTTCTCAGTGGTGTTCGTCTAGAACACTTTTAGATTCCTTGTCTGTCGTGCCTGTACCAATATTTCCTCCGTGTCTCTGGGCATAGTACGGTGGCCCAGAGGTGCAATCCACATTTCTAAAAAGCAATCTTTGTTTCTAAATAGAAATCCTCTTTTGTAAAACACAATCCTCGTTTCTAAAACAAAATCCTCGTTTCTAAAACAAAATCCTCGTTTCTAAAACACAATCCTCGTTTCTAAAACGAAATCCTCGTTTCTAAAACAAAATCCTTATTTCAAAATAGAAATCCTTATTGCTAAATTAAATCCTTGTTTCCAAAACACAATCCTTGTTTCTAAAACAAAATCCTTGTTTCTTAATATAAATCTTAGTTTCCAAAATAAAATCCATAATTCTAAATAGAAATCCTCATTTCTAAAACAAAATCCTTATTTCTAAATGTAAATCCTCGTTTCTAAAACAAAATCCTTATTTCTAAATTAAATCCTTGTTTCTAAAAATTAATCCGAGTTTCTAAATTGAAATCCTTGTTTCTAAATTGAAATCCTTGTTTCTATTAAGCCTGAAAGCTAAATGCTACAGTTAGCCTGTGCGCAAAGCATACTGGGACCAGATGACGTATGCACGAGTGAGTCTGAGAGTGCAATTTGCATAGCAAGTCTAACGAGAAGCTGGTCTCCTGGCATAATAACTATCACAAAATTGCCGAACAAACTAAAGTTGAGTTTTCTTGCAGACATATTAACATAAAGCCTGTTAACAAGTCCAATAATTTCAGGAATATAACGGAAACTCGCTCTTATACGGAACTGCAGCTTGATTACAGTAGCCTACATTAAGCCAATCGTGCGGTTCACTGTTTGTCACCTACAAAAAACGGTGCCCAGGGCTCCCCGTTCTACGTAACGTTGCTCACTCAAGTTGTGCCACTGCTAACGGAAAGTTTAACCTAACGCGTGCTTCGTGGACTTGAAAAGCTATTTACCAATTTGTTACTACGGTGTACTATACATTATGTTTTACACAAGCCAAGTTATTCGCTGGCCTTGCTTGCGTAACGTTGCCAAGCAAGGTATATTGCTTGATAGTTAACTTAGTTAGCCTCCAATACTCGCGTAAAACATTTTTTTTCCGTGTCGTATTTTTTCATTATGTTTTGTCCATTTTGTGGCAAGGTCCTTTCAGTTCTGCAGTCACTGCGGGAAATGTATAACATTTTTACGAAGGAACCAGGCCCTTAAAGCAACAAATGTCATGTCCTCTTGGTTTATGTAATAATAAAGCAATCTACATACTATAATATCAGCCTTGTGTTTCATATTCTTGCTGTACTGATATACCTATTAGGCCATTCTAATCATGATGACATCCATTAGAAGGCTGCCTCTTGATATCTGAAATCTGCCTACACAGTAAAATTTCACATAACCTTAGAATTAAATTTTCAATTTTGACATGTCGATGTCGGTTTTACTTTTTAATCGCAAGTAATCGAGGCAGGGAAAACCACAGGAATGCGGTAGTGCTAACGTCATTTTGCAGAACATTTATCCGTACGCACGTTAACTTAAAAATAATATCACTCTATTTACCAGAGAGCACGTTCCACAAACTGAAAACTTTGCTGTTCCACTTTCAAAAGCGGTGTTTGTGATCTGAGCCATCGGCTTGCCTATAGCTACCTTTCACGCGTTTAATTTAGACAATGTAGCTAATTAAGAAACAAACAAAAAAACAAAAAAAGGCCTGATTTTTTAAAATCTCACAATTAGCCGAGTGTGCCCCTCCATAAATAAAGTCACAAATTAAGGTTAATGAAAGCGTTATGAATTAGCCTGTCCTATACACTTGAATAGCTCATTTGTTGTGCAGTTAGCGTCATGCTGCTACCAGTCCCGCTCTACTGGGTGAATCATGGCTAACACAGTAGCTATTTTCAAGGATTTACAGTATTTTTATATAGCTACCCGACAGTTAAGCTACCACTCACGATAATATTCATTGGTCAAGCCATTATCATGTCCATAAAAAGTGTCTTTATTATTTATTTAAAGAATCTAAACTTACTACAATTAGTAGCCTAGTTAGCAATTTGTCAGGACCACATGCAGGCTAAGTTAGCCTTCATGGAGTTCATTTTGCTTTGGCGAGAGATCAATTTCGTTTTACATCAAATAACAGCGAGTTAGTGTGTACCGTACTGTAGGCAACGTAGCCTACAATGAACGGGAAATGATGAGCCTGTTTTTTGTAGGTGACAAACAGTGAATCACACGATTGGCTTAATGTAGGCTACTGTAATCAAGCTGCAGTTCCGTATAAGAGCGAGTTTCCGTTATATTCCTGAAATTATTGGACTTGTTAACAGGCTTTATGTTAATATGTCTGCAAGAAAACTCAACTTTAGTTTGTTCGGCAATTTTGTGAGTTATTATGCCAGGAGACCAGCTTCTCGTTAGACTTGCTATGCAAATTGAACTCTCAGACTCACTCGTGCATACGTCATCTGGTCCCAGTATGCTTTGCGCACAGGCTAACTGTAGCATTTAGCTTTCAGGCTTAATAGAAACTCGGATTTCAATTTAGAAACTCGGATTTCAATTTAGAAACTCTGATTAATTTTTAGAAACTCGGATTAACTTTTAGAACAAGGATTTAATTTAGAAATAAGGATTTTGTTTTAGAAATGAAGATTTACATTTAGAAACAAGGATTTCTATTTAGAAATAAGGATTTCTTTTTAGAAACAAGGATTTAATTTAGCAATAAGGATTTCTATTTTGAAATAAGGATTTTGTTTTAGAAACAAGGATTGTGTTTTAGAAACGAGGATTGTGTTTTAGAAACAAGGATTGTGTTTTAGAAACGAGGATTTACATTTAGAAACAAGGATTTAATTTAGCAATAAGGATTTCTATTTTGAAATAAGGATTGTGTTTTAGAAACAAGGATTTTGTTTTAGAAACGAGGATTGTGTTTTAGAAACGAGGATTGTGTTTTAGAAACAAGGATTTATTTTTAGAAAAGAGGATTTCTATTTAGAAACAAAGATTTCGTTTTAGAAATGTGGATTGCACCTCTGGGCCACCGTAGCATAGAGATCCCCAACACTCTGGGTAAAACATTCATTTTAATTGTGGAAATTCGGGTCTGAAGAGTTTGGAAAATGATTCAATTTACTCAAATCTGCCACAATCTGACTTAAAATGTTAGTGAAATTGTTCAGTGATATCTTGTGAACTGAAGGATAGATTCCTATACCGAGATATCTAAAATGAAAAACTACAGAAATATTGGTTGAAATATTAATCTCTTAATTATAGTGGTAACAGCACAGTTTATCTTATACCCCGACAGGACACTGAAATTCTTAAAAATAGTTAACAAAGAGGGGATTGTGTTAGCAGCCTTGTCCATAAACGGCAATGTGTCTTCAGCGTAGAGGGATAAGTGATGGGACTGTACAGCGGGGATTGGTGGATGGCTTGTGCAAGTGGTTCGAGAGAGAGGGCGAAAAGGAGAGGTGACAGAAGACAACCCTGCCGGGTTCCTCGTGTAATTGACGTTGGTGGTGAATATCTATTCCCTGTCAATATTACTGCTGAGGGGTTGGTGTACAAGATTCTGATCATGCTAATACAATTTTCACTCAATCCCATGACATCAAGCACAGACCATAAGTATTCCCATTCTAGTCTGTCAAAGGCCTTTTTGACATTCAATGACAGAATAGCACAGGGGGTACCCATTCCAAATGCAGCATCTATAATGTGGAGAAGCCCATGAACGTTGTCGGATGCCAACCTTGTTTTCATAAATCCAGTTTCGTCCTCATGGACTAACTTAGTCATATACTTTTCCAGGCGGCCAGCGAACACTTTAGCATACACTTTGACATCAGATCCTATCAAGGCCTGTAGCTACTGCAAGATGTGGGATCCTTATGCTTTTTTAATAGAACTGAGATGCTAGCGGTATTAATCATATCTAATAACGGGGGACCCAGTTGAGAGAAAAAACTTTAAAACAATTTGGGTGGTATACCATCAATGCCATGTGATTTACCTTTCTTCATAGACTGCAAAGCGTCTTTCAATTCAATCAACGTTATTGGCTCCCCAAGTGCATTGGCTTCATCACCTGAAAGACGAGGGAGTTCTAAAACTAATGGAAAGTTAAATTAATCTGTTTGGGGTCGTGAGTTGCAAGACATTCTTAGCCTGTTGAAAAGCGAAGTTGCAGACAGGAATAGACTAATGTTAGGCTTGAATTTATCTACTTGCTCTGTCTCGAAAGCGTGGCCTGCACAGTGAAAAAAAGCAAAATATTTAATCAATATTAACTTTTGTTTTTTATTCAAATGGAAATGCACAATGTGCTTTATATTATTGGTTATGTATACAAACAATGTGTAGTAATAAAATAAAAAACAGCTTGTCACTGAAATGCAATACAATCTCAAAGACAGCAAAGACAACTTTTGCTGTACTGTATACAATTTGCTGTACTGTAATGTTGCCATTATCCTGAACCCTGAGAACATAATCTAAGCAATACAAAGTGGAAATTATCAAAGAAGATAATTGAAGATGCCATCCCCATCCCTTAAAAACTATCCCAGTCGATTATATTTTGTGAGTGTTTTTTTATAATGAAATGCATGCAAAGAGATTGCAAACTTACTGAACATTCATATCCTATGAAAAGCGGTTTGTACAATGAAAAGCTGCATATGACGGAATTGTCACTACCTGCAATTAACTTGAACAAACTAGTACAAAAATAACTTTAATGCGCTATTCTATATAAACTCCTTTAGCCACTGATGTTTGGCCTATCTTATGCTATACAGTCTTCATCTTTGTAATTGATATTATCATCTTCAACATCACCACTACTACACATTTTAAGCGCCATAGCATCATCCAAAAATTAATTTAAGAGCAAATTAAATATGTTAAGCTATTTTCATTTATTTTTGTAGGCCTAGCCTACTTATGTATTCATATTTTATTAGTCTTCATCATCATGCAAAAACTAATAACATTCTTAATAAAAGTATTAGTAGCGTTATCAAAATGACAATGCAGTCAAAATAATAATATGGTGGAATCATATCAGCATCTTAATTTAAGAGCAACGTATGCCATCTTTATTAATTTCCCAGTGAAAATATTTGTGTTGAAAAGACAGTGAAACTCCTTCTTGCCTCTAGGCGAAAAAATGGCAAAATTTGGTTTTATTAGGCGTCTTTTAACTGGCTAGGATGTAGCCAGGCTATATGCAGGTAAAACCTGGGCTACATTAGGGCTAAACTGAGCTAAATTGACATGTTCACTTCAAAACGTGTGAAAACGCCTCTCAATCTGAGATTTCCACCCCTCTAGATGTCTAGATTCCAGCTTTTGCTCACTTTGTTACTCGTCCAGATTCATCATCATGAACAACAGACACAACAAGAACATGACGTTGCGGATAACATTATTATCAATAATAACAATATAATCAAAACAATCATAACGCTGAAGGTGGATCCATACAATCCTCCCGGGTGGAATTCTCAACCCATTCTGATATTCTGGATTTGTTCTGTGCACTCTCTCTGTGTGTGTGTTCTGTTAACTCTCTCTGCTCAACCCCCTTCCACTGAGGTAGGCTCACAGCCTCATGCTTGTTCATACACTGGTATGCCCCTGTAACCACATACGAGCACTGCAATGACATGCGGACCAAATTGGAATGGAAAAAATCCTATATCTTCTGTGGGGCTCAAAATAAAATAGATCCCCTGAGAGTAATTAGTCTGGTGTGAAGAAATTTTAGAATGTAATGTAAAATTGTTTAATTTGGCCAGGATAGATTCATAGGTTTGAATGGACTTCAATGGGGAAATGTACTTTTTGGCACCAGAGGCTGCAATACCTCCGGTAACCACTGGAGTTTGCGAGCTTCAGGGAGAATGTCAATCCCTGGTTCCGTGGTATGTACTGATTTCATACAGAATATTATAACAGTGACACTGTAAAACACATTATCACTTCAAATTCAACCCCTCATATGGCCCATAGACTAAAAAAATATGGACAAAGTCATTGTTACGTCACCCATTGTCTTCCCACAGGCTCGTAAAAACTCTTTTGATGCTCCGTCAGGTTGAAGTACAGTCGCCGCCATGTTGTACAAAAAGAGTCTGCTCAGTGGAGCCAGAGTTTGCACAGTAGGGAGAGCCTGTGCCATGGATTTGTCCACAAAAATTGTTAACAGCATACAAATGATACAATAATTTTAAAAATTGGCACATGGAGCAGCATTAGGTGAAGGAAAAGCACCTATTGCGACAACGTTTTCATGTGGAAAACGTTTATTTTGACCGCATTGCTGCCATTGACTTACAATGATAAACCGGGCTGAAAGACCTATACTGGAGCCAACTGCAGGGGCTTTGGAGTACGTACAGTGCCCTCCACAATTATTGGCACCCCTGGTAAAAATGAGTAAAAAGGGTTATAAAAAAATGAACTGTTTGGTGAATTAGCTTAATCTCACACTGAAAAAATGAGAAAAATACAACCTTTAATTGAAGCAAAAAATTATTATTATTGGCATACAATTATTGGCACCCCTGTATTTAATACTTTGTACAACCTCCCTTTGCCACTAAAACAGCACTGAGTCTTCTCCCGTAACATCCAATAAGGTTGGAGAATACAGAGCAAAGAATCGGAGACCATTCCTTTTTACAGAATCTCTCCAGATCATCCAGAGTTCAAGGTCCTCTCTTGTGCACTCTCCTCTTCAGCCCAGCCCACAGGTTTTCAATGGGGTTTAGGTCAGGGGACTGAGATGGCCATGGCAGAAGCTTGATTTTGTTTTCAGTTAACCATTTTTGCGTTGATTTGGACGTACGTTTAGGATCATTGTCCTGCTCGAAGATCCAACGACGACCCAGTTTTAGTTTCCTGGCAGAAGCAGCCAGATTCAGCTTTAAACTTTCCTGATATTTCATGGAGTTCATGATGCCATGTACCCTAACAAGGTTCCCAGGGCCTTTGGAGGAAAAACAGCCCCACAACATCACGGATCCTCCACCATACTTAACAGTGGGCATCAGGTTATTTTTGGTATAACCATCCTTCTTTTTACGCCAAACCCACCTTGAGTGTTGGTTGCCGAAAAGCTATATTTTTGTTTCATCTGACTATAGAACATGGTTCCAGTCAAAGTTCCAGTAGCGTTTAGCAAACTCCAGGCGCTTATGTTTGTGGTGAAATGACAAGAAAGGCTTTTTTCTGGCATGCCTTCCAAATAATTTGTTGGCGGTGGAGGTGACGTCTAATGGTAGTTTTAGAGACTTGATGACCCAAAGATGCTACTTTCCTCTGTAATTTCCCAACAGTGATCCTTGTTTTTTTTGCATATCTTACCATCCTCCTCACTGTGCGTGGGGGCAAAATAAACTTGGGTCCTCTTCAGGGAAAGTTTGTAACAGTTCCAGTTGCTTTGAACTTTTTAAGTATTGCCCTAATGGTAGATATGGGCATTTTCAGGTGAGTAGCTATTTTTTTATAGCCATTCCCTGATTTATGAAGCTCAACACACTTTTCTCTAATTTGATTTGTGTGTTCTCTTATCTTTCCCATGTTGATGTATGATTAAGGGAATATGGCCTCTGTGTCACCTCATATTTATGCCCCAGTGAAACAGGAAGTCATGGATTATTGCTTGAAAGTTCCTAAACACTCTGATAAACTTTAAGAAGTAAGATATAAATAGAAAAAATGCTTCAGTTACATTTTGTTCATAATCATTTCTAGGGGTGCCAATAATTGTGGGAATAATATGTGAGATTAAGCTAATTCACCAAACGGTGAATTTTTTTATAACCCTTTTTACTCATCTTTACCAGGGGTGCCAATAATTGTGGAGGTCACTGTATAATGTAGACAGCGATGCCAATAGAAACCAATGGGGATCACATACGAACCAGGAATTGAATTTTGCGCCCATCTCACATGCGCAGTTGTGTCCAGTCAAGTCACAGGACAGGCTACACTTATGTATGCGGAAAAAACACGCTTCCACAGATTCAAACAGCACTGTGTTATTGAGAAAAGTATTTTTGACCAAATTCAACGTTAATTTGTCTCGTTAAAACTGACATTAGCGATCTCCTAAACTTTTTAACATCATCTGATAGCAAAAATGAGATACTGACACAGACGACCAAATTTTATCCTCACAGATTAAGTTAATTGTTGTTTATCGTTATATAATTTCGGACTACCGCAATAAAGCACTTTATTTGGTTTATCTTCATTGTCCCTTGGTTTTCAATAAAAATTTGAATTTCGATTAATTTCCAAGATTTGTTGTTTGCTTGTTAACTCATTTATACGAGCGTGTGTGCGGTTGCAGTAGGCCTATTTCCATGTAACTCCACAAACAAACACGCACACACAAGGTGGGTTTCCATCGTATTGAATTAGCTACACACCTATTGAAAATTCCATTAACTTGATATTGTGACAGCTATTGGTGTAACGTTATGTAAACACACAGAAATGAACAGTGTCCACTTGAAATTAATTCACTATATGGGTATAGTGCTATCATCCAAAGTATGTTCATAAACATATAGCCTATTAACATGTAGGCTGCACATTTTATTCAATAAAATAAAGGCAAACACAAACTAATTAAGATTAAATTAAACAGAGATGGCAAAGCGCCACATGCATTTTCCTGTATGTTGTTAGTGGATAATGGAATTTTCCAATACAGGCATTAATGCAAAGTTCACGGTAGGCTACTAGGTTAGAAACATAACGTAACTTAACATGACAGGCCCAGCTACTATGGGAAATGTTACTAGGCCTCCCATTTTTAAAACAATTTAACTTAGCTATTCGAAAATTATGCAATAAACACCCCAGCTTCACACGCAGTCCTGGATTTAGGCCTAGCTGAAAAGGTGTATCCCCGAGACCGAACCTGAACGATTGGTACAGTTGTAAGCAGCACAAATTGGCATTTTGACTAAATAGCCTACTCCATATGCCAACACTGAAGAAAGTTAATGTGATCACTCTGGTTAAGGTTGGCTGGCAAGCGCGCAGTATTCACCAATCAGGATTTTAAATTATATCATAACATTTAGAACAGGACCATACATATGTAATAAGCAGTTATTTTAGGCTACTTGAAGTAACGAAAGACTAGTCGGAGGCTTAAGTTTTAAAAATGCTTTTTATTAATATCGCGGCATGACATAGTGGAAAAGGTAGCCTACGAGTTTCAGCTTAGCCTATAGGGTTTATAATCATGTATGGGACATATAATTTATGTAAGGGACATTGGCAGAACAAATTAATAAAAAAATCTCTTAAATCATTCATTAATTCATGAACACAAGCAACATCTGGCCGCACTGTAATTATGACATATAACCTAAGAAAAGCAATTGGGCTACTGCAGTTTTTCTTTCTGCCTGATTTTAACCTTCATTATCAAGGCTAATAATGCATAGCTATAGGCTATAGCCTATATAATAAAGTAGCCTAATCACCGAAATAGCTATTCCACCATATTGAGCTTAATCAAAGGCTAATCGGTTTAATATATTTTTTTACATATAATTAATCTGTCTTCAATGTGAAGCTTAAGCGACAGATTTAAAATGGAGAAATCATTCAATTGTGTTATTCATTCCATTCATATAATTCAACTGAAAACATGGATAGGTTATAAATAAACAATTTTTAATAATGGTTGTAAATAAATAAATAAATGGTGCAATCATAACATGTCCAAATGTTGTTTCATTTCAATTCACTATAGCCTAGTTTTCATCTAAATGGCATAGTATAGTCATGTTCTCGTAACTTTCTACCATAAGCGCACCTTACAATCGCAGACTTCAGCTTCTCTTTCTTAACACTGTACATTATACATTATACGAATCTCCAGAACCACATTATGTCTGTAATGAGTCAGGACACGAGGACCAGACGTGACCGTGAGGGGGATCAGAAAGTTACCCACAAGACAACCACTAGAAAAGGGGAAAGTCAGTCCGTGAAAGGAACAGAGAAAATAAACAAATGGGGAAAAAACTCCTGGCGTAAGCCAAACAAAAGACAACCCCGAAAATAGGGCGAAAGGTCTAGCACACTCGAGCAGATAAATGGGAAAGGAAAAAACAGCTTCAAGCTCAGTAAAGAACAAATGAGCTAAATGAAGAGGCGAAACAAAAACAAAAGGTAGGCAAAAGAGACAAGAGCCACAGAAAATAGCGAACGAAAAGGAGAGAAGGATCCTAAGGATCTAATCCTACGCTCAAAACTAAAAGAGGTTCCTGCATTACTTTTCTTTAGAAAAGAAAGGAATGCAGTTCTCCGGCCTATATTGTATTACCTGGCTTAGCGTATCAAGGTGTGACACAAAAGCCCAGCGCCATGGAGGTGCGGTACTTAAGTAGTGCGGAGCGCACCTGAAAATAGTAAAGAATAATTAGTCCCGGAGAGAGAGAGAGAACATGACATGAGCGCCCTCTCTTGGCCCCGAGAGGCAACGCCCGAAAAAAGACTGAGCAGGCAGAAAACCATGACAATGTCATTATCCAACTTTCCAACTACAGCATGAAAATGTGACATAGGTCAAAATAATGAATACAAAAAAAATCATATCTTTGTCTGTGGTAAAAACAAAAAAAATAACTTCGGAAAAATGATAAGTGATTTTTAAAATAAATATAATGCAGGGTTAACATCATTATATGAATGGAAATATTTTTTATTTGCTGTCAAAAATGAATGGTGCCCAATGGGAAAACTGACTTTTTGAGCGCAAATCATAGATATCAGCAGAGGCATTATATCCGGTGCTGAGGTTGAGAGCTGAAAGCTGGCCCCTTGGTTTCTGGTTGTAAACAAACCAAATTTTGCTAGTCTTTTCTGGTAGCTTGCTAATAACATAGAAAATAGTTTTATAAATGATTTTAATTACACACAAAAAAATACGTAAGAGGACTGGTTATTGTTTGTATCGACAGAATCCGCTTCGTTCGCATTCATATACGTGCTAGACCGTTTTAGGCTGCGCTATAGAAGTGAATGGAGTACGACAAATACCCTATTCTGGATTATCACCCCAGGGGAGCACAGAGCAACTAATGAACACATTTCGCCACCATTTGAACTCATATCATGGCCAGGTAACTACACAACCAAAAGTTCTACCAAAGTTCAATTTTGCTTTAAGTCTAAGATGCTTTGGGGGAAACGGGGCCCAGGACTGTAGGATGTACTTTACATGAAACCATTCCACCATGCCACCATTTCTACCAAGATGGCTGCTTATTACCCTATTCACAGTATATACAAGATGCATAAAAGCATTCAATAGCAGGGATTATGCTTTCTTATTCAGGCCTTTTAAATATAAATATTTATTTTTATGCAGTGGAATATGAAACCATTGCCTGAAACCATCACTCTCACCATAAATGCGGACAGTATTTATTCATCTAATATCGTCATTCATAAACATTAATAAGTTACTGCAAAGCAACAATTACTGTGAAAGGACCAAAAAAGGCTTTGAATCATGTTTTTGTCATCATATGTTATATTGCCACAATTGTATGTCTTTGAATCACCAGCCTCCCTTAGATAACATGGCTTTGCTCCAGCAAGCTTACTCCTAAGTTCTGTTTCTGTCACTATTAAGGCATCAGGTCTGGGCCAACTGCGCCCATCATAACTAACTGCGTGGTGCCTGTTTGTCACAGGTCATTCTCAGTGGGCATGTCATGTCTAATTAAAAGTGACACCAAAAATGGCTCATCAGATAATGTGATCACACAACATGTTACATTAATTCTCTGAAACTACTGCAGGGAGACTAATGGACTGAGATTGATGGGACACCAATGTTGATTATTCATGTAAATTAAATTATTGTACCAACATCCAAATATGTTACCATACAGGCATATATGTGTCTGTGGAATGAAAAATTATCTTTTTTGTTACTCTGGATAAGATAATGTATTTACAGTAAAATAAAATTATCTTACTTACGAATTAACAATGTATATATATACAGTTAAATGCAAAAGTGTTGGGATAGTTGTGTCAAATTTGTCGTTTTCCCTCTGCACTAATCAAATTAGTATTTTCAAATGAAATAATGAGTAAAAATTCACAATTCCTACATTTATCTTGTGTTTTTTTTTTTAAATGACATTGAACTATATTACAAAAAATGCCATTTAATGAGTCAGGTCCCTCTATTCCAAGTCAGCATAAGTATTGGAACAGATGAAGACCAGCTGTTTCAAATTTTGCATGCATCCCATATTACTGTTGTTGTTTATAAATGGAAAGCTGTGAGCATCAGGGCATGGGTTATATCCTTTGGAAGTGTTTGCAGAGGCTGCTTTATAAGCAAGAAAGCTATTGTGAAGATGAAAGAAAATAAAAAATCAATTAGATCTATTGCAGAATGTTTATGTATTCCAAAGTCAACAGTATGGAATGTCATCCGCTCATTTTAGTTATCTGTGCCCTTGTATTTAACCATTCCCATCCAGCACAAACATAATTTGTGTGAGGGAACATGTGTGAGGGAGAACAGTAGTAGCTAGCTTGCTTGGTTAACAAGCCAACAGTGACCTGATAGCTAGCGAGCAACAGCCCAATATTGTTTTTTTCCGCCTCTGTTAGCAATGGTAGATTTATCATAGCTGCCTGCTCCCAAAGCACCTGTGCCATCTGTTGTGTCCAGAGCTAGCACTGGTGTTGTTCTGGCAGAGACTATTAATTCAAAATGTAATTGTATATAATGGGTAATCATTTAGAAAATCTAGGTTTGTGTTTTTTTGTGACATATAACTTGATATGAGCTTGTAGTTCATGATTAATGGCATGTCAGTGTTAAATCATGAGTGTTAAATCATGCTTTAAAAACACATTTGTAAGGCCAATGCACATTAGGCTAAATTGGTGTTCTCTTATGTTTACACAACATTTCCTGTCTTTGCCTGTCTATGGTTTTCTATCTGAATACAGGTAGACACAAGATTTTGATGTCTGAACAGATGCAGATTGTGTAATCTCTGCACACCCCTAGTGAAAGATGCATTGTTACATACATACCTCCATTTCTAAAAACCTATTTGCACGTTTTGAATAACAAGTGTAACCACATTTAAGGTTTGTTTAACAAGACATTTGTAGTAACAGTTGAGTCCACTACCTTCCACACATATATGGAAAAAACTGTAACTGGAAAAAAAATTAGCAACTACAATGGAATACAATTTATACAAGGAACTCAAAGTATTGTCGAAAGCTTGTGTCAATGTTCAAAGGAATATACTATTGAATATACTATATGTCGGCCTATAAACAACCGAAAGATGAATGTGTCTTAAAAGTCTCTTTGAAATTGACGGTTGTAGATAGTCAGAAAGATTGCTTCAGATGTTTCAGTATTTCCCTTTTGGGTTTTGATTTATTACCATCAAACAACAGTGGGGATGCCGCCTATCAGAAGATATTTTTTTATCTTATTGCGCTAAATGTCACTGCAGTTTGAATTGAAAGAAACATCCATGTTGACAAGTCTGAATAAATCGGACCTTAATGTTTTGATTTTTTAAATTAAAAAAAGCATGAACACAGTGTGTGTTCATGCTCATCACTGTAACATCTTCTGTCAATTTTGAAGATAGCAGACAAGGCCCTGCTCTCCCCCAAAAAACATAATGTCAAGCTGCTGCTTCTTTTCACTCTGCAGTCCACTCGCTAAGCTTGCACAGAATGGCTGCGTCCCAATACAGTTTTTGCTCCACCCTTGTAAACCTCACTTGGGAGGATGTGACGCACATACCAAAAAAAACAGGAGTATACAATACACTTGCGTTTAGCGAGTGGGAGGGAGCGAGGGCTAATGTCATATGACAACATCTAGAGACAAGTTGTCGTCTGGAGGCACGTTCAAAGGGAATTATGGAACATGGAGTTTTTAAACAGTGCCTAAAAATACTAAAACGTTAAATATACTCGAAGCTGGACCAGAAAAACTACATAGTTTGGGAACGGGCATTATATTGAACAATCCGTGAAATTGACGGGAAGACATAATCAGTAGAAATGGTTTAAAAGTAAGCTTTAGTTAATGTCAGACATGTTTAATATTATCGGAAGTCTTTAGTCTTGGCTCATGCAAATAGTGAAGTTCAATGATGTGAACATTGTCAACAACCAATAGTTGCGCTCTCTCCAGCACCAAAACAGGAAGCAGCAAACCGGCTCAGTTGCTAGATCATTTGCCAGCTTCGGGCAGCTGTGGCCAAAAGCTGCTTCTGTTTCTGCTCCATTGTTCAGCAGTTTTTCTCAATATTCTGGCTTGATAGAATCCGATTATTTCTGTGTGTGTATTTTAATATTTCCTGATTTACACGGACCTATGTGTACAAATGCATTCACAGACACACACACACACACAAACATAATTTGCATCACCTCATATTGTTCCTTGGTCCACATACACTCCAGACTGATAACAGAAGAGAACTGAATCATAGCTCTGGGAAAGGTCACTGCTGTATGTTAATTAAGGATGATTTTAACTGATAAAGGATAAGGTCAGACCTTGTTGGATGACGACACCATATCACTTAGTTTTCCGCCCTGTTAAACAAATGCTCCTATCTCCTGATTGTAAGCTGCAGAAGGGATGCGCTGATATAAAGTTTTTGAGGAACTTCAGGAATTCATTGTGGATATGGATGTTTGGAAAATAGGTAAGAAAGAACAATAATTTTAAAAATCCTTAGTGTTGTGTTGGGAAATATTTATTGGTTTTGAATATAACAATATTATAGGGCTGCAGTAAACAGGTATTGTTCCAGAATTAAATAGTATATGCTTATTATCTGTATGCCTGCTATTGCCCTAATACATGTGACTGCAACAATTTCCATTTATGTAGTCCTGGAATATTACTTACATACTAACACTAAAAAATAACACATATAACAAAACAGGCATGAATACATTTCAATTGGGAGTCTCAAATAAATACAGCATATAGGAATACCAACTACCCAACCTTCTGCTCTGTAATTTTCCTCTTGAGCCTACATATGGGAATTAATTAAATTATACTGAATATATTGCCTCGTTACATTCAATAGAAATTTTCAAATGCCATCCATCCATCCATCAAATAATCTTATAGCTGACAATTTCTTAACATATCCTGCTTTATCATACAAAATCAACATAATGCAATATCTTCCTAAGTTCCATTGACAAATTCCAAACTGAATTCATTGTGAATGCAAAACTATATCTGGTGTCTTTTAAGAATTCAACTCAAAGTCCTTAATTGCAAGTTGAATATGTGTCCTTGCCCAGTCCCCGCATTGTTCCTCCTCAGTTTGGCCCCCTGGCTAGTAAAACTTGAGTAATCTTCCTTTAGATGTTTTGGTGAAAGTAAAAACGACCTCCTGTCCCCACCCACTCTTTTCATACCAATTGCCCATCTGTGCAACTTTCCCCTCCTCTCCCTTTGCAGCTCCACATTTCCCCATACCTCCTCTCTTCTCTAGCGTTCATCTTTCTTTTTCCTTCTCCACCCCTTCTTTGCCACTCATTGTGTTCCTGTGCTGAGCTCCCTTTCGACGTCCCGCACACCCCTGGTCCATCTTCTTTGCTTTCATGTCTGCCGGGATCCCTAACGGTCATTGCACTCAGTCACCCTGCCATTCTGTCTAATCCTCACCCCTCTTTCCCCTCCTCTATGGCTCACAGCCAATTCTTTCCTCTCTCTGGGGGTGACTAAGCAACGCTTGAACTATACCCACACTGTCCAGTGAGTTACAGATGCCTGTGTTCTTTGTCACCATAGAGATCAAGAATCTTGCATGTAAGTGCTCAGCTTAGGCATCTGTTTCCAGCCTGTGTTGGGTTTGTTTTGTTCTGCTCCTCTAACCCCATTGATGTCCATTAATAAAGGAGGTACATAAAAAGACAGAGGATAAAGTGTCCACTGGGTGGAGTAGAAGTATACAGAAGAATTATCCTGGGAGGCACTGATGAATCTGTGGTGCCCACAGTTCTAACTTGACAACTTTGTGTCAGCTGTGTTCAATAATAGTTAATATGTCCAGAGAGAGCACAAGAAAAGGTTTTTTCTGAAGGTATAGAAGAAAGCCAGTTTCTTTCAGCAAGCATGACATTTTAAAAACTCGGTATTTTGGTAATTTTAGTAAGTAGTACCATTTTATGCTTTTCCAGGTTACCACAGTTTTATTTGTGATCAAATGTTTTTTATTCTATATTATTAAATGATGACAAGAGACGAAGACCATAAGACTGATAAGAAACAAAGCAGACAAACAGGTGCTGATGAAAACCACCTACAATATAACATTAGATTGCGCAATGAGCCTTACACTCAAAGTGAATCTATCAGTCTGCAGTCAACGCCTCAGAATTGGTCATCTCCCATTTCCCCAGCATTAACATTTGTTCATATATATTCTGAACCACTTATTAGGTGTCAAATGTCATGGAGAAAGCAATACATCACACCCTGATAGATATGTCAGGAAGGAATTCTTTTGAGTAAATATGTATGCCATTTTGTTGATTTTGTAATGTTTGTAATAGGTGTTTTTATACTTCTCATGACAAATTACACCCTATAGTAAATATTCCCCATTCTGTTCACCTGCAATGTCAACGCTACATGAACAACCTTGAACTTCTGTAAATGCAAATGCCCAGCCATTATTTAGCATGGTCTGTGATAAAAACAACTCCCAATACCACTCCCTCATCCACTGGTGAAGTTAGCTACATTTATGCCTTTTATAATGTCTTATATTGAACATGGGGACCAGCTGCACTCACCCCTGGATTCAATAAAAACCACCAAGCCATGTTACGCAAAAGTACAATTAATTTGTCCATTCAATTAAATAAATAGTACTAAATTCTTCTCTCTATTACTATGTTCATGTTGATGTTGACTAAATCAATGGGCTACTTTGATTTTATAGCATGCTGGGTTAATATAGGACGGTTTTGGTTTATTTTTATGTACTTTATGAGCTAAAAAGCAAAAGTGCTAAATATTCAAGATAGAACTTGAATTCATTGTCAACAACTTTAATTGACAAAGAGATTGGCTGTAACAAAAACCCGCATTACACAGTGGGTCCCCAGGATCAAGTTTGAAAACTGCTGGTACAGGCTGACAGAAATGAATGACTGGGGAATCTATTGTGACTTGATGTGCACAATTCTGTGTTTTTCTGATGCAGAATGACTTAAGAGCTTTGGTTATGTGTATTCTGACTTTATGTGCTGACACTGTCGCTTTTGAGATCCATGCTCATTTCTCCAGTATTATACACTTTCTGACCTTGAGTTCCTGCACATCTGATTTCCACTTGACCAGGCTACACACCCTGAAAGTAGAAATAAGGATCGCATACAGTGAAAACACCAAAAAGCTTGCATTAGGACTTTTCATTATTTGGTGGTTGGCCAAATATAGAAACTGATATCAGCAGTATGTTTAACCTACGTTTTCCCGTAGGTTATCTCGTGGTGTTTCTCTGCAGTGTCACATCTAAATAAATGTATGTCCCTATTTAGGCAATGTTAATCTGTGTGCATTCTCCACACAGTTCAAGTGTAATCTATCTTGTCCCAAAATGCTACCGAGTGTTTTATATCTTATCTGATATGTATAGGAAACTTTGTCTATGCACAATTTGTTCTCAGCATTCAAGTGCTGCGGTATATTTGGTGAAATATTAATGTCCATTTTTGCCTTCCCATGAAATACACTTTCCAATTACTCAGTATTGTATTGGATGAGTAATCATTTGAATGAGATATTAGGCTGAGGTCCTGACTCCATGTGGCCATTAAAGATCCCTTGGCACTTATTAAAAAGAGTAGGGCTGATTCTGGCCAGAGTCTCAACCTGGCAGTATTGAAATTGCCAACCTAATTATCCTCAGGTTAACTTGTAAATAAATCATTCATTCTCCGCCTCAATGTTCGATTCATTCTAACATAAAACGGAAGTGGTGTACTGTATCACCCAGGTGGGTGCTACATGAGTGGCAGTGGTTGAGTTGAAATAATCCAACTCATTGTCAAACACTTTCACATCCTTGAGAAACACTTTATAATTGCAATTATATCTGGGCTGCAGAGTACACATAAATCTGACACAAGAGCAGAGAGAGGATTAATCTGCATAGCATTAACAGCATCATCATTTCTCAGGAATCCAAGGGAATGATAATCTATTGTGTGCTTTCACGTCAATTTGTGTGATGGCCTCAACCCTATAACTGGTACACCAAGAAAAAATATCCAAATGATAATACTTAGTTCAGCCGACTACTGAATAAAATAAAAAACATTGAGCCTCCAAGTAGCATATCTACCTGAGGCACTTTTATTACCGTGATGCGCCCTAGTTCAGATAAATTCCTGACTAGTTCAGTGCCGTCTGTGGGTGTCCTGCGAGGCCATGCATTTTCGGCCATGTCTTCACCTAGGGAGGGAGGGGTTCAGTTGAATGGGTAAAGTGGATAACTCATCATTCAAAGGTGACTCTGCTGGTTAATTGGATGCCCATACATTACCTATATCAAGTCTTCTGGTTGTGCCGTCCATTAGCGTAATGATAGATTATAGAGGGGCTGCACATTATTCAGAGAAGGTGCCATTCAAAATTTTTAGGACTTTGTAGAGATGACATAGGTCTACAGTGATGACTTGATGGGGAATACAAAGCCAAAATTCATAAACCTGACTCGCATGACCTGATTTTATGATTCTGTTTTTGTTGAGAAAACATATCATGCATGGCATATATATTGCTTTTGAAAACAATAAAACAAGCCCTACCAAAGAGTTTCAGAATGACCATGACAAATTGTAATCAACTATTTTATTTTCTATTTTTATAACAAAAAATCCAACGTTAATTTATTAGCACAATGATTACAACAAAAGCGTAGAAGGCCTTGACTTGAAAAGACAAACAATAAAATTATTTTTGTTCAATTTCACATTATTTTAGTTTCACTATTTCACTTGTGAACAAAGGCATACAAAGACACACACGCATGCACACACACACACTATAAAGGTCTTGATTGAAATCCATAATTAGTTAATTTGTTGAATCAGGTATCTTAGTGCTAGCTAAAACCAAAACCTGCACCCACATTGGCCCTTTTTGGATGAAAAATGTACTCCCCAATATACACATTTCAATGAGACCTTTTCATTTCAGCCATGTTTGTTTGCCTTCACGGTGTTCTTGGTTTCTTTTGATCCTGGTCTTTATGCCCCATTCTTAAAAAGGAAATATCATGGTGTAATTAGCTATATCATGGCATTCCCTGTACTTCTCTTCAATTTCTTGTTCTGGTCATTTGGGGACAAGCGTTCCATTGTGTAGCCGTCAACCTCGGGAGAGTGCATCTCAATATTGACCGTATCAAATCCAATCCTACGCCGTTTTTTGTCGGGACAGCCCAGCCAGGCCTCTCCTTGTTCTTAGGTCCTCTTGTTTCTTGCCCCGTAGAAGAGAGAGAGGCCTTGTTTTTGTCACCCCTGCTGGTTGCCTAAATCACCTCAATTTGCTCCAACAATCAGCGAGAGTGCAGCTGCTGGGGGTGGGGATGGGGCAGGGTGGGGGCTGTTGGGGGGGGGGTTTGGAGACAGGGTGTGGAGTTAGGATATGTGTGTATGTGGAGAAGGGAGTGGCTTTGTGGTAAAGAGAAAGAATGTTCATTGCCACCCAGGCAAGCACGAAAACTAACGCACTATGGAATTGAATGAATGCAACCAGTCTCCCTTTTTTCAGCTGGACCACTGATGCGTGCGTGCACACATCCCCCTGCAGCAGAGGAAACCACCATGATGAAAAGCTCAGCATCTACCCTTTTTTTCTCTCTCTGCGCTCAATGGGAGTCAAAGCTCGCGGGGGTTCCACACAGCGCAGACCTTGCTGGCACAATCTTAGCAACATCTGTTATCTTTCAGCCAAGCCATGATTGAGGACAGCCTCTCGCTCGAAAATAACAGCAGACAAAACACACAGGGGAGAATAAAAAATAATGCTGACAGTTTTGTAGAAATAAAAAAAAGAAATACACATTAAAATGTGCTCTTCTTTCTCCCCCATTCCGACAAAGTTAAAACTTGGATTTTGTTTTTCACCACCTCTAAGAGAGTTGGTATCATTGTCATGTTGCTAGACATAATTTTCAGAGAGATGGTTAGCGAGATAATAAAACAGAGTAGCTTAAAGAGATGAGAAGAAAGAAATCCTCATGTAATTATAGCGCGTAATAAACTTATCTCATGGGGAATACACATTTCCTTCCTGTGGGCAGACATTCCCTCCCTGCCTCTTTGATAGTTTCATCAAAAAATGTTTTAAACGTTTTTGCATTTGTGTACAATAAAATATATTATCATTAAATGGTAAATGGACTGCACTTATATAGCGCCTTTATCCAAAGCGCTTTACAATGGCCTCTCACTCACCCGTTCACACACACATTCACACACTAATGGCGGCAGCTGCCATGCAAGGTGCTAGCCTGCTCATTGGGAGCAATTTGGGGTTCAGTGTCTTGCCCAAGGACACTTCGACATGTAGACAGGAGGAGCCGGGGATCGAACCGCCAACCCTGCGATCAACGGACGCCCCGCTCTACCTCCTGAGCCACAGCCGCCCTCATTACCCCATAGTACAGATAAATTACTGTTTGTCCTGTACATTTGTAGGTTTTTGCAAAAGTGCATGAATGCTTCCACCGGCCTTTTTAACAGGCTGCTTTCACTTATACTGGAGCAATTAATCAAACGCATGAATCTGAGTCGCAGCCTTTGGCATGTTGGTGCTTTTCTTTTTGAATGCATCCCTCCCTCCTGTGGCACGCTGTTTTGAATGCGCGATGAGTCGCCATCCGGGGGATGCCTCACGGCTAATGCTCCTGAAAGACATGCTACAAAAGGCTCACATTGTACTATTTTTCTTGCCCTCTCTTCTCAATAGCGCTGTGGCACAACAGCGTATTGTCCTCTAATAAGGCCCTCCCTCACGCATCTATAAGACCCACCGTCCAAGGGGCTTAGGAGCCACCTTTAGAAGTGCTGGGAGCAGGAGTGGAGCGCCACAAAGTAAAGGGGAGGTTATCCGACCACAGAAAAGCCTCTGACCACTAGAGCCGCGGTGCTGCAGAGCCTTTTGTTATGATGATCAACAACGGAATCTGTCTGAGTGTGGCTGCGAGCAAGCGCGCAGACATGTGTGTGCGTGTGATTGTTTAGGACCATCCAAAGAAATATCTGAAGATACAATACAATCCGTGATGAATCTGTCAAGTCAGTGGCATTGACACAGCTTAATAAGGAAACACAAAACAGATACACAGAGAGGGAAGGAAAATGCACATACTTCTAAAGCTTTCGCCATATTAAAACTCATGACCTAAGACTTGTAATGTTCTTATTGAATGGTGTCATGGGTCATTGAAACATTTTAATTTGATGAGTCCTGATTGGACTGATTGTCCATTTTGTACAGTCATGCATTTTGCAGAATGCCCAATGTTTAATTAAAAACTGAGAAAATGTAGTCACCAGCACATATTCCTGAATTAAAAGCAGACTTGATTTTAGCCTTCATTACTCTATGTGTCATGAAATACTGTGTGTGTGTGTGTGTGTGTGTGTATATACAGTCAAGCCGGAAAGTCTGAACACCACTTTCACCTTCTCCACGTTTTATTACATTACAGACATATTCTACAATAGATTGAGTTCATTTTTTGTCACAAAATTCTACACAAAATAGCCCATAATGACAAAGTGAAAACATGTTTTTAGAAATTTTTGCAAATCCGAAAACTGAAATTTTTCATTTATAAGTATTCATACCCCTTGCTTTAACAATATTTTTTTTTATATATATTTTAATTTTTTATCACATATCTGCATGCTGTTGCTTTTTTTGCTGTTTCTGACCCCCATCAAACATCAAAAGACTCTCAAATTATTTTTTTATACTGTTACAACTGTTACACTATAAGCTCTCTGCATTCGAATGGATCTCTCTGGGGGGGGGGGGGTGGGGGGTATTCAGCTGTAAAAAACACACTGTACAGTATGGAACAAATGGCTGTAAGTCAATCAAGGGTCTGTGCTATCGAAAAAGCCCCAACAATCAACACTTCCCCAGATATATGGTGTATATGTGGATGGGATGCAAGCGTAATTTCTTTAAAAAATTTTTTTATAGAGAACTCTATGGAGAAACAACCCTTAAAGTGATCCATCCACATCTACTCCTTATTTTATTAACGCGCCGATGCGGCTCGGGGGCTCGTTTGCTACCAGGTACCCGGGTTACCTTTGGTTTTGAGAGCTGACTCTCTGGTAACTGACGTGTAGATATACTACTTGATTTGTTACATACATTCTGACCAGCGTAATTTACAGCTGAATCTAGTCTCACCCCCAAATTCCCATAGAGATCAGTTCAAATGCAGAGAGGTTATAGTATCGCTTGTAACAGTACCTGAAAATAAGATATCGAGAGTCTTTTGATGTTGATTGGTCACAGACTTCATGAAGTAACAGCATGCAAAGGATATGCGACCAAATATTAAATATGATACGTTAAAAATATGTTAAAGCAAAGGGTATGAATACTTATGTAAATGAGAGATTTCAGTTTTCAATTTTTAATACATTTGCAAAAATTTCTAAAAACATGTTTTCACTTTGTCATTATGGTCTATTTTGTGTAGAATTTTGAGACAAAAAATGAACTATTGTATTGCATCTATTGTAGAATATGTCTGTAATGTAATACAACGTGGAGAAGGTGAAAGGGGTGGGCAGACTTTCCGGCTTGACTGTATATATATATATATATATATATATATATATATATATATACAGTGAGTACCATTTTCGGGAATCAAAAAATATTGGACAGTTTAAAATAATGTAATAAAAAAATTTTTTTTTATTTTTTGGTTATATATCTTTTTTGCATGCTTTGACTTCTCTCTCTCTCTTAACCAACAATATCAAAAGACTATTGATATCTTATTTTCTGGTACTCTTACAAGCAATACTATAACCTCTCTGCATTTTAATGGATCTCTATGGAAAGTGGGAGGTGGGACTAGATTGAGCTGTAAATTTCACTGGAACAGTATGGAACACATGGTTGGCTAAATGGCTCTAAATCATCAAGGGTCTGACGTATCAAACAAGCATCAAACCATTACTCTGCTGCCAGATGTGCAGTAGATTGATTTTTTTCAATAGAGTTCAATGCAGGTTATAGTATTGCTTGTAAGAGTACCAGATATTAAGATATTAAGAGTCTTTTGATATCGTTTTATACCCAGTCATGATAGCCTGTTTACCTGTACAATGTTCCCAACAGGTGTTTTTTAACTTCCCAGTCTTTTTTTTTGCCCCTGTCCCTGAATTTCCATTAAATATATTTTCTTTGTACAGTTTTCAATTAAATATATGTAAAAGAGAATTTACAAATCACTGCTTTCTGTTTTATGTGCATTTTACATACTGTCCCAACTTTTTGGGAATTGGGGTTTGTATATATATGGGTGCTCTCATTTTGAAGGTGTGATACCCATTTTAGTTTATGGCAGTTATAATTTAAAAAAAAAACTTATTAATAGTTTCTGGTAATTCAACCAAATGCAATCTTAATTAAAATGTCAGTCTACAAAACAAATATCTAAATCCCAGTTTTATCTTTCCTTTGAAATTTGATCCACAGTTTCTGCTCTGGAGTGCTTTTCTGTTCATTTAAGCTTTTAATTATTTATCTAAATGCCTGGACTGCTAATAATAAAGACCAGGGGTGTCAAATCTTAAATTGAAAAGGGTTGGTGTAGGTGCAGGTTTTTGTTTTAGCCCAGCACTAAGACACCTGATTCTACTTATTAAGGTCTTGATTGAAGATCCGTGATTAGTTAAATTAGTTGAATCAGGTGTCATAGTTCTGGGATAAAACCTGCACTCACATCAGCCTATTTCAGATAAGATTGGACACCTCTGATCAAGACATATTTCTATAGCTGCTGTCCAACAGTGTTTTGTGTCCACCATGAGCCAAATGAAAACCTTCCTTGTCACTTTTCCTTTGACAGATGCTTTTCTGCTTCACTTTCGGGCCATCAAGCCATCGATACTGTCATTCATTATAAGATACAGGGTAAAAACTCTCATATCATAGCAGATTGAAGGATAATTGGAATAAACATTTTCATTACACTTGAAAATGTTACGTTCCACTGCTATATAGATGTCCTTTCCTTATAATTAGAATTTTTTAAATGTGCATGGAAAGGGTGAGATGGCTTAATGGATAAATATGATTAAATATGATTCCAACACATTAATAGAAAAATTGTTCTAAAAGTTATGCTATCGTACCCTTTTCCCAGCACAGAATGAAAAAGGTCCCGTTTCTCCCTAGTTTGGGAACAACAGTTTTTCCTCGATGCACTGCTGGCCCACCTACACCTGTGTAAGCAACGCTAGAGCTGGAACTCATGTGTGAAGAGTGGCTGATGGTACCATCATTCACCATCAATGTGTACTTATTTATTTTGTATTTATTTTGGGCTTGTATTTGATACTCAACGCAGAGCTAAGCTTATACAATTTCCACCACAATTTGGAATGGCCAACCGTCTGTAACCAAAGCCGCCTACACGCGTGAACCCCACTGCCAATTTGAGTGTAGACATCCATGGTTCTCCTCCGAAACACATGGTGTCCCCAGCCGCTTCTTTTCACACAACAGACTGCAGCTAAGCTCGCATAGAGCAGAGTCAGAGGAAGACCTTTCATATGCGGCTTTGACTGCAATCTAAGGGTGCCTGATCGACCTGCACGGGTCACTAGATAACGATGCACATGGTACTCTATCTGACCGAACCCTCCCATTCCCTGGGCAACACAATCACCAATTGTGTGTCACCACTGGCAAGATCTGAGGCTGTGAAGCTCATCCATGCACCGCTGTGTGAATGAATGAGCCATCCAGCAGCCCCAATTCAAAATCAATGTGAACCCCCATGGATGCAGCACTGTACATGAAACTAGTGAGTATCCACAATTCTCTCACGTGGTCAAACTCAGGCTACTGGGCAGAGGCTGGCTATTAGTTGAAAGCAGACACCCACTCTATCCCAATGATTAATCTATGCAGTAAAGCAGAGAAGATTGAGCCCCATTACAAATGATGTCACAGCAATTATTATTGTGTTTGAACAATTAATCCACTTCCTCCTCCATCCTACACACATCCAGTGGGCAGGTTCATATTATCTGCCACTATGTGCCATGGCCAGAGCCATGCTGCACAGCATTTTCAGACAAGCAGGAATATACTTAACCTTTGACAGGGATGATGGAGATGTGACAGAAGAGGTAGAGGCAGGTCTGGGTCAGGGATCCACACAAGATGACGTGACAAAATGTTCTGGTCAAAAATGACAAATGTATGGTTCTCCACCAAGGGAGATCATGGAAAAATGGGTTAACGGCTGGTTCAGACCCTTGCCAGCAGGCTAACTCAGTAATCGGTTGAGTAAGCTGGAGGTACAAAGCTAGGTCTCTACGATACGTACATTTGCCACAAGTCTTTTCTCTCAGAGCAAAGCGTGAAAGTTTTCACTTTGTCATTATGGGCTATTTTGTGTAGAATTTTGAAACAAAAAATGAACTCAATCTATTGTAGAATATGTCTGTAATGTAATAAAACGTGGAGAAGGTGAAAGGGGTGTTCAGACTTTCCGGCTTGACTGTAAATACAAACCCCAATTTCAAAAAAGTTGGGACAGTATGTAAAATGCACATAAAAGCAGAAAGCAGTGATTTGTAAATTCTCTTTTAGGTATACTGTATTGAATTGGAAACGGAACAAATAAAATATATTTAATGTTTTACCTTATCAACTTTATAGATTTTTGTAAATACACACTAAATCCGAATTTGATGCCTGCAACACGTTCCAAAAAAGTTAGATCAGGGGCAAAAAAAAAAACTGGGAAATTCAAAGAACACCTGTTTGGAACATTCCACAGGTAAATAGGTGGATATTAAAAAAAACTCTTTCAGGTAATTTTACAAACTGTACTATAACCTCTCTGCATTTTAATGGATCTCTATGGGAATTGGGGGGTGGGACTAGATTAAGCTTTAAATTACACAGGAATAGTATGGAACCCATGGTTGGCTAAATGGCTGTAAGTCATCAAGGGTCTGCGGTATCAAACAAGCCTCAAACTATCACTTTTTAAGGGCTGTTTCTCCCGACTCATTTTCCTATTGAACTCTATGGAAAAATAAGTCAGGAGAAACAACCCTTCAAGAGTCTTTTGATATCCTTTTATACCCAGTCATGAATGCCTGTTCACCTGTTTACCTGTGGAATGTTCCAGGTGTTTTTTTTTGTTTTTTGAACTTCCCGTTTTTTTTTGTCTTGTCCCAACTTTTTTGTAACATGTTGCAGGCATCAAATTTGGAATTAGCGTATATTTACAAAAATCAATAAAGTTGATAAGGTAAAACATTAAATATATTTTCTTTGTTCTGTTTTCAATTAAATATATGTAAAAGATAACTTACAAATCACTGCTTGTATGTGCATTTTGCATACTGTCCCAACTTATTGGGGTTTGTACAAAGTATGTGAATATGCATAGACGGCGCCCAACAACATAATCCTTTTTGAGCCTTTTTCCTCATCTTTTTTTTAAAAATAAACCTTTTCTGTCATTGAAAATATGTTTTATTTGAATTAAGGCACAGCTGAAATTTATACCAGCTTTTGTTAATGGCTTATAAACATTGGCAAAGGGATGGCCGAGCGCTGCTCTTAGCATTCATTCATCAAGGCTATTTCCCCCAGCATATTACACACTTTCAATTAGCTTTTGGGTATGAATACCTGACTTGCATAGATAGTAAGATGGTCACATTCCTATGCTGAAAATGTGGGGCAAGTCCCATGCCCAGGCCAAAGATGCGGAGCATCGTCTGATTAATTAAGCACAGAGCACTTTTTACGTCTTTTCTCCTCCAATCAGGATTAGTGTAATCTTTTATGAAGACAATTTTTTGTCCATGTTTTGCATTCATATATTTTTTTTATATTGATTATTTGAGGAAAAAAACAATCACTTCAAAAAATATTAAAATCTGTCTCAGCCATTTAATATGACTACCCCAAAAAAGGGGAAGAGGGTCACACACAATTCCTAGTTTCTGAGTCACTCCTTCACTTCTGTGAATTTTTTTAACGTGTTTATTATTTATTGTTTTGACTAGGCGTTCTGTCTGCTGAGCCAGGTGTTTGATATTTATTTTTAGTTGTCCAATTGTATTGTATGTTTGATATATTGTGATGTCTCTACTCTCAAACTAGCGGATCATTTCAGAATGATTTTGCAGTGTCCCATGATTACTGTGACCAGCGCTGCTAAACCCTCGACAGCTCCTTGAGCTGTGCCAGCACAGCAGTATTTGTATTGTAGTATTTTCCATCTACAGATCCACAAACCTGGAATAAAACTGAGGTCCTGGGAATGGTATGACACTGAAGAATACCAGCTGCCCAATCTCATTTTGTAATGCTGAGGTGGAAGTTTTATTCGTAGGTCTACACCTTACTCTGTTATTGCATTCTTTAGATTAGATTAGATTAGATTAGATTAGATTCAACTTTATTGTCATTATCCATGTACAGGTACAGGAACAACGAAATGCAGTTTAGCATCTAACCAGAGTGCAAAGAGGCAGTAAAGTGCATTGTGTATATATATAGTATGGTACATTATAAACATTGTGTACAGGAGTATAAATGTGGATATATAAATAATCTCAATTATTTGCTTAATAATAATGCTTCTTTAGAAGCAGTGTGAACCTTTCGGCTTGGACAATGGTTAGAAACCTTCTTCAGAACACCCACAAATTGCTGGGCCACTTGCCAGTGTCACAATGTGGGCACTGTAGGTTAAATGCACTGCATTTGGCACCAAACGTTTCAGGTTTTTCTGGCATGCTTTCATTATGTAACTTGCATTATCTGAGACGGATACAGTGACATTGTTGAAATCCACCTCAAAGCCCAACAGCCATTTCTTGTACATAAATATTCAGCAAGGTACACTGTCACTATTTTCAAATCTGATGTAATTAATTTCCCCAAAAACAAATAAAACAAGCAAAACATAATTGTCTGTGTCATTTTTGACTCATATGTGACTACAGACATGCTATCAGCTGACTTGGCCAGTTTCGTTATAGTTTTTTTATGCGCATCAGCAACCTTATTGCCAGTTTCTATACTGCTGAAGATAGTCATAATGCTTATTATTAGTATTATTTTATTAATCAGACCCTCTCTCCTAACACACATGTAATGTGCCTAATTTACATTCTGTGCTAAACTATATAACTATAATAATACGTAATGTATACTACCACTAAAAAAATATGATTTTTTGTCTCATTGATATCTGCTCAAAAGCTATGTAATATACAATGTATTAATATCGCAACAAAAAGTGGATACGGAGGTTGCTTTTCAAACTGCAAAGAGGTATATAGAGGGAAAAAAATAGGAGAGCAACCTATTTGGGGTAAAAATTGTGTACCGTCTGTTTAATAAACAATTTTGCCTGTTGCCTGAAGAAGACCGCACCTGGTCAAAACGCGTTGCTGCCATATGCTGAGTGCAAGTAGCCGTAGCCTTATATTGTTTGTCTTACCTGTCTGTATTTTAGCGCTTTATGTGGGTTCATTTTATGTATGCTCAGCGCCTTCAGTTTATTAAACAAACGGTACACTATTTTCACCCGAAATAGGTTGCTCTCCTATTTTTTTCCCTCAATATACAATGTATTCGCAGAATGTTTCCCTTTAATATAGCGTCCTGTATACCCTGTCGGGCTGGGCATTGTAAGAAAATATAATTGTATATTGTAATGAAAAATATCAATCAATGTATTTCTGCTTAAGTTGTGTTACAGAAGTGGTTACTCCACCTTTGATCGCATGCTTCTTGAGAAATTCAGGTAATTTTGAGTTATCCAGTTTTTCTATTGTTTGCAATCAGAAATGCACTGGTCAAATTGTGGATGACATCTATCCACCGCTAAAAGCTCTATTGTGCCTGCAAAAAAAAGATTTCCCTTTGTTGCTTCTCTTTTTCTTTTTTTGCAAATCTCAATCTAGTGTTGTTTTGTGTGCATTTTTAATATATACTTTCTGTATGATTAGTCAGGTGACTATGCTAATCCAGTGCCTATGGGGACCCCATGAGGATATTGATTGCATTGAACGTATAAATCCCTGTCATGTGCTTTAGAAAAAAATGTTGGCCTTAGCCATAAGGCAATATAAGCATTTTTGACAAATGGCACTTCAGAGGGCTGTCACTTTTAGGGGTGTCATTGAGGTATATAGCAAGTTATTTGCTATTATTCTAATTATTATTATAATACAATGCATTCTTGCATAATTTATTTCCTCTCAGAGGAATAAACTGGGGCTGCATCCCAATATTCTTCACTCCCCACCTCCTTTCCTCCACTCCCCCACTATCACTCCTCTCCTACCTGGAAGTATGCAAAACTGCCTGAACGTTTTGAATACAAGTAGTTGCGTGTACAGTATACAATGTACTTGACATTGTGGTTTGCGTTGAGACATTAATCAATTACTATAATAGTAACTATTTCTAAGGAATATGTAACCAAATCGGCAACACGGAGGACAGGAGGTAGTAGTGGAGGAAAAGTGGGTGCATTCTTCGAGTATTGGGACACACCCCCATGTCTACATAATTTTATTAAAAGGTCAAAAGTATTCTGAGTGACAGAATGTGAAGTTGTACTTATCTTAAGTATGTCTATAACATTAAACATACATTTTAATTCAATAAAATACTACAGTGTCTGCTACAATAAAATACTACAGTGTTAGTTTATGAACTAACCTGTTCCTCTCTATCTATGTGTTAATGCGTAACACTGTTGAAATACACACCACGTAATAGTCTTCCAACCTATTAATCTGCATTCATGACTGCTTTTCTTTTTTATTGAATCCTAATCTGAACTGACATTTGTATTTCCAGTAAACCTGACTCAGCTGGGCCAATTGTTAGCATTAGATTTGATCATCAGCAACCCAAAGGTCCAACAAGAATCTAAATTGGTCATGAAGAACTGAACATCGTGGACCATCATTCTACCTGTTCTACTCAAGCTCCGGTGTACAATAAGCCGGTTTCAACGCGTTTGGCATATTCCTTCAGTTCTGAAACCTTCCTTCATCAAAGTTTACAAGCACAAATTATCAATGAAATTGTCACAACTGTGGGGCTCTTTTGAACACCATGCTATTCACGTCAAATTGCATTTGAATCGTGAGAAGATCCACTTACTCCAAGCAATAAAGAGGCACACCTGCTGCTAACTGTAAAGTGATTCAATATTTCCCAACCACATTGTTTATCAGTGAGATATCCTAACCATTGCATGGTAGTTAGACTGTGGTTTATTCAGTACAAAAAGGAATAATCAAATCAGCATTAAGCCAACTCTCTTCATTACTGAGTCAATGATCTGAAGTGCAATTCCAGCCACTTCAGTCATTGCTAGTTCAATAATGGTATGGCTAATAGTTTGGGCACTGTGCTGCTGAAACTTTACCTTGAGTATCAAACCATTAGTTACTATGCATAATTGAATTGCATTCAATTATCTCTCTTTTCAAGTATCCATCAACTCTTGAGAGGGTCAGGTGTTATACTGTAAATGTATGTGCCAATTTGTCAATAAATATTTGCGTTGCAAGAACTCTTGTCTATTATATTTTATATTTTATCCTTACAGTGTTGCACTGGGTAGCTTTCTGCCCACTGCTACGCATCTAGGTGACAATAGGCAATGAGCTTTATGAAAACTACTTGCTCTTACTCTTTTATGACTAGACACACCAGGATACTTTCTGAATCCACTCCATGAGTGTGCAAAAAGCGGAAAAAAAAGGAAAAAAAAAGCAAGTCAGTTAAGCACACAGCTTTCTTGCCCACATATTCGCCATCCAGGATAAGATCATGGGATGGTCAAACCTTGACCACACATAACACGCCACAAACAAATCATTTAATGAGTATAGCAAGAAAGGTAAACTGGTGCATTTTAGCATTAATCAGTTTGATATAAACAATGTAGTTTCATTCATTAAGCAACTGTAATATTTTGGATGGCACTTTGCGGGTTGGTGAGACATGCTTCATCCCCATATAGCACAGAGAGTTTGGAACTATTCCGGGTTACATATACAATGATAACCATTGTTCATGTATATGTTCAACTGTCTATGTACATGTCTATGTATTTGCCCTAAACAGTTTGACTTGGTTGATTTGTTCTACTTATTTTTGTATGTTGAATGGTGTGAGCAATGCCTATACCAGACTGGTGCTTATTTTGGCCGGAGATCAAATGATATTCAGTTTTCTGCTTTGCTCAGCTCTTAAAAAGTCTTCACCAACATCTTACCACGTTTCTCAGCATATAATGTGGGGTAATGGCTATACAATACATATATGAAGGAACAACTGTTATGGCACACCCAAATGATCTTTCTGAGCCATCCACCTCGTTGGATTGTTGGATGGATGTGCCCAGAGCTTTATGCCATGACAGAGAATAGGAAAAAAGGAGTCAGCCCAGGTGGAGCTAAGACCGTGTAGGATGAGCGGAGGTAATGGGATTGTGGGTTTTAGGGCTGGTGGATGGTTTGGCCGGCAGCAGAACTCAAAGTGAGGAGGAGGCATTGTACAAAGCACCTCTGGCACTTTATGACTCTCTGTGATTGATAGAGGGGAGCAGACCGGCAGAAATCCAATGTCAGTTTCCAATTAAATAACTTTCGCCACTGAACTGCTCTCTCACTCACACTTTCCCTCCCTCCTTTACTCTGCTGCTTTCTAGTTCTGCCAGAGAGAAGCTTTACTTTAAATGGGTTTTATTTAGCTTTTTTTTTTTACATTAGGTGACTGCTCTTACATTAAGCGATCTATGCTGGAACACATTTGGAAAGGGTGTAGAGGGAATGAGAGCAATGGTCATTTGTTCATTTAAATGTATAATCGTAAAACAAGATTGTACAATTTAATTTAAAAATGTGTAAAAATACACACAAAACATCACGATCACCATAGGAACAGCCTGATAAGTTGCAGCTATGAAAAAAAAAAAGGTTGGACCCATTACTTTGTGCACTTCAGTATACAGGCACAACACTGTATAAGTGACATACCTATCAGCACATAACACTAAGGTTTACAGGCACACAGTCAGTTACCCGCAGGCTACTGTCAATATGACTGCCTCATTGTTGCTGCACAAACCCTTTTTACACTTTTCAGACATGACTTCCACTGCAGTTTAAGAAAGGTTACAGAAAACAATCCTGGCACAGAGGAGTTTTACTACTGGCTCAAACTCAAACAGCATCTAACAAATATACATAGGCCACATTTATTTTAAGTCACAGCTCTATCCAGAAAATATATTTCATTTTATTTATTTCGGTATGTCACTGCAAATATTCTTAAGCAATTCTTATTATGTGCCCTGGTGATGTGTAACTCGATCAGTAGCCCACCCTAAACAATATTATAATTATACTTTATATAATGTCCTATGCTGCAACTATACCATTTAATGACTAAACTCAGAGATGCATATGCTCATGCAGGTACGTTATATTTATATTTATATATATTATAAAAATATATATATTAATATAAACAATTGTATTTACGGAATATGTTTCTATTTTTCTCAGAAAATTTTTGTTTTTCTTTGAGAAAGCATTCACACTACCAAAATATATCAGCTCCATTGCTTTCAAGTCAATTCTGCCCTCAAATTGCTGTCCTCATTCGTTTTTTCAATGTGACATTATGGCCTTGATCGAAGACCACAGCCACAGTAAAGACGAGTATAAATAATACAGGGAGTCCATATTTTAATTGATTGTGCTAAAATAATGCGTCTAATTGGTTTCTTTCAGGGGGATATATGCAAACTGGGGCCACGACTAATAGGGAGTAACTTCATGCTGGACTATTTGGATGTAAATAAAGCCAATCTAGACACGTTATTCCATAAACCTGCAAGAAGAAGACTTTTAGATAGTGTTGGTCCCACTACGGTTCCGCTTTAAAACTTTAGACGAAACATTAGCCGAAAAGGCACATTTCGGTTAAAATGTGCCAAATTGATAATCGGGGAGTCTTATGTTCTTCCTTTACATATATGCACTGTTCAAATGCAGTTGAAGCATATGTGGGTGTTGTCTGACATTGCTGAGTGCATGATAAGGAGATTTGTTTCTATACTGCAGCTCTGATTAAGAGCCGATTTTGAACTCCTCGGTTCCTTAATATACCAGACTGCAAGTCAAAAACGTACATCGCGGAACCTTAGGGCTACGATGTAACATAACATTGGGATAGGTGCTAGCATTAACATTGCATATATGGAGTGCAATTCCCAAAGAAGAACTGGGAGAGTAGTTCATTCTGAATTTGGTTACCTGCTTCATGGTGTGGTTACAGATTTCACCCAAACTTTTTTTTTTCCCCCCTTGACAAAAAACAAATGTAGTAGTACACCAATACACGTTTAAGGTATTGTGAGCGTTTGGGCTTCCACATGTTAATAGGCTACCGTTCTTTAAGAAGATACAGTATATTGGCTTCAGTCCCACCCCCTGTCTTTCTATTCTTAAAAATAAAATCCAGTCTTTTGATAGTGTTAAGAAAGACTTCGTTTGTGGGTTTCTTTGGAATAGCACCTCGTCATCCCACGGTGCTGTGGGAAGGTACAAGTCTTGTGTCTTGTGCAGCCGGGGGTCAGGGGTAGCTTAATTATTTTCCTTCTTCCCTTTCTTCCTTGTTTTCTTTATTGTAAAGGTCTAAACTGAAGTGGTATTAGGACGCCTGAAAATGTTTCGCTCGCAGCAGTCAGGAGCTTAAGGAGGTCTCCACTTCACCAGTGTGTTCCTTGCGTGGAGTCCGCTCGCTGCAGCTGCCACTTCTCAATGGAGCTAACATCAGCGAGAGTGCGTATGTAAAAAAGGGACCAGCGCAGTCATTTCAATCACCATAGACTCGGTGTTGTCTCTAGCATCCTCCGAGAGAGAAAGCAGGAACCGGGAACGCAGAGGTAAGGGACAGTTGATAAAATGCTTAATTGCCGCTTATTAGCCTGTTTAATAAATTGCCTTCTGATGCATTTACAATATACATTTTTGATTTTGCCAGCCTGAAGGATTTTATATAGCCTATTAAATGCGATTTCTATTTTTGTGAGGGAAAGCACTGCGCGGAACGGGAATCCACTAGCACGTAGAGCTTTCTGAAGTGCTGGAGAAGCATACCAAGAACACAAGTTTTATAATCACCAGATCTAGTGTTTGAGATGCACAATAGCCTACGTGTGTACGTTTCCGAAACAAAGAAAAGTTTATTTCCTATAGACGCATAGAGTTAATTACTAAAAAAGTCAATTAAAGTAGGAAGGTAAGGACATTGGATGTTGTTTCAGGAAACTGATTGCTGTCTCAGGCATTTTAATACACGTTGGGTTCTTGCTGGTCTAATCCATGTGCATATAGCCCACTGACTCACGAATGTATAATGCATGACTATAAAGTGTTAAGTCGTTAATTTTTGAATTAGTAGTCCGTGGACAAGAGTTTTTCTGCAGAGGCGGCTGTTAAATGAGACATTGACAGCTTTTTTTCTTTACTTTGTAATTTCCCCCCTGTTTTACCGAACAAGTCTTGTGGGTCTTTACTAGGTAGCCTAGACTAATTAGAGTTATTCGACCCTTGTCCCTGGATATTATGTGTTTCTCATTTTCATTTAGATTTGGCTAGTATCAATGAACGTACCAATTTCGACATTCAGGTGAGATTTTGATGAACAGAACGGCAGATGCTTCGTGTTTTGTCTGCAGCAGTCGCTCTATTATCTAGAGTAGATTATATGAGTGGAATATATTGTATTTATTCAGTGTGAGCTAAGTGAGTATGCTATTATGAAAAAATACTGATATTTTGAAATATGTTTCCGCGCTTCAGACTGCGCTTCAGCAATGTTGTTTGGTAAGCTAATGGTGTGGTGTCTGCCTACCTGCAGAATTTAGTAGCGAATGTGATTGCTTGTGCTACAGAACATATAGGACATATGATGACAGTTCTCCACAAATCCATATTGTTGACCAGAACTACACTACTATAGCATACGCTTGAAAAGTTAAGATGACTTTAAGTGGCGGTTTCTTAAATGCTACCCAGGAAACATACGAAATAATTAGCTTGCGATTCAGTCCATACCATTTTAAAGTCACAATATGGCACAATTAATATTAATAAACGTGCTTAAAATGAAAAAGCACTAGCCCAAGTGCTAGCAATAAAGACATAACAGGAAAGATGTTTAATTGTGGCTTGGGTATTTTGACCGAAACCGTTTTTTTTTTGACGGATGTACGAGCATTGCATTTAAGAAACCTGTATTATATTTTTTATAACATAGCCTACGTTTTCATGTATGTTACGTAGTAATAGTGGTACATATTAGTAGCCTAGGCTACTACAAAATTAATACAATTAAAATATATATGAATAAAAGTGTCCGTTGAATATACCGGTTAGAAATTAGAAAAAAAGAAAAAAGCCAATATGGTTATTAATAACAAACAAACCTTTATTTCAGATCTCGCACTGATGCAGAATACATCTCACCTTCAGTCAGAGGTAGGCTAACCAGCAATGGCATAGTACGGTCCTTTTTTTAGTGGTGTCCGACAGAGCAACCCGTCCAAGCAGAATATAAAATTGCCACCAGGTGGCGTGAATATTGGGTAACAGTGTCTGGTGTTTACATTCTTCAGCGTTTTCCCTCCAGCTGCACACAGAGGAGTAGTGTGCGTTCATAGTGTAAAGAAAGCAGCGGGCAAGCAAACAACAAATATATAGCACAGTTATATCGTATATAGCCCATTTTGCGTTTGCAATTTCTCAAATGAATTCACATGCAGCGAATGGAACTTACTTTTCACAGTAGTGCACATTTGATTATCTAATTATTATCTAATTAGAATGCAGTTAAATAAAAAATCCCACTTTTGTAATCATCTACAACACATGGGTTGCTGTAATGCACGTAAGGCAAAGATTCAGGTTCTTTGAAGTGGATATTAACATGCTGCATTTTAATCAGTTTTATAAAAATGTTCCAGTCCTGAGCACTGCTGACATTTTCAGATGTTCACCCTTTAGAGTTCTCTTCATATTCTATAGTGTCTTGTGGGACTCTCATGCTGGAAGATCAGCTCTGCTGTTCCTGTTAATTGACTACAGTGAGGATATCGCCAAAGGTGGGCCAGTCTGATTTAGAGAACTGTTCGGTGGGCATTCTGGCTTTATTCAGAATCTCAATCTTTTTGCTTGCAGACAATCTTTAGGCCAATATCTTGCCTTCGTGCAAAAATTCTGTTTATTTAATAAGTTAAATACTTTGTTTATTTCAAAATACTTAAATGAAATAAATGAGATTAAGGCTGATATCGTACTATTTACTAATACGCTATCAACTCTGCTTTCAAGTATACCATTTAACTAAGTAGTATGACAGTAATCTAATAGGGACTACATTTTACACATTATGTCCCATGTTATGGGATTCCCTAAACAGAATGTGTCTATGGTCTGATATTCTGGATGGATACTGTGCAGCTGTATATGATGTTGTATTGACATTAAACCCACTGTGTAGCTCTGATTAAGCTGTGGGAAGGGGCCCTTTCTTGAAGTCTGTTCCCATCCTCCCCTGTCTGGTAATCCTCGCTTCCCGTCCTTGAAGAAAAATGTGCTAGTGACGTTCCTGGAAACTCTTCGGCTAAAAAAGCCCTCTAACGGTTAGAAAAGGTCCATCTCTGTGTATCCGTTTAAGTTGATGTCCGTATGCGTGACCCCCTCTCTAGCGACACTGGGCTTTCTCAGTGGCAAGCGTGCGTTAGGTATAGCGACGATAAAAAAGGCCATATGCCACCGGTCCTCCCTGCGTCACGTTGGGTGCCCAGATGCCAGGAGCAGCATGCTCTCCCTGTGTTTGAGTGCTCTCCCTCAGGGATGGCAGGGCCACTCTCACTGTGGGGGAGCGCTCTGGCAACCATGCACTTCTTGTCAGATGGCACTGGAGGCTAATGAGACTTCATCATCCTGTCCCGGGCCATTTGGTCGAGCCACTCAGAATGCAGGGACCGGGTTATCATCCAAGACATACACTCACAAGATTCAGGGTCGGGGCAAAGTCTTTGTGGGGAGGGGCAGCAAATGTGAAGCTAATAATAATTGAAAGCCTTTTTGGCGTCCTTGATTTACAGTTACTATGACAACAGCATAAAAAGCGGAACAGTTCAAATAATAAGAAAAATCTATCAGACTAAAAGAAATAAATAAATCATTTAATTTCTGCTACAGTATACCAATATTATTCTGTAACTCGAATAGAAATAATAATTATCCTTCACCAACACTGACAGCGCAACTTCACAGAGTCACATTAATGCTAATGATTACCATTACAATGAATACATTTTATGTACAATACGTGTATTGGGTCATAATGATTGCTTGTCCAATACTTCAGTATTTAGAAATGATGGTTTCTCTGTTTTAAACATGCCAATATGCAGAATTCTAACTTACTTATTTTTACATATTGTGCAGATGCATTTGATTGTAAATAATAACCTGAACAATAATATTTAAAGCTGTACTGTAAATGTATCATGTGTGCCCTAATCTAAGTGATCTGAGATGTAGCCTCAAACCTTGCTTTCACAGGCGACCATTGGCTGAGAATATACGTAGCTCTCTTTCTGTTAGTATAGTGAAGGTGGTTGTGTGTTACTGGGCTGTGATGGGCAATATAACTAGATGAATGGTACATTTGTAGACATTTGTGCAATGTGGATCAAGGAATTGTGGTTATTTATGGCCAGCACGGTCTAAGTTCACGTTTTGAAATAGTTCTTTTGTCTTTTCTGTGCAGGGTTGGGGGTTGACAACTAGACACTAAATTGTAGGAAGAAAGGATATGCTCCTCTCTCTCTCTCTCTCTCTCTCTCTCTCTATCTCTCTCTCTCTCTCTCTCTCTCTCTCTCTCTCTCTCTCTCTCTCTCTCTCTCTCTCTCTCACACACAAACACACACAGACACACACACACACAAATACAGTATACTATCCATTTTTATCATTTTATTTATGTCAGTTATTATGTTCATGTTTTGTTTTACATGTTTCCTTTGGTTTGGGTTTGGTTTTGTTTGCCGGGATAGGGGGTTACGTGTTACACATTTAAGATATATATGATTATTAACTTAAGCAGACAGAAACTTGATGCAACTGTTCCTTTAAAAATATATATATGATACATTTTCAGATATTCTTGTCAATTGTGACATTTTGTATGGTTCTATCTTTAAAATAAGCCCCTATATAAGACTTAAATTGTGTGAGAATGTGCAATTCCTTATTAGAAAGAGAAAGAGGTATAAATGAACAATTATTTTACAATGAGTCTAATGTTCATAGCCTGCTCATAAAATAATAATAGATAATATGGACCAGGTGGTGTACCTGGTTTTGAGATCAAAAATAGATAAAGCCTATTTCTATGGCAACTTTATATGCAACTTTAGGCCACATATCTTGTGAATATTCATTTTGCATGTAGGACAAATAGCTAACATTTTTCATAATTGTGATTGATCAAATTCTACCAATGTAAGTGTAGAATAAATCTGTATTGAAATATTTTTGACATTCCCAAATTCCTCTATTTTTGTCCAAGTGAGGAAACAATGTTTCAGGCCCTGGAGCCTAAAAATCATATATTCCTCAGAAGAAAATAAAACAAATTTAATGCAGATGTATCAGAAATATTTCCTCTCTCAAGGTCAATTGGAGAAACTGATACATACTTACTCGATTGAGCACATGATTTGGATCTGAATGACAATGCATACTACAGTATGTGGCTGTTGCATATACGATCTTACAAATAATTACACAAAGGAGTATATTAAAACAGACCATGTGCATTGACAGGTCCTACTTTACTCAGCACAAAACCTTTGTCTTTAGATACGTGCCAACATCTTATGTGCATCTGCTGCTGAGAATATCATTACACAGTAGAAGGTATTGTTTAGCATTTTGATATGCACACCCTGTAATTTGGTTTTATGAGGCTGATGATATTAATTAGAAGTAAAGACCTTTAGGGCTGTGGCTCTCAAAGATCTAAGCTTGACACCGACACATGATGAAAGACAAAGCGGCCACTGTTGGCAGACCCTCATAGTGAGAGAAGTGTATGCAGGATGACAGAGGGTGGGTGATCAGTCAAAGGGGATGGGAATGGATGGGAGCGGTATGGTCTCTCTTCCCAGGGGTTGAAACTATGGGAGACAAGGAGCAGAATGGAAAAGTGAGGGGCGGGGGGGAGGGAGGGGCAGCAAGCAAGCTTTCTCCACTGTACGGCTAATGCTTATGACTGATAAAAATGGGAGGAAGCACCATGTCACAAGGTATTAGATAGTGGAATTTAGGATGAATAACTGAAAAATACTAAATCCCGAAAAATGCCAAACACCCGCCTTTCTTCTTACCCATGATATGGGGTATCTCGAGAAATCAAATTGGCCTTTCAAATTGGCCACTTGAACTAGATGCAGCCGCCAGTGTCTTCTGTCAGGCATGAGTAGAACTGACGGGGAGGAAAAAAATGCCTCTGACTATTCCTGGCGTTTGGGGATTGAAGCGAAGCTGAGCTATGCAAATCTCTTTTGGGTTCACACTTCATTCGTTCTCTTTCTTTTCCCTCCTACTTGTCTTTCCCTTGCTTCCAAAACATTGCAAAATGCACTGACCAAGCTTTAGGGGACGAATGTGAAAAAAAGAAAATAATTTATCAGTTACTAAGCACTTGTAATCCTGCTGTAAAGCAAGGCTTGCAAATGAGATTAGAGGGTTTAGATAAGGCATTTCCCCCTGCGCCAGCATCACCCTGTCTCCGTTGTCTGGTCGGGGAACTGGGAGAGCCAATTCCTTCAGTCAGTGGCAGGATCTATTGTCTAATTGAAAGGGAGAATAATGGTGTTCCCACATGGATTCTCCGGGAATTTTCCAGGAGAGAGTATATGTTCAGTTCTCTCTCTCTCTTTCATGTGCCTTCCATCATTTTCGTGTTTCAACCACAAAACATGTCAGCACGTCAAAGGGTATAGGGCTATAAGAATGGTTGCGCTTTAATATGTCTGCCCTTTGCACATGGGTCAGTTTTGTAGGGAGCAAGATATTACCAGCATATGCATCAGAGAGAGAGAGAAAAACCTGTGTTAGAAGTGTTCTCTAGCCTCAGAACCAGTGTGTTGCATGTGTGTCTCGCAACGGCATTCTCTGAACTCTAGGAAGGAAAGTTTCTTTGATAGTTTCTCCTGGGAGCTCCACTGTTCTCAGTAATGCCTCTCTCTTTTTTTATCTGTTAGCATTGACTAAAAAGGTTCCTCAAAACACCTTAAAGGTTTCCGAATAGCAACGGCCCCAGGGACCCCTTAGGAGGATCTCGGAACAAAACCTCTGCTGCCTAAAACCGAGGTTTTAAAAGGGTTTCGCATTGCTGTTCGCAGAAATCGCGCGGCCGACCCACTTTGCCGCGTAGTCTCCTGAAGTGAGCCCGGCCGTTTCGCCAGCGCAGCCAGATTACGAGGAAATGAAAGGGTTTTATTAGCAAAACTTTCCGCTGTCTGCAGCACACCAGCAGTTTCTGAAAAACTTAGAATACCTCAAGGTCACAGGCAGCTGTTTTGCTCCTTGTGTTTTAATGCATAATGCATTCTCAGGTCCCTGTGCTTAGACTCAGTCGCTTCTTTTTAGGAGGGCTCCAGGTTACATGCAATAAAAGGAAATAATTTTCTTCCCTTCCCCCCCCCCCCCCCCCTCAAGGCTGACCCTCACTTCAGGGTCCTCACTGACACAATAACACTACCGCATGGCTTCCACAGCTTCCCTTGCCCCGAGCCGAATTCTCCCGCGCCGCTTTCCTCCGCCGCCGTCTTTGTTTCTGTTCACCTGCCTTACCTGCAGCAATCTTTGGCCCTGCAGTCTCCAGGCGGACGATTCACCTTGAAATTTGAACAAAGCCCAGAGCGTAACCGGGAAATAAGCTGATACGAGAAAGAATTGTGAAACGCAACATGACTCATTCGTCTGGCTGCGCTTGTCGGACACTAGTCTGCCGTACTGTCGCCGCCAGCGTGGAGTTGTGGTTTTGGGAACTTGGCTCAGACCCAGCAAGGTGCAGGTGGACGTCTCTGTTAAGAAAACTGAGTTTTACCCTCATGCCAAGTACTTATCCTCAAATTCCACGTTAAATATTCAGATGTGAGCACTGAGAATTCATAAAATACAAGCTATGCAAGTAGTCCTATGTTATGGGATATGATCATCTGAGCAAATTAATATCGTTGCATAACTATCATGCTTCAGGCCTCGGTTACCATTACGCTTAATAATGTACTACCTGGCAAAAAAGTATATGGACAGCTGCTCGTCCAACATCTCACTCATGGGCATTAATATGGAGTTGGTCCCCCCTTTGCTGCTATAGCAGCCTCCACTCTTTTGGGAAGGCTTTCCACGAGATGTTTTAACATTGCTGCAGGGATTTGTTTCCATTCAGCAAGATGAGCATTAGTGATTGGGCACTGATGTTGGGTGAATATGCTGGCTTGCAGTCGGCTTTCTAATTGATCCCAAAGGGGTTCGATTGGGTTGAGGTCAGGGCTCTGTGCGTGCCAGTCGAGTTCTTCCACACCAATCTCGACAAACCATTTCTGTATGGACCTCGATTTGTGCACAGTCGCATTGTCCTGCTGAAATGAGGAAAGGGCCTTCTCCAAAATTTCAGGAGCTCAGAATCATCTAGAATGTCATTGTATGCTGTAGCATTAATGGATAGGTTAGCTATTTTTCAACCTGGACCTTATTGAAAGGTTGTTTCCCATAATTTTTAATAATGTGTAGCACAACCTCACTGATAGCTTTATTATCAAGAAATTTACCTTTTAACCACAGTGCATTTCAGTGTGGTTCAATAGGGCACATAGTCAGGCCTTCAAAAACCATGATAAATCTCCTTTTATAAAATGGGAAACTCAATATACTCAGACATGTATTTTTTATTTTCTATGCTATGCACAATTATAAATGATGGGAAACAACCTTCCAATAAGGTCCAGGTTGAAAAGTGTCTAACCGCTCCTTTAAGATTTGCCTTCCCTAGAACTAAGGGGCATTGCCTGAACCATGAAAAACAGCCCCGGACCAAGGGGTGTCCAGATACGTGTATTTTCCAATGTGTTATCAATAGGCATCGGTAGAATGGTTTGCGTGTAAAAAGAAGCTCTTTCACACAGTTACAGTGCAGTCCATAAGTATTTGGACAGTGACACAATTTTTGTTGTTTTAGTTCTGTACTTCAGCAGATTGGACTTAATAAAACAGTGAATATGAAGTTAAAGTGCAGCCTGTCAGCTTTAATTTGTGGGTCCTTATCGAGTGAACCATGTAGGAATTGCAGCCCTTTTTATACATAGGAACCTTATTCTGAAATAAACAAGTCATGTGTTGTATAAAGAGAATTGATCTTTTTCCTCAGGCAAGTTAGTGATGTTCAGAAGATATTTGTAAAATGAGATTAGTGAAACAGGGCATTAAACAGAAAATGAAACAATGGTAATTTGTCGCGCACAATAAAATACACGTTTTAATGCATCTTGACACATTGACAGATGCGTGTGTAAAACAACAGTGCTCGACAGACAGATAACTCACCCCTCCCACCACCCATCTCATTGGTCTACAGTTTGTCAGCGCCGCCCTTGTTCTGAATACAGATACCGATCATTCTGTTGAAAAGATCCAGACAGCGTTGTCTCTGCATATTACACCATCATCCTTATCAGATCATGTGATGTGTGGGTGAATGTGCTTGCCACAATTTTCAAGTTCCCAGTTAGGAATAAATCTTCCACAAACAATCTGAGAAAGGTGCCTCCTCTGTGAATGTGATGTCGCGCACAACCATAAACAAACAAACCCTGCCGAATCTGCATCATGATCATAAGATGCACAGATGGCTGAAATGAAAATACATTTGGAATATTTCGCATTACGCCCAGTGGGGGCGATATGCAGGGGTGCCACAATTACTGCAGTCGCTGACGACCAATACTTCAATACTTCATGTGCAACCTGACCAGATTCTCATCTATGGGTATGTGCGTGTGCTAGTGTGTGTGTGTGTGCATATGCATGTATTTACAGTCATAAATGATAAAAACATTTAACACATTCACTATGGTGATTTATCTCTTCAAGATAATTATCGTCACTTGAGAACCTCTTAGTTAAGACAAGTGGAATATGCAGTGTGCACCTACCCCAGGATGTGATGTTGGCTGTTTTTTTTATTTGGCTGTTGGGGAAAAGCAAAGGCCAAGTTCTTGGGAAGTGTGAGGGTGGTGCGTCGTGCAGGGACAATTATCTCACAGACCTCAACTGCTATAGCAGAGGGAAAGAGTGGAAAGGAAGGAGTGAGAGAGAGAGAGAGATGAGCATGTCCTTTCTTCCTACAATTTAGTGTCTAGTTGAGGACAAGGCACAAACAACTGATCTGCTCACAGACTGCTCACCCCAAGTTTTACATCAAACATCCCTTTATGCTTTTATATTTAAAAAAGTTGATAAAACACCATAATAATAAACAAGGTTACATCAAGTTGAAGCGGTCATTTAATCATGACATTACATCGCTTGCATGTACATTACGTGTTGCACCAGGAGAGCGCTACGGGAAAGCACTACGGGAATGGCAGTGATCCGGCCCCCTCATGTCTCCGCTCACACTACCCCGTGCTTATGGGATTGGATTGGTCGACAGCAATACTTTGGAGGCAGCCTAGTAGTTGATGTATGCTTACTGCATACTGTATGAGCAAACAAACTTGGACTGCTGAGTGTGGAGGTCAAAAGGAACCCATTTTTTTCCTGTCACTGACAGCTTAAATTTATTTTTGATCTTGTACATGGGGCTCCACTACACTTATCATCTGGCGTGTTATTTTTGCACGAAAATATATGGGTCTGAATGGGAGAGAGAAAAAAAAGTATTTCACTGATGACCTTGCATAGTCATATACTTTTTAGCACATAAATGTGATTGCCTTAATTATCCAAAGTCTTATGTCCTTCCTTTATTATAAAGCACTGCTTGTACACATTGAACTGCTATTTCCTTATACCTAACCTAATTTTGCGAATGTTTAGTGCTTTATATTTTCAGGTGAAGTGCCAGGTAAGTAGATTAAGATTGGAAAGGGAAATTTTAATGAAGTATTTTCTATTTTGCAATCATTCACTTGTATTTGTAGTCAATAGTTAATGATACTGACCTTCCTCTGTGTTCACCAGTGAAAGTTGTGGCCACTTCTTAATCACTTTGAGAAAAAAATCTATTATTATTATATCAGCTGACACATCACTTACAGTATGAAGGGACTGTGGTCACCAAGGCAAATTTGCTGATTTTGCTCTCTCTCTCTCTCTCTCTCTCTCTCTTGCTCCCTCTATCTCTCGCTCTCTCCTGATAGGTACCACTTACGTCAACGTGTGAAGAAGCCAATTTTGAAGCCATTGACCCATGTCCCTACTGAGGCTACCTGAAATGCTTATCACTTCATCCCCAAAGTGACAGGAATCACCCTTTGACCTGCGCTCAAAAGAACCTTCCAGAGGGTTTCGCGTCACCCTCGTCATTTTCTCTTCTTTTTTGTGGAGGTGACTTTGTCAGTCGAGGCCCAGATGCGGTTGTGTGGCCCACCTGTGTACAGCTTGGTGGGTGTGGTGACTCTACTGCTCCCCTTGTGGGAGGTGGGCTGCTTGGAGCTGAGCGTCGGCTCGAGTCTTCGGCCCCTGAGGGCTCCCAGGGGACACGAAGGGGCTCTGCGCAGGCATAAACGCAGCTGGGTGTGGAACCAGTTTTTTGTGCTGGAGGAGTACACAGGAAATGAGCCTCTCTATGTGGGAAAGGTAATGCTATCTTCATTTGACAGGCTGGGATTTTATTCTGATGCAGGGGATTCTGGGGAGGGGGGCTTTGTACTGTGTGGGCCATTGAGCTTAAGGATTAAGGATCCTGAATAACAACTAAGCAACACTGGGGATGTCCTGAAAATGAAACATTACACCAGAGATTCTCTACCTTACATTATAATTGTACTGTAGTTTTCACAACACTCTACGTAAGGATATTTTTAGTGCATGGATATAGGAAACAGTTCCCCAAAGAACTGCATTGTACAGAGACATCATGTTATGAAAGCTAGGCTTATCATTTGAATAGACTCTACTGTGACGGGCACTGGTTGTATCATCTCTGAGGACACAAGCAGAAAAAGGTTAACAGATTTCTGCTGCTTGATATTATACAAATAATATTATAGTAAACTATAGATATCCTCAATGACAATTATCATTGAGGCCTGTATCAAACATAAAGTGCTGTCTGCAGCCATCATTGCTATGCTATCAATTGAATACTGGACAACAAGGCCAAGGGGATTTTCTGTTTAAAAATAGCTAAATACATGCAGAGTTTTATAAGTGGTCTATAATGGTGGGTAGAGAGTTCCAAAATGGCTCAGTTGGCAAAAGTTCTTCTGAGCTCAGACAATTAACTGCCTGGGTAAATGTCATTAACTGTTAATGGTACACAATTGGCTTTGTTCTGTTCCAGTAGGATGAGTTTCAATCAGCCAATGTTTTTATTTTGTCACTGTAATAGCATCTGTGGATTCATCAGACTTTACAATGCTAATATAACTAGGTGTTTACAGTATCACGGGACATCTTCAACATTCTTGAAATAATGCAATATCCAATATTTTTTATTTTTCTGAAAAATGTGTTAGGTAGCTACACTAAAAAAGATACTACCACTTAAGATGTCTTCACTTGATAATGTGAGATATAGAATAACTGTCCAGCTACCTCAGTTAAATCATTAGAAAACTGCATAGCATATTCAGCTATAACTACAGCAAAGTAATAGCGAGCTTTGTGAGAATAGCAGCTTATTCCTAACTCACTGTAATAGGAGTATTTCGATTTTCAGAGTGATTGAAAATTATTTCAGGTATTGTTTAATATATAAACTTAAAGATGGATTGTTATTGTTGATGAATAGGTAGTTTGCTATCATCAACAATAATATGTTGTTTATAGCTAACTAGCTACTACCAACTTATTATTCTATATTTACTTATTTTAATACTCCATACTTTGAAAGTATTGTATGCTTCAAAGTAAGCATATGGATCCTGTCAGTGTGCATACTGAGGCAGAGGGGGGGGGGGGGGGGGGACAAAACACACAGACCACAGAGATGAACTTGGTTTCTCTTATATTGCAACACATGATGCCATGAAGCCATTTCAGCCCCATAGTTAAAATGGACAGCTCCCGTGTGGTTCTGTGACCAGTCAATTGTCCTGCAATTGTCCTGCAATTGTCCGGCTCTATTAATTTACAACAAAGCTATATTGGCAATTGAGCACTATATTTATGGTAACATGCACATTTTGTCACCTTAGGCTCTCTGTTTAATTTGAGCTCTTAATTTTTACATTACTAAATATTTAAAGTGTTTAAGGGCTTTTCTTTCCCCTATAGCCTTTAAAGTGCGTAACCATTAATCATCTTCAGAATTGATCTGAAATGTCTCACAGTTAGATATTTAACATACTTTAAGAAAATAACAACTGGAATAGTAATTGCAGATCCAAGAGGAGTTTCACATTTACACCACTGTGCTGTACTGTATTGTATTCTCTAAAAGAAAGGGTAGCATTATGTCAATGTGTAAACTATAACTGCCTGTACCTTAGTGCAGGTGTGCCTGTACCTTGTACTATCAGGGTTCATGCATAGCTTTAATTGAGCTTGTGCCTTCATTATGGTATCTGGCAGGTTTTACAGAAAAAGTAAGGTGCACAAATTCTCTCTTTTTCTCTCTCTCTCTCTCTCACCCTCTCCCTGTCCTGGTTCTTTTGTCTCATGTTCTCCCCCATTATCAGCTGTTACCACAGCACTCCATCACTGGGCGTGTCACGCACGGCCGCTGCCAAATTTAATATTGAACGTAGTGATGTGTATATCAGGTGTTTGATCTGGGATCAAACGGAGGAGACAGATGTGGAGCCGGGCTCACTGCCCGCTCTCAGGCCCTGGTTTGGGGAAAGAAAGGGGCAGGCAAACTAGTCAACAACAGTTAGGTTACAAATATACGCATTTGATTGTTTTATTATTAATGGGCTATTATTAATCACATTTTAAGTGTGTTTTTTCATTTCAGAGGGGCAGATACATATTGAGGGGGATTGCTTTAAACAATAATCAGATGGACTGCACTGTCACATTTATAGTTTATCCTAATTTCAGATTCTTGTCCCTATAAGAGCTTTTAGGAGTTTGAAAGGATACAATGAAGTGCAGACTGTCAGCTTAATTTGAGGGTATTTTCATCCATATCGGATGAACCATTTAGAAATTATAGAACCTTTTGTACATAGTCCCCCCCATTTTTGGGTATCAAAAAATATTGGAAAGCTTCGACCTCCACAATAAACTGAGATGCCGGAGGGTGGATCAGGCTTCTTCGGCTCGAGGGTTCCACGACAATGAGGTCTTGGTAGAAGTGAGAGCAGTGAGTGGAGCGGCAATGGAGCTCTAGCCTCAGATGAAGTGCCAATAGAAGTTAGCGAATCCCAGAAAGCTTTGAAGGTCCTTCCGGGTTTCAGGACGGGGCCACTCAACTACAGCTTTGATGTTCTCACGGTCCATGCTCACACTCCCGGAGGTGATGACGTACCCCAAGAAGGTCGTAGTGATGCAGTGGAACTCACACTTTTCTGCTTTGATGAACAGTCTGTTCTCCAGGAGGCATCTCAGAACCTTATAGACATGTGTGACGTGCTCGGCTTTGGTCATCGAAAAGATAAGTATATCGTCCAGATATACGAAGATGAACTTGTTGAGCATGTCGCCGAGCGCGTCATTTACCTCTGGAAGACAGCGGGGGTGTTAGTGAGACCAAATGGCATCACCAGGTACTCCCAGTAGCCAGTAAGGGTGTTGAACGCTGTCTTCCATTCATCGGCATCTCAGATGCTCACCAGATGGTACGCATTGCGCAGGTCCAGTTTCGAGAAGATGGACGCGCCCTGGAGGAGTTCAAAAGCAGATGCCATGAGAGGCAGAGGATAGCGGTCTGTGATAGTAATCAGGGTCATTGAGGGCTTGGTAATCAATGCAGAGTCTCAGGGATCCGTCCTTCTTCCCAACACAGAAGAACCCTGCCCCAGCGGGTGAGGAGGAAGGATGAATGATGCCTGCTGCCAGGGACTTCTGCAGATACTTTCCCATGGCCTCATGTTCAGGACAAGAAAGGGAGAAGACACGCCCCCTAAGTAGAACTGCGCCAGGTTGCAGTTCGATGACACAGTCATAGGGGCGGTGCAGAGGCAGAAAGACAGCTCGGGACTTGTTGAAGACCTCCTTGAGGTCCAGGTACTCGGGAGGAATTCTGGACAGGTCAGCAGACTTCTTGGAAGAGGTGGGGCTCTGAAGGGGTCTCAGAAGAGGGTAGTGGGCTTCATGAAGGCAATGAGAAGAACAGAAGGGGCTTCAACCTAAAATTTCATGCTTCGCCTACTCAAAAGTACGGTTATGCTTGACCAGCCAGGAGTGTCCGAGGATTATGGGTGAGTGGGGGGAGTCGATGATGTGGAGCTGAAGCTCCTCCTGGTGGTTGCCAGAAAACTATCCCGGCATCCAGAAAAATGTCCTGCTCCGGAGTCGACGAAGGCGGAGGTCTTCCTCGTCTGATCCGCCCACTCGAGCATCATTGGAAGGCAGGTGCGGTTTTTAGAGGAGTGTTCGATGGGAATAACGCCCACTAGTGCTCCTCTGGTCACTAATGGGCGTTGGTTTTTACAGGGCACTTGGCGATGAAGTGACCCGGTGGGCCGCAGTATAGACAGGCTCGGTAACTCATCCGCCGGTCCCGTTCCTCCTTCAATAGGTGAGCACAGTCCACCTGCATGGCTACCGATTCCAACACCTGGGAAGGAGGAGTCTTGATTTTTGTGGCAGGAGGGCTGTAGTGGGAGCTCACGGAGGGGTTCTGGCTGGGGGAGTCTGGCTGGGAGACGAAGCTTGCTATGTTCCTGTAGACGAGCATCTACGCAGATGGCAATGAGGTCGATGAGGTCGTCCAGGTTCTCGGGGAGGTCTCAAACCAGCAGCTCGTCCTTGACTCTTTCAGCTAAGCCCAGGAGAAAGATGTCGTACAACGCCTTCTCCCAGCCACTGGAGGTTGCCAGCGTCTGGAATTTGATGGCAAAGTTCAACACCAAGAGGTCTACCTGGCGCATGCGCAACATCTCTCTCGCTACCTTGTGCCCGTGCTTGGAGTGGTCGAAAACCCTTCTTATCTCATCAGCGAGCAGGTTGGATGTTTGGATGCACGGAAGCCCCGCCTCCCAGGCAGCCGTTTCCCACTTCTTGGCTGGACCGGATAGCTGGGTGATGATTTATGCTACCCGGGATTGCTCAGTGGGGAAGTTGGTAGGCTTCTTCTGGTGGCGGCCCAGCATGGCTCCTTGCTGCTCGAGTGCGAAGTCCACTCGGGCGGCGTCTGCTGGGTTCATGTCTGGTCAGAACGTACTGAAACGACTGGACACAGAAAACCCAAGTGCAGACCAGGATCAGGCAAAGAACATAGTAGATCAGTCCAGAGGTCAAAGCCAGGTAAGCAGAGTAGAATCCAAAAATCATAAACTAATAAACAAGCAAATATATACTCGGGCTGAGTAAGGCGTATGCACTGGCAAACTGATCAACGTTCTGACAACTAGGCAGAGGAAATGTGGGTCTTAAATACACAGAGGAAGGGGAGGGGTAACAAACAACATGAGGTTAAAATATTAGGGAAACAATAATTCAATAACGAGGAAAGAACGAATACATAGAAGGGACTCGGAAAACATGCACGACAGACAACGGGCTCGAGTAGGAGCGGAGTGTGCACAGTAATAAGGGGAGGCGTGGTCTCTCAGGATAAGCAGCTGAAACAAGTTAACAGGTAGCTCAAGGACAGCTTAGTAATGCAGGGAGAAAAGATAAAGCGGGGAAGCTGGTTAAATGTTAGTATCTAACTACAGGACCGACGAGTGTTTCACAGGGATGCATTCATATATGAATGAGAAATAAACAATATGTATGTCTCATGTCTACAAAACAATTGCAGACACTTGCTTGAAAGACAATTATCAAGGAGTTGCTGCAATTATAGCATTACAGCTGCTTCTACTGGTGGAACAATGGTTAATTGTTATAATCAGGATAATGTTTAATTACAGCTTCTGTGTGTTGTCTTGTTGTGTGTGAGTTTTTGACCACACGTATCTAGATTCAACAGATAATTGTGACCCACTCAGAATGCAAAGCTTAATCCAATAATTTAATTGAAATTCATGGTCAAGTACAAATTAAGTTTATTTATGAGTCTCACGATTTTAGAAGGACTGTGTTAGACATCAAAATATACAAATGCATTGAACATTAATAATTTCTAGCTTAGAATGCACCAGTATGGTTTTGAAATAAAGTAATATGTCTGAGAGTGCGTCCTGTTTAGCAAGGTTACAAATCTGTATGGGCTTTTTCTACAAATGTCAGTTTATTTAAATTTGCAGTTCCATGTTATATCCTAATCCACATGGACATGAGATATTCCGTATGCTGCCCATCAAAGAGATAAGTCTATTCATAAACTATTCATTGCATAATTCCCTCATGTACTGCTTCATAGTCATTACAGTCACTATTGCGCTCTTTCTATTCATATTGTAGTACCGTTATTTGCTCCTGAGAACTATGGGTAGTGTTCTCTCATGGTATTGTTAGAACAATATTGCATAAAGATAAGCTAAGTTCACTATAGTATTTCATCACATTTCATCTGGATACAGTATGCATTTGAACCCTTCTGTTATATTAGCATGTTACTGCAATTTGTGTTAAGGTGTTGTTACGGGTCAATACAACAACAAGAAAATACATAAAAGTTCCAAGTATTTTTTTTACATGTATTTCCTACAGAGAGAATGTCTTTCCTCTAGGATGTCTTAAAATGCGTTTTCTGATGAAGATCACCAATTTGAAGTTATACAAAAACAAAAAGTCATTTTGGGTCATATAGACCCGAACATAACTCAAAGGTTAAAATGTGCTGAACATGACTGTATTTCATCAAGTGGTTGCTCTTCTCACTGCTGTTTTAATAGGGCATGCAGGTGTGCTTCTCTCTGTGGGACTATCAGTATTTTACTGTGAAAGTATCATTTTACATGTGTAAGTAACCAATGTATTTACCTTTATGAAATATTGTTTGGAAAAAGAGTCAATAGCACTTGAAAATACAACCCTCGGTAAATGTTTTGTTGGGTGCAACAATCACATACCAAGCAAATCCACCTTGAGATTCTCATTATGATTGCTTGATGCCGTACAACTAGCTAAACATTTCTCAGGGTTTTATATTGTCATATACTACCCTCAGTGACTATTAACATAGGGAATGTGTACGTTTTGCTTTGATTCCATTACCTAAATGCTTCACATGTTGGCATATTTATTTATTTAGTCGAAAGAGACTTACAAGCCATCATTCAATGAACATCATAAAAGCAACAATACAAGAACATTAATATAGGACAGCCCATCACATCAATATTAACAGTGCTAAAATATAAGTATTCAGCAATGATGCAATGAATTTGATGTTGGAGCCAGTGAGTTAGATTTAATCAACAGAATCACTTAATTTGATAGGCTGTACATAGCCTATATTTTTGTTACAGAATACTGAAGAACATATGTGACCCGCTCTTCAAAAATGACGAGTCTGATGTGGTCAAAACAAAAAAGGGAGTTATTCATGTGGCTTGAAAGAGCATAAAATAAGCTTTAAATTGGTGTATGTTGGAGCGAATTGTATGTATGGTATTGCATAGATATATATATGTTTTTTTTAAAAATAATATATTTTTCACAAATGTCAAAAAGCCATATAAGAAAAAAACAAGCTTTTTAAACCACAATATTGGACGCATATTTGGACACAGGAAGGTTGCAGCTTTCGTTTGATACCAACGGGGGTGAACATAAAGACGATCGCAAGAGGGGCGAAAACGCGTACATTTTACACATCACAGTGAACAAAAGAGTCAACAAAATCATTTAATCAAACAACTTTTGGAATAAAAATCTATACTTTTTTCGGTTTTATCGGAGAATATGGATATAAAAGCAGCAAAACAAACAGATTTTTTTTCAGAATAAAAATCACCCCACAACATTAAATCGCCCTGCATGTGTAAACATTATGAAACATTTGACTCATTATTGCAGAGCGGGTCGCAAATGGAATTTGGCTTTAATGTGATTTTTCTTTTTAATAATGTATTCTTGTTTGTATTGCAGGCATCTAAGAATAGCACTAATTTTAGTGATGATAGATTTTAATATTAGGCAGACGACCTCCATCGTGGCTCCATATTGTATGCAAACTGTTTTGTACTTTAATATTTATACATTGGACTAATTATGGGTTGTGTATACACTTTATTAAGAAAAAAGTGTATATGTGATACATTGTGAATATTTCATGGCTCTGTGACATGTTAATTTGACACCCCATATGATTTAAACGTTTCAGTCTAATATACTGCAATTATCAAACAGTTTTTCAATTCAGCAACATAAATAAATGTCTAAAGCAGTGACTTCATGTGTTAAAAGCAAGGGTGTCAAATGATTAAAATTAAGTAGTTATTTTCTGTGAATAACTAGTTCAATACAACCAATAAACATGTATAATTCAAATGCCATAGTTTAATAGCATCGTATTAGCTAATATCAAGAACAACATCAAATTGAGATGGACCTATACTATGTAGTAATTTTGATAACTTTTATCCACTGAGCATATTAAAGCATTTCTTCAACATGTGTCATTCAGATATCAGGTTTGTGAACAAAACACAAATGTATGGGCCTGAGTGTTCACTCTTATGCATTCAAATAGAAATTGTATGTTTTCACCTACTGAAAAATAAGAAGAACATATGTGACCCGCTCTACAAAATAGCTTGAATTGAAAAATATATCATGGTAGACAGCATTTATGTATAAATTTAGTTATTCTCACTAGAGCAACCACAATACTGAGGACTTCATCCCTGCTATGGCACAATTTTGGTCCCTTTCCAATGAGCTAGTTGCTGAGAAGATGAGCTTGTTCACATTTTCAGAGGAAAATGAAAACAGCCAATCAGAAGGGACTGTGGTTACTGATGTTGCCAGGTATGACCTTGCAATAGGGATACCCTTGCATGCTTTGACCTCCACTCTAGTGGACACTTCTCCATGCTGCTGTTGGGCTCTGCTGTGTAAGGATCCATAAATCCCTCGATGGTTTCCTTCTCATCTGAATCAGGTAAACCCAGCAAAAGGGACCTTATTCAGTGTCAGCTGTAACTGAAGAAGGTTTCACAGATGGAAACTGTTTAGCAAATCCCTCTGCCTTCAGTGTGTGGGTGAGCATGGACCATACCTCACCTCTCTCTGACCACAGCTGATGCTGTCTTTGCAGTTGGTGAGGTCTGTTTTGACAGCTGACTTGAACCTCACAACATAGTCGTCATCTGAAGGCGCAATTAGTTTGAGATCAAGGCACAATACATGCAGAGCAACTGAGCAGAAAATGTACTCCTCACCCGCAGGAGCTCAGTCACAGCCCTGGAATGAAACAAGCAAAACAAAAATCATGAACTAAAGAAGAAGAAAAAAATAAATAAAATAATATATATATATATATACAGTCAAGCCGGAAAGTCTGCACACCCCTTTCATCTTCTCCATGTTTTATTACGTTACAGACTTATACTACAATAGATTGAGTTAATTTTTTGCCTTAAACATCTACACACAATAGCCAATAATGATGAAGTGAAAACAGGTTTTTAGAAAATATGCAATTTTATTTTACTGACAAAAATAGGTTATTTAGGGGTTACATATCTGTACACACCCTTAGCCTAATACTTTGTTGCTGCACCTTTGGCAGCGATTACAGCTTCAAGGCATCTTGGAAAAGAAGCTTCGAGCTTGGCACACTTGTTTCTGGAAATTTTTGCCCATTCCTCTTGGCACATCCTTGCAAGCTCTGTCAGGTTGGATGGGGAGCATCGGTACACAGCCATTTTCAGCTCTTTCCACAGATTCCAATGGATTCAGGTCTGGGCTCTGGCTGGGCCACTCAAGGACATGCACAGACTTTCTCCGAAGCCACTCCTTTGTTCTCTTGGCTGTGTGCTTCGGGTCGTTGTCATGTTGGAAGGTAAACCTTCGCCCCAGTCTGAGTTCCCGTTCCCGCTGCTGAAAAACATCCCCACATCATGATGCTGCCACCGCCATGCTTCACTGTAGGGATGGTATTAGCCAGGTGATGAGCGGTGCCTGGTTTCCTCCAGACGAGACGCTTGGTATTCAGGCCAAAAAGTTACATTTTGGTTTCATTAGACCAGAAAATCTTGATTCTCATGGTTTGAGAGTCCTCTAGGTGCCTTTTGGCAAACTCCAAGCAGGTTGTGATGTGCCTTTTACTAAGGAGGGGCTTCCGTCTGGCCAGTCTACCATAAAGTCCTGATTGGTGGAGTGCTGCCTGGATGGTTGATCTTCTGAAAGGTTTTCCCATCTCCACAAGGATACGCTGGAGCTCTGTCAGAGTGACCCTCGGGTTCCTGCTCACCTCCCTGACTAAGGCCCGTCTTCCCCGATTGCTCACTTTGGCCGGGCGGCCAGGTCTAGGAAGATTCTTGGTGGTTCCAAACTTCTTCCATTTACGAATGATGGTGGCCACTGTGCTCTTTGGGACCTGTAAAGCTGCAGAGATTTTTCCGTACCCTTCTCCAGATCTATGCCTTGACACAATCCTGTTTCTTAGGTCTGCAGATAATTCCTTTGACCCCATGGCTTGCTCTGACATGCACTGTCAACTGTGGGACCTTATATAGGCAGGTGTTGGCAATCCCCAATCATGTCCAATCAATTGAATTTATCACAGGTGGACTCCAATTAAGTTGTAGAAACATCTAAAGCAGTATCAGTGGAAACAAAATGCACCTCAGCTCACTTTTGGGTGTCATATCAAAGGGTGTGCACACTTGTGTACATATGATATTTAACATTTAGATTTTTAATAAATTAGCACAAATGTCTAAAAACCTGTTTTCACTTTGTCATTATGGGCTATTTTGTGTAGAATTTTGAGACAAAAAATTAACTCAATCTATTGTAGAATATGTCTGTAACGTAATAAAACATGGAGAAGGTCAAAGGGGTGTGCAGACGTTCCGGCTTGACTGTATTTCCAGGTCCCTTCAATACATTTGAATGGCTTTTAATGGGATTTTAGGAAGTACAATGGACTTTACATTGCAATACTCAAACAGATTTTATCAGATATTATCAGATAATAACAGATAATGTTCATTCATAGATGGCACTTGAGACCAGTTTAAGAGCCATTAAAATGTATTGAAGGGACCTGGTCTTGGCTTTGTTACCAAGAAAGAAAAACATTTTAAAAGAAAATATTGTTCATCGTTCTTAAATATAATCTAAACATGATGTCTGGGCACTTTATGATGTGCAATTTTGACCAACATTTTGCCTGTATGGCTGTTAAAGTACAATGAAACAAGGGGGCTGAATACTTAAGGAATTGATTGTTTTTGGTTTTATATTTATAAATAATTTGGAACAAGTTGAAGATTTTACTTTTCACATTGACATCGTAGAGTTTGTGTTGAATACCAGCAAAAAGCCTGATTAAATACATTTTTATCGAATGTTCGTACACAGCAAAATATGAAAAAGTCTAAGGGGGCTGAATACTCTTTCAACTGTAATAAGGAATAATTTATTTATATGATATATGCTGCATGCAAGCCTCTACAATCAAGAGTCTCCAATGTCTCCAAATCTGTTTCTCTCAGTTGGCTGGTCTGTGGATTATACTGTTTCAAAGACAAAAAAAAAAAAAACACTTGAAAAATCGTTCTAGCTCTGAAATGTATGGTTTCTGAGAGGCGATGTCAATATTTTCTTGTAAAATATCACTTCATTTGCTTTCTGTTGCAGATCAAAAACTGTCTGTATGTGAGAGAACTCACACTGCAGTTTAAGAGGCAGCAAAAGCTCAGAGTGTTGGAATGCATCAATGTGCCAGATAACATGCAACAAGGAGGTCATCATAAAATTTGGCAAATCCTAATGTCTGTAGGAGTTTTTTTTTTCTGGTAGAACTTCACTGGCTGCCCGAAAAGTGAGCTGCTGAGGTTTGCTGAAGATAGAAAATGTGCATATAGTGGCAAATCAAGTTTGATTTCAACCAATTGCTGCTGCTTTGGATGGAATTAATTGAATGGAATTAGCTACTGGTCCTTTCTATTTCACCTTAAGATGCAATTTCACCTACCAATGCGAGACACAATATGTAGTGCAGTATAATGGTACCTTCATGTGTGTGCAATTTTGAATATTAAAGGACTGTATATAGCATAACAGCACAGTTTGTCAAGACTATGATTGCAAGGCAGGATGGACCTAGTTGTGTGCATCTGGTTTAGCTATGCATGTTGCATCATATTATGGCTTGGCTAGATATGCAATGCCCCCAAAGTTGTCGATCAGGTCGCCCTCTTAATTAATTATATGTCTCAGTTCAAATCAGAAGGTAGCCACGGTTTGGACGTCACTTCTGTAACATCTGGTAACCACAAGTGCTGTCAGGTCATATCAAGAACCCATCATTTAACAAACGATGCTTAGTTTACGAGCAGACCTACACGGCAAAACAATCTGTACGGCCATGCTGATTTTAATTAAACTGAACTCTTTCTGCTCAATCCTGAGGCATATGTGTATACTGTGAGGTAGAGTTGGCTCAGATAGATATTTCCCTGCATTTAATTATCATTTTTACTTAACTCTGTATCCCAGCTGAATGCAAGTGTTGCATTTTCCTCAATGCGATAATGTTTTTCCCATTCATTTCGGTGATTATTGAACTCAGCAAACCTTGTTTGTGAATTTGAATTTAATTGTTAGGGGGAAAAAAGGATGAGGATTTATCAGATCTAACCCACAGCCTCCATCTCCATCATCAAACAAAATATTGACTGAGACTCAGGGCCTGCCATGTAACAGCAAATTCAGCAGAAGCAACATTTTGACTTTGGCTTTTATAATTAGAAAAATTGCAAAAATGAACAAGAAAAATCCTTAACATGAACAAATTTATTTCCTAAATCAGAGTCAAAACTCAAGATTATTTTGGTTTGTTGCCATAAAATCATTTAATTATGGTTAATTAAAATAGTGTATTGTAAAAATGATATTGTAGTGGTCTGATGTTTCTGCTATTCTAGTCAAGGAAAGTTGTGTTTTCTGCCTTTTCATCTGTTACTTACAGGACACAGTAAGCATATTTGGCAAATGACATGACATAATTAAAACAGATACCGCCTGGTTGGCAAGAGGACGCTCTGTCTATCAGTGTTAATCTGGTATGTAACAAAGGAACAACAAGATTCATCTGAACCATTTATCTCTGGTTTTGATTGAGATGATAAAAAATAGAAAGCATGTTCAGCACATTTTCTTTTTGGTGATATTCAGGATGAAAAATAGGTGCTATGGAGCGTAGGACAGTGACAAACATTCATACTGTCATATGTCATAATCCTGGCGGGATATAATCTGGCATTCACGTCTCTCAGCAAACAAGGGTTTCCTTTTTCTGTAAAATGTCTCAGGCTTATTGGCATTCAATACACATGTGCAAACTGCTGGCATGAAGCAGTTAAAATAGCACAGATATTGTGCAGCTTTACTTTGACCAGAGGCACACATCAAAGCCAAGCATCTGAGGAAGCAATGAATCAGTGTTATCTTTCAGTATGGTGAGGTTTGTGTTTATTGGATTTGGTTATGTTTACTCAGATGATTATAGCAGCATGATATGGTAGGGAGGGCCAGAGCCAGACTTTCAATGGAGATAGGGCATGGTTTTGGTACTGTGTGTTTAGGGCCTGTAAACATAAGAGCATGCAACTCTAAATTGCATTGACTGCATTTATGTTTCATTGAATATGAATATCAACCAGACATTATTCTTCCTCTTATTATTATTATTACTATTTTTCTTATTTGTATTCTTATTATTGTGTTTATTTATTATCTTTAACCTGGAATATACAGATTTAGGTAAAGGTTTACATGGAAAGTGCACATCTGATGCAGCCATACCACCATGTACCATGCTCCTGCTGAATGGCTGAAGCTAAGCAATTGTGGACTTGGTTAGTACTTGGATGGGAGACCTCCTGGGAAAACTAAGTTGCTGATGGAAGTGGTGGGCCAGTAGGGGGTGATTTTCCCTCTGGGAAAAATAAAAACCTTATGTCCCAGTATGGTGATGGGGACACTGTGCTGTTGGAGATGCCATCTTTCAGATGAGATGTTAAACCAAGGTTCTGACTCACTGTGGTCAATAAAAATCCCATGACAGTCGTCACAAAGAGTTGGGTACTGGGTTCCCCGATGTCCTGGCTAAATTCCCAACCTTTCTCTCTCAACCTGCCACCTAATCATTCCCCAGTTTAATTGACAAAAGAATTGTTCTCCCTCTCCACCTCAGTTGATGTGTGGTGAGTGTTCTAATGCAAAATGGCTGCCATGTATCACCCAGCTGGGTGCTACACATTGGTCGTGGTTGAGGTGAATTTACCCCTCATCATTGTAAAGCACTTTGAATGTGAGAAAAGTGCCTTATAAATGCAAGAAATTATTATTATTATTATTATTATTATTATTAATATTAAGGAAAAATATCACTTGTGCATCCTGGTTGCATCATTAAAATGCATACTGTATGTCATTTGGAGCTTATGACTATGATATAACCTGTTATGAATTAGTAACTATTATAGAAAATTAAACTTAGTAAATTGGTAAGTCTACCCAAATACTATCCCTACTATACTATTTTCTTTGTATCCACCAAAGATGCTGTATGAAGCACATGCCCTCTTCAATCAGCAGCAATTGTGCATTTGGCAGATTATCGATATGCACGATAAAATATCTGTGAAAAAGGCAAGAACAATATTGAACCTTATTGAGGATTTGTACACGTATTACCCTTTTGAAGTCAGGCAGACATCAATGAATGCTGTGTAGCCATCATCAAACCCGTAGGTGTAATACGTAGCAGAATATATACTTGTGGTCCTTCCCAGACAGTAGAAAACAGATCTTGAACCTTACCTTAGATTTCTGCCACACAACTCTGCTCTGAAAACCTCTGCAAACTCTGAATAGACCCTGAACTCAGTAGGTGGGAAGAAATGAAACCACCTGACCTCTATAGAAGTCTTTCCTTCTCAAGACAAGGTCCTGCTGTAATATACACTGTGGTCTCAACTACACCTTTATGTTGAGGGAATCGTGGGGGGTATCATACAGTGACATGTAAAACAAAGACAGAGTCTAATATGGCTTTTGTATAATTATACCTTTTGTATAATTATAGATCTATGGGCCCATAACTAATAAAATAGCCATATTCAGGCTTCCGCAGGAAAAAAATATCCTTTCTATCTGGGAATCAGAAAGACAAGAAGAAAAGGTATAAGGATCCATCACGTACACCTCCATTATGTTGCCTGAAAAATGAAGGATTTTTTCTTCACGTCCTTCATTCGTTTAGTGCTGTGGAGGTGTGGCAGAAAGGGCTTCTGCAGTATAAAAAGGTGATACAAAATAATAAGAAAAAAAACAATCTCATCTCTCAGGCCAGGCTTATCCTTTCGCAAATAGGTAGGATGCTGTCCTCTAACGTCGACTGTCAGATTTTGAATTTTGGAACCGGTGCCTCATTAAGGCCGAGAACTTTGCAGTTAGCCTGAGGTAAGTGCACTGACCTAAAATTTTGCTTCTGCCACAATGTGAATATGATAAACAACACAAAAGAATCGAGAAAAACAGCAACTTCTACAGTTACAGCTCCAGTGAGTGACTTCATTATAAACATATTAATGTTAAAAACCCTCTGAAACCACTTTTGTGTTGATTAATCCATATGAAAAACTTGCATATTTACCTTGATACATTTTTTATTTTTTTTTTACCCGGAATTTTTTTTTTATTTACTGAGAAAAATTATATTTTGTAAAGTATTTTCAGAACAGGGCAGTTGGTGGACAGACAGGGCCTGTTTAAACTGGAATGATGCTAATAATATATGCTAATAATAATACTCACAAATTCACCTTTGATAAATAGCCCATTACACAGACTCTTTTATTTCGCGTGCAGAACATAGAGAGCTACATATATGGATATACACTCCTCAAAAAAAGTTCGGAAACGTTATTTCGGTCGATTATTCCTCCCCTTTAATAATACCAATTGGTATTGTATTTTATATCGTTGGAAAGCCTGATTAGTCACCTTTACAACGAGGTACAACTTGTAAGGATCGTGCATTCGTGGAATGAGCAACACAGCTAACCGTGTGGGTAGCGGCCCAAAAAAATGTGCCAAAATCCCCTGCAATATTCTTCTGTTGGTATTCACTCTCGTTTTGAGTTGCTTGGTGGACTGGATGATTGCACTCTCCCACAGTAATAAGGAAAAAACAACACATATTGGCCATTTTTACACTTTATTCATTTTACACTGTCAGGGACCTCAGTAGCGTGTGGAAGATCCATACGCAGCCACAACAGCTTGGCACCTCCTCCTCATGCTGGTCACCAGCCTGGTCACACACTGCTGTGGGATGGCATCCCATTCCTCGGTGCCAATCAGGTGCCAGTCACACACCTGTGAGTGGCATACACCTGCCAGCACTTGAAGCTCAAAACGAGAGTGAATACCAACAGAAGAATATTGCAGGGGATTTTGGCACATTTTTTTGGGCCGCTACCCACACGGTTAGCTGTGTTGCTCATTCCACGAATGCATGATCCTTACAAGTTGTACCTCGTTGTAAAGGTGACTAATCAGGCTTTCCAACGATATAAAATACAATACCAATTGGTATTATTAAAGGGGAGGAATAATCGACCGAAATAACGTTTCCGAACTTTTTTTGAGGAGTATATATGTAGCTCAGGTTGTCGTCAAGCGTTCTACCACTTCTTCTTGAAAACTAAGTTAGATAGCTTGCTAGCTAATTTAATTTCCATCTGATAACCAAGTCATACCATATCATCATTTTGAACCTTGGTGACACTGTTTTGCACCTTGCCATATATTGACACAGCAAAGCATTAATCATCTAACTCAGCAAGTTATTCCAAAGATTTCTTCCATACACATTTTTACCTTTACTGTGATGGCTTTAGTAGCGGTGAATCACGCGCATAGGTGAGGGAGATCAGACAAGTTACCCACAAATGTGAGGACCAATAAAGGGGATATAACACAAACAAAAAAAGAAAACAGTGTAGAACTCACACAGCTAGACCAATGAGGGAATAGCTCGGAGTGAAGGTTTAAGCGTGATGTATTCTGCTATTGCTGTGGAAAAAGGTAAAAGTTATTGTGTGAAATATCACTAATTAATTTACTCATTTATCTGACTCCATTTAAAATTATAATTTATAATTTGGTTTTAATCATGCGTGGAGCTCGGAGTGGTTAAACTCAACTCATCCTTGGGTACCACCATTACTCAATATATGCTTGCCGGAATCAGCATTATTGCTGAATCTCAGTTTGTTGGAGAACACAGAGGTTGAGGGTCTAGCCAACACAATACGTGCATTATTTTTTACATAGATAGTTGCGAGCCCAGGTAAGAGTGCATTCAGAGGGCGAATTTGACAAGAACCGACTTAGAACGTCCAAAGGTTCTCTTCACATCAAATCACCAGAACCATGCACCAACCCTGTTTTTCAGGCAGAACTTGGCTGCCTTTCCCAACTTGAGGACACCACTAAAAACTTGCTGTACCAGGCCGCTGATCAGTTGGTCCTTGGTCAGAATTGTCCCCCTGAGTATTCAGTCGTAATTTAGACTGAAAAGGTTATAAAATTTATTAGAGTCATGGAGACCACGCAAGTTAAAAATAAAAATAATTAAATAACAGGCAGAGAGGTCACTAGCTTAGAATTAGCAGTCAATTACAGAATATAATGGTTGAAGAAAGGAAATAGAAAGTAAATATTTTATCTAGCCTGTTCAGCTAGACACAGAACCAGAATATGCATGGTGTGGGAAGTCAGTTATAATCTTACCCATACTTGAATGACTATGGTACCACTACAGCACCAGGAGACCTGTTACGCAGATTCTCCCATACTGGGACCTTGCACTCAGCCCTGAGTGAGACGCAGGGGTTCTGACTCTGAGACTCAAGCATACATACCATAGTGCTCGGAACACTGCAGCTCAGATCATATAAGCAATTGAAGCTGGAAAAAGGGTTGAAAATAAAAATGCAGATGATGTGAAACATGGTAATGTATTACATTGTTTACATAGCAAGTAAACTTGCACCGATCTGGGTTAGTCTGGGTGTGGTCAGGCAAATTTTTGGTGTATTGCTATTTTGAGGCCGCAGAAAGCGTGTCCGATGTTATTTTAAAGGTTCCATATCATACTATTTTTTTGTCAATTTTATATTATTCTACAAGGTCTACCAAACATATGGTTTTGCAATATATATTTAGAAAATATAAATCCAGTGAGTTTTTTACTCTTGCAGCTGAACAGCCCGTTTTCACATGCTCTGCGTTGATTGGCTAACTGACTCGGAATCACAATCACACTCATGCCTACACTACACTATCGCTTCGAAAAACCAAAGAAACAAATAAAAAAGCAAACGAAGACATTAAAGAACATATTTTTTACAAAGACAATTACATGTAACATATATACAATATAGCGATTACCTCTTAAGTGTTTCAATTATACTTAGTCTGTAGGCTAATGTTACTTTTAAAGCAGTTGAAGATGCATCCCTGAATGCTTTTAAATGTATCCTATAGGTCAACAAATGTGACATTATTGACGTGTTCCCCCCTTTGCAAGCTAGTATTGTTTTTAAGCATTCGTCTGAATCATTTTGGGTAAAATACAGCCACACTTTAGACAGTTTCGCTTTTATAAAATTGACCAAGTTCAACGTTAGCTGGCTTGCTAACAGTAGGCTACCTGTGGTCACTGACTGAGCCGTCACTAAATAACGTTAGCAATCGTTAGCTCGTGCATTGTATTTTACAGTGGCACCGAAATCTGCGTTGGATTCTGTTTGGTAGGTAATCAATTGTATCGGTCGTATGGGTTAACGTTACAGGACTTTGTTCGCAACCAGGCAGCTTAGCTAGAGAGCTGTAGACTAACGTTAAAGCTGTAAACGTCGAAGCGCTTACTATTGTAGCTGGAAAGATTAAAAGTGCCCTGACACAGCACATTTAACATAGTCAGTTTGGCTATTCATGAACTCTCCACTTGCTCGTAATTATACTCTGTGGTGATAGAGGCTAAGTAAAGAAAGGCTGGCGTTACCACAGAACTGTATATCTACCCTGTTCTTTAGAGAAGAGGGCGGGTTTATGCAAATTACATCTGGCTGTTTTCACAACAAAAAAATGGCAGGTAGTACCGACTTAATATTTTACCAGAACATAAGTATCATGCTACACTGCATATAAATGCTAAAAGGCAAAACTCCAATTTCCATGATATGGGACCTTTAATGGCGCAATATTAAGATAGTAATATGCATCTATACACGTGTACACCCTCCTGTCTGTGTGCACAAACAATAGACTGCAATAGATGGACTGCAATTTGGAGTGCAGAAAATGCGCTTCAGATGTCTGGATCATAAGACAGGTAGAACATTACAATAGAGCCCTCATCATCTACAGCCTGTAAGTAAATGGAATGGTTTTGATAGAAAAAAGTTCAAAACTTTGCCCAGAGAATATTGCATTTATTTAAAATTTTTGAATCACATTAATGCATTTTTGTAAATGTTTTTCAAATAGCTTATGCTTATGAGGATTCACTGTGCAAAAGTTTTTTTTTTTTACTTCTCAATATGGTTCAGAAATCAGAGATTACTTTAAATATTGCCATTATAAACAGACTTTTAACCCTATTCTTCGTTCTTCATATTTTTTAAATTACAGTGACCAGGTTTACATATTATTTTCAGCAATTAAAACCCCGCTGATTTCACCTGTTATTCCATAATTGAACAAAACGATTTTAAAGAGAACTAAAAGTAATTAAGGAAAATAAACTGAGACACAAAAACAAATTTGCAGCACATTACATAATTAAGTCTGATCATTTTAATGCCATATATTCTCTGCATGCATGCTTTAACTTTGTGCATGAGCAGGTCTGTTTCTCCAGGTGTAAATCACTCTTTTCACAGTATTACTAAATCCACTATTATATTAGCAATCCGCCAAGATGCAAACGCAAGTGGGAATTGGGGATGACACTCTGATTGGTTTATTGTATGTTACGCCGAAGACACACCTTTAATTAATGAAGAGACTAAGTGCAGCCCATTTGAACCTAGCGCATTACTTTGCGCTCAAATTATCCGCCGTCTAACTACCAAAAGTGGAGTTCGACATGCCATAAATGCACTTGTGCCATGCGTTTATACTACGGTTACACTAGTCACTTCAATGCGACTTCTGGCATCCAATATCGCTAGACTGCATTAAGTGACAGGTCTGGATGCGCACAAATCTGATTTTGTTCTCATTGGGATCGGATCTGCCAAACGACTTGGCAGGGTGGCCTAGCATACATTGAGATCGGAATTGCTTGTAGTCTGGACGTAATCAGACTTCTCAAAACGCGTTCACTGGAAAAACGTCTTTAAACACGCCCATATAGGCTCGGAGATGAGCAGTACGCTGCACAGAACTGTTCTGTGGTACGCTGACGGTAAAGACGAGGCTGTAGCTGTTCATGAATGTGACTGAATGTGTGCTTTCGCAGGCGGAAATTGAGCACCCAGTCGGAATCTGTGAAATCATGCACAATATGGTTCCACCAGTACTGGCTACGTTCGCGAAACCCATACCGTCCTCTCTACCAAAACAGCTGTTGCATTGCAAAACGCGATGCTCGCATTAATGGCAAGCCTCCGCTGCTGCCTCCTGATCAGTGCACACCTTGTGAAGGCCCTACCTCGACTACACAATCTGAATAAAACAAAAAGAAGCACAACCTCCCAAACACTGGATGCCATTTTCCAGGAAGTGTATAGCTAGTGTTTAATTATTGCGCGGGGGAATTAAATCTGAACTGCGATCTGATCACAGGAGGTCGCATTGAACTGTCAAGTATGGACGCAACTAATTTTGACCTGGTGTGATCGGATGTTGGAATTCCGATTCCAGAAGTTGCATGAAGTGACTAGTGCAGTGGTTCTTAACCTGGGTTCGATCGAACCCCAGGGGTTCGTTGAGTCAGTCTCAGGGGTTCGGCAGGGGTCAAGACACACACAGTATACGGTTCACACTCGCAATGTCGAGCCGTTTTTGTCGGAAGGGTTCGGTGAATGCACTGATGAAGCTTGCGGGGTTCAGTACCTCCAATAAGGTTAAGAACCACTGGACTAGTGGAACCGTAGCCTTAGACCATGTGCTAAGATCATCAAGATAGAGCCTGAGATATTCAACTACCAATACCAAATCCTTTCAGAGTAAAAGTAATTAATTCAGAAACTCAACAGAATAACAAGTGTAAAGTGTAATATTCTGGTTCTAAAAACAAGTAATGTTTTCTTTGATTCTTCATATATAACATTAAAATATATATTTTAATGCAAAGTTAAATGCAAAGGTATTGGGACAGTGACAATTTTTGTTGTTTTGATTAGAATTAAAACAATGCAGTTAAAGTGCAGACTGTCAGCTTTAATTTTAGAGTATGTACATCCATAATGGGTGGTCCGTGTAGGAATTACAGCCCTTTTTACACATAGTCCCCCCATTTTAAGGGAGCAAAAGTAATGGAACAAATGAACATAATCTGAAATAAAGTTATCATATTTAGTACTTGGTCGTAAAATCTTTTGCATTTGATGACTGCCTGAAGTCTGCCACCCATAGACCCATCACCAGCTGCTGGGCAATGCTCTGCCAGGCCTGTCCTTTAGCCATCTTCAGTTCCTGTTTGTTTCTGGGGCAGTTTGCCTTCAGTCTTGTCTTCAGCAAGTGAAACGCATGTTTAATTGGATTCAAGACAAGTGATTGACTTCAATCAAAAGCATTCCACTTTTTGGCCCTGAAAAATTCCTTTGTTGCTTTAGCAGCATGCTTGGCGTCATTGTCCGACTGCTAGGTGAAGCACCGTGCAATGAGTTTTCAGGCATTTGGTTGGATCTGAAGAGATAAGATGTTTCTGTACACTTCAAAATACATCCTATTGCTTCACGTCTCCATACTGATAAACTATATACTGATTTCTTTCTCTAACCATATTGCACACACATGGTTCTCAACAGCTAGTTACTTTACATCTGCGCACTAATGCCCAGCATGGTTGAATGTCAGTTGTTGTCCCATGTGAAAGAAGTATACTAAGGTGTATTTCAGCAAACTTGAAGCCTAATTAAAGTTTATATAATTATACTTGAAGTATGCGAAAGTATACAAATTTTTAAATGGGGTGTTGAGTGAATGATCTGCAAATTATTTTTGAAGTTAATGTTTCTAGACTTCCCTTGAACCATTTCCTGTGTCTGAGCCCAAATGTCAGCTTGTTAATTTGTGCAGCTCCACAAGATACATTTTGTTAGGTAATTATGCATACATTTATTTTACTTATTTTAACTGGATTCATTGGAATTGTGCTTTTTTGCAAACCCCCAGAACAGATAACCATCCTTCCTCTCAGCCTAGTTGCCCAAACAGTGCAATTCTCTAACCCACAGTTGGATGTTCACGTTCCAATGGGCACAGTTTCCCCTCACCCCCAGGCAAAGAGCTCCCACATAGTGAAGGGTCACCACCGCACACAGCAGGCAGCACCTCTGTGCTGTGAATAAGTTATTTTTAGTCTTTGATTTTTAAGAAAACAATGACAAGATGAGTAGACACCAAATAAAGTATGCAATTTCTATATTTTTATTTTTGTACTGCATTCGGGGGGCATCAATGGGCTTTCTCTACAACACTATTGCGTATGTATTCTATTTCAAAAAAAATATTATGGGGAAAAGCTGGGAAACTTACTGTCCTGATACAGGAGAAAGCTGACATGATTGTGAATTTCTATGGAGGATGTTTATGCCACCTTTTTCTTCCACTTCTTCCATAGAAAAGCACCCTTTTTTAAATGGCTATTAAGGCCAGCAGTATTTATGAAATCTTGGAACATACATGCACATCTGCCATCTACATCACAAAGCAGGGGCTTTCTATGTTTGTTATTGGTTCCCACTGTATTATTATTGGTTTATTATGAATAGTATTGTTATGCAGCTCTCTTTGTACCAATGCAGTGCAAAATGACAAAAGAGGACTATATTTTAAATACAAAGATAGTTGCACTTACGGTCCAAACTGGCAGGTTCCAGCCAGAATCAAGTTAGGGAACAGAGACACAAAAATGTTCTGTCATTGGTGGATGGTTCATTACACGTGGACATATGTAAACAGGTTACCACTAGCAATTCAAACAGCTGCAGAATGTCTGACTTTGAAAAGTTGAGCTTGAGCCAGTAGCCAATCATATACTGTATGAGGTTAGGGCAGGAAGCCACATCAGCATATGTGATGACACCTGCATGTCAAGATGAGGGATAAGTATTTTATATACCAAATCTATGACCTAGTAAATGGGTTTTCAACATTTTCTGATCCAGGGGACCCCCCATAATAAGTTTAAAAGAGTTATTTAAAAAAGGTGTATATTTTGAAATATTTTCCCAATACTATATATAGTCATTGCATATCCAGTCTGGCCAGGGACCCCCTATAGTACCTTCATGTACCCCCTGTTGACAACACAGGATCGAGTATATTGGACAGCAATAAGGGAATGGGCCACTGTTATGGTAAACCCACTTATATGTGGAAAACCCTGTTGATGATCGCAGAAAAGGGTGAAGACGTTCACACATTTGGGATCTTGTTAGTTGCTCCACTGCAGGTGAAGAGATGAATGCTTGTTAATAGCCCCTTTGAAAATTTTGTAGAAGAAGGGTAGAAATTCACTGGGAATTTATTTTTTGTTTTTGAGAAATGACTCAAGACTGACTAGTCTAGAGGAAGTATGTGAGTAGTGAAGGAACAAGGATATGAGGGGGCGGCAGTAAAAGCTTGAGTGTTATACAGAATAAGATCTTGACATGTTAGTGGGTGTACATGATTGGGCGACAATGCAGAGGTTAGAATTTTAGAGAAGGTTCCTAATGAAAGGAGCCTAACGTGAGATTTTTATTATTGGTGCGTTCATTCGTGGAGTGAGCAACTATGATTAGAGGACACCTGGTTGTGAAGAAAATTTTGATAATAATAGTTTGGGAGACAAGTGAAAAATAAATTGCTAGCATGTTGGTAGAAATTGAGTGTGATATTTCCTATTGAAGATGACAGAGAAAAAGAAAAGGATTGAGGACATAGCAGTATTGGTCAAAAAACTGTAATCATCAATAAATTGTTTTAAGGACAACTATGAAAAAAGTCAAACTAAAGATCTTCTGGGGTCAGCAACATTTTAGCAGTAGGTAAGACACTAGAAGCTCAAATTCAAACTGCAGTCTTGACTCACAAGATAATTTGAAGTGGAAGAACAGCAGAATGTAAGAGGAGGTCAGGTGGTGAGAAGTGGTGGTCATGGATGAGAGGAAGGAGACTGACAGAGTGGCTGAGGCTGTCAAGGTGCACGATGTCCCAGAAAGTCACAGCCCAGGATCACTACACATGACCAGGATTTGTGTAGGATTACCGGTGTGTCGTCATCCAGAAGAATAGAGTGAAAGACACAAAGCTCATCAACGAATGGTGATGAGTGGCATACCAATACTGGAGATGTTTTTACTGGTTGGTGCATAGGAATCAAGCAAGGATGCAGCCAAGGAAGATTGGGAAGAAAGGAATAAGACAACCAGGAGAGAGGAGCTCAGCTGTCTGAGCAAATGCATGGGACATAGACAGAGGGGTGAGCAGGGGGGAGAGAGGTTTTCAAGAAAGGGCCTTTTGTCCGCTTCTCTGTGAGAGCGTGGACTTTAAGGGGCTTGTATTCCTTCCTACCCTCAATTAATCCAGGAACAGCGCAGGAAACCTATACTCACCTCAAACTCAAAACTGGCCCAGAGCCAGTGCATGCCTTTGAATCTATCTGCATCAATCTGAGCAGAAGTGTGAGTTTTGCCTTGTTGAATGCTGATTGACAGCCCTAAACTCCTCTCGAGCGAGCGATTGCAGGCACAGTTTGAAAGCAGAAAGTCTGCCAGGTTAGAATGATTGGTGCTACAGGCATGTGGTGCTGGAATGACAGAAAAGAGGATAGAGAAAGCACATTAGGTAGTTTGCACATAACCAGAGATGGAGACTTTTTTTTTTAGCAAACTGTTTTCCTTGAACAAACTGTGCAGTTTCAATGAAGCCTAAAACTATGAATCTTAGACCGACGTTGAGAATGCATTATATTAGTAAATACATATATTCATAAAATTGATACATGGATACAATGAAATATTGGCAAATAAATAATATCATGATCATTCATTATTCTATTCAATTTATCATCAAATTGCCACCCTGCAACAAAGTAAAATGTAAAAGCTAATAATATACACAGTCATATACATAGATATATTTTTTTCTTTCAGAGCAATTATACATAGTGATATGAATATTTCAATAGTCAGGCAGACAATGACGTGGGAGAGTGGAAAATTGGTGGCTAAAAATGGGTTGGATTGACTCATTCTGCCAAGACTGTCAGCAAAGAGGGAAAAAAGAAAACAAGAAATTTTCTGGCTCAGCCCAGCCCACCTACTCTCACACTTCACCGAATCACACTTGGCTTTGAGGGCATTTCATATTGCCCAGGTTCATACATCTGCCAATTTGTAACATTTTCAGGTTCACACCTCTGTTGAGTTTCCTCAGCTGTATCAGTGAATCATTGGACTGAACAAAAAAAAAAGAGGGAAAAATAAAAAATTAGGATTCGATGCCATAGATTCATGAGATCCCTGTCTTGGTGAAAGAGTGGGTTTCCATGGATGTGAAGGGAAATTAATTTTCCTGATGTCTGCGGTTTATGGCAGGCTATTCTCAGTCCCAATCCTTTTCCTTACAGCGTTGACTAAAAGTGAAATATCTATCATTAATTGAATGCATGGTCCCAAATGTAGAATGGGTGTTTTTATTGTTTGGTGGAATATTTCAAGACAATATTTTTAAGTCAAACACATGTTTACAGGATTTGAGCTATGCAACTAAATTTGTGTTAGTAGTTACCGGCCGCAAAAGATTCATATAAATATCCTAAATATACTAAACTGGAAAGCAGCCGTTATTATTATTACCAATAATAAAACTTTCCCCTTTAATTTTTAACATCTAAAACATATTTCCCTGTCAACATTACCAATGTGTAAAGCATGCCAATTGATTTTCTGTGGAGAGTTTTCTGAATGTGATGCGCCTGTTTTCAAATCCTTTTATTGCAGCATGTTTATTTAAAGCAGCTTTGAATGTGAATTGGTTTACAAATAAAAAAGAAAATAACTCTTAATGAGTTGGCCCTGAGAAGGCTGCACTCTAATTATCAAACCACCACTTCGATATGAATACAATCTCTATTAGGCCATGCTCATTAGAAAAGGTAGACAGGTCTTGGGCACCATTTCAAGCTTGGCGGTTCTCAGCTTTGTAATGGCTGCATCTTGTCTGCTTATTTTGTCTGGAAAATAGAAGCTTACACTGAAAAGCCAGTGGTTGCACTTTATGTTCCATCCATACTAAAATAATGACATGCCTCCAGTTAAGCTATAGATGATTTTCACAATCTGGTGTTAACTTGATTTGTTAATGCTGGGATTTAAGTTATGGACAGACAGCATGAAATGAAAATAAAGGACACACTCATTCTGCAGTACATATCATAACATTATTATAAGTGTAACATCATTTCACACTGTGTGTGCACATTTGGCCTTTCATGGCTTCCGTTGGAAATCAGGAATTTCCATGGCTGATTGCCAGCTCAGCTATGGGTGGATTCAAATATCACATCAATTATATTTCAAATTCGCCGTCATGCATTTAAATGAGAAGTTCCATGTAAAGTATGAACTTAACATGTGGGCAGATTGCAATTTCAACGTATTTGAAACAAAAATCTTGAATTTTTTAACAAATGTTATTAACAAGTTTAATTAAGTTTAAAAAAATATATTTTCACATGCAATATTTGAACTCTGTGATTCCACCAACAAAGCCTCACAGGTGATATTTCAATTAACAGGTTTTGGTAGCTTGTGGGAATAATGTGCTGTATCTCTGTTAAATCAAGTACAATGAGAATGGTTACTGTTGCATGCCTTTTGATTAATATCAAGTAGATTTGGCTTTACTTGAGGGATTTCATTAAATAGGCAACAATAGACAGTTAATATAATATAACAATAATATAATAGCCTGTCTCTGATTTTATCTCGCCTTACTGCTATGGGGATGTCATGCTGCAAGTAGCCAATTTCCTGTTATGATATTGTATATGTACGATATGTATTTCATGGACAGCAGTGAAGATACAGAGGGTGTAGTTGTGCAAAGCATGTTCAGGAATAGCTGCAGACAAGGGTAACAAGACTCTTTTGTGAGACTTTCTGAAGATGTCACATTCCTGAGAGAGAGTCAGCTCTCAGCACAGTGTCAGCTCTGCTTTTGCTTTTTTTCTGCTTTTCCTTTAACCATGCTCGTATCTGAGGGTGCCAGAGTGCGTGAGGATGTGCCTGTGTCCACGTGTATGCACGCTTGTATACTTTTAATTGGCTCGTACTTATATACTGTATTTGTTCAACGATCAATCACACATTATTTCTGTTCCCTGCTAGTTTCATAATTTCTGGAACTTCATGAGGTTCCAGTTTATCAAATAAATATTGGCTGGGGTTTGAGTGTATTTATATGAACTAAAGCCCATCATGATTGAAAGCTGCTGGTCGTTCTTATTAAGTTCTCCCTGTTTTTGTACTCATTATCATGCAAAGCTGGCCTCTTCTACCATGGCTCATTGAAGAATTGCACAGTCATTTATTGTGTGAAGGCAGATTGAGGAGAAAAGATTGCGATCACCATTGTCAAGCACTGTATACACTGGAGAAAACTACTAGTGATGTGAACAAGCTGTTGAAGCACAGAGAAACATCTATTCAATGGCCATGCAGGATTCAATCAATATGTGTCCCGTAACTGTGACTTTCAATAAATGCAAGTGTTTTTTTTCTTCACAAAGACAATTTGGCAACCTTTAATGATCACTGAACTTGCCAATCTGTAGTTGAAGAAAAAAAGCAGCAATTGCATTTATGTTTAAATCCGGAGAAAAGTGTTGATTGAATTCAACCAAGTGTGTTTCCAAGTTTACTGCTTTGAAACATCAGTCATCCAGAAGAATAGAGCGCATGCATATACCAGCAGATGTGTTTCTGGTATCCTGTTTTCTGTCTCCTATGTTGTTGGCACAATATTTAGTTGGGGAATGTGTTTCTCTCTCCATCTTTCAATGACAAGAGAAAGTTTGCTGGATCTGAGACAGGTTTTGCACTGCTCTCAGCTACAGCGTGTGGCTCAGACTAAGAATAGCATTGAAATCTGCAAAGACCCCATTGGAGGAGTGGGGTCTTTTGACAGTGCCTGGCATTTCTTCTCGGTATTAGCGATAAATTAACATTTCACATAATGTTACTATTTAACATCTCCCACAGGGATGCATATTCTCACTTCAACGATCAAAACTCAGCAGATGCACTCCAAATTGGCAAAAAATACAAACTATACAGAAGGGAGGTAAGATCCTTTTGGTGAATCGAGGATTACTGTCAGTTTATCATTGAATGGCACAGGGCCTAGCAGTCAGTACTAAAGCAGACTGGTTGTATTGCTTTCTACTATACTAATGTAAGTATCTCTGCCATTGACTGTTCACAGCCTATAGATCAAATTTTTTCCTTACAAAATGAGTGTAATATAAAGATTATTTTTGTGACTTAAAACAAACATTTTCCATTATTCCATCTAAGAATCAAACGATGGCACTGAAAACAGATAAACATGACCAGAGGACTTTGCAGTTGTTAGATCATTGGGCCTCATGTAACTTAATGTCTCCTCTTAACTGAAACTTAAGTCTAAGCTCACCAGAGTAGACGTTAATGGTCGGTTCTAATCATTATGTGCTCTTAGGTTCTTGTATGACCTTACGCAGTCTATTCTATCAGTTGTATTAAGTTTGACCAGTCGGAATTATGACTGACAGTGTCATGGTCCGTGGCTATTTTTTCCTGTTTCGCTACGGTTCTCGTTCTCTCTCTCCAGTAAGCAGTCTTTTGGATTTTTTCCATATTCCGGTTTGGGGTTTTACTCCTCCCCGCTTATCATTCGTTTCACCTGTCCGATTACCTGCTAGGTATTTAAGCCTCTCACTTTCTGGCGCTTCTTTGTTATTTCGTACCTTCAGGCAGTTAGGGTTGGTTAGAAAATAGCTGCTCTATATTTTCACTACTAGTTTGGCTTTAGCTGCCCTTGAAGCTCTTTAGGGATTAGTCCCTTTTGTTATTTTTGTTTATTACTCTCTTCTACTCTCTGCTATATTGAGAGTGATAGGTTTATTTTTATTTAATACATTTCTCACCTCTTATCGGGCGTTATAGTCTACGTTCCGAAGGTGATTCTTTGTTTTCAATTTTTTTAGCTATGCTCGTGTATTTATGTTTAGGAGTTTGTGTTCTGTTTCTTTTCTGCTTGTGTCTATGAGCCACAACCGTGTTAGTGGGTTGTTTATTATTTTGCTCCTGAGACTCTTCTAGTGGTCCTCACGTTTGTGAGTGACTTGTTCTGTAATCGTGTTTTGTTTTGTCCTGTTTGGCTCATTACTACAAACCCAAACCCTTACAGTACAAAGAAGCCAGTATGGATGAGTCGGCGACAGGGAGATCAGCCGAGGGATAGGACTCCTGAGGAGTGCATTAGAGCACTCAAAGCCCAACAGCAGCTATTTACGGGTCAAATATGGCAGCTGATGACCCAGTTACAGGTTCAAGAGGGCTGGTACTGGGAGTTGACGGAGAGCATGCGCTGTTGCACACCAAGCACCCACACCTGCCATTCAGGCTATCTCTCCTCCGGTTCCTGTTGCACACATCGGAAAGTAGCCCAAACTACAACTCCCCCTCCGTTACGACGGTCGGGCTAGCAAGAGCCGAGGGTTTCTTGCTCAGTGTTAAATTCTTTTAACAGCAAGGGCCGAGGTGGCGTTTATGCTCTCATAGCTCACCGGATCTGCGCTTGACTGGGCTACTCCGTTAATCCAGAGCAATTCCCCAATTCTTAACACAGTTAAAACACTAATGAACAAAATACAGTCTGTGTTCGACCATGACATTTCGGGTCAAGAGTCAGCGAGGCGGCTTAAACACGTTCGCCAGGATAATGGCACAGTGGCCGAATTTTCCATTCGGTTTTGAGCGATGGCAGGTGAGACAGGTTAGCCAGAAGCTCCGCTGATTCACCAAGGCGTTAGACGATTCCATCCAAGATGCCCTTGCAATGCTTGAGCCATCCGATTCACTTGATACATTAGTGTCTACCACCATTCGAATAGACAATCACGTTCGGGAGCGTGTACGAGACCACTGGAAAAGTTCCTCCTTTGCTCCTTTTACGGCGTCCACTCCCTCTTTATTTACCCCCCATTCTCATAATCTACTTATAGTCTACTTCACATGCACACAATGCTGTCTAAGTCATAAGATCCAATTTTTTATCCTTACTGTTTGTTCACTGTCTATCTGTTCTGAGCAGTACTTATATATTCTGTGTCATGCCTTGTGCCTTTCAATATTAGACACAGTAATCCTTCATTCACCGTAAATGTTTTCTCATAAACATGCCACTTTTCCATATTCATTATTCTCAATTTCAACCATACATATAACTGTTGTACAATATGACAATACAAAACCTTTTGATTTACAGAGACTTTTTAAAGATTACAGATGTGTGTGCTACAGAGACGGGCTCCGGTTGGGAGATAGGAAACGTCTCTCTTGCTCCGCAATGATAAATCATGCACTGCCCCTTGCACAAATTATAATGCCATCAACTGAATCTGCTATTGCAAGCAGCCATAACAGAATCTTTAAAATGCTGATAAATATGTATTTGAATGGGACTCCCATAGATAGGTCTTGTAGGAGAGCGCCTGATGCAGTCTGTATGAAGGACTCATGCTGAGATGAATTATGCATGCAGTTTCAAGTCTCCAGGGTTAATTTAGTTATGTCAACAATTATTATGGATGACCACGGTGTCTCCTTGGCTAACACGTCTTCATTAGAACACTAACAAGTGTTGGAGTGCCTATGATGGGGGCACAGGAGTTTGTGTCCCTCAGTTAATTGCTGTAGTACTTCTTATGCTTGTTGAGTTAAGCATTTGGCTCTTAAATTTAAGGATATATACATGGTGGATTATGCTGATATTTTATGATATGATGCCAAATATTTTGAAGTGCTTTTTTAATGTATTGTTTATCTTGCCTGGGAGATAATCAAAACACCACCATGCCAAGGAAGCACGGGGGAATAGCCTCGCACTGCTTGATCTTTTTCATCTCTTTCTCCGTTTCTCAGAGTCTACCTTTGATCTGTCCGTTCTGAACAAACTGAAATAGTGTTTGGTAGGCTTTGTAACAGTGTTGCTATTTTGACACCAGTGTTACTTTCCTTTAAAACACCGTTGATACCGGTATGTGTGCCAACAATCTGAATAATCAATTGGCAGGTAAACACACAGCTTCTTTCTTCACATCATGTTAGGGAGATTAAATGATAAATTCTGAAAAATCTGTTTTAATCACTAAGTACACTACTAAATTATACACTACTCTGTTAACTACTGTGTTAGCTTTCAGCACCACCTGCAATAGAGGCTATGTTTAACAAAACCTGCACTTCAACAATGTTTAAATTACAAAATCTGCACATACCAGATCTTTGCCATGAATATTTTCTGAGTGCGGAAAATGAAGAGTAGCCTGATGTACCAACAATATTAAATAATGTTGATAAAATGTGCAGTTTTGCAAGTAATAATTTTATTACTTGCCTAATTGAGGAAAACTGGCTATATCTGATGGTATATATAATATTTTGTGAATATAATGTACTTATATTCATTTTTATTATATTCAATGTTGAACCTCTGCAGATGCACTTTTTTATTGTAAAAAAAAAAACTGTATTCGCGTTGTGGCGATAACGACACCGGTGTAGGCTCACGCACCGTATGCCACCGTTTAAACTGAGCACCGGGACAAGCCTAGTTTTTGGTCATATTTTCACCCCTCCTCATCCGGCCTCCCTGGAGAATATCCTTTGAACCCCACTCTAATTGGTATGACTCTTTTGATGAACCTTTGCTGAAACATCAGGCAGTGCAGTCCTGCTGCTGGGATCCATTGCCATTATCTTGCATGGCTGCCAAAACCAGTTCACTGTGCACTAGAAGCCAGCACCCTGTTGAAATTATTTTTTTGGATTCTCTTGTTATTAACCCCCTCTTCATCCAGTTTAAAAATGGCATTGAGTCAATTGAATGGTCGGGAAGAGAAGATTTAACGTTGGCAAAGACGGCCCTCGAGTCCCACTGTGGGGCTGCTCATGATGGGTTGTTTTAATTGAAAGTATGCAGGAGGGCCTTGCCTTAATCCGGTTCTTCAGTTTTGCGCCGCTGTGGCAATTTGTCACTGATGCATATGAAAGTCACCGTGCTGGCAATCAGGACGCCTTTCTCCTGGCTTGCCTGTTGCTTTCACAAGAATCTCAGGAAGCACAGAGAAATGGAGAACATGAATAGACTCCGTTTCAAATAGATATGGAAGGGAAATCAAGGCTCTTTCGATACAATCTTCCCGGCTCTTTCTCCACCCTCTGAGAATGTTAGAACCAAGAGCAGCCATTTCAGATTCTATTGACGGAGGGGAAAAAGACCTCTCTGAGCAACAGGACATGCATGGCTAAGAATGGCAGTGTAACACAATGCAATCGAATACCATTAGCATTTACATGATGCAGTTCATAGACCTCAAGTTACTTCACAATAAAAGCAAAGTTCAATGGGAGAAGAATAAGTGAGAAGGAATGGAAAATAGTCACTTCATTACAATAGACAGTTAACAACCATTTATTGCAATGGAGTGCCTTTTATATAAAACACTTATGTGTACGGAAAACGTGTATACATACTGCTTGCCTTGCAATAGTAAGCCATACATTGAATAGCATGTTTAAGTGAGCAGTCAAAATAGATACAGAAGACGCCTATGTATTGTTTTGCCAAAAGCCAAAGCATGTTTTTTTACAGAATATGAATTAGACAGCTCTTCACTTATGTACTACAGTTTAGATTGTAGTAAGATTGTGTTTCTATTCTTCTTTACCCGGCACATTTTGTTTACATGTGGTCACCTTCTATGGCTCCTAACAGCCTTACAGTTACTTCAACTCACATTTGTAGTGAAATGATACTTTTCTGCATTTTAAATTTCTATTAAATGACTACATGTGCTGTGTAGTCTTTATATTCATAATTCTTCCGTCATCTGATTATCCTTTCAAATGTAGGGTCAAAGGTATAATTTATATTTGTTAATCAGTCTCATGTTTATTATCCAACCCTAGAACAAGAAGCAGTGCATTCCGCTAAAGGAATTGCGTTGTGGAGTTTCCGGATATTCAATTAGGGGGAATACTGCGTCCAACTATTATTAAACGTTTCCAGTATTGTACATTGAATTACGGGAATTTAGAATTATTCTGCAAGTATGACTTCCTATCTATGCTTGAAATACTCACGCCAAACCACCAGATGCAAATAATAATGTTTATTACAAAAAGGGGGTAACAATGTAATAACAGTTATATCCCACGGCGGGATGACTCGAATATAGAGAGAGAGCACACAAAGGAGGGGAGGGTGCGTGTGCACGCGGATGCATGTGGCGGAGACAAAGGGAGAGAAAAGAAAGATGGAGTTAGAGAGCACGGACACGCAGGTACACGTGGCGGAGACAAAGAGAGAGAGAGACAAAGAGAGAGAAAAAAAAGATGGAGGTGGAGAGCACGTATACACAGGTACACGTGGCGGATGAAGGAGGGAAATATGAATATGGCTTCAGCACACTCAGGGCAAGCCTACTCAAGCCGTGGAGGGAAGATCTGGCACTTTCTCAATAGGCGGAATTATGCCTCTATTGTTAATCGAGCCGTGATTGATTATAGAATATTTACAGTCAAGCCGGAATGTCTGAACACCCCTTTCACCTTCTCCACGTTTTATTACGTTACAGACTTATATTACTACTAATAGATTGAGTTTATTTTTTTCCTCAAACATCTACACACAATAGCCAATAATGACGAAGTGAAAACAGGTTTTTAGAAAATATGCAATTTTATTTTACTGACAAAAATTATTTAGGGGTTACATATCTGTACACACCCTTAGCCTAATACTTGGTTGCTGCACCTTTGGCAGCGATTAAAGTTTCAAGGAGTCTTGGGAAAAAAGCTACGAGCTTGGCACACTTGTTTCTGGACATTTTTGCCCATTCCTCTTGGCATATCCTTGCAAGCTCTGTCAGGTTGGATGGGGAGTGTCGGTACACAGCCATTTTCAGCTCTTTCCACAGATGTTCAATTGGATTCAGGTCTGGGCTCTGGCTGGGCCACTCAAAGACATGCACAGACTTTCTCCGAAGCCACTTCTTTGTTCTCTTGGCTGTGTGCTTCGGGTCATTGTCATGTTGGAAGGTAAACCTTCGCCCCAGTCTGAGGTCCAGAGCACTCTGGAGCAGGTTTTCTTCAAGGATCTCGGTGTACTGAGCTGCATTCATCTTTCCCTCTTTCAGGACTAGTCGCCCCATTCCCGCTGCTGAAAAACGTCCCCACATCATGATGCTGCCACCGCCATGCTTCACTGTATAGATGGTATTAGCCAGGTGATGAGCGGTGCCTGGTTTCCTCCAGGCGTGACGCTTGATAAAATTAAAAGTTCAATTTTGGTTTCATCAGACCAGAGAATCTTGATTCTCATGGTTTGAGAGTCCTCTAGGTGCCTTTTAGTAAACTCCAAGCGGGCTGTGATGTGCCTTTTACTAAGGAGGGGCTTCCGTCTGGCCACTCTACCATAAAAGACTGATTGGTGGAGTGCTGCCTGCCTGATCTTCTGAAAGGTTCTCCCATCTCCACAAGGATACGCTGGAGCTCTGTCAGAGTGACCCTCGGGTTCCTGCTCACTTCCCTGGTGGCCAGGTCTAGGAAGATTCTTGGTGGTTCCAAACTTCTTCCATTTACGAATGATGGTGGCCACTCTGCTCTTTGGGACCAGTAAAGCTGCAGAGATTTTTCCGTACTCTTCTCCAGATCTATGCCTTGACACAATCCTGTTTCTGAGGTCTGAAGATAATTCCTTTGACTCCATGGCTTGGAGTTTGCTCTGACATGCACTGTCAACTGTGGGACCTTATATAGGCAGGTGTTCGCAATCCCCAATCGTGTCCAATCATTTGAATGTATCACAGGTGGATTTCAATTAAGTTGTAGAAACATCTCAAGCAGTATCAGTGGAAACAAAATACAACTTGTGGGTGTCATTGTTATGGTTCCGGACTCAGAGACCCAAATGCAGACGTCATATCAAAGGGTGTGCACACTTGTGTACATATGATATTTTACATTTAGATTTTTAATAAATTAGCACAAATGTCTAAATGGGCCATTTTGTGTAGAATTTTGAGACAAAAAATTAAACTCAATCTATTGTAGAATATGTCTGTGACGTAATAAAACGTGGAGAAGGTGAAAGGGGTGTGCAGACTTTCCGGCTTGACTGTATTTCTATCAGCACTCGGTGAAGTGTGTTTTAAATATCTAATGATCAAGTTAACGGTTAGTCTCGAATTAGATATTACCATACCCAGATCAGAGAGTGGGAATCACACTTAATTTGTAGCTATAAAGCAATACTTAATTGATTATATATATAGTGAGTATTATGGATTCCCGAAAATCGACACATCATATCACAGACAAAGCTATAGTCAAACCACAGAATCACTTAATTACTTTGCACAACGAAATTCTATTATGGTACAATCTTAATAGAATTCACAAGTATCACATAAGTATTTCACAAGTCTCAGCTAATCTGTGCCCAGATAATACAGCCTTACTTGAGGTCGGATCTCATGAGCGATCAGACACCGCAGTATATGTGCGAGTTTGTCCGACCGTCGTTGGGGAAAAAGAAGAGGAGTCCCGGGTTGGACGTCTTGGAAAAGCAGGTCCAGCGAAAGTCCAAGTGTCCAAGTGAGATGTGATCCTTTTGGATTCCTCGTGGGGGAATTCACGTCGACGAAATAGTCACAAAGAGAGCCGGTCGTCTTTGAGCCAGAATTCCCGAACTGCCTGTATAATCGTAGCTTCCGACAGAATTGTCGGGCCTATAGGTTGATTCACTTCGGATTCAAAGATCTAAAACTATAACCGTGATCAAGGGTTAAAACATAAAAGACTTAGTCCACGGAGTAGAACATTCTCTTTTGATGCATACAGTAAATTACCATACAATAGAGAGACCGAATTCGGGATGGTCCCGTAGTTTTATCCCTCGGGGGAATGACGTGTGTCACGAGACCTACAGTATTGGCTATTGTAAGTTATAAATTACAGTCGGGAGGCAGCGCTGAATGCGTCACTTCCGGTATCCTGGGAGAGACTGTAGTTCCTCATGGGGCTTGTAGTCCATTGTCCCAACACAGAGAGGTTATAGTATCACTTGTAAGAGTACCAGAAAATAAGATATCAAGAGTCTTTTGATGTTGTAGGGTCACAGACATCAGAAAGTCATGCAAAGGATATGCAACCAAATATTAAATATGATTACTTTATTTAAGTTTATGTTAATTGTGTCACTGCCTGAATACTTTCCGTCCACACTGTATATAATGATCCAGCTCAGCTGACACAGGTCCCCTCTGTTTCTCTCACGTCAGTACATTTGGCATTAAACGCCTATTCTGGAAGCATGATGGCCCTAGTAGCGGGTGCCAGATACAAACTCTTGGAGCTGTGAAAGAGCGTATAAATAGTAATCAGAATTTTAAAAATCAATCCTGACTTTGATGGAAAGCTGATTCAGTGATGTGAGAGCAGAAGAGCAGCCGAGCCTGCTTTATTCTCTCGCCGGCTGCCTGTATATCTTCTACCATTCATCCCGGAGAAGGATTACCCTCTGACACACTGTCGCTTCTACTGTGTCAAGCTATTACATGCACTGCATGCAGAGCTTGCTGAGCCTTCAGCCTGTTAGCTTCTCCTATGCTGTACATTTTGCACATGGTTAAAAAGTTGTCGTGAGAATAGTCTAGACTAATAGTGAGAATAATCTCTGAGAAGCGTGTGCAGCCTAAAATTTTTATAAATAAATAAAAAAATGAAAATTAATTTTACCCTTATTACTCATTTTCTATACCATTTGGAACATCCAGTCATAACTGTGAGCCCATCCCCAGTGTCCTGAGTCAATTTGGAAGAGCGTCAATTTATGTGATCCCTTAAGAGCGTGCTATAAACCAGGGGCTGTAAGCAAAGCATACAGGGGCCCCCATCATTAGTGAACCAGGGGGTTGGGTTTTGGAGTGCAATTGCAGACCCCTTACAGTACCCCTAGTTGAAACCCCAGGCTCTAGAGCCGCCTTACCACTGAATACAACATACAACGACTTACCGGAAGTCATTCATTTTCTATGGCCAGTCGTCTATCGGAATTTTCTGTCCAATCGAGGCTATGGATATGTTGAAAATTTTCATCTTGGCCGACAGAATTTACTCTGACACCAGACAGTAAATGATGAAACGATGCTAGCTAACCTAGATGTCAATGGAGAATGTAGTCTATTGCAGCAAAATAAACCAGTAAGGAAAATAAGCACAATAATGATATCAATTGATTGATTGATGATGTTTGATGCACACGTGTTATTTTAAATAAAAACGTTAGCTATTATAAATAGCCTAGCTATCAAGCTAGCGCTTGCTAACTATAGTGAATCAAGCTACAGCACAATTGACAATGGATATGCTATCCTTTAGCTAGAGTTGTCCAACTGTTTTCTGCCACAGAATATTGAACATTTCTCTGCATTGTGTAGTATAACATTAGCATACTTGACCCAATGTTAAGGGGAACTCGCTAATGTGAGTTAGCTAGGCTATATGTCCAGCTTTGTGTTGTTTTTGTAAAGGTTTTTATTTTGATGTGTTCTCTCCTAAATTCTGGTGGTCAGTTGCCCACTGTAAACTCTGGGGATCTGTAATCCATTTGTGCACCACAAGCTAATGTCAACTAGCTTGTTCAGATACTTCTGACTAAATGCTCTTTAAAACAGTTAATATTATTCTCCCGGAACTTTTTCAAAGATCCATTTTGTTGTGTATGTCCCTGTACCCCTCCAGGCCTACGTAAACTGAGTGACTGACTCAGTAGTACGACCGACTGTTTAGTGTGGAACGACTGACACTAGGGGGCGCAATCCAACTCTCGCTTGCTTCCACAAAGAGGTGTGTAGAGAAGCAGTGGGGTGGCATGAGGTGTGTCTCCTTCACAACATTGTGACCGTTGAAGAAGTTGCCTACTCCAGGTTTAATGGCCTTTAATGGGCTTAAGTATAAAACAAGTATAAAAATAATTATATAATTATTCCATAAAAAATATAAAGTACAGAAAATACCATAAAAAAAACAGCAGTATTTGCGTTGGTCAATTTTGGGTATATCACCAGGATACCAAGGTTAAAAACCTTCCTCTTGATAAGATGCATGGAATTTTTTATAACCTCAGTCAATCAGCACCTAAGATCATCCAAAGATGTCAGCATATACTGCAGTGTTGCTATCATTGTACTAAGGCAATAGCTTTTAATTTTTGGTTACGAGGACAACTGGCCCCAACCAGCCCACCAACAGGGCCTCCATACTTCTTTCAACAGCAACTTAGTTTGCTCAGGAGGGACAACTCTCATCCATACCTCAACTGAGCCCAACCATTTTTTTTGCTTCAGCCATCTGGTGAGAGAATGATACAGGGTGGTGAGGCATCTGGCAACCACTGTGGGGTTTCAATGGACCCAGATAAGTGCTAAATATCTTCTTTCCTCTCAGTCTGTTTAAATGTTATTTTAGTAGGATGATCCAGAACATCACTAATATTGAAAAGACTATTCAGGTGACCAAAGTCCATGAAATATTGACCAGTCAGTATTCGCTAGTGAAGTATTGAATTCTGCAAAGTCAGTTCTGATTTTTTATTCATGATTCATTTAAAATAAAAGTTATCTCCCTACCAATAGGCTAAAGCAAGGCCCTTCTCATTGTCTCTGTATTATGGAAACTGTGACGAATTGGGATTCACAAATTATCAAGTTTGACAGAGCCTTGAAACTGTTAGTGTGACAATTAGATGGGAAAAAATGAAACTGTCAAAACTATTTTCCTACAACCGTGATTCCATTCCTCAATGTGTTTAGTGCATATGCACAATTAGTATAATTTGTTAGTGTTTTTTTGCCATAAATAATGGCAAAAATAATGGCTCTCACTGCTGCATGATTTACTGATATGATAAAACCAAAACTACAGCCATGACAAAGTAAATGGCAATTTACAACTGCGTGATAAGACTAGAAATTGTTGTCTTTGTTATGTCTCTGTATGGCGATACGTATATGCAAATACAATAGCATCCTGACTCATGCGGAGATGTTGATAACATCATTTTCTGTAATATTACCGAATATCCTTTAAAGCAATTGCAGTCTTAGTGAAAAACATTGAGCTCCGGGATTAAGATCATGCATTTTATTATCTTTAGAAGTGGCCAGTGGTGTTGGGAAAGAGTTATATGCTGTGTGTACATGTATGTATGTATGTATGTATGTATGTATGTAACCCAACACTATGTCAGCCCTACGGGAGGGTGTGAGCTGACACTACTCCACTCCAGATATGTTTCTAATGGAGATTTTGAATTTTGAAACAAGGATACTTTTATTTTGAAACAAGGTTTCCATTTTCAACTAAGAAATAGGAAAATCTGCTTCCTTACGTCAAACTTCGGCTAAAGAGAAAATAAGGACAGAATTAGCTAAATAAAATAAATGTTGTCTTACTTGGGCCCTTGTGATCAACAGAAAAGTGAAAAATACAGGTTCTTGTTCATAGAAAAGAAAACCAGTCTGCTCCTAAACTCCCCTGCCCCGAGGGGCGTAGGGTTGTTTCCAGCTTTGGTAAGGACTGTATGCGAGCGCACTAATTTGAGTGCAAATATTGTTTTTGAGCTACAAAGAAAGCATCAGATGATCCCGATGACTGTTTCTTTAATTAACCTCAACTGATTATGCATTTGGCCTACATGTGCATTTGCTGCATACAAATTGAAAACAAATTTGATTGCGTTATGACTAACATTAGCAGTTGTGCTAGCTAACGTCATTAGAGTTGTTAGCTAGCTAGCTAACGTTAGCTAACTAAAGTTTGCGCGCTGGATTGCATTACGACCAATAAAGTATGGAGGTAGATTTCTATCAAAAATAAACAAGCACAAAAGTATAAATCACAATTGTATTTACCATCCACACACCTCTCAACTTGTGTTTCGTAAATCATCATTTGGATGAATGCAAAAATTATATTCACAAATGCAAATAACATTTACAGAGGGGTAGGTCCGTACATTGATAAGAACTACAACACTATGAGCTAAAATAAGGAGAGCACTCCATGCAATTTGAATGATAATTTTAATTTAGGCATCTTATCTACTAGCTAGCTAGCTGAACAAATAAAAGATTTCATAGGAGACATCGGTATCAGTGAGAATAGCTGTCAAATTAATTTAATTGGCTACAATAATTCACATGGTTGAGTTTGTTTTACATAATCTTTCCCATGAGGGGCGAAAGAGTTATGTAGCTACTGTGTACGGACCTACCCCTCTGTAATGTAATCTAGCTGGCTAGCTACATGCAATCTGATAGGAGTTTTGTGCAATGACTGTTTAAAAAACTTTCCATCGCAAGATTATCGTGGGGTTAACTTTACAACCTAAATAAACTCAAAACTCGGTTGTTTTAATTAAATTGACCATTAATCCACTTCTTCAAGATAATGTGCAATTTTGGCCACTTGTTCTAAAGTGGCGCTGATGAGCCGAACACACACACCGCCGTGTTATGTAGCACCGAAGAAGAAGTTTTGCTTACAAATCGCAAGTTAAGCGTGTGTGAATCGACACAGTGAAAAACAGCGGAATATTTGTCTCAAAATTCTGTCCGTAAATCCAAGCAGATCAAGCGTGTCCTTCGATCGGCAAATGTAGATTCGCCAGTTCGCAAACCAAGCTTTTGATTTGTACATTGGAAACATATCTGTAAATGTTATTTGCATTTGTGAATATAATTTTTGCATTCATCCAAATGATGATTTACGAAACACAAGTTGAGAGGTGTTTGTGTGTGGATGGAAAACACATACTTGTGGATTATTTTTACGAAACACAAATTGAGAGGTGTGTGTGTGGATGGTAAATACAATTGTGGTTTATACTTTTGTGCTTGTTTATTTTTGATAGAAATCTACCTCCATAATAAAGTAACACAAACATCAAAAGCATGCATCCATATTTACGGTATGTTTCACAAAGATATATACACACAATGAGTTTTTGAATTATACTATGCCTATAACTACAGGCAGGTTTTCACTCTGTAATTTTTGGTAGGGACAATTCTTGTTTCAATGACATTGGTAGGGACATGTCCCTAGCCTCCATATATGCTGGTGATAAGTTGTGTTTGCAATCAGGTGATCAAAACAAGGGGGTGGGACTGTCCATGAGGGTGACTGGAGCCAAGTTGTAGAGAAGTACCTGACAGCACCCCTTGCTGCCTTTATATACAGATAAGTGACGAATTAAAAGAAAAATTCCTACAGTGTGTGGGTCCAGCGGTTCTGATATGCTGTGGGGGGCATTTCCCTGGCATGGTTTGGGTGCACTTGTCCCCTTAGAGGGAAGGGTCACTGCAAATCTATACAAAGTTATTCTGAGTGATCACCTTTATCCTATGATGAAACATTTCTATCCTGATGGGAGTGGTCTCTTCCAGGGTGACAATGCACCCATCCACAGGGCACGAGGGGTCATTTTTATTGGGAACACCTGCATATTTGCAAACACAAGCACATACAGGTGGCAACGGAATAGTTATAGCTGAAATGGTGCAGATGGGGAAATTTAGGATAAAACCAGGATGGAAGACTGAACAAAGACTGTGGATGCTGCAACATTATGCTAAAAAAGTTGACAAACCCATTGCTAGGGCATGTGCTGAAAGATGCAGGCAGACATGCCTATTTTTGCCTGCTGCTCCAGATGTCCCATTTTGGGCCAATGTGTACTCTTGGCCAAGAGTCATCCCATACCATCTCTGTACATTACTTGTATGTTTAGGAGAGCAGGGATGTATCTATCTCCTTAACCCTTTACCTCCTTTTCTTCAATCAGCCCCCTAGCTACTTAATTTGGTAGGCAGTTAATTTGACATTATACAAGAGCAATCATACCACTAGCTGTATGGTACTTTGTATGAAGGCCCCATTAATTAAACAGTGATAAAACTTTATTAGTATCTCCTAATGTTGTTAACATTATTTATTTGATTTGCAGTGCAAGGGAACATTGCATCTCTTTATCAATGACTTATGAATGCTCATCAACATCAATTAAAGCTATAAAACCACTCTTGATTTCTTGCAGTGCTGAAGTCATATTCAATAGGTGAAATGACATCTACTGTAGAACACTCACTTGAACAAATTTTCAATTTTAATCTATTAATTCATGGTAAAATAATGTTTAACTTAACTTGCATCTCAGTATTTTAAGGTGAACTATGACAAGGTATCAATGCATGTTTTTGAATTGTCAGACAGTCTGAACAGCTTATTGAAACTGGTGAAATCTGGTTAGTCAAGGGCTACAGTCTAGACAGTAAATGTAATTATTTCAACTGACTCAATGTTCTGTATTTGATAGTCGAAGCTCTATTACCTTTTCCATAGTTTTATGGTTATTATGGTAATCCAGTCTGAAGTGTTAGGTATAAGAGCGCTTTTCACATTTCGCTCTTATTCAGTTTCTGAATCCTGGTTAAAATATATCTCCTCCCTGTGATGTTTTCACCACAATACTACACAGAGCACAAATGTTAAAATTCCAATTTGGTGCCACGTGAATATGGCTATGTGCTTAATGGCAGGACATTGGCCACCCAAATACCACAGCTCACAATAGGAGGCATTGAAATGTGTCATTGTAGTCACTGAACTTCTCCACTTCTGTAAGTCGATTTTGATAAGAGCCTCTGCTATGTGATTGTAAAGTATTGCAATGTCATGTAATGCCAATGGTGTGGAAAATACTCATTTTGAAATGCCCTCATTTTGCCTATGGTAAATACAGCATTGTGTTGAATATCAGGCATTCACAGTGCCTTCCCAGTATATGAAAAGATCCATATTGCACTCTTATAGTGGGACAGGATAGAAAATGTTTACTGATATGTTTGAGTTTCATGAGTAGCATTTCTCAAATCATTAATAGAACCACTTAGCCTATAGCTTACATTCTCTCCAGTTTAAATAGGATCAAAAGGTATTTGCTACAAGAGTGTATTATACCATAGGTTAGGTGATGTAATTTTCTAATGCACCTTAAAGTTTCACCATAAAACTCAGCATAGGGGCTGCTGTGCAGAGGTGGAAATCCAGGGGGCATAAAGTAAAAGGCCTCCCCAGTATTTTGCTCCAATCACCTGGATTTGCTAATTAACATAATTATTCAGCGAGGAGGTGGAACTAATTAGTGAAATCAGCTGGCTGAGTCTATGGGTGGAAGAAACACATGGTAGGACTTTTACTTTATGTCCCCTGGATTTCCACCTCTGCTGCTGTGTAGCTCATCTTCTTACTGCACTGTTCCAGTGTAAAAGTTGAATCTGGATTGTGTCAGACGCGAGTGTGGCCGGCAGCCCAGCAAGAGGTTACATAATTGGCTGTAGCACACGCGAGGAGGGAGGAATTCAGTCAACCAGGATGACCGTGTCTCATTGCTCACCAGCGACCCAGTCAAAGAGACCTCGTCGATCAGGCTCTCAGTCTGCAGGCTAAAGCTTCACGTGCAGTGTCTTCCTCCACGCTCATGTCTGAGCATGCTCAACTTGAGGACTGCGGTGTTGACAGAAGCATTTGGCCTTACATGGCATGTTTCAGAAAATAGCGCACGCTTATCTGTGCCCTCTTGAAGTGACAGCAAAGGTTGTAGCAATCTAGCTGGCGAATGCTAGCGAATATGATTAGGAATTACATGAGTAAAAGGTGGGAAAAATCATTAAATATGTCAGAATATCCAATTGATATGGGAGTCCTCTACAAGGGAGTACGATTTAGGCTTATTGGTAGTTAAAGAAAATGAGCAGTGGCACAAATTACCTAGTCTCTGATGATTTTTTACCCACATAATGCTGAGCCACCTGTTTAAATATGCAAATGCTTCACCATTGTGATTTTTCTTCCTTGCATAATATAATATAGCTTAATATGAGAAACAATGCCCTGGATGAGGACCCCTGTGCATAAGTAAGCGATGCTTTCTGGCATGTCAAGACAGCTCAGAATTCATAATGCCAGGCAGTTTTCAGAGGGGACAGGGGCATTAAGCGCTCTCCACTGTATGATGGGAGCCAGATAGATGAATGCTAAATTATAGGAATATAAAACGAGCTGTATTTACAACTGGTGGTATAATTGTCTCTGCGACTGCCAAAGAAAAATGACATCATCCTGCAACAGGGTTGTAATGGCATTCTTAATTTGTTTTATTTATCATAGCACAATATGTTCTCCTTGATAACCTGTCTGCTTTTCCAGTAATGGGGACTTGAGGACATAGCCTTTTTCTCTAAAGTAAAGCGTGCTTTGTCTAAAGTCAGCTGGTGAAAAGCAAGCAATCCACAGAATTATTATTTCCTTTTTGGGGATCTAAGTGAAGATACAATACCATAGTGAATGTAGTTACATTCTCATCTGCTTTCATCAAGACATTGGGCTGCAAGCAATATTGGCCTATTGGACAAAATGGCAACAGAGAAAATAAGAAAGAAAGCACTTATGCAAAACTGAAATGTTAAAGAAAAATATTACCTACACCCATGGCATTATGCTGTCAATTTAATACATTGTATGACTGCAGAGGTATAAATAACTGTGATATACTCAAGCAATTCTCCTGTGAATTATATAGCAGTCTTGTACATTCTACTCAATGTACATCCATTCTGCTATCATTCATGTTCGGCAGACCTGCTATTTACAGCCCTGTGTCGATGCATGCACATGGACTTTATACTTCACGGATTTAGAAACTCGGTCTCTGATCCACCCACTGATGCACGTCCCTGTACTGTATAAGGCAGCCCACAGATTTGGTACAGCTGGACAACTGTCTACAGCGGGGAGGACACAGATTGATGGACAGGGAAGACCCAAGCCGGGCTCCCATCTGGACCGCTGGGGGCATAGTAACTGAGGCGTGCTTACAGAAGAAGAAAAACTAGTTTTGGGTGCCATGCTGGGCACTGGCACCATTGAAAGAGAGAGAGAGCAAGAAGGGAAGAGTGAGGGGGAGAGAGAGTGCGAGAGAGAGAGTGATAGAGAGAGAGCAGCGATAGAGAGAGAGCAGCAGCAAACCAGTGCCATTCATCCAGAACCTCTCTGCAATGCACTGCAAACACCTTCAGTCGTAAAAGAAAAATGAGGGAGGGGAGAAAGTGAGCATGCTGTGCTAGAGAGCTAGTCCCAAGTGTAGGGCTCTGTTGAGGCCCACAGGGAAAGGTATAAATGAATATAAAAAAAGCTGAGCACAGCAAGAGCAGGGCCGAGGCGACTGCACCATTGCCCTGCCTCTCACTTGCGTCTCTTTCTTCTTTCTACTGCTCCTCAGCAGCTCTTTCGTTTTGCTTTGAAAGTGTTTAGTGTATGGCGGCAACTATTGGCTCACTAAAGGGTCATAATAACATCAGCTGATATAATTGTTTTTTACTGAATATCAGACAGCTAACAGCCAATTAAATAACCTTTCCTTGACAGGTTAAAGTTTCGAATAGCTGACAATCTTGTTCATTTTTTATTTTTTAAAATGCATTTTGGAACAGTCATGATGACTACTCATAGCTGATAATCAGTGGAACATATGCTTTTGTGTTTAATGTCCCCCTAATGAAGGCCTAACTAGTAACTACTGCCATCTCAGACCGGAGTGGAACGTCTCAAGAGCACCATTTATGTATAATGGTTAAGGAACTGGCCTTGTAACTGAAAGGTTGCATGTTCGATTCCCAGGTAGGACGCTGCTGTTGCACCCTTGAGCAAGATACTTAACCTGAATCGCTTCAGTATATATCCAGCTGTATAAATGGATAACATGTAAAAATGCTAAAACGATGTTTAAGTCGCTCTGGATAAGAGCGTCTGCTAAATGCCTGTAATGTAACCTGGAATCTACTGTGTTGAATTTGTGTGATGTCAAATCAAAGCATGTTTTGTTTTCCATAAATCTGCTTATTTTTGTTTTCCTATCTATTTAGAACTTTTAATTTATGTGCATTTCAGAGCCAGATATGTTTGGAAGGAAAAGTGATAAATCTAGTGTCTCTCGATTTGACACTTGTAAAATATAAAAAAGTGAAATAAGACATGGCCTCCTACTCACATTGAGTAATTACTATGAGACATCCCTTTTACCCTTTGCCTAAAAAGGAGAGACCATAAAAACGCATCTCGATATGTTTCCAAACAATGCCAAATACACCCTGATAAAGGCTAATGTGGCTGAAATGCATTGGTGCTACTGGACTGATTTTTAGAATTCAGTCAATGAATTATAAATTATATCCTCCTCCAACAAGAGTGCCCAGTTTTATACCCATTGCACCGTGGCACCATTCTTGCCTGTCTCCGGATACAGTATGTGCCCTTTTTATAGACAAGCACCCAGTGATAGTCTTGTTTTGCTCAATGCTAAAGCGCATCGATTTCACAAAGTGTAACCCAGGTTGCACAACTGGAATTAAAATGAGGAAAACATTGAGTTTGTTTAGCATTTCATGCTTTGGACTAATGTCAACCGAAGCCCTCAGAGCAAGTAATTATTCCTGTGAAACTAAAGATCTGCTGTCTCTTGATAGGTACAAAACACCAAATTACCACAGGCTTAGCGAAGTGGGCTGTCTACCATGTCCTCCTCTTATTTACCATGCATTTTACAAATTACTATTTTAATATGACAACACGCAGATATTTGAGGTAAATGTTTTTGTCCAGCTTTTCCCAATACTTGTTGAAAAACCACTGTGCAGTGTACATCTGTAGTCATGTAGAAAGTTCTGGCAGGGATTTATTCATTAAGGGCATTGAGCAGTTCTTTTGAGACCAGTTTGCTGTAGTGTTGCCAGCCTTGCTTATAGGATGCTGGTGGGTATGGACTCTGTATTTTCACTTTGCTCAACACTGTGTACACAGTTCGCTGAATAGAAGAAAACCTCCTCTCCCGAGAATAGAAAATGTAAGACTTAAGACTTTTATCAGACTTTTTTTTTTTAAAGCCTGGGGCCTTCTTTGCAGCTAAGGAACCCCTTGAGACCACTGTTAAACAAAGCTTGCAAACCAGAGAGGAGATTTGATAAAGAACAATGCCTCGGTCGACAAAGTGGAAGCAGAAATTACAATCTGAATCATAAACACTGAAAATTGGAAGCAAAAAGTAAAAGGATGATAGCGTTTCGTAATTGCCTTCTGTGCTACGGCAATTTGAATATGCCACATGTCACAACGAATGAATCGCAAGTCAAGGATTAGCAACCCCACTTATTCTCTGAGTTTTGCCCTGTTTCTGACGCGTAAGAGCAAGCAAATGAACGTAAACACATGCTGCCGTTTCCCTTAAAGATCTGTTTATACACAAAGCAGTGAATCAGTGTCAACATCGATTCAGCCGGATTTTATTCCATTCACCTTCTCACACCCCAATGGCACTTTCGCTGATGTGTCCCTAAATAGCACTGGTGAACTGTGCTCTGTAGATCACCAGGGAATCCAGAGGAAGTGTCATGTCCCGCTATTTATGTTTTGCAAGGGAAGCAAATGTGGCACTTGATGATAATTCAGCAGAACGTAACTGGAAGTTTGAGATGCTGTGCAGCAGGCTGCATCAAAGAGCCATTTTTATTAAACAATGCATAAAATATTTAGTCCAATGAGAAGCATTTTGTTGTTTATTTTTGCAAAAGCTCTTCAATTTGTACTATTGGGCTATTGGGGCTTGTGGTGCTCTTCAGAAGTTAGGCTCATTCAATATTGATTATGTTTTACAAGAAACATTTGTATACTTTCAATGTATATTCATAGATCCAAATGCACACAGGACTCCCGTTTCCTTCATTTTGTGATTTTGTGACAAAATAACCCAGTTGTAAAAAGCAGATAAAAATACTGCTTATAACATCTCTATAGTTTTACAATTTTTTTCCTCATAGCCTTGCCACTATTCATGTATTAGTGGTATTCTGCACTTCAAACAAGGAAGCTGTAGTTGTTAGTCCTCCTTTTTAATTTTGAATCACAGATTTGAAATCATGAAATTTTCTAAAGCTTTTGAAAGGTGTGTATTATTTTCCCTTTCTGTCTACATTTGGTTGCTCATTATGAACCTGTCCCTTTGTAGCTTCATTCAGATGTGGACAAGGGGGGAGGAAACATTAAGTACGTGCTGTCTGGAGAGGGCGCCACCTCCATCTTCACCATCGATGAGAACACCGGAGATATCCACGCCACCAAACGGCTGGACAGGGAAGAGCAAGCCTACTACACGCTGCGTGCCCAGGCTGTGGATCGGGCCACCAACCGCCCCGTGGAGCCAGAGTCAGAGTTCATCGTCAAGGTCCAGGACATCAATGACAATGAACCAAAGTTCCTGGACGGGCCCTACACTGCTGGTGTTCCGGAGATGTCTCCCCTTGGTATGACTCACTCGCCTCTATCTCTTGCTCTGACTCACAAGCACACACATACACGCACCCACCCACCCACACACATGGCCGCAGTTAACACCATAAATCACTTTTATAATGGTCACAATTAAAATGTCAATTAGCCGTAAAGATTGTAATATGTCATAGTCGTAGTTCTCGCAGTGGTAGAGAGGGTAATAATTGTAATAGCAGCAGGTCATAGTGATTAATAATCAGCTATAGTATTTTCTGCATTAGGTTCTAATTCTAGTTCTTTAGCAATGGCATTTTAAATACCTACAGAAGATAGCTCAATCAAATCCATGAGCATCTGTCATTGTATATTACCTATTTATACTCTTTATACAGAAGAGTCTTGATAAACAAGAACAGAGCTCAGCTAGACTAAGCAAAAAAATTTACATGTCTGAATACAGTTAAGTGCAGGTGCAGTGAACAGATTTGATTATTATTTTTTTATTTTTGTGAAGTAACATAAAATGTACCTTTGTGAAGACCTTTCTATTTAAATCAATAATTCTAGTTTTTCGTCTGTTTAAGCTTTCTACTACAATAATTTTTACATCAAACCTCATGCCAGCTACGGATTGAGAGCATAAAAATGGCAGTAGTTTAGGAGTAAAACCTGTGTATTCTATAAGAAATACAATGACAGTCATAAAGTTAATCTCTGATTTTCCACCTACAATCATCCATGCACACATCAGATCTTTACTTCATTAGATCATCAGATCTGAACAAAAGCTAAGAACAAGGGCGGTTTTCCCAAAGTTCAGGTCAATATCACTATATCTTAGGCAAAAACAGTTATACAGTCTAGGAAATATTGAATTTCATTTTACACATTGGTAATGATTATTATAATATGGTACTTCAAATTAATTGTACTACACTACTGCACATAGCAGGGATGGTGGCAATTCAAGGTAATATTTTCATATAAGTGCAGTGAAAAAAAGCCTTCATTACTCCCAGACACCATGCCTTGGGAAATAAACAGCCTGAAATGTAATTACAATATAAGTGCATAATACAAATGCCACAACAATACCAGGAAACAAAAGAAATTTTTAAAGCTGTATGCGTAAATAGCAGATTTATGTAGGACAGTATGTGTAAATAGCACCTCCAGTGGTATTCATGACAGACAAGAAGAACTGAGCTTACTTCACTTCAAGACCTTTCTGCTTCCTGCATGGGAAAAAAAAAGGATTATGCTTTCTTTTGAAATGTATGTGATATTCTGCCAAGAATAGGATAGCAGATATTGTAAGCTGAAAGAGAGACAAAGTTTGAAAGTCTCAGGATGAGCTAAAGGTCACCAACACGTTGCTCACATTATTCTTTTTGTTTATTGAAGCAATGCCATGTTGTGACTTTAGCAGAAACTGCAGTGCATTTTATATGTATAAATGCATATTTCTCCATATAAAGAATTTGGTCAGAACAACTTTTGAGCCATATGCACTTTAGAAAGATACAGCCATGTCTGTTTTCTATGAATGTCTTACTGTCTGCATGTCAGTTGCCATGTGTGCTGCACTGTAGCCCCATATCACCAAATTGATCAATTCTGAATTTAACTGAATTGGGCAAGCTGTTAGAAAGCATGCAACACTACAGATTTCTCACAATTTTAATCATACGTATCCCTGCTGAATTCCAATGGCAGAAGAATGCATTTATAGTATTGTACTGAAATAATCTCCATAGCAATTAGCATGGAGTGCTCAATGTACCAATGATTTTGTACAACACTAATACCGCTAATACCAACGTTTTCAGTACACTACAGTGCTGTTATTATTTTTAAAAAGAGGGTTCAGACTGCAAACTCCCTTTTGAAGTATTTATTGAACCACAAGACGCTAACACATTTCAGAGATAAACTCCTTCTGAGCACCAGTTTATGCAGTTTATCTACGAAATGCGTTAGCATCTTGTGGTTCAATAAATACTTCAAAAGGGAATTGCTGTTTGAACCCTCTTCTTTCTAAATATATTTTTCTGTGGATTAGCTCCCATTTTCAGCAAGCCAAAATATATTTTTTCTCATAGTATATTTTTTGTGACGAGCACCAGCACACTTCATGTAGTGCTGTTATATTATTATTATTATTATTATTATTGTAGCACTGCAAGATGTCTGAAACATCATTGAGTAGACAATAAATCTGTAGCAATTTGAACACCTTACTTTCATACAGTGTTATACGTTTTTCAGTTTTCACCAGCTGACCCCTTCACAATAAATGCACATCCCGCAGAAAATATGTATACTACACGTATACACTACAATGATGTGCTTTCAACAATATAATAGTGAAAAAGTAGCAATTTATCAAAGTAATGAAGAATTCAGATCATTAAACAACCTCATGTTATGACTCTTGTTTACACACTACATTATATAACAACAACAACAACAAAAACAATAATAATAGTAATAATAACTTTTTTACATTCATCATGAAAAACGTTTTGCATTTCAGAAGTTTCTCCCATCGAAAATTCATAGATAATCAGTCTGCACCGCAAATTGTTGACATAAAAAGGTTGCAACAAAGGTAATGTCAAAATAGCCTATTTCAAAGAAAGCACATACAGTATATTATTATTCCAAAGCAGATGTACCCCATTTTCCTCCATGTGTCCATTTCATTTGGCCTTATGTTTCTTCAGTTTGTAAACAGAGTACATGATTTGTATATTTGTATAAAAGCAAGTAAAAGCATTTTGGAGGAGACTGAATTTACTTCAGAGCCTGTAGCCAGTTTGTATTAAAATGACAGTAGGGGCAATGGAATAATATGTAAAATATGCATACATAAAATAATTTCTCACCTGAAGTAGAAAGAGCTCCGTTTCCTGGTAATGGTTTGCATTACAGAAGCATCGATAATCATTGACGGTGTGCTCGGATTGTTTATTGTGAACATTATGAAATGACTGGTATAGCTTACCTGATTTTATTATAGCCAATACAACCAGGAGAAGGAAGAATACAGAGTGCTTAATGTTAATAAAGAAAAACACATTAGAAGTTTCATGTTTGTGAACCAACTGGGTACTCTCAGAAACATTATCTTACTTAAGTAATTCCAGAAGTTGTAAAACAAATTGCTGTGATATTAGTCATTTGGATAAAGTTGTGCATTTTCTGCATGGATTTTTTGATTTGTTTTACTTACTCAGACACAGCCATACAATGTCTTGATTTGTAGAAGTCATTGCTAGCTGTGTTCATGTTATGTGCAGAATATTAAACTAATAAACTAGTTCAAGCCCTGCATTTCTAACGTAACAAAGCCCTACTAACGTTTTCATTTAAAGTCTTATTAATGGTGTATGAATAATTTATCTGATCTTTGTAAGTATCCATATAAAGCAATTTACAGTGTCATAAACTACAGGAAGGGTAGGCAACTCTTTTCCTTAATGACTGTTTTATAGATGTGTTTAAATCATTAACGGTTGAAGGCAATTAGGTACAGATCTGGCATGTAAATGCAGAAACCCCATACCCAGAGGCCTGAAGACTGTACTCTGTAACCATGCTTCAAATAGGTATAAATCTTTGAATCAGCAATAGCGGGGTAGTATACCATAATCGATGCACCTGAAGATAATGTCAAATCAAGGCCAGAGGCCTAAACCCGGCCCAGAGTTTTTCTCAATCTATTTGATGAATGCCTGAACTAAATTTCTGAAAGCAAAACAATGTTTACCTGCAAGTGTCACGGTTTAGCAGGTTGCCGTTCCTTCTCGGCTGAGGTTGTTTTTCCAACTTCGGTCCGCTTCCACGCTGGGTTTTTTCCGCCGCCTGGCACTCATGGCCTTCACCTGTTCTGGTGTTCTGCTGGCTATTTAAGCCCTGCATCTTCCGGTCTCTGCGCTTTCCTGTTATCATTGGTTTTTGCCATGAAGCCGGTAAAGGTATAGGTACAAATGGACCACTTAAATCTCTGCTTTAAAGTAACGTGGGACTTGCTGTTAGTTGCGTTAGAGTTCCTTTGTAGGATTTTGTTTTCTCTTCTGCACTTTCTGTTCCTCGTTCTGGTCCCCTACTGTTCTCTCTGAGACAGTTATTTCTTACCTCTCTCGTATTGAGAGTGAGAAGCTATTCTCTTTTTTACAACTCGAGTCTACAAGTTTTTTCGCCCATTTGTCTGGGTCGCTATTCTTTATCTTCTTTTCCTTTTATCTCCGTTATTGCTCTCCTGTATCGAGAGTGAGAGGTAATTCTCGCCTTTCGTTTCTGCTGCTCGAGTCTAGAGCCTTCGCCCACTTTGATTTTTTTTTTGCTTTATGCCGGGAGTTTTTATTCCCTATTTTTTTTTTTTTTTCCTGCTCCGTTCGCAGACACCCTTTCCTCTCTTGTGGTTATTCCACTTATGTGGATAACTTTTAGATTCCCCCTCTGTCGCGTCTGGTCCTCCGAAGCAAGTACTCCCTCAGAGCAAGTAATCAAGTCTGGGAGTAGTATTCCAAAGTGTGGGTAACTGAATTTAACCTGGAAAATGCAGTCGTTTTGCACTGACAATGGCCATACGCTGCTGATTTTAAAACCTGTGAATAGTAGTTGAGCTCTTAGCAATTTAGCACTCGAAAGACAATATGCACATAAAAGCAGAAAGCAGTGACTTGTAAATTCTCTTCTACATATATTTAAGACAAACATCTTTTTAAGAAAAACAGCTTTTTTCCATATTTTTTCATAGAGTTCAATAGGAAAATGAGTCAGGAGAAACAACCCTTAAGAAGATTCATCTATATCTACTGCATATCTGGCAGCAGAGTGATGGTTTAATGCTCATTTGATATCTAAGACCCTTGATCTGCCAGCAGCCATACCACCATGCAATCTGCTCCTGCTGAATGGCTGAAGCTAAGCAGGTGTGGGCTTAGTTAGTACTTGGATGGGAAACCTCCTGGGAAAACCACGTTGCTGCTGGAAGTGGTGTTGGTGTGCCAGTAGGGTGCAGTCTTCCCTCTGATCAAATAAAAAAACCCAATGCCCCAGTTGCGTGATGGGGACACTGTGCTGTAGGAGATGCTGTCTTTCGGATGAGACATTAAACCGAGGTCCTGACTCACTGTGGTCATTAAAGATCCCATGACACTTATCGCAAAGAGTAGGGGTTTTCCCGGTGTCCTGGCTAAACTCCCAACCCAGGCTCTTTCAATCTGCCACCTAATCATCCCCCAGTTTAATTGGCTAAAAAAGTATTCTCTCCCTCTCCACCTCAGTTGATGTGTGGTGAGCATTCTGGCGCAAAATGGCTGCCGCTGCATCACCCAGGTGGGTGCTACACATTGGTGGTGGTTGAGGCGAATTTCCCCTCATCATTGTAAAGCACTTTGAGTGTGAGAAAGGCACTATATAAATGCAAGTTATTATTATTGATGACTTACAGCCATTTAGCCAACCATGTGTTCCATACTATTCCTATGTAATTTACAGCTTAATCTAGTCCCACCCCCCAATTCCCCATTCAAATGCAGAAAGGTTATAGTATCGCTTCTAAGAGTACCTGGAAATAAGATAACAAGAGTATTTTGATATCCTTTTATACAGAGTCATGATAGCATCACCTGTTTACCATTGGAATACTTGTTTTTACAGAGAAGTTGGTTGAGAGAATGGCAAGAATGTGCAAAGCCGTTATCAAGACAAAGGATGGCTACTTTGAACAATCTAAAATATAAGACTTTTTTGATTTATTTAACACTTTTGTTTAACACTGCATAATTTGATTTGTGTTATCTCATAGTTTTGATGTCTTTACTATTCTAAAACAATAAACATAATGAAGATCCATCTATATCTACTGCATATCTGGCAGCAGAGTGATGTTTTTTTTTATTCTATGAGTAGGTGTATCCGAACTTTTGACTGGTACTGTGTATGTAAAAGATAATTCACAAATAACTGCTTTCTGCTTTTATGTGCATTTTACATACAGTCCCATCTTTTTTGGAATTGGGGGTTGTACATGATATACAGTACATGCAAGAAAACAATTGATCATTGTGCTCACAGGTTAGAATTTAAGATGCAGGTAAATAGAACATACGATATCTCTCACAGAGAATACTGACAAATGACATTACAAAACTGAGTGAATACTTTGTCATAATCACAGTTATGGTCGCTAAACAAATAAATAACTCTTCAAAAACTATTCTGTCTTATAATGTAAACTCTTTCTTCAAAGTTTATCTTGCTTACATAATTTCAAATCAAAATGTCCAAATCTTTAAGAAAATGTGTAATTTGTGTTCCTCGGATTTTCTGCATATTCAGATATGGTTTAACTGAATATGGAAGATTAGGCATTTTGTTGCAAATCATTCATGATTGCTTTTCATATATCATATTTGGTATATTTTGAAATACCTAATTGTGTGACAAGTATGATTAGCATATTTAAGTAGACAAAGGGCAAATGATTGCTAAAATAAACACAAAATACTTAAATCCATATTTATGAAATTTGAATTTGTATCTGTAAATGTTCTTTTTCTATATGAAGCTGATTTTCAATGTAGCCTTGAGAAAAGTATAAGTGGCTGTTCGAGTAAGAAATGTTCTCTTGCATACAAAACTCAGAGGCATTGAACAATCATGTACATAAAGTTTTAGATTTCATAAGTTCATTTTTACTAGATTTAGTTAATGTTTCCATGGTGGAGAAAGGAATACATGTATTGCTAAATTTCCCAACTTGCTTTCAGGTTGGCCAATTTATTAATAAATGGGGATTTGTATTAAAATTACATTATATATGGATTACAAAATAAAAGTAAATAAATTATGAGTGAGTAAAACAAAACAAAATAATAAATTGGATATTTCTAGTGTGAAATGCGTACAATTGTATTGTTTAATACATTACGATACTAGGCACAATGGAACAGGCCTAGGAATACTAACTGATATGGTTAATCCCATTGTTTACTCCAATGATTTACATTTTGTTTAGCAACATTTTAATTAAATTAAAGCATTCTACCTGGATATAACAGTTGTACTTTCATTAGCTTGGTGCTCTTTTCAAGGGCATAACAGCAGAGTCTCACCAGGGATGTTGGCCCATGACACATAAATTAAAGCCTACATCTCCAGTGACCATGCCAATGTGCTGACTATAAAAAGGAACAGTCTATCCATTTCTGTGTGCAGTTAGGGTAAATCTTCCCAACACGTACATATGTCCTGTTTCCTGGATGTTTCCATGAGCATTATTATTAAGCCACAAAAGAAATGGTAGACACAGGGTGTTATTGACAAATTCTTATCTGATGTTTGCATGATAACCATCAGCAGATGTTACCAAAGTTGCTGACTTTGACAAAACTTATTTGAAACAATAATTTTTAATAAATTTAATATATATATATATATATATATATATATAGTATGTATATTTGAAGACTGTGTGTGGCGTCATCTTATCTCACATATAGAAATTTTACAAAAAAGTTGCCCAGTGTTTGAGAAACATTTTGCATTAGTTGGGTGTCTGACAGCATTTGGGAACCTAGGTCTGAAATAGTGTTTTTATAACCATGCACAGATGTTCTGCTCTGATAATCATTATCATAGCCATGTGTGGAAATGTTTTGTTGAGAGACTGACAAACAATATGATCTGATTACAGGAACGTCTGTAGTCCAGGTGGCAGCAACAGATGCTGATGACCCCACATATGGAAACAGTGCCAGAGTGGTCTACAGTATCCTCCATGGACAGCCCTACTTCTCAGTTGAACCAAAGTCAGGTATACAAATTAGGACCTCTTCTGGTCACTTTCCTTGTGCACATGTTAGCAGGGTGACAATTCCTTGTCATATCCTTGCACTAATGACAGTGTCCTCTAAAATCCAATCCCTGATAAACATGAGAAAGAAAAATGATGCTAGTACAATAGTTCAAATAAAATATTGTAACAATTATTCACACACCTAATAATTATTTGAAATAATATATAATAAATCTGCATCCACATTGGCCTCCATTGGCTAACCGTTTCAAATGGGGTATAGGTGAAGGATACATAAATCTCAAACGAAATAAGGTAAAGGGTTTTTGAACGCCTCAGGGGCTTGTTAAAAATGAAAAAGACCATCAATCCATTATCTAACCCGCTTATTCCTGGTCAGGGTCGCTGGGGGGGGGGGCTGGAGCCTATCCCAGCATGAGGATGAGGCAGGAATACACCCAGGACAGGTCACCAATCAATAAAAAGACCACTTTTTACTATTAAATAAATAATAGAAAAGTCTACAGCCACTGGGACAGTGGTAAACCTGCATGGTAGAGCACACGTGCATTTTGTCCTCATGCATAGTCGGACAGTTTGGCATTCAAAGAAGAATTTACATTGGAGATCTACAAAATGTTGTTGCCTCTTGTAACCACAGTCTCCCAATCTACCATCAGATGTCACCTCAATGCCTATAGACTTGTTCGAAGGGTTATCAGAAAGAAAAAAAAACAATATGGAGGGTAGTTAACAAAAAAGGTGTCTTAAACAGCATTGGAATTTTTATTGGAATCGGGTGTTATAATCACATAAGACCAACATTGAGCTTTTTGGCTAAGTACACCAGCAGCGTGTTTGACAGCAGAAGAAGGAGGCAAATGGTGAAGAGAACTTAATGCCTACGGTGAAATATGGCAGTGGATCTTTCATGTTACAGGGTCGTTTTGAATCGAGTGCTTCTGGGGCTCTTGATAAGGTCAATGGAATCATTCACTCCTGCAAGTACCAGCAACAACAACAAAAAAACATTAAACACAGTGTTGGTTTGGTTGATTCCATTGAATTATTATTACAGTAGAATATTATATACAGTTTTTACTGTGGTTGTTTCTGATTCTGAGGTAAGATTGACGAATGGTACTGCTAAAAATGCCCTGAACAAAGCAGCGATCATTCTAACTGCAGTTATAGTAGTTTTCTTCATGTACAATCCTGCTTTTCTAAGGATTGTAAAGATGTTAAATATAATTACATAAGAATAGTTGCAAAAGAGGAGTTGCATGTTTCATAGTAGCAGAGTAATTTAGAATTTTTGTTATACCCTATGCAGCCAAACTGGCACTCTTGACTTGACTCTAAACTTAAATATCGATAGCCTGTTTGGGAAAATTATAATGTATTCCCCTTGTATTTTTTTCCATTGTTCGGGAGATGACAGGATAAAACAGCTTTATTTCCCATTTTCATCCTTTATTCTTTATGTTACATCTCCCATCCCCGGTGACAGGGTAGAGGACCAGCCTAATCGCTAACTCAGGTAAACATCAGTTGGCATCTTTTTTTGTTCCTCCCTGACGACTTATGTGTTCTGAATTTAACGACACGGTTTTAAAAATGTTAAGAGGCTATTGTCTGGAATAAAAATGTATCCCGGCGAATGAACGCGACCCCTCATGAATACTGATGCGGCTCTCACCCCTGTGCCAAAAGTGAGGGAGAGGGGGAGAAATCTCCCAGAAGCACAGAAAGCAGAAAGGTCATCGTCCTTCTGTCTTGTTGAAAGTTGATTCCCAGTCTAATTGGGGAAGGGCACTGCACACAGACACGCACGCACGCACACACACACACACACACACACACACACAATACAAACAAAACACAACAGTGAATGTTTTTTGAATGTTAAAAAAAGAGCCCAATTTATGGGTGTTTGCTGCTTGGTGGAAGGCACCATAAAATGGTACATTCCACAGGCAGGTCGTCCCACTTGCCAGGTTTCTCATGGGGTGCCCGATGAAGTGGTCAGAACAAGATGGAGAGATAAACTGTCGCTTGTTAAACACTCCAGCGACCCTAATAAATGAAACAGAAAGTCAGAGAGAAGAGTACTTGGATCTGAGTCCCAGCCAACTCCAGAGCTGAGGTAACAGTTCTGTCAGTTACTGTATAATCCACACACTTGTTAATTGCCAATCATATCTCTAGTAAAAAAGGTATGCTACTAGTATTAACACTATACTACTACTAATAATAATAATAATAATAATATCACCACAGGCAAAGCTTGTTTTCCTAATCAAGTGCGCATGGTCAGGTGTGTGGTCATGCGTAGACGTCATGTTGTTAAATATTACTTCGGTTTCAATATTACAAATGGCCCTTTCAACGGTAAGAGCGCCGACTTTCAGTTGGTGCAGTTGTACTCCGAGAATCGGGGTTCGCGTCCCGGTCCTGCCAGATCCGATCATGGCCAGTGCCCTGTGGGAGCAGCAATTGGCGGCTGCTTCCGGTTGGGGGGAGGGGTTCGCTGTGCACAAAAAGCCCCTGGGCGAGTTGGAATCACAGTCAGGAGCTCGAGGCGCCCTCCTTCCTACTTCCTAATACATATGCCAGAATCAGTGCAACCAATTAAAAACATAGGGGGTGGGTCAATAAGGTCATACTTCACAATCATACAAGGCAACACTGGATGTTAGTAATTTTGATAATGTGCCTATTTAAAGTGCAACATTTCTATCTTATTATTTGCAGCAGACTGCTGAAGGTGATTTAGCTTTTGGAAATAGTCAACATGGTAATTTTGTAATGAAGTTATACTCCCTCAACAGAGCAAAAATTGGCAAGTGGTGCAACATGACATTAATTACAATCAGAAAAAAGCTTCATCTGATTAAGGGCTCTGGATTCTTAATGCACAATCAACACCTTTCCTGCATGCTGGCCCATTTTTGGTGTAGACATTTTCACTCAAGTACCCACAAATTAAAACAATAGGCCTTAATTGAACACTTTTGGGCTATGAGTATATATAGCTCCGCAGTGGTCAATTAAGGCTTGTGTTTTAATTAGCGGGTACTTGTGTGTTGATTTTTCGCAGACGTTGAAGAGCCCCCTGTGATTGGCGAAATGGCTTATGTAAGGCAAATTGACAGCGATTCCACTTTATTTAATTTATATAGTCTTTTTTTTTGTTAAAAATCCAGACCAAAGCGAGTATGAATATTTGCATTGTCTGATCATTTTCTAATCAGTTTGTTTCTGGGACTTATTTCACACATTAAATGTATGCAAATTACAACTAAAGAAAATTATTTGAAAAACCATATGTAAACCCCCCCCAACCACACACACACACACACACACACACACACACTTGGCTTGACGGTTCCTGACCTTAAAACTCCATTCATCGCAAACAGATTACCAGCTATCATTCAGCAAAAACTTTTAAAAATTATCTCACCATACCCACTTGCCACATGCCTTCAGGTCTTAATGAAAAGGGTATGACGAAAGGCCAGACAGCTCTGAGGGAATTAATTATGCGTAAAAGGGATATTTAAGAGGGGAAAGGGAAGCCATGCATTTCAATTTGACATACCTGATATTTCTAAAATGGCAGCGTTTAATGATTCTGATTTATCTCTGCCTGCTCCCATCGTGTGGAAAAAAAGATTGTTTAATTGAATGTGAAATACTCAAATAATGGGAAGACCAAGATCAACAAAGGAAAAGAAGTGAGAGCAGGTCAATCCTGTTTAGATTGCTTCTGTCAGTACAAGAGCTGGCTTGCTGGCCATGTCATCTCGTCAGAAGAGCAAAAGACAAGCATGGAGGATTTTTGACTATCATGACTTCAATAATAATAATCCCATTCTAATTAAGGTATACATATGCCCTTTCAGACACAGGGTAGCGGGATTGCAGTAGTTAATCCATTTAATATGCAGCACAGATGGGTTGAGAGGTGACTCACAGGACCCGTAAACAAGCTGGTTGCATGCGCCAATTCTGAAACGATGATTAATGACTGCATTGAAGAAAAGGATTGTTCTTTGTTGTCAAGCACAAATATGGTGGATTTAAACATACTAAATAATTCCTACCGCAAAAACATTTACTATCACATTCTAGAATGGTGTAGTACTAGTCCTGCTTCTCAGGCTCTGTACTCCAGCACTTTGGATATGAAATGGAGCAGTGACTATGAGTTTAAAGTGCAGACTTTCAGCTTTAATTTCAGGGTGTTTACATCCATGTGTAGTAAACCTTGTAGAAATTGTAGCCCTTTTCATACATAGTCTCACCATTTTAGGGGACGAAAGGTAATAGGTCAAAAGTCATCATATTTAATATTTGTTTGCATATCCAGAGAAAACAACCCTTAAAGTGATCCCTCCAGATCTACTACTATTGCTCTCACTATATGGATGTAAACACCCTCAAATTAAAGTTGGAATTCTGCACTTTAACCTCATAGTCACTGCTCCATTTCAAATCCAAAGAGCTGGACTACAGAGTCAAAACAAAAAAAAAGGTGTCACTGTCCAAATACTTATGGACTGCTCTGTATATACAGGTGCAGCTCAAAAAATTTGAATATCGTGAAAAAGTTCTATATTTTTTGTCACTCATTTCAGAAAGTGAAGTGAAACTCATATATTATATAGATTCATTATATTTCAAGCCTTTATTTCTTGTAATTTTGATGATTATGGCTTACAGCTAATGAAACTCAAAATTCAGTGTCTCAGAAAATTAGAATATTTTGAATTTGGGGGTGAGACTAGATTCAGCTGTAAATTACACTGGTACAGTATGGAACACATGGCTGGCTAAATGGCTGTAAGTCATCAAGGGTCTGAGCTATCGAACGAGCCCCAAACCATCACTCTGTTTCCAGATATGGAGTAGATGTGGATGGATCACTGCAAGGGTTATTTCTCCTGACTCATTTTCCTATAGAACTCTATGGGGAAAAAAGTCAGGAGAAACAACCCTTAAAGGGATCCATCCACATCTACTCCATATCTGGCCGCAGAGTGATGGTTTGGGGCTCGTTTGATACCTTAGACCCTTGATGACGTACAGCCATTTCGCCAGTCATGTGTTCCATACTGTACCAGTGTAATTTACAGCTGAATCTAGTCTTACCCCCCAATTCTCATAGAGATCAGTTCAAATGCAGAGAGGTTATAGTATCGCTTGTAACAGTACCTGAAAATAAGATATCGAGAGTCTTTTGATGTTGATTGGTCAGACTTCAGGAAGTAACAGCATGCAAAGTATATGCGACCAAATATGAAATATGATACTTCAAAAATATGTTAAAGCAAAATATTCTAATTTTCTGAGACACTGCATTTTGGGTTTCATTAGCTGTAAGCCATAATCATCAAAATTACAAGAAATAAAGGCTTGAAATATTTCACTCTATGTGTAATGAATCTATATAATATATGAGTTTCACTTTCTGAAATGAGTGACAAAAAATATTGAACTTTTTCACGATATTCAAATTTTTTGAGCTGCACCTGTATATATATATATACTTATATCTTTATGTGCACCTTCACTAGCCCTTCTTTTCCAATTATTCCAGCACATAAATTATGAAAGATGTTATGAATAATTAAAATTGGACATTGGCTCAATTTTGGAAGAACACTTAAAACATTCCATTACAATCCACCAAAAGCCTGTAGCTGTTTGTCCTATTACATATGGGTGTGACTCTGCATTGCTAATGTTTGACTTTGGTTGTTGCTTGGATCAATGGCTAATCACTCTGGTAAAAATAGACTGCAAAGACCAGTCCCGATGCCACACGGGCAGGAAAACAACAGCTGCGTTTCAGGTTGAAAAGGGTTCTGAGCAAAGGGCTTCGCCGGCAGCATCTGAAGCAGTCTTCTGTGCCATCCCCCGAGAGCTCTTGCTAGGAGGCACTCATTTGCTGGCGTGAGTTTGCGTGTCGCATGCAGGCTGACCCACGGAATCACATTAAAATGTGATCTCTTCCACCCCATCCATGGTAAATGTGACAGAAAGAGCACAACAGCTTATCATGGGGGACTGCGCTCTGTATCGCAGCAATTCTTATACAAGCTGATCGCAATCGGTGTATACGTTCCCAGCATCCGCTGTGACAATTAATGTATGAGGGCACAAAAAATGGAAGTGGATTAAAAATATGAATTCACAATTGTTTTCCCTGAGTCCAGTTCTCTAAACGTGTCTTTCTACATCTGGAGTTTGTACAGACCTACATCATCCTCTCAAATTAATTTTCAATGTGTTCATATCTGTTGGGGAGGCCGATGTCAATGTTCAGGATGTCAACGATTGTTTACTGTTAGCAGAACATGGTGGCCATGTTTGCTATTTGGGCCAGGTAAATACATATGCAGTTTGCACCGGAGGCAAACAGGCTTGTCACTGTGATGCACAGGCTGGGATTTTAATCAGTATGTTTCACCGAGAGTGACTAAAGGTGCAAGGAAAACCAAAGAGAAATGAGGGCAGGGACATAGCCCTCACTTTGACAGCACTACAGAACATTGAAGCATTGTGAGATTTTAACTGTACAGGGAACACTGTGCAGTTCTGTCAAGGGTCAAGGCTTCTGGCATCATTAAAGCATGTAATATCCACCTCAAACAAAACTGTCTTCAACATGTCAAGCAGGTTCACTAGAATCTCAAAACCATCTTTCCTCAAAACCCTCAACCTTACCGTGTTTATTTTTACCATGTATTTATTTAATTTGAAGGGAATATTCATTTTAGGTTATCAATGAATAAATAATAAGCATTTGAAAAAGAAACAAAACAAATAAAACATAAAGTAATTGGTTGTATTATGCACAGATGCAAGATCCCTTACAAGGCTAATGCGCAAATGCAAATAGTTTAATGTAGGTTTATTTGTTTCAGGCAATCACTGTAGGCACTTATTTTCTTTTTTTCTGCGGCTTTGTTCATTTGTTTATTGGCCACATAGCAAACCTTGTCTGACAGCTCTTTTCGGTACACCTCTCCATTTTTCACACCTCTCAGTTTCTGAAAAAAGAGAGCATTTTTTTTGTTGCTTAAACTTTTGTCCCATCTTTTATTTTTTATTGAAAAATATTTATGGTAAGTTTAGGTGGAGGATTGCCTATGAAAGTTGTGTGCAGTTTGCGTGTCTCCGAATGGGGACGACTTCTGCTGGATGGAAGCGGCGCGCTGTCTAAAGGGTTTCGGCAGGTTCACCGATGTCACAACAACAAAGGAGGCGGATCTGTGCAGATACTCTTTAATTGGCACCTGGGCTACACAGTGGGAACAGCAAGAATAGATTGATGGAGAGATGGATAGGCACATAGACGGATATACAGATAGACAGATTGGTATATGGAGAAAAAAGGTATGGGCTGGGGAACTGATTGCAAGAGAGCAGGAAAGAAAAGGGGCATGAAAGTGCAGAGACATAGGCACAAGCTATCTGTGTTTTGACTTCTTGTCTGAAAAATGTGGCAGAAGATATGAACAAAAATGGGAGCAGCCATCAGGAATATATGGATGAAGAATCAGATTAACAATCGCCCATGATCCTGAATTTGTCGAAAGTTTTTTTGCATTTATAATCCATGGGGTGACTTACATATTATCGTTTAAGGCTTTAAGACGTCTCCATTATTTAAAGCTAGCCATTACATAAATTGCCATTTCCCTTTCAACCAGGCAATAGCTTTTCCCCCCTGAGGAGCACTGCCACATATTGTTGCTCTTGCATGTAAGCCAAGCTGAAAAGGGTTTTATTCTATTATGTACTGGGACGGGATTAAGAAGTACAAGGTATTCTGGTATGAAAGTAATAAGCTATGGTTAGTGAAAATACATTAAACACAGGACCGAAATGTCTTCGTAATCTTGCGACAAAGGATTGCCCATCCAAGGAAAATATTATTTCATGAACCGAAGAGTTTAGGACGGCAGCACCCTTTATCAAATGTATTCAACCAGAGCTTATACTTTTCAGGTGACTCCTTCTTCAGAGCATGGGTATATACTTTATATCATGGATGCCGATTCTTTTCGAAGATTAATGCGGATGCTAAATCCGTACTCTGAAAAATAACCTACCTGTGAACACGGTAAAAGTTTGGTAAAGGTTGTTGCGGTCCTCAGCTGTAATAAACAGCATTATTTACGGTCTACGGGGGTTATACAGTTTTAGGGTTTATTCAAGATGTATGTGGTTTATAGAGGTGGAGGTAAGAATCATACTGAGCAGGTGCTCTTTTCTTAGTTTGAGAACTGCTTTAACGCAGCCTCGTGGGCCCTGTTTTTTCCCCGTCTCATCTCTTTTCTCTCCCCTTCCTCACACACCCACTCCCCTTCACTACCCCCACCCTCCTTTGTCGCAGTCAACGGCGTGCACTTTAATGAGCTCTATATCACCGATTCGGTCTTGCCGAGGGCGGGGGACCGCGGGAGAAAGCAACATGCGCCGCTTTCTGTTGACAGTCTCCATAATGATTCCCTCGCTCCGTATCAGAGGACTTAAACGAAGAGCAAGAGATCAGTGGCACTCTCTGTGTAATTCCCATAATTGTTTAATTTGGTAAATTTGCCAGCAGCGCTTTTTATCTTAATGGATTCTATGGCATCAGCACAAAAGATAAAAGGACAGAAATGAAAAATCGCTGAGAAGAGCAACAGTCGATTTATTATGAAAGAAAGGCGGCAGCAGAGAGGCGCCTGCTTGAGAGACGGCCATGCCCCGTTAACAAAAACGTGGCAGGGTCAGGATTTTGTCGGATTCCGGCACGAGTGCGCTGCTGATCATCTGCAGCTACAGGTCTAGCTTTCTTTTGAAATATCAAAAGGATGCAACGTGTGGGTGTGAGATTTATCACTCTTTGTGGTATGCTGTAATTTGCGGCATTTTATTAAGGGAGATGGCGGGGGTAGGGGTACAAACCAATAAATCGTGCTTGCTGCCTTTTGTCAGTTTTCAAATTAACGCAGGCCCTGATCCTGCCAGGAATGGTGTTTTCTGCTTCAATTTGACTTTTTTTTTATCAGCGAGGTGGGCATATACCAAGTAGGGACAGAGGGTGGAGGGGCTCTGCCTGCAATAAAAAGTGTGACCAGTGTCTTCACACCTTCTAATTAGCACTCTTTTTTAGAGTACCTTTTAATTTAATATACCATATGTTGAACCATTTTAATTTGAGGATAAGTGTTACCTACTATGAATATGTACAGACCTTTTATGAGGTGAAGTACATTGGAATAATTATATTTCTTCTTCAAAAACATACACAGTGCCCTCCACTATTATTGGCACCCCTGGTAAAGATGAGTAAAAAGAATTATAAAGAATTCACTGTTTGGTGAATTAGCTTAATCTCACACTAAAAAAATGAGAAAAAAAACCAACCTTTGATTGAAGTAAATTTATTATGAGGAAAAAAAAGATCCCTCATCAAGAAATAATTATTTTTAACAAAACCATGTGTGCCACAATTATTGGCACCCCTGCATTTATATATAGAATAAAGTAATACATTTTTATATTTGGTCACATATCCTTTGCATACCATGACTTCCTGATGTCTGTGACCCAACAGCATCAAAATACTCTTGATGTCTTATTTTCTGGTACTCTTACAAGCAATACTATAACGTCTTTGCATTTGAATGGATCTCTATGGGAATTTGGGGGTGGGACTAGATTTAGCTGTAAATTACACTGGAACAGTATGGAACACATGGTTGGCTAAATGGCTGTAAGTCATCAAGGGTCTGACGTATCAAACAAGCCTCAAACCATCGCTCTGCTACCAGAAATACAGTAGATATGGATGGATAACTTGAAGGGTTTCTTCTCCTGACTTATTTTTCCATAGAGTTCAATAGTGATACCATTCTTTCTTGTAATCACATAACATTTTTTCAACGGCCAAAAAACGTCTTATTCTCCCTCTACCCCCCCCCCCCATCCCCCCCTTCTTCTTTCCACAACAGGCATAATCAGAACGGCCCTCCCCAACATGGACCGTGAGTCGCGTGACCAGTACGTGCTGGTCATCCAGGCCAAGGACATGGTAGGCCAGATGGGGGGGCTATCCGGCACCACGTCCGTCACTGTCACGCTCACAGATGTGAACGACAACCCGCCACGCTTCTCTCGCAGTAAGACAGCGCCTCCCCGCCCGCCGCATTACCGCCGATGCGCGACCTCCCTGTTTTCGGAGTCCGGCACCTCCAGCTCCCCTGATAGAGCCCAGGGTTTATATGGGAATTTTGCCTTCATCGAATCTGTACTTGATACATTTGTTTGATCCATGAATTCATTTGGCTCTGAAATTTGTAATTTTTATCTAAATTATGTATTCTTTGGCGTCTTGTGGTTTTGATAGTTTATGGCCAGATTAAGATGCTTTTACAGTCCTTCTTTGACGCAAAGACTTCAATCACATTTTCCCCTGGAGTAAAGGCCTTTGCTCTCTCTCAGTGAGAGCTTCAAGGGTCTTTTCTAGGAGAGCTTGAAAACATGGATCAATCAGACACTTTTGCCATCAACCTATGTAACCCCCTTCTAATGGCCACCAGGCTACGTGTCTGGATTCAAAAGAACAAGGTGCATGTGGTGATAATGTGGATTACCGATAGTAGTAGTTTTGACCACAGAACTGTAATGAAGTCAGTCGTCAAACTTCAAGAATGAGAGTTTGGCTCAATTTGAAAACGCTGTTTTAACCAAGTGCTGACATGTTGTGACATGGGTTTACGCGACGCACCCAAGGTCACCGGGCAAAATCGATTGGTTTTTACAGCACTTGGTGACCAGAGCTGATTGTGTCTGGGAATCCACTCCCAGAGGCAAGGTGGTCCAAACGATGCAGCGGGTGATATTGTGGGCCTGGATGCGGGATGGTGGGGGCCCCCACAAAAGGAAATATTTTTTTGTCTTTTAAGCAACAGCCATTCATTCCACGGCAAATTAAAAAGCCATCACAAAGTTGTATATTAAGCACAAGCAAACGGCGTCGGCAGGAAATTAGCACAGGGAGCGTGACCGATGGGAACGCCGGTGTAAAGTACAGGGAGACAAGCATCACTGCTGTGATTGGGCAGAATATGATTATGAATATGATTTAGGTGAAGAGGGAGCATGTAATTCAGTTTGCGGAGGTTCAAAATTCCAGGTGACGGCCTCGCAAAAACAAATCCATTCTTTATTTGAAACTGCAGGCAGCCTCATTTTTTTTTTTTTTTTACATTATTTGTATTTATCCACAAATGTGCAGCGTAAATTTGTAACCTTGCTATGCATGGCCAGTACTCAGATCTGCATTTTCTACTTATCTTAGGTGTTGAACAAGGGGCATAAGGTGTTGAGATTTCCACGCTGATTCATGGGCAATGTAAATTCAGCTTTTCACAGCCAAACAGAGTACAGAGTGAGAATTAAATACCTGGGGCAGGCGAAATGAAAATGATTTTGTCGTGCTACGGACGTGCACCGCTTTCACATGAACTGCATCGGCATGTGAGTCTGTGAGGGCAAGTGCGCCTGATCAGAGGGAAACGGCGGAAGCCCTACAGCAATAAGCATGGTGCGAATGATGAATGGACCTGTGAATAAGAGGTGCTCGCCCCACACTCCGCTCTCTTTTTTCACCAGCACACCAGAACGCTACTGTATTTGGACGGCTCAAGTCCCGGTGCGCACATCTTTTTTAAAGCAAAAAAAAAAAAGGGGGGGTGAGGACCGCCAACCGATTATTCCACAGCAGTAAGTGAGTGACGTGTACAAACGACTTTGAGGACACGTGACCATAAGAGCAGGGTTATGGGACGGGGAAGCAACGTCCGTCAACGAGACCAATCCGGTCTAGTGGAGAAGCGGGGGGAAAAAAGTGAATATTGCAGTTAGCATGGGCGAGGTTTAATAGTCATGTGATAAGATGGATAAAATAGTCTCGTCAATAACCGTGTTGGGTTTTCTGCAGAGTCCTACCAGTACACGGTGCCAGAGACCCAGCCTGTGGCGTCCGTGGTGGCCAAGATAAAGGCCGCCGATGCAGACGTTGGCTCCAATGCAGAAATGGACTACAGGATTATAGATGGGGATGGTCTAGGGATGTTCAAAGTGTCCACTGACAAAGACACACAGGAAGGAGTCTTAACTCTGCAAAAGGTACGGCTTGCATGTAACCAGGTCCCAGCAAATAAGCGCCCGAGATTTCTATCATTTATGAAATGTTTTGTTCAGTCATTGAAAAAATTATTACTGAAATGGTTAAAGTAATAAATGTATAACCAGTAGTTCTCTCAATTCTTAATAAAAATGCAGAGAATGCTTTCTTCGATTGTTTAATATCCTTGGGCATCTGGGATCCGTTTTTTAAATTTATTTTTAAAAATTAGTTTGGAGTTGGTCATCAGAAAAGAGCTAATACATTGCTGGGCATTATTCTGATAGGCCAAATAGCTTTATGGCACAAAACATTTATAGATCTGCAAGTTGTTGAAATAGAGTGTGAAATCAAACACATCCATTAGTGGTACTGAAAAGCATGATTCAGCACCACTAGTTATAACAGCCGACTATCTCCGAGGGATTTAAGGCTGATGAAAATATCTCTCTCGGCATTACTCAAGCGCACAGAAAAAAAAGAAGTTTATTAATGAAGCAACGGCTTTAAATCTATGGCCTCTATCTTTGAACTGCTGCCAAAGCCATTGACTCCCTCAGCCCATCTTTGTTTTCTTGCTGAAAGCAACAAATGCCACTGCCAGAATTAATTGCTCATGGCCGCGGAAGTCATGTCTCAATGTTCTCATTGGAGGCAATTCCTGCCGAGATGAAAGACGACCCTGGAGTGGACAGTCATACTGTTAAGTGCGAATGTGTCACGTTGCCATGAACACAATCCCAAAACCATTTATTTGATATTTATAAATCCGACACAGGAAACAAATGAATGTGTCAAGTAAATGCTTATACAAAAATAGAAATGTTTGAGGTTTTTTCTAACAGTCCACGTGTTACCTTCTTGCAATACAAATGTCTGGATGAAAGATGCATTCGCATGAGCTAGTGGTACATTAGTCTGTTCAAAATCACTATGCATTTCAAATAGTAAAATTATACTGTGGGGGGGGGGGGGCTGCCTGCTATGCATTTGCAGTCCATCAACTGAATCATGTTTCATCTCAGATATCCGGTCTTTTGCCCTTTTTATATTTTTGAGGTGCGATAATTATTAATATTGTTTTGTGTATATAAATCTATAGCCCATGGACTTTGAGACAAAAGCCAGCTACTCACTGCGGATTGAGGCAACAAACCGGCACATTGACCCGCAGTTTCTGAACCTGGGCCCGTTTAGCGACACTGCGACCGTGCGCGTGACGGTGGAGGACGTGGACGAGCCGCCAATATTCTCATCTCCGCTCAGCAAGATGGTGGTCTCTGAGGCCGCCAAGGTCGACACCATCATTGGGACAGTCTCGGCACATGACCCCGACGCCTCCAACAGTGCAATCAGGTGAGGGACCAGACATTTAAGATTATAAATATCCTTACTGCTCATCTCTTTCTTTTTTTGCGAACAGTTTTTTGCCCCCCTGTTTTTAGACTCTCTATTTTGAAATACCAAATTGTATTTTTAGAGTTGTCCCATTCTTGCAGCAACCTCAGTTTGGTAGAGTGCAGACTACAGTAGTATGAGCATCCCCTTAAACAAGTTCAGCCCACTGTCGTTATTTTTCCTTCTGAAGTCCATACCGGCTGAACTGTGGAGTCATTGTTTTGGAAATGAGCGCACTTAATGCTGCTGGTATAGGCAGACTGCAAGCACTCAATTGACCAAAGGAGCCGTTCTTACACAATGAGGTGGGGAATATCTTGTCAATTGAAAACCTCCCTCCCATGGAAATGCTAAAGCTGATTATGCACTTCTGGTGGAGCTATCTTCCTCAGTCGATACTGGCTTCAATTCTGGACCGGGGGTACGTCATTGCACATAGAGCTTTTGCTCTAGGTGCATAGTCTGCATACATCACCTGACTGACCCTATTCCCTGTCCTCTGCTGGTTCTTTTCTGGAAAGAATGCCAACAATACCTATACAAGTAGTGTTCATGCAGGATAACACCATGTATTGCTTCAGGGCCAGTTACTGATGAATGTGTAATGATGGCGAAGAAAGGGGGTGGGGGGTGTCTTTGCTGTTCCACTACACTAAGCAACAAAGACAGCAATGCGGTTTTCTTATCTTTATCTTGTCGTTGCATTATGTCTATTTATTAACTGCATTGTACACATAAAACTATGAGGAAACACCATACAATAATGCTTCCGTGTCTTCCGTGAACCTTTACAACATTTCATTGTAAAAGGTTAAGTGTGGACTTGTAAATGTGAATTCACACTGAAAATATTATATAAAGAAAGTCATGAAAAGAAAGTGAATCTAAGCAACACAGAGCTATGCATTTTGCTTTGGACATGTGTTGCCTTATGAACAAGTTAAAATGAAAAGTATGTGATTCATATCTGGTCTAATCATAAGGTCTAATCTGTATCATTTGAGCTTTGGCAGCATTGACTCATTTGTGACTGATTTATGCTGACACAGAAGAACATGGTCCTTGGTGTCCATTCTGGAATAGAGTATTTTACATTGTAGAACTTTTTAAATTAAATCTGATCAACTATGACTTCAAATAAATGCATGTATTTTTATGGAGTTTTGTTAATTTGGTGAGTACTGAATTAGATACACAATGGATGATGATAATAATAATTTTTAAAACTAAGAACTGTCTGGGGCTTTCAGATACTCCATAGACCGCAATACAGACCTGGAGAGGTTTTTCAACATTGATGCCATGACTGGAGTCATCAGCACAGCCAAAGCACTGGACAGAGAAGTCAACGCCGTGCACAACATTACCATTTTCGCCATGGAAAGTCGTGAGTACAGAGCCTTTGTCTTGTCATGCTTTCACCAACCACTGCCTTCCCCTCTCCCACCCACATTAAGATGCAGAGACATGTAGGTTGCCACTGGAGCCTTGCGGCTCTATCACTGTCAGTGACAGGGAATTTTAATTTGTCCACTTAAAAGTCACTTCGACTTTTTGAATGCTTAGAGCCACGGCGGGAGAAGGCTGAGTCAGAGACGATATTTGTACGGCACAAATATGACTCTGCTGGCCCTTGGCTAGACACTCATTGAGATGTCGTAAAAGGTTCCTTTTGTGCTCTGGAACTGGAAAGATGATCTTTAGCAGTGCTTTATAAATATAATAATTTGTCTCAAATGTTCCTTGTTACATGAGAAAATAAAACAGGTGTGACATACAAAGTTATAATCAGCCTTTAAAAAAAAATTTGTAATGCATTTAGGCCATTTAAGTTAATATTGTCTTTTCTTGGGTTCATTGTCAAGTAGTTGTATGTGTAATATTGTCACAATTTATTACAAACCCCAATTCAAAAAAAGTTGGGACAGTATGTAAAATGCACATAAAAGCAGTGATTTGTAAATTCTATTTTACATATATTTAATTGAAAACCGTACAAAGAAAATATATTTAATGTTTTACCTTATATCCATTATGACGTAAATATCTAAAGGTAGATACTACTCTGAACTATGTCTTTTTTTTAACCCATTCGTCTTCTTTGGGCCAGATTCAGAGATGGATGGCCAACTTAAGTAACGCACTTTAGTGCCTCTCCTGCGCGGATTTAACGCGGGATGAGATACGGCGTATTCTAACCTGCGCTACGCGCGTGCGTTTCTCAAAGTGTGGGTGGCACAGGGCATGATATCCTAATGACCTGTTTCTTGTACCTGCCCCCTGGGTTTCCAGCTTTCTACAAAAGAAATGTGTTTTGGGGTATACATTTTCAACGTGTCAGTGACATTGCCTTTAATAACCCCATTTGCCTTTGTAAAATCCTACCTTTGCACATCGTAGTTGCTCTTGTGTGATGGGGAAGGCAGTGAACTTATTAATCCGTCGCATTGATAAAATGAATAAGACCAATATTATGGTTCAAATAACATGCACTCATTCTAATTTTTTTGCACTCACCACCTTTTTTTCTGAACAAAGAAAAAGAATGATTCAGTTAAAACTCTGAATATGCGTATCTTCCACGGCTCGCAGACATGCCTCATTTTCATCAAATCTCCACCCCACACTCGTAATGCCGTGTATATACCGGAGAGACCCTTAAAACAGCGGATAAGTCAAATGTCTGAATCACAAATAGCTTAAGCTACGCAGAATTTTGGGAGTAAGTCCCATTTGCACATGCTTATCTGAGCTCTGAATCTGGCCCTTAGTGTCATTATCTTCCTCAATTCACTTCTGGGAGTCGAAGTAGTGATTGTGAGGAGATGCATATGAGGGTAACGGTGGGAGCGGCGGTCAGTATTTTATTTGCGGTAACCGTTAGGCTCATCTCTCTCTCTCTCTCTGCGGCGAAGCGGATCTGACAAACTGAGAACAGATGCTTTTCCAGCAGAGTCGACCGGGGTGGGGGGCTGGGCATGGGGGAGGGAGAGGGGGTAGTCGGGGGGGGCAGTGGGTTCTCTGCTCCTCTGGAGGCCGTCGAGTTTGATTGAATCCTTCCCTAATTCCTCCGGATGCCTCAGGCTTCCTCTCTTCCCCACCACACGTCTCAAGCTTTTGCTGCCGACCTTCGCCAGGGAGAGCCGCAGCCCCTCACAGGACACCTGCGGGAGGCTTGGAGGGATATCGATTGGGATGATAGGCAGAAAAAGCGGAGCTTAATTGTTATTTATTCTCCTGCTTCCTGGTGCGCTCACACGCGTGGCAGATGTTTCCAGGTTCTCTATTGTCCGCCTACTGCACATCACATATAACCAGGCATATCATTTATTTTTACACACACATACGTATGTATGTGTGTATGGATGTATGTAGAGTATAAAAAATTGATATTTCTGAAATACAGTATGTTGTGTGTAGGGATGCAGTAGGCATCTGCTACACATGTGAGGTTGAGATTGTGGTTGAGATTGTCTTCAACCATGAAGGTTGCAAGAGGCTACTCTTTTTTTCTAATAGGTAACCTATAGACTATATGTGGCCAGCATATTTTATCGTTTAGCCTGGGCTGCTGGATGGCTCATTTGGTTAAGGCACCACACTGTGGTAGATGGATGAGCCCCATGGTCTCAGATCGAATCTGGACCAAGCCAGTGCCAACTGTGGGATATGAGAGGGTTCCGTTTGTTAAGGGTTCCATGTTTCAGTGCTATCTAGCCCCTGCTGGTCAATTGGGGGTCCATAGACTGCACATTAAAGCTGTATATGAAATATCTACCTCCGACTCCACTCTCGCAGCTGGCGACACCATGTGGAGAACCATGGTTGCTTACACTCTCCCGACATGTGAATGTGGCTGTGCTTGCAGTTGGGCATTAGGGTGGGAATAGGACATGCTCAGCCCCAAGTTGGGCACCAAATAAATAAATAAGAAATAAAAGAAAATATTGTTCTTTGATCTTGACTGAATGATATCTAACGATGTTGAAATATCCTTTAGAAATAATTTTTCATAAAACAATATTTGTGCTGTCCACATCTAAACTAGTCCACAGGTAATATCAGACTCTTTCCGTGGTTTAACACATTCCAAACCATGTATGGCAGGGAGACACATTGGTGTTAATGATATAAATTTTGGGGGAAGTTGTGATCTTGACTTAGTGTGAGCTGATGTAGCGTCTTTCAGCTGACCTGTGAATCACATTTTGGACCTTTGTTCTGATTGGGTAACATAAAAGGAAGTCTTTTCAAATGGTGGTGCCAAATCCTATCCCATTATGTTTGTAATAAAACACATTTTGAAGTGCATTTGTGCAGTTTTATTTATTATTAAATTAAATCAAATGAAATGCTTCCGAAGCTGAGAATTCAGTTGCGTTCCGCTGTCTTTTGGGAGAACAACATGCACACATGACCGGCATATGCACTCGTCAGCCTTCATGTTCTGGCAATGGCTTTTGTCCTGAGTGTACAGAATGCCTTAATATTTATAGCAGTGTTTTTTTTTGTTTTTTTTCAAACAAAATATCCCGTCTGGCAGAACATGCTGATTCAAGCTGAGATATAACTTACATTTCCTTTCATCTGCATACAGCGCAGCAGAAACAACGAGTCTATGCCCTCAGGTTGCACTTTTTTATAGCATCAGTGCAAGAGGCCCATATGTCACCATATTGTCTATCATTGTTGTGCCAGAGTAGATAATTTCCTTTCTCCTGTGGGCATAATTGAGTAGTCACAATGCTCACTTTTATGCTGCAGAGTTGCCTGCATGTCTCCAACAGCTATCATGCTGGAAAAAAAAATCTTTATAATTAATCACAGTGTCTCCTCCTTCTCTTCCTCTTTCACCCTGTTAAATCAGCAACAGGTGCCAGGAAATCAGTGGCAGGTGCACAGAATTCATTACACCCCAATCCACAATCAGTGAGAACAGGCAGGAAACAAACTGAAGCTCGTCTTGACTTTTCTTTATTACATTTTTTTTTTTGGGGGGGGGGGGTGGTTATTTATATTGTTTTTTTATAGAATTTCTTTTGTATTTACACAAAAAACAGATATGTCAGATATAGCATTAAATAAATGCACGTATGACAGCAGAGAGTGATTTTAATTGGAAGCTGGAAGTGTATGCGTACTAAGGGTATGGCTTTGGGCTGCCTCAAAATATGACAGTGGCACAATTTGCCATTTTGTTTAGTCCTTAAGGGAAAAGCTATTGACTTTTGATATGCTGTCACAGGCTGTGGTTCAGACAGCAGGAGAATGCTATGCTGGAGCTATGGGAAGCCTAATCATCACCAGGGTCACAGAATGACTTAAAGTGGAATTGCTATCAGATGTTCCTTGCCTATTAAACCCATAGCCGTTTGTCACAGTTTGTTGGTGTGGTCTTACAGCAGAGTGAACAAAAGATTGGTCTGATATCATATGCACGTACAAAAACATGTATGGTGGCTCAGCTCCAAATAGAACAAACCAAAACAGGTCCTGGTCACAGGTCCAGTGGTGTGTTGGAGCAGAGAGCCACCCTGAGTACTAAAGGAACTGTCTGTCTCACAGGCATTTGAAAATGGCATTTGTGTCTCCATGGTAGAGATGAGGAAAACAATGGCAGCGTAAACCCAGGGCAAGCCATGCTTGATGTCACAGGGCTTCAGCATTTGTCTGTAATGGGCCCCTTGGGGTGATATCACCCCTTGGGTTTGAATAAAGTGCACAGGTTTCAACCGTCAAAAACAACCATTTTGTTACCCAATGAATCACTCTAAAAGAGCTGTGCTGTGTGTGTGGTGGATCCAACCAAATCAATCACATCCTAGCAATAAGGTCCACACATGGGCGATGTGTCAGTATCGCCTACGTGGATCCACTTTAAGAAAGAAAGGGGGGAAAAAAATCTTTCTCCATTTCCGTCATGCTCCAGATGGCTTGCTGTTAGTGCATTCAAACCTGTCAGTAATGGTGATGAAAATGATGTTGTAATGCTGTTAATATGGATATAGGGGCATCAATCACACCATGACACTGAATCTCAATTTTCTCTGGAGATATCAGCTGAGGCCTGCCAGAAACAAAGTGCTGTTTATTACAACACAGAGGTAAATTCACAGCTTCTAGCAGTGTACCTCTGTTGGCAAAGAATTCAAACTTTATTCTCCAATAGAACAATGAAAAGAGGAACAAAGGATTTGGGAATGAACCTGTCTTGTTTTTGACATAATAAAAAGATGAATCATCGTATATAGAAAATGTGCAGAAAAAACTCAAGCTGATGAAAACAAGCTTGCGGAGAGCCCAATCAGGCTTGCTCTGAGCATTTCACTTCTCAAACAGCAATGCCTGGTACCTGCCTGTCTGCCATCTTAATGAGAGTGTTCCCTTTGGAGCAGTGACTTTCTAAGGTTTACAATGATGAACTAGCGCTTGCAGCTCTATCTGTATTCTCACCACCCCTTTTTTCTTCATTGCAGAGGACCCTTCTCAAGTTGGAAAGGGCATCGCCGTGATAACGGTGATGGACATCAACGACAACGCCCCTGTCTTTGCCATAGAGTACGAGACCTACCTCTGCGAGAATGCAAAGCCGGGACAGGTAGGGTACAACTGAGCCCTTAATGTTTATTCTGTCACACTTACCCTCATTATCATCCTCGATATTCATTCTTAAGTATGGGTGGAGTGGGTAGGGTTTTGTTTTTTTATTCAGTTGGGATACATTTGTCGGAACTCACAGCGAATGCGGCAGGCGGGCAAGCTCGGTGGGCGGTCAGGCGGGCCCACGTTTGTCGTTTGGAGAAAAACTGACGTTCTTTAAACATTCAAATGTAATTATAAACATTATAATACAATGGACCGGAGACATGTCAGGGGAGAAACAACTTAATGTCTTGCATTAATACTCCAACTTACTCAATTAATCTTTGATTTCTAGCTTGCAGTGCAGAGTGGCAAGATAATACCAAACACTGAAATAGCTAGCTATGTTTTAATTAACCTGCTAATTAACATGAAAAACATATTAGCTTATATCCCTTATTAGCACATCCTGCTGGAGTAAAGGTGCCATGATATAAAATAAACTTATGGGATGCACCGTGATTGCCTTAGGACCAGTGGTGGGCAGTAACGAGTTACAAGTAGTCTACTCCGTTGTAGTAGATTTTTTTAAGATGTTGTGCTTAACGTGTCCTTAATGTGAGTATTTTTTAAAGGCAGTACTTCTTCTTTTGCTCAAGCATATTTGTAATCTAAAAAATATCTCACTACTCAGTTACATTTTAAAAATATTCCAGCCTTACATAGTCTAAAAGAATGTTTTCCCTCAATTTTATTCAGTTTTGTTGTTTGCGTCTACTCTGCCCTCCTTGTCTTCGACTCCGAAGCATCCAACCTTCTCAGATGCAGAACTAACCTTAGTGCGCATACGGTTCAAATAGAAATCAAACAAGATCGTGATAGAGATACCAATAATTGCTATTTAATAACGTACATATCTACTAATCAGATCTATATTAACAATGTGAAAGTGTGTTTTAGCCGACTTGTGACCAGCGAACATCATCACATTAGGCCTATTCACTGCTGTTTTTTCTCTGATCACAGTCTTCTCATATTATGCATGAGGAACACGAGTTTGTTGACGTTGCTCGGGAGAAGTGAGTTCCGCGTTTTGGTGACAATGAAGCCGGCCTTTGAGAAGATGCGCTGAATGATAGGCGAATTGTTGCTTCCAGAGTTTACATTTAACTTTTTTTTGTGTCTCCCTTTAGACCAGTGTTTTTCAACCTTTTTTGAGCCAAGGCACATTTTTTACATTAAAAAAAATCCTGAGTCACACCACCAACCAAAAGTGTTACTAATTAAGTGAAGTTAATAGGATAAGATAATTTCCCACGGCACACCTCAACAGTGGTTGAAAATCACTGCTTTAGACGCTCGAAATGCTCGCATACTTTTGATTTTCAGACATTCAATACAACTGATCTATTCCTTAATTAATAGACACCAATTGTTCATTACAAGGAAAAGAATAGTCCGGAAAGAATAGTTCCACTCTCGTTTTTTTGACGATTCGACCAATTAAACCAACTTTTTTTGATCAACTAATGCAGGGGTGTCAAACTCCAGTCCTGGAGGGCCACAGTGTCTACAGGTATTTGTGGTTTCCTTTTAATTAGCACCCAGTCAAAGCTTTGAGAACAAGGTGTTTGGACTTCTTAGTCAATCAGTGACTTAAATTAATCACTTGTGCTGAAACGCACCAAAAACCAGCAGACACTGCGGCCCTCCAGGACCGGAGTTTGACACCCCTGAACTAATGGTTTAGTCGACTATTTGGGGGCAGCCCAAGTCTATTCCCTGTTGTTGGCGCCGCCATCTTTTAAAAATCCCCGCCCACTACATCCGCTAATGTTTATGTAGCCCAAATGGCAGCAGCTGATATTTCAAGTAAGCTAGCTGCTAGCTAGACTGATTAGCTAACATGGCTAAATACTAAATAGCCTATCAATCACTTCGTTTTAAAAAAGCCACACTTGGAGGAAATTGTGTCAAACAGCTTGGATCAGACCTGCGCCGAACTTTGTGAAACCAAGGAAGCGGAGCCTACAAGCAAGATATTACAGAGGAAGTAAAGTAGGCTACCCTACAGTAAAGCTAGATGCAGTGTAGCCTACTGTAAGGTCTGCAGACACTTTCCAGAGGTGCATACAAAGTTTGGGTTCATTAGAGAAGGACTTAATTGGAAGTATTTTAGGCAGGCTTGTTCAAAACACAAGTAAACACCTGCAAACAGCACCATATAGCACTTGCCACGTCAGTGCTGGGACAGTAATGTTCTAAATCAACTGCATGATGATGCTATGAACATTTCAAGAACCGCCAGCACGTGAAAGTGGTATTAGACATCTTAAAGATGTGTGCAAAGCAAGATATTCTACTTCGAGGACACAGGGAAACAGGAGTGACACTTAACAATGGGAACTTTATAGAAATATTCAGAAATAAGTTATTGTCCTTGGACAAATTACATTATAGCCTAACCATCTGCGTCTTTGTCATGAAATCACACGCCAATTCAAACCCATCAAAGGTTGGCCTAAGTTTGAATACTGTGCTTATATAATGTGTTTTTTTATTATTATTTTTGTTCCCGCCATGGTAGGCTATAGTCAATTATGCGTTTAACCTCAGGTGGCTGTTGAAAGTTAGGCTATATTAGTATAATCCAAGGGGCCAGCTTTCGGCTCTCAACCTCAGCACCTGATATAATAGGGACTTTAAGCAGCGACGGCTACGGTGACTGGAAATAAATTTGTTTTTACGCCGTAGCCACATAAATCAAAGTCATAAGCAACAACTCTTCCGAATCAACGACGGTAGTGTTCAACAATCTGACTGTAAATTATTAACTGTTGTTTACAAGGGCCAGAGAGGACTTACTGTATGCTTTCAATGATTAATTAATTTCAGAAGAGGAGTTTTTTTTATTATATGACGTGAACAAGTCTGACAACTTAGATTTACTTTATGACATGGAGAACAATTAATTAACTAACAAACTGCATATAAACAAACAGAAAATTCTAGAGAATTATCAGAGTTGACTGACTGAAGTGTGAACGCTTGTTGGTGCCACCACTCTCGTCTTGAGGAGCTGACATCGGAGCAGATGACATGACTTCGGAAAAATTGGAAAATAGATTAAATTAGCAGGTGTCTGAAATTGTGGAAAGTATAGATTTCATTATCTATTGTAAAACAAGTTTTATTTCAAAACACAATAATAACGGAAAATTGACTCGCCTAATCCACACATTGTAGCAACTACGTAAAACCTGTGTTTTTGCCGTTGTAGATCTACAGGCTACGGCGGCAGACAGGAGCGAGTCAAATTCACGCATGCGCAAAATAGCAGAAAGTTATTTCCAGTCACCATAGCCGTCGCTGCTTAAAGTCCCTAAAGTCACCCTCTGCTGATATCTATAATTGCGCTCAAAAAGCCACTTTCCCCATTGGTCTCCATTAGTTTTTGACAGCAAAAAAAAAAAATCGCTGGCATCGCTGTCTCACATATTATATACTCTAAGGTATAATCTCGTAAGAGTATGTGTGTTACATTCATTTCCCTTGCCTGTTTGTTGGGGGTTAAGTAATTGGATTATTTTACATACACAATCCCTGTTAAGAATTTTGCGTTCCTACATGACTCTGTGTGCTTTGTCCGTTGAGCGTCTCACAACTTTGTCTGGTCAGATTAGGAGCCAGATGACATGTGTTCTGGTTTATATTAGCCTATAGATTTTGTTATATAGAAAAAACAGGGAAGTGATGTTAGTGTTTGATTATTTTGTATGGAACAACATTGTTGTAGGGGTGTTCCCATGCAAACCATTGCATTACAGTTTGTCATAGGCTGTCTGTTGGAGTGCGTATTTGATAAAAAATAAATTGCCCACCCGAAAATGCATTCCCGGCTATGCCACTGTGTTCAACATAAATATAATATAAATATATTTTACAACTGCACAATCAAGTCCTATTTATTGCCTACTCGATTAAATCATTTCAAATAGTCTGATAGTTCATTCAACCATTATTCGCTTTGTCAAGACACATGCCGCACATATCCCCGCGTGTCTGTAGGCTTTCCAAGTTTGAAGTTTCCAATTCTATCTGATATTATGTGTTTACTATGGCTATCTCTTTGTAATATCTAGGCTATTAAATGCTAATGTTGCTGTCATTTAATGTAGGTCCGTTAGTTGCCTATTACTATGCCATAGTATGAGGGCTCAATCGCAGAACTTTATTTACCTTGTCTGTAAAGTATTGTCCATTGTATCTCCATTACTATTTCAAACTGTAACGAGTATTAGTATTACTAGTTTGAGTAACGTGCCCAACACTGCTTACAAGTAACATCATTACAAAATAATAGTTATTGTATGAAATGTCTGCTTTGCCTTCCAAAGGATATACACATTTCAGTTTATATGACCGCCACTTAAAATTTAAAGAACCACGTTATGGTAAATCATCTGTGTATTTTCTGTTTTGTAGGCTACATATCAGTGTTTTATTCAATTGACATATCATTGGCTGCTATTTGAAGGCAAAAGCACTAGCTAATGAAAAACATATTTTTTAAAGGGCCATTTCACGACCTTAAGCTCCATAGTTTCTTTATTTCTGGTGTGTCTTCATGAAAGAGGTTGAATCACTTTCTCTGGGCAATTTACCAATTATCATGGTTAAATAATGGCAATTTATCATTAGGAGAGTTAATTCAATGTTTATCATATTCTCAGTTAATGATCTACCAAATGAAAGGGAAATATTTAACCACTTGGTGCAGATGTGAAATTAGGTAAATTCTCACCTATTTAGGCGGTGTTATTATATTTAAGGTTTTATAACTCAAGGTGTGAGCATCACATAAACTTTGCAAATGGCTTAAACGAAGCAAGAAAGTTGTACCTTTTACCAGTCTATTTTCCACTTGTAATTAGTTTATGTTCATAATTTAGGTCAAAATAAAGTGCCAAAAATCTTGGAAAAAATGCTAAATAAAGTTGTTGTTTTTTTTGATTGCAATGAAATACTGAGAGATGATCTGTTGTATGTTTGTAGTATAGGTGCCACAATGCATGTGCCTTGTTTTTCAACGGGTCCAACTGTATGAGCAGGAAGAAAAAGGAATAAGGGGAAAAGCCATTGTAATAAGGGGATAAAGGCACAGTGTGATGATCTAGAAAATGCATTATGTTGACATGAAAATGGGACGAGGTGACTGTGGCATGAAATTGACATTTAGAAAGGCATTGTCATGTCAAGTGGCCAGAGTTGCATTGCAGCCTGTGTCACTTGCTGATTTAGCGCAGCCTCAACGCAGTTTCATGACCAGAGCCTGTAAATTGTATTGATCTACCCCTCCATAGACGACATGCTGTTGCATGAACTCACCAACTAAGGAATTTGTTGTAATGTTTGGGAACAGTTTGTTTTTTTCCTGACAGCGTATTGCTTTGACACATCAAAGCATAGGCAGTAGTTTGTGATTGTCAGGAGCGCTCACCATTTAATGCTCGGGAACATTTTGTTTGTTTCATGACAGCGCGTCACTTTGACACGTCAAAGCGTAGCCACTAGTTTGTGTTGTCAGGAGCAGTCTGCATGTTAAACAGATGGTATGCAAATGACCATAAAGCAGCAGCGTGTCAAAGCACAAATATTGTACTGCAGCGTTCTGGACTTTGCTGTCAAACGTGATGTCAGTCGTGTTGCCGTGTCCTCAGTGGCGGTTTGATCCATTTCCGTCTGACACGTGGGTCAAGGCTGATGTGGGCTGCTCACCTTTGATCTCTGAGCGCCACAGAGATCGGTTCCGAGGTCCCTTCACGTGTACAACCTTCATTTGTCCAATACCTTGTCCTCGATTGTCCTTGTCACATCATCATACACTGTGAAATGAGGTTTGTGTTTACATGGAGACCCCTTCAGCCCCACGCGTGTGCAGAATGCATTATGTGGGGCCGGCACTGCTCAGTGTGCACTGCTGGTTCACCGGCTCCTCCACTCGCATTCACTGCTCGAGTCTAGTCGGCAAAGCCCAGTTTTTTCTGCTCCTGCCCCACCTTCCAGCAGTTTAGATAATTGAGGCCGGGGGGGGGGGGGTGCAGTTTTGACATCGCCACGAGTAAACATTACGCCGAGGTGCAGCCCTATCCCAACGGACGTGTCCCCCGAGGACGCTCCTTGCCGGCAAGGTTGTTTCACATGTGACCGGGGCTCGACACCGGCTGCTGGATTGCGCCGATCAAGAGAAATAATAACATTACAAGCCAACCGCTTTGCCATCCTGACACTGATTACAGTAGAAGGGAGCGTGAGTCTAATAACCTGTCATCTTTCACCCTAATTAAGCCCCGTGCATGGCAATGGCCCTCCCTGGAGACGCCTCTTTTTATGGATTGTTGGTGTGTCTGTCCTCTGCCATAATATTAATTGATTTTATGTCCAGGGTCACGCACCGTGATAATTTCCACCGATGTAGCCATTACATACTTCAGCAAACTCCTCCAGCGTGTCATTTCATGAAACTTCCTGCCTCAACAGTATAAACGGAGAGCCCATGTAGATATGTGGGAGAGTGACTGCGGCGTGTAGCTAATGACGCTCATTTACCTTTGGAAAAAACGCAGATAGAGGACAATACAATGGGAAACTGTTCAATGGCATATGAAGACTTTCTATGGCTTCTTGCTAATTACTGCCAAGCCCTGTTTAAGTCTTGAGATTTAAGCAGGTGTAGATGGCATGTTTGTGTTAGTATACAGTACACACAAGAATCGCAGTACTGATTACACACGTCTGATTATTTAGTTCAGAATCTGGAATAGCGTCATTGGACTTTAGCGTCTATGTCAGAGATGTGATTATGTATCATAAACGAAAAGGAAGAGTGTAAGTTCCTACATTTCTAGGGTCTCAATCAAAGAGAGATAGACAAGATGCTGATAGACAAGATGGATGGTCTTTACAGGGAGGCTCAGTTGTTTGCAGTGGCCTCTTGAGAGTTCCATGGATTGCCTTTATAGACTGGGAGAATGGACACAGTCTGCTGCCACTCATTGTTCCACCAATGACTGGAGTAAAACCCATGGGGATATTAAATTGGCTGTATTTTCCACCACTAAAAGTATCCTTGAAATGGTCGTTGTGTATAATGAATTGTGCAGCATTATTCTGTGCATTGTGACTGGTGCTGTTGATTGAACCCAATAGTTCACAATAAATGTCATCCTTTCACTTATGCTGTATTCCATAACCTTAATGTAATGGATCTCCCATAAAGTGGTTATCTGAAAATGTAAGCTAAAAAGCTTTTTAGCTCTAAAACCAGCTCCTAAATGTTAGTGGGAGTTAAATTATGTGTAGCTGCTGCCAGCAATTTGACTCGGTATCGAGTCAATGTTTTACAAACATTTGATAACATCGAGCTTTTAAAAAGGTATCAGTCGGGATGGTATTATGATTATAGTAGATTAGCCAGTCAGGGATGCAGTGACTTTACTAACAAACAAAAACAATGAAATGAGATCAAGGTTTCGCGAAATCTATGCTACTTGACCACAGTTAAAATTAAGCAATTCAGTACAGACGAACTGGGAATATCTCAGTCATCTGTCAATAGAATATTACACCATTGTTCACCAACATAAAAAAATAAAGCCAACTTCAGCCTTATTCTAGCCTAAATAATTAAAAGTCTAAATGCATACCCACAAATTATTTTACGAGCAGCCAGAAATGTAAGAGGCTGACATAGTTAAAAACATTCTAGGTTAACAGGGATAATCCCTGCAGTTATATTCCAGCTCTCTGCAAATATTTGTCATTACCTGTATCCAGTTTGAACGACTCTTACTTATTTTTCATTGTATTTTTTTATTAAAACTGACAGGCTGAACTTTAACCTCATATACATTGTATTTTTTCAAATCCAATGTGCTGGAGTGCAAGGCCAAAACTGGTAATGTTGTTCGGAGATTCAAACGCAAATCAGCTCACAAGACGTGGGGACCAATAATTAAGGGAGAGAAAATAATAAAGAAAGAAAGAAAAAACAGGAACATAATTCCTTAAGGCTAAACAGCCAAAACGAAAATAAACCCACAAAAACGGGCGAACTAGAAAACTAGTAAATAACAACTAAATCTCCCGAACACAAATAATGACACAAGAACGGGAAATTTAGTAAACAAAAGAACACCCTCGGCTGCCTTAGCTCAGAGCTGGAGAAGTGTAAAACCAAAACGAAAGTAAAAAGAAAAACTGTCTCTGAGAGAAGTGCTAATAGATCGCTACCAGGAGGAAAAACAAATCCTATACCCGATTAAGTAGCTAACTAGCAAGTAATAGAACGCTACCAGGAGGAAAAACAAATCCTATACCCGATTAAGTAGCTAACTAGCAAGTCCCCCCTGAACATAAACAATGTTTAATATCAGGTGGTCGCTAGTAACCTGGCTATACCTGGCTTGAATGCAATGTCGTAAGACAATCAAGCACCGGAGAAGCGGAAGCGAGAAACTTAATTACCCTGCAGGTAGAAGCACAGGTGAAAACAATAATGAGGATGGCAAACCACAAAACAGAACGTGGAAAAAATCCGATTGATTCACAATCGGGAAAGCAGGACAAGAGCCGCAAAATATATATATTTTTAAAAAAAACACAAACCACTACAAAAACAACAAAGATTGTGTCACTGTCCGAGTACTTTTGCATTTAACTGTCTATTTCAAATACAATTACATATGCATAATAGAAGCGCTATGCATAATAATAAGAACAATGGCATTTTTACATTTTATATAAGCAAATAAGTGTAGATATGTGTCTCCATTTCATCCAAATTTGAAGCATATGTCATGCCATGATAAATTGGCAAATGCATGCTCTCAGCTAAATATTAGTAGGAATTTTGATCTGTAGTAGGACTTGGGAGAACTAACTTTATACAATTGACTCCACCTGCAGTATAATGGTTTCAGATTAATTAGCATGAATTATCACATTTATCTCTCATAATTATTCTGCAATTAGCAGGCTACTGATTATAACTTTGCATCACACATTATCATCAAAAGAACATTGTCTAATATTTTTGATGGAGACATCACGCATTGTCTTTAAAAAGCCTTTTTCTAATAGTTTTGATGGACTTCACACACCCAAGTCAGAACAATTCAACACCACAATTGGTGTTGACTGGCTCCAATGGTTTGGTGAGATTTGATGAGATTTGAGCCAGTCAACACCTTTTTACCAAAGGTTTAACAATGGCAGATGTTTAAAATCACAGAATTAGAAAAAGCCACTAATGGGTTGATACATAGTTTTAATGACGACTGAGGTACACACAGATGCAAAAAGACAAACTGTGGCTGTTATAGTGTTAAAATTGGAAGCTGCAGTGGAACTAAGTTACAAATTACTTTAAGAAGACCAATTTTGAAGACAAGGACTCTTGATTGTACTGTTGATTAGAAGGTGTAAAATACTTTTAAGCAGCCTTTAAAATAATTAAATTTTTCATCAGTGCTCTTCTGTTTGATGAAAAGAAAATAGAGAGAGAGAGCAAGAGAGAGGGGGAGAGAGGTTGAGTGAATGAGTGATGTGTGTGTCTCCAGAAATATTAAATTGCAGGCAAAATTATCAATGCACACCAGCTTCAGAGGTGCTGTGTGGGCGACTGGATCATATGATCACATAAAAAGTGGGTTTTAATAATCATCTGAAACAGCTATAATTAAATATAATTGGCTTTTGAATGCCTTGGCTGAAAACAAAAACCATTAGGTAAACTAAGCTTTGCTGTTTGTTTTCTAGTGAGGCCTGAATGCTGTCTGTGTGTTTGATCTCAAGTTAATATGTAGAATAAGACAAATAAGTATGACATTGCTGATCAGTCTCTATGGTACCACTAAGAATGCATTAGGATGGTATCATTTATATTATTGTTAATATTTGTCAGGTACAAAACCACCATCTTTTAAAATGCGATTAATAGATGAGAATTAAATTAAGAGCATTCAAAATACTTCTAGAAGGTTGAAAGAAGCACTTAATTATGACCAGTTCTATCTGGTATATTTCCTCAATTGTGAGGGAGAAGGCTTCTCTGTGGTCTGATGCCTGTGCCACTCCTCTACCTCATTCTGTCTGTCTGTGATAATGAAAGGTAGGACAGCTACAATAAAGACTTAGTCATTCATTAGAAAACCAGCAACAGCAAACAATTCCACCATTAGAGCGTATAAACAGATGGTATGTTTTTAAGAATAGGTCCCCAAAGCTTTAAAACATGCCACCTTGAGAGCAGTAATTTATATTGTCTGCCTCTGCATTATGTTTCCTGGTTATGGCACGTTGCCATTCAGTATATGTGGTGCCGCTGATAGAACTTTGTCTGGCAATGTGGTTTTGTAATAAGAGTACCTGCAACCATATGGGAAGTTCAGGCTTTTTATTGTATTTATTTATTTATTTTTTGATGCGTTTACTGTCTACGGCATTTGTATTACCTAAGATTAAGACATGCCAGCCCTTGTGCCTATTTGTTCTTGTACATTGCAATGTGTAAACACAAAAATCCCATTAAATCCATGATTTATCGTGCTCCTGGGTCTCATTCTGACAGGAATGCACAAGCAGTAAAGTTTATGTCTGTGTGTAATTTTATGCCGCTATGTAATTCTCGCTTCGCCCTGCCTCACAATGAAACCACTGTGAAATGCATCACAGATCTCATGAAACAAGCACATCAGTGTTCCTCTAATGGCACTGCACTGTAACTGAGTGATTGGAGCAACATTAACGTAGTTATCCTGCAAACTTCCAGGCCATTAATACATTCCACGAAGTACAGTAATTAAAAGCAAGCTCATGATCACAACTGATCTGCTATAGGCTCATGGGTGGGTATTTCTCAATTAAAACACGTGTTGTAATGGGAAGATAACTGGCGGCAGCAAAGACATTTCACCAAAAGAGTTGCCTCATCATAGAGTAATAAATAATTCACATGCCTATTCTTTCTTGTGGCAATTAAAGAGGACCATGAAATACAAAATGTACATATATTTACATAGGTCGTTATAATTTAATGAAAGACATAATTCCGAATGTAAAAAATAACATCATATTGTGAGAAAAAAAATTCAATTTTGTTCAGACCGAGTACGAGTATGAGTAGGCCTACTCACTTTTGGGTACTTGCCGATACCGAGTACCGATACAAGTACTGTTCATATTTTTAAAATAATTTTCAGTTACCACAATAATGAGATTGCCGATTTTGAAAACACTGTTTATTTTTTAATTAATTGATGCATTTATACAAATAAAATCAATAAATCATAAGCTGACTAATGACGATTGTTTATCATTGTGTGTTGAGCTGATAACACAAAATCTTTGTTGAGGGAGCACAGTTAATTTGATTAACACTATAGGACGGGAGCGGTCATTTGCCCGCTTTTGGTAGTCTGAACGTTAATATCTCCTAGCAGCACTGCTACCTCCTTTCATGACTTTTCCTATATTTGCCATATATACCTGGTTATGTTTTAGAATTTCTAAAATTACTTTCTGGTAAAGAAATATAAAAAAATGCTAGAACGACGGAGTAAAGCGGTCAAATAACTGCTAAAGCGAGCCCCACTGAGATGACAACTATCACATTAGCAAGTCATTAGTAGAATACTCTTTTATTATTTGATGACGGAGTCAAAAAACTTGAAAATGCAAACTCAATTTAAAAAAATTAACAATTCATGCCACCTGCTGCTTATTTAGCTATATGTAGCTCTCCTAAAACATTTTGCGCAATTAATTCAGAGGCTACGTGTAGACGAATTCAATGAATGAGATAGCATATGTTATGACACCTATAGGCTATTCCAGAAATTGTGTATAGGCTAAGAGAAAAATGTTTAAATTAATAACGCAATTAAAATAAGCTTTGATGCTCCAAAAATGGTTTGTTTTGGGGATACATGCAGGCTACATGTGTCCAGCTTGCTGGCAGGTCATAGAGCTTCAAGAATCATTTGCGTTTTCTTTTTTGTTCAGGGCCTCTGTCCTATTCACACGTCTAATTGCTCATTTGCTAAACAAAAGAACCGTGGTGCTGGGTGAGGATCTCCAACTGAACTTTAGTCATGATATTTTCACTTGCTTTCTTGCACATTTTGGAGTAAATAAAAAAATATTTGTTTCCATAGGGTTTTTACATGAATGTTTAAAATATTTGCATATCCAATCGATGAATCATGAACTATGTGCTGAGTGTGGTATATGCGGAGCGGCAGTGTGGTATAATGGTTAAGGAACTGGGTTTGTAACCGAAAGGTTGCAGGTTCGATTCCCAGGTCGGACACTGCCGTTGTACCCTTGAGCAAGGTACTTCACCTGCATTGCTTCAGTATATATCCAGCTGTATAAATGGATACTATGTATAAATGCAAAAGAAATGCTTTGTAAGTCGCTCTGGATAAGAGCGTCTGCTAAATGCCTGTAATGTAATGTGCTGACAGTAGAGACACGACTCACGGGCAATTTATCTTAAAACTATTTTACTGTATGCTTATTGCAGACATATCTTAGGTGAAATTATCATGGTTCACATAGAATGTGCTCAAAATTGACGGACTATTGTCATTTTTGAAGTTCCAAAGTCTGACCAAGACGTTTTATGAATAACCGTTTATAAACGTAAATCTGACTCAAATACAAGCAAAAAATTTTATCGGTAAGAATAATAACCTATACCTATTTACAGCTGGTCCGTATAATGTATTTCACTCCCATTTTCTCATTTCATCTGACCGCAAGCCGTTGTTTAGGTTGTTTGCGAGTCCCGCCTTCGAATCGTTAATTGATCAACAATAAAAATAAAACATGAAATTTTAATTTAAAGTCTCTTTCACTTTGCACCCTGCTGGGTGTAGACCTGTAAGATTCTGTGTTGGTATCGGTTTGTGTATCGGAGCATTTTTACAAGTAGGCCTGCCAGTATACGAGTAGCCTATGAGCACAGGATCGGACCCGATACCGATACCAGGATCGGTATCGGTGTAACTGTGAATATCATCAATCTATAGACAGTAGAAAACTTTCAAATGTACATGCTTGATATCCTAAATAGTAATATAGCCTACAAGTACATCGATAACCACAAGGTCATATTTTAACACTTATTAAAATAAGATAAGCCTATCATCTTACTCACAATGATGGGCCACAACTATAATTGATTTTTTTATCATAGGTTGAGTTTGCACAGACCAGTAGGCCTACTTTCAGTTAGTCGTGTGCTCCTGTTTTAACAGAATATCCTGTTTAGAATGTAGAATACACAGAGATTAGGGAGCCGCAGATAAAGTGTAAAATCTACTTATATTATCACTTGGTGGTCGACTGTGATAAGCATCTGTATCACTCTTACAGCTGTTTTTTTATTGTGAATTTCCATTGTGATACTAAAATTTTTATATCATACCATATGTGTGTTATACGATACGGTTCACTACTTTACGTCCACAAATTCAATGCTTTGTATTGTATATGCTCCAGAACTCAGCTTACTTCCCTTATTGATGATGCATCTGGAATAACAGCCTAAGGAGTCTGTTGTAAGTTGTCAGTAAAAAAGCAAAATGAGAGACACTGTTTTATTGAGAGACACCAACCATCCTCTCCTGAGGATAATGTGTGTAGTATGTCTGAGGGAAATACTGCTGTTACAACACTTGTTTACTTTATCACTGATTATTTGAAGACCAGATGTACCAAATGTTATGTCTTTAATTGCAAACATGGAATTGGCTTAAATCTCATGTAACTTTTAAGGGCCCATTTCTCAGTTGTAGTAGAGGATGTCAAACTCTGAAACATCACCAAACTTTCAAGCTGTTTGTGTTTTCAGAGTTTTCATAGAATAAAAATGTTGTTCATTGTATTTGTCTCAAAAGAACATAAATAACAACCAAAAAACACATTAGCCCATACATCTACATCAATACATTTTATAATGAGATGTGCAAAAGAGTCGAGCTTCTATTAGTAAGAACACATATCCTTCTCCCTGTCAGTGCACCCCTGTGGTGCACGTAGATTCCTCCTCACATTTGACTATTCATGTGGATTTCCATCCCTACAGAGGACGATCTGTAAACTTGTTTACTTTGCTTTTTTTTTTCACAACTAGCTTCTCTCTGTGTGTGGCTTTTAAAAATAAAACGTATGAAAGTGCAGAAACGATTCTTTGCCGTTCAATAAAGGCAAATTCATTCTCAGCATTTCCTGCCATGTTCGAAAAGATGCAGAATTTGTGCTAAAATTAATGCTTTGAATATAATTCACTCAGTGTGTCAAGTCTTCAGATTAAGTGAACACTACAAGTGAAAACAATGGCAGCACCTGCATAGCAAGCTTTGTGGCTGATTATTTGTCAGGGAGATGAGGAGGCTCTTTTCATTTCTGCATGTGCAGTTGTGGTAGTACCTGGACCAGTGCGATCCTTCCACACGTGAGGGATTAGGCTGCCCATAACAAAATCTCTACAAGCAGAATTATTTATGAAAAAAATGTTGTTGAAATGTTTGAAATGTTGTTTGTCTTTTGCATCTTATATTATAATATAATATACAAATGGAGAGAAGCCAAGATATTGAAATTCTGGGGCAGATACTAATTACAATGTCTGGCCATTTTAGCTCATGCCAATGCCTCCCTGTTGTACATTTGTGCACAAAATGCTAACTACAATCAAGTTTCCACTCACAGTAGAAGTAGATGAGCACAGTTGTCAACAAAAACTAAATATTTCAACTTCCTTACTTTGCAGAGAGCCTGGGTCTAGAGAGCCTTCTGCATGGCTTTGCTTATGAGTTTGGCTGGTAAAAATGATTAATTAAAAATAAATCATGAATGAGAGGTTCAGATGTCTATGATTAGTCTATTTTGTTGTGCATTACATTTTCACTTTTACTATTTACTATTTCACTATTTACAGCATCTGTAGCCCATCAAATGCCTCAGTGGCACATTTATCCTGCTTCATTATACCGGCCCATCATGTTGGCCATAATTTTAGCTAATCAGCCGATACTGATAAATTTGTTTCAAGCTATTATAAGCTAATATCGCCACATCTCCAATATTACCGTTCATCCCTATATGTCATTTTTCTACAATAAGAAATACTGAAATAGTTTTTGATCTTGAGTGCATGGTTTGAAATGGGGAATTACTGCTGTGTCCTCACAGGTCATACAAACCATCAGCGCAGTGGATAAAGATGAGCCGCCCAGCGGACACCGTTTCTTTTTTGCCCTCAGCGCCGAGGCTGCTGGGAACCTGAATTTTACTCTCAGAGACAACAAAGGTATGTGGACTTTTTTTGTTGTTGCATTTATTCATTGCCCATAAATATTTATCCTTGCCAGTTTTACTTGATTCAAGCCTGTGGATCATAAGCGCCGCCGGTTTGGTCTAGTTTTTGCATGCATTCGGAAAATAAGAAATGCCTCGATCATTGGTAGTGGAAGGAAGAGGGAAATAAATCAATACGTTAAAAGGTGGGGTGAAATGAAAGAGTAATAGCAGAGGGGGATTCAGCCAGTCGTATGTGCAGTTGTTCAATCTGGGAGCCAGAGCCCTTTATCTGAATTACAGCAGGAGCATTGGGGTCATAAGGATGGGGGTCTCTGTGGGGCTCATAGAGCAGCAACATGCAAGACCCCTGTGCAGTGACAAATGAGGTAGCACACACATGAAGACAGGGGCCACGTGTCTCCATAGGGGTGACTTCTGCCGGCCTTGCAATTGCTGATGTAGTAAAACGTGGAATAAGCTGCACGAGTAGAAATTAGAGTCAAAAGCCTTTGCACTTATGATGAAATCTTGTCAGAGAATGCCACAGCCTCGAAATCCTAAATCCCAAATGAGATGACGGAAAGTAAACACAGATAGGTGTGGATTAGGTCTGATGAATGCAGACATTTCAAATGAAATAACAAAAACTTTCAAGAGCCACCACAAAATGGTTATTTTGAGTAAACACAGCCTGGTCAGGCATGGTATTTTATACATTTGCATACCATACATTTACATACCAATTACTGGCTGAAAAAATAGATACTGTAAATTGTGATTATGTGCCAGGAGGTAGAGAACTGAACATATATATGAGATTAACACCAGGGGTGTCACATTTTAATTATAATGATCATCCTTTTGCAGATGTTCTTCAAAACCTTGGTAATACCTAAGGTATCTTAGGTATTAGCTGCAAATTGTTTTTAAATGACAAACTCTTTCACTTCATTTAAAAAAAAAAAACAACTGATAATAACGGCAACATTGCCTGGGCAACCGATCAGCTTATATTATACACTTCAAATATCCTACAGGCGACCTTTTGCTGTCACTGACCATTCCATGCCGTGCACTCTTCCCAGACAACACTGCCTCCATCCTGACCAAACGAGGGGGATTCCGACGCCAGGAGCAGTTCCTGTACCGGCTTCCCATCCTGATCCTGGACAGTGGCAGCCCCTCCCTCAGCAGTACCAACACCTTGTCCATCCGGGTGTGTGACTGTGACCCAGACGGCCTCGCCCAGTCCTGCAGTGCCGAAGCGTACATGCTCCCTGCCGGGCTCAGCACCGGCGCCCTTATTGCCATCCTCGCCTGCGTCCTCACATTGCTGGGTAAGGCTCAACCTCGTGCTGATTGGCTCCTTGATTTACCATTTGATTGATTGACCAATTTTTGGATTGAGTTGGATGTTCTTGATTCTTGATGGTAGGCAACCGTCTCTATGGTGCAGAGAGTTTGATTGCTTCATCGTTTGATTCATTAGTTCATGCGTTGTTTAGTGTCCGTCATTCTGCTACAGAGGCACCTGATTAGCTGATTGGCTGTCCTAGACCGTCTCCACAAGTGCTATTTTGTGTTATTAGATGGCCGGTTGATTGATGAATTGATTGCGTTACCGCTTGCTGAATGAATTGTCTGTCACAGTGCAATTGTGTTGTGAGGATCTGCAGTAGCCTAATACCACACTCAGCTGGGTAGACGCTGAGCAGTGTATTGATTAGCTGGTGGATGTTTCTCACTGTCTTAGACAGACACCAGGCCTTTTTTGTAACTGGCTCAATATCTGTTTGTAATTAGCAGACCTATATTTCTACTTGAGTTAGGTGATTAATTAGTTAGTTTACACATAGTTGTTAATTACTCACTCCATTCTATGTTGTCATCACTCCTTGTATAGCAGCAATACTCTGCAATATTCAATGAACTTAATTACATAATATGAAATTTGGATTAAAAGATTAAAGAGCATCTAGGGGTATTCTCAGAAAAATTACCCACTTATATTTGTTACTGAAGAAATGAAATTAGAGCTTTTCATACACCTTGAGTTGAAAATGAACCCTGTAGAAGGCATTTACCCAAGCACATAAGCACTGTTACAAAGCCGATTTTGAAATGATTTATACATCCATGCAAACACCTTCCCTGAGGTTTATTTTCTCATGAAAGCCTGCTCCTACAGCTTTTTTAAACCCGGAAAAAGGTTGATGTGCATTAGGACAAACAGCAGGAAGCATCTCTCCCAGCTGCTATAATGAAACACCTCTAATTGTGCTCGGCTCTGTGCATCTGTTCCATAGTGGGCATCTCAACCTGCCAACATGTGGCTTCCAGTATGCGACACTCCGCAACTCCCATCTCTCTTCTTTCCCTGCTCCTAAAAGTCTATGCCTAACTGGTAGTGGTGTAACAGTAAATGTATTCTCACCAAACCGCTTTTAATTCGGCACAACTCTGCGACCCAAACAATTACAGTTTTCCTTTTTAAATTAAATTAATTAAATTAACTTTTTTGTGTGCAGAACTTAAATTCTTAGTGCTGACGTGCCTTATTTTCTTCAGCAAGAAATTATGGCGACTGTTTACACTTTCATAATAAATGAAAAGCAATTTTATATTTCACATTTAATTTTTTTTTTGCTGTACCGAAAATGTGACCAAACCATGAAGTCAGTACCGAAGTACATACCGAAACAAGACTACTAACTAGTCTTTTTATCCAGCCACCCTGCTCGAGTGCTTAATTCTATTTACATTGGCCCTCCAGAGGCAATTTCCACCTAGTTTCTACTAGTTTTATTTAAATGTCAATATCTCAAAAAATATTCCCTGCACATCCATCAGAAATTTGCCACAGAATACATTTATTTCAGAATAGTCACATACAGTATATACATAATAACCGTAACATAAGTAAAACAAAATGTACAAAAGGGCGCATGTTTTTACACAACAGCAACGTATTTCAGCCCAAAGTGCGATAGGTCGCTGTTGAAATGTCAACTGTACGGGACTTTGGCAAAATGGAACAAGATAAACTCTTCAGGGTTAAACAGAAAACAGCTGTAGCTGAATATACTGGTAAGTATTTAGTTTCCTAAATATATTTATACGAGAGATTTTGGAGAAAAAAATTTGGTGTCTTCTAAACCAAAAGTGCATCAGGTACTGTATATAGTACAGTAAGCAAGGGAAAATGGTGAATGCGTTTTTAAAAAATATAATTGTTTCTATACGTGAACATGATTTTCTTAGCGTGTATAAACGGTGCATTTTATGCATTTTACAGTATGTGGCTGTGGTGAGAGGATGGTTGTTTGTAGAGGTCTTCACTGGTCCAAAAAGTTGGACCCATTCCGAAATGGACCCGTGGATATCTTACCCGAACCCGACGTGCATAAATTAATTTTCTAAATACAGAGACCCGATAAGAATTGGAATGGAAGAAAACCACACCTGGTCCAAATCGGACCCGAGGGAAATCAGACCTGTTCCGAATCGGACCATGACGGGTCTAGAGATCTGACCGGACCCGACGAGAGAGAGAGAGAGGTGGAGAGAGAGAGGAGGGGAGGGGGAGAGACTTTTCGGCTATAGCAAACGAACGATAATGTAACCATCGATTTAAATAATAATTTGTTACATTTCAGTGCATATTTCGTAGGCTATAGAAATAATTATTTTGTGTTATGTTTTTAGCTGTTATGCCTCGTAAAACAATCCTCATTCCACCGTTCAATTGCTGGACCCTGCTGTGTGCCGAGTCGACCACGAGTCCATGGTTTCTCGCTTGCAATTCAATAAAATTTGACAGTATGCCTAGCCTATTTCAAAGTCCAAAATTTGCAGAAATCCTAGCAGGGAAATATAGTGATGTTTTCACAATGAAACATAACTTATGTTTCCAGAAGTCATCCAAATATAGCTTTTTATACCCAAGAAAAAAACTGAAGAAATCCGTTATAAAATAGTCTACAATAGACAAAGGTCTATTTGTCTTACCGACAAAAAGGCCTAAAATCTACATCTGTAGCTTATATTAGACTAATAAATACAACACGGTGATAATCAATCATGTTACTCTGATTACAACATTAAGATATTTATATATAGGGCAATAACTTTTTATGAAAAGCAACAAGAAAGTACAAATTTATTAAGCCAACGATGGCTCAACAGTTAACGTGCAACATAACACTTGCATTGAGAGGCATAATTTGACCCATTTTCATCTGTTTTGTACCGTTCTGTTTAAAGCTTTATAACTCCAGATATCAATGTTACACAAACACCAATAATGGCTTAAATTAAAGAAGACCCTGGTACCATTTATTATCATGCCTTGAATTCAATTATTTTCATAACTCAGATGTAAATTATGGGCAGTGAATGCACAATCCCCGGTGAAAAACAGCTTAAAAACGACCATTATAGAATGGATACACATACACACAAAGTCAGTTCCTGGTTTTTCAACAAAAAAAAAATTGGGGGCTTGAATGCATTTGCTCTAAAAAAACTACCTATATGAGGTTAAATTGGTTATTATTTCCTGTATTTCATATTTAGGGATCTGTAGTACTCTGTGTCTTATCTTTGTTAGGGTGTGCTGCAACAATGTTTCCTCTAGGATGGATCTTGCTTTTGGGAAAGATGGCCTTTCTGTGGTTCGGATTCTCCTAAACACAAGGATTAGACTGTCATGTGGAGAAGCCAAGTTATTTTGGGCTTGGTAAATCCTATCTGGGAAGGGGGTTGGGTGTTCCCATTCCACACTCTCTTGGCAGAAGGTGGTGTTTCAGGAGGGGGGGGGGGTGTTGGGGTTTGGGTGGCAGAGTTTGAGAAGAGATGTGGAGGAAAGAAGAAGCTTCTTCCAAGTGCTTATCCCAATTTTATTTTTCAGTAAGGATGGAATTATTACTATTTCTTCATTTAAGAGGCCATGCGATCATCTAGGCCTGTTCAATGTAAGTTAATATTTTTTTAAGCTGTAGTACTATTTTACAATATATAGGGCACCTTTATGAGTCGGTAAGTATTCATTCATTAGACACCTTCTGAACATAGAAGTACATATACATATTTTGTGAGGTACACTGTCATAGGCAGATTCCCCCAGTGTAGAAAGGTGTCATGACATATGATTAGAAAAAAGGCAAATACAGTACCCTACTGAAGCATAATCTTTGTTCGTGTGATATTTCTAATGCAACTAAGTTGGGGCGGCATTGTCATAAAGGGATGAACTGTCTCAAAGGCAATTTCAATAATTTAAATAACACATCTAAACCTGTGACAGCTGCTGGAAAGGTTGTTGTCACTCTTGGTGCAAAATCATGATTTCTGCTTCCACATTACCCTTGGGCTTGAGGCAGAGTGAGACTGAGGGAGAGTGAGGTCAGGTGAGAGAGTGCTTGTGTGAAGGATGGCTTGGAAAAGTCTATACCTGAGCACTCAAACCAGGCTATGAACTATACAACATAATATATGTTATCTACATTTAAAACTGCTCATTTAAAACTGTTAATATGCCTGTTATTCAGCTACCATTGAATGTTCTTAACACGGTGGTGTGCTCAAAAGTGCTGAACAGATAAAAAAATTGTATTACCCAGATGTGTATAAACACATGAAACAGAGTAGAGGAGTGCTTCAACCATTGCAGGTCGTATTCAGGAAAACCCACCCTCCTTGCTGGAAATTCAATTGCTGAATTCTGTTGCAGAAGCATTTATAATCAATGAAAAGTGATTTTACTGCAAAAATAGTCTACAAATGGAACAAATAGTGCATGCCACATCTTCCTCTGCTTGTTTTTTATTTTTTGGTATAATGTCATCGTTTGCCTGAGGAGGCTTTTGTGAGGTGCCATAATGTGGTTTCTCGCACCCGCCGGACAAATATATTAATCATGACAAAACTACTGGGTAGCTATAGCCTTGATACAATGGTATTAAAGGGAAAGAATGGCCGATCTGGTTGGGCTGAATTAAACTAAACCTCCACCACACCTACCAGTAATTTAATTCTCTTAAATCAACCTCTTTTACCCACCTTGCGCTGCAGGTGCACTTACACACTCTAGTCATGCAATTCTATGAAATTGAGTTGGACACGCCTTAATTCACCACTGCCGTGAGTTGCTACTTGAGTTTAACAGTTGCACCTTTACTGTGAAAATAGCACCCTTATTGTGTAATTGTGTGACGTAGTGTTCAAAATAAATAGATAGTTATTTTGTCTATTTCACCCAGTATGTTACCTATTTTTACTCAAGATAGAGAAATATAGATACATGCACGACATAGGAATTCTCCATATTGTGGCAGTTCTGTGTCAATATTATTTTTAGTATGACTGATGCTCATTTTACAAAGACAAGTGTATTGCCTCAGCTTTTGAGGAGTTGAAGATCTGAATCACTGTGAAGGGCCTTAAGTCACCTTACAATTTTCTTCTCCCCAATCTCTGAGAGTTGCAATCAGTTATTTGCCCAAATTATCAGCGGCAAAATTATGACAGAATCTGCTATTATAATCAGGTCTGAGGTGTGCTTGCGTTAAACTAGAAGATGATATTCAGAATGGATGTTAGCCCAGGATTAAATTTATTTTTGGGGGGGAGGGGATAGATGGATAGAATTTCAACGTGTACAGGGCGGGGCTTGAGTTTGGTGGTTGAGTTCTTATTAGTCGTTGCCGGTATTCTTCTTCATGAGGTTAAATCAAATTGTAGTCACAGCCCTATCTCTAGCCCTATTCCAGGCCCCAATCCTTAAACAGTAAAGTAAACTGTAATCTCAATCTCTCAGTGTCCGAAGAAAGGTCTCGTACTGTCTAAAGGTCTAGTCCCTTCAACAGGAACGCTTGGAATACCAGTCTGCAGACTTCCATATTTACAGCAGTGCACTGAGATAGAAGTGACCAAAAAGACATTGCTGCAGGGCATATGGAAGAGCCCAACTCCCTCACCAGCCCGTAGTTGTTAAAAACCATGTTTGACAGGAAGCGAGGGAGTGGAGACAGAGTAAGAGGGAGCAGCAGGGGCCGATCTGGCATTGGTGTTTCATTTTAATGACAAACGTGAGACTAGGGCACTGCCAAATGCTCTTCTCGAACGAGATTGATTGCGCATGATGGATTGTTTTCACAATTCAATTATGGCAAATCGAGGATAATGTTGAATTGATCCATTTTGTTTTTGTACATCTATCTCATTTCGGAGCATTGGACTGTAGCAAAAACAGCCATTTACTCATGTGTGCACTGTGCATTTTGTAAATAAGGTTAAAATCTGCTTGTCAGACCACCTAATCATCCTCACATCCTCTTTAATTGGCTACATGCTCTTCTTTCACTGGATCTGCCATCCATATAAACCTCTGTACTTGTTCCCCATGATTTATGAAGCCTTTTGGGATACTTAATGAAAAGGCACGAAAAGAAAACCTGTTCCCTTTTCCTCTCATTCATGAATCTGGTAGCATGGTGATGGGTTGCAGGACATTCTTCTGTAAACGATTTTCGTAAATTTTAACAGAATATACACCAATTGCAATCATGAGGGAAAGGATAAAAAATGATTGCCATCTAAAATGTCATTCTTCGTTATTTACATTCATGTCAAACTAATCTGTAATTAACCAGTGCCATAAGATCCCATTTTTATTATTATACATGCAAATTGTGGCAGCTTACTGGAAGAATTGTTGAACCGTACTTATTCTTTCCAGTGCCATGCATAGAGTGCATGGTGATGAGAATTAATATGAACGGGAAAGTACCATTAAATAAACGGCGCAAGTACTGTATCCTTGCAGTGTTCACTGAGGCTTTACCCTCTTTAATTTTTTTGCATGAAGCCAGCATGACAAATGATTCCTTTTTTTGGCTAATAAATTTGACTGATTCAGGTGGCCGCCGGCTTTTCAATGAGGGCGATAAAATACAAATCGGCCAAATCGCTGACAAAAGTGTATCCATTCAACAATTTACTAGAAGTGTATCCATTATCCATTCACCCCCGCCCCCCATTTGCCTTTTGATTATGTGGTGGGAACTGCAGTTTCCCCTCATTTGCCTGCCTTGGGAAAGTGTATATGGTAGAGGAGAGAAATATGACTCTATGGAACAATATTTCACACTCACTCTGCCAGCGCTGATGGATGGATCATTAGGCGTTTGCCTGTTCGCTCAGGCACAGGAAGCTATTTTCAGCCCTCATACATCCTCAGGGATGGGTGGGGCATCCGGAAAGTTGTCGGAGTCTTTCAATTGAGATTTTAGAATAATCTGGAAATGAACGGAAACACAGCTATACAGTTTGACAATGTATGTGCCATCTGTTGCTTGCTGTTGGAGCTTTTCTCATTCTGGAAAAAGGGGAGCAAGTTAATCCATAAGTTAAAGCTTATGCAGAGGATATCTAGGGGTGCTCTAGGTCTATGTGTTTGTGTGCGCTTCTTGTTTATACTTTGGAAAGACAAGGCGGATAACTACATGGAAATACATTTACATTAAGAATTGTCACGTTTATTGGATCACGAAACGGCCCTTCCTGCAGTCATTCCCATTAAAGCTGATTAGAGACAAATTTACCAAAGTAGATGAGGGAGACATTAATGTTAACAGTGAACATCATCTTCTCTCACCTAGCAACCCATTTTCATCTCATTAGCATCGTCATTGAGTACACTTTCAGTGCCCTATTGACCAAGTATTATTGCAAGTCATGTAATTATAAACCTTATTTACCATTTACTGAAAAAAGAATGGAGGCATGTGGCTTTGCAAACTAAAATATAAACTCACACCATACATTATTTTATGTTATATAAGGGAAATCTTTGCCTTTATATCATTCTCTCTGAAATCAAGTATCCAATAGAAGGTGGCATCAGAACAGAATAAAAGGAAAAGCTTAAAATAAACCATATTATTCTGCAAGTGAGGTACAAATGTGTCCTTAGGCTCTTTTGGTTTTATTATAAATTTTACACAATACATATTTCCCCTTGTTCTCATTTCACCACTGATGACTATCAAGTGTTCAGCATGTATTGTACCAATAAGCAAGTTCAAGGAAAGCCATACTAGTGCACTTTGTTTCCATTATACCCACTAATTGCTTCATTTAGATAAGACTAGTAATATATTTTATTAGAGCTGGAAATGAGATTGGACTGGCACTGCTGAATAGTTGTTAAAGAACTGGAATTGGTATTTCACCTGTTCTGTTTCAGTTAGTGTCCACATGTGTATATTAGTTGAGATATATGCATATGTTGTTGGCCAATGGCCTAAAGGAACTGACAGTGTCCATCAGAGATATTGGAGTGTTTGATCCCGGTTTTAGGGTGCACTGTGTGTCCCAATCTAATGATGTGCCTTTCCTTCTGCTTCACCCCAGTTCTGGTGCTGCTGATTGTGACGATGCGCCGTCGGAAGAAGGAGCCCCTCATTCTCGAGGAAGAGAGGGACATACGGGAGAACATTGTGCGTTACGACGACGAGGGTGGTGGGGAGGAGGATACCGAGGCCTTCGACATGGTGACCCTCCGGAACCTCAACGTCATCCGGGACCACAAGGCTCGGCGGGACGTAACCCCCGAGGTGACCTTCTTCTCCTCGCGGCCCGTCTACAAGACACTGCCGGACAACGTCATCTTCCGGGAGTTCATTTGGGACCGGCTGAAGGAAGCGGACGTGGACCCCTCGGCGCCCCCCTATGACTCTCTGCAGACCTACGCCTTTGAGGGAAGCGGCTCGGTGGCGGAATCCCTCAGCTCGTTGGAATCGCTGAGCACGGACTCCGACCAGAACTACGACTATCTCAGCGACTGGGGGCCTCGCTTTAAGAAGCTGGCTGATCTGTATGGCAACACCGAGGGCTGCAATATATTCTCATAGCCCTGTTTCAAATTTTAAGTTCACGTTGACTTTGGAGTTGAAATAAGTGGGGGGGAAACCTAATGCTATTATTGTTACAGAAAAGGACAACACAGGACAGAACCAGGTAGAAAATCCTGAACAGACTTTCTTTGGACAGTAGAAAACTGCTTTTGACCAAGAAATCAAGGTGGAAATTGTTACAAGAAATCAAATAAAAAAGGCTATTTAAATTCAAAAGGTATTAACTATCAATCCCCTGGATAGGCTTTTCTATGAGAATCCAGGGAAGTTTTGACTTAAACCACAAATATGACAACACCAGAAAAATGTACGAGACACAGAACATGAATGCTGAACCTGGCGGGAACCAAAGACCTCACCCGTTGGACCCAAAGGGTATAACCTCGTGCATTAACCCTCGACTCCTGTATCTGACGTGGGCCATGCGTCCCAGAATCAGTGTTATTCACCAAATGCTGCGATGCATCTTACTGCTTTTGTTGTTCTCCAAGTGACATACATTTTTTTATTTGTCTGTAGTGATTAGTCAGTACAGCGGCAGTTTATCAAGTTCAGTGGTCATTAAAAGTGTACACTTTGATCAGTATACCGTAGATGTTTTGTTTCTTCCATTCATTTTTAAGGGAACAAAGCAAAATGTCACAACTATTGACATGCTTCGCATTGGGAAGGAAAACAAAGGGGGTGAAATTCATAAAATCTTCTAAAAAGTATGTGTATGCCAGATATGAATCTAGTGAAAGTAACTGCTCTATTACTGTGTAAAAGAGGCTTTACAATCTCCCTCATATCTAGTGGGAAAGGGGGATCACTAGCTGACAAAAATAATAATAAAAAAACACATGCTTTCTGTTTTGGTATTCTGATGTTTTATCTGATTAATGCAGGAGAAGAAACTATTTCTCTTTTCTATTGGTAAACATTGTGAGAAATGTTGTAATCTTTTGAAGAGCAAAAATCACCTTGTTAGAGTAAGTGCCCCCTGGTATAACTCTTAGGTTCAGATAAAAGTTAATACAGGGTGTTGATTGAGAGTCATTATTCTGCTGTCTAGTCTAGTTCTAGACTTGTATAGCAAAAACAAACTTTATGACTAAACAGCGAGTTATGAATATATTTGGTAGGTAGATATTGCACTTGAGTGAATCTTGTAAAAAGAAAACCAGCATAAATGAACTGGAAATCACAGGCTTGTTATAAATGTGAACGACACAGCTCCTAGTTTCAAGGATAATAAGGCAAAGCTCTTATTAAACTCAGAGCTTAGGTGCCATGGCGTCAAGGACGAGTCACTTCAAGCTCAAAGTTTATGGATAATAAAATAATTCCATGTAGAAAACAGAGTGGGAGGTTCTGCTTTAAAACATGCTTTCTGAATTTGACTATTTAACTTTTTTCCTGAATATGTTTATAATAACAGCAGTGTTTACAAGATAATTGTTTTTTTATTTTGCAGAAGCAAAAATATGTGACTGATGTTTTTTCCCAGTTTGCTGAAAATAAAAAAAACGTTCTGTTCCTCAAAACATTGAAGCCAATTCAGTTCCTTCCAACATCAATTCCTTCCAAAAAAAATCAATGATATACTGATGTTTTATTATATTATCATGGTAAGACTAATATTTAAAAAATGCAAGACCAGGTGCAGAGATGTCTCCACCATCATCGGAAAAAGCAACTTGAAGCTCATGAAGGGATTTGTGTTTGTTTCTCTTTTCTGCTTGGATCTGTGTACTTGAAAAGGAGCGTCTGAGACAGATGAAGCCGGAAGCTTAGTAGTCAGCCGAGCAGGCTTTGATGAATGTAGCTGGTCATGTCAGACCGTTTAAAAAGATTTTGCAAATTAGGATGTTTTTATGTGAAGAATGCATCTCAGTTTAGAATGAATAAATACCATGTGTTCTTTTTGCAGGGGGGAGGGCTGGTATTAGTCACAATTGTGTATGTTTTCATATTTACCATTTGCTGCATTCTCAAAAATGTATATGAAGCAATGACCCCGCCTCCCAATTGCAATAAACACATTTAAAAAGTGAGAGTATATATATACTGTATATATATATATATATATATATATATATATATATATATATATATATATATATATATCCATTATACTTTAAAAATGTCATTTGACCCTATCACTAATGTAATTTCTTAATTGCTCAAAGAATAATTTAGTAATTTTGCTTGCAAAGTGAAGATAATGAAGATTGAGAATACTGTCTGAGAAGGCTGAAGCCTTAAAGCAAATCTAATTATTTGTTAACTGGTTTGCTTAACGTAATCTAAAAAGGCAATCAAAATCTCATTCTGCTCCACACAATGTCCTGATAAATACCATTTTAATGAAGAGAATTAGCAGAGATGAGGCTTAGTAACCCCGCATAAAGAAAGGAGGTGAGACATTGTTTGCCTTCAACTTGCATGGTCTCTGAGGCACAAAATATAACGGTTATTAGAAGCACCTCTTCCAAAAAGTCCTTACAGCTGTTATTTTATTAGAACGAGTTGACATTAATTCTGTCAGTTGGTTCATTCTGCTATAAAGTAATGGCTTTCAGTGTAGTGGTGCACCCTGCAGTTGGCGTTGAATCGTGGCTGTGCAAATGCCAACTGTGGCAGATGGCCCTGCGGGGCAGTACAAAATTGGCAGTAGTGTCGCCCAGGGAGGAAAGGATTTGGTTAGCATGTTTTCTCATTCTCATCACACAAGAGCACACTACCTGCATGAAGTGCGCTCTTCTAATGCAATGACTGCACACTTATGCGGGTGAACTGCAGAGAAACGGAAATGCCAGCTTTAGAGAAGAGCACGTACTTTTCTGCCTTATTCCAAATTGACGTAGGATGTTGCAATGATTTTACAGGCCAATCAGTCCTTAGAATTGGTTTGAAAAAAGATATTCAGCAACTTATATGTGCGCTGTTGATTGTAATGTTTTATAGTATTACAGATGGATGGTACTGTAGTGCAGGCCTGTTTATATATTATGCGTGTTACAGTGACGAAGTACAGACTGTCTGTATATTAGGCAAGTTACAGTAATGAAATTTAGATTATATATTAGGTGAATTACAGTAGCCTAATGTAGTTCATGCCTGTTTGTACATTAGGAGAGTTACAGTAATGAATTTCTGGCCTGTTTGTATATTAGGTGAATTACATATTAGGCCTACTACCTTTGGTCTCGTTGCTGCGATGTCACCGCAGTGATTATATTTCCAATAACGCACTCCCTCTCGTGATCTATTGCTTAAGTAAACTTAAGGAGTCCCTAATGCAGCCTTGCATGGTTATACCATTAGCAACATATTCTGTCACAGCAAAACGTTTGCTATTTGCATCATTAACTTTCAGTTGGAAATGAGTGATTAAGATGTATGCCACTGACCTGGGAGCATACAAAGTGGTGTCTTTAATAAAATCATAGCCGAAAATAGACCTGTTCTTTGAATAAAATAATATAAAAATAAATTTGCGAAAATACTTAACCCATCTGGGTTGACCAAGAGTGCACACACAGTCAGGTCACCTACAGACCCAAAGCATAACCTGTGCATAAAGACAGTAATGAGCAAGCCTCAGGAAATAACATTTCTTGAAGAATCAGTACGCTATATGAGATGAACCAAGCATGACCAATACCCTGAGCAGTGATATGAGAAAACAGCAGATCAATCAGAATCCAAAACTAATTAAGAAAGAAGAGGCGCTTCAGGATAAAAAAAAAGGAGAGAGTTGGATATATATAGTGCTGTTTCTGTTAAGGAGGGGCAACAAAATCCAAACTGGAAAGGATCAAGAAGATTTCAGATTCTCAGATTTCTGAGTAAGTGGTTAGGAAGGTGATACTTGATCAGTTGTCTATAGGTTGAAGGTAAGTAATAATTTTTGGCTATTCAATGAACATCTATTTAATGAAGATGTATAATGTGATCTGAAAGAATAAGAATTCAGGAGAGGAAGTAAAGGACACAAAATAGAATTATCAAACCTGGGAGAGCGTACCAGGTAAAAGGTCATGGGGGCATGCTCATGAAGTTATTTTTTGATGAAAAGGGAATAGATTAGAATCAGAAGAGGGCATCTCTCTGCCACCTCTGTGTCACTTTCTCTGTTCTCTTTGATAATGCCATGAAGCAGAAAGCTTATTGAGCTGAGAAACTGTGCCATTGATGATTGTTTTGTGATTTCCCTACCAATATTCACCATTTGTCTTTCCGGTCCAGATAAAAATCTGCTCCACGACTCAAATGAGGCTCTTTATAGATGTATATGTGTACACTATATACAGTATATATACAGTATGTATGTACAGTGAGCACCATAATTCATTGGACACATTTGGACACTTTTTGTTATTTTTGTTCTGTACTCTAGCACTTTTAGTTTGAACGGATACAATGACAATGAGGTTGAAGTGAAGACTGTCAGCTTTAATTTGAGGGTATTTTCATCCATATTGAATGAACCGTTTAGAAATTATAGAACCTTTTGTACATAATCCCCCATTTTAAGGTACTACAAGTATTTGTTGAATTGGCTTCACACGGATGTGTTTCGTTATGCACTATGTACGTCGCTCTGGATAAGAGCGTCTGCTAAATGTCTATAATGTAATGTAATGTAATGTTAGGTAGGTGTATTCATTTGTGTCATTAATGAATGCAGAAAAGAGCTGTTGATGTCTAGTCTTGATTCTAGACTTTGCAATTGCCTTTGGAGATTGTTGTCGGGGTGTGACAACATGAGGAAGACAGCAGTGTCGAAGCAAATTAAGCTGGCCGTCATAAGGCTCAGAAATGAAAATCAATCAATCAGGAACATTACAAAAACTCTTGGCATGCCCAAGTTAACAGTTTGGTTCACCGTTAACAAGAAAAAAAACAACTGGTGAACTCAATTATGTCAAAAAACACGGTAGACCGAGGAAGACCACTGTAGTGGATGACCGGAGAATACTCTCTTTGGTGAAGAAAACCCCCCCTGACAACGACCCAACAGAAAAAAATACCCCCCAATTCCCATAGAGATCCATTCAAATGCAGAGACATTTAGTATCGCTTGTAAGAGTACCAGAAAATAAGATATCAAGAGTCTTTTGATGTTGTTGGGTCACAGACATCAAGAAGTCATGGCATGCAAAGGATATGCGACCAAATATTAAACATTAATACTTCATTCTATATATACAGGTGCAGCTCAAAAAAATGTGAATATCGTGAAAAAGTTCAATATTTTTTGTCACTCATTTCAGAAAGTGAAACTCATATATTATATAGATTCATTACACATAGAGTGAAATATTTCAAGCCTTTATTTCTTGTAATTTTGATGATTATGGCTTACAGCTAATGAAACCCAAAATTCAGTGTCTCAGAAAATTTGAATATTTTGCTTTAACATATTTTTAAAGTATCATATTTAATATTTGGTCGCATATCCTTTGCATGCTGTCACTTCCTGAAGTCTGTGACCAATCAACATCAAAAGACTCTCGATATCTTATTTTCAGGTACTGTTACAAGCGATACTATAACCTCTCTGCATTTGAACTGATCTCTATGGGAATTTGGGGGTGAGACTAGATTCAGCTGTAAATTACACTGGTACAGTATGGAACACATGGCTGGCTAAATAGCTGTAAGTCATCAAGGGTCTGAGCTATCGAACGAGCCCCAAACCATCACTCTGTTGCCAGATATGGAGTAGATGTGGATGGATCACTGCAAGGGTTATTTCTCCTGACTCATTTTCCTATAGAACTCTATGGGGGAAAAAGTCAGGAGAAACAACCCTTAAAGGGATCCATCCACATCTACTCCATATCTGGCCGCAGAGTGATGGTTTGGATTTAGATTTCCACTAATGATGGCATGCGCACATGGTTTTTCTTCCTGCATGAGAACGTATTGCATTCTCCCTAGAACCGTACCACAGTTTGATTGGAATCTCCCTCAGACCACCTCGTACAGGCAAACTTGGGTATGGTTCCTTGGTCCACACCTGGGTTTGGAAAAAACCTAATTTGGAGGCACCAGTGTGAAAATCACCAAAGTTAAACATGAGTCAAGTGATTCGGTGCTGGTCTCCAAGGAATTCAAGCCACAATACTCAAAGGCCTAAGAGGGCTACTGCATGCCACACACACAGACACACAGACACACGCAAGCACACAGACATACACGCACACAACATTACAGTACTCTTGCAATAAACATTCTTGTTGTTATTCTTTCAATGGGCCCCAAGATTGATGGAATGTCGAGGCAGTGTATCATTATTCTCAATTTTAGCTTATGCTTGTCTGCAGTCATTCACGGCCTCCACTGTAAACGTAAGCCTGGATAAACTAAACAATCCTCTGTTCTACACACTATTATATGTCACATGTAATGGCACTTATATCACTGTCCTATGCCTGTGAAACAAAATGTCTCTTGTCTGCATTTATTATAGTCCATAGTTTGAAGTCAATATCTGTGACAGTCATTTATTTGAAAGCCACTTCATAATTTCAATTTAATAAAAACATCTTGAAGAAAAATATATTCCTGCAGAAGCATCAATGAAACACAGTAGTTGTGCTATCTTAGAAACACATTATTCAAACAGTAGTGAATTTTTACTGCTTCAGAAAATCATTATAAAAACCTGACCTCTAATGAAACACTCCATGTTAAACTAAAAGGCTGTTGTGCAAAAATGAAAAGATGGTAAGCACATGTACAGTTTAACAAATCCACCCACATTTAACCAAGGGGTGTTGGAACAGACAAAATAGTGACAAAAGATGCATGTGTTTTTTGAGGACAGACACTTTCACAAAGCTGTGATTAGGCTTCTTAACTGGGAATGAGGTTATTGTGTCTGCCAAGATACTCACCCCAAAAGGGGTTCTACTAGGCAATTTAATTATATGCCATGTATTTTTCTACAATCCAAGGTGTCATATTTTCCCTTATGTCAATGTACGTACATGCCATAAATGCTGCTGCTGTAAGAATAATTCATTTCTGTGATTCTCCACTGGGGCTACTTTATTGTAACCTTGTGGATAAAAAATTTTTGCTGCTTGTTTGTTATGTTCTGAGTTTCTGTCTGTCTGTTTTGTATTTTTATTTTTATTTTCATTCATGTATTTATTATTTTCCATATAATCATTGCATCCCCCTCTGTTCGTGGGTTATCCGAGTCTCATCTGTGTGTTTGTTTACCCAGTCTCGTGCATGCACTATTCGGGTGACTTCGGGATTTTCCGTGGGTTTAAATAGACAATAAAACAAAAATAAACTAAATTCAATAACTGGATTACCTTCTGCCCATTCCCTTTGAGGGAAAGACTTGTTACGAAACATGCAGATATAGCTTTCTATTGAAAAGTCTGTTTTTGTAAATTACTATAATAATTACTAAATTACTAACTACTAAATAATATAACACGCACACACACACTGCAGATATTTATTGCAACATCTAGATCAAGCCTAATTGTCAAATTAACTGTGTATGGCCCTCCAAAAAAAAACAAGCACAAATTCTATATTTCTATATTCTATATCATTAAACCTGAGTCCTTCCCAGGTTTGTTAGACTCTCCACTGCAAACACCTGTGCTTAATATGCATTCCATTACAGGCCAAAGCCACCATGATGAGAACCTTGACATCCTAAGTGACCCTCTAGAACAGTCTTCTGATGACGACGCAGGGCGGTGCTCATCCTAGTCAGAATACGGGTTCCATACCATGTGCATCACGGCTCACCACACTCACTGCAATTTAAGTATAGCCCACTGTTACGTCCCAAAATCCACCTGTGTTGCAATAACCAGGTGTACAGCTGGACGTAACACTAAGCCACGTTAAGCGATAACCACAACCCAAAAGGAAGACCAGTGAAGCATGCAGTGGTGTATAACAAAGGGTAAACGGATGTTTATTAATATAAACACATAAGGAAGTTATCTCACCGGGCAGCCAGCATGCAGGTCCAGACCCACGTCCATGGTAGGGGTATTTTCTTCCCAGGTCAGTCACAAGTCAGTTCGCGATGTTCATAAACAGGAACCAAACCATTTACTGTCTCTGGTCTACAACCTGCACGATGTTCCCAAAATTATTATGGCTAATAACAATGGCAAGATGGTAGTCAGCGTGTTGCAGAAAACTAAGTTGTCATTAGAATGATGGTAGTTGAAACTGAAGGAACTCAGGTGGGGACCAAATATATATTGTCCTGCATATTTTAAAACAGCTGCTCCGGCGACCGTCCTCAGCGTCAACAATATCATGCATTTTTGGGTGAAGTTGCCAGGCGATGTCCAGCGGCATCATTTCCTCATGTTGTTAGGAGGGTTCCCCTGGTAATGGCGTGCATTTTCACTCCAGCAACTCCGCAGCAGGGCCGTGATGTCATCTCCATCTATAGGGGAGACACAAAGAAGCTCAGCAGCCCAAAGCCGAAACAAAACAAAAAAGAGGGACGTAACATCACACTGAAGACACGTCACATCTTCAATGTACTGTATGTTCAAACACCTTATTGATTGTTTTAGAGGGTTCCAATTTTGAGACTGTTTGGATCCAAAGGCATTCTGTTCGAACTTGACAGCGAGAGTTGTCTACCACGCAGAAATGTGAAGAATTGTGTGTGGTGCCACCCTTGCCTCCCCCATTTTATGTTGTCCCTGGTGGTTTTCCCCTCTATCCACCAGGTCAGAGGGTAAGATATATTGTGACAGGAAATAGTTTAAAGAAGAGAACTAGAGACAGCAGAAATGCGGTCCAAGAGCACCAGGCATTGGAGGAAAAATACCCAGTGTTTGTTTGACCTGAAGACTGCCTTCCAAGTTTTATACAAGATATATAGAGTGCTATCTTAGATCTGCTCAATGACAAGATTGCTTTGGTGAATTAATTATTCAAATTTTTATTGAGTGAGATGCCTAATTATTTGAGCATTAGTCAAGAATGTGTTTTGAGAGAGATTTTCTTAAATTTAACCTGTCACACATTCTTTGATTCAAGTAAACGGTCCTATGAGAAAGCAAACATGCTGTGTCGAATGAAAACTGTAACTGCAGCTTCACCGTTGTAATTTGCAGCTTTGAATGCATCCTCATTATGTATTTTTTAATTTAACTTTTCTACTTTCTAACCATGCTACCGAAGAGAGAGCAGAACAAAAAAAACTGCTCTGTGTTCCTAACGATACTGTTGTTTTTTTTTTCTTCTCAAGGCAAAGCAAATGTATTTTATTTGTCCTTTGGCTTACTTTCTCTACCACATGCAACAATAGTTGTCCTTCGGGCAATTTATCCTCATGCTTATTTATTGAGGAAAGCAGAATTGTGTTCTGTTGAAGATGGGAAACTGTAAAAGCCTTCTGTGTTCCTGTAAGTGTTTTTGGGATGGCAGCCTTGCAGCGTGCTGGTTATCGGGGTACTGAAGAGGATACAGTGAAATAGGTGAAGAGATGAAGAGGGCATACTGTTGGGAGATACAGCCTTTTAAAGGTTTCCTCTCTACCACATGCAACAATAGTTGTCCTTCGGGCAATTTATCCTCATGCTTATTAATTGAGGAAAGCAGAATTGTGTTCTGTTGAAGATGGGAAACTGTAAAAGCCTTCTGTGTTCCTGTAAGTGTTTTTGGGATGGCAGCCTTGCAGCGTGCTGGTTATCTGGGTACTGAAGAGGATGCAGTGAAATAGGTGAAGAGATGAAGAGGGCATACTGTTGGGAGATACAGCCTTTTAAAGGTTTCCTCTCTGGGTTTGCTTGTTTCCACAGTACACTTGTTTGAGTTTTAATAACCTTGTATGAGACGACACCACAGGCAGTTGCATTGTTGAAATAAAGCCTGCCTGCGGTTGACTACTCTTATTTTGTTACGAAAACAAGTTTCAGCTCTGTGCATTTGTTTGACTTGCTCAGCGGTTAATTAATGTAGTAAAATTGTCATACCTTCATCTGACAAAAATTCACAGCAATGATTTATTGTTGCTTACTCTTCATTCTCATTGTAAAATAAACAATACAAGTCCATACAAACCTGGCTTCAAGCCTTAACGTTGAGTCAGAGGCATCAGCACTGTTACTACAGATTTGCAATATATTGACAATTAACGATTGTTTTAATAAATTCCAGTTCAGATTTTTTCCATAAAACACATTTAGATAATTCAAGGCTGTACTTAAACCAACTGCTTGCAAAAGTCAAGAGCCAAAGCCAACAAATTCAGTGCAGTCTGTTTCTGTTTGACTGCACCATGTGAATTTGTACCGTCAACAAGAGTAGGTGACAATTGGAGAAGATGAAACCATGTATACTGGACAACATCTTGAGAAGAAAAATTATTATATCACTGAGGATTGATGTAAGGGACTAATAAACCTTATTGTGACTCCATTGGACGTAACAAATGTAATGTCACTGTATACGCTCAGGATAAAAACCAAGAGGAAGGAATCAATTTCTTCATGTTCTTCGTGATCATCTTGGTTGAGTTGGCATTCTGCTTGTTCATATGGATATGACTTCCTATTTCTCCTACATCCTCTGTAATTGCCTACATAAACTACTGGCCGTTAGGACTGGAGTTACTCATAACGTACACGCAGAATGCTAATGTGTTCATAAGGACATGTGTGCACAGTGAATAGTGTTATAATAACATGTGTGACGGAGCTGCAGTTAAAATGACTGCCAAGTGAACAAGTCCAGACAAAAATAGGCTATAATAATGTTTGGGAGATTGTGTTCCTTTTTATGTTCTCTGCTTTTTGTTTGTTTTGTTTTTATTAGGTCAAGCAATGCCCGATCATATTTGCAGCTCCATCCGGTCACTGAAACCTCCCCCATAAATTTGCGAGAGTGCAGAATAGAAATGTGTGCCTTCCGAATTGCATCCTGCCAGCTGGTTTTTCTTTTAACCATGCAGTTCACCTCCATTTGCAAAGGAGGCCTACACCTTGTACGTGTCACCAGAGGAAGTATTCCCCTTTGTGATATCGACAACATATTACACAGTTCATATTACACCAGCTCCTGCCACTGTAAACACAATACCTCTTCCACACTAAAATTGAAAACAGGACTGACTTTCACAACTTTCAAAAACATATGCATCTTTAATATGGGAATACAAATATAAAGTGGTGAAAGTAACACGATGCATAGAAACAGGCGATGCAGAGAACCAGGTTTAACATGAAAGTTGTCAATACATTTTGAGTACCAGAAGAGGTCAGATACATTTAAAATGCTGCCAAAATAAAAGTGAATTTTTCCTGCACCGTATATAGTTCCTTTCAGAAGATGATGTCAAAGTTGGAAAAGTGATACGGAGTTCAAGGAACATTATTCAATAATTGATTTGCTGCCGCCAAGGCAGAATATTGAACAAAAATGGATTCACTCTGCTGCCATCTTATGCCTGACCTACACCTCATAGCTTGTGCACATAAGCAGCACGGCAAGCCATTCATATGTTCACAGCAGCTCCAGATTGGTGTCTTCCTACTTTTTGTTTGGATGTTATAGAACCATTGGCACAGTTCATGAACTTTAAACTGTGGCTGAAATTGTTGCTCCGCATTTCTCTCAGAAAGTACTGTGTATTTGACAGTTTCTTGATTAACAAATGTGACAGCTTTATGAATCTGTTATGAATCTAATAACATGAATAATTACAATAATAATATAAAAATAAAACGAGAAGGCTATTACAGTAGAAAATTAAAAAACAAAAAGAGTTTGTTTTTATATATAAAATTTTTCATCAGTTGTGGAGCAAGCCACTTGTATTCATCGACATTACATTACATTACAGTTATTTGGCAGACGCTTTTATCCAAAGCAACGTACAATAAGTGCATATTGAAGGTCTTAGACACAATCTACGAAGCAAATCCAACAAAGCACAACTTTCTAACAACATAGGAGCTATCGCTAGTAATCAACAGAATACAGTCGGCTATACATTCTAAGCTATGAAATAGCAAAACCAAATAGAAAATAGAAAATAAACAGAAAGAACGTACTATATAATTGGCCTTATATAAACATCGAACAAAAAGTTCGGAAATTTGTGTTTGGTAGATTATTTCTCTGTTGTAACAATGCTTCTTGGCAATACATTTTATACCGTTGGAAAGCCTGTTTATTTCCCTTTTAAATGGTGCCCCATTTGTAAGGAACATGCATTTGTGGGATGAGCATTGTCAAATCTTCTCTGCCAATGCCAATAATCTACCAAACACAAATTTCCGAACTTTTTGTTCGATGTTTATGTAGTTATTCAAGGTGGAGTTTGAAAAAGTGTGTTTTCAGACCACGACGGAAAACAGACAGCGTTTCAGCTGAGCGCAACGGAGTGGGGAGTTCATTCCACCACTGGGGAGCTAGAGTGGAGAAGCTCCGCAGTCGGGACGAGCGAGTGCCGTTGACACGGAGGGAGGGAAGTGCAAGTCGCCCTGCACCAGCAGAGCGAAGTGGTCGAGCAGGAGCGTAGTGCTGGATCAAGTCCTGTAGGTAGGAGGGGCCTGACCTTTTGGCTGCAGTGTAGGCCAGGGTCAGAACTTTGAACCTGATCCTGGCCACGACTGGAAACCAGTGGAGTGACCTCAGCAGGGGGGTGACGTGTGTGAACTTCGGGAGGTTGAACGCAGGCTGGCAGGCTTGCGAAAAGGGAGTTGCAGTAGTCCAGACGTGAGGTGACCAGGGTCTGGACAAGGAGCTGGGCAGAGTAGGTGGTCAGGTACGGCCAAATCCTCCTAATGTTGTACAGGAGGAACCTGCAGGACCGTGCCGTTGCCCTGATGTGCTCTCTGAAGTCCAGCTGGTCTTCCAGGACCACCCCCAGGTTTCTTGCAGAGCGGGAGGCGGTAGTTCCGTTGACGGTGATGGACAGGTCTAGAAGCAGGTTTGTCTTGTGTGGCATGAAGTTACGGACTATTTCTCAGAAGCCAGTTCTAGTATTGAGTTTTATTGAGTTTTGAATTTTAGAATTCTCTTTTAGATATTTAATTGAAAACAGTACAAAAAATATATTTATATATTATATATTTAATGTTTTACCTTATATATGCTAATTAAGAATTTGAAGCCTGCAACACGTTCCAAAAAAGTTGGGACAGGGGCAACATAAGACTGGGAAAGTTGTGGAATGTTCAAAAAACACCTTCCACAGGTAAACAGGTGATTCTATCATGACTGGGTATAAAAGGAGCATCCACGAAGGCTCAGGCGTTTATGAGCAAGGATGGGTCCAGTTACGCCACTTTGCAAAAAAGTGCGTGAGTGAATAGTCCAACAGTCTAAGAACAATGTTTCTCAACGCACGACTGCAAGGAATTTAGGGATTTCACCATCTACAGTCCATAATATTATTAAAGGATGCAATCTCTGTGCATAAAGGGCAAGGCTGAAAACCAATATTGAATGCCTGTGACCTTCGATCCCTCAGACGGCACGGCATTAAAAACCGACATGCTTCTGTAATGAATAAAACCACATGGGCTCGGGAACGTGGAAATGTTTGCTGTGGTCTGACGAGTCCACCTTTCAAATTGTTTTTGGAAATAATGGACGTCGTGTTCTCCGGGCCAAAGAGGAAAAGGACCATCCCGATTACCAAACTAAGGTTCAAAAGCCAGCGTCTGTCATGGTATGGGGGTGTGTTAGTGCCCATGGCATGGGTAACTTGCATATCTGTGAAGGCACCATTAATGCTGAAGGGTACATATGCATTTTGGAGCATGTGCTGACATCTAGAGATGTCCCTGCTTATTTTAGCAAGACAATGCCAAGCCCCATTCTGCACGTGTTACAACAGTGTGGCTTCGTAGTCAGAGTGCGGGTGCTAGACTGGCCTGTCTGCAGTCCAGACCTGTCTCTCATTGAAAACGTGTGGTGCATTATGAAGCACAAAATACAACAATGGAGACCCCGGACTGTTGAGCAGCTGAAGTCTTATATCAAGCAAGAATGGGGAAAAAATTCTGCATTAAAAACTACAAAAATAATAGTGTCCTCACTTCCCAAAAGATTACTGAGTGTTGTTAAAAGGAAAAGTGATGTAACACAGTGGTAAACGTGCCCCTGTCCTACTTTTTTGGGACATGTTGCAGGCATCAATTGAATACAGGTCAAAAAGCATTTGCAAATCATTGCTTTCTGTTTTGGAATTGTGGTTTGTACCATTGTGGTTATGTTAGGCATTTTATTGCTTCATTTATTGCACTGTTGTTTAGCGGGCAGTTGTATTGCTCTGTTTTTGATGGGATCACTGCCGTTTCTGTTGTTTGCTAATTAGCTGGGTGAGTTTCCATGGCAGTGTCATTTAGTTTCCATAGCAGAGGTGTTTACTAATGCGCTGATTGAACAGCTGAGTAGAGTGCCGTCACAGCTGCATAATTCAATTCGCTATTAGTAGTGCTATTTAAGCAGGTCTGTTGAAGAACTACGGCAGCTGCAACAGTTGAACTAAGACAAAATGAGACAATCTGCAGGACTACAGCAAAGGAAGACCCATGAAGGGCACAGGGCATCTTCAAACTGCATCTTGGAATTCAACAGGTCATCTTGGATTCATTTTAGGTTTTACATATGGACACTAGCTGTATGATTTTGTTTTCTAGATCTATGTTAAGTTACACTGTAATGTTGCACTCATTGCGAGTTCCTGGCCAGGTATAGAATTACTGCTCACATAACTCAGGTGGATGCACTTGATGATGATTGTCTACAAAATGAACATAATAATAATAATAATAATAATAATAATAATAATAGAAATAAATGAATCAAAGTTAACATTTTTTAACTTTAAGATAAATCTAATGGGGATTGTGTAGTGAAAATCACCAATGTGAGAACTTTAGTTAGTAGGTGATTTTTTTGGGCCACGCATATGTGGTTGGTCCATTATTCTGCAGCTGTTAAAAAAATAATAATAATTTAAAGACTCTAAAGATTAACCAATTACAGGGCTTGAATTGTCATTGAATGTGGGGGAGCGCACTGGTTAAGATAGGCAATTCTGTAACAAATGCATTGATCCTCATAAAAGGGAACACAGCACTGTGCTGCATGCATGCTACAGGCAATATTGCTTTTGATTGACAAAGACAAGTTTTGTAGGAGGGGTGTCATGACCTAGAACGTGAACTGAACTCAAACGCACGACCAGGAGACAGAAGTACAGGATTAGGTGGTTCTTTATTAGCTTAGGGCAGTCCCAAGCTGTACACAAACGAACACACAAAATTTCAGGAGATCACAGGAGCTCTGTCCACACCTCGACTTGCCCCAAACCGGAGCTGGACTTGACTGGACTTGGCGGGGCGGACGAGAAATGTTCCAAGCCGGAACTGGACTGGACGGATCGGACTGAGGGTTTCCACCCCGGAACTGGACTGGAGGGAACGGACTGCGTGACGATGAGCAGGAGCAGGAGTGGTAGAGCACGACCGAGTAGCTGCAGGGTAGCCTCACGGGGACCCAGCTAGGGTACTCGTCAGGAGGAGAGCGGGGGAGGCCGCAACACAGGCAAGGATACGAACACTGCAGGTGGACAGACTTGAAAACAGGGGAAAGGTTAACTGGACACAAAACGGGCTAGAAACAAACAAACACTGAGCGAATATAAACTGGATATAAAGATATTGCAGACCAGAGTGACTAACAACTATGTTAACATACAACGTTAACGAACTGGCAACGAACAAGAGACAGGGAGTGGTTTAAATACAGGGAGTGATTGGTAACAATGGGAAACATGTGCGAATGTTTAAGTGAGTAATTGGTAACAATTAGAAAAGCGTGTGAATGTCTAAGTGGGTGATTGACCAGAGTGAAGTGTGCGGAATGTGAGTAGCAGGGAGAGAAGGGGATAGGTAGAGACAGGAGTGGTGAAACGAGTGGAACAAACGGATAGGACACGCCCAACCTGCAGCACGGGGAAAGACACGGATAAGGGAGTCAAACATGACACGGAGGGAGAGGGAAAAACACGGAGAAGGAACAGGATGGGAACGGAACGTTACAGTACCCCCCCCTCAACGGACGCCTCCTGGCGTTCCCGGAGGCTTGATCTTAAGGGGGTGCAGTTTGTGAAAATCGGTTATGACGGAGTGGTCCAAAATGAGGCTCTTGTGAAGCCATGACCGCTCTTCGGGACCGTACCCCTCCCAGTCGACCAGGTATTGAAAACCCCGACCCCTACGGCGTATGTCCAGAATGTGACTCACCGTATAGGCCGGGGCATTGTCGATAATCCGGGGCGGAGGTGGAACACCTGCGGGGGCACTGAGAGGGCTGGAGGTGACAGGCTTGACCTGACTGACATGAAACACAGGGTGAATCTTGAGGGAGAGGGGAAGGGAGAGCTTAATGCTTACAGGATTGATGATGGTGAGGATGGTAAAGGGACCAATGAAACGGGGCTGTAGTTTCTTGGAGGTGGATTGTAAGGGGATGGTGGAGGTGGAGAGCCAGACCTGCTGACCGGGCTTGTACTGCGGGGCTGCGGTCCTATGAAGGTCCGCCAGGCGCTGGGTACGGGAATTAGTGCGAAGGAGTGCGGTGCGTGTCAGCTTCCAGATGCGTCTGCATCTGAGAAAGTGGGACCTAACGGTGGGAACCGCCACTTGCTCCTCCTGGACGGATAACAGGGGGGGTTGGTACCCTAACGAACACTCAAAGGGGGACATCCCTGTAGCAGTGCTCTTAAGGGAGTTGTGGGCGTACTCCACCCACGGGAGGAATCGGCTCCAGGAGGAGGGATTGCGTGCGGACACGCACCGCAGGGCGGACCCCAGGTCCTGGTTAGCCCTCTCCGTCTGACCGTTAGATTGGGGATGGAACCCAGAGGATAGGCTAGCGGAGGCGCCCAGGGCCGTACAGAACGCCTTCCATACCTGGGAGGAGAATTGGGGCCCACGGTCAGAAACAATATCAGAAGGGATCCCGTGCAGCCTGACCACGTGCAACACCAGGAGTTCCGCCGTTTCAGCGGCGGAAGGAAGTTTGGGGAGAGGGATAAAGTGGACCGCCTTGGAGAACCGGTCCACAATTGTCAGAATAGTGGTGTTGCCCTCTGACAAAGGTAGACCGGTAACGAAGTCTACACCGATGTGACTCCAAGGTCGGCCCGGGACAGGGAGGGGGTGGAGGAGGCCGGAGGGTGGCTGGTGGGAAGCCTTGCTCCTGGCGCATACAGAGCAAGCCAGGACAAAGGCACGGGTATCCCCCCTGAGGGTGGGCCACCAAAAACTCCTCCCAACCAGGGCGGTAGTTCTGGCGACCCCTGGGTGACAGGCCAGGCGGGAGGCATGGACCCATTCCAGGACCTGGGAACGGACGGAGTCGGGGACAAACAGGGTAGAGTTAGGGTTATTGCGGGGGTCCGGTTGGGAAACCTGAGCGGACTTCACGGTCTCCTCGATGTCCCAAGAGACCGCAGCCACGACGCAGGAAGCCGGTAGGATGGGTTCAGGGTCAGCAGAACTGGCTAGGGGGGAGAACACACGGGATAGGGCATCGGCCTTTATGTTGCGGGAACCGGGACGGAAAGTAACAGTAAAATTGAACCTGGTGAAAAACAGTGACCATCGGGCTTGACGGGCGTTGAGCCTTTTAGCAGACTTAATATAAAGCAAATTATGATGGTCAGTCAGGACAATAAACGGGTTACCTGCCCCCTCCAGCCAGTGACGCCATTCCTCCAGAGCGAGTTTGATAGCCAGTAGCTCCCTGTCCCCGACGTCGTAGTTCCGCTCTGCGGGCGTTAGCCTCCGGGAAAAGAATGCACAGGGGTGGAGCTTACTGTCCTGCACGGATCGCTGCGACAGAATGGCCCCTACGCCGGTATCGGAGGCGTCCACCTCCACGATAAACTGGCGGGCTGGATCGGGATGACACAGGATGGGGGCTGTAGAGAACCGGGTCTTGAGTTGCTCAAAGGCGTGTTGAGCCTCGGCATTCCAGAGGTAGGGGATGGAGGTAGAGGTTAGTTTGGTGAGCGGAGCAGCGGCAGAACTGAAATTGCGTATGAATCGGCGGTAGAAATTAGCGAAACCAAGGAATTGCTGGAGGTGCTTACGTGTAGTGGGCTGGGGCCATTCTGTCACCGCCTGGATCTTGGTAGGGTCCGCCCGGATTCTGCCCTCCTCTATAATGAAGCCGAGAAATGGTACCGAGGATGTATGGAAGGCACATTTCTCGGCCTTAACGTAGAGTTGGTTCTCCATGAGTCTCTGGAGGACCTCGCGAACATGGTGAACGTGTTCCTGTGGGTTTTTTGAAAAAATTAAAATGTCATCAATATAAACGAACACAGATTTGCCCAAAAAGTCACGTAATACATCGTTCACCATGCCCTGGAATACTGCTGGAGCGTTAGTTAGCCCGAAAGGGACCACTAAATATTCGTAGTGGCCAAGGGGGGTATTAAAGGCGGTTTTCCACTCGTCCCCCTCACGAATCCGGACCAGATGGTATGCGTTACGGAGGTCGAGCTTGGAGAAGATGACAGCCTGGTTAAGGGGTTCAAAAGCAGAGTTGATCAGAGGGAGGGGGTATTTATTACGGATGGTGATTTCGTTGAGGCCCCGGAAGTCGATGCAGGGTCGCAATGTCCCGTCTTTCTTCTTAACAAAGAAGAACCCTGCACCGACCGGGGATGAAGAGGGTCGGATGATACCTGATGACAGTGACTCCTGGATGTAGGTCTCCATGGTGATCTTTTCCGGGCCCGACAAACTGTAGAGACGGCCAGACGGTAATTTAGCTCCCGCCAGCAGATTGATACAGCAGTCATAGGGTCTGTGGGGAGGCAAGGAAACAGCACGTGATTTGCAAAACACTTGTGAAAGGTCGTGATACTGATGGGGAACGCCGGTAAGATCAGGTACAGGTTGAGGGTGAGATACTTGTTTAACCCCCAAGGGGGGTAGGGCTGACCGGAGGCAGTTGGCTAGACAGTGGCTGCTCCAGTCCTGAATCTGACCGGAGCGCCAATTAATCTGCGGGTTGTGGAGGTGTAACCAGGTCTGTCCTAGGACTAACGGGTACTGTTGGGAGTGAATGAGAAACAACTGGATGGTTTCGTGATGGTTGCCGGATAGTATAAGTTGGAGGGGAACGGTGGAATGGGTGATTGACCCCAGGCTCCTGCCGTCCAGGGCGAATGCCGAGATGGGCTTGGATAGGGTTTCGGTAGGAATCCCGAATCTTTCCACGAATGCAGCGTCGATAAAGTTGGCATCCGCTCCGGAATCGATAAGGGCGGATGTAGAGGCGGAAAGGTTCCTCCACTGGAGAGTAGCTTTTAACGTGGAACGGTTCTGGGCTGAGTGGTTGGTGGTAATAGGGCTCGTCAGTAAGCCCAGCTTCACGGGCGAGCCAGCCCTTTTGGGCGAATAGCACAAGTGGCAATGTGGTGGTCTGGCTTTCCACAGTACAAACAGGAGTTCGTGCGGATCCTCCGTCGGCGCTCCTCGGCGTCTACGGAGATCTTCCCCAACTGCATGGGTTCTTCGTCTGTGGGAGTAGGTGAATCTTTATTCCTCTCCAGGGGAGGAAAGTGGCGACTGTCGTGCGAGGAAGAGACCGGGCCGTTAGACGACCCTCTCCTTCTCTCCTGGGCCCGGGCTCTGAGGCGATTGTCGATGGAGATGGCGAGGTGGATGAGGGCGTTTAGCGAGGTCGCCTCTTCACGGGTGGCTAGCTGGTCCTTCAATTCCTCGCTCAAGGCCTGAAGAAAGGCCCCCTGTAGAGCAGCATCATTCCATCCTGCCTCGGCCGCAAGGGTGCGGAATTGGACCGCCATCTCCGCCACACTGCGACTGCCCTGCCGAACTTGAAGGAGGCGTTGTGTAGCGTTGCGTCCACAGACTGGGTGGTCAAAAACACGCCGCATTTCGGCGGTGAAGGTGGGGAAGTGAAGACAGGCTGGTGTCTGGCTATCCCACAGAGTCAAGGCCCACTCCTGGGCACTGCCAGTCAAGCAACTCATGACCAGCGCGATCTTGCTGGCGTCGGAGGCATAAGAGGTGGGCTGGATGCGGAAGACGATGTCGCACTGCATTAGGAATTCGCGACACTTTCCCAGACCTCCCCGGTAATGCTCAGGGAGTTGGACACGGGGTTCTCGAGCAGCAGGGGGGACGGGAACCTCAGGCAGTGGTTCAAGTGCGGGTGCGACGGGAGCCTCCTGGATCCGAGGAAGGGGCTGGTGGAGTAGCATTTGAGTCACCTGCTCTCCTAGACCCCTCATGGCTTCCAGAACCTCATCCAGACGGCGGCTCTGTTGGGCGTTGACCGTGGCTTGGCATGAGAAGGCGTGCCGGATCTGTTCCAGGTCGGCTGAGTCCATGCTTTGGCCAGTTCGTTCTGTCATGACCTAGAACGTGAACTGAACTCAAACGCACGACCAGGAGACAGAAGTACAGGATTAGGTGGTTCTTTATTAGCTTAGGGCAGTCCCAAGCTGTACACAAACGAACACACAAAATTTCAGGAGATCACAGGAGCTCTGTCCACACCTCGACTTGCCCCAAACCGGAGCTGGACTTGACTGGACTTGGCGGGGCGGACGAGAAATGTTCCAAGCCGGAACTGGACTGGACGGATCGGACTGAGGGTTTCCACCCCGGAACTGGACTGGAGGGAACGGACTGCGTGACGATGAGCAGGAGCAGGAGTGGTAGAGCACGACCGAGTAGCTGCAGGGTAGCCTCACGGGGACCCAGCTAGGGTACTCGTCAGGAGGAGAGCGGGGGAGGCCGCAACACAGGCAAGGATACGAACACTGCAGGTGGACAGACTTGAAAACAGGGGAAAGGTTAACTGGACACAAAACGGGCTAGAAACAAACAAACACTGAGCGAATATAAACTGGATATAAAGATATTGCAGACCAGAGTGACTAACAACTATGTTAACATACAACGTTAACGAACTGGCAACGAACAAGAGACAGGGAGTGGTTTAAATACAGGGAGTGATTGGTAACAATGGGAAACATGTGCGAATGTTTAAGTGAGTAATTGGTAACAATTAGAAAAGCGTGTGAATGTCTAAGTGGGTGATTGACCAGAGTGAAGTGTGCGGAATGTGAGTAGCAGGGAGAGAAGGGGATAGGTAGAGACAGGAGTGGTGAAACGAGTGGAACAAACGGATAGGACACGCCCAACCTGCAGCACGGGGAAAGACACGGATAAGGGAGTCAAACATGACACGGAGGGAGAGGGAAAAACACGGAGAAGGAACAGGATGGGAACGGAACGTTACAAGGGGCTTGTAATGGATTTTAGCGGCGGATACTAAAACACGAAGGTAGGGGCACCAGAAACAAGTCACTCATGCAGTGAGGACCAATAAAGGGAATAACAAAATAAATGCAAAGAAAGAAAAGACAGGAAATTAATTCCTTGTGATTAAACAGCCAAACGAAAATCAACCCACTAAAATAGGGCGAACTCGAATAACAAGTGAAACACAAATTAAATCTCCTGAGCTCAATACTGGAGCCAAAACGGGAAACTTAGCACACAAAAAAACACCTTCGGCACATAAGTTCTGACGGCCGGAAGAGTGTAAACAAACAAAACAAACAAAAAAAACTGTCTCAGAGAGAACAGCAAAGAATAAAATAAATGGCACAGAACACTAACAGGAGAAATAATACCTATACCTGAACTAAAAGCTAATAGCAAGTCCCCCGTTGACATAAACAGCGTTTAATATCACAAGGTCGCTATTACCTGGCTATTCCTGGCTCCATACAATGTTGAATGACAAAAAAGCACCGGGGAAACGGAAGTGAGGAACTTAAATACCCCGCAGGTAGAGGCACAGGTGAAAACAATGATGAGGGAAAGAAAACCCCGGAACGGAACATGGAAAAAATCAGATAGATTCTCAATCGGGAAATAAGGACGAGAACCGCAACGGGAAAAAAAAAAAACCCACAAATCATGACAGGGCTATGATAAAGTATGGGTAAAGAGTGAGGTAAATTGTTACAAAGAGTAGCAAAGTTGAGTACCCTGTTGTAAAGTTAGGGTGAAGCCACACAGAAAGCGATGAAAGCGCCTTGCCATTGCTCTCGCCTCCGACAATCGGTCACTTGTGTGCTTCACACTTGTGTGTTCTATTTTTAAAACACCATTTTTGTCAAATTATATTGATCGTATTCTATGGGTTCTCCATGACAGAACTAAGAATAGGGAAATCAAATTTGAAAAAGGGGACAATTTACAAGTCTGGCTCTTTGCTATTCCAACATGCTTTTGCCAAAGCGAAGAATCGCCTCTCATTGAAAATTAATGGAGGTGATGTAATCGCCCGAGAAATTCGCTTCTCATTGCTTTTTGTGTTTCTTCAGCTTTACTGTGAGAAGATATGGCAGCATATTTTTTGTGTTAAAAGGCCTACATCGGTGAAACAAAGTGAGACAAAACTCAAGAAGTGCAAGGTGGGGACGTGACGAGGTGGGGAAGTTGTGCAAATGTCTCGTAAACGAGTCTGTGCTACATGCAATGTTCTGAATGAGAGCCACATCTGATTCAATTGTGTGAGTACATGTAAATATTCTCAACAGTGATTGGAGTAAGATGAAGGCGTCTGATCTAATCCAATCCTCAACTGTGCAAGAGGTTCACACAAGAGGTCGTTTTCTTATTTGAATTAGGCTATACTTAAAATAAGGTGCCCTTTCCACGTGTCATGTGCTGCTGACAATCGTTGAATATCATTCCCGAAGTGCCACTCTTTGTCTGTACATTTAACTTGAAAGTATACGTTTAATGTGATGTAATATTGAATATTTTTGTTGCACTGTAATTGTTACTTGGTTTGCTCTGATTATTTTGTAAAGTAGCCTAATGTTTTCATGCTGACTGGAAGTGTTTCAGTCATGGATTAAATGTATACGCTTTGTGATACATTTAGCTTTCACATTATAAGTGTATTCTGAAATGTAAAAAAATACAATAGAGTTGTGATGGGTAATGTCTTCACACTTGTTACATTTGCTATTTTACTGTAAACCTAGGTCTAATTAATTTACAAACAAGCTCAATACAAGACTCAAAACTCGATTATAGATTATGGCCTTCTGGATACAGCAGTAGTTATTTGCTTATAATGTTTATTTTTTATTTATTTATATTGTTATATTAAGTACACAAAAATTAGTTGGCTAACATTAACTAGCTAGCTATATGACATCTATGTCAATTTTGGGTGATCTTCACATTCTGATTGCGAGGATTTAACAGTACCATTACACACAATCTGTTATAGGAAAAAAAACAGCTGGTGGAATGGAATATTGCAGAAGGACAAAAATAAAAAAAACTGAGTACACTGATGCTGGTGTTGGTAGAAACAACTGGAAACTGAATGGCTCCAGTGCCCAGTCTACTCTTATCAAATCAGGGGAATTCGGCTCAGGGGAGCCAGCCCTAGGGGGGGGGGCTCTCAGAGCAATCAGGGACGGCTATCACAAACTCAATCTCTTTCTGCTCAGATTAGCCCTGGCAGCCTGGGGGCTCTGTCCGAGGGACGCTGCGGACACTTTGTGTCACTCTTATCGTAGCCCCAGATCACCTGCAAATTGCCAGCATTCAGCAGGAGCGTTTTCAGGAATGGGTGAGTGCAGGACTCCTCTCTTTGAACCAGATAAATTCTCTCAATCATCCCATGCCTGAATGAAGTAGTTTAAAGGTCTGCTGACGGTTGATTTGTGATGTGGAATATCCTGGCGGTGCTGACAAGCTGCAGGATAATACCGAGCTGTGCTGTCCTACATTATTTTCTAAAGAGACTATTTCAAGCAAATAATCAACTTTTTTTTAATAACATGCTACAAAAAGTGAACCTGACAATGGACTTCCATTTGGTTATTACCACTGTTTGCTGGAAGTGGAAAGTAAAAAATTTTCAGCTGATTTGAACTCTGAAGAGTCCTGGCCTTTGAGTCTGACAATGGTACAATGGTAGAAACAGAATGCTGATTTATAAAGAAAGGTGAATTATCACATTTTAAATGCACCATCACATGCTCTGGTTGAATCACAGACAAACTAGCCCAAAGTATTCTGTTATAGTAGAAGATTTTACTTGTTGTCCATATAAAATTACCTATTTACCTAGAATTAGACAATGTTACAAAAATATCCAGAAAAATCTTTTCACTTTACTTTGCATGCGGAAGAGTGTAGAAGCAATGCATCTTGGAAGTATGTCAGATCCTATGAATATTTGTTCTCAGTTGTATTATCATTTTATTTGACAGTGGTTGTTATGACATGGAAAGGACAGTGACAATACTTTGACAAAAAACATGTCATGAAGTGTCATGTCCATTCATAACTATGACATGTTGTTATGGCACAATCTGCAGTTTGTATTATGACACAGCTGACATAAAGCCCGCATAGAAGGCTCATGATGGCAGGAGTGTAATGACACTGATTCACCATGACATTTCTGACTATGTCAATAAGTTGCAAGCAATGTCACAGTGTGACAGCTTGTCAAATAGTGATACTAACACTGTACATTAAGTTGCACCGATATCTGTAAGGGTTTGGTTTGAAACGATGAATCAAATGCAACAAAAAAAATTTACTCAAAACAGAACAAGTAACTCACGGACGTGAGGACCACTAAAGGAGTCTAGGACGACTGATAATAGTAGAAACGAAAAACAAGTGATGAAAAACTCCCTGGCCGTAGCCAAATAATGAACACTAAAACGGGTGTGGCTCTTAGACACGAGTAGAAAGGTGCAATATCAGAGACTCCAAAACATAAATACGCGAGCATAAGCTCGAAAACAAAGAATCACCTTCGGAACGTAGATTATAACGCCCAATAAGAGGTGAAAAAATAAATGAAATAAAAATAAACCTCTCACTCTCAATATAGCAGAGAGTAGAAGAGAAGTAAAGAAACAAAAATAGCGAAAGGAACTAATCCCTAAAGAGCTTCAAGGACCTTGCATGGCAGCTGCCGCCATTGGTGTGTGAATGTGTGTGTGAATGGGTGAGTGAGAGGCCATTGTAAAGCGCTTTGGATAAAGGCGCTATATAAGTGCAGTCCATTTACCATTTACCATTTACAAAGAAGCGCCAGGAAGCGGAAGTGAGGGGCTTAAATACCTAGCAGGTAATAGGACAGGTGAAACGAATAATAAGTGGGGAGAAGCAAAACCCGAACCGGAATATGGAAAAAATCAGATAGAGCCGTAGCGAAAAAGGCATGACAATACCTGTGTAGTTAAATTGTCACAAATTTGGTAATAATAGGTTATTACTGAGTAAATCAAACATCGGTGTGAACTTACACATGTGAAGCAAGGCCAACCCTGTTACATCTCTCCTGCTGAAATGAAATCATTCCATTTCATAAAGACACATGAAATGAACAGGAAAAGTTTACTTTGTTTTAACTTTTTTAGATGTGGCCAGTGGCCTTTGAGTGAAAATAAAATATTCACATGTGTACTTAAGAATACTGCTAGCTGTTGTTCCATGTATCTATGTTGGAGTAACTCAGTTACCAAAGTAGTTACAATTTAACTATACAGGGGTGCACCTTATTGTAAAGTGTTACCTGATACTTAATGCAAATACACATTGTCATGAGTTTATATTATTTTATATGTCGGTTTAAATTAGTTCATCAGGTGTGTTTCACAGCAAATTAGCATAGTTACCTGTCAAGAACTCTTTTACCCCCCAATGTTATAACTTTATACCAATACCCCCCATACCACATACATAAATTCAAAATGGCCCTCAGGGAGTACACCTACAGCAGGAGGATGCCTCAACAGATATTAGGTAAGCCTGACACAGGGCTTGACATTAACTTTTAGATCCAGAGGACAAGTGGTTCAGATTTTTTACTTGTCCGGAGGCTAAACTTACTTGTCCGAAACTGAAAATAAAAGCCCATTAAAAAAATAAATAAAACCGACAAAGATTTGGACAATTCTTGTGATTTATTAGCTTATTAACAACAATTACACAATGCCCGTACATGTGCGTGCGTTTGCATCGTACACAAGCCTTGTTGGACGTGTAGCAGTCGGAAAGTTAGATTCTGTAGAGTAAATGTAGAGTTGTAAATCAGGTGAAGGGCTGCTCTTCTCTGGCTACATAATAAGCAGTGTGTATTATATTAGCCATTTTCACCAACATATTTTCCTCCATCCTGTGAGGACAAGTGATGGTGGGGCATCAGGTCCCCTGTCTGATGCTGGCAGCAGCTTCAGTAAGCTGGTGTTGCTTGTCCCCCTGTCAAATTTTGCAAGATTTTATTGATAACATACAAAGGTGTAGCCCCTTCTTATATCTCAGAGCTTGGTGTAGCCCCCTTCATGGTGTAGCCCCTTCTTATATCTCCAAGCTTTTTATCCCTTACCAGCAGTGCAGCCTTAGGTGCAAGGGTAGAGCTCTACTCACTGTTCCAAAGTTTAGGTTGAAATCCAAAGGTGATGTGGCTTTTGCTGTCAGTGTGGGGGTTCTCTATGCCAGAGACACAGAGGAAATATTGGAGGTTCAGGTGCGACAGATAAGGACTCTTAAAGTGTTCAACGAACACCACTAAAACGGACAATAATCCGTAGTGGATGAGGAAAATAAAGAGAACACAAATAACCTTGCGATAAAAAGCAAGGAGCTCGATACCCGAGCAAAACAAAATAAATAATCAGTCACGCTTATCTAACTCCCGTTGTGGAGTGAACAAGAAGAAAAGAAGGAGAGAAAAAAATTATAAATCCCTAAACCTTAGGGTGAGAACACTCGTAGGTTTTGAGAGGAAAACAAAGAAACCAAAACCTCTGCTCTGAAATAAAAGAGTGAAAGAGCGCACTTTACATTTTCTAAATTGTACTACGAACAAGAACCGCATAGAGAAGTAAAGCAGTCGATAGCACGCACAACTCCTATACCTTTACCCGCTAGAAAGTAACACTTATTTAACTCCCGTATTGGAGTGAACAAAAGAAAGGAAGGAGAAAAACAAAAGAACACTCGGAGGTTTGAGTGGAAAACAAAGAAACCAAAACCTCTGCTCTGAAATAAAAGAGCGAAAGAGCGCACTATACTTTTTCTAAATTGTGCTGCTAACAAGTCCCACATTGAGAAGAAAAGCGGTCGATAGCAGTACAACTTCCTATACCTTTACCGGCTAGAATGTTACGTGAAATAACATGGAAGCGACGAGAAAAGGAGGAAGTGGGGTATAAGTAGTGAGAGGAAATGCAGGACAGGTGAACTCACTAATCACTGAGGCAAAAGCAAAACCCGTAGCGGAACACAGAAAAATCTTATAGATTTACAGGTAGATGAAAAAACTTAATACTAAGCACAGAGATAAGGGAAGGAAGGCACGATCCATGACAGTCAGGGCCCCTGGTATCTGGCATATTTTAAATCCAAATTGAAAACTCCCTTTTATAGACTTCCTTTTAACAGATTATTTTTATATACATTGAGCCTTTTATTATGGTTAATTGTATTTTACTAATTTGTATTATATTTATTAAATTATATTTATTTGTATATCTTGTATTTCATCGCTATCATGTTGTTTTTTGTTCCTTTGTTTTGTACAGCACTTTATAACCCAGTGTTTAAAAAAGTGCTATATAAATAAAGGTGTTATTTGCATTGTTGGTCAACTTTGGAGCTTAACAGCCATATGCTTCAAATAAAAAAGCATTTAGCAAAAAATATGCCAAATATTTCATGATCTTAAAGTTTTCTTTTTGTCTTTAGTCAATGCACAAATAAAGATTCTCCATCATTTCTGAAATAACTCCCGACCTAATATAACGTGTGCTCTCTCGTTGAGAGACTTGACGCAATGATGTGACAAAGTCGGAATGATAATAATTGCCGACTTAACGTTAGCATTTAGCTACAGAACTTTTGTCAACTTCCTGAATGTCAGACAGGACAATGAACGTTAGCTTGCTAACTTAGACTTCACACTCACAGTCACGATTCAACTCATCTTCATTACACAGGAGGATACGTTTGTTAACTTTTATAAGTGCACTAATATGTCTGCAGTATCGGGCGAATCGCGGCAGCTTGTTCGTTTCACCTTGTAAACTAATCTGGAGCCAGCTGCTTTCTCAGCGGCTTGTCTTGGGCTTGGTTAGGTTTTGGAAGTAGCTTGTTTCGATTTCCAGTCAGTCAATGAGCTTCACAATTTGGAACTAAAATGACTCGCGTCGCAAAAACTCCCAATCTCCCAATGATTGAACCTAGTGATATTCACGTAATGAAGAGAATGCGAGTTTTCAGTGCGACACTGCAACACTTAATGATCAGACAGAATTAGCTACTAATGTTATTCATTTATTTATTTAAATTTTTTACTTGTTAAACTGTATTATGCTTGTCCGGACACTTTTTTTTTTACTTGTCCCGGACAAGCAGACCAGTGGCGCTGCCAAGGGATGGCCAGGGGGGGGCACGGGCACCCTGATAAAATCGCTGGTCCCCCCTCGCGAGTCGCATATGCATAATATGCTGCTATCTGATATTTTACATTAGGTACTATTCATTTAAATCAATATTATTATATCAATTATTATATCTATTATATTTTTCATAATAGTTTATGCATATGAAAGAAAATAACAAATGTATAGCCAGCCAGCCGCTTAAGCGCAGTGCACTGCCAGGAGACTGAGCGCAAATAGGCCCCCGCCCATCCCGGGGGAAAACACATCCCGCCCTCGCCCTCCATTGACTTGACGTGCTGGTGCCTTCTTGTCATTGCGATCCGTTAGCCAACAGCATAAAAATGACTAAAAGTTTTTATAAGATTCCGAACCGCAAAACGGAGCCCATAAGATGAGAAAAGTGGATCCGAGCGATAAGACGTGAGGCGTTGGCAGGAAGAAAGGGGAAAATGTGGGACCCTGAAACTCCACATGGCTTATGTGTGCAGCAGGTATTGTTTCACAGGTAGCCTAAGTCAAATAGGTTATCCAATTGTCAATGTATGGCTAACTAATATTGCTGTAAGAAACGCTAAAACATTTTGACCATATGCAAATGATTTGTAGTGGAATGTGGATAAATCAGAGTGCTATAACGTTACAGTATTATATTTGTGAGTGCTAAATATTATCATCCACTAACAAAAAAGTTGTGGGCATCCAAAGAACAATAATTTTTCTTCGATGCGTATGCGTGTAGATTCCAAACAAACGGTGAGACAAAAAAAAAGCAATCAGCTTTCAATGGGTAGGCTACTCTTCTCATGCAGGTTGTAACTGTTCAAGTAGGCTAAGCAAGCGAAATAGAGGTGATGTTGTCATAAAAAAATTTCTTACAGTGAAAATGGATGACTTGTTTACATTCTCGGACAGATGTTAAAGTAAATCTATCAGCACTCGCCACAAGTCAGCAATTATATCGGGAAATGCCCTCTTTGAAAAAAATTTTTAATAAATAAAAGAAAAAGGCTATGCTGTTACTGCATACCAGTTTTTGCCAAAGCTGCATCATAGCCATCATAGTGCGGAGCTTTCAAAACCATAACAACGCGGAAACCCTTTAAAAAAAACTAAATAAAAACAGTAGGCTACACATAGCCTAGTCAATGATAACTGTGGACAAAACGGGCTGAGAAGAATGTAGTCTAATAAAGCAGGGATATGAATAGGTTGTGAGTAGGCTATAATAAAATGTATATTGTTGTCCATGATTATGCTTGTTTTTCATTTTTGGACATATATAATATAAGATTTTTGTTTATAAAAAGACACAGCAACAGCCAAATACAGCTGTATTGAAAAGAATTTGAGGCCTCTGTGTGGTGTTTTTAAACTCTAGTCGGCTTGTTCCTAGTAAATGTTTTGTTCCTTACAATCAATGTAGCTACTCCTTCAAATTAAAGCTGTATATTTGTCTTTTTGAGGAAAAGGACAACTACTAGCCTATTTGAAGAACAATGAATCGCCTATGTATATGCATATACAGGTGCAGCTCAAAAAATTTGAATATCGTGAAAAAGTTCTATATTTTTTATCACTCATGTCAGAAAGTGAAACTCATATATTATATAGATTCATTACACATAGAGTGAAATATTTCAAGACTTTATTTCTTGTAATTTTGATGACTATGGCTTACAGCTAATGAAAACCCAAATTCAGTGTCTCAGAAAATTAGAATATTACATAAGATCAATAAAAAAGGATATTTTAAACAGAAATGTCAGCCTTCTGAAAAGTATGTTAATTTCTATGCACTCAATACTTGGTTGGGGCTCCTTTTGCATGAATTACTGCATCAATGTGGCGTGGCATGGAGGCGATCAGCCTGTGGCACTGCTGAGGTGTAATGGAAGCCCAGGTTGCTTTGATAGCGGCCTTCAGGTCGTCTGCATTGTTGGGTCTGGTGTCTCATCTTCCTCTTGAAAATACCCCATATATTCTCTATGGGGTTCAGGTCAGGCAAGTTTGCTGGCCAATCAAGCACAGTAATACCATGGTAATTGAACCAGCTTTTGGTACTTTTGGTAGTGTGGGCAGGTGCCAAGTCCTGCTGGAAAATGAAATCAGCATCTCCATAAAACGTGTCAGCAGAAGGAATCATGAACGGCTCTAAAATGTCCTGGTAGATGGCTGCGTTGACTGTGGACTTCAGAAAACACAGTGGACATGGCACCCCAAATCATCACTGACTGTGGAAACTTCACACTGGACTTCAAGCAACGTGGATTCTGTGCGTCTCGACTCTTCCTCCAGACTCTGGGACCTTGATTTCCAAATTAAATGCAAAATGTACTTTCATCTGAAGAGGACTTTGGACCACTGAGCAACAGTCCAGTTCTTTTTCTCCTTAGCCCAGGTAAGACGCTTCTGACGTTGTCTCTGGTTCAGGAGTGGCTTGACACGAGGAATGCGACATTTGTATCCCATGTCCTGGATTCATCTGTGCGTGGTGGCTCTTGATGCACTGACTCCAGCCTCAGTCCAGTCCTTGTGAAGCTCCCCCAAATTCTTGAATGGCTTTTGCTTGACAATCCTCTCAAGGCTGCGGTTATCCCTGTGGCTTGTGCACCTTTTCCTAGCACACTTTTTCCTTCCACTCAACTTTCTATGAATATGCTTGGATACAGCACTCTGTGAACAACCAGCTTCTTTAGCATTGACCTTTTGTGGCTTACCCTCCTTGTGGAGGGTGTCAATGACTGTCTTCTGGACATCTGTCAAGTCAGCAGTCTTCCCCATGATTGTGTAGCCTACTGAACCAGACTGAGAGACCATTTAAAGGCTCAGGAAACCTTTGCAGGTGTTTTGAGTTAATTAGCTGATTAGAGTGTGACACCATGAGTTTCCAATATTGAACTTTTTCACAATATTCTAATTTTCTGAGACACTGAATTTGGGTTTTCATTAGCTGTAAGCCATAATCATCAAAATTACAAGAAATAAAGGCTTGAAATATTTCACTCTATGTGCAATGAATCTATATAATATATGAGTTTCACTTTCTGAAATGAGTGACAAAAAATATTGAACTTTTTCAAGATATTCTAATTTTGTGAGCTGCACCTGTACATAACACATTAAAACAAGATTGCTGTGGAACTCAAAATGTTAACGGTACCAGTATTAGTCTGTGCACATCAGATAATTAGTAACATTAACTGTAAAATAAGAAACCAAAGTATATCAGTATGCGATTCCTTAACTCTCATTTTAACATAGTTTTCCACTAGCCTATATACTACAACAACATAATAGAATTCCTAAAATTCAGTGATGGCTTTTGATTTTGGTGTGCCACCCCAAGATTTTCAGTGCCCCCATCTGGCCACCCCAATGAAAAATGTCTGGGGGCGCCACTGAAGTAGACAAGCGTTACTGTCAAGCCCTGCTGACAGACTGGTTGAGTCTCAAACGCTGGTTGCAGTGAATATTCATTTCCAGGATTTCACACAATAAAGCAAAATGCTGTAAGAGATTTCCACTTTTCTCAAGAATTCAAAACTTCTTACCAATGTCCTTAACCATGCTTCCAGGTGCTTTGTTCTCTGGAAGTAGAAAACCCTTGTTGGAACACACTTTTAGCAGACTATTTCAAACAAGGTTGCTTTGAAAGGAAAAAGAAAGAAAGAAGATCAAAGAGGCCTTGCAGTGGCATGTTTTATTCTCTATCTTTCTGAACAAATGCCACATGCCTCATACGCCCACAGCAAAAGAAATGTCAAGCCCTAGGCTTGTGTATGGTTAAACTCAAATGAATCGCATTTCAGACCTACAAAATAATTCACTGGAACCTTTAAAAATGGGATTCATGCAAAAGGGGCAGTGGTTGTCCAGTTTTTCTAATGGCCTCAGTCTACCTTATGATCAGAAGGCTAAATACCTCGATAAAACATTTTCAGTATGTACTAATACCCAAGTGAAAACTAAACAGCAACAAAGAGCCTAGGGGTAACATGGGGTTAGAATCATTTTGGAATATACTTGCAGTTTCCTTGAAACATGAGTCTAACTGTTGAAACCTCACATTATGTTAATATGTATAATCTGGTACACAGTAAAATGTCCAGTGTTAATTCAATGCTAACAGTGTTAACTCAACTCTAACTCTGGCCAGATTAGGCTCATATGTACTTTGTTAGAGTTGAGTTAACACTGGATATTTTACTGTGTAGGAAGACTGATTTCAGCAAGTGTATATTCCCTCAGGTAAATTGTACAGATGCATATAGTATATGTTTTACATATGGTAGTAGCCTAGGGTACAGGTAAAATTGTTAAGATGAAGGTCTGGTGTGCAACAGACAAAGTCATGATATTATTTGTAATGATTTCTAAAAGCCATGATATTATTGGTGGTTTCTGAATAGGAAACAATGAAAGTGCCAAACTTGCAGTGCTGTATACACCTTTTGGGTATACAGCACACAAGAGCCCCCACAAATTTGGCTTAAGGCATGCATGTCATCCCAATGAAAACTATATTTGAGGTTTGTTTTCGGTGAGTTCCTAGGGTAGCACATGTAAAATGTATTTAGTTTTTTCAAGACAAACAGAATAAGAAACTCATCTATACCCTGTAACTCCCTTTCAGGACACAGCAATTAAACAATAAATACAACTGCCCACATCTTCTTTGCTTTTGTCCAATACTAAGTTGGTTGGAACCAAATTAATAAAAAGTATATCCATGCATATGAAAGATGAACCTTGGACATTAATTTATATATTGTATGGTGCTGCTGCAGCTGTGTTAATAATTTAAAAACCCTTCTGCTTTGAATACTGCTTGTCAGCAATTCTGTCAGCATCATGCTAATGACATCTGCATCAATATGATGTTTAACTATTCACTGAGACTCCAAATAAGAAGAGAAAACAAAGTGTATATGTGTATATCTACAAGGTTAGCTATCATTGTATCATACGTTATCTTGGAGTTAATCTGATTCATCTAAAAAGTTGCTTATTGAAGTCACAAACGTTAGCTAGCTAATGATGAATGCATACACTGCTGTATTTTAACAGACCCAAGTGGAGGCAGGATCGGCCTCATCCTTAGGTGTGAGGAGAAAGGCCAGCAGAGTTGATTAAGAGGTGATTAAATTAATATTATTGTGCTATCCCCCATTTGGGTGGTAGGGGGTGGGATTGAAAAAGTTCCTATCAATTAATTTCAATAATTTAATTGTTCATATGCCAGTTCATGACAATAAACTAACTTGAATAACGAAAAGACAAAATAATGGTGCAGCTGAAAACTTTTTTTCAATGTAACAATTTAAATCTAAACAGACACCTGTACGCTATTTAGATTCTTGTTTTGCCAAATATCGTAAAAATTTATGAAATTGCATGTAGTGAGAATTTTCTTTCTGGAGGAACTCCAGATCTACCACCTTAAATGTTCCTATCATTTCTGAAATTTAAACTGTGCCCTCGATTTCATTGATCTCTGGCCTTCTGTTTCCTATCTTGTAACTTTATCACCACCTCTCTTAGTTGTGTCTGTGCATTTAGGTGCAGAGACTTTGGTTGTGTATCAATGCATCTCTCAGCTGAGCCGTATCTCTACAACTGAGAGATGATTTCTGAGAGAAATCTTTTCCTGCTATTTGTTTTTTTTCATTTTTCTGCTCTTTGCCCCAGTCTCAAGTCTGGCTCTTTCCGTCTAAATATGTGGCAATTATCCCAGATGCTACTCCTTGATGGCACTGTCTATTCTCAAATTGGCCTCCTGCAACTTCTGGGAGGAGGAGTTGACCTTGCGCTCATTTTCATCCAGGGTGATTTTCATGGTCTTTATGAGTGACTCATTGCAGTGGCCATTCATTATTTTCTCCCTCCCAGCTCACACTCCATTAACTCACAAAGCTTGGTGTTTGTGGTGAGTAACTCCTTGAACCCTTCTTCCATCTGCAACATATATATATTTTTTTTCATTATGTCTTTTAGCCAGAATGTTGTTAAGTGAATCGTGCACATCTTCCACACCCTTGTCTTTAACCTTTGCCTGTTTCGGAATCCTTTTCAGCGAATATCATCGGGGCTGTTATACTGCACAGGTTTTATTGGCCTTTAGTTACATAAGCAGCGGTTCTGTCTGTATTTCTGTCTTTTTTTTCAAGCTTTTAGACACATCAATCTGTGGATCTGCATCTCCTGGCTGAGCTCCTCCTGTAACACCATCAGTGGCGTAAGTATAGGCGGTGCAGCCGCACCAGGGCCCGTGGCTGAAGGTAGGCCCGATGTGAACGGACCCCCGCAGGCCTACGCATGGACCCCTTGATATGTCGTAAAGAATTCTACACAGGAAAAAGACCATTACAAGCTAATGTTAGCTCTACTGGTACCATTCTAGCCTAGGCTTACTGTATTATCATAATCTAATGTAGTTACTGTAATGCTTAAAATTTAAATAGAGAAGAAAAATACTATTATTATTACCTCAAAGTATAGTTAATCACCAGCACTTCATACGATGTTCAACAATATTGTGAGTATGATTTGGTGAACATCACTTAATATAACGTTAGTGTTAGTGTAAAGTTGCCAGCAACTATAGGTACCTAACTGTAATTTAAAACTCGTAAAACTGTCAAAATGTAATGTTACGTTAGCAAATTATAGTCTATAGCCTACTTAAGTTGAGTAACGTTACGTTAGATATTTTTAAAACTCGAGTAGCCTAACTTTAGCTGTGACACGTGAGATAGATAGATAGATAATCAAATTAAATTATGAAAACGTTTTGAAACATTTTGTGCGTGCGCGAGTGAGAGAGAGAGAGAATGGGGGGGGGTTTATTTGCTTGCACTAGGGCCCGTAATAACTACGTTATGCCACTGAACATCATGACATGTGTTTGCCCTTTCCCTTTTAACTCTTTACCAGAATAAGAAAAAAACTCTAGGTAGAAATTAATATTTTGAATACATGCATGCAGTCTCTTTTGGAGATACATGTACACAATTTCACAAGTTCAGCAGTGAAGGCAACTTTTCAGTAAGGCCTACAGTATGGGATTGCATGATAGCAGGTTGAATAGCAATCCTTTTATTTTCTAAAATGCTGATTTTGGAGGTGTGAACTGTGGGCTGGGGATACGGCTGATGACTCACATGCCTCACTAGGATGGCAGCTGGACAGATTATGGTAAAGATTTTGGCTCAAATTTGGTAATTATCTTAATGTAATGTAAAGTCATTGCTGGTATTAAGGAGAAGAGAGGTGAAAGTTTTTTGTTTCTTTAAAAAAAAATGTATTCCTATGCCAATGCTTTAAGGGGCTTCCTTTCTGTTTTTTTGTTTTAGTTCATTCAAGTTTATTGCTGTCAGATTATGTCTCATGAGAGAGAATGAAATGCAAGATAATCTGTCAGTCAGAGACGAATGTTTTTATAGACATGAGTCAACTATGACATCATGCTACCTAGAGTCAAAAAGGCAATTCTAGAGGTATATCAGACCCTCAGGGTGGACAAAATAACACAGAAATTCCACTCTCGTTCACACATTATATTTGGAGAATATAGGGAGAATGAAAGCAAACTACTTTCCTATGCATACGGAGGATTGAGATAAGGAGCAATATTTAAAGGATCACTGTTAACTTCAAGTGAGAAATGTGTTAAATAATAAATATCCAGTAAAATATAAATAGCTTAATTGGTCCAGGGTGGCCACATGAATATGCTTTGAGGACTGATGTTTATACTGAATTGTTTTAGGAATAATACAGTCAAGTGAGCTCTTTCAGTGGAGAGGGGAAAGGTAATATTCTGCTGTGGGGGAAGATATATCAATGATTAAGACATTTCTAACCTGAGATGGCATGTGCACTTCAATTGAATACCCACTTACCCAATTGGTTTGCTGTTTTATAAGGATAAGCTTATGGTACACTAAATGATGATGAGTGCAATATAAACACACAAGCACACGCACACATACGGGCACGTGCACGCGCGCACACACACACACACACACACACATTATAAAAATATGAGTTACAAGTAAGTTAAGTCAGTCGCAAACAATTATTTTCAATATCCATCATTGTAACAGACTGGACAACATCAATGCAGTCCAGTCTGATACCTCCCACAAAAATGATCACTTCAAAAGAGAATGTGGAGTCAAGCTCCAATGAGCCAAATATTCAACCTCTTTGAATTAGATGTACACGTACAACTAGAAGAAAACCAAATTACAATGAAATTGTAGAAGTTTGGCTTGAAACGTAGACTTTGATCATTATATCTCTAGAATCTGTCAACAACCCAAAGCAGACTGGTTGGAGACCTCAAAAGAATAAAGTAGGACTGGTGGTAGGTGCTGTATATTAAGAAAAAGGTCATTTATAACAAAACATCTGCTCCAAGAACCATCTGCTGTTGGGATCCCATTGGCAAACAGACTGGGAGGTGCTGATCTTGCAACATTTGTTGCAGGTGGGTAACACTTTATTTTGATTGTCCCATGTTGACACTCAACTTGATATCAACTGATATCAATTGAATATCAGTTCACTGTTAATTTAAAGTCAATTGCATGGCAGGTGATTGTCCACAAACTCCACAAAGAAGTGAGTGTCAAGAAACACTGTATTGACACTGAACACTCTTTTCAAGAAACACTCTATTGACACTCAGCAAAGTATAAACTGACTGTTTGCTGTATCTCGACATTCAGTTGATATCAAGTTGAGATCAACATGGGACACTCAAAATAAAGTGTCACCGGCAGGTGACAATGGTTGAGGGAAAGGACTCCTTTCTCAATGCAGTGAAAGGTGAAGCTGTTTCCCTAAGAACAGTATGCATCCCATACTTTAGCAGATCAAGAATTAAGCAATGAGCTTGTAACATTTGATCAGTTCAAATCTATTTTGAATAGGTAATGGATTGCATTTATAAAGCACTTTTTCCAGCAACCACAGCTACATAAAGCGCTTTACAATTAATGCCTCTCAGTCACCCATTCACACACACATTCTCCACACACCAACGGTGAAAGACAGCCAAGCACAGCGCCAACCAGTTCATCAGGAGCAATTAAGGGTTAGGTGTCTTGCTCAAGGACACTTCGACACCGGCAACTCTCTCTGATTAGCAGATGACCGCTCTACCTCCTGAGCTAATGTCAGAAATAGGTTAGAATTTGAACTATTCAATGTTACAGTGTTGACCAGGAAAACTGCACATTATGAAACCACAAGTGAACTGGTTGGAAAGTTGATGTGTGATGTATTACAGTGCTTATACATTGATATCTCTGACTGCAGACACAGTGCACTCTTATTTAGACATTTCCATGTCTGGCTACATGTTACACAATGTATCTATAGTTTCTTGCATGTGTAGCAGGGTTATATGGTTGGACAGTTGTTGCTTGGGTGAGAAGGCATTCAGCTCCCCGGTTGGCTGACAGACAAACCCTATTATGTCAACAGCCTATAAATAGGCTGCAGTAGCCAGGTAAGGAGAAGGATCTTACCTGTTGCAGTTCAGGGTTTTCCATTGGGCATGCTGCTTTCCTCTGTTGTGAAGGTTCCTGTAGATGGGCTGGTGGCGCAAGAGACTGCTATAATTCAGACTTAAGGACATTGCTGGCTGCTGTTTTGCCTATATTATCACTCCCGGTGATCTACACTGCGTTTAACGGAGTCGTAACCACATAGCTATGGTGGCTGTACGTTGAGTCGCCGGCCGAAAAATTCCCAGTGTGGGACTCGTGTCTCACTGACAAACCAACTGCGGGTAGGTTGGGGCTTGGGTGCGCTAAGCTGCCATTCTTATTTTCTTTGTTTTGTGCTGAAGGTCGAGATTTCGTACTGGTGTAGCAGGGGGCAATAGCGTGAATCGGAAGGCAGACCTTTTATTCACTGCTTGCTATGTTTGTGTGTGGATATTATTGGGAAGATTTAAACCGCACGTACTCACTTGGCTTATTTCACCCTTTGCAGTGCGTGTGTCTGACACAGTCACGAGTGTGTGCTTGTCCCCTTCTGGTAAGTTCGGTAAATTGCCCTCTCTCGCCACGCCGTTCTCTTCCTCACACACTTCAGCAGCGCCCCTAACTGGCCTGGGGAGAGAACGGCTGTGGTTATTTTATTGTGTTTATTATACCCTGTGCTTATTGTATAGCTGTGGGTACATGTTTTACTTTGTTATTTGGTTTAATAAACTGTTTTATTGATTGAATCCACGTCTATTTACTTCATTTAATTGAAGGTGCCTGAGTAGAGAAGCATAATGCTCCGTGCATGGTAAAAGAACAAAACGAATTCCTTGGGTGAAATTCCCAAGGTGGCGTAGTCTAACTAACTGTAGTACCCGCCACACATGGAATGAAAGAAATGAGAGGGATCACTCCCTTCAACTGGCATGAGCCTAATAAATCATCTCCGGGATAGGGGATTTGCAGGATCCATGCAATTTATGCCATGTATTTATTCATATTGCATTCATATTATTGCATTCACATTGCCTACTCCATGCTGACTAGAATATGATTTCCCAGAAATGATAATCACTTTTGTAATGTTCACACTACAGCAGCGCAAATGGAGGAAACTCACAAAATTGAACTTGACCCCTGAAATGACCCCACTGAATTCTCACATCATTTTATTTGATAATGTATTTGTATATTCATGGCTCAGAAGTGCCCCAGTATAAGGCACTATCCATTTTTCTTCATCACTTTCTATTTAGTAAAGATTGCCGGCTAAACCATTTGTTGGAATTATCTGTATCAGTGATTAAATGAATCAAAAGTGTGTTATATCTTAATTCAATTTAACTATTCACCCAGAACTGACTATGGCACATGTCACTTTCCTCCATTCCTGGCTTCATTAAACAGTTACTCTATTCTGAAAATTTAATTAATTACTAATCAGTTTTTCTTCCTCCTGTAGTCTGACTGTTTCGCACACCCTGCTGACCATGTGCATAGAGTCTTTCCAAAAAGATTCTGTGAGAAATAAAGGTCTATCCCTGTCAGCTGTGTGAAGCCTCAGGTTTTAATTGGCCATTATCAACCACACTGTCATTTCCAGTAAATTTCGTGACATTTCAGATTAAGGGCCCAATTTGGTGTCAATGGTTCTACAAACATGCCTGTAATGTGATTGGAATTGCTCATTTTTTCCTGTGCATATGGAATATACTTCCCCTTTGCCCGGTTTGGTAGTTTCATAGTCTATAATAAACCTATTTCTTCAGCATGGGTGTGTCAGGGAAAACATTCAGTGCTGTGTAAATTTGGTGTCTTATTATGCCTTTGTGGTTATTAACCCAAAACTGTTTGATGAATGTTGAGAAACAATCTCTGTCTGTGTTAAAATGTCTATCTAAAATACACATTTGTTAATAAATATACACTATATGGCCAAAAGTATCCGGACACCCCTTGGTCACAGTCCGGCAAGGCCGTTAGTTCTAGTGAAGACCAATGTTCCAACATATAGTGGAAAGCCTTCCCAGGAGAGTGGAGGCTCTTATAGCAGCAAAAGAGGTACCGACTCCATATTAATACCCATGATTTTGGAATGAGATGTTGGATGAACAGGTGTCCATATACTTTTGGCCACGTAGTGTATGTACAGTCAAGCCGGAAAGTCTGCCCACCCCTTTCATCTTCTCCACGTTTTATTACATTACAGACATATTCTACAATAGATTGAGTTCATTTTTTGTCTCAAAATTCTACACAAAATAGCCCATAATGACAAAGTGAAAACATGTTTTTAGAAATTTTTGAAAATGTATTAAAAATCGAAAACTGAAATCTCTCATTTACAAATTGCTTTAACATATTTTTAAAGTATCATATTTAAGGGTTGTTTCTCCTGACTTTTTTCCCCATAGAGTTCTATAGGAAAATGAGTCATGAGAAATAACCCTTGCAGTGATCCATCCACATCTACTCCATATCTGGCAACAGAGTGATGGGTTGGGGCTCGTTCGATAGCTCAGACCCTTGATGACTTACAGCCATTCAGCCAGCCATGTGTTCCATACTGTACCAGTGTAATTTACAGCTGAATCTAGTCTCACCCCCCAATTCCCATAGAGATCCATACAAATGCTTGTAACAGTACCTGGAAATAAGATATCGAGAGTCTTTTGATGTTGATGGGTCACAGACTTCAGGAAGTAACAGCATGCAAAGGATTTGCAACGAAATATTAAATATGATACTTTAAAAATATGTTAAAGCAAAGGGTATGAATACTTATGTAAATTAAAAATTTCAGTTTTCGATTTTTAATACACTTGCAAAAATGTCTAAAAACTTTTCACTTTGTAATTATGGGCTATTTTGTGTAGAATTTTGAGACAAAAAAATGAACTCAATCAATTGTAGAATATGTCTGTCATGTAATAAAACGTGGAGAAGGTGAAAGGGGTGTTCAGACTTTCCGGCTTGACTGTATGTACAGTTACTTTAATTAAAATTGTACTTTACTGTTACTTTTGTAAGATTGTACATTACTGTTACCTTATTCTTACAGGTTCCTCTTAAACCTCATTTACAACTGTGCTGCAGGTGTGTTACTGTCTATAGTCACAAAAACGTCCAAAACTGAGTTGGACATGCCTCAATTCACCACCTCTGAGAGTTACCACTTAAGTTAGACAATTTCGCCTTGACTGTGAAAATAGACAATTGCTTCTTGACTCCCCAAATGTGATGAAAGAATGAATGATAGTATAGAATTGCTACATTCTACAATTCGATTGAGATTACCAATGGCACATGCATAAATGCCTCTGGAGTCGAAAAAGATGAGAAGTCATAATGTGAAATATGGATGGTGCTGTGCTGCCTGTAATACTGCTGAATGTATACAGATGCCACATGAATGCATGCAAAGCCGCAAGCCTTTATTGTCACCGAGTTGAAGCCAATTGAATGGAATTACATGGCCATTGGTTTTTAAATTGAAGCTATAAAAAGCAACATTTAAAACCAGTTGATGTTCATGTCATCCATCTCCATGGATTTATTTGTGCCCAATATAATTGGGTCTTTTCTTCAATTTAACAAATAATATTGATAATAATCTACGCAATTTAATTTTACCTGGTGTCCACTGAGCATAAAAATCCATAATTTCTTCATTATAAAAGATAAATTGCTTAATCATATTTCATTATTAAACTGAGCCATTATTTCAGCTAATTCAATTAACCTATATCAGAAGCAGTTCTAACAGTTATTGATTGACAATATAATGTTTTTAGACTCCTTGTATCCTCACAATGCAGCCTTCAAAAACAAAAAAATGGATCTACATTGTCCTGTACAGACATTTTATTCATTGTTGAGCAACGTTAATGATTTGCCCTCACTTCTCCCCCTGATCAACAAAAGGAAATTGAGAATATTTCTCGACTCAATGGAATGGGTCACAGGACACCATCTCCTGAAATGTGCAGGTGACAGAAACTATTGTGTGTGACATCAGAGCTGACAAATAGCTTTGAATGTGGGATGATCTCTCTGTTCCCTATGAGCCAATCAGCACTGGTTGACCAAATGGATATAGGAGTCTAACACACACAGCTTCTCTCTTTTCTGTTCTTTTCAGGCTTTTTCACTTCCATTTAACAGAGTGCTTTGCAGCTCTCTTCTTTTTTTCTTTTGCTTTGCAGCTCTCTTTGTTCCTGACTGGAACAGACTCCAAGGCCCTGGACCAAGCCAGGCCTGCCCTTGGGATGAGACCATCATAACAGACATTGTCAAATAGGCTGGGACTCCACTTCACCCAATTACTCGTAACGGAAGATAAACCAGAGTGTTACATCCCATACCGTGTTACTGTAACACAGGTGGACGGTACTGGACATCTCCACCTGCGTTACAGTAACCAGGTGTACTAACCACAACCTCAAAAAAAGCCCAGAGAAGCAGGCAGTTCTATAGAAAAGAGTAAACTCACGTTTATTAACACAAATGCATAACGAAACGGCTATTCTCTAAAGACATATAATAACTAGACAGTATATACACAAGCGCAGGCTCCAAAGTCTCATCGGGCAGCGAGTTTACAGGTCCAGACCCACATCGAGGTGGCAAAGGATCTTCTCCTCCTGGTCCAGTGAAAAGTCTGTTTTGGTGTTTTGAAACAGAAATCAGGCCGTTCACAGACTACCCGCAGTAACTTGCGCTCTTTCCCGAAATTAACTAGAGTAAACAACTGTAAATTCAGAAGCCAGCAGCATGGAAGTCATGGTTGTTAATAGCATCAGGATGGTCGAACTGCCTTCTGCACATAGGGACAAGATATTTATCGTCCCGCAACTTTTAATTCCGCTGTCCGCGACGTTCCTCAGTGTCCCCAGTTACGGGCATCTTCCCAATCTGGTCGCTAGGTGATAACACCTCGTCTCCACGCACTTCCTGAAGACGTTTGCCAGGCCGCGGTTTGCGTCCTCCTCTCCAGCGCAGCTCCCCGGATCTCTGCAACAGGAACCGTGATGTCATCATCTCTGCCGGAATGGGAAACACAAACAAACACAGCAGCCATAAGCCACAATGAAACACAAAGCAACACAAAAGACAAAACAGGAGGACGTAACACTGGTGAATGTGAAGTCATTGTTTTCGGTGAAAAATCCAATCATTTTGGCCTTTGCCGGATAATTCAGTAGGAAAGACTGACCTTTGAGTTCCCGCGCAGCCTAAAGACACCATCCCAGGACGGCATACTTTCCTCACCAGACAAAGGAAGTCACCACCGACCAGGTGAAGTCTTCACTGATAACAAGACAGTTATAATAGCCTCAAATCTTGAGAGTATTAGATAACTATTGTATTTGAGCCGTAATAAATATTCAAAATACGTATCTATGTGTTTTGTCAATTATTTGTAAATAAATGTTTTGTGTTACACATTGTGTTGTATTTATTCCTATATGTGGGCTCCACTGATTAAACCAACTGAAATTTAAGGTGTTGCCAGGATCCTCCTAAATTATTAATTCTTTACTGTTAATGTGAAATTCATTAGCTGGTGCCCTGTGAAAGGTGGAAGACCTCGATCCACCTCTTAGGTAGATAACTCTCCACAACATATCAAACTACTACAACATTTATAAAAATATGTCTATATTTCCTTATGACATTTGAAGATCTCTATTTTCTGATTGTCATGACAACAAAAACATTGATGCTGTCTCCATTTGTTTAGATATTTGGTTATATCAATTCTGAAATAATCAAACATTAATGCCTTCAATAAGTCTTGTCTCACATTTGCAGTGCTTCTGTAAATCACTGTAAATCACATAGCCCAAACTTGTAAATAATAAACTTTATATATTTTTGAAATAAATGAACTTGAATGACCAGAGGGTAATTTGTTCTATTTGCAGCAATATGTACTGGGTCTCTTATAATCCTCCTGGCTAGATTCAGTATTTTTCACCTGGATTTATTGGAGTGTAGGATTGCAACTTCAAGCATTTTTTTTATTTTCAATAGAAATATCCCTGAGCTGAATGCTTAACACTTTGCAAAAAAAAAAAAAAGTTCATATAAAAGGGTATGATATCAGTGTCACAAAAGTTCTTTGTTTACTCATAACGCTCCATTGCACAAGTCCCATTTTTCCCTATTCATGAAATTTAAAATATCATCCATTCACATATAATACATTATCATTGTATTACTCGTTCAAAATTATATTTAAAAAGAATAGCATTATGAAATAAATTTAAGCACAGCATCATCTGGAAATGAACATTTTCATCTGAACATCAACATGTCAATGCCTTGTTACTCTACATTCACTTCAATTTGAATCCACCCTTCAAATCTAACTATCCAACTATTCCCAACATGGTCTGTTCTTGTAATGTACAGAATATGAGTAAACCATTTTTTGTCAGGTCTTCAGACACACCTGTTCATTAATACAGGTTTTTTTGTTGATGCAAGGTCCTGCATTATATACTAAATTAAAATAAATAGCCTAACCACATTGAGGCACCCCAACCAATATGTATGACTATAGCAAGGCATAGTGGCAGCACAACTGTTTCAGCTCCATGATGTGTTGCATACAGGGGCACCGAAAAGATCTCACATGGGATCCCACGACCCCAGGTCACCCCATACCTGCACAACTACAGCACAAGACCCTGTCAGGGCCCTATGAATAGTCCAAACATCATATAAGAGTGCAAGTAAGTTTCTCTTTTCAAATCTAGAGCGGAAGGAGGGCTTACAACAGCAGGTTGTCACAATGTTCAGAGGGCCCCACACTACACAGAGGGCCCCTGGATCTGAGCTGTCCAATTTTTTTTTTAAATTCTAACTCTGCAAACTGTAATGTTAGACAGCTTGTAAGAGATTTTGGGCCAAGTTTGGTGGGGGGTTAGCTGGAAAGCCATAGGAGGTGATACACATGAAAAAGAAGTGCTCTAAGTCAAGTGGAAAAAAATAACAAACAAACTATTCCCTGGATAGCTGACTTGAGATGGGCTTGTTCCCACTGAGCCACTTACTAATCGATAGAATTGGAAAAAAGTGAGGAGACATAGGTCAAGGGTGGCTAAATAAAATCAATTAAATAGAGGAATTAATATGCGAGTGTAGCATATACACATTACATGAATTGTTGAACATTTATATTCTCACCTTCCCCTCTTTGCAAAGTAAACTGCCTCACATCTCATTCTATGTCATCAACAGAGAGAGTAAGTAAAATAGGATACACAAGTGCAGGTGCATTCAATTTACCATAAGATTGTTCTGTAATTAGTGTCAAAGAGCAAATCTATCATTGTCGATGAGTTTTGGCGTTCACACAATGATTCTATTAAGCACGTCAGGCAGTAACTATCATAAATAAATAGACTTATTTCATCTGAAGCACGTGAGCTGAGCTACCTCCTTTTATCACACCACAGTCTACAACGTGGGTTGTCAAGATGCACTTGAATGTTGAGTAAGAGGAAAACACTTTATGTGCAACTCAACAGGCAGTCGACGGGTGTCCTGTGAACCCGAAGGGTTCACTATAGAGCGATGACATGCTGTCATCACGGCAAACTGTCATCACTTTCCCTCCCCAGGAAATGAAAATTGTGCATCGCCCAGTGGGGCTGCTGATAACAATCAGCACTGGCACAGTCTGGAGTTCGATACTCCATTGTAAAAAGGAACGTTTCAAAGCTGTGGGCCAGCTTTGATTTAGGTGGAGTAGGGGTGGAAAGAGAAAGCCTAGGTCTAATGTACCAGGATAAGGTTTACATATGGACTTCCTGGTTTCATTTGGGGCCTTGGTTTCCAGCATCATACCGAGGATACAATTCTCTAAGGGCATGTCAGGAAGTTATTTAAATAACTGAAACAGTTTGAGGGTACATTTGGAAAATGCAAGCACATGTGCTGCATGATCAACTGCAAGCCATTATCTGGCTTGTAAAAGAAAGAATATATATGGGTGATTCTACAGGACTGGTGTAGATTGGTGGTTGTAAAGAAATAAAGATTATTATCCTACTTTTTCCCGACTTTAAGCATATAATGTGTGTTCGTCCAAGTCTAAGGTTCAAAAGCTAAAGGTACAGTAAAAAATTATGACATATTTTCAAAATTGTATTTAAGCCCATTGGGCTCCATTAATTTTGATGGCAAATACTTCCACTCATATTTGATGTTAACTCTGTGAATTAAAATTTTATAAATAATTACTTATTTTTTCGTGTTCAAATATTATACATTTTTTTCTTACTACACAGACAAAAAAATATATATATACTCCTCAAAAAAAGTTTGGAAACGTTATTTCGGTCGATTATTCCTCCCCTTTAATAATACCAATTGGTATTGTATTTTATATTGTTGGAAAGCCTGATTAGTCACCTTTACAACGAGGTACAACTTGTAAGGATCATGCATTCGTGGAATGAGCAACACAGCTAACCGTGTGGGTAGCGGCTCAAAAAAATGTGCCAAAATCCCCTGCAATATTCTTCTGTTGGTATTCACTCTCGTTTTGAGCTTCAAGTGCTGGCAGGTGTATGCCAGTCACAGGTGTGTGACTGGCACCTGATTGGCACCGAGGAATGGGATGCCATCCCACAGCAGTGTGTGACCAGGCTGGTGACCAGCATGAGGAGGAGGTGCCAAGCTGTTGTGGCTGCGTATGGATCTTCCACATGCTACTGAGGTCCCTGACAGTGTAAAATGAATAAAGTGTAAAAATGGCCAATATGTGTTGTTTTTTCCTTATTACTGTGGGAGAGTGCAATCATCCAGTCCACCAAGCAACTCAAAACGAGAGTGAATACCAACAGAAGAATATTGCAGGGGATTTTGGCACATTTTTTTGGGCCGCTACCCACACGGTTAGCTGTGTTGCTCATTCCACGAATGCACGATCCTTACAAGTTGTACCTCGTTGTAAAGGTGACTAATCAGGCTTTCCAACGATATAAAATACAATACCAATTGGTATTATTAAAGGGGAGGAATAATCGACCGAAATAACGTTTCCGAACTTTTTTTGAGGAGTGTATATATAATTTATTCTGACCCACGTAATATTTAAGGACACTAGTTGGCAACCAATTACAACCTCTGAAGGCTTTGACGTAGCCTTCTCCACATCATTGTCTGCACTTCCATGTTGCACATGTGACTCCAAGGACACGACTGAGCATGTCTGTTGAGTGCAACAATTATACTTATTGGTTCCCCATTGGTCTCTATTGGCATCGCTGACTCTACATATGACATACTCTAAGCTGTGAGGTCACCCATCGACTTTCCATGGGCTTGTCAAAAGCGTTTTGAAGCTGTGGAAGTACTGACAAGTTGTAAAAAAAAAAAAATTATTATAATACAAAATTGGAGTCAGAGACTGCACAGTAGGCAGCAGGAGGACCCTTATATAGTCATTAAGTCCGGGTTCAGTTCATCCTCAAATCCTCAAATTTCATCCTATATTCTCACCTTCCCCTCTTTGCAAAGTAAACGGTCTCACATCTCATTCTATGTCATCAGCAGAGAGAGTAAGTAAAATAGGATACACAAGTGCAGGTGCATTCAATTTACCATAAGATTGTTCCGTAATTAGTGTCAAAGAGCAAATCTATCATTGTCGATGAGTTTTGGCATTCACACAATGATTCTATTAAGCACGTCAGGCAGTAACTATCATAAATAAATAGACTTATTTCATCTGAAGCACGTGATCTGAGCTGCCTCCTTTTATCACACCACAGTCTACAACATGGGTTGTCAAGATGCACTTGAATGTTGAGTAAGAAAAAAACACTTCATGTGTTGCAACACTTTTGTGTTTTTTTTGTTCCTGCTTTTATTACAATTTATTATTTATATTTAGACCTCTAGTTATTAAAGCATGTATTTTATATATATGTTTTCGTCTTACTCTTATGTTATGAGATACTGGTGAAATGCAGTGACTAGGAAGTGCTGTATTGGCACTTGAAATGCAGTGACTAGGAAGCTGTCGTGGATTGGTCCACAAAATATAAAAATATTGTCCAAACGACACTATAACTTAACAATCAGCACATGGGGAGACATTAGAAGAAGAAAAAAGCAGCTGTTCTCATTCGAGCAATTTATTGACTTTGTATTTTGACCGTATTTGGTAGCATTAACTTGCATTGTAAAACAGGAGCCAACCGCACTAGTGCCAGAGAGCAACACTCTCAACAGGACCAGGAAGTGAGCTTCAACAGTGTTGCCCTGATTACCATGGCTGGCAGACCTACTCTGTAGGCTTTTGCATGTTTGCACATTTTATATCTCTGACAATGTGCTAAAGCTAACGGCAGCATTTCTGTGTGCTTTCTGCAGCAAAAGCATTCACTTGTGCGCTCTGCAGCTAAAGTTTAAAAACAGCATTCGCTTGTGCTCTCTGCAGCTAAAGTTTAAAAACAGCATTCGCTTGTGCTGTCTGCAGCTAAAGCCTAAACACAGCATTCGCTTGTGCTCTCTGCAGCTAAAGTTTAAAATCAGCATTAGCTTGTGCTCTCTGCAGCTAACGTTTAAAATCAGCATTCGTTTACGCTCTCTGCAGCTAAAGCTTAAAAGCAGCATTCGCTTGTGCGCTCTGCAGCTAAAGCTTAAAAACAGCATTAGCTTGTGCTCTCTGCAGCTAAAGCTTAAAAGCAGCATTCGCTTGTGCTCTCTGCATCTAAAGTTTAAAAACAGCATTCGCTTGTGCTCTCTGCAGCTAAAGCTTAAAAGCAGCATTCGCTTGTGCTCTCTGCAGCTAAAGTTTAAAAACAGCATTCGCTTGTGCTCTCTGCAGCTAAAGTTTAAAATCAGCATTTGTTTATGCTCTATGCAGCTAAAGCTTAAAAGCAGCATTCGCTTGTGCTCTCTGCATCTAAAGTTTAAAAACAGCATTCGCTTGTGCTCTCTGCAGCTAAAGCTTAAAAACAGCATTCGCTTGTGCTCTCTGCAGCTAAAGCTTAAAATCAGCATTCACTTGTGCTCTCTGCAGCTAAAGTTTAAAATCAGCATTTGTTTATGCTCTCTGCAGCTAAAGCTTAAAAGCAGCATTCGCTTGTGCTCTCTGCAGCTAAAGTTTAAAATCAGCATTCGTTTATGCTCTCTGCAGCTAAAGCTTAAAAGCAGCATTCGCTTGTGCTCTGCAGCTAAAGTTTAAAAACAGCATTCGCTTGTGCTCTCTGCAGCTAAAGCTTAAAAGCAGCATTTGCTTGTGCGCTCTGCACAGCTAAAGTTTAAAAACAGCATATATTCACTTGTGCTCTCTGCAGGTAAAGCTAAAAAACAGCATTCGCTTGTGCTCTCTGCAGCTAAAGCTTAAAAACAGCATTCGCTTGTGCTCTCTGCAGCTAAAGCTTAAAAGCAGCATTCGTTTGTGCGCTCTGCAGCTAAAGTGAGACGGATGTGTGCGGGTTGGACCCGTAATGCACGACTCAGAACACTGACTTGATAATAAATACCCGCAAGGGCTTTATTATGGGGAAATCCAAAAACGTAGTCACACAAGCAAAGTCCAAAAACCAATAAATCCAGCCAGACCAAAGATACAGTACCGAGGGAGAAGGCAGTCTCGAAATCGGTATCCATGCTAGAGTTCATTAACCAGAGTAGCTGTCAGCGGAGCAGAAGTACAACACAGGGAAAAAGCCAAGTTCGTAGTCGTGGGGGGTAGCAGGAGTCAGACCGAAGTCCTATCCGCGGGGCAGAGGTACAAACAGACAGTAGGCAAAACTCGTGGTCAAAAACAGGCAGTGGAAACAATAGGCAGGCAGTAACGATGGTCAATAAACAGGCTAGATCAATAACGGTGGTCAAAACAATGGAAAAACGCTCAAGAGTGACAATAGTAAACTAAGGCAACAATTTCGCAATGAACAGACATGAACACTGAGCTTAAATGCAGGTGTAGACAGGTGCAAACATTTAGCTTGAGAGCAGCAGGAAATTCACAACAGCTTGAGAAAATGAGACACGTAACGAGGCAATTAGTAAATCGTTAGTAATATCCTGACCTAGCGTTAGTAAATTAGTAATCAACATGCACGAGAAACGTAAGGTAAACATGAACACATGGTTAGATAGTTAGTATTACCCAATCCTGATCTAATGTTAGTATATTAGTAACTAGACAAGGGAGAATGAAACAATTAGGGAAGCGTTCGTTTGTGCTTTCTGCAGTTAAAGCTTAAAAGCAGCATTCACTTGTGCTCTCTGCCGCTGAAGTTTAAAAGCAACATTTGTTTGTGCTCTCTGCAGCTAAAGCTTAAAAGCAGCATTTGCTTGTGCTCTCTGCAGCTAAAGCGTAAAAACAGCATTCGCTTGTGCGCTCTGCAGCTAAAGCTTAAAAGCAGCATTCGCTTGTGCGCTCTGCAGCTAAAGTTTAAAAACAGCATGAATTCACTTGTGCTCTCTGCAGCTAAAGCTTAAAAGCAGCATTCGCTTGTGCTCTCTGCAGCTAAAGCCTAAACACAGCATTCGTTTATGCTCTCTGCAGCTAAAGCTTAAAAGCAGCATTCGCTCGTGCTTTCTGCAGCTAAAGTTTAAAATCAGCATTCGTTTATGCTCTCTGCAGCTAAAGCTTAAAAGCAGCATTCGCTTGTGCTCTCTGCAGCTAAAGTTTAAAAACAGCATTCGCTTGTGCGCTCTGCAGCTAAAGTTTAAAAACAGCATTCGCTTGTGCGCTCTGCAGCTAAAGTTTAAAAACAGCATGAATTCACTTGTGCTCTCTGCAGCTAAAGCTTAAAAGCAGCATTCGCTTGTGCTCTCTGCAGCTAAAGTTTAAAATCAGCATTCGTTTATGCTCTGCAGCTAAAGCTTAAAAGCAGCATTCGTTTATGCTCTCTGCAGCTAAAGCTTAAAAGCAGCATTCGCTTGTGCTCTCTGCAGCTAAAGCTTAAAAGCAGCATTCGCTTGTGCTCTCTGCAGCTAATGTTTAAAATCAGCATTCGTTTATGCTCTCTGCAGCTAAAGCTTAAAAGCAGCATTCGCTCGTGCTCTCTGCAGCTAAAGTTTAAAATCAGCATTCGTTTATGCTCTCTGCAGCTAAAGCTTAAAAGCAGCATTCGCTTGTGCTCTCTGCAGCTAAAGCTTAAAAGCAGCATTCGCTTGTGCTCTCTGCAGCTAATGTTTAAAATCAGCATTCGTTTATGCTCTCTGCAGCTAAAGCTTAAAAGCAGCATTCGCTCGTGCTCTCTGCAGCTAAAGTTTAAAATCAGCATTCGTTTATGCTCTCTGCAGCTAAAGCTTAAAAGCAGCATTCGCTTGTGCTCTCTGCAGCTAAAGTTTAAAAACAGCATTCGCTTGTGCGCTCTGCAGCTAAAGTGTAAAAACAGCATTCGCTTGTGCTCTCTGCAGCTAAAGCTTAAAAACAGCATTCGCTTGTGCGCTCTGCAGCTAAAGCTTAAAAACAGCATTCGCTTGTGCTCTCTGCAGCTAAAGCTTAAAAACAGCATTCGCTTGTGCTCTCTGCAGCTAAAGCGTAAAAACAGCATTCGCTTGTGCGCTCTGCAGCTAAAGCTTAAAAACAGCATGAATTCACTTGTGCTCTCTGCAGCTAAAGCTTAAAAGCAGCATTCGCTTGTGCTCTCTGCAGCTAAAGCCTAAACACAGCATTCGTTTATGCTCTCTGCAGCTAAAGCTTAAAAGCAGCATTCGCTCGTGCTCTCTGCAGCTAAAGTTTAAAATCAGCATTCATTTATGCTCTCTGCAGCTAAAGCTTAAAAGCAGCATTCGCTTGTGCTCTCTGCAGCTAAAGCTTAAAAACAGCATTCGCTTGTGCTCTTTGCAGCTAAAGCTTAAAAACAGCATTCGCTTGTGCTCTCTGCAGCTAAAGCGTAAAAACAGCATTCGCTTGTGCTCTCTGCAGCTAAAGCGTAAAAACAGCATTCGCTTGTGCGCTCTGCAGCTAAAGTTTAAAAACAGCATTCGCTTGTGCGCTCTGCAACTAAAGCTTAAAAACAGCATTCGCTTGTGCTCTCTGCAGCTAAAGCTTAAAAGCAGCATTCGCTTGTGCTCTCTGCAGCTAAAGCGTAAAAACAGCATTCGCTTGTGCTCTCTGCAGCTAAAGCGTAAAAACAGCATTCGCTTGTGCGCTCTGCAGCTAAAGCTTAAAAACAGCATGAATTCACTTGTGCTCTCTGCAGCTAAAGCTTAAAAGCAGCATTTGCTTGTGCTCTCTGCAGCTAAAGCCTAAACACAGCATTCGCTTGTGCGCTCTGCAGCTAAAGTTTAAAAACAGCATTCGCTTGTGCGCTCTGCAGCTAAAGTTTAAAAACAGCATTCGCTTGTGCGCTCTGCAGCTAAAGCTTAAAAACAGCATTCGCTTGTGCTCTCTGCAGCAAAAGCTTAAAAGTAGCATTCGCTTGTGCTCTCTGCAGCTAAAGCGTAAAAACAGCATTCGCTTGTGCGCTCTGCAGCTAAAGTTTAAAAACAGCATTCGCTTGTGCGCTCTGCAGCTAAAGCTTAAAAACAGCATTCGCTTGTGCTCTCTGCAGCTAAAGCTTAAAAACAGCATTCGCTTGTGCTCTCTGCAGCTAAAGCGTAAAAACAGCATTCGCTTGTGCGCTCTGCAGCTAAAGCTTAAAAACAGCATGAATTCACTTGTGCTCTCTGCAGCTAAAGCTTAAAAGCAGCATTCGCTTGTGCTCTCTGCAGCTAAAGCCTAAACACAGCATTCGTTTATGCTCTCTGCAGCTAAAGCTTAAAAGCAGCATTCGCTCGTGCTCTCTGCAGCTAAAGTTTAAAATCAGCATTCATTTATGCTCTCTGCAGCTAAAGCTTAAAAGCAGCATTCGCTTGTGCTCTCTGCAGCTAAAGCTTAAAAACAGCATTCGCTTGTGCTCTTTGCAGCTAAAGCTTAAAAACAGCATTCGCTTGTGCTCTCTGCAGCTAAAGCGTAAAAACAGCATTCGCTTGTGCTCTCTGCAGCTAAAGCGTAAAAACAGCATTCGCTTGTGCGCTCTGCAGCTAAAGTTTAAAAACAGCATTCGCTTGTGCGCTCTGCAACTAAAGCTTAAAAACAGCATTCGCTTGTGCTCTCTGCAGCTAAAGCTTAAAAGCAGCATTCGCTTGTGCTCTCTGCAGCTAAAGCGTAAAAACAGCATTCGCTTGTGCTCTCTGCAGCTAAAGCGTAAAAACAGCATTCGCTTGTGCGCTCTGCAGCTAAAGCTTAAAAACAGCATGAATTCACTTGTGCTCTCTGCAGCTAAAGCTTAAAAGCAGCATTTGCTTGTGCTCTCTGCAGCTAAAGCCTAAACACAGCATTCGCTTGTGCGCTCTGCAGCTAAAGTTTAAAAACAGCATTCGCTTGTGCGCTCTGCAGCTAAAGTTTAAAAACAGCATTCGCTTGTGCGCTCTGCAGCTAAAGCTTAAAAACAGCATTCGCTTGTGCTCTCTGCAGCGAAAGCTTAAAAGTAGCATTCGCTTGTGCTCTCTGCAGCTAAAGCGTAAAAACAGCATTCGCTTGTGCGCTCTGCAGCTAAAGTTTAAAAACAGCATATATTCACTTGTGCTCTCTGCAGGTAAAGCTTAAAAACAGCATTCGCTTGTGCTCTCTGCAGCTAAAGCTTAAAAGCAGCATTCGCTTGTGCTCTCTGCAGCTAAAGCGTAAAAACAGCATTCGCTTGTGCTCTCTGCAGCTAAAGCGTAAAAACAGCATTCGCTTGTGCTCTCTGCAGCTAAAGCTTAAAAGCAGCATTTGCTTGTGCTCTCTGCAGCTAAAGCCTAAACACAGCATTCGCTTGTGCGCTCTGCAGCTAAAGTTTAAAAACAGCATTCGCTTGTGCGCTCTGCAGCTAAAGTTTAAAAACAGCATTCGCTTGTGCGCTCTGCAGCTAAAGCTTAAAAACAGCATTCGCTTGTGCTCTCTGCAGCGAAAGCTTAAAAGTAGCATTCGCTTGTGCTCTCTGCAGCTAAAGCGTAAAAACAGCATTCGCTTGTGCGCTCTGCAGCTAAAGTTTAAAAACAGCATATATTCACTTGTGCTCTCTGCAGGTAAAGCTAAAAAACAGCATTCGCTTGTGCTCTCTGCAGCTAAAGCTTAAAAACAGCATTTGCTTGTGCTCTCTGCAGCTAAAGCTTAAAAGCAGCATTCGTTTGTGCGCTCTGCAGCTAAAGTGAGACGGATGTGTGCGGGTTGGACCCGTAATGCACGACTCAGAACACTGACTTGATAATAAATACCCGCAAGGGCTTTATTATGGGGAAATCCAAAAACGTAGTCACACAAGCAAAGTCCAAAAACCAATAAATCCAGCCAGACCAAAGATACAGTACCGAGGGAGAAGGCAGTCTCGAAATCGGTATCCATGCTAGAGTTCATTAACCAGAGTAGCTGTCAGCGGAGCAGAAGTACAACACAGGGAAAAAGCCAAGTTCGTAGTCGTGGGGGGTAGCAGGAGTCAGACCGAAGTCCTATCCGCGGGGCAGAGGTACAAACAGACAGTAGGCAAAACTCGTGGTCAAAAACAGGCAGTGGAAACAATAGGCAGGCAGTTGATGGTCAATAAACAGCCTAGATCAATAACGGTGGTCAAAACAATGGAAAAATGCTCAAGAGTGACAATAGTAAACTAAGGCAACAATTTCGCAATGAACAGACATGAACACTGAGCTTAAATGCAGGTGTAGACAGGTGCAAACATTTAGCTTGAGAGCAGCAGGAAATTCACAACAGCTTGAGAAAATGAGACACGTAACGAGGCAATTAGTAAATCGTTAGTAGTTAACCTATCCTGACCTAGCGTTAGTAAATTAGTAATCAACATGCACGAGAAACGTAAGGTAAACATGAACACATGGTTAGATAGTTAGTATTACCCAATCCTGATCTAATGTTAGTATATTAGTAACTAGACAAGGGAGAATGAAACAATTAGGGAAGCGTTCGTTTGTGCTTTCTGCAGCTAAAGCTTAAAAGCAGCATTCACTTGTGCTCTCTGCCGCTGAAGTTTAAAAGCAGCATTTGTTTGTGCTCTCTGCAGCTAAAGCTTAAAGCAGCATTCGCTTGCGCTCTCTGCCGCTGAAGTTTAAAAGCAGCATTCACTTGTGCTTTCTGCAGCTAAAGCTTAAAAACAGCATTCACTTTTGCTCTCTGCAGCTAAAGCAAAAGTAGCTAAAGCTTAAATGCAGTGTTGTTGTTTGCTCTCCAACAAAAGCTAAATGCTACATGCCAGCTCTTGACAATAATGTGGCTGAGGCTTTTTCGATTTCAAATTCTTCGTTTTATTTAGTCGTTTATCTTTCATGTTGGGAAACATGCGGTGCAGTGCATAGCACTGTTCAGGGGCATCACCAGAGGTATATGTTTAGGGGGGCTAAGCCTCAACTAGGGGGGTCTGAGGGCATGCACCCCCAGGAGAAATCTTTCAAAAAAGCAGTCACAAAATAGTTGTTCCCCATGAGTTTTGAGAGCAAAAATAAGCCTAAAATCAATAAACAATTTAGTTGTTGCAAATTATTTTCTTTAAATTGCTTTGATATATAGCAATAGGGTTGGACAGATGTACGATACCCTACCATCATCTATCAACTCAAATTTATCGGCATCGGCAATGGTTGACACGTCGTGATGTCAAAAACGATGTGTAGCCTATTCTAGTTTCACAGTTTAGCAAATTGCCTCAATGGCAGTGAAATTAATTTAGGCCTGGCCTGTAGATTAAATGTAACCACCAATTTGTTTTTTATTGCAATTAAAAACCAGATTCCATAGCATACATCTAAATGTTTATGTACGCATTGATTCAATTTTAACTTGTGATCACCCACGAGCAGGGAATCATGTTGCATGATATTAACTAACGTTAATATGCTTCCCATAGGCTATAATGAAGAAACTCCTGCCGTTTTCTACCAAACTAAGGGGTTTACAGTCATATTTTCAACCCAGTTATACCCATAATACATACAATATAAGAATAAAAAGCAGGTCAACATATGACTCTAAATAGTGGAAAGTGTAGGCTATACTTGATAAGTAGTTACTTACTTATGTTTTCTACATGATATGGATCCAGCCTAGCAGTAGCACCTGAGAGCATACCTATGGAGCAAACGCTTTCGTAGCTAACGTTAACATTAGCTAACTATTCATTTTAAATTCTGTTAACGTTAAGTAGTTTATGTTGTTATCGAACTCAAGGAGCCTACTCGTGCTTGTTACAGCAGCATTGGAATGTTCATACTACAACCCACTCTCAGTCTGTAGCGGTCATTTGAATTGAGCAGTCACGCTGCTCAGTGCATGCACCACACTACACTCTAACTAATGGCTGCACTAGATTAATCCTCCCCAGGGTCCTAGCGCCAGACTTTTCCGTGTGCGTTATGATTCTGAAGTGTCGATGGCGCATTTTGTCAAATGCCCGATACTGGGGTCCCTTGGACCGGCGACGGTCGGCCGTTACCTTCATCCGGGCGCTGGCAGACTTTAGCGAGTAGTCTTGCAGCGTACGGATGCAGCGTCGGATGAAGCCTTCGGCCAACGGAACTCCCACTCCCGCCTCCTCCTCCTGGCTTGGGAACAGGGGGGGCTGGTAGCCTAAGGAGCGCTCAAAGGGGGACAGTTTAAAGGCAGAGGAGGTGTGGGAATTAATAGCGTATTCAGCCCAAGGCAACTCATGACTCCAAGATGTGGGGTTCCTCGAACATAAGCACCACAATACCGTCTCTATCACTTGATTAGCCCGCTCAGTTTGGCCATTACTCTGTGGGAGGAAACCTGATGAAAGACTTACTCATGTGCCGAGTAATCTACAAAATGCCTTCCAGAAATTGGCTGTGAATTGGGGACCTCTATCGGAAACTATGTCTGTGGGGATGCCGTGTAACCTGATAATGTGTTGAACTAAAAGGGATGCTGTTTCTTTGGCAGAGGGGAGCTTAGTGCCTGTCAATAAAAGTGAGGATGGTGGTGTAATTGTTAGAAGGGGGTAAGCCAGTGATAAAGTCTAGTGCGATGTGTGACCAGGGACAGTGTGGAATAGTAGGGGGCTGGAGTAATCCTGCAGGGGGTGTGTGAGGCATTTTGTTCTGGGCACAGACTGAGCAGGCAGAGATGAAGTCCTTAACATCCTCCTTCATGTGGAGCCACCAGAACCGTCGCTGGATGAAGGTGAGCGTTCTGGTGACCCCTGGCTGGCAGGACAGTTTGGAGGAGTGACCCCAGTGCAGGACGTTGGAACGGACACGGACTCGAGTATGTAGAGATGGTTAGTGGGACAACTGCTGGGACCTGCTTCGCCATTGAGAGCGTTGAGTACGGTGGTTTCGATGTTCAGTTGGATGGCATTGATAAAGCAGCTGGCAGGCAGGATAGTGTCAGGATCCTCTTCCTTGGCCGGGGTGATAAATCTACGGGACAGGGCATCGGGTTTGACATTCTTAGAACCAGGGCGGTAAGCCAGTACAAAATTAAATCGGGCAACGAACAGTGCCCAGCGAGCTTGGCAAGAATTAAGTCTCTTAGCGGTTTGAAGGTACTCCAAATTCTTATAGTCCGTCCACACCAAGAAATGTTCTTGTGCTCCCTCTAACCAATGCCGCCATTCCTCCAGAGCCAGCTTCACTGCTAGTAGCTCGCGATTGCCGATGTCATAATTAGCCTCCGTAGGAGTAAGGCGGTGTGAGAAGAATGCACAAGGGTGCACTTTGTTGTCCTTAGCTGACCGCTGGGAAAGAACCGCCCCCACTCCTAGATTAGAGGCGTCAACCGCCACAATAAACTGGGCTGCCGGTTCAGGGTGGATAAGGATAGGCGTCGTGGTGAAGCGGTTCTTCAGGTCGTTGAAGGCTTCTTCGGCTCGAGGGTTCCAGGAGAATGAGGTCTTGGTAGACGTAAGAGCAGTAAGTGGAGCGGCCATGGAGCTGTAGCCTGGGATGAAGCATCGATAGAAATCCGGGTCTCAGGACGGGCCCACTCAATAACAGCTTTGATCTTCTCAAGGCCCATGCTCAGACTCCCGAAGGAGATGATGTACCCCAAGAAGGTCGTAGTGGTGCAGTGGAACTCACACTTCTCAGTTTTGACAGTCTGTTCTCCAGGAGGCGTCTCAGAACCTTATGGACATGTGTGATGTGCTCAGCCTTAGTCTTCGAAAATATAAGTTTATCATCCAGATATACGAAGACAAACTTGTTGAGCATGTCACCGAGCATGTCATTCACCAACTTTTGGAAGACAGCGGGGGCGTTAGTGAGGCCGAATGGCATCACTAAGTACTCCCAGTGGCCAGTAGGGGTGTTGAACGCTGTTTTCCATTCATCGCCGTCTCAGATGCGCACCCGATGGTAAGCGTTGCGCAGGTCCAGCTTAGAGAAGATGCACGCCCCCTTGGAGGAGGTCAAAAGCAGATGCCATGAGTGGCAGAGGATAGTGGTTCTTGATAGTAATGTCATTGAGGGCTCGGTAATCAATGCAGGGTCTCAGTGAAGCATCCTTCTTCCCAACACAGAAGAACTCCGCCCCAGCAGGTGAGGAGAAAGGCGAATGATGCCTGCCGCCAGGGACTCCTGCAGATACTTTTCCATGGCCTCGTGTTCAGGACAGGAAAGGGAGAAGACATGCCCCCCAGGTGGAACTGCGCCAGGTTGCAGTTCGATGGCACAGTCATAGGGGCGGTGTGGAGGCAGAGAGACAGCTCGGGACTTGTTGAAGACCTTCTTGAGGTCCAGGTATTCGGGAGGAATTCTGGACAGGTCAGCAAACTTCACGGAAAAGGTGGGGCTCGGAATAGGACTCGGAAGAGGGTAGTGAGCTTCATGAAGGCAATGAGATGAACAGAATGGGCTCCAACACAAAATTTCATGATTCGCCCACTCGAAAGTAGGGTTATGCTTGACCAGCCAGGGGTGTCCGAGGATTATGGGTGAGTGGGGGGAGTCGATGATGTGGAGCTGAAGCTCCTCTTGGTGGTTGCCAGAGATCAGCAGCTTCAGTGGGGCGGTGATGTGATGAATGCTGGCAAATGTCTGGCCGCTGAGGGACTTGGCAGCTAGTGGACGTGGCAACTCGAGAATGTGAATTCTCCACTTGGACGCCATACTAGCATCCAGAAAACTTTCCTCAACTCCGGAGTCGACAAGGGCGGATGTCATCTGTTCTGCCCATTTGAGCATCACTGAAAGGCAGGTGCGGTTCTTAGAGGAGTGTTCGATGGGAATAACGCCCACTAGTGCTCCTCTGGTTACTAGTGGGCCTTTTACCGGGCGCCTGGCGATGAAGTGATCCGGTTAGCCGCAGTAGAGACAGGCTCAGGAACTCATCCTCCGGTCCTGTTCCTCCTTCAACAGGCAAGCATGGTTCACCTGCATAGCCTCCAATTCCAACACCTGGGAAGGAGGAGTCTTGATTCTGGTGGCAGGAGGGCTGTAGTAGGAGCTCACGCAGGGGTTCTGGCTGGAAAACTGTAAAGGAACTACAACATTTTCTGGGATTTGCTAATTTCTACCGCCGGTTTATTTGTAACTACAGCACTCTGGCTGCACCACTCACTGCTCTAACCTCATCCAAGGTTTGTTTTGTCTGGACTCCCAAGGCCAGGGAAGCCTTTCAAGCTCACAAGAACCGCTTCACGTCCGCCCCTATCTTGATTAATCCTCGCCAAGCCCACAAGATTCAACTTCACCCTGTCCTATTGCCCTGTCTCTAAGAACATCAAGCCAGATGCCCGCTCTCGTCAATTCACACCTCCCACCAACACTCCAAAGACTGATACCACTCTGCCTCATCACTGCATCATTGGAGCTGCGCAGGGTTTGGCAGACAAAGTAACAGAAACAGATGCATTAGCTAAAATGGGTAGCTAAAAACGAATTTCTCTCCAATTTTGATTGGCTTGATCGTTTTGATTTAAATTTGATTGCGCTTATTGCAGTTCACAAAAGTACAATTTTTGTGTTTGCATGGGAAGGAATGCTATTAAACAATTATTATACTTGATATACATATTTTGTGTTGATTCTACATCCACAAATTATGCAATTAATGAGTTTGTTTTGTTTTATTATCATTTGACAGTCCTAATATATATATATAACTAAAAAAAATCATAAAATAAAATAAGCGAGGTATATGGAAGTGAGGTCTTGCTTGGTTTTGCAAATGTTTAAAGGGTTTGTTAAAATTGAATTTGTGGTTTTCTATTTTCCTTAAAATAAAAAGATAAATACATGTAATTTAGTACTGAACATTTGAATTATTGCTAAATTATAATTTTTTTCCCAGTTACTTAAAGTGTGACTAATTTTGAATTACCAAAAGCCTACATATTATTCACTTTATTACCGTTTGGTAATTCTTTATTACCTTTTTTTCTTTCCTTCTCCCCATTTTCAATGCAAAGACTAATACCTAATACAGTATATAACATAAGCCTTCCACTTTCCATAGACTCAGCAGTAATAACGTGTTGCTTTTATGGCTGTTTTGCAAGTTAACGCTTTGTAATTTGTTTTTGCAAACAATTATTTTTATATAATGTGCCCAGTTTTATTTGTTATTGATAACATTCAGTCATTGCCCTGCTATTGGGTACAATGCATTCTGTTTTCTTTATATTCACACAAATAATACTCGACTTCCATCTTATGAAGCCACCTTTTCAATCAACTTTTGAATGAAATGTATTTTATTTAGAATTATTTCTATATATATATATATATATTTTATATCTCAGAAACATTTTTTAAATCATCAAATAATCACACTGATCAATTATACAATTAAAAAAGTAGACCAAAATAAAGCAAACACATTTTAAATTCCAGCTGCACTAATTACAGTGCTAAATGTGGAGTATAAATAGGTAATTGAATTGAACTTTATAACACACATTATTTTAAAAACTAATGATGGAAAAAAGTGCTTATAAAACAAGAAAGCACATAGACAGAGTAACCTATTCCTGAAGGCATAATGATTTAAATAAATGACATTTGCATCCAAATTCATCAATATAGAATAAGTTAAACAATTACAGTACATCATTAAATTATTTATAGGCACAATAGAAACCCATACATATTATCGTGCAATAAAGCAATAATGTCTAAACATGAATTTACTAACTAATCCCTCTGCTCACCCCTCAGCCATTCTCTCTCCTCTTCAGCCATCCATCATGTCATAATGTACAACAATATATTAGTTAGGTAGCTTTCAGGTTAATTCCCAGCAAGTCCTCAAGACAAGACATTCTAATTTGTGTACTGCAATCAATGCATCAAGACATCAGTCTACCTTATGAGTGTTGCAGGTTATTTTTCCAATACATTGAGCAGTTAATTTTATGTCCTAGTTTGACATCTAAATCCTTTTTAACAGACATCTGGCATTCCTAATGTACTTTAGACTTTTTGTCGAAACAGTTTTAAAATGTACAGAATTATTAATTTACAGGGAAGATTTGTAAGGAATTTGCTGATGTTCTTCACCATTTTAGGCCAGCTCTTGCATTGAAATAAAACATGGCTGAAACAAAGAGGACTGTGCAATTAGATCTGACAGACAAGGCATTCTGAATATTTGAAAATGAATACTCAAGCTTTGTATGTTTTTTTTCAAAGACAGACACTACATTCATTTTTATGGGTTATTTTTCATTTATACAAGCAATTATAAATGTCTCGTGACTATATGACATCAAAGATGAGAAGACTGTCAGGTACTGACAGAAGAACAGCGAAAGTAACAACATGGCCATTGTAAAGAAGGGAACCCTAGAGAAGGATGCATCTGATCATTGGAGATGTATGGCATGTTCAAGGATACTGGAGAGAAATAATGCTTGAGTAGAGACATGCTGGTTGCTCTGGAGGGTTGAAGAAATTGGGATACCTGTATGGCATGATGAATTGTTGAAAAAATTTTAAATGTGTGAAATGTGAGGAAATTAAATGGAAACAAAGAACTGCATACAGAAAAAAAGAATAAAGGTTTTCACTTTGCATTTTATTCTGTTATTAAGTGTTCTCTTTAGGACGTGCCATTTTGAATGCCTTCATTAGCCTGCTATAGGATGTACATCATCAGCTCAGTTTCTTGAAGAGGGGGAGAGAAAAAAAGTACAAAGCCATATTGATGAACACCAAGCTGTAGAGGAAATGTTTGCCCATGTCCCTCTCCTCCTTGAGGAATGTGGGGGCGGAAGGCACAGGGCTGTAGAGTTTGGGTGGAGTATTCTTGTGCCATCTGTCTGATGTGATCTGGATAACTGGCATTATTCTGAGCTTAGCTGTCACGGTTCCTCTCCCACCTGGAGTCATTAGCCCTTTCATATTTTGCAAGAAGATGAAAATGGTCGGAAACGGCTGGGATGCCAGACCTGCCTCTATTATCTGCCCGTGGAAAGACAAGGTAGTTTGTTATTACTGGGAAAAATAAACATGCAATAATTGTCTGTCTTTAGTCCCTGTCCCCAACAAAGTGCTGTGATAAATCAAAAATGTGAGCAGGCAGCTGCGCTCCTCCTGAGGTTTGGTTTTAGAGTGATAAAGATAAAGGGGTGGCGGCAGAGTGGTTATATGCTAGACTTAGAAAGGCAGAAACATGAGGACAAAATAAAACCTTTCAAAGTGGGAAAAATAAATGGAAACAATGCACAAAACACAGGAGCCCACAGCTTCAAACAATGAATCTGAAATGGGAACAAATGTAAAGGCATTGTATGGAAAATAACAGAATCTTAACGTCATTGAGGCAGACAAGATGCTATCTTCAGGACAGGAAAGACATCATAATATTGCAGTTTAAACACTATGCGGAAGCTTCAGTCACAAATTGTTCGGTACTACAAGTCATTCAGTTATAAACTGAGCAAGGATACATTTGGAGTAAATTTGTATTTAGAACTTCACATACATAATGAGGAAAAGTAATTAAAGCATTCACAACCTAAAGTGTTATCCTTGTAACACAACGCCTCAGTTTAATTTTAGAAAATTGTTGTGTTCCTTTATTCTGTTATCAAGCTTGTGTTTTTTTTCTAAAATAAATGTGATATATTGCTGCAAATTATACAATGGATAACTCTGGTCCTGGATTCTGGTATTCATTATGTAGCATGGCTGATCAGAATGTTCATATTATATAATTTTTATATCATTGCATCTTCCACTAACAAACATCCTAAATATCTAAACATTGTAAAAAGTAAACTGTAATAAACTTTTAACATCTCATGTACAGTATACCCTTTCACACACAAAACCCGGGATTGACACATTATACTGAACACTGGTTCAACCTGTGTTTGACCCATTCACACCACACTATGTTCACAGGCAGTGAACTACAGGAAACTACTGTGAAATAGTAGCTTTACAAACTACCAATTTACACAAAGTAAAAAGAACTTCAGCCAAGGTACCCTAAAGAGAAATGTAGCTTGCAAAACTACAAGTACTCAAAAAATTTTGTTCAAACTACTTTGTTAAAAATAATCACAAACTTCAATGTGTAATACATTTTTTATTATAACAAAAACAATGCAAAATGGTAGCTATAATCAGTTGAGTTATAAAAATACCTTCTATGGTCGAAAATTTTAATTAGTAGGCCAACAGCATGACAAAACTCTAATGCACTCAATCTCCAGTAAAAAATGTTTAAAAGGCTTTATTATTTGGCTATATCTTAATAGAAATGCTTGTAGGCAAAATGTCTTCATCAGTGTGCCCTGCAACACTTGACTTCTTCAGGGTACCGTTGTCATGGTTATTGGCAGCCTCAGCTGTTCTGCGGTCGTTATTCTTTTGGTGTCGTCAGGGCGCTCTATCTGATTTTTTCCGCCTCCGTTTCAGTGTTTGGATCTCACCCGGCTATTATTCCTCACACCTGTTTTGGGTTTCCTGCCGGTTATAAATAGCCCAGGACATCCGCCTTCCGGCACTTCGAGATTGTCTTTGCTATTTGACGAAGTCGGTACAGTACAGGATTACAAGCGACCTCTTCTCTGTTAAGCTTTGTTTCTTGTTTTTCTCTCCTGCACTCTCCCGCATTGAGAGTGAGAAAATTATTTTCTTTTCCTGTTTTACTTTTCCTTTGTTTTCTTACCTGTTATTCGCTTGCTCATATTGTAAGTGAGAGGTATTTTCTTTTTACTCGGTTCTCGAGTACGCCCTGTTATTTGGGGTTGTTTTGTTTTGGCTTAGGCCTGGAGTGTTTTCTATTTCCCATTCCTTGTTTATTTATATACATATCCCCCTCTCATAGTGCAGACCCGTCCAACTTTTTGGTGCACTATTAGTTGTCGCGTTTGATTCTCTGGGGTGGATTCTGAAGCTTAATCCCTGAGAAGGGCACAGTTGCACTGTATTTTTTCTTTCTTTTAAAAAAATGTATATTAACTATTACTTATTTAGTAGTAATATAGCTATATAGTATATTACATGATAATAGCAATTATCCCATAATGGATAATTATGATTTATAGGCTGGAGGCTATTTTCATAATCAATGCAATTCCCTCTTCGCATACTTCTTTGTAGGGCCCTTGAATTGCGGGAGAACTAGAGAATACATAAGTAGAAGGAACTATTTAACTAAAATGTCATCGCACCCGTACGTAACTAAAGTGTACAATGCCCTCCACTATTATTGGCACCCCTGGTAAAGATGAGTAAAAAGGGTTATAAAAAATTCACCGTTTGGTGAATTAGCTTACTCTCACACTGAAAAAATGAAAGAAATCCAACCATTAATTGAAGTAAATTTATTAAGAAATTTTTTTTTTTAACAAAAGCACGTGTGCCACAATTATTCGCATCCCTGCATTTATATATAGAATAAAGTAATCCTTTTTAATATTTGGTCGCATATCCTTTGCATGCCATGAACTCAACTTTCAACCCCTTAGAATGGCATGGCATTTTATTGTTCCACCTCCTGCCAGAATTTAATGGCAGGTGAGACGTGCTACTGCAGTGTCACGGCAAAGTGGCAGGTATTAGCAAAACAAACTGAAAACATATTTCCACACACTTTTACGTCACAGTCGGGTGCTATTATGCATTTCTCTAGTTCAGTAGAAAGTTTGCCGCTAAAACACTTGAATTTAAATAGTTCCCATGCGATTAATTAGAATTAGAGGTGTCAAACCAACTTTAATCTCATTGGAGTAATTATTGCTCAAATTTTTGCTCAAATTTCTTTGTAAATTTTAAATGAAATTTTAATCAAAATAAAAACACTAAAATTCCAATAGCACATGTGACACAGATGCCTCACGTCATATTTAATGTTGCCAATGACATGCTGAAATTCATGACCGAGGATATTTAACATTTTTCTTTTGTACATTTTAAAGGAATGTTTTTCAAAATAAACACTCAAATTTCAAAAGCTTCTGTGAAATGTGACCAAAACACCTCAAACAAACCTTAACATTTTTGCTCAATTTTTGCATCACCGTAGACATTATTGCTCAAATTTATGGCTGATAATTTTTCCAATTTTCCCTTTGTAAATTTTGAAGGAATGATTCTTCAAGGGGGGGGGGGGGGGCAAATGCTGCACCTGTCCCCAAGTGAAGTACCGGAAAATGTTTTTTATATTTTTATATGATATGATATGGGACATTGATATGGGACATTGACGCCCGTAGCGCCATCAATATTAGAGCTACAGACGAATACATATACAATAAAACTAGAGACACAGGGCCATATAGATTATTATTGGGTTATAGATTTTTGTGGGATAAAGTTGCACAGCCAAAAAAATAAAAAGAAGTGATTTCTCCATCTTGCTTCTTAACCCAGGTAACGAGGAACGTTTGGGATCATTAAAGAATGTTCCCTATACAGCCCTGTCATGTCATTGCAGAACATTCCATTGGGAACATTCTGGGGTGTATAGGGGAATGTTACTCCAAGATAACAAAATAACATAACGGTGCGTTCCCTAGATGTCATAATGTTGAGTTCCTTTCAAGTCCTCAGAACATTCCTAAAACTTGATTGTGGAACTATTATTAGATCTTAGGCCTGTTCTTCAGCCGTAAAATAAATATCTATTGCAGTCAGTGAAAAGACCTCTTAAAATGGTTCCAAAGTAAAAAAAATTCTACATCTATTTGTTGATCTCTTTCAAGCGTTCTTGTTTAGATCACATTTCAACCCAATTTTTCTACACGAAGCAGGAATTGAACTCACAATCGTGAAATATGAAGTCTAGTGCTTTCCCACTGAGCCATTGAGGCCACATGTTTACTTGTGTGTCGTAGTGTTTAACCCTCCTATTGTGTTCGGGTCAAATCCGACCGATTTACAAATGTCCTTAACCATAAATATTGTATTTTTCATCTGATTGTCGACTGTATGTTATCCTCCACACTAGACATTTGAAGATGTAAAAAAAAAGCTGATCACCACTTGAAATGAAAGGGTAAGACTATATTATGTTCATCCAACAGATGGAAAACATCCCCATACACACACCCACTCACCCACAACCATCCCCATCACCCAAACACAAGATACCAATAGCTTCTCTGTTTAGTTGTTTTTACAATCTTTTAATATTGCAGTAAAAAATACATGATACATGTTTCAATATGGTTCTTTTTGTGGTTTTAAATAAAGGGAATAGTAGAGACAGTAGAACAGAGTGGAATCATTCAACAAAATCTGAATACATTTTTTAAAATACAATTACAACATAGGTTTGTTTGAATCATAGCAACAAATAATACAGTAATTATAGCTACAAAGTGAAAAACATTCCTCAACTGCAGTGAAAAACAAAAAATAATAACAGTTCCGACCTCTGGCTAGGCTGAAGCCTGCCTCGTCCACAAAAAGGAATTTGTGGTGGTTCTCTGCAGCATCCAGCTCCATCACCCTCTAAAAAGAAATTGAAAGAAAATTACCCTACAAAATAATGTAGATCAAACTTGAATCTTTGATAACAGGAATCTTGAAACTGAACATACTCAGTACGCAGTTGCTTCACTCTATCTGCATTACTTTCAAAAGGCACCATCTCTTTTAGAGACACCTGGTGCCTTTTCAGAATGCATGCATGGCCTCCACCTTGTTCAACATGATGTCATTGTCAATTATGTGCCGCTGAATTTCAGTCAGGCGTATATCAATTTTGTGAGGGAAAACAAAGAATAAATTCAGTCACAACACCTAATGTGTGGTATGCATTGGCATGCATTATACAGTAATTTGACAATTGAGAGTAATGCATAGTGCAATGTGAAGACTTACCGGTTCTCATGGAGGAAAGTTCTGATGATTGAGGCCACTGTTGATCTCCTGAGGTTTGGCTAAATCATTGTAGCTGTTGCCACGATTTATGACAAGGTCCACAACTATTGTTCGGATTTCATTGGACACTCTTTGTTGTTGCCAGGGAGACTGCTGTTGATCATCTCCCTGCTCCATGTTTTTGTGATGTTGTTGCAGGTGGATACAGACCCTTTATACATCATTACTGTAACAAGTTGTCATTATTGGAAAAACCAAGAAAACAGCCTACATACATAGTCAAATCTGAAAACATTGTCTGGAACAGTGGAACCATAGGAACAGTGTCTGATAAAGGATGATGATTAAATATTTCAAAGATAATGTAGTAAAATTGGGTCATGTTCCAAAGTAATTGGTGTCAATAGATTTCTTTATCCTGAAACATTCATGATCTAAATTTGGTTAGTAATCCGTTTCCATAAAACTGCATTATTAGTAATGCTACAGTTACTTATCATTTTGAGCAGTTGGATTAATTGATAGTTAGATGCATTGTAATGAAATGAAAAGACAAGTCATTTCAAATGTAATGTGTGTATTGCATTTTGAAATGCTAATACTTTGATGGTAAGGTGTGTCATTTTGAACAAGTGATTTGGGTCAGCGAACAAATGATTTTAGGTTTATGTGTATTGTATTCATGCAATTGAAAAAGGTGTTTAGAGTTTAGAAAAATTGGCATTTTGATTATCTGTTTTGAGTTTTGTGTCTAGAGTTTTGAACAATGAGCACAAGCTTGTCAAAGCGATTGTAAAAAACTGTAAACAAAATTTGGTGATGATTTATGGTTTTTCTGTTAATATAAGAGCAGTTAAAACCGACCGGACAATTTTGGCCGGAAACACTAAAGTAAGGGGGGTAGCAACGAACACTGGAGGAAGGTTAATGATTGATATCACAAACAAGCATGGACAGGCAAGTTGTTGACTCTCATGTACAAGTCCACACACATGCACATAGCAGAAATTCATTATTTTTGTCTAAAAACTCTGTCTGCCTAAGATAGAAACTTGTGCCATGTTGTTTGCCCAAGCTTCTTGTGGCAACAAATTGGCTAAATGTTTTGACATTTGAGGTGATACACTTCATGCGGTGAAATTGCATCTACGTGTAGGCCGGATTTCGCTTGCCAAAGCAATGACATTATGAGAAATGCATCCACATTAATCCATATTGTTTGTCTTTGAATTTACAAATGAATGAATTTACAAAATTATGACATAAAATGTGCACATTTTCATTGTAGATTTTAGCCAGTCTAAAAAGGGCCAAATGAGAGCTTGGATGGTATTCCATATTTCACCAACATTTTAACATTTATATCTGGGTTTGTGCTCAGTGGGTATATGCAGATGACACCACCATTGTAGGATTGATCAAGGGACAACGAGGCAGCCTACTGGCAAGAGGTGGAGAGGACAGTCGCATGGCGCAGGGAAAATTATCTGGTCTTGAATGCAACAAAGACAAACAAGACAATGAACCAATCCCCATAACATCAACTCCAACCACCAAATGAAGAAATCCCAAGAAAGACTCTAACGTCCTATCAATCACCGTCTCGTGTGGAAATACACCATAGCACACAATAAAGAACACATGGACAGAATCATCTCCAGAGAAACAAAAATCCCAGGCTGCAAACTCCCCACACTGGACTACATGCATACATACATCATGAAACGTGCGAGAGATTGGTGGGGACAGATCGCTTCAACCTACGCTCCTTTCCCCAGATCATCCAAATCATTAATGCAAGCCTCAAAAATGTTTTGTATTTATGTATACTGTGAATTTTTCTCTTTTATGTTGAATGCGGTGTACTGATAGCAGCTCCTTTCCCCAGTACTGGAATTAATTCCACCAGCCTGGCTGTGTGGCAATAAAGCACAGAAATCCCATCATAAATATCACTTAGAAATGGTTTGGTATTTAATTTTTTGTAACTGGCACTCTAAGAGGATGAGTGGACGCATTGAATGCAACTTTTTCAATAGGGTCACTGATGTTACTTAATTGGGTCACTGGTGTTGAAATGTGTTTTCATTGTATAGTAAAATATTTTTATATGATTGAAGACATGTGGTTTTAGCTAAGGGCCAGAAATATCGTTTTAGTTAATTGAACACAATTAAACCCAATTCAAATGAAAGCAAAAGAATCTCAAGATAAAAAACACCTAATTTAGAAATTTCCTCTAAAAGGGACAGCATCGCTTTAAAAAGTAACTTATAAGATACTTGCAATATTTTTTTTTAACATATAGATGTCCTTATGATTTTAACATTTTCTACCCTATAAAATGTGTTAAGGTAACCCACTAGCTACAAAAAATGACATAGGCACAAACGTTTGAGATTTAATTCCTCATTAGTTCTCCTATTTGGTAATGTAATATTTATGAATAGAATTGAAAATACAAGTATTCTTTGGCACAGGTCTGATACAACTAAAGTCCTACATTATAGGTTGGTAGTGTGTTTTCGGAGTTGAGCTCTATCATCACAAGACCGTCGAGTAATGGGCAGAGGCGCAAGCTCTTGATGAAAGGATCACAAGTTTGAGTCCCGGCATCAGCAGGATTAAAATTGAGTAAGTGTAAATGTTGTATGGAGTAGAACTCCCCCTGGAGTGTCCTTAAACTCTCATTGCATTGCACTGTGTACCATAACCTGAAAGCTGTGGACCTACATTCAGCCTATATTCCTCTGCTATGATTCTCAATGATGCCCAACCTTGCTTTCCAACCAGTCATCACTAAATACTGTCTAATAAAGCCAAAATGCAAAAAAACACTCTCCCAAATACTGATGGTGTGCCCTTGTGTTAGGCACTTAAACCCTGCATTTAAACCTTTTAAATGAGCATCCCCCTAATGTTATATATATATAAAGAAATCATCTACAGCTGGCCTCAACGACTACCGGCCTGTAGCACTTACCCCAGTCATCACTAAGTGCTTTGAGAAGCTGATCCTACAACACATCAAAGCCTGCCTCCCTCCCACCCTGGACCCACACCAGTTTGCCTACCGGGCAAACAGATCCACCGAGGACGCAATTTCCATAGCCCTCCACTCTGCGCTGAGCCATCTGGAACATCGGGGGAGCTACGTCAGAATGCTCTTCATGGATTTTAGCTCAGCCTTCAACACAATAACCCCGGACATTTTGATCCCCAAGCTATCCCACTTGGGGCTCCCACCACCCACCTGTGCCTGGATAAAGGACTTCCTGACCAACCGTCCCCAGCGCGTGAAAATGGGCCCTCACCTCTCCTCTACCCGCACTCTCAGTATCGGCTCCCCTCAGGGCTGCGTGCTGAGCCCACTACTCTACTCCCTCTACACATTCGACTGCAGTCCCACCCACCCAGAGAACATCATTGTCAAGTTCGCAGACGACACGACGGTGGTGGGGCTGATCACAGGGGGAAACGAGGCGGCCTAGAGAGATGAGGTCCAGAAGCTTGGTGAGTGGTGTTCGGTGAACAACCTTACACTGAACATCACAAAAACCAAGGAAGTCATCCTGGACTTTAGGCGTAATAGTGCCGCCCCCGCCCCCCTGTACATCAACGGTGAATGTGTAGAGAGAGTACAGTCCTTCAAGTTCCTCGGCGTCCACATCTCTGCGGACCTCTCCTGGTCGGAGAACACCTCAGCGCTGGTCAAGAAGGCCCAGCAGCGGTTACACTTCCTGAGAGTGCTCAGGAAGGAACACCTGGACACACAGCTGCTGGTGACCTTCTATCGGTCCTCTATTGAGAGCCTGCTGACCTACGCCGTCACGGTGTGGCATTCTAGCTCCACCGAGGCTGACAAGAAGAGGCTGCAGAGGGTGGTAAAAACAGCACAGAAGATCATTGGCTGCCCTCTGCCCTCTCTGCCTGACATCTACAACTCCCGTTGTCTCAGCAGAGCCAGGAACATTATCAAGGACATCACTCACCCCGGTTTCCACCTCTTCCACCTGTTGCCCTCTGGCAGGCGCTACAGGTCCATACAGTCAAAAACAAACAGACTCAGAGACAGCTTCTTCCCCAAAGCTGTAACCATATTAAACTCAAACATGCACCGACTGCACTGATCTAAACTGCACCGTCTAAACCGCACTGCTGTCACTTTACCCCACATCTGTGCAATATTTTTCTATTTGTTGTGTGTATTTATATGGCTGATGCTGATGTTATGTGGTGTGTAATTATGTGTTGTCACTTTACCTATTGTGTGTAGTTATATGTCTGATGCTGATGTTATGTGGTGTGTAGTTATGTGTGCACTTTTTGAGGAGTTGCTCTTCGCAATCTCGTTGTATCTTGTTGTACAATGACAATAAAGGCTTTCAATTCAATTCAATTCAATTCAATATCTATGTTCCTGGAACGTCATATTGAATGTTTGAATAACACAAGAGGAAGGTTCCGAGAACAATCCCCCTACATTACATGGAATGCACCGAGAATGTTGTACTGATGTTATATTCAATGTTTGTAAAGCTCAAGAGGAAAGTTCCCAGAACATTGCCCTCATGTTTCATAGAATGTTCCCGATGTTTTATGGAATGCCCAGAGAATGTTCCCCTCTGATGTTACATGGAATGCTCTTAGAACGTTACCCTGATGTTATATAAACTGTTAATAAAGCGCAAGAGGAAGGTTCCCAGAATGATACCCTCATGTTACATAGAACGCCCAGAAAATGTTTCCCTCTGATGTTACATGGAATGCTTTTTGAATGTTCCCCTGATGTTATATAAACTGTTCATAGAGTGAAAAAGGAAGGTTCCCAGAAAGATACTCTAATGTTACATGGAACATTCCTCTGATGTTTCATGGAATGCTCCTAGAATGTTACTCTGATGTTATATAAGCTGTGTAAGGATCTGACTTTCACTTGTATTGTACCTTTATTATATTATATAATTATTATTTATTCTCATCTGTATGTATTGTTTAGTTTTAGTTTTTCCATCTGGCTTGTTTACTTTCCCGTTTTGCATAGTTGTCATGTGTCTGCCTGTTTACATCTGATCTGTCACTCCCTGTTTACGTCTCTGTACCATTCGGGTGATCTCATTGGTGTTCGGGTTCCCTCTTACTTCGCACCTGCCTCTGTGTACTTAGATTTACTAATTACCACTAACATACTAACGATTGATTAGATCTACTAACTCCACTAACAAACTAATTTGTATATTACCACTAACTCTACTAACGGCAGGGGTGTGTATAGTTACTAATCTCACTAATATATTAGAGCGCACATTTTCACGCTGTTCTGTCCTTGCTAATCATTCTCAGCTGCATCTGATCTTCTCTCCATGTCATCTTAATCTATGCACGATTTCCTGAAACTCCAGGTCATCTGTTATCGTGTGTATGTTTGGAATCCAGTCCGCGTTTTCCCTAGTTGTCTCCGTGATTGTTTCATTGTTTCCCAAATGTATTTCAATTGTCTCTCGTTTGGAACCCCGCCCTTTCACACACCTGATTCCCTTCGTGTCATTTGTACCTTGTGCATTTAAGCCCTGTGTTACTTCCAGTCTGTGTCAGAACGTTGATTGTCTTTTCCAGTGCCTACGATATTCTAAAGCCTGAGATCAGTTAAATTATTCCGCGATACCCTTTTGAACGACTATTATTTTGCCTTGCCCTTATCTGTCCAGTTTGCCTTTCGATTTTGACCACGCCTGTATATTCTCCTGCCTTATCCCTTTGTACTGCCTGAACTCTGATTCCCTGGTTTTTCGATTTTCTGGATTGTCCCTCATTGCCCTATCGCCTGTCGTTTTTTGTACCTACCTACCTCTGATCTCCTGGCTTGACCCCTGAACGAAATAAAGAACTCCTTTTTGCCTAATCCTGTGGTCTGCGTCTGGGTCCTTCACACAAACGTAACAGTACGTTCTGACCAGACATGGACCCAGCGGACCCAACCCACCTGCACGCCGCACTCCTGCGGCAAGGAGCCATGATTGGCCAGCAACAGGCAAGTCTCGAGTCCGTGACCCAAGATCTCCGGTCTCTGATGGCCTGCGTTAAGGAGCTGGTGACCAACGTGCATCCCTCTGCACCTACCAACGCACCCCAGCCACTTCCGGTGCAACCTCTTCCCATCCGGGAGCCTCGCCTGCCCCCACCGGAACGCTACGACGGGGAACCGGGGGAATGCAGACCGTTCCTGATCCAGTGTAAGCTGGTGTTCCAACTACAGCTGAACACCTTCCCCACTGAGCAAGCCCGAGTAGCATACATCATTACTCAGCTTACCGGGCGTGCCAAGAAGTGGGGAACCGCCACCTGGGAGGCGGGTCGGCCTTGCTGCAGTGGGGCCGAGGAATTTATGGAGGAGATGAGAAGGGTGTTCGATCGATCCAAGCACGGTCATGAGGCAGCTAGAGAAATGCTACGTTTCCGCCAAGGGAGAAACTCGGCATCAGACTATGCTATCGAGTTCCAGACGCTAGCCACATCCAGCGGCTGGGACAAGAAATCGATGTTCGACGTATTCCTCAATGGTCTCAACGACGAGGTGATGGACGAGATCGTGACCCGGGAACTTCCTTCCAGCCTGGACGAACTCATCGCCTTGGCCATCAGGGTGGATACGCGCCTCCGAGACCGGCAGCGTCCATTCCAGAGGACGCGTGCTCCTCGGTTCAGCCAGCGCAGCAGCAGGGTCGACCCCGCTACATCCAACTCCAGCAAGCCCCCTAACCACCGCCCACCTGAACAGGAGGCCATGGAGATTGACCGCTTCAGGTTATCGGCGGCAGAGAGGGCGCGCCGCATCAGGGATCGGGCTTGCCTCTACTGCGGCAAATCTGGGCACTTTGTGGAGAGGTGTCCAGTAAAAGACAACGCTCACTAGTGGCCGGAGGAGCACTAGTGGGCGTCACACCAGTCGACTCCTCCAACCGGAACCGCACATGCATCCCGGTCACCCTTCAGTGGGGTACCAGCACTAAGAAGACCCGTGCCCTCATTGACTCCGGAGCTGAGGCCAATTTCCTGGACGCTGGTGCCGCGGCCCGTTGGGGAGTTCCTATAACACCCTTGGAACGCCCATTAGTGGCCAACACCCTCTCCGGGGAACATATCGCGGACATCACCCAGGAAAGCCTACCCATCAAACTTCTCGTCTCCGGTAACCATCAGGAGGAGCTTCAGCTCCACATCATCGATTCTCCCCACTCCCCTGTGGTTCTTGGGCATCCCTGGCTTAATCGTCACTGCCCGGAGATCGATTGGAGGGGACATGAAATTGTAGGCTGGAGCCCATCGTGTGCGGCCAGCTGCCTACAAAAGGCCCACTCACCTGTTCCCGTGCCCCTTTCTGAGGAAGACCCGGATCTGAAGGGGGTCCCAGCCAAGTACCATGATCTCAAGGAGGTCTTCTGTAAGGCGCGCGCTTCGTCTCTACCTCCACACCGTCCCTACGACTGCGCCATAAACCTGAGGCCTGGCACTTCCCCGCCTAGAGGCCGTCTGTTCTCCCTCTCCCGACCCGAGACGGAAGCCATGGAGAAGTACCTGTCGGAGTCGTTGGCAGCTGGCATCATCCGCCCTTCTTCCTCTCCAGCTGGAGCAGGATTCTTCTTTGTGGGGAAGAAGGACGGCTCTCTCCGCCCCTGCATCGACTACCGGAGCCTGAACGACATCACGGAGAAGAACCGTTACCCACTCCCGCTTATGTCCACTGCTTTCGAGCAGCTCCAGAAGGCCGTCGTCTTCACGAAGCTGGACCTCAGAAACGCATACCACCTGGTCCGGATTCGTGAGGGCGACGAGTGGAAGACGGCTTTCAACACACCTACTGGACACTGGGAGTACTTGGTGATGCCGTTCGGGCTCACTAACGCCCCCGCTGTTTTCCAGACCCTGGTTAACGATGTCCTCCGTGACATGATAGATCACTGTGTCTACGTATACCTGGATGACATTCTCATCTACTCCCAGAGCCTGGAGGAACACGAGAGACATGTACACAAGGTACTGGGTCGTCTCCTCGAGAATCGTCTCTTCGTCAAGGCTGAGAAATGCGAGTTCTCCACCTCATCCACTACCTTCCTGGGCTTCATCATAGAGGAAGGTCAAGTCAAGATGGACCCGGCGAAGATCAAGGCCGTGTTGGAGTGGCCACGTCCTGAGGGCCGGAAGGAGCTTCAGAGATTCTTGGGGTTTGCCAACTTCTACCGCCGCTTCATCCGGAACTACAGCTCGGTAGCGGCCCCCCTCACGGCTCTCACTTCAGTCAAACTGAAATTCAGCTGGAACCCTAAGGCTGAGGAGGCCTTCTCTCTCCTCAAAGGACTGTTCACCACAGCTCCCATTCTCCGCTATCCCGATACGGCCACCCAGTTCATCGTGGAGGTGGACGCCTCCAACGTGGGGGTAGGGGCTATCCTATCCCAACGATCCCCGGAGGATCAGAAGGTTCATCCCTGTGCGTTTTTCTCGCACCGCCTCACCCCCACGGAGGAGAACTATGACATTGGGAATCGGGAGCTGTTGGCCGTTAAGATGGCCTTAGAGGAGTGGCGACACTGGCTGGAAGGAGCTCAGATACCATTCTTGGTCTGGACCAACCACAAGAACCTAGAATATCTACAAACCGCCAAGAGGCTTAACTCCCGCCAGGCCAGATGGGCCCTCTTTTTCTCCCGCTTTGATTTCTGTCTGGCTTACCGGCCAGGGGCTAAGAACACGAAGCCTGATGCCCTATCCCGGCGTTTCGAACCCTCCTCTAAGGACCCCTGTCCGGACACTATTCTCCCTCAGAGAGTATTCATTAATGCCATCAGTCTCCCCATTGAAAGTATTGTTAGGAGTGCTCAGAGTGGGGAGGCAACTCCCAGCCAATGTCCTAACCACTGTCTTTATGTTCCAGAAGCGGCTCGGTCCCAGGTGCTCCAGTGGGGACATTCGTCGCGACTCTCCGGCCACCCAGGTATCAATCGTACTACCACATTTATTTTACGCAAGTTCTGGTGGCCGGAGGTCCGACAAGACGTAGCCTCATTTGTCGCCGCTTGCTCAGTCTGTGCACAGAATAAGGCATCTCACCAACCCCCTCACGGTGAACTTCAACCACTCCCCATTCCTCACCGCCCCTGGTCCCATATTGCACTTGATTTTGTCACGGGGTTACCCTCCTCCAATCACTACACCACTATCCTCACCATTGTGGACCGGTTCTCGAAAGCTGTTCACTTCATCCCCCTCACTAAACTTCCCTCCGCTAAGGAGACCACCACCCTATTAATACAACACGTGGTTAGATTGCACGGGATCCCCACCGATATTGTTTCCGATAGAGGGCCACAGTTCATCGCTCAGTTTTGGAGAGCGTTCTGCAAGTTACTCGGCACTACCACCAGTCTCACATCCGGCTTCCACCCCCAATCTAACGGCCAGACTGAGCGAGCCAATCAATGCCTAGAGACCGTCCTTAGGTGCCTTTGCTCTAGGAACCCCACCACGTGGAGCTCGCAGTTACCCTGGGCCGAGTACGCTGTGAACTGTCACACTTCGTCTGCTACGAAACTCTCCCCTTTTGAGTGTTGCCTAGGTTACCAGCCCCCACTATTTCCCAGCCAGGAAGCGGAGGTGGGGGTCCCGTCTGCCGAGGCCTTCATCCGGCGCTGTGCCAGAACTTGGAGATCCGCCCGCATCAACCTCACCAGAGCCAGTGCCCGGATGAAGGAGACGGCGGACCGCCACCGAGTTAAGGCTCCCCAGTACCGGGTGGGTCAGAAGGTGTGGCTTTCAGCCAAGGACATCCCCCTTAGAGTAGAGTCACGTAAGTTAGCCCCCCGGTACCTGGGTCCCTTCCCGGTGCTCAAAATCATCAGTCCCACTGCCGTTCGGCTCAAACTTCCCGCTACTATGCGGAGATTACACCCCACGTTTCATGTGTCAAGAATTAAACCAGCTGTTACCCACCCCCTTTGTCCCAAACCTGATCCCCCACCACCCCCCCGAATCATCGATGGCGGAGAAGCATACACTGTTTCTAAGGTGTTGGACGTTCGTCGTCGGGGCCGTGGCCTTCAGTACCTGGTCGACTGGGAAGGTTACGGACCGGAGGAGAGATCCTGGATTCCGTCACGGTTCGTGCTGGACAAGGACCTCCTTAAGGACTTCCATAGGACTCACCCTGTGCCACCCATTAAAACGCCAAGAGGCGCTTCCTAGGGGGGGGGGGGTACTGTAAGGATCTGACTTTCACTTGTATTGTACCTTTATTATATTATATAATTATTATTTATTCTCATCTGTATGTATTGTTTAGTTTTAGTTTTTCCATCTGGCTTGTTTACTTTCCCGTTTTGCATAGTTGTCATGTGTCTGCCTGTTTACATCTGATCTGTCACTCCCTGTTTACGTCTCTGTACCATTCGGGTGATCTCATTGGTGTTCGGGTTCCCTCTTACTTCGCACCTGCCTCTGTGTACTTAGATTTACTAATTACCACTAACATACTAACGATTGATTAGATCTACTAACTCCACTAACAAACTAATTTGTATATTACCACTAACTCTACTAACGGCAGGGGTGTGTATAGTTACTAATCTCACTAATATATTAGAGCGCACATTTTCACGCTGTTCTGTCCTTGCTAATCATTCTCAGCTGCATCTGATCTTCTCTCCCTGTCATCTTAATCTATGCACGATTTCCTGAAACTCCAGGTCATCTGTTATCGTGTGTATGCTTGGAATCCAGTCCGTGTTTTCCCTAGTTGTCTCCGTGATTGTTTCATTGTTTCCCAAATGTATTTCAATTGTCTCGTTTGGAACCCCGCCCTTTCACACACCTGATTCCCTTTGTGTCATTTGTACCTTGTGCATTTAAGCCCTGTGTTACTTCCAGTCTGTGTCAGAACGTTGATTGTCTTTTCCAGTGCCTACGATATTCTAAAGCCTGAGATCAGTTAAATTATTCCGCGATACCCTTTTGAACGACTATTCTTTTGCCTTGCCCTTATCTGTCCAGTTTGCCTTTCGATTTTGACCACGCCTGTATAACGACCATTCTCCTGCCTTATCCCTTTGTACTGCCTGAACTCTGATTCCCTGGTTTTTCGATTTTCTGGATTGTCCCTCATTGCCCTATCGCCTGTCGTTTTTTGTACCTACCTACCTCTGATCTCCTGGCTTGACCCCTGAACGAAATAAAGAACTCCTTTTTGCCTAATCCTGTGGTCTGCGTCTGGGTCCTTCACACGAACGTAACAAGCTGTTCATAGAGTGCAAAAGGAAGGTTCTCAGAACAATACCCTCATGTTACATAGAATGTTGCCCTGATGTTTTATGGAATGCTCCTAGAATGTTCCCCTGATGTTGTATAAACTGTTCATAGAGCGCAAGAGGAAGGTTCCCAGAATGATACCCTCATGTCACATACAACATTGCCCTGATGTTTTATGGAATGCCCTGATGTTTAATGGAATACCCAGATAATGTTCCCCTCTGATGTTACATGGAATGTTCCTAGAATGCTCCCCTGATATTATATAAGCTGTTTATAAAACACAAGAGGAAGGTTCCCAGAATGATACCCTCATGTTACATAGAACATTGCCCTGATGTTTTATGGAATACCCAGATAATGTTCCCCTCTGATGTTACATAGAATGCTCCTAGAATGTTCCCCTGATGTTATATAAGCTGTTCATAGAGCGCAAGAGGAAGGTTCCCAGTATGCTACCCTCATGTTACATAGAACATTGCCCCGATGTTTTATGGAATGCCCAGAGAATGTTCAGTCCCTCATTTTGGTTTTCGCTTCTGTTCTTGTTAGACAGACAGCCTTTATTTTCTTCCTTTGTTTATCTCTTTAGTGCTCTCTCGTATGGAGAGTGAGATATTATTTTTCTTTTATTTTCTGTCATGGATCGCGCCTTCCTTCCCTTATCTCTGTGTTTATTATTTCCTTTTTCCATTCATCTCTCTATCTATTAGATTTTTCTTTGTTCCTCTATGGGTTTTACGTTCGCCTCTGTGATTAGTGAATTCACCTGTCGTGCATTTCCGCTCACTATTTATACCCCGCTTCCTCCTTTGCTCTTCGCTTCCATGTTATTTCACATAACATTCTAGCCGGTTAAGGTATAAGAGTTGTATTTGCTATCGACCGCTTTGCTTCTCAACACGGGAGGTTTTTTGGGTTTTCGTTTCTCACTCAAGCCTACGAGTGCTCTCACCCTAAAGTCTAGGGTTTTTTACTTTTCTTCTTATTTTTTTCTCTCTCTCCACTACTGGAGTTAGATAAGCTTATTCGCTTATTTCTTTTGTTTGCTCGAAATTTGAGCTCCTCGCTTATTTATATCGCGAGGTTCTTTGTGTTCTCCTTTTCCCCTTTCCACTACGGATTATTGTCCGTCTTAGTGGTGTTAATTCCGAACACTTATAGATACCACAGGTCTGTCGCACTTGGACCTCCAAAAATATATTCCTCCGTGTCTCTGGGCATAGAGATCCCTCATACTTTTTGCTTTTTGTTTGTTATTCATACCTCTGTTTATATCGCTTCCTCGTATTGTGAGCGAGAGGTATTCACCGTTTAGTCTGATTTTGAGTTTGCCCTGTTTTGTGGGTTGTTTTGGTTGTTATGCCTGCTATTTTTGTTTGTATATTTCCCTCTCCTAGTGCGGACCTGTCCGCTTTATTGGTGTACACTACGGTGTACACTTTTAGATTCCTTAGCTGTCACGCTTGGTTCTCTGTACCTCACACTCCACCTTACAATCCCTCAATAAGTTAATTTGGGCTAATAATTAAATGGATTTGTTGGGTCTCTAATATAGAATATCTGCATCATTTTGTTTTGATATTTTGCTATAAGGAAAACGCTTTGTCCATGTGACATTACATTTTAAAATTGTATTTTAAATATTTCCTGTGCAGTATCATGAATATTGCCTTGGATGGTCGGTTTCTGGCATACTGCGTTTTGTCATACCTTAAAATACCCCTCTAACCATGCCAATATTCATGCTATAAAACAGGTTATTTTTCTATGGAACATCAAAGCCACCTTGTTACTGTTCTGGAGAAGATGTTGTGCCATTGCATGTCTTTTAATGACATAAATTCATAAATTATATTAAAGTCAATACAAAATGCACATACATAGATACAAATACTTATATGATAGGCATCAAAGTATGTTGCACATTAAAACGGCAGTATAAGTCTGCAATATTAGCACTCATCTCCAGAAGCTCTTAGAGAAAGTTGTGGCAAATACAGTTGACATTTGTGGAGACAGAGGGAGGGCAGAATAATGATATAGACGGCAGGGGGTATTGTGTGCTTTGGGGGAAAGCAAGGCCAGATGGTAGCAAGGTGACCCAAGGCGCCACATAATGCTGCGTGAAGCAGTGGATGGATCTCTTGGGAATGCAACATGGAGCTCAAATCATTATTGGTTAAATGGGTGACAAAACATGTTTTACATGTAGTAAAACAACACACATCGTAACAATATGATTGCACTAGTAAAAATAAAAATAAGTTAACTTTTTAAGTTAACTTTGCTGGTTGAGATTAGTCATTAACCCCTATGTTGTTATTCAAATATATGTAGGTAGAGCACTGGTGGTCAGTGCAGTCATACAGGCTAATGTCTGGTCCTGATAGTGCCAGTGATGACTGTAGCTGGCATCTCGTGGGATGATGCATAATTGACCATTCTGCCACCTAAGACGTCCTCTGGTATCGCAGCTCTGCATGCGCATCAGCTGATTGACTGTAGAAAATAAAATAAGCACATCTCGCAGAATGCTTGCCTACGCCCTTCCTAATTGAGTACATTGCAGTATACAGACAGACTTTAAAAAAGCAACTACAAATGCCCAAGAGTTATGTATTAATGCAACTGCTGTGGGGCCTCTGGAAAGCCTGTGGGACAGGATTTCTTTGGAAGGCCCAAAGTGAGGTTATTACGTGGACACTGGAAGGCCAGTGCACAGGACAGTGAGATACAGTTCTGGAAGCATGGGAGGTGCTGGAGAGAAGGGAGAGTCTTAAGGTCAGGAAGCCTATGGAGCAGTAGAGACGTTAGGAGCCTAGATTAGCTGTAGCTGAGGAGCCCGAGGGCCAACAGGACACCTGGGCCCTCATTAATCTGCTGTGTGTACGCACAGATCTGTAAGTACTGTAAACTCTGCACGTGTTTGGTTCCACAGCAGTGTCTTAAGTTATCAGATTTAAAATTGAAGTAGTAAATCTCAAGCCAAGCTTCAGATCAAACTTTCTGGCTGACAAGTTCTGTTGCAGTAGATCAAACCAGCGACATCAGATACAAGTTTGGGAATGTGTACATTGTAATTAAAATAATTTAATGCACCAGTTTATTTGATTTTTTTAAAATTTAAAACAGCCAGAAAATGGCAATTGGCAAACATGGGGTTTCATGTCACACAATTAAATATAAATAGATATGTATTTAAAGAAATCAAGCTTTACAAAGACAGTGTGATGAAATACGATAACAATCTGAATCCCAAAATAAAAATCCATCCATGCAAATTGATAACTGTAATGTAATAATATGGTAGGCTGATAACACAATGCAATGAACACAACACATAAATAACATGACACATCATATGAATTAGACTTGATCGCATGTTTGGCTTATTACTTATCATATAATGCATCCTCAGTGTTAGCAATTAAACGATTATAAAAGTTTTATATAAATATGCCTATTTCTGTATCTTTGTCAGGCATGGGTATATTTGTTTGTGATCTACATTGCCTGCCGCGATGGCTTTAGCTTTCTCAGCTGTCGCACCAGGCGATGTCCCACACTGAGCCTACAGTGTATGCATACCCCACACCACAGGAAAATCCTTATCCACTCCCTGGGCTCTACAGGAAGCTGATGATACGATGTCTTTCCAAGCTCTGAGTCTAGATTATCAGGGCAGATGTCTTAACCATGCTGCCAGGAGGTGCTGTGCCTGCATGCTCCACCACCTGTAGCACATTGTCAGGTGGGGCCAATGCAGTTTGGTGACAATGTAAAAAAACTTGCACGCAAATGCAAACGCACACCAAAACATACTAGGCACTTGCCAACAGCTGTTCTATTTCACTTTTTATGAGTGAGGAACCAAATCAGCAGTTAATCACAAGTAAATTCATGGAATATCAAGGTCACAACAATGAAGGGTTAGAACAGAAAACAAAAAAAACATCTATATAGCAGCTGCATCCATCAAATCCACTCCCTTAAGGCACTGCAGGCAATTTCTTTGTAGCGAAGCCTGACGACTGCAACAAGCAACAACTGTGCTGATTACCAATTAGCCTCAGCTGTGGGTACTTGCAGATGAGGCTGTTATTGTCCATGGTCTGTAAGGCCTGGTAAACTTCAGCGGACAGTGGGAAACTCTTATAAGCTGCCAAAGTGCAGGTGTAGCCCTCTTTTCTTACTTCTCCTGGCAACACACGTCTGTGTTCAGATGAATTTACACTTACAATTTTTACAATTATTTCTTAAATTTTTTAAGTGAATTGTCTTGGAGATACAAAGAGCCAGGTGGAGCTATTAATTTATAATATAATTTTTTAACCAGTTTGGTTAGAATGCTACATTGAATAGATGGATGGGTACTACATAGCTTCACTTCAATATTATTTGTAAAGAGAGACTGCTGGATGGCTCATCTTGTTAAGGCACTTTTCTAGTGTGTGGATGGGTCTCACAGTGCGATGTCAAATCTGGACTGTGCCAGTGGTGACTGTGGCCGACAGCCCCGCAGAGCAACTAACAACGGCCACTAGCATTGCATACTCTTGACTATGAGTCTGCTGGCTTTGCACAATGAGGGCCAATATGTTTCCAGAACTTCTGCTCTTGAATATTTAATTAGCCAAATCTTTTATTTGTTCTTTTGATAAAATCAGCTGAAGGTTACACAGTATTTTTGTAGCTCTTTTCTTTTTTATCTTTGGCTGCATCACTAATGATTTTATAGCACTCTGTGGTGCAAACAAATGCATGTGGTCATTCCCTTGAAGAAATACCTTTTTCATGCTCCTAGCTAACAGTACATTAACAAAATGATGGAGAGCATTCCCATTAGATTTCCATTTGGTTGTGAGACAACATTCTGAGTACACAATTTGTATTTGTATTCCTGGAAAAGGCCCAAAGTGGCAATATGTTGGCGCAACTTAATTCCACTAATTGTTGTTCAGCCTTTTCGAAGAATGCATTTTTGTTAAACTTGAGTGCATGCAATATGCAAGCCTGGCCCTGTGTCTAACTTTACTGATGCTGTGTGTTTCATGAACACCCAAGGGATCATCAGTGGCGTACCATGGGAGTAGAACTAGGCCTTCTGTAAATTTACCTTTTACCTAATCACTCTCAATCTGTTTCTGTTTATTTTGCCTGATTATCAATCAAATAATTGATCGCTTTGACTAATTTGAGTGTCGTCTTAAAATTAATTACATTCTTTAACGCATTCAGATTATTGCCTGATCCTTGTTAAATAATTTAAAGTCTCTTTGTCGTTATCATTTCTAAATCATTGTAGGCTACAAATTGGTCTTGAATATTCAGCTAATTAATTGTTTGATTGTTAGGCTACTCAAGCTAAATAAAAGTAATCCTGTACACCCCACTTTTTTCAACGCACCGGCCGTCGCTACATATATTTAAGTGCTACCATTTTATGACGCAATGAAAAATACTAGCACAGAAAAACTTGATATATTCAATGATGTTTGTTATTCAGTTAATGAACAGCTTGATTGATAATTAAGAACTATAAGTGGAAACAGATTGAATATCCGTATAAAGGTAAGGTTACCGAAGGCCTATTTTACAGCCGACGTTACGCCACTGGGGATCATAGACACTTTGGTTACACTTTATTTGACAGTGGTCATCATGACATGGAAATGACAGTGTCATTACCATGACATATTGTTGTTATGACACAATCTGCAATTTGTGTTATGACACAACTGATATCATAACCTGCATAGAAGGCTCACTTTGACAGGGTTGTCCATTATTTGTTGAAAGCAATGTCACTATGTGCCAGCTTGCCAAATTAAATAAAACTCATCCGTACCAAAAGAATATAAACTCATGACAATGTGTTTTTGCATGAAGTATCACTATTTGGCAAGCTGGCACATAGGGACATTGCTTTCAACAAATAATGGACATAGTCATTTTCAAATGTCACGGTGAATCAGTGTTATGACACCCCTGTCATAGTGAGCCTTCTATTCAGGTTGTTATGTCAGTTGTGTCATAACACAAATTGCAGATTGTGTCATAACAACACTATGTCATAGTTATGAATGGACATGACACTTCATGACAGGTATTATGTCATGTTAATGCGACTGTCTTTTCCATGTCATGACGACCACTGTCAAATGAATTGTTACCGACACTTTTTTTTAAATGTTTGAAGATAGCCAATTGTTTGTAAAAAAAAAACAATTGGCACATATATGACCAGTTTAAAATATCAGACAATATTAAATGGCGTATTTCATACGTGAGATAACACTTTGGTCATGAACAGAAATCCCACCAATTTCCTCTTTGATAATAAAGGTAAACATAATACTGTGATGGAGTAAAAACTGGAACACTTTCAGTGTTGTTCAATTTAATGCCTGAAATACGGTAGGCATTCCTTCCTGCAGTTAATGAGTGGACACGTGAATGTGAACTTTTAATGAGTCCATTGATCCATTCAAACTCTATTTAAACCACTATTCATTTCCATGTGTATATTGTAAATATTATTATGTATGCATCCTTATTCGTTTTCTTCTGTTATCTATGAACATGGTGATATAACATAGAATCAGTAGAGTCTGAAAATGAGCAGCCAAACTACATTCTAAAATGCAATTTAACACTTCAGCTCCTTTTCTGCAGTTAAAGAAAATAAAACAATGAGTGTAATTTAATAGATATTAAAGAATGCATCCACATTCCAGTAGCTCAGCCAATGAATTGCATGCAAAAGCACGTATCACATGAATACCTTTGTCTCATTTGCAAAACACGATCAATTTCAAGAACATTAGTTCCACCTGAAGATCTATAACATTCATATATCAAACTATGAAGGCTATAGATCATCTTGTTTGTCCAAAATCACTATTGAAAACTCGGACAACAAAGCAACTGATAATAATTTGCAGAATATTATCAATGTGTAGAAATTTGTTTTGTATATTTGAAATTGTTGTGAAAGACATTGATGCTAAAGGACTCTTTTTATTCATCATGATTTGTATCGATGATGAATGTCCAACTTCAATAAAATATCAGCTGCATTGATAGTTAGTGTTTTGCCTGTAACTAATAATATATGTTAATACCATGTATTTGGAGTAATTACTCATTCTAATTTAACTGGTACAGGACTCTAAATATCATTCAGCAAGGGAACCCTAAGCTGTCAAAAGATAAATTGTTGCAAAACACATAAACGACACAAATGAGAAACTTTGGGGAAATGACTGTGGGCGAGCCATAATCTTGAGCCATCAACATGATAGATTGCCATCCGGACAGAAGAGCTGAAGGGTAAAGAAAGTTAGACACCCTTGAGGGCTGGAAATCTATTGTGTGTTGTTTGTTTATGTTTGTTCTGAATTTTAATTGAGAGCACTACTTCATTTTATACTGTTTCCATTTATCCTTTGTGGTGTTCTGTTTAATCATGTCAAGTTATATACAGTATATATATATATTTTTTTTTTATATAGTAATGAAAACTATATTTCAGTGCATAACAAATATCAATGCATTTATTTTAAATGATTTGTGGTTTATTCGGTACAATGTAAGTGAAATGTGCCATAAAAACTAAGTATGCACTATTTATTTTTAAGATAATTGGTATTAGGAATATGCTTTCCTAATCTAGATAACAATTTACCAGTCAATCGTCCTGTCAATGCATTGGTGGGTCCTACGGGCTGATATTAAATCTGTACCATGCCAGTGCTGACCATGACCGGCAGCGCCACAGGACAGCGTGCAATTGGCTCTAGTGTCGGAAGGGTTTCAGTTGAACGGATTCACACCATCGCAGCACACACCAGCGACATCCCACTGGGCATTCGAGTGCCCACAAGTTCATCTGATGAGCTGCACATGAAGCATCTTCCTCTGACTAATGTTTTATCACACTGTAGTTCGCAAGCCTGACTGTGGCGGCTGACATCGCATGCTTCAGAAAATTGTGAAAATGCAGCCCATATGTAGAATAAAATTATATAATAGCAGCTTAATAATAATAATACGCTTTCTTGCTTGAGGCATCTGGGTCAGTGTAGTCCAATGGGAGTGACAGTAACAGTCACATCATTTTCAGAGACGTGACCAAATAAAGCCTTTCTGGCAAGCAGGGGCGTGTCTACGGGTGGGCTGGGGTGGGCATTGCCCATCCAGAGATAAGCCTTGCCCACCCAGAGGAATCGTCTGCCCATCCAATGAAAACTCAGAAAAAATCACCGTTATAGCTATTTTTTTGAGCGTTCGTAGTTTTCTGTAATTTTGTCATTGGTCATCAAAAAATGCACAGCTTTCCGATTGCCAATTTTGAAGCCAAATCCAGAAAAAATAAAATCTCGCCTATTAGAGCTACAGACGATTTGGCCAATCATAAAAATGCCACATCGAAATAATATATTTCTGTAATATCTTATTGGTTGGTTTGGCCATGTAAAACATGGAGACGCAACGAGAGAGAAAGAGGTCAGTTTCTTTGATCAATCTATGCTGTAATAATAATAATAATGCCTTACATTTATATAGCGCCTTTCTCACCAACTGGTGACTCAAAGCGCTTACAATGATGAGGGGGAAACTCGCCTCAACCACCACCAATGTGCAGCACCCACCTGGGTGATGCAGCGGCAGCCATTTTGCGCCAGAATGCTCACCACACATCAGCTTGAGGTGGAGAGGGAGAGAAGATTTTTTTTGCCAATTAAACTGGGGGATGATTCAGTGGCAGATTGAAAGAGCCTGGGTTGGGAGTTTAGCCAGGACACCGGGGAAACCCCTACTCTTTACGATAAGTGTCATGGGATCTTTAATGACCACAGTGAGTCAGGACCTCGGTTTAACGTCTCATCCGAAAGACGGCATCTCCTACAGCACAGTGTCCCCATCACTGCACTGGGGCATTGGTTTTTTTTAAATTATTTTAACCAGAGGGAAGACTGCCCCCTACTGGCCCACCAACACCACTTCCAGCAGCAACTTAGTTTTCCCAGGAGGTCTCCCATCCAAGTACTAACCAAGCCCACACCTGCTTAGCTTCAGTCATTTAGCAGGAGCAGAGTGCATGGTGGTATGGCTGCTGTCTCTTCTTGATAACTGTAACTGGGTAGTCACATGTAAATAGAAAATAGCACAAAGAGACTTAAATGATGAAGGAATATACATCTTTAATATACTTGTTTCCAAGATTAGATAATGATTTGGTATTATTGGGCATAAATAAAGTTATCCTCCTATAAGATGGGGGGTGGGGGGTGGAGATGGGTTTAAAATGTAATAAAATTATGGTAACCACTAATATACTGATTAGCCTATGCTTTAGCTTAATATGAAAGCGTCTCAAATCTCATCTAGGGCATTGAAAAAAAAAATCTTCAAAATGTTAATAAATTAAACATTTTATTTTAGAAAATACCCTGTGTGAGGTTGTGAAGAAATGCAGGGAATGAGTTTTAAAAGGCTCATGCCCCCCCAATCAAAGCAGTCTAGAAACGCCCCTGGTGGCAAGTCATCCTAGGAAAACCTCTTGAGACAAGTAAAAATTAATATTAATTAACTCTCTGTATATAATAATACATGCTTACTGTATTTTCCCCCATGTAAGGGATCCAGAGATATTATTCAGCATTTTAAAAATAGAATCATACTTGTGGCTTATGAAGAGAGGACATCTATGGATTAGTTTTCTTATATTTTGTTTACGTTAAAGACATTGTAGCTAATATTACCTTGCACACCAAATGCTCATACACAATGACACACTATTTTCTTGCAAATCAAATATTTTTTTATTTCAAATATATTATATATATATATATATATATATATATATATATATATACTGTATGTACTGTATACAGCTCTGGAAACAATTAAAAGACCACTGCAAAATGATCCATTGTCTCGTTGTTATTTTGGTTCTGTACTCTAGCACTTTGAGTTTGAAAGGGTACAATGACAATGTGGTTGAAGGGCGGACTGTCAGCTTTAATTTGAGGGTATTTTCACCCATATCTGATGAACCGTTTAGAAATTATAGAACCTTTTGTACATAGTCTCCCCCCCCCCCATTTTTGGGCATCAAAAATATTGGACAGTTTAACATAATGTACTATAAAGTAATTATTTTTTATATTTGGTTGCATATCCTTTGCATGCCATGACTTCCTGATGTCCATGACCCAACAATATCAAAATACTTTTGATATCTTATTTTCTGGTACTCCTACAAGTGATACTATAACCTCTCTGCATTTGAATGGATCTCTATGGGAATTTGGGGGTGGGACTAGATTTAGCTGTAGATTACACTGGAACAGGATGGAACACATGGTTGGCTAAATGGCTCTAAATCATCAAGGGTCTGATGTATCAAACAAGCCTTAAACCATCACTCTGCTGCCAGAAATACAGTAGATATGGATGGATAACTTGAAGGGTTTCTTCTTCTGACTTATTTTTCCATAGAGTCCAATAGGAAAATTTGTCAGAAGAAACAACCCGTAAAGTGATCCATCCATATCTACTGCATATCTGACATCAGAGTGATGGTTTGAGGCTCGTTTGATACCTCAGACCCTTGATGACTTACAGCCATTTTACCAACCATGTATTTCTAAACGGTTCATCCGATATCGATGAAAATAAAACAAATTAAAGCTGACAGTCTGCACTTCAACCTCATTGTCATTGTATCTTTTCAAACTCAAAGTGCTAGAATACACTACTCCTGAGGGAGGGGTCGGCTGCGTCCGGCAGGAATGTTTAGAGAGAGAGTGGGAGGGATAAAGAAGACCCACAGACGGGCATTGCTCCGTCAGGTCGTGTGTGTGTTGTGTGTCCTGATATTTTATGAACTTTGTTGGAATAAATAAAATCCCATTTTTTGCCTTTTACATTGCATCGTGTATTGTTTGGAGAGTGGTGGATTCTGAGTCTCAACCCTGCTTTTAAACCGGAACATAATGTTGCCATGTGGGTAGTGTGCATTATTATTTATTATGTAGCCATTGAAAATGGTTACACGGAACACAAAACTAGCACTAATTGATACTCACAAGACTTTTCATCAACACTCACTGTCCCTTTCAAACACAAACACACGTGCATGCACACACACACAAATTAAACGGTGACAAAGACGTGTGTTTCCTAAACTGTGTTTTTGCTTTAGCCAAACTTGAAATGAATTATTAATTTATCTTAAAGGTTTCTGGCCTAGAAGGCTACTTATTTCTAAGTTAGAATGATGTTAACTCGTGAGTAAAAATGTAATCAAATGAGGAAAAGCTCATAGACAACCTATAATCAGTGATATACGATATATTTGTTTGATTGATTGTCTGGCAATGCGATACGTAAAGGGAAAATACACAACGAGGTGGTCGTTATTGAAAAATAATGACCGGCACTGAGGTGAAGAACCCCTCCGCAAAAATTATTTTTCAATAATGACCACCTCAGTATATTATCCCACTTATTACATGGCTAATTACCTTACGAATTAAACCGATTGATAATTTGACGCAAAATTATTGATTTAAAGTGATTTTATTAGTCTACAAGCTGTTGTTAAAAAAATTGTAAAACAGCTAATAAATAATCCATTCGATTCTGCTTCAAGCTGCTTCCATAGCAACAAAGGCAGGATATTGTAACAAACAAATGAATGTTAGCTCACAACGTTTTTATTTAGCCTAGCTACATTTACAGCTCTGGAATATAAAATGATCTTCCGGGCCTACGCAAGTCCCAATTTGCTGTCAATTTTTAAAGTGAATGAAACATGAAATGTTTTAACTTACTTAGCTAATGTGCTGGCTACTGAACTCGCTTCCCTTGCAGCTCTAACGTTCCTATCCAACGTTTGTGCGCTGCTGGTGATGTAGCTAACTGTCTAGCTTAATTTGGTTTTCTTTTTAGGTGTCACAAAGTTTCTGTCCAAGGAGGTAACATTATAACGTTAGGCTACTAAACCCGGAACCCTCCCAAATCCAGAACATGGACATGGAAGTAAAAAGTGCTGTTCCCGGTTTTGTGCAGTTATCCAGCGAAATGTCATGTCTCGTGCCTCCACGTCTTAGTCTATGTCTGGTTTTTCCGTTTATATGTATTTTCTATCTGTTAGTCTGTTCCGTGTTTTCCTTCTCTCCCTCCATTTTGTGTCTGCACTTCCCTGCACCTGAATTGTGTTTTCTCATTCATTTCGTCTCACCTGTTCCTCATTGTTTCTTCGTTGGTTTGGTATTTAGTCTTCTCTGTGTGTGTCTTCGCTGTGTCCGAATCAGAGCCCTATCTGCTGCGCCCTGTCTCCTGCGTACAGTGCACTGGCAGAAGTGTGCTGTTTAATGTGCAGTTTAGCAGTCCGCGAAAAATATCCGCCATACTATTTTCCAACCGCACTGTGGAAGTGTCGTAAGCAGGTCATAAGACGTACCACCAGTGTTGTCATGTCCGTGGTTTTAAAGCTAAATTGGGATACTTTCAAAGTGCAGTCGGGTAAAAATGAAAAGTCGCAAAGCACACACTTATTTTAAAAAGTAAAAACATGATAAAATATGTTGGTTTCAGTTAAAAATAGCCTATAATTTGGGCTAGTTTTGAGTCGCCATTTGGCTGGAAAGTCTTACAAGATCTGGCAACCCTGTGCCCCACTCTTGCACTGCCATGTCACGTGTTGTCTTTGTTGTATTTGAAGGAAAACGTCAACGAATCTGCACCTAATTTTTTAAAAGCAAAGCTCACGTCATATTTATGTAACCAAAATGTCGTATACTTCTTGAAAATCCTGAATGTACTCATCGAAACCCCGGAATTAAGTGTGTCATCCGGGCGTTTGAAGTATATTGCAATTAGAATTTTTTTTTAACTCTCGCCCTATCTACTCACCAAGGCTACTCAACAGTGTGGACGAGTGCTGATTCGGACACGGCCTCAGTCTTTCCAGCGTTTGATTCCTGCCTGCTCCTTTCCTGTTCCGAGTTCCTGAGTCCAGTCCTCTGTACCTGTTTTCCTGCCTGTCCAGCCTGCTCCTGTCCTGCTTTTTCCTGCCCACCTCCGTCCTAGCCCTGCTCCTACCCTTTGCCCTCCTGATCCCCTGCTCTGACGGATTCCCCGGTTCTGACCCCTGCCTGTTCCTGGACTTCACTTTTGCTCATCCTTCATTGGCCTGTTCACTGGACATTGACCCCTGTCTGGATTTGACTACACCTGCCCTTTATTTGCTGGACATTGACCTGTGTTTGTCGACCACAAATAAAGCCTATTCCTATTTCTTCTGGTGTATGCGATTGGTTCCGATCAGTTCCGTAACAGAGAACTCATTAATCCTGCTCCGTAGTAGGCCTATACCCCCCAGGTATCAAAGTTTTAGTTTTTTCCTAAAATAAACTAATAGGAAAATCTCCCATATTTATGATTTGTGTTAATATCATAGGCCTAAGTTATGTAGCTAACGTTAGTAGCCTAATGGCGCCAGGTGTCGCCTCTAGACCAGACTGAGAGATCATGAGAGCGCATTTTGACCGGAGTACTTGTTTATATCGCTCCGCAATCAAGTGTGAAACAATTAAATTAAAAAATGTTTAGACTTTATTCTCCAGGGGGTGGAAAATCCACTATACACTGTACACTAAAAAAATCATCAATGGCGTCAGAGAAAATGGATAGCTACCAAGGTAAATGGCTCATTACTAGTAAGCATTATCTACTTATAGTAGATGAGTGAGCTAATGCTAAGGTTAACTTGATAGCTATAAAATCATTGGTAACAAGTGGTTTTATAGAACTCTCATTGCTTAATGACTGAATAACTTTAGCTTGGGCAAGGATACACCTGACCAAACATTAATATTTTCTATTTAAAATGATCTTTTCATGCATGATCTTTTTGTATCCAAAAATGATATGGAACTCAAATCTGTGATAAATTAGGAATATCTGTTATGTTCTGAGATTTGAGTTCTGTCAGATTTTTCATTATTATTACTTTTCAATTCATCAGTACATTCCCCTCTGTTCATGGGTTGTCCGAGTCGCATTCGTGTGTTTGTTTACCCTGTCTCGCGTATGCACTGTTTGGGTGACTTTGGGATTTTCCAAGGGTTCACGCTGTATTTCCGAAGTTTCGTTTTCTGTTTTCTTCCTGCTTTACGTTTCCCGTGTTTATATTGTTTATATTTACTAACTCATGCTAACAATCACTCGGGTGTTTATTAGTTAGATGCCCCATTACTAAAACCATTAACTTAAATGTTTACTAACATACTAATTGTCTGTATTTAGTTAGAACTAGCAATGAACAAGTTTCCTTGCTGTATCTTTTCTATCTGCGATACTAAGCTGTCCTATGCCCTCCAGGCATGTTGGTATTCATGTTCATATCATGGGTTCAAATTCTGTATCACTTCAATGAAGATGCCAACAGAAAGCAACATTTCCTAAGTGTTCTGTCCTTTGATATGAGAGTAACAGAATGTACTCTGTGTAAGGGATCTCTGTCAGAGACAGAGATGGGAATGTTGGAGATCCAAATGCAATAGCTGGGCAATCTTAAAGTGTTCCTAAGAACACCACTAGAAACGGACAATGATCCGTAGTGGAGAAACAAATAAAAATAAAAGAACACAAACCTCGCAATAAAAACGAGGAGCTCGATAATCGAGCAAAACAAAGAAATAAGCAATAACGCTTATCTAACTCCCGTTTGTGGAGTGAAACAACAAAAAACAGAGAACTGAAAAGACCCCAAAAACTTTGGGTGAGACACTCGTAGGTTAGAGTAGAGAAACAAAAGAAAACGAAAACCTCTGCTCTGAAATAAGAGCGTATTAACAAGAATTGCTTTCTTTCTAAGGTTGTACTGCTAACAAGTCCCGCGTTGCTAATCAAAGCGGTCGATAGCAATACAACTTCCTATACCTTTTTTTACCGGCTCGAATGTCATGTGAAATAACATGGAAGCAACGAAAGAGGCCGGAAGCGGGGTATAAGTAGTGAGCGGAAATAAATGCCAGGTGAACTCACTAATGACGAGGCGAAAGCAAAACCTGTGGCGGAACACAGGAAAATCCGATAGATTACCGGTAAACGATAAAAACGAATAAAGCGACACGGAGATAAGGGAAGAAAGGTAAGATCCATGACACTCTGTGGCTGAAACATTTATTATTGGTGCATTTAATTGAATTTGATCGGGTTTGGTTCCGCTGTAGATTCCTTGCCGCACTCTGACTAATCTCCCTGCAGAGTGAGCTTGTCTCTCTGGGAGAAGAGAAAGGCCATTAAACTTTGCTGATCATACCTGTGCTGTATACTGCCTGCATTATTCATGATGAGAGGACCAGAGGATCTTCAAACAGCCTGCCATTTCCCATTATCCTCCATAAAGGCAGCCATATGGTGCAGCAGTGTGAGCCCAAGTGAGACAAACAAAAAGGAAGGAGACTTTTGCTCTCACTCTCACTCTCTCACACACACACACACACACACACAGTAGTAGGGTCAGCAGATGAAGGAATCCCTGTTTCCCTGTGTGATGGAGGTTACCTGAATGGAAATGTCCACTTTTGTCCCTTGAAACTTTGGACATGTTGTTGTGTAACCTTGCATTCAAGATAACACACTGTACAAGCACCTGGACTTCTGAGAAATTAATCATGATCTTTCTCTTTGTCAGCCAATGAAAAATGGTTTTGTTTGTGCTTCCTGAAGTCCCTACTATAACAATCTGGGCCAGAGGCTGAAAGAATGATGATGGTATTTCAGTGAAACAAATACGGATATTTCCATTGCATGCTATGTTGAATTGTGATGACTTATCAAATACAGTAGGTGAAAATGTAAATTCACAACACCTGAATTCATGATGTGACGATAAGCACATGCTGTTATATTAGCAATATATATAATTTTTCTAATTCCACCCAGTTCTAAAATGGAAAGTCCTGTAAACATTTAAATTGGCTAATTTATTCATTTGCGGATGTTTGCACAGGGAATAAACTGACTGCAAGTAAATGCCTTTATGAACTATGTGCTGAAAATATTTTGAGAAACCCTTGAATGACAAAGTAATTCAGCGATGGGGTACAGTGCAATTACACCTATAAGTAGTTTCCTAATGTTCACAAAAAAATAGATGAAAAGAATATTTTCATGGTTTATGTAGAACACTTCAGATTAAAAATAATATTGAAATGCAATGCAATAAAACTCATGATCAGCTAGGCCGCGCATACATTTGCAAAAAAATTAATCATGATCTATTTTTGGAGGCCAGTTGAAGTCTGAATGAAGTGAACTCTTCCTTTGTGATATTGTCGGCTCTCATATGCCCACTTGCGCCAGCACTGATTTTTATAATACTGTTGTACTGTTGGCGTGTTCGTTTCTGGAATTCACCGAACCCTAACATGAAGCACATTGATTTGAAAATGGAATTCTGATTACAAATTAAAATGATATGAGACTCTGCTAATCAAATCACAGGCGTGCTCCTCATTTTCTTACCGGTCACACAGTGCGGCTGTATTCCTGTCTGTATAAACAAACATATTTTTGCACAAGAAAAATAACTTGAAAATACTTGAGTTCCTGAAGACAAATATAGGACTGCAAATCAGACGGAGAGCATACAGAGAGACAGAGATAGGGAGCAAGAAAGAGAGAACCATAATAGCAGCAAATTGAACAAAGCATCACGGCCATAGTTTGACAACTTATTTGCCTCCTCTTCCCTTAAATCTGGATAGCACAGCTATCACCATCGAGAATGATAAATAATAGCTAGGAAATCACATTAAATTAACTCACTTTGGGAAATATAGGGAATGAAGGCTCATTCACTAAAGGCTCATGACTGGAAGCCTATCACAGATATGTAATATGTAAAACGACAATGTAATCCTACATTTGCATTTAAATTTCAATATTTATATATGTGCAAATATTGTCTCAAAATTTAAGTTAAAATTATATCATTTAATTTGAATTTGCCATTTCATATAGCAGTTGCGGCATGTAATTTAAACGCTTTTTAGAGTTGGACGCTTTATCATTCGCTTTATTCAAATTATAATGCAATTTGAAAAATTAAAATGTACTTCCTGAACTGCATGGATATGTTTCATGTGATTATGCAATAATGGTGTCAAAATGATAATTGTCATTTACCTCATATGCATTTGCACTCTAACAAGGTATTTCAAATTCCATTATCAAAGACAGTACTACACTATAAAGGTGGCAAAATTCTAATGTTTATCCAAATGTAAAAAGGGAAACAGCGCCTCCTGTCTTTGTCATTAAATATAGTCACATACTACGCTACAAAGGTGGCTTCATATTTTCATATTGTCTCCTGAACCGGTGTGCAATCCTGGACCGGAGAGGATTAGGATCGAGTGGGAACATAGGTCACATACGTCTGACTCTGGCAGATTTCTTGAGGGAGAGCATGAGATTAAGCTTGAGTCTCACGCTAGATCCGTGAAATTTGGCAAACCTGTTATCGTATTATAAACCCAGTTATGCCCACAATACATAAGAAAAAATGCGTGGTTTACTTGAAACTATTTGATTACAAAGTTATAGTCGCTACTGACATTCCTTTAAGAGAGTAGTTAGTTCATAATGTTTTGAATGTTAACTACTCGATTTGTTTGCAAAAACTAAAATCGATCTAGTAGTGAACCAATCATTTCAGACACAACTAGCTAGTGAGCTAGCTACATACTTAACTGAAGAACAGAATATAGGTAACATTTGTGCAACCCTCATACCAGAGGCTTAAAAACATTCAGGGAATCTTAAGCTATGTGAGTGTGTCTAGTGTTGACTCAACAATGAAAAACAAACTCAACAATAATTTTATTATCAAATCGTGTCAAGTAATGACTCATTGTTTCTTATTTGTATATGTATTATGGGCATACCTAGATTTAAAATATGATTGTAGCCTACTACACCTCTTAGTATGGTAGAAGTTGACAGGAGTTACTCCCACCTGTGTAACATAATACCTGCCTTCATGGGATGACTGACAGGTGGAAGTCTGTGAAAACGGTTATGCAATGGAATGCATTTGCAATTAAATTTCCCACCTTAGAATAGCATAGTCGGTGACTATATTTAATGGCAAAGAATAATTACATTTGGATAACCATTTTAATTTTGCCACCTTTATAGCAAAATACTGTCTTTGATCATGGAATTTCAAATAACTTTTTAGAGAGTGCAAATGCATATGAGGTAAATGGCATTTAAATGATCATTTTGACACCATTAATGCATAATCACATGAAACATCCATGCAGTTTGGGAAATAGATGTTTGTGAAAATCTCTGTTTAAATGATAGTTTAAATACTAGTAAATTAAATTGCAAATGCAAATTAAATTACTGAATTTGAATTTTGGACAATATTTTGCACATACAGTGCCCTCCACAATTTTTGGCACCCTGGTAAAGATGAGTAAAAACGGTAATAAAAAATCCAACCTTTAATTTATTCGGAGAAAAAAAAAATCCCTCATCAAGAAATAATTATTTTTAACAAAACCACGTGTGCCACAATTATTGGCACCCCTGCATTTAATACTTTGTACAACCTTCCTTTGCCAATAAAACAGCACCGATTCTTCTCCCATAACATCTAATAAGGTTGCAGAATACAAAACAAGGAATCTGAGACCATTGCTCTTTACAGAATCTCTCCAGATCATCCAGTGTCCTAGCTCCTCTCCAGCTCAGCCCACAGGCTTTCAATGGGGTTTAGGTCAGGGGATTGAGCTTGATTTTGTGTTCAGTTAACCATTTTTGTGTTGATTTGGACGTATGTTTTAGATCACTGTCCTGCTGGAAGATCCAACGAAGACCGATCACAGAACATCACAGAACCTCCAGCTGGGGATCAGGTTATTTTCGGTATAGCCATCCTTCTTTTTACGCCAAACCCACATTGAGTGTTGGTTGCCGAAAAACGCAATTTTCGTTTCATCTGACCACGGTTCCAGTCAAAGTTTCAGTAGCGTTTAGCAAACTCCAGGTGCTTATGTTTATGGTCATGGATGGCGCTACACCGGGGCAAGGGTGGGCTATAGCCCCATCACAAATTTGCTTAGCCCCAGTTTAGCCCCCCCAGGTATTTTAATAACATTTTTATAATTATAATAAATAAATATATAAAAGTAAATCAACAATTCTAATGCCTTTCTGATATTCACCCTGGCTACACAGCGTGTGTAGCCGACGCTATGACTATGGTGTGGGGGTGTGTGTAGCTCAGGCAAATGACAAAATAACGTAAACTGATTTCTAACGTGAGCAAACCAGTGTTTCCCATAGCCTACAATACATGTTTGCCGCCACGTCAAAAAATATAAAATGGAAACGTCATTGTTTGAAAACTAATTTACTATCATTTTAAAATCAATAGAAAATGTGTTCGCATTAGCTCTCCATGTGATCCGTCTTCGGAAATGATCAACTACTCAACAGATTTGTGGAGTGTGTGGACTTCCCTCGGTAGCAACTTCTAAGTGTAAACTACAGTGTTTTGATTGGCGGTGGACTAATCTCACAACATTGATTGCTTGGCAATGCACAGATGAGTATATTTGGAAAGCGAATAACTAACGTAAATTATTCGTCATCTTGACTTCAGCTAAAAAATGGTCAGGTAACGTTAAAGATCTCATATTTCTTCCATGTAGCTAAATGTATAAGCTAAGCCTAAATTAGATGGGGGAGAATGGTGACTAATGCATAGCTAAGCACATGTCTTTATGGTCTGTTCGTCAGAGTCACAAAGTTGTATAGACTGTATTGTAGCATGTCGTTTTCGATTATTTTGAAATTAAATGAGAGAACAGAGCAGTTCTGAAAGAACGATGTTCCAGAATCCAGGGTTGACGTACAAAATCCAATACAGGTTTAGTTTTTGTTGTTAGTTTAAGCCAAAACTCAAGCATAGCACACAGCAGATATACAATGTTCATCTACTGTTCATTTAATCAGTGCAAATGCCATTTATAACATTTGCACTGATTATAGCATATTTATGAGCTACATCTTTGCCCATTCATAGCACTGTCTTAGGCTTTGTCTATTAAAACATTATTGTGATGTGATTTTCAGCAATACTGACACCAACAGCACTCCAGGCCCACTTTTAAAGTCATTGTCCTATTATTCCCCTTTATTAGATAATAGTCATTATACCAAGGCAGCTGGAATTCTGTTCTATTCGGCATTTTGTTCAATACAAAATATGGATTTTACATGCTGGGGTGAACCATTGCATCCAGTCTTGTTTCATATTTGATTTAATTATTGCTGCATTATTACTTTAAGTAAAATAATGTGCATTGGTATTTTAAAGTTGTTCATTGTAGAATATATTATTTTTTTATGTATTATTTTTTTGCACAGTAACTGTCCCTGCACCTACTGGCTCCTGCTCCTGCCCCAGCCACTCCTGCCCCTGCCCCAGCCACTCCTGCCCCTGCCCCAGCCCCAGCCTCCCCTAACCCTTTGTGTAATTGAGTGTTTAGTCAGTTGGTGTAATTAACATATTGGATATTCCTGAGCTTTTACATGTAAATCTACATAATCTACATAACCACACAAAATTGATTGCCCATCAATATGGCTGCACTATTTTTCTATTTGTTTTTTAAATGAATTTTCGTGTCTCAGGTGAACTGATCGAGAATATGCATTTATGTAATTCAAACTCCAAATGGAAATATTTGTGTGCTCATTTTCCCTTAATATGAATAAAATTAATAGATAAACAGAGAGTTTTTAAATGAATAAATGTAGAACAAAAGATAGAGTGGATATTAATATCCAATAATGATAAACTAAATGCTCATTTTGTTTACATCTTTCAGACTGCCTTCTCCACACAGGGACTGAATTGTGTGAAGAGGGCCCTGAGGTATCAAACGATCCTGAAACCATCACTCTGCTGCCAGATATGCAGTAGATCTGGATGAATCACTTTAAGGGTTTCTTCTCCTGACTTTTCTTTAACTGCTTTTTTTTTTAGTTCAATAGGAAAATGAGTCAGGAGAAACAACCTGTAAAGTGATTCATCCAGATCTACTGCACATCTAGCAGCAGAGTGATGAGGCTCGTTTGATACCTCAGACCCTTGATGACTAAGAGCCATTAAGCCAACCACGTGTTCCATGCTGTTCCAGTGCAATTTACATTTTAATTTAGTCCCCCCCTCCCAAGAGGTTATAGTATCGCTTGTAAGAGTACCTGAAAAATATATATCAAGTTATCAAGAGTCTTTTGATATTGTTGCGTCACATATATCAGGGAGGCATGCAAAGGATATGCAACCAACTATTCAATATGATGACTTTATTTAAGTTAATGTTAATTTTTCCAATTACTTTTGGTCCACTAAATATAAAAAGGGCTACAATTGCTACACGGTTCACCCAATATGGATTTAAACACCCTCAAATGAAAGCTGAAAGTCTGCACTTTAACCTCATACTCACTGTACCATTTCAAATCCAATATGCTGGAGTGCAGTGCCAAAAATGTGTCTTTTGCACTGCACTGTATATTTGGCATGAAAACATTTTTCATTAAATATTCCTGCACGTCCCCCATGCTTCAGCCCACATCCAGTTGCCTGTGAGCTACTCTTCTTCTCATTGACTGTAGGCACCTTAATTTTGATACATACACATGTGGATTTTTTTCCTAAGGAAAAGTGCCAAAATGATTTGTATTTTTGTGGCTCCATAACTTGAGATTTGTAATTTGTCATTTGTCATTTGTAGTTTGAGATATATAAAACAGAATTTGTAGTGTTGCAATGCGTAAAACATGTTTTTTGTGTCCATGTTACGTGCCAGTGCCAGGTTTTTCCTGTCTCTTGCTCTATCTCCATTATTGCTTACAGGTCACTGCATGATTGGTGAAGCAGATGGAAGGATGGCTGTTTCTCGCCCTATCCCGTTCCTGTGAGGGTTTGTGCAGAATAACGATGAGCCAAACGCGACAAAGGAAAAAAGGTATAGAAAGACCCTGGCAGTAGCCAAAACAATAACACACCCCTATAAAACGGGCTAGCCATGTAAACACAGGCAGAGAAAATAATCAGTATAGCGAACGCTAAAAATATAGCGAGAGAAGGACAAAAAACAATGCACCTTCGGAACGTGACTATAACGCCAGATAATTGGTGAAATAAATGAAATAAAAATAAAACTCACTCTCAGAAATGCCAGCAAATGGTATGTGTTACTTCCAGGAGCGTGTCCTTTTGATCTTTGCTCCATTTAGTGAAGTTGTGTCTTTTGTTGATGTGTTTTGCCATGTACCGACTTTGTGACAGTTTTAGGATTCTGAGTATTGGATTGTGATTTGGGTTATTGTTGGGTTTGTTGGGAAAATGGAGTGGGGGGGTCAGGTAAAGTATTTCAGGTATATAGACTTCTTAGTTGTTAGTTAGGATAGGGGCGAGTACCACCCTTGTATGTTTTGGTTCGTTTAGACTAGTTAGAATAGGTGCGGAAGATTTTCAGGTATTTTAGTTAGCTAATTTAGCCTTATAACTAGGCAGTATTTTTTAGTCATATTTGTTATTTTGTTTATTTCATTTTATTTGGTACCGCCAATTATTTACACTCCTGTTTTCGTGGTGTATTTCAAGCACTGTTGAAAATAAACACGAACCTTTATAGGTTTAGCACCGGCGTTCAGTTATTTTTGATCAGTTTACATTTTTAATCAACAATAGTTGGTATTACATATTTGTTACACACCTGTACCCCTAGACAACTTGGGGACATAACAGTCCACAGCTTGAGACTGTTCTGATGTGTAAAACACGTGTGGATAGTTTTTTGCAGCGGACAAAACATGTGTTTTGTGAAACACGTGTAAATAATATTGGCACTAAATTCACTTCATACCAATTGCAACATCCTTAGCATGGATTCAAATCAACAGACAACTGAACTCTTTGTGAACTGGAAGAGCGGTTTATGATCTTCCAAAATAAGAACAGCCACTCCAGATATAGATTTCAGTAGTCTAGAAGTTTAAACTACCACTAGGGTAGTTGAAATTGGCCCAAAGAGTCACTATTACAACCAATATGTATACTAGAGTTTGTAAATCAAAGGTACTGTAAATATACCATATCTTTGAGCTCAGGCTTTATCCATGTTCAGGAATCTTATGTTGTTCCAACTCATGACCTGGACCATCAGCATGTCTGTCCATGCCGTGAAAAAGCTTTAGAATGCTGACGTCACCGTTGCACAAGACACACTGGCCGAGCAGATCGTGAGTATTGAACTGAACTATCCTGACAGCCCGGTGATCGTCCTCGGAGATTTTAACAAGGCAAATCTAAGCCGTGCTCTTCCGAGGTACCGGCAGCTTGTCACATGTCCAACACGGGGAGGAAACACTCTGGATCACTGCTATAGCACAATTCGGCGGGCTTACCATTCTGTCTCTCGTGCCGCGCTGGGCAATAGCGATCACCAATTAATTCATCTGATCCCTTGCTACAGGCAGAAATTAAAACTCTGTAAACCTGTAATAAGACGCTTCAAAGTGTGGTCCAGCGAGGCACGGGAGAAACTCTGCGCCTGGTTGGAGCGTGCGGGCTGCGACCGGGGCTTTGTGGAGTGGGCGGGGCCAGAGGCTGGCAACAACCTGGACGAGTACACAGATACTGTGACGTCATTCGCCAGCTTCTGTGAGGAGGTGTGTGTCCCCTTCCGCTCCAGGAGGATTTTTAACAACGACAAGCCCTGGTTCACGGCCCGCCTCCGGCGGCTGCGGTCTGAGAAGGAGGAAGCCAGGTGGAGTGGAGACAACAACAGGTTTAAGGAGGCTAAGTACAACTTTGCAAGAGCAGTGAAGGAGGCGAAACAGCGCTTCTCAGAGAAACTGCAGCGGCAGTTCTCTGAGGGGAATTCCTCCTCCGTCTGGAAGGGCCTCAAAATGATCACTAACTATAAACCAAAGTCCCCACAGACGTCTGACAACCTCCTCCTCGCCAATGAGCTCAACGAGTTCTACTGCAGGTTCGAGACAGAGATGTTCCCCCCTGCCCTCTTCCTTCATTCCCCCCGGACACTCCCAAGGTCCCCGGCCCACGGTGGGGACCCTGTCTTCCCTGCTACCCCCCCCCCCCCACCCCCCTCCCCCATCCTCTCCCGCCTCCCCTCCCCCCCTCTCCCCTCTCCCCTCCTCCCTCTCTGTCACAGAAAGGGAGGTGAACTGCCTGTTTAGGAGTCAAAATCCCCGGAAGGCGGCCGGGCCAGACTCCGTCACACCTGCCATCCTGAAGTACTGTGCCGACCAGCTGTCCCCGGTGTTTACCAACATCTTTAATACCTCACTGGAGCTGTGTCAGGTCCCAGCGTGCTTCAAGGCCTCCACCATCATCCCCGTCCCGAAGAAGGCCAAGGTCACATGCCTCAATGACTACAGACCTGTCGCTTTGACGTCTGTAGTCATGAAGGTCTTTGAGCGCCTTGTCCTGGCCCACCTGAAGTCCATCACAGACCCTCTATTAGACTCCCTGCAGTTTGCGTACAGAGCCAACAGATCCACGGAGGACACCGTGAACATGGCTCTGCACTATGTCCTGGAACATCTGGACACTGCAGGGACCTACGCCAGGATCCTGTTCGTGGACTTCAGCTCGGCCTTCAATACTATCCGTCCGCATATCCTGGAGCACCAGCTGTCCCTGCTGCGGGTGCCGAACTCTACCTGCAGGTGGATTACGGACTTCCTCACCAACAGGTCGCAGCGGGTGAAGCTGGGTAAGAACATCTCCAACCCAAAGGCCATCAGCACTGGCTCCCCGCAGGGCTGTGTTCTGTCCCCCCTACTGTTCTCCCTGTACACCAACAGCTGCGTCTCTCTCCACCCGTCGGTCAAGCTCTTGAAGTTTGCGGACGACACCACCCTGGTGGGCCTCATTTCCAAGGGGGATGAGTCTGCCTATAGGAGGGAGATTACGCGGCTGCAGAGCTGGTGCAACTATAACAACCTGGCCCTGAATGCTCTTAAAACAGTGGAGATGGTAGTGGACTTCAGGCGCAGCGCAGCCCCCCTTCCTCCGATCAACCTGGGAGGCATCCCGGTGGCCTCAGTGGAGTCATGCCGCTTCCTGGGCATGACGATGTCCCGGGACCTGAAATGGGAGCTGAATCTTGACGCTCTCATGAAGAAGGCCCGGAAGAGGATGTTTTTCCTGTTACAGCTGAGGAAATTCAGGCTGCCAAAGACTATGATGACTCAGTTCTACACCTCCATCATTGAGTCCATCCTCTCCCTCTCCATCATCACCTGGTTCCCTGCGGCTACGGTCAGGGACAAGACTAAGCTGCAGCGGGTGATACGATCAGCGGAGAGGGTCATCGGCTGTGCCCTCCCCTCCCTCAGGTCCCTATATGACACCAGGGCCCTGAGGAGGGCCAGGAAGATCATGGCAGACCCCTCCCACCCGGGTCACAACCTCTTCACCCTGTTTCCCCATGGCAGGCGGCTACGGCTGCCCAAGACTCTGACAACCCGCCACAGACTCAGCTTCTTCCCCTCAGCAGCACGCCTCATAAATGAGTCAGGTGTTCCCCTGACCCCTTCTAGGACTGAACTCTGACTTTACTGCATTCCACTAGCCATTGCACTTTATTGTCTTTATTGCCTTGTTGTTTTTCACTGTTCTGTCTGTCTGCACTTGTCTATACTTGTGAAAAAAGGATGCACTGCACGGTAATGCCAAGACACGTTCCTATATGTTTTTAACATAAATGGTGAATAAAGAAATCTGAATCTGAATCTGAATCAGTCAAATGCTGCAATATAAGCCTGAATAGACATTCCATAATTCTTTACATTTACCTTTAGACATGTATTTGGTGAGATGGCAGTCCTGGACAGTAAACTTCCTCACCAATCATTGTGCCTACACCAAGCTGATTTAATCCTCTATTGACCTAGGACAAAGTGTACAATGAAATGTAACGATGGTGCAATAAAACTTAAAAGTAAACTCTTAACTTGTAGGATTGAGGAATAATACTATTTCTATTGTGCAGTGCTGATATTTTCCAGACATGCGCTTTTGCATGCATTACTGACAAGAATTTACAATATAATTTTCACATTGTACAGAAAATTCAGAATCAATATATAACCATAGCGTGATGGCACATATTCAAATGAAAGTCTGACATACCCTGTCACTTTCTGTAGCGGGGCGGGCACAGGCAATGGAAAACAGTAGGAGTCAGAGGTAGATATATGAAAAGGTGAGATTTATTTACAGTGCAGAACCCGGCAGATCATTTTCATATGTTCTTTACATAATGGCCTCATACTTGCTTTCACTATTTTGTTTTCTAACATGCTAATGGAAATACAAATTACACATATTGTGATTAAATCCATTTTGCTAAACCAATATTTTATCATTTATTTTGATACAGTTCATTGGAATGTATTGGTAATTTGTTAACCACATTAATTTTCATGTATGTTTGCCCATCTCTGACAGTACCTTTAGTTTTACATTAAATTACATTAAATGACAATATCTTTATAGTGATTTATATAAATTGAATTAAGGTAAAAATTAATTGACCCTCTAATAGATATGTTTACTGACTAAATTTTGGATCAGGCATTTATTGTAGGGCTGTTAAATGTTATGTGGTTCCTATAGACCCATCTCCCTTTCATCTTCTGAATATAAGACACTTTCCAAAATGATTGCATCCCGACAAGAGAAAATATCCATCCTTGCTTTCATACTACTTTGTTTTCTGACAGGTTAATGCTTTTAACTGAACAATGCCAGAATGTCAATTTCATATTTTTAAATTAAATACATTTTGTTAAACCAGGAATTTGTCATTTATTTTGATACATTTCCCCACTGTATTTATATGTATTTGTGCCCATCTCTGACAGTAACTCAAATTTCATAGTAACTTTACAGTGATTTACATAAATTCACTGGAAAGTAAATTGTGCACATTCATTTACAAAAAATGTCTATCTAAGGAAAAACTTAAAATGTAACAATTTAAGAAGTAGCCTATTATCCCTTCTTGTGAGAAACCAAGCCTTTATGGAGAGCACAGATAATATAGCAGTGTTTCCGTTATATACAAAATTATTGCACGACTCTGCAGAGCTGTCCGCTCCACTGAACTCAAACAAACGGTCGTCCACTCTCCACTTTGAGGATGTGCAACTAGAACAGTGACAGGACATCAATCACTCACAAAGTCATGACAACCAAATAAACAACAGAGAGTACAGCATTTTCTCCTCAGGCAGAGTGACAAACAGGGCAGAGGATATGATTACGCTACATTACCAGAGAACAAGAAAAAAGGTAGATTTAACTAGCTAACCTTAAGTTAGATAGATTTTACAGTTTAAATAAACATTCGCAATGTATTCTCTATTGATGTTCATGGCCAACTAATTATTATTAATATTAATAATATATTGTGAAATAATGTTACAGCGTTAACGTTAGCGAACTCAGTGAATCATAATACCGGTAATGTTTCAATAAACGTCCAGGTATGTCAACTTTGAGAGTTGGGCAAGAGTGAAAATAGACATTCGATGACCCGACCCGACCCGACTCACCGACCCGACCCACCTGACCAATCACTGCCTCACAAATGAGAAAATCTATTCACAGATCCCTCTAACCCCACCCCAACAAACAGTAGTATATAACATCAGTTCTAGAAGTTTGACAAACAGTAAAAAGCTGGGCCTTGGGTGATTGTTTTTTCATACAATTGAATGTATTTTCAGTGAATATGGAGATTCATTCAGGTTATTTTCTCCTGTACAGATTGAGGACTCGTTGAAGTTGTTTGTGGTGTAATGATTTAGACATGTCCATGCTAGTAAAATGTTAGTGGTAAAAATGTAGAAAAACTTAAGAAATGACTAAACCCCACAGTTCAATTATATGTCTATTGTATGATACTGTAATCAATCATTTTAGCAAGGCACCTCATACCACATTGTCCTTCAAATATGTTGGTTTTGAGAAGGTGCATAGCCTAAGGAGTGGAAAAGATATTTGCACACATTAAACATTAATGCATTATGGCCTTAACATTGAATCTGACCTCAGACCATTCCTGTCAGGTATGCTCATCTATTACATTTTTTTAATGACACATATACACACTGCCTGGTGTTAGCAATTAAATATATTGCTTTTCGTGGTCAAGGAGGTGGATCAAGGATACTCTTCAATTCAATTCGAATGGTTAAAACACTTTGTCTTTATTGTGTCAGCTCAAAGTCTTTACAGAAGAACACAATGGATCTGTGGTCCTCTGGAAGCGCACGCTCGAAGCGCGCTCTCGCGCGCACGCTCGAAGCATCTCTGCTACTGTGGTGCTTATATACTATTTGCTAAAAAGGGGTTTGTACATCACTGGGCGTATAATTCAAACCAATCAAACGTTTAGAATTACTCATGTTCAGTGCATGTCTAGTACTTTTCCATTATGATAGAAACTTATGAGTTTTGGCGTTTCCTGTTTTGCATAAACTGACTCTGCTTTTGTGGCAAATCCTTTATCTGGAGAATGCTCAGGACATTTTCCTGTGGCCCTCCCTCTCAGAACTCTCAGAACACAGGCCCAAGGTCACCCATTCGAAACTTAACTACACTGTAAAAAAATATTTTCCCTTTTTGTTGTCTCAACTTCTGTTTTCGAGTCAAGTGAACTTTCAACTCAAAAGTTTTCAATACTTTTGTTGAGATAACACAAATATCTGTGTTTTTGCTCTGAAATTCTAATCCACAGTTGACACAACTGAGTTATTCTTGTCATCTCAAATTTAAGTTGAAGTTCACCCTCTGGTTCACCACGCTACGTCATTTTGCACACGCGCAGACCACGTTAGCTTAGTCAACGTCAACCGAACGTCTCTCGAAGGACCTACTGTAGCAGATGTGAAGAGAGCTGACTGTTGGCGTAAGTAAACTTTTAACTTTTTCTACTGTCTGATATTTTAGTAAAGATTGAGTTTTGTCTTTACCAAGCGAAATACTGTGAACTGACCATTCAAACATACAGTAAAACGTGTAAGCCCTTAGTTTCAAAAACTTAAGTGATAGCACTAGCGTTAGTGGTAGAACTGGCTATTTGAATCGCGGGAAAATAACAAACATTGCACTTTTTACATGAACTAGACTAGGTCTAGTAGTAGCTATGTAATAATTATGTGGAGAAATTCTGAACTTGCCTTCAATTAAGTTATGCGACTAGCCAGTTGGTTTGACTAGCCTAGCAAGCTCCATGATACCGGCTAGGTCATGATTCAGACTCAGTTTAAAAACTACCCATATATGTAATGGCTATAGTGAAATGTGAACGGTGAAAGTATGAACAAAGTGTAGCCTACACCTTTTTCGGCATTGCACTGTTCTCAATGCTCGCTGAATGGCATAGGTTTAGGAAGTGTAGCAACGTTAACATGTTCTGAGAAGTTGACGTTAGGTCGTGTAACCCATGTGCTAGCTTCGACATGTGAGCAAGTCATGCAGCAGGCCAGCACGATTTTTCTCGAGAGTGTAGCTACCTCTGATGAAGTTTGTTCGATGCACTTATGCATGGGGAAATTGTGTGTTCTTTTGAATTTCTGACATGGCTAAGTATGCAGGCTAAGGTGATGTCATTTAGGCAGGCTTGTCTGAACATGTTCTGATAAGGTATCTTTTGCATATGGTCTGATGTGGCAAATGAGCTATGACCTTGAAACAGGTGAACTAGTTTAAAGCAAGATACTTTTTCATCATGAATTGCCCAGATTACATGATAGGCCTATGTATTGAGTCCTTTGTGTAGCAGGTTTTTTTTCCTCCCAAAATTGGATCCCTGCTTGGATAGTGGATAGTGTTTTTTTAAGTATACATTTCCTGAAAACAGGCTTGTCTGACAACACACCTCTGCTATGTATTTTAAGCCATGCTAATGCAGTATTTTTGTCTCTATTTCTTTCTTCAGAAACAACTGACCAAAGATAAATTCAGTGGCCTGATTGATGCAGTGGACCTGTAAGTTTTGTAGTTTTTCCTCAGCTAATCAGCGGAAAGTAATAAGGCATTACAAAGTTACGCATGGGTTCAATGGAACTACTTGCCCCTTTCCCTGCATATACAAAGACTGTCCTTGCACCCTCAAGACCCAAGTAGCTTTAAAAAAACATTTGGTCACCCAGCATGCCCGACAAATTGACTCTGAGCCTGTAAATGCACAACTGTTATGTGAACTGTGTGATTTCTGTGAACCTTTCGACCTTAAAAAATACTTTGTTCACTTAGGAAAGCATGTTACGAGTAAGGAAACAGTGAATTGTCCTTTTCAACAGTGCTCTTTCAAATCCAATGTCTACAACACCTTTAAGGCTCACAAGAGCAGGTATCACCATGCGTCTAGTGTAGATGATGTTAGACCTGATATAATTAACTTTGGAAGTGAGGCCCATGCTGTAGTTACTGACCATGTACATTTAGAGGATGATATTGAGTTAGGCCTAAACTCTGATGATGATGATGAGTATGAGGAAGAGGACATTGAGAAAACTATTAGTTATAGTCTCGCTTCTTTATTCTTACGAATGCAGACAGTTTTGCATGTCTCAAAATCTGCAATACAAGATATAGTTGATGAACTTTACCAAATAAGCCTTTTGACACAAACCTTTACTATAAGGTCAATCAAACCCATATTAGAGCACCATAACTGCAAGTGTGATGCCCCTCTTCTTGCTCAGGTGTCTGATATTGTGCAGAAATCAAACCCTTTAAAAATCCTGTCTAGAGAAAATAAGCTTGGTACAACTTACAAGAGAGCTACATTCTACAAAGAAAATTTCACTGTCATTGAGCCAGTTGAGTACGTACTAGATGCTGCCCGACAGAGAACCTTTGTTTATGTTCCAATTTTACGTGTTCTCACAGAGTTGCTAAACCGAAATGATGTACTTGATAAAGTTCTACAACATCATAGCTCAGGTTCACAAACAAGTCAGTATGGATCATTTTATGACAGTTTGAATCGAAAAAATAATGAATTGCTGTCTGGTGAGGAATTTCACATTGCTCTTGGGTTGTTCATCGATGATTTTGAGGTATGTAACCCCTTAGGTACCGCCAAAACTGACTACAAGGTTTGTGGTGTGTATTGGGTGATTGTTAATCTACCTCTTCAGTATAGGTCCTCTCTCTCCTCTATCTATCTTGCAACATTGTGTCGTAGGAAAGACATCATCACTTTTGGATATGAGAAGATTCTTGAGCCTCTGATCAAAGATATTGCGCTTCTTGAAAATCATGGACTTTTTGTTCAGAGACTAGGAGCGAGTGTAACTGGCACAATTGTGTATGTTTCCGCTGACAATCTTGGTGCACATTCACTAGCTGGCTTCCGGGAGTGTTTCAATGGAGGCAAGTTCTGCAGGTTTTGCTTAGCTGATCATAGTGATATACAAAGTTGTCAAGTTAAGAGTGGAAAGTTTACCCTCAGAACCCAAGAGTCCATTGATAACTGTGTGTCTGAACTGCAACAAAATGAACGTTTGAAAAGTGTTGATGGTGTAAAGCGAGCTTGTCCATTGGACAAATTATGTTATTTTCAAACTGCACAAGGATTCCCTCCAGATATCTTGCATGACTTGTTTGAGGGGATAGTCAGAGAGGAGCTAGCTCTTTGTATAAATGATTTCATTTCATGTAAGTTTTTCAAGCTGGAAGAATTGAATAATGCAATTCGGACATTTCCATACAGATTTGTTGATAAACGTAACAAACCTCATAAAATAACCCACAGTTCTCTTGTCAAAGGGACCATTGGTGGCAATGGCCATGAGAATTGGACTCTGCTTCGGTTGCTACCACTCATAATCGGCCATTTAGTCCCTGAACATAACAAAGCATGGGGCATTCTCCTGGAATTGAAAGACATTGTCGAGATCTTGTGTAGCCCCAAATTTACAGAAGAATCGTTGTGCTATTTGGAGTCCAAAATATCAGACCATAGGAGCTTACTTTTGGAGGTTTTTCCTGACTACAAGGTGAAACCGAAACACCATTTCATAGAGCATTATGCACACCTTGTCAGGTGCTTTGGCCCTTTAGTTGACTTTTGGACAATCCGGTTTGAAGCTAAGCATAGTTACTTTAAGAAGGTTGTGCGAGATGTGAACAATTTCAAGAACATTCTGCTCACTCTATCCACACACCATCAGCTTCTTCTTGCCTACCATCTAAGAATGCCAAGTGTTTTCAAACCTGACTTAGAGGTTGTGAATGTCACAAATATTTCACCAGAACTTTTGGAGTTTTCTGTAAAGACCGCCATTCAACAGAAATACAACAGAGTAAAGTCTGTTGGTCTTACCTCAAGTGTAACTTTACATGGCACTCAATATTCTGAGGGCATGGTTGTATCTTTTGGACATACATGTGGGCTTCCTGACTTTGCTAAAATAGTGAAAATACTGGTTGTGTCACAGAAAGTGTCATTCATTGTTCAACATTTCACAGCCTGGTATATTGACCACCTCAGATGCTACGAACTCTGCACTAATGAGACCTTGGACATCTCCATTGTAGACCCTCAGGATCTGAATGATTACACTCCGCTGTCATTATACACCATCCAAGGACAACATTACGTTTCTGCAAAAGCTTTTCTACTTAAGTAAGGTAAGTCTTCATTGGTTGTGAAGTCTCCTTTATTGAAAAATATTCAGAGCTGTGAACCTGTCAGGATTGACACACAATGTGTTCTTCCAATTGTATTGTTTATTCTTTGGTTCTTCTGGCTGTTACACTGATTAACTTTGTAATAATTTGCTATTCGGAGATTAGTGCTGATATCAGTCATAGTTTTGCCTGTTGATGCATATTGAACATCCTACATGTATGCTTTTATCTTGAAACCTGTTTGTTTTGTCTCTCTGTGTCATAACTCTAGGATGCTGTTTCGTGTAATCCTGGCACCAGAAGATATTAGAAGACTTCAAATTGAAAGTCTTCCGGAAACGCTTGATGCATTCATCAACATACTGAAGAGAGAACTAAGTTTGGATGGAATGCTGATTGTGCAGTTTGAAGACCCAAATTTTGGAAATGAGTTGTGCAATTTGACCAGACTGACCGACCTGCCAGAGGAGAGAGCTACTTTGAGGATTTTCCAGAAGCATGTCCCAGAGCCCTCAAATGAACCAGAGCCCTTGAATGATGATCAACTCTCTGATTCCACACTGGACACTGCTAGCTTGCCATCAACCTCCTCTGGAGATTCAACTCCCGGACGTGGTGGATATTTGCCAGATCCCTTTGTCATCCCAAAGTTCCCCACAGACATAGAGTTGAGACTCAAGCGTGGCAATGACGCATATTTCAGGGATGGCTCTCTCTTGGAAGTGCCTAGATCTATGTCAAGTGACATCCTTGATGGCTTGGCAGAGGCACTGTTTGCCATAAAGACCCACCCAACCCATGGAGAGTGTTCCATCGTTGCAAAAGCATTGGTGGACAAATTTCCATGCTTGAAAGAGGCTGGCTCAACATGTGGATGGTATGCTTGGAAATACAGCATATACTTTAAAATGGGGAATTTCAGACAGCAATTACGCATTGCTGGGTCTGTGGAGCTCTCTGTTCATAAAAGGGGGAGGTCAACATCAGGTACCAGAAGACCAAAGAAGGCTATGAGGTCAGAGGTGAATTTTCTGCCTGAACCCCCTCAGAATAGAAGCCTTGAAATGCTTGAACAAGACAGGTGCAATTTAGAGAGTGAAATGATGAAAAGGAATGTGGACTGGAAGAAAGTTGATGCACTTATGGACAGCACTTTTTCTCTGAGGAGAAAGGACATAATTGGGGAGGAGCCATTGGTCAAGGATCTCAAAGCCAGGTGGTCTGCTCTGTTCACAGAGCGACAGGTTAGTGTTATTTCTACTTGATGTATTATCAAAGTGACTAGTATTACATTCCTCCTTTGATTAGATTCTGTTATGTTAATATTTTGTCTTCATGTTTGTCTGTGATTTTTATGCAGATTGAAGCAGAATTCAGGAGGATTGTCTCCATGAACCTGAAGCAGACATTTTTTGACCACCTAGATGAGTTCGTCCCTAGGTTCCTGCGTCTGTACAGACAGAGACTGCACACTGTCAAGGAACTTCAGCCTTTTGTTGAGTCTCTAGATGATGATGTGAGTAATAGTTTCCTTGCTGAAGGATATTGCCTGACCTTTTAGGCTGTTTTTAAGTCTGTTCTCTTGATAGCCATATTTGGTAACACTTTTTGAGCATTTATTTTAGATTAGTAAATGCAGGTGCCTATCAGAATGAATGGAGAATGTGCCCAACAAACTACACACATAGGAAGGTCAAAGCCACAAACAAAGTATATCACTGAAAAGATTGGTATCTCCTTAACAAAATGAACGTAAACAGGACATGATGACATTGTCAGAGTAAGAAATAATCTGAAGAATTTATCTGAAGTATGACCATGCACTTGCACAAATGTTGCATTCATCAAAATAGCCACCTTTTGCAGCAGTTACAGCCTTAACACAATTGAGGCAACTTGACGGTCTTGGGGACCATCAGATTACCCAGAAAAAGTGACAGCTAGAATGCTTAAGGTATTCCAGGCTGTGATTGCTGCAAAAAGTGGCTATTTTGATGAAGGAGACATTTGAAGTACAAAGTCATAATTTAGATTCAAATCATTATTTCTTACCCTGACAATGTCTTTGTGTCGTGTTTATAGGAATATTTGCTATATGACTAATCTCATGTATGTTTTCATTGAAAACAAGAAAATTCAAGGTGATCCCAAACTTTTAAATATGTAGTGTAGATGTTGTGTACATTTTAACTTCTGCAGCACTGATGTCTGGTCTGTATCCCTCTTCTGTTGTCCAGAACTCAAATCAACAGAAGAGAGCAGTTGTTCTTCTTGGACTTTCCCATTTCCTGAAAGAAGATCCCTCCCATTTCTTCAGGATTTGTAAGGTATGTGAGGAATCAATGCCACTCTGGAATCCGTATCACTAGCTTATCTCGATCTTTTTGATTCAGATGAAGACATGACCCCTGTAGGATATCTACAAAATATGTCTTGTTATAAGAATCAGGACATGTGGAAAGACCTCTGCTTAAATGGAGGATAAGTGAATTATTCAAAGTTGCAGTGAGGGTATTCCTTGCTCAATTAATTTTAAATTGTAATGTATTTGAATTTGAATTTCTGCTGTTTACATAACGTTACATTAGTTTGCATCAGATATTTTTATAACCAAGTTTGCAATGCATCTTGAGTTTTCATGTGTTGAGGAATAAATACTGATTTGCAATCAGTTCTTATTACTTTGTCGTGTCATTAGCCAACCGAAGAGAGTGAGGTAGTGAAAGGAATGGACGTCGGAATCTTGGTGGTTACAGAGGAGGATCCTCAACGCCCTGTCCCCAAGGAGATGATTGATATTGCACTGATTCTGGAGGAGCATATCGTTCTTCGGGACCTGAAGGATGTACCCAACGCATTCGCCCTGCTGATGGGTCTGCTCTATGTCTTCAACTTTCATTACCCAAAAGAGCTCAAGTACATGTTCGAGGTAATACAAAAGGTGATAATGAACATTGGTGGAGACACTTGCTCTTCAAGAGTTAATGGACTCCGGAACAAGGTCATGTCCATGAGCCTGTGAAACTAAAGATGGCAGTGATTATTATTGTTGATTTGCCAAGCATTGTATTTTCTGGAAAGCACACAGTTATGTATATGTGCGGCTGATGGATAGATGGACTAGGCAGTCCAGATAGTTTTCCCTATCTCTCAAAGGTGAAAGCTGTTTTATTGGCTATATACTTTGGAGTTGCACACCTACTCCTGTCTTTTAAGTTGACCTTTTATCAATACACACACTTGGACCCTCGTTACCAGTAAGGTCAGTTAGAGGTATGAAAAGGAGAGAAATATTGCCTCTTGTTTGTTTTTACACATCCATATAACCTTTTAAAACTATCCTGTTATTTTTTTAAGCATCACATGTTCTGGATAGCACTATGTTATGCATATAGCCTAAATTCTGTTTTTCATATTTCTCAAAAGTCCCTTTATATTGGCTACATAGTCATCATGGAGTAACTGCTCCTTTCTTTTCAGTGTGCCTTGTACCCTAGGTGATAGTAGGGTCAGTTTGTGGGATGAAAAGGAGAAAACTATTGGCACTCAATTTTTGTTTTCACTCAAATAGCCTTGTGAAATTATCATCTTGTTTTGTCAAACATTTTATGTTCTGGTAAGCACACTGTTATGCAAATGTAAGCTGTCGATGCTGAGGTGGACTATAAGTCCTGAGAGCTGTTTTGCTCTGTCTGTCAAAATATGCTGTTTTTCTTGCCTCGTCGACATATGTGACTGTATATCTTCTCCTTTTTGCCACAGTCTTGCACACTCGAGCATTCGCTATCTGACACACACACTCTCTCTCTCTCTCTCTCTCTCTCTCTCTCTCTCTCTCTCTCTCTCTCTCTCTCTCTCTCTCTCTCTCTCTCTCTCTCTCTCTCTCTCTCTCTCTCTCTCACACACACACTCTCTCTCTCTCTCAGACACTCATTCACACACACACACGTACACACAAGTAAACACAAACAACCTCTCTGTCACACACACACACTCTCTGTCACACACACACACACAGACATACCCCCCCCCCCCCTTCTCTCTCACTGTGTTTAAGCAATGTTTTGTATTGTGTGAAACACTTGGATGTTTGAAATAAATGTTTTTGTTAATCTTGTCTCACACTCTTGTCTTGTGTAAACTTTTTAAAAAAAGTTGAAAGAACTTAGATTTTCAAGGCAACCGAGGCAACTTACTTAATATGTTAATACAACAAACATAATGAAGTCAACACAAATACAAAGCTTAGTCAAGACAACTTGAAAATGCACATTAGTCCCACAATATAATGTTGTTGAGCTGATGTAGATTGGAGTTGACTCCACACAATCATTAGTTCATATGATGCATAATTACAAGTTGGATTCACTAAATTGAGTGTTGTGTTTACAAACAAACCTTAGTTGACTGAACATGTCATTAGTAAAGTGGACTTGTGACGTCAAGTTGAGAGAACTGAATTGCCTCTTTGTGCCAACTTAATATCTGATTTCCAAACAACTTGAAATTTCAAGGCAACCAGGTTACACATATTTTTAAGTTGAGTCAACAAATATTTTTTTACAGTGTACCACAGACAAGTTTATACACTCTATTACAACATACTTTTTATAGAATTAAATGTTAAATTCCCACAATTCCCTCCTTTGATCCCTCCTTGGGATCAACACTATACAGCGGTATTTCAAGCTTGTATGGGTGATATCTTCACTCCATACCTGAAGCAGGTACACATTGCAAACCCAGTTTTCTTAACCCTTTCGCACGTAAGTTCTAAAATATTTCCAACGGCCCCAAAGAGTGAGTTTTTTCTGCATGCGCACCAGCTGTTCTAGAATTCGACTGTTACGTCACACTAGCCTTCCGAAGGTTGAAGTTGCTTAGTTTGAGTGCTGATATCTGATCACCTAACCCGAATTGTAACCTTACCCTTTACATTAGTGTGTAAATTTCCAAACTGATCCCACATCAGCGGATACCTGCCACCTTCGCGTCTCCCTAGTCACCACGTGACCACTTGCCTCTGCGATTATTATTATTTTTTTTAAATCTTATTTTATTAATCTTCCATTTTGCCACGTATGGACATCGGATAATTTATCTCAAGACAGCTGTCATCATCAGTAGGTGAGTAACGTTTTCTAGATGTTTGCATTTGCAATTGGGACGAGTTAACTTCTAACTTCGACACGGGCCATGCACAACGAAAAAACCAAGGGGATTAGCAAACTAGCTACACGTGGTATGTCTTTTCGCCGATACATATCTGAGCAGTGACGTTCAAATTCGGTCCTGCGGGATCCCTGTTTATGCTAGTTTTCGTTCCAACAATTGCAATCCCTTTAACAAGCTTGTTTATTTTTCTTAAAAGGGGTTATTTACCCTTTTATGCGACATTACATAGGAAATAGCTATGCGCGCTCTGAATAATTAAAGTATCATGTTCACATTGTGCTATACTGCAAACGATTACATGGAGAGGTAGAAAAATGTTTTAATTGATCAGAATACAGACTGAGGTGAATCAATAGGCTCCTAATTGGTAAACGTGTGTACACCTGGCCACTAAAACTAACAATTTGGTAGATATGAAGAATTCAAAGACAAATCAAACGATAAACCAAACCTGCATTTACTATGAAAGATGAACACATGTGGTCAGCAACCTAATTAGGAGCCTGTTGATTCCCCAGTTTTTATTTTTGTTTTAAGAAATGTACCTGTTATTATATATAATATAGCATAACATGGTACTTTTATTCTTCATGGCATGCATATCAATTTCTGACAATGTGGTTTAAGAGGACATGAAAAGCAAGAATTAGTAAGGGCTTCTTAAAATTCTAGGATTGCAATTGCGGTTGGAACAAAAACCAGCATGCACAGGGGTCCCCCAAGACCGAATTTGAATAGCATTGATATAGCTATGCATACCATGAACCTTCTCTCAAATAGCCTAAAGATTACTGCTACACACTAGAAAGTTCAATACACAACGGACGACTATAATAATATCACAACACATTGGAAATTAACCGATTGAATAATGACAAATAACAGATAGGTCTTAATCATTTTTATTAAAAGTTAGAATATTTAGAATATATAATATAAACACTAACTGAAGACTAATAACATGTAAATATCCTAACTAACACCTTGGAAATAAAACTGATTGATTAATTACAAAATAACAACAAATATATTATTGTAATATGCTATACATTAACAACTTATTATTTTAAGAACTTTTTACATCACCACTAACTAATAATTTTTTTACAGCAGGAAGCGAAGGTGCCTAAAAGTGCTTCAAAGTATGGTACTCCTCAAAGCAAGGCACAGCGCACAGGGGTGTGTTGCAGGGTGCACACATGAACTTTGTGGCCCGCTTCTGTTTCCTCTTCCTGGATGAGGACAGGCAGACCTTACAGTGCCTCCGCGTGCGGCTGCCTTGGGGCAGGGGGTTATCGGCTGCAGGGCGGCCTCCAGTTGGTGGACGTCGAGGGGTGTGGTGCTCCTCCACCAGCTGCCGCATCACGTTGGCCCGGTACACCTGATAGGTGAGATTCTGACCTATGGGTGAGGGCAGGGGGGTATTTTCAATATAATTGTATTTAATTATATATATATATATATATATAGTTTAATATATAGTTTGAAATGTATAAATGTGATCATCTCACCTGTCAGCTGGCGGTGGACAAGATAGCCATTATAAAGTGCCGTGTCAACCAGGTGGAAAAAAAATTGTTTGTACCACTTTGTGGTCTTTCGCACACAGGCCACAAAGCTGTTGATCGTATCGGCCTTGTCCACTGCCCCCATCTTCAGGTTGTACTCAGCAATACATTCAGGCTTTATTTTTTTTCCTCCTGTTAGGTGGTTTGTTTTACCAGCGGGCACCATTGATGCTGTGTGGACTGTAGAGAGGACGTGGACATCCCTCTTGTCATGCCACTTCACTGCCAGCTGGCTTCCATTCTCCATAAATTCCACGTCCCCTCTCTGCATCTTCCTACCGGAGAAGGTGGGCATCGGACTGTTGCCGGACTGTTCCACAAGCCCCAGTGTTGTTGGTCAGCAGGTGGTGGAAAAGTGTGGGGCTGCTGTACCAATTGTCCACAAAGAGGGTGTGGCCCTTCCCCAGATGAGGAGCCAGCATGGTCATCACCACCGACCCGGACAGCCCCAGCCCGTCATAATGAGTGATGTCAGTGGTGGCTCCTGTGTATATGACAATGTCCTGGACAAACCCGGTATTAACATCACAGAGGATAAAAAACTTCACCCCAAAACGGTTCCTCTTTGAGGGGATGTATTGGCGGAATGCCAGCCTACCCTTCCAGAGCATCAGGGACTCATCAATACATAGGTCCTTGTAAGGGACATGGAGCCGGTGAAATGCAGACCTGAGGCTTGTTAGGACACTTCTGATCTTGTAAAGTGGGTCTTGGAGGTTGGCAGTAGCATTGCTAGCAAAGTGAAGACATCGGAGCAGGAGGAGAAAGCGGTCTTGGGAGAAGAGGGTGGAGAAGAAGGGGGTAACCAGCATGGGATCTGTGCTCCAGTAATCCCGTAGTGAGGGCTTCTTCACAACCCCCATCATTAGGACTGCCACCAGGAAGGTGTAGAGCTCACTCAGGGTGGTTGCTACCCACTTAGCCAGCTTCCCCCTCGATCCTGGCTCAATCTTCTCCTGCAGCTCACTGGCATAAAGATTTGTCTCTTCAACAATGTCTCCCACCAGCTTCTCTGTGAAAAACATTGTGAAGCACTCTGCCTCAGAAATAGATGGTTGATGGTGTTGTACTCCTGACTGTGACTGATCAAACACCACACCAGGCCCAGGGGGGGTGAAATGGCTGGCAGCCTTCCAGGTGGTCCTGCTGACCTCCTCACCTAAAATCTGTCTGCCTCCATCTTCAACAGAAGGACCTGGTACTTCAGGCAAGGGCCTCTCAGGCTCAAGGATGGCCGCTAGGTTAGGAGGCAGCTGTTCGCTCTCACTGTCAGACTCTTCCTCGCTTGTATACTCTGACTCATTATCAGAATTAAAAAAGATCTCCATCATTTCTTCATTGCTGAGTTGTCTCCTCCTTTTGCCAAACATACTGTATATATATTTTATCTGATATATATTATATCTTTATATATTTATGTATAATGTATATGTATATATATAATGTATAATATATAATATAATATAGATATATGTATGTATGTATATAAATATAGGCTACAACGAAACGAATACAACAACTCTAGATGGCGCTCTGCTCTGTGTGTGCCAAGCGCGAGGGGATCGTCTGACTCGCTACGTGCACTGTCAGTATGAGACGCTAAAACAGTACAGTCTGTACCAATAAAAAGCTAATGGTTCGTGTGGTAAAATTTTCTTTATTTGTAATAGTTTTTGCATGTTTTCAAATACTTGTTATAAATGATGTATTCCGATTCTACCAAAAATTGTAATGGCCACCCATGATGTTTGTGAAGTACTTTTTTGAAGCTTGTACTGATCACGATGCTAAAATAGAGCTAATAACACTGACGCAGCCATATAACGTCATCTCTGGTCTAAACAAAGATCATATCGTGACAAGATACCTTACTTATGTAGACCTACTTGTTTTGTACTTTCCGGAAACATTGTTAGGATATGGGTGAGTAAGTGGAGCATCTTGATAGTAGTAATTATCTTTGGTTGATTGCGGAAAAACAAGATGGCAGCGCCGTAAGACAAACGTTATATTACTAACGTTTGTCGTGTTTAGTCAATTATTTTGATCACTAGTGAGTTTACCTGTGATGGGATGCATCGTATATAATCGCGAATTGGTTGTTTATATTGTGTTTTATGTCCGCTTTAGTTAATTCATTTTGTCAGCTCAGCAGTCTCACGTTGGCTAACTCAGTAGCCTAGCATATTTTTTCTGCATAAACTGTTGCTACTTCTGAGACGGTGTGCACATCTGCATAAAAAATAAATGTTCACATTGAGGACATGACGACTGGGGTTGTAAAGACTTTACATGGTGCAATTGTTTTGTGGAACATAAGTGCGTTTAGTCCTAGAAAGAATGCGGTTCAACCACTGTTGCGTCATACGTAAATAGACGTTCTAATCCTGTGTTCTAATCACACCGGTGTGACCGTACGCTTCAGGGACCACTCTAGCGCTGTACAACCGGTGTGACCGTACGTGTCAAAGGGTTAATTTTATTTACTCTAACTATCAGGGTTATAATACTAGCACAGCGGTAAGCAATGATGTCAGAGCTCTTACTTAATCACCAGGAAAACCTCCAATAGGCAAAACCACAGAACTCTAGACTGAGTCTGCTGCTGATGAGGACATGTCGCTGTCCGATATCCATCTTAAGCGATACTCCTTCATTTTTAATACATTTTACTTTTTATCCTTCTATCAAGAGGAAAGAACATCCTAGCATTTTGGCAACAGTGCATTGGCAGCATTTTCTAAACATTTTATCACAATATAGTTACGTGGGGATTTCCAATCGGGCAATTGGGGGTGTAGGGAGGTTCTGGTATCTCCCACACGGTTGGCATAGGCATAGGGTGCTCATCACATGGTTCAATCAGTAATGGTAGTACAAAACATTTACACTTAGATCCTTCGAGCCTCCCTCTCTCTGGGGCGCAGCTCCAGGCTAGATCCCTTTCCGCTGAATTCCTTTACCCAGACTCCTCTGAGTGAAGGAACCTCAGCCTCTCTGCTTCCCAATGTTTTCTTTTCAAAAACACTGATCACAGAAAGCACTACTCGCTTACTAACTCCTTCGGTTTCAGCTTATAGTGGCTTGACTGTACATTGAGCCGGATGCGGCGGCCATCTCTCATGGTCTTATTACCCTGCGATCCAACTGGCCGGTGACCCAGTCGATAGCGATCTCCAGTCCTGCATCTAATCAGGACCCCGTAGTAGCTGTTAACCACCCGGTTAGGAACCGACGGTCTGATCCCTATCCCACTTTGCTATGGGTATAGAAACTTTGACCGTTTTCACCAGCCTTGCCTGTTCACAGAGGTTGTCTCCCCTCTGCTAGGTGTGGACTGTCATCCACGTACCACGTACTGCCTGCACACTTACATGCGACAGCCACGCCGACTAGACGGTACCACGGCAGTATGTCCATTCATACTTCATCAGACACGGGGGCCTTCAGTCTTCTCCCCTGCACTATAGTTAGTTTTTAACGTGCCCTCGGAACTTTGCAGTTCCGCCGCCGCCTGTTGTCGACTAGGTTCGGGGTGCCTAATCCCCTGCCTAATCGACTAACATACGATACTTTTACCGCAAAATTATGTTGGCTTCTTCTTCTTTGGTCCAAGTAGCCTCAACGTCGGACCAATGGACAGAGGAGAGGTTACTAGCACATCACTCAGCCACGGTCTTTCTTTGGCAGATTATGTAATGTCTCTATGTGTGTGTATTCTCTCTATCTGCCATTGATGAGGGAGCACATAGCTCCTGGTTGTGTAATTCTTTCTTCGTGTGTGTGTATATTCAGTGTTCGTGTTACTTTAATATACACCCAATCCCCGGGCGTATTCCACCTAAGCCCCAAGGAAATGTCGTCTGTCCTTTTCCCCTGTTGGAAAATAATCTTGCACATTCTGGTTAAGTGTTACACATTATTATTGAGCTGTTCAAGCGGGGGTCCATTGTACGGACCTCATACAAACGGCATGGGCCCTCCTATGGTCGATTGTGCCCTATTGGGGAAAAACTGATACTTTCCAAATTATTATACATCACCACTTCCCCCTTTGCGCAATTGTCCTGCACATGCGCATCCTTAATCACACTTTGCTCTGTGTGTGTTATCTGTTTATTAGTTGCTCGAGGTTGTGTGCGTCTGTCTTCTTGGGCCCAATATCTGCAGAGAAACCTGACAATTTCAGTTAGTCACACAGTACTTTGTCATCTCATCTCCAATCCCCTGTAATTCTTCACAGCAGTGATAATTCGTCCCTGGAATTTATCATTGGAGTTCTTGTCATAAATTCAAAAAAGGGGAGAAATTAGCAATAATTAGTGGGGCCTAGTTCAGCTCTCATTGTCAGTAGAGCTGCTTGAGAGCCGCCACCCAGTTCCTGCTGGAAACAGAGAAGAACTCCTTATTAGTCTTTTCCCTTCACTTAGGGTACATTTTCACATACGGGGCAGCGTAGGATTTATTTGTCTGTTAAGTTTATTTATTTATCTTTGTTTTGGTTGTGCACCTAAACTGACAACCCTTTAGGAGAGATCGCATTGCCGGGTTTCACTTTGATGGTTTTTAGACAAAATCAAACAATTAAACACAAAACAAAACCACACAACTTAGGATGTAAATGAAACTAATTATTTATCTGCACCCAAACAAAAAACACAAACCTTGGGAAGGTGGCCTTGCCCTCCAGTTCCCCCAGCTTAAACTGTAAAGTTTCCACTTCTTATCTTCGCTTAAACATTGTTTCAATACTCCGCTGTTGCTCAATTATTTTCACTTGGTCCTTTATAGCGCAGCCAACTATGGTTATGCACAGAACAGAGCTCTTCGGCTCTTTTGACCATTAATAATAAAACCCAGAAAATTCGAAATCAAACAAAACCCACAGCAAGAAGGAAAACAATATCCATTTCGAATGCTTCCACCTTATCCATAGCTGAACAACTCTCTCCCACTTTTTCCTTGCAAAGTCTTTGATCAGATCCTCATAACCAATCTTACATAGCACATCTGCTTCTATACATAATAGAGATAAGGCATTCAGCCTGCCTTATTGCATAGTTGTTCTGAGGGGATTTCCTAAACAAAACGCTTGTAGTGTTTAACAAATAAACTGAAATAAATTTAACGATGTTCTATCAAAAAAGGCTGGAATAAACAAAACTAAATAGTACTGAAAATGAATTTATTCGTAAACTAAATGAATTAAAAATATCTCCAAGAATAGTATTAAACCGTATTCAAGATATATAAAACGTACTTACATTTTAATCGATTAAACAGCCAGAGCTGAGTGTGCTATTGGACTAGTCATTACGCAACTCAAAGCAAGAATGAGGTAATGAATGCACCTGCAATTAACACCAGTGACAGTTGGCAACTCTAGTATAGCCACATATTGGTTATATTTGTGTAGCCTATATAAAACATGGTTATAGCATGGCCTCCTTAAAATAGCCTACATTTATTGTGCTATTTCGATACAAAAGAAAACAAAAATGTGCTTTATTTAATCAATATCATTATTTGAAATGGTTTAATAACAGGCAGACTTTCATTAACTAGGGGTAGTCTGTGGTCAGTACAGTTCGCTACAGTTCCTGACCGCTGATGCGCACTCAAGCATATGAACGAATCATTGAGTGATGCATAGATTTATTTTTCTCTAACAATAGTTATGGATAAATCCCTCCTTTTATCACCTTTAGTGATAAATATACATTAAAAACATAAAAATATTCAAAATGAACTTAACCGCAAATGTTTGTGGTTAATGCCAACGTTTATCAATTTGTTATTTTTTCCTACCTAAGAATCCCGATATCTCACGATGGAAAATGTAATAAAGCCCCTTGTAATTGAAATCGGTGCTCGGCCCGACCTCCCTGCTAGAAAGAAATTACCATCACGTTATCATGGCAACTCACACCGTGACCCTCATTGTGAAACAACCCGTATTAGAGTTCAGCTTTAAACACTTAATGTTTGCTTTGCTAATGTTGTGACAAATTATAGATTATTCATTACCTATATACAACTATATAACACACTGTAGGACCAACCATATCAAAATGCAGTGTCAATATGAATATGTTTCTCTGTGGTAGGATGAATTGCACAAAAGGCCCATATGTGCACAACAGCAGCACAAGGCCTCAGATTCAAGGGCATACAATCACGCACGAAAAATGAGCTCATTATTTGTATCGGAGTGTGCTCAATGAACAATGGTCCCAAACTAGGCACCCAACACGAGCCCATCTCGACACCTGTAAATCAAGGACATATACACACACCCACATGCAGGGAAATTGAAACAGCCACACCGCAAACACACTCCTCAAAATTTCCCATGGCGAGGTTTAGTTATCTCAAAATTTCGGCACCAAATGGACCCATTCATTCACACACACACACACACACACACACATACACAGGCAATTAAATGTTCCTAGCTCGTCTGAAGTGATAAGCATGAATCACTCCCTACACATTCCTCAGGACGTTGGCAAGATCTTAACAGTACCCTAGCCTTGAAAATGTGTGTGTGTGCAGTTTGAGGAACTGATAGAGTTTATTAAATCCAAATAAAACATTTATCTTCTATCTTTACAAACATTGGTGTAAAAACTATGTATTGAACTACTATTGTCAAACCGTGACTAGGATGTTTCTGATATGATTAAATCATAGCATTTCATCAAAATGGGTCGCAACAACATACAAGACGTCAGCTGAACTTCATGGTGCGCTGTTATGTTTTGCTTGTCATTAACGGACTTCTTTTTACGTCTTGCGGGTGAGCATGAAATTGACGGACTCAGACTGGACTGTGTGATTGAGTGTCTTTAACATATGTATGTTTTAGCCGATCAGCCTGGGTATGTATATTTGTGCTAAACCTTTTATAATAAATTACGTTATACCAGACTCTAGAATGTTGTGTCTATTTTGGAAGAAAGTTTGAATTACGTGTAGTGCAATGGTCCTGACCCCTCCCGCCAGGACGGTGAAAGGATTGTTCGATTTATTATACTTCACAGCTTTAAATGTTTGCTTTGCTAGCATGAAGCTATAACTGTATAACTATAACTATAACTGCGTGTATTATCTGCATTAACCAGAGGTTTAAAATCAGTACATTGGCCTGCATTACTTACTTATTTATTTATTTGGTAAATCAGACCTTTTTCTTCACGAGATTCAGGGTGCATCATCTCGTATTTCACTTAAATTAAAGCCTGCTAATATATATGTAGGTTTCTGTATTGCCATACCCGTTCTGTATGCAAAATCCTCTAGATTTACAGAATTTAAAAGTTAAAATCTTTACCACAAATTGCTACCGAATTGTCAAACTTGTGTTACAAAATGAGCCTTTACTCAATTTATCTCTTTCAAACACTTTGAAGGACAAAAAATAAGGTTCGGTTATCATGCTGAGATCAATCTTAGTTTCTATTTATTTATAACCATAGGCTAAAACCTTCTCCACAGCGAATTCGCTGTAGCCAGTAGCCTATGCTATTTGAGCACAATAAACTGCAACAGGCTGTTTTGCCCCACAAGACGTCTGCAACTAAATCGAATCACTACCTGAAAATAGAGAACTGAGTAGCACATAACTCCAAGCCAGTCAAAGGACAAAATTACAAATCAGTGCGCTCAGAATTTTCCATGAAAATAAACTGCATATATGTATAATATCATATAATATATATGTAATGTAATAACAAATTAACTAATAACGCAAATTGAATTACACTTTCACTTCCTTCTATGTCCTTCTATCACTTTCTGTCACAATCCTATGCAAGTTTCCCTCACGTATAACTTCCACTTATCTATCTGTACTAACCATAAACTTAATCAACCGTAAACTCTGATTAAGATCTTCCACACTTCTCTGCACAACACTGTTTACACTTTCCCAGGCGGGTCTTCATTACGATGCGTCTGATCATAAGTTTCACAAATCTTATAGTACACTGAGATTATAACACAAACTATTGCAAATATATCATACGTTGCTCCGGAGACACAGAATAATGATTGGGCACATAATTTAACTCTTTTTCTTAAGTTCTCTCCTCCATGAGCTATTACGGTAATTCTGGTGGTCAGGTTACACACACTGCAAAACGAAAACTACGGGATCAAATAAATTTTAACAAAATAAACTCTGCTTATTTCACTCAAGGTGTAAAGGGTTCAAAGTACTGCAAGTATTTTTAGTTTTCCTTTATAAATTCACCAATAATGTGCCTTCTACCCACTTAATAACTGCTCACTTCATTACGAAGGCTACAACTCAACAAGCCAAAAGTATTTGGACGCCTTTATGCGTGCACCGTTAGATTGTCTGTTCTTCCAGTCTCTCCGCTATCGGGCTGCCCACGACCAACAGGACACTATAATTTGTTCAATCAGAATCCCACTTTATCACAATATACCATGAGTTGGGCTTTCCATTCACTTTGAAATCACATTATTTTGGGTCAAACAATTTACAGGTTTTTTCTTTTTAACCTACTCAGCTGATTTAACATAAACACAACACAGCTCATACACAACCCACACAGCGCTGTAATCTCATACTTGTGTCGACACACATTCACTCTCTGGCCAGCACGGTAAATAAAAAATAAACTTTGATCTTGCTTATTTATCACTCATACACAACCCACACAGCGCTTTTTCTCAGACAAAAATGGTTTGTCTGGCTCGGGGAACCATCCCAATTTGTTCCACTCGGCTAAATATTTAGTCCATTTATCACGACGTTTTTTCAGTTCCTGGGCACATAGTTTAGAACTCAGATTGTCCCATAGTTTACGCAATATATCCGCGGTAGTCGTCATTTTTGCCTTATTCCGTAAACGTTATTTATTACTTAGATATTGATGTTTGATTAGGATCCACAATTTAAGAGTTCTAATTAAATTAACACAACCTTATTTCCCTTAATTTATTCACCAAATATCAGTTATATTGCAGTCATTGGCTGTGATCAGCTGCATTCAGTTACTCATTTAATTTTCTCAATGCACGTCTGCATTATCAGAAAATATTTTCACTGAATCAGTATCACGAAGGCTTACAATGACACCCACAATTTTGTTTATCCCCTTTTATCATTTTAATACAGCAGATATACAACAGATAAAAATAAATAAAAAAAACTCAAAGACCTGTTTATGAATCAAAACTGTATTCCATGAATCAAGTCCTTTTGTATGTTTTCACTCATGGCTTTAGCGCCATTCTAGCTCACCCGTTCGAGTTACCTCAATACATTAAATGTCGACTATTTGGTTCGACGGACCTTACATTGATATCACTAGATCAATGTACACCACAGTAATTTGCGTATTTCGTTACAGAGGTGCATATGCGTCGCACTATGTAACTTGATAATGGCCCAGAATCCCAAGGCTGAATTCGTTTCCAAGGGACTACACCCTTAGTAGCTCATTACATAGGTCCCACAAATAATGGACCCGCAAATTTTTAATTACACACAACCAAAGAATATTTTATTCTGTGTCTTCACTGCACTTTTTATCCTTATTCTTTGTCAAGTTGGGTCATGGAATACACCTTAATCCATTTATATTCGTTCTGACAAATTTAGTTTTCACAAATCAGTTTTATATCTAAAATTTTGGAAATAGTCAGTTATATTTCTCAGACATTCTCTAAAATATTCTAGGCAGATTTTTATGAAAAAGGTTCTGCTTACCTTATCTTTTTGAGGCCTCAGAATGTCCAAGAGATTAAACCAGCAATTTCTTTTCTTTTGGACTCGTCCGAGATCCACGACCCCTCCCCACGTCGGGGTCACCAATTGTTAGCAATTAAATATATTGCTTTTCGTGGTCAAGGAGGTGGATCAAGGATACTCTTCAATTCAATTCGAATGGTTAAAACACTTTGTCTTTATTGTGTCAGCTCAAAGTCTTTACAGAAGAACACAATGGATCTGTGGTCCTCTGGAAGCGCTCGCGCGCACGCTCGAAGCATCTCTGCTACTGTGGTGCTTATATACTATTTGCTAAAAAGGGGTTTGTACATCACTGGGCGTATAATTCAAACCAATCAAACGTTTAGAATTACTCATGTTCAGTGCATGTCTAGTACTTTTCCATTATGATAGAAACTTATGAGTTTTGGCGTTTCCTGTTTTGCATAAACTGACTCTGCTTTTGTGGCAAATCCTTTATCTGGAGAATGCTCAGGACATTTTCCTGTGGCCCTCCCTCTCAGAACTCTCAGAACACAGGCCCAAGGTCACCCATTCGAAACTTAACTACCACAGACAAGTTTATACACTCTATTACAACATACTTTTTATAGAATTAAATGTTAAATTCCCACACTGGCCAAATAAAAGTTGCACTCTTAATATTTCGTTGGACCACCTTTAGCTTTGATTACGGCGCGCATTCGTCGTGGCATTGTTTTTCGACGACCTTATGCAACATCACATTTATTTCCGTCCAGAGTTGCATACGTTTTTGGCCGAGATCTTGTATTGATGACGGGAGAGTCAAACCACTCTGTAAAGTCTTCTCCAGCACATCCCAAAGACTTTCAATGGGGTTAAGGTCAGGACTCGTCGTAGGTCGTTGCTGAGCCTAGACCTGACCAATTGAAGCAACCTCAGATCATAACACTGCCTCCAGAGGCTTGTACAGTGGGCACTATGCATGACGGGTGCAACGGCGACTTTCTTTTTTTGGCCAGGCAGTGTAGTTTTTCTTACTACATTACTTTCTCTATCTTCGGAAGAAGAAATCCATGAGAAAAAAGTGAGCATTAAATTGAATGTTGTTTGCATACAATAAACATGTTTTAATGTGTTCCTCAATACATTTGTGCATGTATTACACAACAATGCATGAAGACCAGATAAACTCCCACCTAATTCCAAATACAGATGCAGATGTGTTGTCTTTGCATACTCCGACACTGCAAAGACTGGAGAGGGAGCAGAATACATTCACCACTATGCATACTATGAGTCATTTCACACAATACATTATTTATCACTGTACTGGAATGTATATAAAAGATAACCTGAACGCCACTAAGCATATAGAGAGAAGACAAGTATACTGCCATATATTCTGGGAATTATTGGACCCTGCCCAGTATATAAAGCAAGGCACTGCACTGCACTGCCCATTAAATATGTTGGTAATTATTGCTCCCTGGACAGTAGAAAAAATGGTCGGTCCACTACTAAATTTTAAACGTGGACAACTGACACAACCCTGGACACAGTACAAGTAAGGCACATTCAAACACAATACATTTTAGAAAACAGCAGGTGAACCATTTAAAATGTCTTTCTTCACAATAATTGCCAACACTCACAGGTTCAGCACTCTATGCCATCACAGCAGCGACTAGCCATAATGGTAGACCTGCTGCCCAGCTTTACAACCTTCAATCAACAGAAATGCCTGCTTAACAATAGTCTCTGAAATAACTCAAGATCATTATTTCATCATGGCAAGCACCATTAAAAATGTCTGGATTGTACCTTTCCCATTCAATTTAAAATAAGCAACATCATTCTTGAATTTTCTCTTCCTTGGAAACCAAAGCATCCACTATAAGTACAACAGGCCTTTTTAAACTTTATAGTCCACTGTGTAATGGCGTGCTGGACTAATCGTTATTTCACTGGAATCGTGGCTAATTGTCAATGTCCTAGAAATAACATTTCCTAAAAATCCCTGTGCTGACATCATGGTTCTAGCAATTATGAAATTGTGGTCTCAAAATAAATTATGCCATGAAAATTTAATTAAAATGAAAAAGCAGCATTATAGGAAACAACACTTAAAATTATACATTTAAGTGCATTTAAGCATACAAAACAATTATGAATAATAAATGGCTAAACATATATTTAAAAGTCACATTTACAAGAAACTATAATAATATATGAATAAAGTTTATATTAAAATACAATACCAGGAAAAACAGTCTGATATTAATATGAATTTACCATCTTAATCTCTCTTGCAGCAAATTGCCAAACTTTGAAGAAACACAAACATCATGAGTGAAGAATCTTATCTCTTTTCTCTAATTAAATATTAATGGCAGTGTCACAGATCTTACGACTGGAGTAATGTATGTTGAATAAAGATTAGAGGGAATTACGTAAAGTTATTAAATGATAGCAAAGCTAAATTGAAAAGGATTTATTTCCACAATCTGTCAGATCATTAAATATGAATGCTGATCCATTTATTATAATGCATGAGCCTTTAAACAATACACATTTAATGTTTCTCATGAATTGGTCTGAGACAAACATTAAAATAGGGAACTTGTTAGGCAATTACTATTCATCTGGATCATATGAAAAATCTAATAAATATAACTTGGAATTCAGTGTCACTTCTTCAGAAATTAGAATGTGCAGTTTGCTAGCAGTTTGCTAGCAGTTTGCTAAAGAGGATTCCCCCCCCCCCCCCCCCTCCCCCCCCCCCCCCCCCCCCCCCTTTGATTCTTACATGACTGCATTGATGAAAACTATGCATAATCAAAGTAGTATAATACTGAAACAGTACTCTAATACTCACACAGGAGCATCCCTAACAAACTTTTCTAGCAGTTTGTTTTTGTTGGTCCTCATGCTTTGTCTCATCCTCTTCTTGCCAGAGCTGTACAGTTTGTCAACTGCTTTTGAGAGTTACCAATTCACAGAGGTGTTCAATGTTTTATTTACTGAATTTATTTACTAAAAAAACACTTTTTTCAGGAGCAACTGATTGCTGTCATGAGGCACGTCTGAATTGAGAAATGCACATTACCATATCATTATTACCCTTGTCTGATTTTTCCAGGCATTTTTGAATCATTCAACCTTCGTTCAGAAAATTAGGAGCCCCAAGACACCCAGGCTCCATCAAAAGAATCATTAAACAATTCTTCAGGACCTACCATCTGCCTTTACTCTCAATCCCTACTTAAACACTTAAAAGTTTGATAAAGTTTATGTAATTATATGTTATTTTGATAAGCGAAAATTTAAGAAATGTTAATGACGTCACCTTTCATACTCCCACAATGCAACAATTCTGTCTGACTCATAAATATGGCTCTAATAATAATTGCACAGTGCTGTAAGGGAATGGAGGATCGGAGAACCAGATGCAACCGTGAGGGGATCAAAAAGTTACCCACGAAACGTGGGTAAGAAAAAGAAAGAATTTTCTTTCCAAAGGATCTAAACCTACACTCTAAGCTCAGCGAAGTTCCTGCGTTTCTTTTAAATGAAAAAGGATGCAGTTTTCAACACCTATACCTGTACCTGGCTTAAACGTGGCAAGTATGACAACCGGAACCAGAAGGTGCAGCGCTTAAGTAGCCTGCTAAACACCTGAAACAGGTGTGATATACAGGTGCAGCTCAAAAAATTTGAATATCGTGAAAAAGTTCAATATTTTTTGTCACTCATTTCAGAAAGTGAAACTCATATTATATAGATTCATTACACATAGAGTGAAATATTTCAAGCCTTTATTTCTTGTAATTTTGATGATTATGGCTTACAGCTAATGAAAACACAAATTCAGTGTCTCAGAAAATTAGAATATTTTGCTTTAACATATTTTTTAAGTCTCATATTTAATATTTGGTCGCATATCCTTTGCATGCTGTTACTTCCTGAAGTCTGTGACCAATCAACATCAAAAGACTCTCGATATCTTATTTTCAGGTACTGTTACAAGCGATACTATAACCTCTCTGCATTTGAACTGATCTCTATGAAAATTGGGGGGTAAGACTAGATTCAGCTGTAAATTACGCTGGTACAGTATGGAACACATGACTGGTGAAATGGCTGTACGTCATCAAGGGTCTAAGGCAGCGGTTCTCAAACTGTGGTCCTGCAGGTGGTCCGTAGAAAAAAGAATGAATGAACGTGAATGTGTTTACTCACTATCTTGCAATAGAGGCCTGTCACATAGAACTAGAACTGTCGTTACCAATGGTTACAGGGACGCGCCGCCATTTTGGAGGACCAACCATAACAGAGACGCTTGATGTTACCACTGAACTAGTAGTGTTCGCTACTCCATGAAACGAGTTTCATGCTAACGCTACTATGATTGCTGTCCTACAATGACAAACTTCTGCACTGCGTACTGATGTGCGAATAAAACTGGGAAAAGGCGAAAATGTCCTTTTACATGATAATCTGAGTACTCACCATAGTAGCTAAACTACCAGGCAGGGTGAACGAACTAAAATTTACGACCGAAAGAAGAGACTGGTGGTTGAAAGCAGTGAGGAGTGAGCTGGATTTAGACAGCAACCAGGCTCGGATCGTTACAGCATAGGCTCGGATCATTAATGGTAAATTACCTTTTATGAACAAATTATAAAGTTAGCCAGTTAATATATACATAACTAGCTGGCCTAATGTACATTTATGTGCATTATCTTAATGTTAGAAAGTTAAAAGTGAATTAATCGCTTGGTTTAGCTCACGTTAGTAGCTATATCATTTGTGTGATCGACTGCTACGCCTGCGAAACATTAATGTTAACCTAATGCGATACGTCAAGCATATTGTGAACATCAAAACAGTGTTCATTTGAACTATTATTACATTGCTAGGGGTGCTACATTGTACGATGTCTCACAAGTAGATTGGATAAACTGTAAACATTAGCTAACTGTGCTGGCCAGGCAGGGTGCGAGCAATATGAGAATCCAGAAGAGGGCGAAAAGAAAATGTAACGTTATGATATTAAGCACCAAATAACAATGTATTTGAGAGTAATAATGAAAGTAACGGTAAATGTACTTTATGTGTTGAACTGATTTGCCTTTTATGGTGTCTACAACTGAAGTTCCCTATCGGGGAAAAAAAAGTTCTTATATTCTATCCATCGAGCTAAAATGTTTTATTGCTGAAGTAGGCTACTGTAGCCTACCGTTAATACTTTAACATGTAACGTATCACTTTGCTCCCATATTAACTGCACAAGCACTTTACTTACCAAGGTGGTATACTACGAAGCAGGATTACTGAGTTAGTACTAGCTGGATAACTCAATAAAACCCAGAACAGCTCTTTTTACTTCAGTCCATGCATGTTCCAGATTTGGGAGGGTTCCGGGGTTTACTCTGTAATTCATCTTGCTTCGTACGTATACCCCCCCCCAATACTCATTATAATATTTGTTTATGTTGGTATTATTAGAATAGAATATAATAACTTTTATTTCCCGCTAGGGAACTTCAGTTGTAGCCCCAGCAACAACAAAAAAGACATAGACAGTGGGACCCACAACACACAAACAAATATATCAAACAAAGACATCCAACAGAATCATTACATCAATCAAGTGAATGAAAGTGCAATACAGCCATGATTAAAAATAGCCCCTGCTGTCCCGAGATGTCCAGTGTCACCAAGCAGTCCAACGCACAAACTCCACATCCACATTTCCTCCATACATGCAGTGCCGCGGTCTCTGTACACCGCCGGGGTACCCCCTGATCTAAGGTATCAAACGAGCCCCAAACCATCACTCTGTGGCCAGATATGGAGTAGATGTGGATGGATCCCTTTAAGGGTTGTTTCTCCTGACTTTTTTCCCCATAGAGTTCTATAGGAAAATGAGTCAGGAGAAATAACCCTTGCAGTGATCCATCCACATCTACTCCATATCTGGCAACAGAGTGATGGTTTGGGGCTCGTTCGATAGCTCAGACCCTTGAGGATTTACAGCTATTTAGCCAGCCATGTGTTCCATACTGTACCAGTGTAATTTACAGCTGAATCTAGTCTTACCACCCAATTCCCATAGAGATCAGTTCAAATGCAGAGAGGTTATAGTATCGCTTGTAACAGTACCTGAAAATAAGATATCGAGAGTCTTTTGATGTTGATTGGTCACAGACTTCAGGAAGTAACAGCATGCAAAGGATATGCGACCAAATATTAAATATGATACTTTAAAAATATGTTAAAGCAAAATATTCTAATTTTCTGAGACACTGAATTTTGGGTTTCATTAGCTGTAAGCCATAATCATCAAAATTACAAGAAATAAAGGCTTGAAATATTTCACTCTATGTGTAATGAATCTATATAATAGTTATAAGTTTCACTTTCTGAAATGAGTGACAAAAAATATTGAACTTTTTCACGATATTCAAATTTTTTGAGCTGCACCTGTATAAGAGCCGGGCGGCGGAAAAACACATCAAGCACGCCGTCCAGCGGCCGTGAGAGAAGCCTCCACAGAGAGGAAACGGCAACCCGCATAACCATAGTGTTTGACTATATGCACTTAAAAACAAGACTTTTTTTACTTGTAACAATAACAATGGGACTTTAGTATTTTTTAAACAGTGAACAATAGCAGCAATACAAAAAAAAAATTGTTATAGTTAAAAATATTATACATGGGACTTTCATTTTGTGCACTACATTTTATGCACTCCAAAAGTAAGCATGCTATCAGATATAAGTTTCACGTAGTTTCAGGCTACATATCACACTATATTCAATGAAGTGGTATTTACTCTCTTTTGAATTGCAAATTTTTTTTAATCTGAAACCATTAATGAGGGCACAAACATCTCAATCTGGGGTGAAAAGAAGAGTATGTGCAGTATCGAACACAAAGCACCTTGACCCTAATCATCTGAGGGTAGAGAACAACATGCAGCTGGAAGCAAGTCTGACAGGCCTGAGTGATCTAAATCAGTCCACCGAATGGAAGTCAAAAACATTAACATATGCCTAACTTGTAACAAATTGCTTTGGAAAAGCTAGAAGTCTGATAGAAGAACAATGGGGTGACATTCTGAGAATATATTTGTTTTAGTTTGCATAATCAGCCAAGAGACAATTTGCAAAAGTTCACATAATGACGAGCTATGAAGCCGGTAATTTCAACATTTCAGTGAGGAAAATCTTTAACAGTACGAAGGACAGAATTTGTTTAAACCAAAAGATGCAACAACTGTTTTATCTGCCTTGACATAATTATCCAAATAACAATAAAAACATATATTAAATCGATCAAAAAGCTTGAAAAATAGTAACATTAAAACGTCCCATTAACAAAATAACAGATTGATATGTTTATCATTTCACAAAAAGTGAAATTACAGGAATAGAATGACCAAAAATAACATTTGTAACCAGTATTTTCCTGTGTGCTGTCTATCCAAAGTTCTGTGCTAATGAGTTGGACAAGATACATGCAGAAAAAGCACTTAAGGTGTTCTTAGCATCAGCATACCATGCTAACAGGTGAGTGGTCATGGCATCCTTATACATACTAGGATGCCTGGTTTATTGTTTCAAGCACCTATTCCATAGATTTAATGCCCACTCCACTGACTTGTTTTCCATCCATATTGAACATCCCTCTGTACAAGCTATTTCATGGGACTATGGCTTTGTCCGAATCAGAACCCTATCTACTGCGCCCTGTCTCCTGCGTAGTGTGCTGTTTAATGTGCAGTTTAGAAGTCCGCGAAAAATATCCGCCATACTTGTCATGGTTTCCCCTTCCTTTCCTCTAATTCTACGTCTTTTTCGGTCTATCGGATTTTTTCTCCGCATTCCCTTGCGGGATTTTCATTTCGCCCAGATGATTATCTGGTTCACCTGTCGTCCGCGTCCGCGTCAGAGGTATTTAAACCCCTGAGTTCCGCTTCCTGGCGTTTCTTTATCATTTTGTGCCTTCATGAATGTCACGGTTGTTGTTTGTTTCGTCTGCTCGCAGTTAAAAAAAAGATAGTTTTTTCTTTATTCTCGTAGTGGAACTTTACTTAGATAACTACATAGAAGCTCAGGGAATATAGTTTAGGTTTTCCCTCTTTACACTTCTCCTTTCCACTCCCGCTCTCTTTGTTGTTTGAGGGCGTGAGCGTTTATATTATTTTCATTTGTTTCACCATTTATCGGGCGTTATAGTCACGTTCCGAGGGTGCTATCCCGTTTTACTAGGGTGTTTTTGGTTTCGGCTACGGCTGGGAGATTCTTTCATTCTTTCTTTTCTTTTATCGCGTTTGGCTCATCGTTGTTCCGCTACAACGCCATTACAGTGCTATTTTCCAACCGCACTGTGGAAGTGTCGTAAGCAGGTCATAAGACGTCCCGCCAGTGTTGCCATGTCTGCGCTTTTACAGCTAAATTGGGATACTTTCAAAGTGCAGTCACAGGTAAAAATTAAACGTCGCAAAGCACAAACTTATTTTTAAAAGTAAAAACATGATTATTTCTATTTAAAATACGTTGGTTTCAGTTGAAAATAGCCTATAATTTGGGCTAGTTTTGAGTCGCCATTTGGCTGGAAAGTCTTACTAGATCTGGCAACCCTATGCCCCACTCTCGGGCTGCCATGTCACGTGTTATTTTTGTTGTATTTGAAGGAAAACATCAGCGAAGCTGCGCCTAATTTTTAAAAAACTAAGCTTCTCGTCATATTTATGTGGCGAAAGTGTTTGTGTACTTCTTGAAAAGTGTGCTCCCGAATGTACTCAGCGAAACCCCGGAAGTAAGAGTGTCATCCGGATGTTTGAAGTATACTGATTTTTGAAAAATGTATCTGTACTCTACGACTTTCTCGCTCTATCTACACACCAAGGCTACTCAACAGTGTGGAAGAGTGCTGATTCGGACACGGCCTATTAGACTAATGGACTTCCACAACATGTGAAACTGCATCCTACTTGTGATCAGTACTTCACAGTGCCATAAACTAAAATTATATCCACTGTCCACTTAATGTTATAGAAGCAAAATGGAAAGGTTGCTTTTCCATCCTGCAACGTTATTGTCATTTAAAAAAAATGTGTGGTTTGTAATTTGCTATTGTGGATCAGTAGTTATTGGCTGCCCCATTATCAGCTTATTAGTAAGCTTTCTAACTGGCTAGCTAGCTAGGCAACCTACCGAGTTGTCATTATATAGGCTAATGCCTGCTGCAGTCTATTGAACAACCTAACAGTCTAGCAACCTGAAAATCTATTGCTATAGGTTGCTTTTGCAAATTTACCCTTTGAAACACTGTAGTTCACTATCTTGATTCATTCCCTGTACTCTCAATCAGATCAATTTATTGGGCATATGGATAACCTTATATCTGTTATTCAGCAGATTGCAATGGGTGTGAATCATTTGTAATGTAACAATTCAACTTTTGAATGTTATTATTGTTTCCAGACCGTGATCCTTAGTGATATCACAATTTTGTATTCCTGAGAGTTAGACTGATGTATTCTATATCCGCATGTCGCTATGGATAAGTGCTAATTGAGTGTAATGTAATCAAGACCTGCTAATCCAGCACAGTCCATGTTGAACATACCCCCTCCAACTCTTTGTTAGTCATTAACACATCAATAAAGTTAGAACTAGTCATGGGTCATCACCTAAGAAGAAATGGCTCATTTCCAGGCAGCTATACTATATTTACTAGTTGTTTAAAATAATTCAATCTCACTACTGTAGGGTACACTGAATTTAGTTTTTGTAAATTAGTATGTATGACTGAATGATGAATAATTAAAAAAATACTTTACATAATGGCTCACATGGGGTTTGTTGAAATGCACTATCATAGATATGGATATAAAAAATTACTCTAACAATTGATTTTTCATCGAATGAGGGACTTGTGGTCTTATTTCAGAAAATTAATTACGGATGCACTCGTATATGCAATTAAAGTGCATTGATATCTCATGAGGTTGAAAACTGTATAGATACTCCTCTCAGTTAAACCTTTACCTCATCAAATACAAGCCCTTTAGTTTGTGAGGATGGGAATATTTTGTTAATTGATCTTGTACCTGAACATGATTTGTAAGCAATTCATTCTATACTGTACTCTCCCCTCAATTGACCTTCCCTCAATTGAATTTCACATGAAGGGAATTTTCCTTGTTCCTTCTTGACTTTTTTGTTGTTTGTAACTGTAAGCAAATGATTGATTTTGTATGTTTTGATGCCCATACAAAATTAAATAAAATCATACCCTGTACATATGGTACTAAAATTACATACCAGCACATATGAAATTCAAATCAGGTGTGCTGTTGGATGATGTGATCTTTCCGATTTGTGTTTACTTTGATTGAAAAAGTACCAGATAAGATATGTAATTGTATGCTTGACTGTCTAGACAGCAAGAAAAATATCAGGAATCAGTATCATCCTTTACTGTGTATTCACAAATAATATGAAAGGTAAAGACACAAATGCATATACATTTAACAGACATAGCCCCTATTTATGGAACAATATTAATGTACTAAAGCGTCAAATTTGTAATCAAATTAATTTAAAGGCTATAGATACAGCGTTTCACCCCCTCTAGTGTCTCATATGGAGATTGCATTTCATAACAACACAGCCGGAGAAAGAACCACACGACCCTCAACTGGTTGCCAGATTGTTTAATCTGCATATTATGTACATAACGTTTCTTCATCCGAGTGTGAAGAGTGGAGTCAGACGGAATCAGGCTCAATCATGTTGAATGTTGACTCTTTTGTGGTTGAGTTGGACAAGTAATGAATTCATAAACAAATTTTGCAATATGTAACAATGCATTATCTCCATAGATGTAGGTTACTAAGAGGTGGTGTTTCAAGATTCATGTAACCCCAGTGAGCAAAAGCCAGAATCTAGATTTCTAGAGGGGTGGAAATCTCGGAATGAGAGGTGTTTTGAAATAAGTTTAGCCAAAGGTAAAACCTGGCTATAGCCGGTTAAAAAACTTTCACTTTTCAAACAAATTTAGTTTTTCACCTAGACGTGAGACGCTGTTTCACCGTCTTCAACACAAAAATGTTCACTGGGACGTTATGATATCATATAACTAATGTTAGCAATGAGTTTGCATGCATCTTGTCTCTGCTATAACTTACGTAAATACCTTCTTTATTAGAGCTATCAATCTAGGCAACATAGGTTATAGCCCTCAATGGATAGGTATTTCTTTTGATATTGTAGTAATGGATTAGACATACAGGTGCAGCTCAAAAAATTTGAATATCGTGAAAAAGTTCAATTTTTTGTCACTCATGTCAGAAAGTGAAACTCATATATTATATAGATTCATTACACAGTGAAATATTTCAAGCCTTTATTTCTTGTAATTTTGATGATTATGGCTTACAGCTAATGAAAACCCAAATTCAGTGTCTCAAAAAATTAGAATATTACATAAGATCAATAAAAAAGGATATTTTAAACAGAAATGTCAGCCTTCTGAAAAGTATGTTCATTTCTATGCACTCAATACTTGGTTGGGGCTCCTTTTGCATGAATTACTGCATCAATGCGGCGTGGCATGGAGGCGATCAGCCTGTGGCACTGCTGAGGTGTAATGGAAGCCCAGGTTGCTTTGATAGCGGCCTTCAGGTCGTCTGCATTGTTGGGTCTGGTGTCATCTTCTTCTTGCCGTTCTTCTCTCCTTGGTCCTCGTCTGACCCGAAAATCGATCGAGGTCCGCCATCTTTAAGGACATTCCAAACCGTTAAATGCTCCACCAAGGAGCGAGGAGTGGGGAAAGAGGAAGCTCCCGGGGAATCCTTCAGTGAGGAAACACGAGTGCAGCCTTTTGTGGAAGTCTTTACTCAGAATACGTGACGTGTTTGATCCACAACCACATCTGCCACAGTTTAAAACATGGCGGGACCACTCGTACACAAATGTAAGTGCTTATCGTTCCTTTCTATTTATTTTATAAAGCGCTTTCATTTATAATGTCACTCGTTCTTTCGGACAAACAAAAGGCAAGTTTATTCATGAAAAAAGAGACAACAAATATTGTAGTTCAGCGTGTAAGCGTAACATTTAGGACATTTTTGTGTCCCATATAGTTGTTTGTTAGCTAACGTTACTGCATAGGAAACGCAAGCTTCAATTAACCCATGTCCTTTCAAAACTATACAATTTTATATTGTATGCTATGCAATAGGCTATGTTTCGTTTAGTCTATGTTCACACTGTTGAATGCATCCCGGCAAGTAGGCTAACTGAGAAATAGGCTCTACAGTCGCTGCTCGATTTCCAGTGTAACAATTGAAACATGAACACGCAGCTGCTTTGCGTTTAAAATATATTTTTCCTTACTCTTGTATGACTGAGAAATAATGTAATTTCAGTCTATGTTATTTCATTTGCTGTCTTTGACCGATGAAATGCACATTAGGCTAGCTTATTAGGATAGGCTACTATTTTGCATCATGTAGCCTACTTACATATGTCATGTCTGAATTGTGGGCTTGTGAAGCCCCTTGACACATGCCGTTGTGATTTTGGGCTATACACAGACATTACTAGCTGGTTTTTACTTGCAGGTCTGTTGTGTCATTTACAGGGACAGATGAGAGCACCCTCAGCCTCATTCGGCTCAGGTGTGAGAATGAGCAACTGTTCACGGGGAAGAGGCATACAGCGAAAAAAGCTTGGGGGAGAGTCATTAGTGACATTCTATAATGTGTGATGTCACATAGAACTATGTTACACAGAAACATTGGCAATAAGCCATTTTTTATGTTCTTGCAGGACAATGTCACTGTCCATATTGGTGTTCCTACATGTCATAGATTAATGTTGACGGAATCACTCCTCAGCACCATGATTCATGTCTTCTGTTGAAGTAGTTAATTGTATGCAAATGACAACTTCTGATATCCCTAATGTAAGTGTGATGGCAAGAGGCATGCCTGCCCCTGTAAGTGGATAACACATAAACATGTTATGGCATGGCAGTAATTTTTGTAGGGCACTTGGGTATGGTAACATGTGTTGTTTTCCTCAGTGAAATTCTTCAGCAGATGGGCCTACAGGGCCAGATGAGCCCTGCCGAAATAGCCAAAAAATGGGACAACCTCAAGGGAAAATATAAGGTGAGGTTCAATTTGTGATGTTGTTCATTAGAAAAACTAAAAATGATCTTACATAGTGAAACACAATTCTGCCTGTGCAATTGGCTCACGGCTCACCTTCACCCTTACATCTTTCCTTGTAGGCCCTCAGATGCCCTGCTACAGGGACGGGGACAGACAGGGGAGAGGCCACAGCAGCCACATGGCCATGGTTTACTGCAATGCATGAGGCTATTGGGGGGAGGCCATCTATTGATCCTCCTGTCCTGATGGACTCATGTGTTGCAGAAAACCCGGCACATGTGGCTGATGAGGCCTCAATTGGCACTGGCTCATCTCTTCCTGGATTTGGGGTGGTCGGGCGTGTGTGGAGGAAGAGGATGCACAGCCTGGCTCAAGTAGCCTCCCACTGGAGGATGATGATGATGGGCCATCCACCTCTGCCTGTCCCCCACCCCCCAAAAGGAGAAGGACCAGTGAGGGAGCCGTTCTGCAGTTCCTCAGGGAAGATGCTGCCAGAGAGGAGCGGCGGTTCCGGGCCACACAAGAAAGCTCCAACAAATTATTGGAAATTTTTGAAAAGATGTTGAATAAAATGTAAATAGTTCACATAAGTGTTTGTCAATTTTTTACTTGTGTTTTTACCTTTTAAGATATAGTTGTCATGAGTGACCCCTTCTGCAGCACAGAACAATTTGGGAGAAAAGAAAGACACAAATACTAACAAAAACTACTACTTTGCTGATCGTGTAAGCTTCAGGAGGGTAATAGTTGGGCTATTTCTGGCTTATCGGTCTCTTTACTGGTAACTTCAAATGAATGTCTTCCTTTTTGTAAATTCATAGTCAGCCTACATTCATAAATGAATGTATAATTTGCAGTCATTATTGGAATTGACTGTTTTTCTTTTACTGTAATTATTATGTTCTCTTAATTACACTTCTTGATTTGTTGCTTCCACCAGGTTACTGTCCGACTGACCTATGGACGAATTACGTGATTGAATTGAGGATTGTCATTTCTAATAATTATGAAATTATGTGAAATAGATTTTTACTGCAGGATAAGTGAGGGGTTCTACCACGCAATATTGCCTGTGTTCAGTATTCAGAGCTCTGAAAATTTTAACAAGGGCACTGACTGTTGGAAAATAGACATTTTACAGAATCCTCACTTCCCCAACAGGTGGTCGACATACATTGGTGTCAAAGTGGTATGCTTAGTGTGTTTTTAAATAAATAAAGGTTATAATGAAAATGTGGCACAGAAAAGATGTATGAAACTGATATGTTAGTATTCGGAAGTGATTTTATTCACATTAACATAACAAATAAAACATGTGGATGAACACTATGGACAGAGAGGGGCTGCAAGGGATAATATACAAACATAAAAAACGAACACACTAACAAAAAGCTCTCCTGTATAAATAATAATTTTAACAATTGACAAATTACATATAATCGTGTTCGTTGAGTGCTACTGGACACACATTTGGAGCAGACAGTTGCCCCGCCAGTCGGTCTTGCCGGCCATGTCCGCTTTGTTCCCCCCTCACTGGACGTGGTGGAGCCACACCGATGTCAGTAAAACCCTCGACGGCCTCAAGGATGTCCCCCTTCGTCAGGCAGATGTTGTGGAGCACAACACATGATGACCGTGTGGTCCACCTCCAGAGCCTTGAACAGCAGGCACCTCCAACGCGTCTTCAACATGCCAAAGGCCCGCTCAATTATGGAACGAGCCTTGGCATGGTGCTGGTTGAAGCGGCTCTGTACCCTCCATTGCAGTGGCTCCCAATATGGGGTGATGATGGCCACAGGATGGTCGATGCAGGGGTAGCCAACATCCCCCACAATGAAGTACCCTGGAGGTAGGGGCGGACAATATGGACAAAATAATTAGTGCGATAATCACAGCAGTACATCACAATCGATGTGTTGGGTCATTTGCGAGTGTTTTCAAGTCACATTCATCTTCACACTGAATGTAATGGATATAGCCTGTGGTTCTGGGAGACCAAAATTCTATAAGTATCTTAGATTAAAATAAGTCCATAATTTCACATGTCATGCAGTCAGCTTTCATTAACCCCTTGGCGCAGATGGCATATTTGGTCAATCTTGGGGGTACTCTGTTTAAGGCTTTATAACTCCAGGTGTGAGCATCACAAACTTGGTAAATGGCTTAAATGAAACAAAACCGGTGTAAACTTAGATTTGTTTATTTTCATAATTTAAGTCAAAATAAAGTGCCACAAATGCAAGCAAAACTTTGCAAAAAATAATATATTTCTTCAAAATACTGAGAGCTACATAAGTGAAACAGGTAAAACTACACATTTCCTGGATCATAAACTCCTTGTCCACAAGCATTCAATAATCGCAGGGTGATATACAGAACTACTAAAGATCTATGACGCAAAATGTAAGCAGTGTATCCTGGTGTCTCTTAGTGTCTCCAAATCTATCCAAATTGGCTAAAATGTGAATTGCTGTAAATCTTAAAATAATCATACAATTCAGTGCAAATCAACCGTTTTGACTCATTTAACTCACCTTTTTATCATTTTCATGTGGGAATTATTTTGGATCAGTACAGGGGGGTGGATATCTAGGTGTCCAATAACCTATCCAAAACCTCTCCGAAAATTATTAAAAAGCTTTTTGTCCATTATAAAGCATATACATTTTCCCTTACGATCACTTAATGGATGAAAACATTGATATTGCGCAGTTTCAGTTCAGTGTTTGATGCCTAGTGTGCCATTTTTTCACCAGAGCCCCATTAGCCAGCACAGTTATTCATCAATAATAAGCATTTTCAAGGGTAACAAAAAATAATGCTACTGTAACTTTTAGCTGCAAGAAGACAATGTGCTGTTACCACCTCCTACGACATGGACGAGGGGTTGGATTTTAGGAGGCATAAAAAATGTATGCAAAAAATGAAAAAATGCAAACAACTATTTGCATAAGACTGCATGCTCAGTCCTTCACGGTGCCTGGCTCCTCTGGAGGTCATGCCACTCAGTGAAGCAGATCCGGTCTGCCACCATGCAGAGAGGGACATCACAAGATCGGCACTTGAACATAGTGTGATTTCGCACCTTCCTGCTGAGGCAGAGCATGCAGAGTCTCCTTCCCTTTGTGGCCTTGTGATGGGCATCAGAGGAGCTTGTGTCCGTGACCACTACAGGGAAACAGCCCTGTGGCTGGGGAGCCACTGTCGCCACCTCCTCATCTTCCTCCCGCTCTGTGCTGCCATCCTTGCCCACATCAGCCAGCTGCGTGCAGAGGGCCTCCCTGAACTTTTTCTGAGTCAGGGGATTGTGCCGTTTCTCCTGGGCCAGTTCGTTATGAATGACGAAGCTGTTCACCACTGCGATGTCCACAAAGTGGAGGAACAGCTTCCGGTACCATCGTGAGGTCTTCTGTGTGACGCTGTAATATTTTATGAGGGCGTCTGACAGGTCAACACCCCCCATGTACCGGTTGTATTCGAGGACTGGCTCCGGGACTGAAATAGCCTGCCGCGACTAAGTGCCATCAGGGTTCTTCAGACACCGCTGTGTTCTCCTCCCACTGTATGCTTTATGAATGGAGGAGCACATAGTGACATCCCTAGTGTCCCTCCACTTCACATACAGCAGGGCACCATCCCTGATCCAGCGCATGTCCCCTCGCACAGCTGTCTTGAGAAGAGCGTTCACCTCGGTCCTGGGAAAACCAATCCTGTTCTCCCTGATGGTGCCGCAGGCACCGTAGTGGATCTGGTAGAGCTGCCTGAAGAGCGCCGCACTGGTGTAGAAATGATCTACATAGATGTGGTAACCCGTTCCAAGATACGGTACCCGAATCAGGTTCATGACAGCGTCATAGCTCAGACCATTTCCACTAGGGGTGAGAGCTTTTCCCTGGTAGATGTTGAAATCACATGTGTAGCCAGTCTTGCTGTCAGCCAGGATGAACAGCTTGAAGCCCCACTTTGTTGGTTTATTATTCATATACTGCTTCATCCTGTGCTGCGCCTTCGTGGCCACCATGCGCTCATCAATGGCAAGGTTCTGATGCGGATGATAAAAAGCCCTGCATGCTGTAAGGATCTGGTCCTGCAGTGGCTTCACTCTGAACAATCCATCATAACCAGCTTGGCCTCTCAGCTGGTCGTTGAGGACATCTGCTGCTGGATCGCTCATGTGAAGGCAGGCTTTGATGGCTTCATATCTGTAGCCCGGCATCACACTCACTGGAAAGGGATGGCGGTGAAGCCGGTCCGTCCTCCACAGGTCCCGAGTGGAATGGGGCCTTATCAGACCCTGGTAAATGACAACGGACAAGTAATGCAGCATGTCCTTTGCATCCACATCCGTCCACTGCTTCTGGGTCCCCTGAAGTTTCTTGCGCTGTCCGTTCTTGTTCGTATTGCCTCCTTACTAAAGAACAGCTGGAACAGTTCCAAGGGGCTGTATTCCTTAGTGACATCAAGCTGAACTCCAGGGGTCCTCTGTGGGCAGAAGGGGAACTGATGAGGCTCCACATCCTCAGCATGTATGTCATGCCATTCATCCTGATGCTCAGTGGCTTTCCTTTTGGCTCCACTTGTTCCTGTTGAAGACCTGCCTCTATGGGGATGTGCAGCAGACACAGCAGCAGGAGCAGCAGAGGTAGCCCTGCGGGCACGAGTGGCTGGGGGAGAGGAGACAGGAGCAGCAGTGGCAGCCCTGCGGGCACGAGTGGCTGGGGGAGAGGAGACAGGAGCAGCAGTGGCAGCCCTGCGGGCACGAGTGGCTGGGGGAGAGGAGACAGGAGCAGCAGTGGCAGCCCTGCGGGCACGAGTGGTTGGGGGAGAGGAGACAGGAGCAGCAGTGGCAGCCCTGCGGGCATGAGTGGCTGGGGGAGAGGAGACAGGAGCAGCAGTGGCAGCCCTGCGGGGGCAAGTGGCAGGAGAGGAAGGAGCAGTAGAGGGCACTGCTGGAGTGGCAGAGGTGGAGGGTCGAGCATCTTCATCCCTGCAAAAATATAGTGAAATGTTATAGGAACAATTGAATAGGAACAAATTACATTTGAGTACATTATGCACAAAAAAATTACAATACAATAAAATAATATCGGGAAAACACTGGCAATGATCTAGCTTCACGGCAAATCGAGGCATCAAATATAACGCACGACTGAGCAACCAAACAGAACAGCGCTAAAATACTCAATTTCATTGTGAATGGTATGAATTCTAACAAAGTAGGCCACCACGAGCCACTACGCTAACAGATATTATCAATACAAATATGTTCAGCATTATTAGCAGGCTAACAGTGCTCTATTACTACCGATGCAAATAAAAAAAATAACGAAAATATAGCTAGGTAATGACGCAGTGGAAAAACGAATGTATATAATCAAAATATTACAAGCAGTAACACTTAAATGTCGAGGAGGATATCTTCCCCATATTGATAGGCATCCTCTTTGACAGAATCTATGCTACAGGGATTTGAAGAATCTCCGTCGCTCTCCTTTTCTGACCCACTTCCAAAAGTGAATTGCTCAAATGCGAGTTTATCTTCAGCCATGCTGGAAAACCGTACGAAAAGCAGGCAACCAATGTTTACGCGCATTTATATTGCGTAATGCGTAATGCGTCAACTGCGTAAAATTGTAGTGATAGAACAAGTATTGCAGTTACGCTCGCCCTTAAATAGTTAACCCAAGCTTTCAATTACACATGTAAATTACTTTTGGGAAGCTTGTCGTGCCTTCTATTGGATAAAACCATTTTCGATCAAACCAGAATAAAATTGAAAGCGTCACAACAGTGCAATCAGGAAGGGGGTTTTACGCAGAGCTAGTTTAGATTGTATAATAGTGTTCAAATGCGCTGTGTATTTTTCAAAGGATTGTCCAAGACAATAAATGACCACGGAATCTTGAAAGGGACATATCTACGCTTAAATCCATGGTAGGATTGCACATGAATTCCATATTTAATAGCAGATATTGATAGTAGAATGGCATTGTATGATTTCACTTGTTTATGTCGGTATTGATTGAGCAGCGATTTGCACCGCTGTATTTGCATAAGCTCGGGCTATTGGTGGGTTTATCTGGTTGCTGGACGGAATTCTAATATTATATGATGAATACATATATTTATGAACTCCCAACATAGACGCTATTGTCCACTATGTCATGCATGGGTAGGTATAGGCTGGGTGGGGGGTGCTTGTTAAATGGACTTGCTACGGAAAGATAGTGACACTTAGAAACTACGCATTGGCCAGAAATCGTCTACCAATAAAGTTAAAATACCGCGTTTGTGTTTTCAACTAATAGTTTGGCTGCAGGAGCAACGCATGTCTCAGTTGAGCGCAAAGGTCTCGCCGGCGAGACCATCTGCTATAAGGGGTTACGTAACTTCTCACAATTACAGGACAATTGGAAAGCACAATATGTCTGAGAATGTGGGACAATATACAGCCCTACCTGGAGGAGGATATAGAGCCTCTTTGTAGATCCTGCTGTTCTTCAAGACTCTGGTGTCATGGACAGAGCCAGGATACCCCACAAAGGTGTTCAGAAACCTCCCCTTCCCATCACATACTGCCTGCATCTGTATGGATGGGAAGAGCTTCCTATTGAGGTAATCCTGACTGCTGGGTCCAGAGGGTGTATTGATGCGGACATGGCAGCCGTCGATGGCACCCACACAATTGGAGAACACCGGGCTGTTGGCCAGCTGCACAAATGCTTGGCCAACCTCCTGTAGTTCTCCAGCAGTGGTCAGCCGAATGACCTCCTGCCGAAGGGCAGCAATCTGCTTTACTCCAATGTGGACCAGTCGCCACACGGTGGTCTTGGGCATCTGGAAGGCCCGGTACACCACACTGTAGAACAAACCGTGTGCCAGCCAGGACATGGTTGCCAGGACCCTAATGTGGTGTGCCCAGCCATGTCTCCCCTCACGCGGCAGGAGCATTATTACTGCTTCCACAGAGCCACGGCTCAGACAGTAGTCTACTACAAGGTCCTGGTCCCCATCAAAGTACAGCTGGAGCACTGGCACAGTGGCATTTACCTGGGCATAATGCCCAGCTGATGAATCGTCGACCTAAACAAAAATGAAATGAAATACATGAAGTATGCACATGCAGCCTACAGTTCACACAAGTTGATTGATTAACACCAAACCACAGTAGCCAAATGTACAGTTTGTTGTCCTACATGCAGGTAAATAAGTGGTATTATAGAACATTAATTACTATACGTGCATGACATAACTTTGCTGTAGCCCATATTTATCCAGGTGAATTGTACTCCACCCACTGTTAAATACTTATCAATGTCCATGTTTGCTCAGGAGCACTGTTTTATGACTACTGTTGAGAATACGTGATTCCAAGTGTCATTTGTAATGTGCTCCGATTTTAACAAACAAACATGCGTTCAAGTCCATTGATGAATTGCTGGGACTGGCCATTGAGCGTGTGGAATATAGGCGTAGCCTACTTAGAATTTAAATGATTCTTCGTGTGATCTTTATTCACACAGTAATAAATAGCCGGTTGTTGTGGATGTGTTAATGGGACACTGTACGTCAAACACAAACACCTGTAATTGAGAGACAATATCCCTATTTCCCATGTCATTTTCACATCTGTCAAATTCCACGGGAGAAAATCATTGAAAATAATTGTGATAACTTCACAGTGCAATATAGCGTCAAATAAAACAATAGCTTATACCATTTTGCACGCAAAAACAAGCTCAGAGATAAAAATACGATAGGCTGCAGAACAATCCGTTAGCCTTCATGGCCACTGACAGGTGATACGGCTTTCTTTCTTTTTTTGACAGGTGATACAGCTGTGCAACACGTCATTAGTAATTGACGTCGCTTCAGCTGACGCTTGACTGAGCAAGGACGTTCCATTTGCTTAATTCATGTTGCCTCGGTTGCTGCGTCCTCGTATGTGATCCTTGGATCCTTTCCTTATGGCCTCCACTGGGTGGAGCTAATGAGCGAGGAAAGGATGCAAGCAGTAAAAATATGGGATTGGAATGCAGCCCAGTTCTTTTTCTCCTTAGCCCAGGTAAGACGCTTCTGACGTTGTCTCTGGTTCAGGAGTGGCTTGACACGAGGAATGCGACATTTGTAGCCCATGTCCTGGATTCGTCTGTGCGTGGTGGCCTCAGTCCAGCCTCAGTCCACTCTTGTGAAGCTCCCCCAAATTCTTGAATGGATTTTGCTTGACAATCCTCTCAAGGCTGCGGTTATCCCTGTTGCTTGTGCACCTTTTCCTACCACACTTTTTCCTTCCACTTAACTTTCTATGAATATGCTTGGATACAGCACTCTGTGAACAACCAGCTTCTTTAGCAATTACCTTTTGTGGCTTACCCTCCTTGTGGAGGGTGTGAATGACTGTCTTCTGGACATCTGTCAAGTCAGCAGTCTTCCCCATGATTGTGTAGCCTACTGAACCAGACTGAGAGACCATTTAAAGGCTCAGGAAACCTTTGCAGGTGTTTTGAGTTGATTAGCTGATTAGAGTGTGACACCATGAGTTTCAAATATTGAACTTTTTCACAATATTCTAATTTTCTGAGACACTGATTTGGGTTTTCATTAGCTGTAAGCCATAATCATCAAAATTACAAGAAATAAAGGCTTGAAATATTTCACTATGTGTAATGAATCAATATAATATATGAGTTTCACTTTCTGAAATGAGTGACAAAAAATATAAAAAGATTTCACGATTCTAATTTTCTGAGCTGCACCTGTAGATTGCAAGATGTGTCTTCACCAAGAAGGTTATACGGCATGTAATGGAGCTATAACCAATAATAATTAGCCTCATTAAAGGGGTAGGAAACACAAACATTTTTTTTGAGATGTCAACTAATATCTAGGCATTGACTCAGATGGAAGAGACCAATAGAATGCATCATATCTACAATTTTGTGCAAAATGTTGAATTTCAGTATTTTAGTCTTTACATCGCCTATTCTTCTCTTTCCGGGTTGAAAATGAAAAATGGGCTACGTCATTGAAAATGACGTAAAAGCTTACTTTTGGTACGCTCGTACGTAATTAGTTTCGCACTTTGTTACCACCCCCAATATAAATACATTCCTGAGAAGGCGTGGCTAATGGCTATATCGTTGTAGCCGATAGTTAGTCTCTTTCAATGTATTCGCTTTTTTCCAATTATGCTAGTTATTAACAATTGTAATTTTGTTTTTCAATTCCAGTAGTTTAAATTTACAAGCAATGACTGATGGGTCGCAAGTGTGCTTTCTCTGGGTGCAAGAGCCAGTCGCGGATCCAGGGGGGTCGAGGGGGTCCGGATACCCCCCCGTTCACGGTGACCAAAGATTTTTCAATTATGAGGTTTTGGCGCGCCCAGGCCCGTGGCGATGTAGTCTCGGCACTCGCGAAGTTGAATCCAACGAGCGTGTGCTCCGTGCAAAGGGTAGAAATAATTACCGTGCCACGCACCCGGCAGAATCTTCCATGGAATACTTCAAATGGTCTATAGTCATTCCTTTCGTTGATGATGTCAACTCACAGATGCAAGAACGCTTTGCCCCTTCCGCAAGCATAATGTCGGCATTGTTCAACCTCATCCCGGCAATAATCGTAAAGATGGATGTATCAGAACTTCCAAAGCTTGTAGAACATCTAGGGACGTACAGAGATGATTTGCCCCGGTTTAAGAACCTCCACACAGAATTGGAAGTATGGCGGGCCAAAAGCATGAATACGCAGGCTTCACCCGATTCGCAATTACAAGCGCAAAACTTATGTAGCAAAGACCTCTTCCCGAACTTGGTCGTACTCTTACAGATTGCATGCATCATTCCAGTGACAAGCTGTGAAGCAGAGAGGTCATTTTCTGCAGTGAGGAGACATAAAACTTTAGTTTTTTTGTATTTTGAAATACATGGCAGAGCTCATCGGTAATACTATTTCCGGGCCATGGCAGCCATCTTGCGGCGGTGCCATTGCGGCAGAACCAAATTGAATAGGGTTGAATGGAACCACGTGACCACGTTTCCTTTCTAGTTATTATATAGTTCTGTGAGTAGAAAGAAGCTAACGCCCAGCACACTAATGGGTCTTGCAGGTGTTCCAATACGGCCATTTTGATACCTGCAGAACTGCACCACTGGTAAAAAGCTGATTCTCCCGGTCGCTAACAGGTCCCAACGGACCAACGCTAGATGACCTCTAGATCAGGGGTTCTCAAACTTTTTGTTTATGCGGACCACTTTTTATTATCAAGGATTTACGCGGACCACCTCATATGCAAACCGCAAAAATAAGTACATATATTGTTACGAACCCACGGCTGTAAAGTCTAAGGTGATTGCACCCCCCAAACCAAACTAATAGGCGATTACATTTAATCTGGAGGTTGCTTAATTTCCCTTTATTGCCATCATCGGAATTTGCTTTGCGCAATGCTTACAGGTAGCTCAGCAATATACAAAATATACAGTGCACAACATAACAAAACAATTTTGGCGGTGTACAGAGACCGCGGCACTGCATGTATGGAGGAAATTCGTGGATGTGGAGTTTGTGCGTTGGACTGCTTGGTGACTCGGGACAGCGGGGCCTATTTTTAATCATGGCTGTATTGCACTTTCATTCACTTTATTGATGTAATGATTCTGTTGGATGTCTTTATTTGATATGTTTGTTTGTAGGTCCCACTGTCTATGTCTTTTTTGTTGTTGCTGGGGCTACAACTGAAGTTGTAATAAAAGTTATTATATTCTATTCTAATAATACCAACATAAACAAATATTATAAGGAGTATTGGGGGGGTATACGTACGAAGTAAGATTAATTACAGAGTAAACCCCGGAACCCTCCCAAATCTGGAACGTGCATGGACTGAAGTAAAAAGAGCTGTTCTGGGTTTTATTGAGTTATCCAGCTAGTACTAACTCAGTAATCCTGCTTCGTAGTATACCACCTTGGTAAGTAAAGTGCTTGTGCAGTTAATATGGGAGCAAAGTGATACGTTACATGTTAAAGTATTAACGGTAGGCTACAGTAGCCTACTTCAGCAATAAAATATTTTAGCTCGATGGATAGAATATAATAACTTTTTTTCCCGATAGGGAACTTCAGTTGTAGACACCATAAAAGGAAAATCAGTTCAACACATAAAGTACATTTACCGTTACTTTCATTATTACTTTCAAATACATTGTTATTTGGTGCTTAATATCGTAACGTTACATTTTCTTTTTGGATTCTCATATTGCTCACACCCTGCCCTGGCCAGCACAGGTAGCTAATGTTTACAGTTTATCCAATCTATTTGTGAGACATCGTACAACGTAGCACCCCTAGCAATGTAATAATAGTTCAAATGAACACTGTTTTGATGTTCACAATATGCTTGACGTATCGCATTAGGTTAACATTAATGTTTCGCAGGCGTAGCAGTCGATCACACAAATGATATAGCTACTAACGTTAGCTAAACCAAGCGATTAATTCACTTTTAACTTTCTAACATTAAGCTAATGCACATAAATGTACATTAGGCCAGCTAGTTATGTATATATTAACTGGCTAACTTTATAATTTGTTCATAAAACGTAATTTACCATTAATGATCCGAGCCTATGCTGTAACTATCCGAGCCCGGTTGCTGTCTAAATCCAGCTCACTCCTGCTTTCAACCACCAGTCTCTTCTTTCGGTCGTAAAATTTAGTTCGTTCACCCTGCCTGGTAGTTTAGCTACTATGGTGAGTACTCAGATTATCATGTAAAAGGACATTTTCGCCTTTCCCCAGTTTTATTCGCACATCAGTACGCAGTGCAGAAGTTAGTCATTGTAGGACAGCAATCATAGTAGCGTTAGCATGAAACTCTTTTCATGGAGTAGCGAACACTACTAGTTCAGTGGTAACGTCAAGCGTCTCTGTTAGGGTTGGTCCTCCAAACTGACGGCGCGTCCCTGTAACCATTGGTAATGACAGTTCTAGTTCGATGTGACAGGCCTCTATTGCAAAATAGTGAGTAAACACATTCACGTTCATTCATTCTTTTTTCCTACGGACCACCTGCAGTACCCTCGCGGACCACAGTTTGAGAACCGCTGCTCTAGATGACCTTTTTCCTCCACTCCCCCACTACCACTCCTCTCCTACCCGGAAGTATGCAAAACTGTCTGAACATTTAGAGTACACGTATTTGCATGTACAGTATACAATGTACCTGACATTACGGTTTGCGTCGAGACATTAATTAATATGGAATCAGCGACATTAGATTAAAACACAAAGATCCGTTTCCGGGGCACAGGGTAGAGGAGTGGTAGTGGAGGAAGGGAGGGTACATTTTTCGACTATTGGGACGCACCACAAAACTATAATAACTAGAAAGGAAACGTGGTTCCATTCAACCCTATTCAATTTGTTTCTGCCTCAATGGCACCGCCACAAGATGGCTGTCATGGCCCGGAAAGAGCTCTGCCATGTATTTCCAATGGAGCATTGTGAAAGTCAACGGAGTCGCCCCAGCGCAATCTAGGTACGAAAAGTTCACAATATGGTAATCAATAGAAGCAGGCAATCACATTTTTCCTGGGTCCAAAATCGTTTTAGGCTACACAGAAGAAAGAGAGGCATGATTTAAAAAAACTCATTGGTGAGTGTTGAGTAGGCGCACTGAACTCTGATTGGTTAAGAACAATCCGATGAGATTTGAAACATGGTCACGTGGTAATCCTAGTTACGTCACAGTACAATCACGTGAGCAGGCCTATTCGCATTTTCGCCTCAAATTAAATCTCATGTCCACTGGTTAGGTCGCAGGGAGCATACAGCGCAGTAGCTGACTAGCTGATTAGCTAACAATTATCTTGTGCATAATAATGAAATGGTTTTCAAATGCTTTCACATGTGTAATATTTCTAAAGACAGAGATCTCAAGATACGTTACTAGTAACCTACCCCAGTGAACATGTTGAAAAGTTGATTGACGAGTTGGCCGGAGTAACGTTCGCTGGTGCTCTGGGCACCAGCTTCACTCCGCTCGCAGACCCACCCGCTGCTAACTCACCAGACGCAATCCTCCAGCTTGACTAACATTGCCCCGCTGACGCTGGATGAAAAACGATCATTGTAACGTTAGTTCTAGGATGTAGCCAGGCTGTATCCGGGTAAAACTAGCTAAATTATGGATAAATAAATGTTTGACATGTCTGTCAACCTAAATGTTACACCCCTCTCAACGATGCATTTGACGGCCTATCATATAGGCTTGTTGGCAAAGCCTGCATTGTTCACGTACAGCTTCGAACAACATAACAGCGACGTTAATCAAAGTTTGTTAATAACGCTCGTTAACAAGATGGCTATTTTTAGTAACTATTCGCGGCTCATTTATCTGAATTTGCAGTTGTGGTGAGGCGATTTCAACCAGGTAACGTTAGCCTATGAAGCCTTCAACATTCATCTATCTAATGTAGACACAAGTTCACCATAGTTCATTATATCAGTCCAACATAGACATTCCAGGGAGACTATGCAAAATAGGCTAACGTACACATTTCACAGTGGCCATTTCCATCACGATTTATCATAATTTAGACCTCACGTCAGCTAGCTGCGCAAGGCTGGTTCACAGAAAGCTTGAGAGAGCGGTCGGGACTCGGGATCTACCTTGCCTATATCACAGACGGCGGATTAAGCAAATATTCCAGATCCATTGTGCAAGTTAGCTGTGACATGAGCAATAAATAATAGCTATATCTCAAGACTGCAAAGTTTGTCAAAATGTTGATATGGACCATTGTATATGATCGTAAATAACCTTTTAACTGAGCTTAACATGCTAAATACCAAACTTCTCCTTTAACAAGGCAGATAGGTAGGCTACTAACTAACATTAAAGGCTTGTTTGAGATGAGATAGGCCTGCGCAGTTTTGACCACCGCCTTGCCAAGCGCATTGCATGACGGTTAGAATGTTGTCCGATTTGCTCTGGAAATCCGACTGCGCAAGCCGCGGAAATCTCGCAGTTTTCAGGGCTAGGCGACGCAGTTGCTCTCCACCGACTGCACAACTTCATTCATGATAGGAAACGACTTGCTCTGGTTTGAGCGAAGCGCTCAGAAAAGCTGTCACCACCCACAAGGAAGTTATGAGATTTCTATCTTATCCATCATTATTCCAAGATAAACTTCATGAACTGTCAGACAGACACCAAATGATGTTTATCAGAGTACTAACATTCACAATTGAACGCTTTACACATTCCTCGTAAATGCTGTCTGAACGCGATATCTGCCATTGCGACACGAGGGGAGCAGGCTAGTTAACCAAGAAGTGTCCAACTTTTTGACTCCTCCCCCTACTGCAATCGGCTACTCTCACCTGTTTTCGAGGCGAGCCGAAAGTAATCTCAAACAAGTTTTATATGTTCAATCTGATCACCTGATAGTTTGCTTGCTAGCTAATGTGTTAGCTTACTGGTCGAGTAGACAAGTGCGTTGCTTCTCAAGCATTGTGAGTCTTTGAGCTCCCTCCAACGACTAAATACCGAACCAAGGTTGACCCACATCTTTTTCTTGTCATTAAGGATTGGTACCGGGGTTTCTTGGGTCTAACTACACCATCACTGTCAGACTATCTGAATCTGGCAACAATGTAATACTACTGGCTCAGGAGTTTGTTAGAACCTGGAACCAAACTCTGACGTTAAACAGAGAGAAACACTGCACGTTAAACCCTTTGCGCAGATGGCAAATTTAGTCAATTCTCATCTATTTAGGGGGTGCTCTTTTTAAGGCTTTATAACTCCAGGTGTAAGCATCACATGAACTTGGTAAATGGCTTAAATGAATCATTGTACCATTTATAGTATAAACCTAGATTTGTTTATTTTCATAATTTAAGTCAAAATAAAGTGCCACAAAGGCAAGCAAAACCTTGTAAAAATGCAAAGAAAATAACTATTTCTTTAGTTTGCAAAAAAATACTGAGAGCTACATAAGTGAAACAGGTAAATATGTACATTTCCTGGATCATAAACTCCATGTCAACAAGTGTGCAAAATCTGAGGATGATAGGCAGAACTACTAAAGGTCTATGATGCAAAATATAGGCAGTGTGCCCTGTTTTCCATTAGTGTCTCCAAATCTATCCAAATGGCTAAATTGTGTACTGCTCTACATAAAAAAGAGATATATTTAACTACAAATCAACAGTTTGGGCTCATAAAACTCACTTTTGCATCATTTTCAAGTGGGAGTGACTATATTTTCATCAGTATAGGGGGGTAGATATCTATGGGTCCAAAACCCTATGCAAAACATGACATAAAATGAATAAATTTGTTTTGTCCATTATAAAGAATATACATTTGCTTCTTCTGATGGATTAAGATAAAATATTGATATCACAGTGTTACATACACCTAAATATGTAGCCTAATCAGTCACTCTTGTACCTCAATAAAACATAACTTTTTCCTGTACTCTACAGCAGTGATTTTCAACCACTGTGCTGCGGCACACTAGTGTGCCGTGAGAGATCGTCAGGTGTGCCGTGGGAAATTATCCAACTTCACTTAATTAGTAACACTTTTGGTTGGTGGTGTGACTCAGGATTTTTTTAATGTAAAAAATGTGCCTTGGCTCAACAAAGGTTGAAAAACACTGCTCTACAGTATGTATACTTTTGCCCCGGGATTGCATTTCTCTAGTTTTTAAAATATTTCTAGTCATTTTGATGAAGGGAAATCTTTACCTTATTCTACCACATATCAGCGCACAGAAAATTGGAATGAGCAGTTGCTATTCCACAAGTGACAAGTAGCCTATATACGTCATGGCCTATATTATGTACGATAACATGAAAATAAAATAGTATTCCACCATCTGCAAAATGCTGCCAAATGTTCTATTTTCAATGGAAATCGGTAGGCTACGTCAAAAATACAATTAACGATTGCACTACAGCAGTGATTTTCAACCACTGTGCCGCGGCACACTAGTGTGCCGTGAGAGATCGTCAGGTGTGCCGTGGGAAATTATCTTATCCTATTAACTTCACTTAATTAGTAACACTTTTGGTTGGTGGTGTGACTCAGGATTTTTTTATGTAAAAAATGTGCCTTGGCTCAAAAAAGGTTGAAAAACACTGCACTACAGTATGTTAAATGGGCTCAAAATGCAAAAATAACAATGGGTCTTTCAATCCTATTGGAAAGACAGTGTTCGAGTGGAATTAACTCGAAATTAACTTACTTAACTTATTATCTGTAGCCAGCAAGACCAACTGCATTTCAGACACTAAATTTTTTAAATGTCGGCTTGGGGAATTTCCTCTCCCTTGTGCGTTATTATATTCAGCTTGCGTAATATGAGACCTTGAAAGCGAAAACTAACGGTACGCAGGATGGTAGTAAATTGTATAAAGCACCCCGGAAGACTTGTAATATGCCGTTGCTAAGTTTATAATGCACTCTGTTGGATAAAAGAGCTGACAATTAAACCAGAACGAACTGTAATGAACGAGACAGGCTTGCAGAGCATGGGGGGTATTACAAGTCGACGTTTCAGATCGTGTAATTGTGGTATAAAGTGCTGTACATTTCTCAAACCAATTGTACCAGACAATAAATGACCACTGAATTTTGAAAGGAACATCGCGATGTGCAAAACCAATGGTAGGATTGTATATTAATTTCATATTTAGTAGCATATATTGGTAGTAGAATACATGGTAGAATGAGAGAATACTTTCACATGTTTATTTTGCATTAGAGTTAGCAGGGCTTTTCACAGCTTTTCTGGCATACGATCACTCGATTGTTTGGTTTATCTTGTTGCTATGACGAATTCAAATTTTATACGATGAATAAATATATCCACTATGTCACGCATTGGTAGGTATAGACTGGTGACACTCAGAAACTACGCATTGGCCAGAAATAGTCGCGAATCGTCTACCAATAAAGTTAAAACACAGTGCTTGTGTTTTCCATTAATAGTTTGGCTGCAGGAGCTACGAATGTCTCAGTTGAGCAAAAAGGTCTCGCCGGCGAGAACATCTGAACAAAGGGGTTACGGCCCGTAAAAAAATTTTGTAATGATAAATTCACAATCAATATTTATTTTTAGGGAAAAGCAATACTTTTATTCTGCATCTGCATCTTTCATCAAGCTCTGGATGTAGGTATTATATATATATTTTTAAATTGTCTCCATAAAAATGTTATATAGCCTTTAACAATTTTTTTAAGATTTGGGAGAGAAATTCAGACAACCCCTCTAGCTATTGCCTTAACCTGCTAAATGTTTTTTTCCTACAGATATAAATTGCACCTACCTCCATAAGTCAGGAGGAGACATTTTACAGTGAAATTAATTCAGTTTTTTTTAAGTAAGGATTTGGCAGAGAAATTCAGACAACCCCTCAGGCTATTATCTTAGATGGGCCATTTGTCAGCTCCTCATGATGGTAGGGTTCCCAGTGTCAACAGTTTAATTCCTGTGGGTTGTTCTCATGTGATGTCATAAACGCTCTTGCAAATTTGTTTAACAACCTAATTCTGTACTGCACTAAAGTCCATAGGTTTTCAATTACCTGAAACCTATTGTTGAAAATAACTCTATTTTGTATGTCTCACGTTTGTTTTTACTTCTGAAACACCAATTTAATTATATTTTTATTAAAATGCATATTTTTTAATGTGATGGCCTGCTTTCAAGATGTAACAGTGCTAGCTAACAAGGTAGGTTGAAAACATAATGGGAGCTGCAGTTGGCAGTGCCTGTTAACAAATTCAGCTACTGTTGCATTGCATTTTTCTGCCTTATATTAACTACCTACAAAACCAGCTATCTATCTAAAATTCAGTCTTCCACCTGTCTGACAAACTACACTCGCTAACATATGTGCAAATACTGTACAAACCATGCTTTCTATCAAGTTTTATTGAATCAGGTTTTATGGAATTAATTCAGCACTTCCGCAAGTCTGTTCTTTTGGATACATCTGCACCAGAATAAAAGAGAAGCTAGCTGACGACAACGCTGTTTGTCTTCTTCTACGGGGCTGCTGCCGGGCTACAACTTTCTGCTCTCCAGAAATCTTGTGCCGAAGTTTACAAATGGTTGGGAGGTAATGCGGCAATTGCAAGAAGTAGTTCCAAATCAAATGTGCTATTACTGTTTTAGAAAAGTAAGAAATAGATGCTGTGGCAAAATAAGGAAAACAAAATCTAATTACAGTATATAACCTCTTCAATGAAAGTAAAGGTGACCCCACAAAATTATGGAAATTGGTGAATTAATTGAAACATACAGGTATGTTCTGAATAAACATAAAATACAAAGAGACGTTTTCCGTTTAAAAAAAGGAGGTTTATTGTGGTGTTTGAAGGTCTAACTACTTGCCCCATTGAACCCTGTTTATACCCCCAGAGAGGCTGCAGTTAAGAGGTTGTGCGATGCACAATTATAAATGATGGGAAACAACCTTTTAATAATAAAATATTTTAATTAAAGGAGGTATGATGTGGCTCCAATTGACCCTCAGAAAATATGATCCAGCAAATTCATAGATATATGGAGTACAGAAATTGATGATTTAATGGAGTGTATCGCTGTGGAAATTGAATTAGAAAGAAGGAGAAATATGGTTGTTGCATGTGTTTACAGGAAACCAGGATCAAATATAGAAACCTTTAAGGATAGTTTAGATGAATTAATGAAAGATTTGAATGTCAATAAAACATTAATACTCTGTGGCGATTTTAATATCGATCTTTTAAAGGTATCAACACATAAACAAACTTCAGACTTTTTGGACACATTATACAGTAGAGGGCTATACCCATTGATCACAAAGCCCAGCAGAGTAACCTAGTTCAGTGCAACATTAATCGATAATATTTTTACAAATGTTCTTGAGAATAGTATTAATAGTGGCCTAGTGATAAATGATATAAGTGACCATCTACCTATATTATATTAACTACAGCGAAAGAATACAGAGAAGTGCCGCAGATATAAAAGGGTGAGGACGGATGACCGAATAAATGCCTTTAGAAATGATCTCTTAAAACAGGAGTGGAATGGGGTTTACACAGACGAAATAAATACAGCATATGATTCATTTTTAAACTGTTATGTAGCTCTTTATGATAAACACTGTCCAATAGTTTTATGTAAGCATAAAACGTATTATAACAAAAAAGCCTGGATAACAAAGAGCTTACAAAATGCATGTAAAAAGAAAAACAAACTCTATAGAGACTTCATAAAATCTAGAACAGAGACTGCTGCAAAAAAATATAAGGTGTATAAAAATAAATTAACTAATATATTGAGACAGGCAAAAAAGGAATATTATAATACAATTCTACAAGAAAATAAAAACAACATTAACCCTTTGGTGCATAGCGGCCACTGCAGTGGACAGCTATTAAACAGTACTTTTCTCTTAAATGCAATGGTTTCTATGGTGGAACTGCATGTCAGCCTCTAGAGTGCTCTCTACTGCCCTACTCCATTGAGGTCTATTCAGTGGTCAGTCGGTGTAACTGCAAGTAAATTTCCTCTGAATCCAAGACGGCTGCCAGACAGCCACCCTTGCCGACCACTGCTGGCATATCTTGTCAATCCTTCTATGCCAGAAGAACCCAAGAGGTAAAAAAAATATGATGATATACAGTAACATCTAAGGAAGAATATTATTCGTTTGGAATATGAAATTTTTATTTCCAATATGTAGAAAATTACGATTAACTATGTGTCCACTGAAGTGGACATCATGCATCAAGGGGTATATTTTTAACGCAAGTCATGTAATTGCTTCACTGTTTCTTATGACTGTTTTTGGTTATAAGTCAGTGTATAATTGTTATATGCATAAGCTATTCATTTAAAAACATACACTTTTGTGCAGATTAGCTGTAGATTGTGTTCCTATAGTAATTATTTTATCATATTTAGACTTCAAAGGCAGCAAAGAATAGGGAAGCCTACAGAATAGTCGAGGAAATTCCGTCCAACTCCAGTGATGATGAGTCCAGTGATGATGAGTGGCTGCCAGAGAACAACAGAGACATAGGAGCTGAGGATGATGGAGATGCAGACAGTCAGGATGCAGAAAGTGAGAATGCCTGTAGTCAAGAGGATGAGGGCCAGGATGCAGAGGGAGGTCAGCATGATCAGGGAGCTGTGGGAGATGGGCACATGGTACCTAGCCATACTCAAGCCCGCACAAATATCTGGAAACTCCAAGACAATGACTTTGATGGAGACTTGCCTCCTTTTCTAGGAGAGTGGAAATTAAATGTGGAGGGAAGAGATCCCATAGATTTCTTTAGACATCTGTTTCCAGCAGATCTCATTGATAATATAGTGCACAACACCAACTTATATGCTCTCCAGAAAGGGAAAGAAAATCTGGCAGTGACAAGAGGTGAAATGCAGATTTTTTTAGGGATCAACATGATCATGGGGTACATTCGGTATCCTAGGGCACGAATGTACTGGTCTAGTGAGGATGGCCTTCGTCTTGGAATAATTGCAAATGCCATGTCTGTAAACAGATATGAGCAAATCCTGTGTTACCTGCATAAATAAGTGTTCATATATTTACCATAAAACACAAGTTAATTCATTTTTTTATGACGGTTTTATGTTGAGTGCTCAGGCGCATGTAGTCCACTGGAGTGGACATCTCTGTAACTTTATGAAAAAATCATATTTTTGAGAAAAAAAAGTGAAACCTTTTTTTTCATGTTCTGAGAAGAATAAAAACACTTAAGAAAAAAATCTTGACCAAGGCTTTCATAATTCATGCATCACAGGGTTAAGGGTACATGGAATATTCTAAACAGTGTAATAGGTAACAAAGCTAGAACAGATCTACCCAATCATTTTATTAAGGACAATAAGGTGATTCAAAACATGAATGAAGTGGCAAATTAATTTAATTCTTTTTTTGTAAATGTTGGGCCTAATTTGGCAAATGACATTACAAAAAATCATGGTCATAAAGAAAGTGTCTGGAAAGGGGAAAATAAGGTGATGCAGTCAATGTTTCTTGGTGAGGTTAGTGAAAATCAAATTATTTCTGTGGTAGCTAAAACAAAAAATAAGATGTCAACTGATAGTGATGGAATAGACATGAAAATAGTAAAAATGACTATTGACTGTATTATTAAACCACTATGTTATGTTTATAATCTTTCATTTAAAACAGGTGTTTTTCCAGATAGGATGAAAACAGCAAAGGTCATTCCATTTTTCAAGGCAGGAGATAAACATAGCTTTAACAATTACAGACCGGTGTCATTACTTCCCCAATTTTCAAAAGTGCTAGAAAAGTTGTTTGTTCAAAAACTAGATAACTTCATTGAAAAAAATAAGATATTAAGTGAGAGTCAATATGGTTTTCGGACAAATCGGTCTACTGCTCTGGCAATAATGGAAATAATAGAAGAAATCATAACAGCTATTGACAGAAGGAAATATACAATAGGGGTATTCATTGACCTAAAGAAGGCATTCGATACAATAGATCACTCGATTTTAATTGCTAAGTTGAATACATATGGTGTGAGAGGAGTTGTTCTAAATTGGTTAACTAGCTATTTACATAATAGACAACAATATGTGCATTTTGCTGGTAATACATCTGAATGTTTGAAGATTGAATGTGGGGTCCCACAAGGTTCGGTTTTGGGGCCGAAACTTTTTATTTTATATATCAATGACATTTGTGAAGTTTCTAAATTGTTACGGTTCGTTTTGTTTGCAGATGACACAAATTTCTTCTGTTCAGGAGATAATTTAAAAACATTATCTGGAAATATTGAAAGTGAAATGGTGAAACTCAAAATTTGGTTTGATGTAAATAAGTTATCGTTAAATCTGTTAAAAACTAAGTATATGGTTTTTGCTAAAAGAAGTAAAGAAGAAGTCTTATTATCCATTGATGGAGTTAATATTGAGAAGGTATCAGAGTTTAGGTTTTTGGGAATCACAATGGATGAAAATTTGACATGGAAATCACATGTATCATATGTTAAAAAAAAGCTGTCAAAGAATATTTTTATTTTGAACAAAGCCAAGTATGTTTTAGATTGCAAAACAATGAGAATGTTGTACTGTTCACTGATACTGCCTTACTTGAGTTATTGTGCAGAAGTGTGGGGTAATACATATATGAGTAATATAATGCCTTTGTTCTTATTGCAGAAAAGAGCAATTCGAATTGTCCACAAAGTTAAATTTAGAGAACATACCAATAGTTTATTTATTAAATCAAGGTTATTGAAACTTACAGAGATAATAGAACTCCAGACATTGTTAATTATGTTCAAAGCCAAAAACAGAGTTTTACCAGAAAACCTGCAAAAGCTATTTGTGTTTACTTCAGAAGATGAGAATCATAGAAGAAGATTTGATTTTAAGCACCAAGTTGCTCGGACTACTTTGAAACAAATGTGTATTTCGGTTGTTGGTGTAAAAATATGGAATTCCCAACTACAGGATTTAAAAGGTTGTACAGATATTCATCGATTTAAAAAAATTTACAAATCCCAAAAAAAAAAATTTGACAATATGCACTCGAATCTAAAATTGGATGTTAATGATCAATTGTTTTGAGCTTGTAAATTTGTACTTGTATGGGTTATTTTTTGTTTTGTTTTTGTTTTGTTTGTTTGTTTTTGTTGTTATAATCAAAGTGTTGTTGGTGTAGGCTATTGAAAATCAATTATGTGAAGTCAGACCATCTTTCTTCTCTTTTTTTTATTGTTCAAGTAGGGGGCAGACAAATATAAGAAATGTTTTCTTCTTGCTGCTCCTTTCCAATCATGGAGGTGTTGATTTGAAAATGTAGTGTGCATTTTTGTAAAAATAATGTTGTCCACTTTCATGAAAGGAACAAATAAATAAATAAATAAATAAATAACAGTACCTCTGTTCCTATAATTTTAAACAATTTAAGTTTTTATCAAATAAACAATTTTAACTTTGACTGTTTTTGGAAAAAATATGTACGTATGCCCTAGAGATAAAATGTACTGTCACTGCAAATCATGAAAACCAAACCCTTTCCATTGTGTTTCCTTCTCTGGAAAGGTAGACCTTTTCAGGAAAAAAAATTCACTTAATTTAAAAAAATGATTTCAGTGTTTTCTTGTATTTCGTTTTTTGTGATAAACATACACTGGTTTTGTGTCGCTGCTGTATACTAACATGTTGGCACTTTTTTTAATTAATATTGCAACATGTCTCTTACAGAGAAGGGTGGTGGCGGCAAAATTTCTATAAATGAAAACTATATACAGAGTTGCTAATTAAGCAGCTGCTTACAGCTGAATTAAAGGCAAAGACAACTGTGGTCAAGGTTGTGCTCTGTTTTATTGCAAAATCAAATATATTTTATGGTGCACTGCCATATGGCATTGTTTTTATTTCCCAAGAACTGTTTTGCATCTACAATGTGAACACCCAAAAGCCATCAAAATGACACTGAAATTCAAAGGCAAGGTTGAAATATGTGGCAAGATATAAGTAAAACGTAGCAACAATTACACAACAAATAAACAGATTTTGTATTGCAAGACTTGAAAGATGAGAGATGCATGGCAGTGTAAGTAGGAATTTATTACAATTTTAATTTGTTTCATTTGTCATTAATAATACATATATGGATGAAAAGTCACAAACAAGCAACAGCTTATCTTTCACTGAAGAAGTGGCATGCCTTTAAACGCTATTCCCCCCCCTCAGAACTAATGGCATATGGTTAGCCTTACGTTACAATTTTATTTAAGTCTCCATAAGAGTATTTCATGCATACTTGTTTTAATTCTTGCTGTATCTGTGAAGTCATTTGGACTAACGAGGGTGCTATGATTAAACTTTAAAAAGTTAATAGTGAAATAAACAAAGCAGAAAATCTGAACACATAGAAACTAAGAAGTTAAACTACTAACATCAGCAAACAAATGGTATCGTATAGTATAGCTTACTGAAAAGAGGTATAATTCTGAATGCGTATGTATCTACAGTATATGTGGACTTACAATAAACATGTTTTACCAGACCACCAACTACCATATTATATAGGTAGTATGGACAGGATTTCTGTAACAAAGCATACCACCACCAATCTTTTTGCCAGCCTTTGAATTTCAAATGAATATTGTGATTATGTGAGCAAAAAGTATTTTGCCCCATTTATTTTATTTTAGGCCACATTTTCAAAAAATATCGATATTGTATCTGATATATATTTTTTAAAAAGTTAATTTGCATGAATACTCTTCAGATAATCATGTTTAATTTATACTTAAATTGTGTGCTTGACTGTCATGTGGCTAATATCTGTTTCATTGATTAGACAGCAGTGTTATACATGATGGCACAAAGAGTCAGTCAATAATGCTCCTTTTCTTCAAAGGAGTTTGAGTAAGGCCCGTGCTCTGTTCATGATGTGTTGTACAGTTTCTCTAGGTTTGACAGGCTTTTGAGGAATGACAGTGATGACACAGTGGGAAGTATGATACAAAGTTGAGATGGATGGGAAGCCATTCATCAAGGCTGTCACTTCTGACGACCTTATTTATGGCTCTTTTTTCAGATTGTTACCAAGTTACTTCTCTTGAAATGTACACCTGCAATACAAAAATATAGCTTCTGTGTTATAATATTGCAAAAGCATTTTGTTTAACCATGTGTTATGCCCCTCAGTTTCCACTGACATGTATTTCTTTTGGGAGGGTGTGCTTTCAGTTTCTGCTTCTAGGCAGAGTTAGAGAAGCCAATTATTGCTGTGGTTGAAGATACCAATAGACAAATCTGTTACCCATGATGAACACTCACCCAAGAAGATAAAATGACCCTCCTCTGAATTTGAAGTCTTGCCCTGTTGCCTGCTAGTCTTTGTTTGCAACCATGTTGCTTTAGTGGTTATTCTTATATTCTGCAGGAGGCCAGGCCGGGTTGATTTTCTTTTCTTACACCTTTTTACTTTTGCTAGGTAAGATTAGAGCAGAAGTCTGCGGTAGATTAACTTTTTAATTTTTCTTTTCTCGAAAGAAAGGCCAATTTATTTTCCAGCTAGGGTTAGTAGTCTCCACAGCCCCTGCTCTGGCCACCGTCCTGTCCTTCAACACCCTGTAACCTGTTTTTAAAGGCATGCTTGTTTCTGTATATGCATATTTAGGTGTCCTCCAGTCCAGTAATAAACATTGTGTGTTGCTAGTTTGCAATTTTAGCTCTCTGGTATTGGTTTCTGACTGTGTTGCGGCATCGTTTTGTTGAGTCCATATTGTCCCCTTTGTTACTGAAACACTGGAATAAATCTAGTCCCACCCCCAATTCCCATAGATATCCATTCAAATGCAGAGACATTATAGTATCGCTTGTAAGAGTACCAGAAAATAAGATATCAATAGTCTTTTGATGTTGTTGGGTCACAGACATCAGGAAGTCATGGCATGCAAAGGATATGCAACCAAATATATTTAAAAAAATTACTTTATTCTATATATAAATGCAGGGGTGCCAATAATTGTGGCACACGTGGTTTTGTTAAAAATAACTATTATGATGAAGGATTTTTTTTTCCTCTTTTTTTTTTTCAGTGTGTGATTAAGCTAATTCACCAAAAGGTTAATTTTTTATAACCCTTTTTACTCATCTTTCCCAGGGGTGCCAATAATAGTGGAGGGCACTGTATATTAAAGGGTAACAAAACACGCTGGTTTCCCTAGATCCCGCCCCCTTTTGAAATTCGAAAAATGCAGAAATCTGGGCGTGATAAGGTAATAATATAGGGGCCGAGCTCCAGGTATCAAACCACACCCCAGCTATTTTTTCCCACTAGTAGCCAAAAGATTGGACAATCTCTCTCTCACTCATACACACAAAACACGCTAGCTCAAGCTACTGTCGAGCCCCCGTTTCAGCTTATAATGATGCGGCCAGCAAACCAAATAGTTACCCACGCCATGTAGGCTACTCATTTTACAAAGGCTGTAGGCAGTGTTCGAATTGTCCTTGAACGCGGGGGAGCGCTGCTCCGCTTGTTAAAGGGAATTGGGAAAATCGTCCCCCTTGTTAAGATATGCAATTCTGTAAAATGAAACGCATTGGGTTCAGTCCAATCACTTATTTTCACTCCTTGCATCATTTCATCGTGTCCTTTCCTCGGTCTTTAGCTTCACCCAGGCCCGGACTGACCACCTGATTTTCTAGAATTTCAGGCAATGTCAATGTAGCAATGTCCAATCAGATAACACTTTCCTTGTGCACGTTTATGAAAAGACGAGGTATCTTTTTGAACCCATCCGTGGTCAGTATCTAGCATTCGTGCTACGTATTGCGAGTGTAGAACTCGCTAATAATATTTATTCACAGGCCAATTGAACAAATACATTGAAATTTATCAATGTTTTTTGGCCACTGTGCATGAATGTGTTTGTATGGCATGAATTGCATCGGTAAAAGTCGGCCAATTCACATAGTACAGATGTAAGCTAAATTACACTATTCTTTCTCAATCAGACAGTTTTAATGCCGCGGTTTCCACTTCTGCTCGTTATTAGCGCAGGACAAATCATATGGCTGAAATGTAATTGTTAAAGTTTTATTTTTGGTTTGGCGGGAGATAAATGGCATAGGCCTACCGGTAAATAAACTGTGGTGGCCTGTAAACTAATTTGTTCCGCTAATGTTTCAGAACGAGGGTGACCTGCACCTAAAAAACTGAGGGGCACAGAGGAATAATGATAGGATTTGATAACAATATCCTGTTTGGAGAATAGTTTTGAGGGAATATACAGTCATCTTGCAATATGTTTTGACGTATATTAACACTTGGAAATAAAATAAAATTGACTTATTTATATGTAGATAGATTCTGAGAAAGCTTAATCTGAAATCTGGCCAAATTGGGGGCTCGTTGAATCGCCATCACTGTTTCAGAATGAAGGCAGATTTTTTTTACACAAAATTAACAAACTATCGCTACTATTTTGCAGCGTCGCGTGAGCTAAGCCATCGGTCCAGACAACATCGTTTGCAGTAATTATCTATATCGATGTGAATGTGGTGTTTTAAAACATTATTTCCAGCATCAAGTTAGTAAAGCTGTATCCCGACTGTGAAGTTGAATGTGATCTCTAAATCTGACGTAGCATGCGGTGCCAAATATTTTTACTGCAACCTTGGACTGTGATTCCAAACACTTTAAATAAACCAGTTGAGAAGGGTGTGTGCGGGTTGGACCCGTAATGCACAACTCAGAACACAAAAGTAATAATAAATACCCGCAAGGGCTTTATTATAGGGAAATCCAAAAATCGTAGTCACACCAGCGAAGTCCAAAAACCAATAATTCCAGCCAATAACCAAAAATACAGTACCAGAGGAGAATGCAGTCTCAAAATCAGTATCCATGCAAAAGTTCGGTAACCAGAGTAGCTGTCAGCAGAGCAGGGGTAAAGCAGAGTTCGTTGGTCGTGGGGCGTTGCAGGAGTCAGACCGAAGTCCTATCCGCGGGGCAGAGGTACAAAAACAGCAGGCAAAACTCGTGGTCAAAAACAGGCAGTAGATACGATAGGCTGGCAGTAACGATGGTCAATAAACAGGCTTGGATCAATAACAGTAATCAGACAATGAAAAATCGCTCAAAAGTGACAGTAGCAAGCTAACAGGCAACAATTTCGCAAAGACATGACATGAACACTGATCTTATATGCAGGGGTAGACAGGTGCAGACACTTAGCTTGAGAGCAGCAGGAAATGAACAACAGCTTGAGAAAATGAGACACGTAACAAGGCAATTAGTAAATCGTTAGTAGTTATTCTATCCTAGACCTGACATTAGTAAATTAGTAAATGACATGCACAAGAAACGTAAGGTAAACATGAACACATGGTTAGAGAGTTAGTATTACCCAATCCTGATCTAATGTTAGTATATTAGTAAATAGACACGGGTGAATGAAACAATTAGGGAAGCGTGTGCAACAGCAAGAGAAACAGCATGAATGCAAGGCTGCGGAAAAACACGGAAATGTGTATGCAAACAATGAACTGCATCGTAACAAACAGAACACAAGCATGACATGAACAGAAAATAAACTGTGACAAACACTAAACATGAAATAAATATGACAGAAACGTAACAGCTTTTATGTAATTTATTTGATGGCTCAAGTGTAGGATCAAGCGCCTGTAGCATAATATGCTTACACGCATAACTGTAATGTGTTTTAGCCTTTTTTTCATAAATAAACGTGACTTTTGTTTGTGCTAAAGAATGAGTGTTGTTATATGGATTAAAGCGCTTTATAGTAAATGAAAAGGAACTGAGATTGGAAATATTGGATCGTGTGTGCCTATGGCAAGCCGTTTTAACATTTATTCCCCGAGACTTACTAGTAACTATTCTAAAGTTACTAGTACTTATTTTTTAGTTACTAGTCACTAATCCAATAGTGACTAGTAACTATTCATTAGATACTAGTACTTATTTTTTAGTTACTAGTAACTATTCCAATAGGCGGCACGGTCTCCACTGACCTGCCAGTTGCAGCCAGGATCAGGTTCAAAGTTCTGACCCTGGCCTATAGGACAGGCCCCGTCTACCTGCAGGACTTGATCCAGAACTATGTTCCTGCTCGACCACTTCCCCCCAATCACAGATTGAACGTTTTTGAATTAGTCAAGATTTGGACCAGGATCAATCAGTAATACTTAGAAAAAAACTAATGTATCAGTTATCATCTAAAATAAGTTGTTTTAGTGCTTTTGTTTAGTCATTGGATTTTGTTTTCCTTATTTTGCCACAGCATCTATTTCTTACTTCTCTAAAATGCTGCAGTCATAGAGTGCGTCTGTCTCCCTGGCCCGTTTCCATATCCTATATCGCTATCATGCAATGTATTAGATAAATCATTGGAAAATGAGAGGTTAGATCTATTTTTTATCCAAAGTCTTTTAAGAGAGTAATATGTATTTATGGAATAATTAGTTGTGGAGAAATATTTAAATTCTAGCTCCGGGTCCAGGATGGAGACAACACAGTTTATATCCCTTGAGTGTACATCATACATAAATCCTTGTTCAGAAAAGTTTTTAAAATTCCTTTTGGGAATGAAACGGGTTGGATCTTTAACAGATTTATCATCCCTAATTCAGGCAACAGTCAACAGGACAATGGTCACTGATGTGAAGTGGAAAAACACAACTATACTTTTGTGGATTTTTTGTTAATATGACATCAATCTATGTAGACTTTTTGGGTTTCTTATTTTATTTAATCCAGTAATTAATTGCGTAAGATTCAGTTAATTGCAAACCACAGCTGAGGCAACCAATCCAGATTTAAATCGCCCATAGTAATTCAGATTGAGCATATGCGGATGAAAAGATTGTCAATAGCACTGGACGATAACTCGATAAACTCCTACAATCATGAGGTTACTACAACCTACATTCAAACTGTTCTGGGGCAGATGTGGAGATTAAAACAGTCACAATAAAAGTAGATTTAATGTAAATAGACACCCCCCCACCTCCTATTTTTAATATAAAAATATGAAATCCATTCAGTGTGACCACACTGTCCATAACTGTATCACTTAATAAAGATTTAATGAAAATAAAAATATCTGGTTCAGTCTGCAAGGTCCAATAATGTAATCAATTTTAGAGTGTAAAATGTAAAATCTATTTTAGAATGTAGACTTCTGACATAATAACACATCAGTCCCAATCCATGTCTGCAGGATCTGAAAGCAGACAGTTAAATTGATAGGTTTGTCCATTTGGCTCTTACGTGGAGAAACACTGTCTGCTACAAGACGTACCCATGTCAAATTACTAAAAACAACAGCATTTGTTCTAAGGCAGGTACAAATACATGGATACAGAGAAACTAAAATGGTTGGGATGGGACTGACAAAATTTAATTTCAAAGCATTTAAATACATAGAACATAGTTGCCTTGCATCCCTCCAGATAAACTGGATCCCTTTTGTAGAGAAATGTGGACTTGAAAAAACTGTTGAAATTGTTAATTAAATCAGTATCTGCTGCATTGAAGAACATTTTTAACCACAAACATTTTTAGCTGAAGCGCTCGCCAACCCAGCCATGTACTGTCAAGGGGCCCGGGGGCAGATAACGCTTTTGTGTCTGCTGTAATGTATTCCATTGGCATAGGGGGAGTCAGAACATCACACTGTTGAGCGGCAAACTGATTTTTTTTTATTCTAGGGGGGCCTCTTCCATGGGGAAAAAGAAAGGGAGTGAGATCCTTCTTGCCCACCTTCCTTGCCATTTTACCAAGGCAGTGGAGCAATCCGGGTGGCCCTGCTCCTCAGACCACCTCAGGGCTGTAGCCTGGCCCATTCCTAGCAGGTTATCGATCAGCTTATCCCTCTTCATTACCTGACGCTGGAGCAGGAGAGCCACATCCTGTAGCCTGATGTTTCTTAGGCAGCTGTTGCAAATAAAAGTCTCATTCACAGCCAATTAATTCCACATTTTCCATGCCACTTTGACAGGGAGTTGGCAGTTTGATAATAGCCCAGTATTTTAAAATGGTACTGAGTCCAATGAAATTCAGCATTTCAAAGCATGTACACAAGTGAAAATGTAATAACAATGTTTAGCTTGTGGAATGTATTTTTGTATTTTGAAAGTGGCTCTTTGTTGGCAGGGCAGGTATTCATATGACTGAAGCTGATGATGATTAAATACATATATGGTAAATGGAATTAGGTTGTGACGCATTCTCTGGCAGCCTATTATCTGTGAAAAAAGGTTTGTGACATGCTTGACTCAAGTACTTTTGAGGAGATATGCAACTTTCAGCTCTCTGTGTATAATCTTACTTTTAGTGTGTTAGCACCCATATCAGATATATTTGAGGTGGCGTTTCAGTAGAAAGGAGTGTCTATCCCATATATTTTGCAGTTAGGTTATACAGATATATGGCTTCTGAAAATGCCCGATGAGCCCTCCCTCCCACTTGGTGACTGGAGCTTTGCTGAGCTGAATTTCAGGCCTTCATCGCTACTGCAGACCACTAATTGGGAACGAAGAGAAATAACAGAACATTGTGCTATTCACTGATTCCTTGTCAGCTGAACAAGCCCCATTGTCAGGACCCACAGATCTTTTCATGAGGCTGCTGCAAGGCGGGAAGGAACACGCTCTGCATGCAACAAAATACTGACACCATGAATCCCTTCAGGTATTGGAATGACTGGCAGCGAAAAGCTGACACACTCTAAGGTATATTACAGAGCAAATGTGATGGATACAGGACTCATCATGACCATAGCAACCATAGATGGCAAGACAAGTAACGCCAAACAATGTGTACATTGGTGTCCAAAAAACATCTTGACTCACAGATGGACTAGGTCTCCAAAGAGTGGACTTACAGACTCTGTACGGAATCTTATTTTGATTTTTCCGTAGAGTTCAATAGGAAAATGAGTCAGGATAAATAACCCATGTAATTTACAGCTTAATCTATTCCCATAGAGATCCATTCAAATGCAGAGAGGTTATAGTATCCTTTGTAAGAGTACCTGAAAATAAGATTTTATAAGAGTATTTTGATGTTTTTGGGTCAGGAAGTCATGGCATGCCAAAGGATATGCAACCAAATATGATGACTATGTATATAGCTACAATTGCTACACAGTTCACCCGATATGGATGTTAAAACCCTCAAATTAAAGCTGAAAGTCTGCAATTTAACCTCAGTCACTGTTCCATTTCAAATCCAATGCGCTGGAATACAGAACCAAAATAACAAAAAATGTGTTACTGTCCAAATACTTACAGACTGCACTGTATATTGTGGCCTTTTGTGAAAATAATTAGCTGTTCCCGTACTTGAATTAGATAATTGGTTCATTGTCAGCAGTGTATTGTGTAGTTTATTTTTATTTCTGAAATAACAGAACGCAACTCGGTATTTCTTGTTTTTCTGTTTCTTGGGTCTGCGCTTTCCAATTAATCTCCTCCTTAATAACCTGCAGGGGTCTGGATATAGTGATTGCTGAACACCAAACTGTATTTATTTAGAGAGAATGAATTCTTGACTTGTGAATTAGATATAAGGGCAAATGCAGATTGATCCTTGGCACAGGTATATAATACTGCATGGCAATATTTATTAAAACATGCACAACGGTGTATGTGTGTATTAAACACCAGGGTACAGTGTACTGGTCCTTAGTATTGAAACATTGCAAATTTCCTAAGAGAAAGTGCACTAAATATATTTTTTTCTTATTATCCAGGGCAACTGGATAAACAATGACTAATAGGAGTGATTTTTAAGCTGAGATGGGTTGTTACACAGTATTGAGAGTCTATAACAAAAAACTGTTGCATATTTTGCTTTGACCAGTCTTAGGAAATATAGTCACTCATTTGTGAACATGCAGAATGAACGTGGTTCCTAGAACTGAATCAGTCATACAGTCTCCAACTCTTGTATAATTCATTTCTCAGTTCTAAGATGAACAGTTCCTGATTTGCTATTGGTTCTTACTTGAGAATACATTCTGACCATATGGATAAGATCTCCCCTTTTCATGACACATGTAGCAATTGTGAACACCTAATTCATTTAATAAAGAGTGGGGCTTTGTCAAGGCCAGTCCCATATTTTTTTAGTCAGTATCACTATTATAATTATAATCCGTTTAGGTTTTTTTCAGGTGCTTTCTCTCTTACCCTTCACAATGGAGAAAAGGATGCTTTGATATGTAAATTATTTCATTAATTATACTTGTCCCTCTACCCTTTCAGAAGTGGCATGAAAGGCCATTCTGCTTTATAATATACCACCTCCTAACACAATCTCATTTTCCTTGGTTCCCTCTAAAAAGGGCAGGAACTTCACAGGTTTGAAAGATATTAGAAGTTTTATAACAGAAACTCATATCCAACCTGACAGACTCTTGACAAAGGCGGTGCACTGCCACTCATAGCCCTAATTCCAGTGCATGAATCCTATTATACTGTCAAGTGTGTTCTTGGAGTTCAGTATTAATTAAATGTGCTAATAAGTACAGGTTTTCTTAGGGACATGTTCATTGTATTTTTTTCCCATTATGGGAGGCATATGGATTTTCTGTGGCTGCTCCGATATAGCGTTATTTATTTTTTTCCATGAAAACTTAACAATATCACATGCCATTTGTACAGTGAGGAGACAGGCAAGTGCAACAAGTGTTGGCCTATGATGTTTTCTTGCAGATATTCCTTGTCTTGTGACAACCTGCTCCTGCAGGAAATGGAGTGACATAAAGAAGATAAAAAAGGTGGCTGTAAAGGTGACACAGGCACCAGACGTTCCTGCCATTTATTTCTGAAGGTCTTGTTGGGCTAAAACATAACAGGTTTGGTTTTGATGGTTCCCAATATATTCTGAACCAAGTTCTTCATTTCAGTTTGCCATATTTTATTATTATTATTATTATTATTGAGTGAGTGTGTGTATATTTTGCTAATATGCATGTTGATGTTGCCACCTCTATGTTTAACTCCTGCCTCTCTCAGTCTCTCAACTCACTTTGTCCGCTTGTCTCCAAACCAGCTCGACCATCACCCCCTTCCCCGTGGCTGACAGATTCTCTCAGATCCAACAGAACCATACTGCGAGGCGCTGAGAGAAAGTGGAGGAAATCCAGATCCCCAGATGACCTGGCCTCCTATCACACTCTGCTGGCAGCCTTCACAGCTGCAACTACATCGGCTAAGACTTCTTTTTTTCAGACTAAAATTAATGCATGTGTGTCTAATCCATGGAAACTCTTTTCCACCTTCTCCTCCCTCCTTACCCCCCCTCCACCCCCTTCACCCTCCTCCCTCTCTGCAGATGACTTCCTGACCCACTTTGAGGGGAAGGTGGCCATGATTCGCAACTCCTTCACACCTCAGGTGACACCCCACATCCCCCGTACCGAACCTATCGCCACGCTGTCGTCCTTCAAGACTCTGGAGGACGCAGATGTGCTCCAACTTGTGACGCACCATCGCGCGACCACCTGTCCGCTGGACCCCATCCCGTCAGCAGTCCTCCAGTCAATATCTGCTGAGCTCGTTCCATATCTGTCCACTATTATCAACACCTCCCTAACCTGTGGCCATGTCCCTGCTGTTTTTAAGACTGCCCGTGTATCCCCACTCCTAAAAAAACCTAGCTTAGACCCCTCTGATGTCAGGAACTACCGTCCTGTATCTCTTTTGCCCTTCCTGTCCAAAACTCTGGAACGAGCTGTCCATAACCAACTGTCTGTTTTTCTCCACCAGAACAACCTGCTTGACCCCCATCAGTCCGGCTTCAGAACCGGACATTCCACAGAAACTGCTCTCCTGGCCGTGACTGAGGCGCTCTCCGCTGCCAGAGCCTCATCCCTCTCCTCTGTCCTGATTCTACTTGACCTGTCTGCAGCGTTCGACACGGTCAACCACAAACTCCTGATTTCCACACTTTCTGAGATGGGCATTTCTGGGACTGCCCTCTCCTGGTTTGTATCGTACCTCACTGATAGATCCTACCAAGTCTCTTGGAAGGGTTCTGTGTCTGCACCCCATCCCCTGATTACAGGAGTCCCGCAGGGATCTGTACTGGGTCCTCTGCTGTTCTCCATCTATACAAAATCCCTTGGTTCAGTAATCAATTCACATGGCTTCTCATACCATAGTTATGCTGACGATACTCAACTCTTCCTCTCTTTCCCTCCCTCTACCCAACAGGTGAAGGAGAGGATATCTGCTTGTCTGGCCGACATCTCTGAGTGGATGACTACCCATCACCTGAAGCTCAACCTCGACAAGACAGAGCTCCTCTTCATGCCACACAAAACCTCCCCGCTACTTGACCTCTCCATCACCGTTGACGGGACCGTGGTGGCTGCCTCCCGCTCTGCAAAGAACCTGGGGGTGGTCCTGGACGACCAGCTGAACTTCAAAGACCAGATCAGGGCGACGGCACGGTCCTGCAGGTTCCTCCTGTACAACATCAGGAGGATTCGACCGTACCTGACCACCTATTCCACCCAGCTTTTGGTCCAGACCATGGTCACCTCACGCCTGGACTACTGTAACTCCCTGCTCGCAAGCCTACCGGCCTGCGCCATCCTGCCTCTCCAACTGATCCAGAACGCAGCTGCCCGGCTTGTGTTCAACCTCCCGAAATTTTCACATGTCACCCCCCTGTTGAGGTCACTCCACTGGCTGCCAGTTGCAGCCAGGATCAGGTTCAAAGTTCTGACCCTGGCCTACACTGCAGCCAATAGGACAGGCCCTGTCTACCTGCAGGACTTGATCCAGAACTATGTTCCTGCTCGACCGCTTCGCTCATCTACTGCAGGGCGACTTGCACTTCCCCCCCTCCGTGTAAATGGCACTCGCTCGTCCCGACTGCGGAGCTTTTCCACCCTAGCTCCCCAGTGGTGGAACGAACTTCCCATTCCCCTACGTTCCATGCCAACCCTGCCTACTTTCCGTCGTGGCCTGAAAACGCACCTTTTCAGACTCCACCTGGACTAATACTTATCTAGGACCTCATGGTTTGTGCTCTTGTTGAACTGTGTACTCAAGATAGTCAAGTTTATAATAATTAGAATAGAATTGTATTAGAGCTGATTTACCCAGTTCACTGTGAACTGCATTGTGTTCATTACTAGGGATAGCTGCTACTGTATGGGAAGAATGTGCTTTCTTATCTGTTCTGTAGTTACTTCGATGACCTTTCTGTATGCACTTACTGTACGTCGCTTTGGATAAAAGCGTCTGCTAAATGACTGTAATGTAATGTAATGTAATATATATATATATATATATATATATATATATACACACACACACACACTCACACGATAATAAAAAATAGTTATATAGTTTTTATTATTACTTATTTATCTCTAGCCTGGCAGTTTTATCAGTGGGTTTTGATTGAGAATTTATCTTCATCATCAACGGAGATTACCATTTCAGTGATTATACTCTTATTAAAATATACCTTGCAAAGATTTTAAACCATAATTGAAAAATTAGGTATTAAAAAAATTAGTGGCTTATCTTAGCTTGGGCCGCCCATGAAAGACAATAATAATAACAGCTCTTAAACAAAGAATTTGGAGTTTAATGCGCTAATCACAGATGCTATTTACTCTTTTTACACTGTGCTGTAGGTCTTAAAAATATCACAATTTCACTTGACAAAAATTATACCTATGCTGCTGTTCTCAAGTTATCCAAATATGCCAAAATATATATACAGGTGTGCTACTTCTCTGGAACCGAGCGGGGACAATTTGAGTGTTATATTACATAAATAGTACATTTCATCAAGGTTGATGAAGGCATTGTCAAATTTTCAATAATGTGCCTAAATTAGTTTGTATTTTGGTAAATAACAGTATTAAACACAGAGTACACTCCATGTGTCACATTTCCATGTAGCCTCGTACTTTTTGTATACCAACAGTACTTGCTGCTTGGAAAGCTCACTTTTGAAGTGCATTATCAACATTAAGCCATGGAGCATTTCATTTTTAATATCAAAACTACAACAACCTAATTTTATAATGAGAGGGATTTTTTAATTGAACTGAGATTTTTATTGAATTTTCAATTTCAAATTTCATACAATGTTATGATTCTTGCTCTAACTCATGATGTAATTACCAAACATGAATTTGATTTTATAACCAACAAGTATCCTATCACACCAGCGATCTACTCTTTACCCAAGATTCACAAGAACTTAGTCTGCCTATATCAGGGACACATAAGATTTTCTTCTGAAACTTCAGAGTGGCCCATCAAGAGTCTGACTATTTAGTCACATTCGATTATTCACTTTTCTCCATACATTCCTCATGCAGGGGGATTATCAGCGCCCTCCACTATTATTGGTACCCCTGGTAAAGATGAGTAAAAAGGGTTGTAAAAAATTCAGTTTGGTGAATTAGCTTAATCTCACACTGGAAAAAAAAAACATCATCAAGAACTAATTATTTTTAACAAAACCACATGTGCCACAATTATTGGCACCCCTGCATTTATATATAGAATAAAGTAATCATGGTCGCATATCCTTTGCATGCCATGACTTCCTGATGCCTGTGACCCAATAACAAGACTCCTATTTTCTGGTACTCTTACAAGCGATACTAGAACGTCTCTGCATTTGAATGGATCTCTATGGGAATTGGGGGGTGGGACTAGATTTAGCTGTAAATTATGCTGGAACAGTATGGAATACATGGTTTGTAAAATGGCTGTAAGTCATCAAGGGTCTGAGGTATCAAACGAGCCTCAAACCATCACTCTGCTGCCAGAAATACAGTAGATATGGATGGATCACTTTAAGGGTTGTTTCTCCTGACTTATTTTCCTATTGAACTCGATGGAAAAATGAGTCAGGAGAAACAACCCTTAAAGTGATCAATCCATATCTACTGCATATCTGGCAGCAGAGTGATGATTTGAGGCTTCCAATGTTTTACTTCCTTCTAGAGAAAACCCAATAGGTTCTCAGTCACATTCTCCAGAAAACAGTGTTGACTCACACGCTATCCAGGACAAAACACTGGCACATATTATCCACAAACTCAAGACTTGGAAACACCTTCTGTGATCCACCACTTTTTTCATTCAAAAGAGTGGTGAGTGTTCAGTGCTGTGGTAGGGGGGCGTGGTTTTAGGCGCAGCTAGCAAGAGAGAGAGTGAACACGGGTGGTTTAGGGAGCCGGCACAGCTGTCGGCAATCGGGCAATTGGGGACTATTTGATTATAGGATTGTGATCAATTAACCAATTGCCTTGATTGTTCAACAGTGAGCCTGAGAGCCTTGATAAGGTGCCGCGGGGAATGGAGAAGGGAGAGGACTGGATACTGAGATGTGTCCATGTACGAGCGATATACGAAATAAACACAGTAAACTGCATCTACCTGACTGCCGTGTCTTCTTCCCCGAGCTACAAGAGCTAACTTCGCCACAGTGGTGGCCCTGTACGTGGGGAGTGAAAGAAAAGCAAAGGGAAGAAAAACGGAGAATGGAGACGGATCCAAGCGGGCAGGAGTCTTCAATGACAACGTTGAGCAGAGTGCTGGAGGGGCTGGCGGCCATGCAGGAGCGACAGGCTGCGGCTCATATGGAGCAGATGCAAGCCCTGCGGGAGCAGTCGAGCCTACAGACACAGGCACTGCTCCAATTTACGGGCACCGGGGAGGCCACAGGAAGGCAGAGCGTCCCCTCCCTGAAATTTAACATACCCAAAATGACGGCAGAGGATGACGCTCAGGCTTTCCTGGAAGCATTTGAGCTGGCGGCAGAAGCCTCCCGGTGGCCGATAGAGGAGTGGGCTGTGCGGCTCCTGCCCCTCCTGACGGGGGAGGCGCAACGAGCGGCGCATGGCCTGCCGACAGCCGCTAGGGCGGTGTACAGGAACATCAAGAAGGCGGTCCTCGACCGGACGGGGGGTACCCCGGAGGAGCACCGACGACGGTTCCGGGAGTGCGACCTGACAGAAGAGGACCGGCCTTTTGCCTACGCCCAGCGGCTGGCGGACGCCGGAAATAAGATCAGCTGCTGGAGTCATGGAGCAGGTGGTCCTAGAAAGATTTGTCGGGGGGTTGCCGGCGGAGACCGCAAGGTGGGTCCAGTGCCATAGACCCACCAACCTGGATACCGCCGTCACCCTGACAGAGGACCACCTGGCGCAACACCCCTTCACCCAGCAGCAGAAGCCGGAGCCGGCGCCCAGGAAGAAATTCCCCCCTCGTTCCGCCCCCTTTCCTGTTTCCCGTCCCCAGAACCCCTCCTTTGCTGCTGTGAACCCCCGTAACGCTCTGCCCTCTTTTCCCCCCTCAGGCTCAGTGGCGGTGCAGTCCGACCCACAGGGAGTGCCTCAAACGCCTGGACCGGAGTGTTGGCGGTGTGGACGGCTGGGCCACCTGCGCCGCAATTGTCCGCTTATGGAGGTGGGGCAGGTGGTCCGGGTGGTCGGACCGCCCACCTCCGCTCCCGATTCAGACGGGGCGTACTGCATTCCGGTAAGGGTGCAAGGGAGTGAACACCGGGCACTGTTGGATTCAGGGGCTATGCAGACCATGATTCACCAGAGCCTGGTTCGAACCGAGGCTTTGAGATCGGCACGTTGGGTGGTAATTAGGTGTGTGCATGGGGATCGACACACATACCCAATAGTACCAGTGGAAATTTGGATAAAAGAGAAAAAGCATATCATAGAGGCTGCGGTTAGCTCCCACCTCTCGCACCCTCTGATTTTGGGTACAGATTGGGCGGGGTTTAAAATAATAGCGGAAAAACTGATGGGGGTACGATCACGACTGGTAGGGAAGTGTGAGGTGTGTGCAGCGGAAAGTGGTGACGCGGGGTCGTCCGACACTGACGGGGGGGGGGCGGCTCCGGGAGAGCCTCCAGTGGAGACTCCCCAGATGCCGGTGTTCCAACCCATGGAGGATTTTCCACTCGCCCAGTCTCGAGACGATACCCTACGCTTTGCCTTCGACCAGGTGATATGTGTTTATGGTCAGCTGGTGCGCCCTGACGCTGCACGCTCTCACCCGTATTTTTGCATTATTAAGGATAGGTTATATCGAGTGAGTCGTGACACGCAGACAGGTGAGGAGACGACCCAGTTGTTGGTACCGAAAAGCCGCCGGGAAATGATTTTCCAGGCGGCTCATTTCAACCCCATGGCTGGGCACTTAGGGTATGAAAAAACACTAAACCGGATAATGGCCCGATTTTATTGGCCGGGCATCTGGGCGGACGTACGGAGGTGGTGTGCATCCTGTCCAGATTGTCAGCTGGTAAATTCCCCAGCCATCCCAAAAGCCCCATTGCGGCCCCTACCATTAATTGAGGTCCCGTTTGATAGAGTGGGCATGGACCTCATCGGGCCATTTGAACGGAGCACTCAGGGATACCGATTTGTATTAGTTCTAGTGGATTATGCAACCCGGTATCCCGAAGCAGTGCCATTGCGCAATATCTCGGCTAACAGTGTTGCGCAGGCATTGTTCCAAATAATCTCCCGAGTTGGAATCCCGAAAGAGATTCTGACTGATCAAGGCACTTCATTCATGTCACGCACACTACGCGAACTGTATGAACTTTTGGGTGTTCAGTCTATTAAAACTAGCGTGTACCATCCACAAACGGATGGGCTCGTGGAACGTTTTAATAGGACTTTGAAATCCATGATTCGGAAGTTTGTGCACGATGACAGCCGAAATTGGGATAAGTGGCTAGTTCCTCTATTGTTTGCAGTGCGAGAGGTTCCCCAGGCCTCCACGGGATTTTCTCCTTTTGAATTGCTGTTCGGTAGAAAACCACGGGGTATTTTGGACCTGGTTAAAGAAAGCTGGGAGGAGGGTCCAAGCCCCAGTAAAAACGAAATTCAATACGTTATGGACCTGCGAGCAAAACTCCATACACTGGGGAGATTATCACGAGAGAATTTGCTCGAGGCTCAGGAACGTCAGCAAAAGCACTACAATAGAGGAACAAAACTACGGCAATTTTCACCGGGAGAGAAAGTCTTGGTATTACTACCGACTTCCAGCACAAAATTACTCGCCAAGTGGCAAGGACCCTTTGTGGTCACACGACGAGTGGGGGAAGTCGATTATGAGGTGGAGCGGTCTGATAGAGAGGGGGCGAAACAGATTTATCACCTCAATCTATTAAAACTGTGGAAAGAGGTGATACCGGTCTCCTTGATATCGGTAGATCAGGAGAGAGATGAGCTGGGACCGGAGGTGCCAAATTCAAAAGATCAAAAACTTTTTGATAGCCATCTCTTACCGAATCAGAGAACGGATCTTGCCAAGTTGCAAAAGCAGTTCGCTGATGTGTTTTCCCCCCTACCAGGCCACACCAATCTGATCAATCACCATATTGAGACAACCCCGGGGGTGACGGTGCGTTCGCGCCCCTACCGACTGCCTGAACATAAAAAGAAAGTGGTTCAGGCAGAAATAAAGACAATGTTGGAGTTGGGCGTAATAGAAGAGTCTAACAGTGCGTGGAATAGCCCCATCGTGCTGGTGAGTAAGCCGGATGGATCTGTTCGCTTCTGTGTAGACTATCGAAAAGTAAACGAAGTGTCACGATTCGATGCCTATCCCATGCCTCGGGTCGATGACCTATTGGATCGGCTGGGCACAGCTCGTTTTTTTTCGACATTGGATTTGACCAAGGGCTACTGGCAGATTCCCTTGTCTCCAGAGTCCAAGGAAAAAACGGCTTTCTCCGCTCCGGGCGGATTGTACCAATTCCGGACACTTCCGTTTGGGTTATTCGGAGCCCCGGCCACTTTTCAACGTCTCATGGACAGGGTACTGCGTCCACATGCGGCTTTCGCTGCAGCCTATCTGGACGATATAATAATACATAGTGACAACTGGGCTCAGCATGTGCGGCATGTGGGGGCGGTACTGGAGTCCCTGAGACAGGCGGGACTCACGGCTAACCCAAAGAAGTGTGCGATTGGCAGAGCGGAGGTACGGTATTTGGGGTACCACTTGGGAAGTGGACAGGTGCGACCTCTGGTGGACAAAACGGCGGCGATCGCGACCTGTCCACGACCCAAGACAAAAAAAGAGGTGAGGAGGTTTTTGGGACTGGCCGGTTACTACAGACGGTTCATCCCGGCTTTCTCGGACCTGGCCAGTCCCCTGACCGACTTGACTCGAAAAGGTGCCCCAGATCCGGTTCAGTGGACGGAGCTGTGTCGGCAGGCGTTTGAGAGGGTAAAGGAAGCTTTGTGTGGGAAACCGCTCTTGTTCACCCCTAATTTCTCTCTCCCCTTTAATTTGCAGACTGACGCATCGAACAGAGGGCTGGGGGCCGTTTTGACTCAGCAGGTGGAGGGGGTCGACCGACCAGTGCTGTACATTAGCCGAAAGCTATCACAGCGGGAAGCGAAGTACAGCACGGTCGAGAAGGAGTGCCTGGCCATCAGATGGGCGGTCGGGTCCCTCCGTTATTATCTGCTGGGTCGCTCATTCACCCTCTGCTCGGACCATGCGCCCCTCCAATGGCTCCACCGCATGAAGGATACCAACGCCCGAATCACTCGCTGGTATCTGGCTTTACAGCCTTTTAATTTCAGGGTGATTCATAGGCCGGGAGCGCAGATGGTGGTGGCTGATTTTCTCTCCCGTCCGGGGGAGGAGGAGGGGGGGGGGGGGAGTTGAGCATTGGCCGGATGGCTTCCCGGCCTAAGTCGGGCGGTGGGGGTATGTGGTAGGGGGGCGTGGTTTTAGGCGCAGCTAGCAAGAGAGAGAGTGAACACGGGTGGTTTAGGGAGCCGGCACAGCTGTCGGCAATCGGGCAATTGGGGACTATTTGATTATAGGATTGTGATCAATTAACCAATTGCCTTGATTGTTCAACAGTGAGCCTGAGAGCCTTGATAAGGTGCCGCGGGGAATGGAGAAGGGAGAGGACTGGATACTGAGATGTGTCCATGTACGAGCGATATACGAAATAAACACAGTAAACTGCATCTACCTGACTGCCGTGTCTTCTTCCCCGAGCTACAAGAGCTAACTTCGCCACAAGTGCCTTTCACACATGCATCTGAACTCGTAAATGTTCCAGAACTTTTCCATGATGTAGAAGAATGTAGAAGACTTAAAAGCCCACAATTAAGCTTCAAGTAAATTTACAATTTGCACATCACCAAGCATCAAATAAACTCCTCAAAAAAAGTTCGGAAACGTTATTTCGGTCGATTATTCCTCCCCTTTAATAATACCAATTGGTATTGTATTTTATATCGTTGGAAAGCCTGATTAGTCATCTTTACAACGAGGTACAACTTGTAAGGATCGTGCATTCGTGGAATGAGCAACACAGCTAACCGTGTGGGTAGCGGCCCAAAAAAAATCCCCTGCAATATTCTTCTGTTGGTATTCACTCTCGTTTTGAGTTGCTTGGTGGACTGGATGATTGCACTCTCCCACAGTAATAAGGAAAAAACAACACATATTGGCCATTTTTACACTTTATTCATTTTACACTGTCAGGGACCTCAGTAGCGTGTGGAAGATCCATACGCAGCCACAACAGCTTGGCACCTCCTCCTCATGCTGGTCACCAGCCTGGTCACACACTGCTGTGGGATGGCATCCCATTCCTCAACCAGGATTTGTCGCAAGTCAGCCAACATGGTTGCGTTGGTCACTCTGGCACGTACAGCACGCCCAAGCTGATCCCACAAGTGTTCAATTGGGTTGAGGTCTGGACTCACGGCAGGCCATTCCATCCTCTCCACTCCCAAATTCTGGAGGTACTCTGTGATGATCCTGGCTCTGTGGGGGCGAGCGTTGTCATCCTGGAGGATGGAGTTAGGTCCCAGATTCTGGAGATATGGGATCGCCACTGGCTCCAGAATCTCATTCCGATATCTCACTGCATTGAGATTGCCTTCAATGATGACAAGTTCTGTTTTGCCTGTGAGAGAGATACCGCCCCACACCATGACACTGCCCCCATTGAAAGGTGTCACGCGATCTGTGCAGCAATCTGCATAGCGTTCTCCACGCCGTCTCCATACTTTCATCCTGCCATCCAGCGTCCGCAGACAGAACCTTGATTCATCACTGAACATGACGTTGCTCCACATTCTTAGGTTCCACTGTCGGTGCTGTCGACACCAGCGCAAACGGGCCTGACGGTGAAGGGCAGTCATTGCAGGCTTCCTGGCAGCCTTATAAGCACGAAGACCGGCCATGTGCAGTCTGTTCCTCACCGTCTGATCAGAGATCTGTCTGTGGTACCGTTGTGCAAATCTTGCCTGTAAATCTCTGGAAGAAAGCCTACGGTTCCTCAGTGAAGCAAGGGTGAGGAACCGGTCTTCTTGGGGTGTTGTCTTCCTGGGACGGCCACTTCGCGGTCTGTCTTTGACTTCACCAGTCTCCGGGACTTGGTCCTAAGTTTGGAAATGGTACCAGGGCTGACACCAAATAATGCTGCCACTCTGCGTACCGGAACACCAGCTTCCAGTTGCCCTATTGCACGGGCCTTATCCTGAAGGGACAAACGTGGCATGTTTATGCTTGGAGCACACACAAACTCAACAAAGTTGCAGGACCCATGCACACAAGTGCTGTCAATTAGGTGCCAATCAGGTACCTGCCAGCACTTGAAGCTCAAAACGAGAGTGAATACCAACAGAAGAATATTGCCGGGGATTTTGGCACATTTTTTTGGGCCGCTACCCACACGGTTAGCTGTGTTGCTCATTCCACGAATGCATGATCCTTACAAGTTGTACCTCGTTGTAAAGGTGACTAATCAGGCTTTCCAACGATATAAAATACAATACCAATTGGTATTATTAAAGGGGAGGAATAATCGACCGAAATAACGTTTCCAAACTTTTTTTGAGGAGTTTATATTTTAAAAGTCTGTTTTAGAGTAGCTGGATTTCATTTTGGCTTTTGCAGCTTTTCAGTACTCTGCAGAGCCGAGCTAGCCAGAATGCCAATACCACATGAAAAACAGATTTTGTCAAAATTAGTGGATTTGTTACGATGCCACTGCCTAAATAAGCACTGAATCACAAATATAAGTTTAAAGTTTAGATATTAGGCAGAATGTCAGGAATATATACAGTGTGTTACAGAGCAGGCCAAAACTTAAAGTCACGGTTTGGCACTATGTAAACATCGAACAAAAAGTTCGGAAATTTGTGTTCGGTAGATTATTTCTCTGTTGTAACAATGCTTCTTGGCAATAAATTTTATACCATTGGAAAGCCTGTTTATTTCCCTTTTAAATGTTGCCCCGTTTGTAAGGAACATGCATTTGTGGGATGAGCAGCACAGCTGAGTATGTGGGTTGCGCCCATGAAAAATTTGCCAAATCTTCTCTGCCAATGCCAAAATGCCACAAATTTCCGAACTTTTTGTTCAACGTTTATGTCAAATGTGACAAGAGATGCTAGTCCAAAATATAGCACTGAACTGATTAGATGTCCCAGTTGCTTTTATAAATGGTATATTACAGCAGTACCTCAGGCCCACTGTATAAAAAATTAAAAACAAACAAACCGAATCGTTACTTGGAATGTGATCAAAACATTTGACCTGATTATTTGTGACCATGGTAATTTGTCAAGGAAGCTTGAATTTAATCTGATATAAAATTAATCCACGGAACATGTTGAACAGCTTGGTAATCAAAAAGAATTTGTCCCTAACTTTGGCTTACAAATAAATGCAAATTAAACTTTTTTCAATACAACAATTTCTTTCATTCATTTTGGTGATCAATGAACTCACCAAACTGTATTTGTGCAGAAAAAAAGTAACACTTTCCTCAAAGTTAAGGACAAAAGTGTCATGGTTTTGCAATGGTTTTGCAGCTCGCCTGTCCTGTTCTGCGGACGTTTCTTTCAGGTCAGCGGGACGGCGCCCCTGCCGTGTTTTTCCTCTTACCTGCACTCATTCATTCCACCTGGCCCGGCGTCATCTGGTTATTTAAGCGCAGCGATTTCTGGTTTCATTGTTTTTTTTTTTTTCATTGTTTATTGCCACTAAATAAAGCCAAGTATCGGTAGAGGTTGGGAGACTGTGTTCCTTTTGTTTGCGAAAGTAACACAGGAGTATAGGTGTAATCTTAGTATTCTTTTCACCTTTTCATTTACTCTTTTCTTTGCCTTTCCTCCTTTGCCTACCTGTCCTCATTGAGGAATACCTTTGTTTACCTCTCTCGTTTCGCCTCTTTAGTTAGCTCATTTATACACTGCTCAAAAAAATGAAGGGAACACAATCAACACAGTATAACACCAAGTCAATTAAACTTCTGGGATATCGATCTGTCCAGTTAGGAAGCGTAAACGATTGTGAATCAATTTCACCTGCTTTGGTGCAAATGAAAGTGACAACAGATGGACAGGAGAGGCAACAGCAAGACGACCCCCAAAAAGTAAATGATTCTGCAGGTGGTGGCCACAGACCATTTCTCTCTCCTTATCCTTCCTGACTGATTTTTCTGTAGTTTTGCATTTAGCTAGTGCCCTTGTCACTACTGGTAGCATGAGGCGGTACCTGCAGCCCATTCAGGTTGCACAGTTAGTCCAGCTCCTCCAGGATGGCACATCCATACGTGCCGTCGCAAGAAGGTTTGCTGTGTCTCCCAGCACAGTCTAAAGAGCTTGGAGGAAATACCGGGAGACGGGCCATTACACGAGGAGAGCTGGACAGGGCCGCAACCCAGCAGCAGGACCGGTATCTGCTTCTTTGTGCGAGGAGGAACAGGAGGAGCACTGCCAGAGCCCTACAAAATGACCTCCAGCGGGCTACTCGTGTGCATGTTTCTGACCAAACTGTCAAAAACAGACTCCATGAGGGTGGCATGAGAGCCCGACATCCTGTAGTGCAGAGGTAGCCAACATGGTGCCCGTGGGCACCTGGTAGCCCGCAGGGACCACGTGAGTCGCCCGCGAGGCATGTTCTAAAAATAGCACTAATCACCATGGAGATCTGTCTAAATAAAAATTGTATTTAATTGTGTTGCTGTTCTTTTTAAATCAAAAACGCTTGCATTAATATAGATTTGAAAATGACAATATATAATATAAAATTAAAAAAACAAAAATGTTTTATGTATATATGAACTCTGACCTTCTCTGAAGTCAAAGTTCAATATTGTGCGCAAGACAAACCGCCATTGCTGAGACAAGGAAGCGGGCGCAGCTACGTTGGGGAGCTAGATGTGGTTTTTACCCCCAAAATAAAGAAAACATGGCAGAAAAGCGAAAGAAAACATACTATTGTCACAATGATTGGGAGGAAGAGTTCTTTTTTTCGACAGTGAAAGAAAAATGTGTGTGTCTCATTTGCAGGGCGACTGTGGCGACGGTAAAGCGGCACAACGTGGAGAGACACTTCAGTACGTGTCACCAAAGCTTCCATGCTAACTACCCACCCGGTAGCGCACTAGACAGAAAAAGCCTGTAACTTAAAGGCAGCTTTGGGCAAACAGCAGTCTTTTTTCACGAGGCTTCACATATATTATTATTATTAAAAGGTGATCTGTGCAACTTTATTTTATTCAGGAAGTTTGTATCAAACAAGTAGCCCTCCATACTACTCAGTACCCTTGAAGTAGCTCTCAGTTTCAAAAAGGTTGGTGACCCCTGCTGTAGTGGGACCTGTGCTCACAGCCCAGAACCGTGCAGTACGATTGGCATTTGCCAGAGAACACCAGAATTGGCAGGTTCGCCATTGGCACCCCGTTCTCTTCACAGATGAGAGCAAGTTCACACTGAGCACATGTGACAGACGTGAAAAAGTCTGGAGATGCTGTGGCGAATGTTATGCTGCCTGCAACATCATCCAGCATGACCGGTTTGGTTTAATTGACTTGGTGTTATACTGTGATGATTAAGTGTTCCCTTAATTTTTTTGAGCAGTGTAGTTTAAGCTAGAGGCAATTCTTTTCCTTCTTGTTTTTCTGCTTGTGTCTTCGAGTCTGCTCACCCTATTTTGTGGGTTGTTTTTTGTTTGGCTTATGCCGGGAGTTTTTTCCCATTTGTCTATTTTCTCTGTTCCGTTCACGGAATCCCTTTCCCTATATTTTTACTGGTTATATCACTTCTCGTGGCTAACTTTTTGATCCCCTCACAATCGCGTCTGGTCCTCTGCTCCTGACTCCCTCACAAAAAGGAATTGTCTAGGTTAGAGTCCGCTTAATTAATTGCAGCATAAAATCCATTACTGCTCCCGCTGCTCATTATCTGAAATTAAAAGGCCTGAATAAAGGTGAGGTTAGCACCATGTAATTCAAGAGCCTCCTTGTGTTGGTGTGCATGTTCAGTGCCTGCATGCCTGTGAGGATCCCAAGGCCAGACGGTGCTTGAAATTCTGAGTACTATCTGTACAAGACGGTAAGAACACAATACCAAGACTGACAGTCGAACAAAGGTTGGACATATTGGAGTAAGAGCACAGCTGTTCAACTCTTGCAGCACTGAAGGAGCATGCTGTAACAATGCAGTACTGGTGAAAAGGGGCTATATATGCAATGCATGGAAATGTTTAATGTAGGGCTTGCTTCTGTCATTCTACTAAGTTGCACACTTGCTGATCTGTTGTGCATCATTTTGGGGAAAGTGTGCTACCTTGGATGGGCTGATAGTACACTTTTAGCATGTATTTTTACACATTCTAATTAGGTAATCGTAAATATATTACCTGAAAATTTTTACATTGCGATTATGTTCACATTGTGTAATATTTTTAAATCAAGGAGTAAAATGCTTTTTTCCCCCTTTTTATTTCCAAATGGAAAGACACACAGGCTCCTGAAATGCTGTTTTGAAGGAATGTATTGTAAAGGTCCAAGCACTGCACCTCTTCCTTTAGAGGTATTATTAATCATTCTGATTTATGTATCCATTTCATCTGATGCAGAATATTACATGGGATTTAGAATATTGAAATATATATGCAACTCAAAGGACAAAAAGCAATGGTTATGAGGTCATGATTGGCTTAATAAACTTACTTTTACTTTTACCCTATGATAATGCTGTAATTCTCAAGCTTTTATAACTTAAATTATGTCATCGTGACCAGAATATCCTGAAGGAATATACAATGACAGCAGCAAGCCATTCCTTGCATTGCAATTCTTATTATATACATTACAGATTGTCGGTGGGATAGAATCAATACATTTCTTAGCCAAGTAAACAGCACCAACTAAAATGCCTCTCTCTCAGAAAATCCACAAAGCTATTATACATACACACATTTATGTATGACATTTAAATAATTGTATTTTTCAAATCCTGAAGTTATTGCAGATTACGTAGAAATGACATCAAAATAAAATAGTGTAAATGTGTTGCAATATTTGCCCATATATTTTGAAGAATCTTATCTTGGTAATATCTTTTATTTTAATATTTTGCAGTATTGCATTACCATTGATAGTTTGGACAGGGTCTGTTTTTCCAGGGTGTGAAGTGCAGCAAAGGTAGAGCACTGACATGGATCATATACAGATACTATACATATACAGATACTAATGAAATAGTTTTTATTTGAAATACTGTTTTGATGTATTTGAAGTATTTGCAAATAAACTGGCCCAAACAAATACATATTTTTTAAGCTTTATTGGACAGCACAGTGTAGGGTGACCAGAGGACCATGGGGGACCTTCCATTTAAAGGTCCATACCTAGTCAAAATGGCCCTGAAAAAGCAAAGGAAGGAATTATTCTGACACTGAAATCAGTTTTATTAGCAGATCAAGGGGAAAATTGTCAGTATGGTCAGTACCGGTGTCATGAACTGGTAAAGTAAAGGTCTAGCAGGAGATAACATGTAGACATACCATCAATGCAGGATCATCCCTCACACAAACCGTTAAAGTAGGAAAATAAAATAAATTGGATTGACATGAAATTGGACATAGGCGGAGGGTGAACCTACTGCAGGGTTAGGCTAGGGAAGGGGAGGTGTACACATTTGTGCATGTGTACAAAAACAGTTTTTTGCATTAATTTCACCGTATATAATTTTTTTTTGAGTAGGACCTACAAGAGCCCATGTAGGCTTTGGTTGTAAAGTATCAGTAGGGTTGTGTTAGAGTTTATAAATCAAAGGTCCTTGAAGCTTTTGGAACATTTGAATATTACACCATTTATTTTAATAGCACAAATATAGAAAAATAAATAAACAACACTCTAAAACAGAAATAAAAAATAAGTGTGCATGATCAGTGTTCCAAATAACGTCACTGAGGCAAACTAGTGTTGAATGGTAAAATACTGTTAGATAGTAGCCTATAGAGTGCTAGTCATGATGTATTTTTCTAGGCCAATTCTGAGGTTTCTTTCCGGGCATGGGTTCCCTCGCCAGATTTCCAATGGGGTCTTACCACGGGGTTTTCGGATTTGTGCTGAATATAAGGTCTGTGGTTAATATAAGACAAAAATATTTTCACATTTTGTTAATCAAGATAATCCCCACAATAAAACACACTTTTTGCCATTTTTGAACCACACACGCAATTAATATAAATTAAATATAATGTTATGCTAAAGTGAACTACATTACTACAGCAATCGTCGCATTCCGTAAACGTCACTCACCACCACTGAACAGTTTTTTGAGCCTGCCATCCTCCCGCGTTCAACTAGGCCCCAGCGCTTTGTAGCCTATTTGCTACCTCCTGGAGCAAAGCAAAATCCGGAGCTGCCAAGACTGCTTATATAGGCCTACATGTGCGATTTAGGCCTGTCCTTTCTGATGTCGCAGGTTGCAGTTTTTTTTTTTGGTTGTTTTTAAATCTGGGCGCTACTATTGTTCAAAGACATTAGATAGCTTATCAATTTAGATATGAATTTAGCTATTCCACCCCCTCCCGCCCACAACCTACTTTCCCGTTTGTTTGGGCGTGTTTTTGACGGGGAGGTTGATTAACTTTGTCTCCCGAGTCTGACCGCCATGTTAGCTAGCTAGCAAGATAACGACAGCTCATGAAAGTCACTTTAACATTTAGCTAGTAAGCTAACAATAGCTTATGGCAAGCAGTTTTAATTTAAGTTATTAAATTAGTCCGAACTAGCTGCCCAATGTCCTAGCTGGCTGGCCATATGAGTTAAGTTAACTAGGTAACTCGATTGCCTAGCTACTAGCCAACTGCTCCAAATCTAGCTGCTAAGTGCAAGTAATTTTAACATTTAGCTAGCAAGCTAACGATAGCTTATGAAAAGCCATTTTAATGTAACAATTATTAAATTAGTTAGCTAGCGCGATTGCCTAGCTACTAGCCAACTGCTCCAAAGCTAGCTCCTATGTGCTGCTATTGCGCTCTCAATTTTATATTATTCTACAAGGTCAACCAAACATGTTGGTATGTTTTTTTAAGGGAAAACGTCTTGCATTATATATGTAAAAATATATATAAATATAAATCCAGTGAGTATTTTAACCTTTGAGCTGAACAGCCTGTTTGGGTGGGCAGTTCAGGTTTTTTTTTTCAGATTCTCTGCAATGATTGGTTAACCTACCTGGAATCACACAAGAACCTCTCCCATCCTATTTTTTTGCCTATAGCAGAGAGCTGCCTACAATAGCCTACTCTCGCTCCGAAAAGCGAAAATTAAACAATCCTCTAAAATAAAGAACATAGGACGAGATATTTTTTTTGTAAAGGCAATGCAATTTAATAATATAGCGATTAGGCCTCCCTCTTAACTATGTCTGAATCATACTTTGGCTATACCTTTCAAGCAGTCGAACACAGTGCATCCCTACATGCTTTCAAATGTATCTTTAGGTCATCAAATGCTTCATTATATTGGACGTCCCCCCTTTGCACACTATTGTTTTTAAGCATGTCTGAATCCTTGGGGTAAAATAGCCGACAACCACATTTTCAGCAGTTTCTTTTTTGTAATTTTGACTGAGTTTAACGTTAGCTAGCTTGCTAATGGTAGCCTACATGTGGTCACTGACTGAGCCCCCGGGAGCCATGAATTGTATTTTAAAGTGGCACCGAAATCTGCTTTGTCTTTCCTGAGGTAGGTAGCCTTTCGATTGTATGGGAACCGGTGCCATTGCGATATGTAGCAAAGGCAAACGATTCTAAACGGCTTGTAAAAGAGGAAGGGGTATTTGTCATTACTGATTATAAAAAATTACTAAAGGTACCTTATTCGTATTTTCACAGTTCTCTCAGTAATCCTGAGTGCACAAATGTATACTTTGCATTTATTGTTCATTGTCTTTTTTATGTTAGGCTAATTCCTGTATTTATGTCTTTAATTGTTTATGGCTGTTATTATACTGCACTGTGGTCCCAGGGGTACTGTATTCTTTCTTACACCCGTCTGTAGTGAGGAGAATGACAAACTTGGTGCATACATTCATTGTCATTGCACGTATAGCAATAAAAATGTACCTCTTAACTCAATTACATTCAATTAAATCAATGCAAAATAGATAGCCTATCGTCCACTACAGTCGTGGTCAGAAATTGACAGTGGGTGAACTCGTTCTGCAAGCGGGAGGCCTCCCAACCACGACCGAATGGGCGTGTTCTGCTATCGTTTTTCACTAAACCATGTGATGTGGGATAGCCTGACACCAGGGTCGTAGGTTTAATTTGAGCATTGGGGGGACCACAAACAGTACATTTTCTTTGTGATGATAATGGAGGGGGACACTAATAACATACCATCCAACAGTAGTGAACCATGACTATTGGACCTAGGCTCTCAACCATTCCCACGAGCAAAGCAATGCACATTGTAGCCTTGTGCATTGTGTCTCCTACATCACCAACATTGTTTATTACACTTGGAGCTCTAATACATGTAATCTGATTTCTATGAAAAATAAAATAATTGAGAAATTGCTGTGGTCAGGGGAGTTTCTAGACTGCTTTGATTGGGGGGGAATCAAGAGATGTTGGTGGGGCACAAGGCGGGAACAAAGTATCTAGGGGTCCTCCCCCAGAAAAATTTGAGCCTTTTAAAACTCATTTCCTGCATTTTTACACAACCTCACACAAAGCATTTTCTAAAATAAAATGTTTTATTTATGAACATTTTGGATAAGTTTTTTTCTTCTTTCCAAAGCACTAGGCATGATTTGAGATGCTTTCATATAAATCTAAAGCCATGGTAGGCTAATCAGTACATTAGTGGATAAGATAAGTTTTAAACATTTTTTTAAAATTTTATTTTCAGATTTTTTCCCCCTTTTTCTCCCAATTTAGTAGCCAATTGAACTCCTATTCTAATTCAATTCCCCCCATGTAGCAACTGCTTGAGAACCACCGCTATACAACCCTGTCAGCCGGTAGTAGGAAAGAGGGCGCGACTCCTCGAGCTCCTGACCGTGATTCCAACTCGCCCAGGGCCATTTTGTGCGCAGCGATTCTCTCCGAGCCCCTCCCCCCACCCGGAAGCAGCCGGCAATTGCTGCTTCCACAGGGCACCGGCCACGCTCGGATCTGGCAGGACCGGGGCGCGAACCCCGATCCTCAGAGTACAACTGCACTGACTGAAAGTCAGCGCTCTTACCGTTGTACCACCGCAGCGGTACATATATATATAGCCATATTTTTTAGTAAATCTTTATTTGCAGACATTAATTAGCTATATGCACTATTGCTACTGAGTGTAGGCTGTTACTTGGCTGAAGTGATTCATGTTATATCAGCATTTTAGATAGATGAGTTAGGCTATTTCTGTCGACTATTGCTGCCTTCAAGTGCTCTTCGGAAGCTCCTATTTCCCAGTTGCCAAATCGTAATTACGAGGTTGACGTGTTCACATGCTTTGAAATCGGAATTACCAGCAAACATGGATGTCTAGAAAGTATTTTTTTTATTTTTTTATCCTTTACGAATAAGTAAAAAAATACATGGAGAGCTGCTATCACTTTCTGCATTAGAAAGAAGAGGAAAGGAAACGTATGATGAGAACCATTTATGATATATTAAAGTATATATTTACTGGTTGTGTGCTGTGTGTGCGTGTCCATCAATATGATGCGCTGCCTGGTTGCATTGTAATACGTGAATCTATCGTAGCCTATTTTCTGCCATTTCGACTTGGCAACTGGAAATATTAGCTCCGATGAGCACTTGAAGGATAGAGGTAATAGGTCAGTGGTGAAACATTACAACTCGGGAACTCGGTAGCAAAATTATCTCCGACTTTCCCACTTATAATTAGGCAGCAAAATTATCTCCGACTTTCCCACTTGTAATTAGGCTACGACTTGGTTCGTTCAATTGCAACTTCCATGTCGGAAACTGACTCGTATTTCCGATCATTCCGACAGCACTTGAATTCAGCATATCTCTGGCTCGCCGACATAGGATCATGTAAAAAATTTTTTAGCAACATATATTAGGGCCCCCTGCTGACCTAATCTGCCCCCCCCCCCCCCCGAGCTGATCATGTAGTTACGCCACTGAGAAGCTACAACTGTTTTCTGATGAACCCTGTTAGTTATATCTATTCAATTGTCCAGCAAAGTCGACATTTCCACAGTGCTACCTAACGTTATTGCACTCGTGGCTGTAATACATTGCTTGTTGTTATGAAAAAACATGTACTTTTTTATGTATAAGGCATAGACTGTAGAGTAGTTAAGAAGATAGTGTAATCACTGAAACAGGAACAGCACCTACAGTAGCCTAGCTGAATGAGGAAACTACTGGGTCGGCGGTTCTTTTATTCACTGTGCGGATTTTGATTTGATTTTCAGTTGAACCGTATCACCGTAGGACCGTATCAGGTGAAATGTATGAAACATAGCAAAGGCTGCCTATGCACCAAACAAACCATCTGCTCTACCACCGTAACAAGCGTCTCTCCTCGATTTCATACGCGTTTCTCGTCTCTTCTCCATTACAACCAACCTTACAACATATCCATAACCTACACAAAACACTGGCTAAAACACTGGGTTATGGGAATTAAAGTCCATAGTATTATCGGCTTGAGCAATCACCTGTAATTTTTGACTACATATCCCATTTGTGCTTTTATAAACTCAAATTTATCGTGGCAATGAGAACCATCGTCCCCCGTGTCCCCCATAATCCTACGCCCATGCCTGACATGGTCAAAACGAGTCCACCCAATACGCCGGGTCACAATGCACACGGCTCTTAAAAGGACTGAAAAGAGGTAATTTGATTAGTTATGGCTGAATCCAGCTGAAGCACACTCACTGATAAATATTTAGCATAACCCAGCCCATTTTCAGCCTGTGCAGCACGCTGTGAGCTGTGCCCTCCTCGTCTCGTCCGAAAATAGCGAAATTCAGTAGCCACGCCCAGTACACCGTGCACAACGCTATTGACTATGACGGCTTGCCACACGCCATGCACTTTCTGGAAAATAGAGCCCTTAGTGTTTCAGGGTATGGATAATTTTTGATGACAAATTTGGCAGGAAGAAGAATAAGAAGAAGAGGAAGAAGAAACAATGCCAAAATAACCCAGCAATCTTTGGGGCTGTATTGTGTGGATGTGTTAAATTGTATCTGACTTCTGTGTGGTTACATGAGGTCAGAATGTACAGAAGTTAATGTTTTTAAGGGCTGAGAGTGTGATCATTGTGGATATTTCTGTAGGAAACCATGAAAAGTGCTGTATAGGTATGGGGCATGCCCCGCCAAGCCACAACTTGGCGGAGACCCTGTTTATTTATTTTTCAGTGGTGAGTGGGTTGGGTGGCCCCCAAATTGAATCCTGCTTAGAGCCCAAAAAGGATAGGGCCGGTAATGCATCCACACATAGATGCTACAACTGTAACTATGTCAGACTTATTGCAGACTAAATAATGGCATTTATTATTTAACAGTTCTTTCTGGGTAATTTAACGGTGTATCTTTGCTGCAGGCATTTCAGAAAAAAAAGATATCGGAAAAGATATGATTGAAAATTGAGAGCAAATGAACAATGACTCAAGGGAATATTATGTTATCAGCTAAATCATTTCCATGCCTCACAAATCAATAATGTCAATGCAGTCCTGCTGTTCATGCAGGCAAGGTAGCCAATACTGTATGCATGCAAAGTCACCTCATGGAAAGGTTTTCCCAGTTCAACTGAAAATGTTCACCATATCCAGTATGGTGGCACGAGAGAAAGCGATTTGATAACCTTAATACAATAAAATACCAGGCTCATAATAGTCATGTGGAATTAGCCCCTGGTCATAGACGTATCAAAGATGACCCCTGGAGCCAGGCTGTAAATCTGTGATCTATTGCCACATTTCAATTAAACTGAGCCCATACAACAAGGTCCATGTCCATCTACTAGTGTGATGGGGTTTTTTTTTTAAACCCTGTGCTTTGTTGCTTGCCCATGCCCATACCCATTGATGTAACACAAATTGCACCATTTGGTAATATAATTTATGTTAATTGCAAAGGAGTGTATTCTATCAATGTAGGGTTGACCTACAATTCAAACTACAATAATTCATGCGTTAGCCAATTATCTCCAGGCAAAATTCCTGCATTCTTTCCAACTCTTACCTCTACAGAGTTTCACAGGTGAACATAAACAGAATCTATTGTGCTACCCTCATGAATTGGCATGGTATACGGTAGCAATATCTAGACACTATCCTGATTGTGTACTGCAGTTTCATACTTTTGCCACACCTTATACTCATTACTTTGGTTTTTATATCATCTGTATTTTGGGTCATCTCCCATGCATTTTAGTCCTCCATCACCAAGGAGTCAGTGTAGTCAATCAATCATTAAATTAAGACCAGCCTATTATATGAATATGCTTATTACCCCCATGTAACCCACTTGAGAAGTTACTCACCAAGTTTATGTGTCCCTGTGACAACTTTGAAATGGTCGCATTTTGCTCCTTCTTCACTTTGATTTGATCACAAAAAAAAACAACTTTCTAATAACACGTTTAATCCATGACACCTCCGCTGTTTCCATTCTGCCTATTGTTAGCTAGCTAATGTTAGCTAAGTTCGCTCCCTCCAAAAAGTTTTGATCTGCTAGCTCTCCTTTGGAAAAATTTAAAAAATCTATACATTTGCACAGCTATCGCAACACAAGCTTCTCTCTTTGCTAGCCAATATGAAATAATGTTACCTAACGTGAGTGATGTCAAGACAAAATCCGTTCTTTCGCCAAGCTCCTCCAAATTAATAGCCAAACAAAAACAAACTCCTACCACCTCTCCTTATCGCCCTATTACCCCAAATTTAAAAACTACAATTTAAAAAATATATATACTACTCAAAACAAGTTGAGGGTAAAAAATATTTGTGCATATAAATATAAGCTAACGAGCTAAAATGGTGACGACTAATGACAAAATAATTATTTGATAGCTCAAGAACACAAAACACAAAACAAAAAACTTTTGATTAGACACTAGTTTATTACCCTGATGAAAAAAAGTAATGCACCCCCCAAAATGATGATGTGATGATGAATGGAAAATGCTCAGCCATTTTATTGCTAAAATTGGCATGCATGGAATGACACTCATGCAAAACACGTGCAAATGGTGCATGAGGTGTCACAATGGGTGTTTCGAGGAAGTTTGTCAGTTTAGTCTGACTAAGTTTGTGCTTCAAATCCATGAAAAGGAAATCTTAAAAAGGTTTAACTGAAAAAGTTTCTAAAGATAAGTGCAATGAATGCATGTCCCATAATAACGCGATGTCTATTGCCCACATTACAACCCAAAGGGGGATATTATAACCCTATATGGCTTAAAAAGAGATACTTACAAAAAAAAATTCCTTTGACCCTTAAATTCTTTTGAGTAGTATATATTTGCACAACTACAGGTGCAGCTCAAAAAATTAGAATATCGTGAAAAAGTTCAATATTTTTTGTCACTCATGTCAGAAAGTGAAACTCATATATTATATAGATTCATTACACATAGAGTGAAATATTTCAAGCCTTTATTTCTTGTAATTTTGATGATTATGGCTTACAGCTCATGAAAACCCAAATTCAATGTCTCAGAAAATTGTGAAAAAGTTAAATATTGGAAGCGCATGGTGTCTCACACTAATCAGCTAATTCACTCAAAACACCTGCAAAGGTTTCCTGAGCCTTTAAATGGCCTCTCAGTCTGGTTCAGTAGGCTACACAATCATGGGGAAGACTGCTGACTTGACATATGTCCAGAAGACAGTCATTGACACCCTCCACAAGGAGGGTAAGCCACAAAAGGTCATTGCTAAAGAAGCTGGTTGTTCACAGAGTGCTGTATCCAAGCATATTCATAGAAAGTTGAGTGGAAGGAAAAAGTGTGGTAGGAAAAGATGCACAAGCAACAGGGATAACCGCAGCCTTGAGAGGATTGTCAAGCAAAATCCATTCAAGAATTTGGGGGAGCTTCACAAGGAGTGGACTGAGTCTGGAGCCAGTGCATCAAGAGCCACCACGCACAGACGAATCCAGGACATGGGCTACAAATGTCGCATTCCTCGTGTCAAGCCACTCCTGAACCAGAGACAACGTCAGAAGCATCTTACCTGGGCTAAGGAGAAAAAGAACTGGACTGTTGCTCAGTGGTCCAAAGTCCTCTTTTCAGATGAAAGTAAATTTTGCATTTCATTTGGAAATCAAGGTCCCAGAGTCTGGAGGAAGAGTGGAGAGGCACAGAATCCACGTTGCTTGAAGTCCAGTGTGAAGTTTCCACAGTCAGTGATGATTCGGGGTGCCATGTCATCTGCTGGTGTTGATCCACTGTGTTTTCTGAAGTCCACAGTCAACGCAGCCATCTACCAGGAAATTTTAGAGCACTTCATGCTTCCTTCTGCTGACAAGCTTTATGGAGACGCTGATTTCATTTTCCAGCAGGACTTGGCACCTGCCCACACTGCCAAAAGTACCAAAAGCTGGTTCAATGACCATGGTATTACTGTGCTTGATTGGCCAGCAAACTCGCCTGACCTGAACCCCATAGAGAATCTATGGGGTATTGTCAAGAGGAAGATGAGACACCAGACCCAACAATGCAGACGACCTGAAGGCCGCTACAAAGCAACCTGGGCTTCCATTACACCTCAGCAGTGCCACAGGCTGATCACCTCCATGCCACGCCGCATTGATGCAGTAATTCATGCAAAAGGAGCCTCAACCAAGTATTAAGTGCATAGAAATGAACATACTTTTCAGAAGGCTGACATTTCTGTTTAAAATATCCTTTTTTATTGATCTTATGTAATATTCTAATTTTCTGAGACACTGAATTTGGGTTTTCATTAGCTATAAGCCATAATCATCAAAATTACAAGAAATAAAGGCTTGAAATAATTCACTCTGTGTAATGAATCTATATAATATATGAGTTTCACTTTCTGACATGAGTGACAAAAAATATTGAAGTTTTTCACGATATTCAAATTTTTTGAGCTGCACCTGTATACTTTTATCACAAGCTTCTGTCTCTCGCTCTCTACACAATCTCTTGGCTTATGCTCTACAACTGTGCATGAGTCATGACGGCCTTGCACGCATCGTGACACTTGATCAACCCTTCTGATACTTTAATTGGTACAGTATGTCAATATTTATTGGTCTGACGGCGTTAGTTTGTCCTCCCCATATCATTTTTGCAATGTAAAAGATAGGAGAACAGGAGCTGCTGTACAAGGTTACATTGAGTTTATGGAGCAGCGAGGGAGGATGAGAGAACTGTTGCCTCCTGCTACATTTTCCCATTGCACTAGTGGGCGCTGTTGACATTTTTTTTTTTACCATTGGCAAAAGAGGTGCATTTTAGAATTGGATATGACAGTGATTTTGTTATTTTTATAGAATTATTTTAAATATTTAAAAAAATATATACAGTTCAAAATTATTGAGGAGGACGGTTCTCCCTGTCCTCTATAGACGGGCCTCCTCTGGATCCAGAATAATTGCGAATACATGTTACCTTACACGTAGCATCACACATCGCTTGGATGTTGATGGAGTGGGATTCACATATACAGTGCCCTCCACTATTATTGGCACCCCTGGTAAAGATGAGTAAAAAGGGTTATAAAAAATTCACCGTTTGGTGAATTAGCTTAATCTCACACTGAATAAATGAGAAAAATCCAACCTTTAATTGAAGTAAATTTATTATACACATAGCTACTGTTATATACTTTTAACTTAGCTTACAACTAACATTAATTTACAATCCTTTTTAATCGAGATATGCAATCTCCCTTGCACTAATATCTAACACATTAGCCAATGATCCAGTGCCTGTAAACAAACAGGGGCCTAGAATTAGCTAGACGTGGCTAACCTCAGTAGCCATCAAGATACGCCATTTCCCAGGCCACGTTGGCACCCCATGCTAAAGTCTGGTTAGTACTTCTCTTGTCAGACATAGCCTTCTCTGCTACACCATGCGTGCTGGTGTGAACACACACACACACACACACACAACTGTGAATTCTAATCTCCCTTATTCCTTTTCCACACTTCCGTTTTCTTTCTATGTCATTCACTTCTCTTAGAACGTTATTTTTAAAGGAGTAACATGGTGGTTGGTCACACTTTCTAGGTTTTTATATGCTATTTGCACAAGAGGGCATTGAAAAAACATGCTGAAAGTATTAACTATGTCCGTTCTTTAGTTTTGGAGAAAAAATCGTGTTCAATTTATCGTCCTATTTTCAACCGGTTGAGAATGTTCTCCTCATACTGCGTCACATGAGGATAACCACTCCCCTATCCACGCCCGTAAAGAAATCTGACTGGACACAGCACAGCTACCTCTGAGTTGATACAACCCTGTTGTGTTCGTTTATCCTGTGTGAGCATATTGGAGCAAATACAGTTTGTCATTCAAAGTAGTAAGTGGTAATCCTTTAATACCTGATTGCCTACAGGCAAGACAATTCAAATATTTGACTAACGACGTTAGGTTCACTTAAATTAGTGTGCCTTTTAAGGACTATTTCTGGTTATATTAATTTAGCTAGCTAGCTAGTTTGCTTTCATAAGGTTACATTATCGATAACGTTAGCTAGCTAGCAAAAATTATTATTGAATATGTCAGCATCCTTACCTTAGCTATCGATACTTGATATTAAGGAGGGCAAACCGGAGCTTTAGAACGTAGACGCCAGTGAATGCACGTGAGCTTGACAATACATTTCTTACAGAAAAGATAGTACAGAAATCAACATACCAAACAAATACAAGAACAGCTTGCTCATTTCTCTAACTGTCGCCAAGAAAACTATTCTCTTAAACTGGAAATCAAAAAATTCAATAAATATTAATCATTGGACCAATCTCATTTCAGAATACATATCTATGGAAAAAATCACTGCTCACAATAACAACATCACCACAGTCTTCAAGGAAAGATGGTCTCCATTCTTGTCCTTGTTGGGGCTGGGCTAATGCCACGCACATTCCCACATTCCTACACTCCCACACATAAATCATATTGCAACACACACATTAACTTTATAAGTTATTTAATTATTTTTATTTCAATGTTTTTGTTTCGTTGTTGTTATTATCATTATTACTGTTGTTATTTTTTGACAATATTAACTATGTTTTGTTGATACTTATTACTGTTATTATTATAAAAAGTTGTAAATATGCACCCACAACTTCCATAACACTGACACCCCCCTATCTGCTCATGAACCAATGTATTTATCAATTTTTGTTATTTGTTTATCTTTTGCATCCCGGTATTTGTTATTAATATTATATCTTCTTAACCTTTTTTGTATTATGTTTTGTGTAGCAGTCACCCCTTCTCACTTTAATTATTGATGTTTCAATGTGCTTAGTTTTTCTATTTTATTTATATATATATATATATGTATTTTTAAAAAAATATATAATTTATTTTTGCATACACACACACAAACTCACACATATTGCATTAATCTGTATATTTTTTGTTTGTTTGTTTATTTGTTTGTTTGTTTTGCTTAACTTAACCCCCCCTCAAAGAGACTTCACAATATTTTTCTCCCCTTTTTTTTCTTCTCTCTTTTCTTTCTTAAAAGTGGCAAATGTAATAATAAAAAATAAAGTTGACCTCCCAAGAGGGGGGGGTGGTGGTGGCGGGGGGAAAAAAAAAGAAAAGATAGTTTACTGACTTTTTTACTTCACAGCAGTGGTGAGAACTTACAAGAAGTAAGTGCTAGTGTATTGATAGACTTTATTGTTTGAGGCTAGAATGTTGAAGCTGAAGAATTGCTTCGTATTTCTCAATTACACTTTTGTTCGTTGCTGGTACTTGCAATTACGTTCAAGGAATAAGAGGGTCTTGAAACAGTTCCGTGATGAAAGACAGTAGCTGGTTTATTCGTAGTTACAGTTCAATGAAGTTTGTCAGCGTTCCAGTCTAACATGCAACATCTACCAGTCTACCATTCTAACAGTCCAAACTGGCCCAGCATTTATAGCAGGAAGTATCAGATAGGTGAGGCTAGACAGGGAAGTCTTGTGGATGTGTATTTCTGGGAAAACTCAGTGGGGCATTGATACAGGTGGAAAAGAGTGCTTAAGACTACTTACATCTGAAAGGGCGCTTCACACCCAGACAGAGACGGGGTGGCTGTTAGGCACCCCCCCCCCAAACATAAACTGGATAGTGTATTAGAGCATACAGGTTTGACTTTAACTAAAACATGTTGCTAAATTATCTTTGAAATTACTCAAATCTAACAAAGCTAACAGAAACCAATAGCACTAACCCATAAAAAATGTACTTCTAATGTTACTTGTAAAAGTGAAAGCATTCGATTATGGTCAGCTGCCCCGAAAATTGCTGTCACACCCTCGATAAACAGCAAAAGTCCCAGAAGAAGATGGAATTAGATCTTTAAAAGTTATATATTTTCTGAATCGTCATACTCGTATACTAAGTTAGCTAGCTTGTGAAAATTCAGTCTGCCAAGAGCGTGTATTATGGAGGTAGCTATGCTAACAAACAACAATGTGTGGAAAGTGAGGGCACAGTCTGTCAATCATAGCTAATTGACAGTTCTCATTACCATACCCAGACAATTTGGGTGAACTTTTATAGTGTGAAATTTAGGCTTCGAAAAATAAGTTTCAAAATACATTTAAATGACTGAATAATAAAAAAAATTATGCACATTTGTTTTGTTGTTGCCATTATTTTTCTAAGACTTCGGTAAATAAATGGACAAATGACAAGCCAATGAAATTTCAGTTGGCATGGCTTATCACAAAAATGCTACTAATTCCAAAACCATTTGACATAAAGTTGATGAAACTTGATGGGGTGAGTTAGATCAAGACTCGAGTTAAAAAGGCATAGCCCAATCAAACCACGTGGTGATGCTATAGAGATAAAAAATTTCACTGTTCCCTTGTAGAGATTTAAAACTTGCAACAATGATAGAAGCCCTGATTAGAAACATAGATATTTGCTTTTTGGGTCAAGGCTCTCTTGAATTGTCCACCATTTTGTAGTTTCTGTGTTTGACTTATGCTGCTCGGTCCCCGGGAATGACTGCTTGCCTAGAATCACCAAATTTGGCATACTTGTTCGGATGGTAAAACTCTTGGATCCTGTAAATTATAACCAGATTCAACACCTGGTGGCGCTGTAGTGCATGTGACAAAATTTTGACATCGACACGCCAACTGCCGACGCCCTGTTTCACCTAGAGTCAAATTTGGTGTACATGTCCCTCTGCTCATGCCAAACAAATTTGCCTCAAGGACCCATAAACTCTGCCATATAGAATTTTCTGCTAATTAGCATTTTTTGTAAAACACTTAAAATGTAACTCCTCCTACAAACTTTAACCAATTTGTACGAAACTTGGTAACTGGACTCATATCATGTGCCTTCATACTTGCGTACATGCCTATGTCAGAAAATGGCCAAATGACAGGCAAATTCATTTTTAGTGGCCATGGCTTATCAGAAAAATGCTAATAATTCAAAAAACCTGTGACAGAAAGTAATGAAACTTGGAAGGTTTATTAAAAGTAACATCAAGACTTCACCCCTCCAGTTTTTCCCCAATCGAGCCATGTGGTGGCGCTATAGAAATACAAATATTGGGATGGCAGGTATGCCATCCGCCAAGTTACAGCTTGGCGGGTCATGCCCCATACCTATACAGCACTGAGAGTTTGGAACTTTTCAGGGTTTCTTACAGAAATAACCACAATGACCACATACTCTCAGTCTTTAAAACCATGAACTATGTATATTCTGACCTCATGTAACCACACAGAATCCATGTACAACATCTTCTTATTATTATTCTTTTTCCTGCCTCCAGATCCTCAAATAATAATTATCCTCATTGGATAACTACCTTTAATCCGCCAGTGATAAGGTCTGTTTAAAATGACTTTGTCTCAAAGTACACTATCTATGCTTAAGGCTGTCTACATACCACAAAAAACTGTGAAAGTGCCTGTGGCTTTGTGTTTAAGGCGTTGTGCTATCATGTTGCAAGTTTGTGGTTTGATCCCCTCCTGTTCCTAAAATTTATTTTTCATGCACATTATGCTAATGTACACAAAGGCTAAATGTTCTGTTACACTTGTATTCAGTTGTTAAATTGTTGGTTTCAGCACCACCTATGGTGGATTGTGGTATTTTCCTTTGTTATTGCCTGCTCTATGTCATGTGACTAGACCAGGGGTAGGCAACCCTGGTCCTAGAGAGCCGCAGAGTCTGCTGGTTTTTGTTTTCACCTTAAACACAGCAACTAATTAGACCAAAGAAACCAGGTGAGGTGAGTTAACTGTGTAATCAACTGCTTTAATTGATCAATTAAGTGGTGAGTAACAACAAAAACCAGCAGACCCTGCGGCTCTCTAGGACCAGGGTTGCCTACCCCTGGACTAGACACAGGAATCAGGAAGTTAATGCTCAGCCTCATGGAGAACAGTACTGCTCACGAACAGACCTGCAGTTTATCAATTCGCATCCTTCTGCGCACATCTTATGTGGATGGCAGCATCGTCTGTATGTATCTTTTGCCTTTAATACATAAGTGTATTGTTACAGTCTCATTTTGTGAAATTTCATAATTTTGAGTGTAAAAAATATGTTAGATACATTCTGTATTAGTTAATGCACGGTGCCATTTACATGCTATGGTTTCTCTGTTTTGTAGATTTATGTAGAGTAATCTGAAGATTCAATTGCTCCATCATTATCATAATTCACGTTTATGTACATTAAGTGCTAAAATGATAATTTAGTTAAAAGATTACTTCGTAAGCTAAGCTAAGAGCTTGTCGTCAGATATCATGCAGTTTAAGTAATTATACTTTCTGTATCTGTTTTCAGTTTTACCCTTTCCTAGCCAATAAACCTGTGTGCAAAATACATTCTTATCTATGGAGTCTTGGTGAAATTAAGGAGTTTATCTGGCTGTCAAAATACCTCACTCACGTATGGAGGACAGCACACTAAAATATTTCACAATATTGACTGTTAACTGTTCGAATTATGAAGTCAGCCAGCAAACATGATCTGCTTTAGCCTAGTGGTTAAAATCGTGGCTTTCCCTGCTTGGTATCAAAGCCTAAAGAAGTTTTTGACAAAACGATTGTGTACATGCTGTACTTCTTTTATTGACGAACATCTTTTTATTGCAAAGGTTAATAAATTTAACAGTATTAACTGTTCACTGTTTCACTTGTACTTAAAAGATGTGAAAGGCCGCCAACATGGTCCAGTCGCCTACAATACTCACTACCAACGAATGATTTAGCTCAGGTCACGTTTACGTAGTAGGCAATGGGAACAAATATCCATTTGTCAGACGCAGAAAATAAAGTTCCCATGCAAAATATGATCTGGTTTAGAGCATGTTGTTGCAGTATTGTAAAAAATCTATTCATAACTGTGCCATTGGCTACATGTTTTTAACAAACATTTGTTTTAAAACCTGGTCACTAGTCTCAATCTCACACCAAAGCAGACAAAAACATCCGTCTATGTGTAGGCCTACCTATGTTGTGGTGTTGCGGTTTAGCGGCCAAGATTTCTTGATTCATTTGCAACAAAAAGGATGTGCACTTCAGCTCTGTTTGGGTTACGGTTTTCACACATTACACAATGTGACCATAAAAATGAAATAGGCTACTAGGTAAAATGAAAATTTTACGATAATACGCAAGCCCTTACGGGATCAGGTTTAGATATCATCAACAATGGCAAAAGCCCTGATTAGAAACAAATATTTGCTTTTTTGGGTCAACCCTGTCTCGAGTTGTCTACCATTTCAAGAGAGAAGAAGAATTTATTTGTCACATGCATAATTGTACAAGTACAACAGCAGTAAAATGGGGTTGCAACAACTCAGACAACTGTGCAAATAGCAAACATAAACATAGGATATAAATAAATAAGCAAGAAATATATAAAAATAGATAAAGATAAAAGGATAAAAAGTGGCCATTATAAACAATTTACAATTTCCAATGTAATAAATAATAAATACAGGGTATATGTTGTGTGGGGTTTTTAAATGTTTATGGTCGAAGAAGCTCCTTCTAAGCCTCTCAGTCCTGGCCATGATGGAGCGGAGACGCTTGCCGCAACTGAAATAGTTTGTGATTGGGGTGATGAATGTCCGTAATGATCCGGTTTGCTCTGGACCTGCACCACCTGGTGTAGGTGTCCTGGTGATGCGTTCGGCATTTCGGATCACCCTGTGAAGGACTTTCTTGTCCTGAGTGCTACAATTGAGCCTCTACTTTGTCCTTGTACCGCCTTTTGGCTGCTTTCACTGCTTTTCTGAGCTTGTAGGACGCCGCTTTGTACAGTGTCATATCTCCAGAACTGAGCCCTTTGTTGTAGGCAGCGGAACGCACTTTCAGATCCTCACGAGTAGTATATAGCATTCGGTAAATGTCAAAAAGTGATTGATGGTGTCAAAAGGTCAATTTATGAATATTAATGAGTTTATGAAAAATTATAATTATGCATAAAAATAAAAAATAAAAATTTATGAAATGTTTTTTTTTTAATGATTATGCATCATCATTCGGGGCGGGGGTTTGTGGGGTTTTCGTTTCAAGGGTTTGGCGATGTCATTTTATTGGGAATTGTTGTAAACGTTGGTGAATGGTTTTGTGACGAATGTAAATTGTTTTTATGGAGGGCCACGGTGCTTAGGGAAACATATTGGCAATTTATTGTGTTGTACATTTTTTATTTGAAAAACATCGTGAAAAAGTAATGGTGTATAAATGTATAGGTTGTTAGTTGTAGCAGTAGTAGCAGCGGCAATTAAGTTTTATTTTTAAAAAGCAGTTTGTGTTAAACGCAACAGCCGCGTGTTAAAAAGAATAGAATAATTCAAGCAGTTTGTTAAAACGTGAAAAATAGCCGTGGACTATATTGAAAAAACATTATACTGAAACATTGTAAAGACGTGTTAGAAGCCAAGAAGGAAAAAAAAAGAAACTTAGCGTTGAAAGGCGAACTCAATACATAGCCAGTGAACATAGAGAATAGAATAAACCTAGAAGGAAAAAAAAAACTTAGCGTTGAAAGGAGACCCCGTGAATCAGAATCAGAATCAGAATCCCTTTATTCGCCAAGTATTTACATACAAGGAATTTACTGTGGTTTATTGGTGCGTACATAAACAAACATAAAATAAAATAATATAAAACATAAAACAAAACAAAACACAAAAACAAGTAGTGCAAGTAGTAGTGCAGGTTTCAACCAATATAATATGTTATATATGCAAGATAAAAATAAAAAATATAAGTAAAAATATAAATAAACAAAAAGTACAGTGGGAAGTAGGTAAGTGTAAAAGTGTCTATGAGGCGGGATAGAGTCTGTGTCTGTGTCGGAGGGGGTCCCGGGCCTTGTTGATAAGGCTAACTGCAGAAGGAAAGAAACTGTTTTTATGGCGAGAGGTTTTGGTCCTGATGGACCGCAGCCTCCTGCCAGAGGGAAGTGTTACAAACAGACTGTGACCGGGGTGAGAGGGGTAGTGTAGAAGTGGACCATCATCGTCTTTGGCAGGTTGAACTTCTTCAGCTGCCGCAGGAAGAACAACCTCTGCTGGGCTTTTCCAGTGATGGAGCTGATGTTCAGCTCCCACTTGAGGTCCTGGGAGATGAAGGTTCCCAGGAAGCGGCAGGACTCCACAATGTCAACTGTGGAGTCTCTCAGGGAGATGGGGATGAGTGGGGCTGGGTTATTCCTGAAGCACCACTATCTCCACTGTCTTTGCAGCATTTAGCTCCAGGTTGTTCTGACTGCACCAGTCCGCCAGATGGTCGATCTCCCTCCTGTAGGCGGACTCATCCCCACCAGAGATGAGTCCGATGAGGGTGGTGTCGTCCGCAAACTTCAGGAGCTTGACAGACTGGTGACTGGAGGTGCAGTTGTTGGTGTACAGGGAGTATAGCGCAGGGGAAATAACGCAGCCTTGGGGGGAACCGGTGCTGATGGTCCGGGAGTCAGAAATGTGTTTCCCCAGCCTCACGCGCTGCCTCCTGTCAGACAGGAAGTCTGTGATCTGTGAATGGCTACATAGGGAGAGACAGTGGACAAAATACTTAGAAGAAATTTCAGAGTCCGTGAATTCACAATACTGTGCAAAATAGACAAAGATAGGTCCAAAAGGCAAGATAGAGAGTTTAAAAGAACGCCTAGAATGGTTCGAAAGAAAGACTATGAAGAAAGAATTTAAATAAAAGAATATGTTACGTTTTAAAGAATTAAAACGAAAAACGAAAAAACACATGGAAAGTTTCTGTCGTTGCGGACTATATACGCCCAGCATGTTGGCAGCTAGCGGCTATCGGGCATGACTAAAATTGTCCAGAGAAAAGTTTGTATGTATCAAACAGGAATACGCCCTCCAACATACGAACTTCCTGTTACGTGGAATTTGACGCACGTTTACGCAGACCAACTCTGGAATTTGACGTAGTGACTTTGGCGCGTGTTCGTTTTACGGTTTCTGACAAAATAACCAGTTAGAGATTACCAAGCTGATTGATGGGGTTTGGGTGGGGAGGGGGTATCCACCATGTGATGGTTGTGGGTGTATCCCACATGCGGTGCTGGCGAAAAGACATGCATAAAAGACAGACTTTTCGGTGCAAATATTTAGCAGAAGCCGGTATCGAAGCAGTAACTTGTCAAAGCAACCAGAAAATGGCGAACGCACAACTTACTACACCCAACTCTCCAGAAGCTACGACGGCTGACAGCACGGTGTTGCAAAGACCAAGAAAACCCTTTGCCGCTATATCCAGACTGCGTACAGACGTTGTCTACAAGGCTGGCGTACCAAGAATTACCCTTTTCAACATGTGTGACGGCGAGTTGTTTGGTGAGAACACAGACTCTGTGATTTTCGAACCTAAGGAATGGAGACTATTCCAAAACAGTTACTACGATGTTGTCGATAATGTACATCGTGATAGCAGCTTTGTAAGCTGGCCAGGCGACTGCTCTGTGGTGTGTGTTACAAGACGCAGAAAAGCGAATCGACTGATCATTAGCGAGGAATACGCATCAGCCGAAGTCCCAGATGTACAAATTTGTTTTCATTTTGATGACCTGCCGTTGTTGGAACTTTGTATTGAACAAGCCAATACAATGATTGAGGACTATGGGGTGTTGCGATCCATGGGATTTGTGAAAACTAACCTGCGGGCAAGATTTGACGCAGCGGCCAACATGTCGGATGATGTGGAAAACACAGCACCATCAACGCCGTGTGTCTCTGATGAAGATTATTAGACAAACTTTGTATAATTAGCTTTACAATAGTGTATAACATAAATTTGTCGTTTTTTAAAAAAGTGTTCTAGTTTGGTTTGTGTGTGTGTGCGTTTGTATATCGCTATTATCTCTATACATATTGTGGCGCCGTTATTTATGATTGTTTTGTGAACTTTAAAATAAAAAATAAAAGTATTTCTTTTACATACTATTTAAAGACCAGCTTCATCATTGTTATATCAACCATTCAAACATTTTAAATTCAAAGCGCGGCCCAAACATGAAGGCCTTTCAACCATGTTAAATTCAAATCACGCCCCACAAACACGAAAACCAATCAAAGCACCCTTTCAGAACTCAAGGGTTTCAAGGCGTGGTTATAAGTTTGAGGTGGTCTTTAAAAGACACGCTGTAAAAGCCTGATTCCATACCCCGGTACAAACCTCTTGACTAACATGTCTCAGAATTTTGACAAAATGTACGCGCCCCTACAGGTGTCCGAGTGTTCAGAATCTTGGGAGACTGATTATCCAGCTCACAACGACATACCGGCTACAGGGCCGTGGCTCGCTGACAAACTGAACGCTGTGGACAATGCTTTATACGCGGGTTCGTTCGAAATACAAGGATGTGAAACAGACGGTTGTCTAACAACGCCGATGATTAAACTTTTGAAAATCATCATCGCGAGACTTCTGGACTGCGCTATTGAACAACAACTGAAGAGTCAATGTCTGGGTTGTGAAGTTGACCATCCAAGCCAGCTTAGACACAGTTGTTTAACCGAGACGGACTCGCACTATTTTGCATATCACTTTGACAATTTTGTTGCAAGAGTGAAGAAACCATGGTTAAGTCCTCTGCTTGTCAAAGCCATGGAGTTGTTTGTGGTTAAACCCGAGCCTATGAGGATACAGGGTTCTGTTGATACGATTATTGCAGAAATTCGCGAGGAAACAAACATTCGTGACAAGCTGCATGAAATCCTATGAACGGAGCTTGACCCGGCCAGCGAGAAGGCCTTTAAGGCGGTCGATACAGACTTCTGGGAAATCGAGGGTTCCATGAAGGAAGACTTGTGGTTCATATGTTCTGAAGGTGAAACGTTGCCATATACACACTTGTAATGTAAAATGAAATCTGTGTTTTTAAAAAAAAAGAAAAGAAATAATAAATACTGTGGTTTTTTATATTGTGCTTCATTACTTCTATAACCGTAAGGATGGATGTTGATAAGCATCTGAAAGATGTGTATTATTCTCCAGAAAACCCTGGTTCTTACGGCGGCAAAAAGCGCCTACAGAGGGGTATTTGTGATACAAAAGATTTGAGAGTCTCAGACAAGAAAGTTGCTGTTTGGTTATCTGGTGAAGATGCGTACACATTACACAAACCCATCAGAGTCAATTTCAAAAGAAACAGGGTTTTAGTGAGTAACATTGATTCACAATGGCAGGTCGATTTAGTTGACATGTCAAACGTCTCTGAACATAATGATAATATGAAGTTTATGCTGACATGTATAGATATATTGTCAAAATATGCATGGGTCTGTGTTCTTAAAAACAAGACAGCTGCCGAAGTGCACAGGGCTTTTCAAAGCATTCTCGCAAAAGGTCGAAAACCTAAAAAAATACAAACAGATAAAGGTAGAGTTTTTCAATAAAATGTTTCAAAGTCTGATGAAACGTAACAAAATAATACACTTTGCCACAGAAGATGTTAAAGCATCGGTGGTTGAACGTTTCAATAGAACGTTGAAAACGAGAATGTGGCGTTATTTTACAGCACACAATACAAGACGGTATATAGATGTTGTGCAGGCCTTGGTGCAGGGGTACAATAATAGCTATCACAGCACTATTAAAATGAAACCCCTTGAAGTAAACAAAGATAATGTTTTTAAAAACATGTATGGTCTCTTTCCAAAAAAATCTAAAAAGCCAAAGTTTAAGTTTGAGGAGGGTGACACAGTCAGGGTCTCCAAAGTACGTGGGAAGTTTGCAAAAGGATATGAACAAACATATACAGATGAATATTTCACGGTTGTTGAAAGGGTTCACAGAAGACCGCCGGTATACAGATTGAAGGATTATGATGGTACGAACATTGACGGTGTGTTTTATGAGGCTGAATTACAAAAAGTTATAGTGGGAAAAGACAAAACTTATAAGGTCGAAAAAATTGTTGCTGAGAAAACGCACAATAGACACAAGTTTTTTTAGTAAAATGGGTGGGTTGGCCCGAAAAATTTAACAGCTGGATACCCGAAAGTCGTGTTGTCGATCTCTAAAAGAGTAAAAGTTTACAGACCCGACCAAATCATCAGGGGAACACCATGGAAGACGACGGTTTTTATGTCACTCTCCCGAGCAATGCGTGTCTAGATATTTATCCTGGGAATAAAATTTCAAGCTACACAACAAAGTTTGCACGAGCCCTCGAATTACGAGGACAATGGGAGGTTGCTTTGGCGGAGATTCAATACCCCTATACTTGGTGCATGCTAAATGCTGACGAAAACTCTTTTATCGTGCGCGACACGAAAAAAGGCACAAGCTATGTTGTCCTAGTAAACTGGGGTTATTACAAGAACCTGAAAGTGCTTGTGGATGAGATTAACAGAAGTTTAAAGATGAAAAAAATGGCTATTGAGGTGGGCCACACCGTAATGAAAAACAGAATTTATATTAGCACAGACGAAAATCTATCCCTGTCGGCTAGCGGAAAGCTCGCCAGAATGCTGGGGTTGGAGTCAAATGTTGCATTATCGGGGACAAAGCCTGTGGCACCCCACCCAGCGGATATTCGGGCGGGGTTCTACACAATGTATGTATACACAGACATTATTGACGACCAGAGAGTCGGAGATAGTTTTGTGCCATTGCTACGATGTGTACATATAACAGGATCTAGCAACGACGTAATCACAATCTCTTACGAGAAGCCACACTACGTACATGTCAGCAAGAAACACATTGACGATATAACCATTGAGCTGAGATCAGAACGAGAACATAGCCTTTACTTACGGCAAAGCCAACATAAAACTACACTTTAGGCCTGTGAAATATCGCTATCACGAATAAAAATGGCGAGGACACCCCTCTACGTAGACCCAAATAGGTATATAGCCTATTATACGGAACAAGCTGGTAATGGACTGCCGGGGTATAAGGGTGCTAGTGTTATGTATGGCAGTGGACTTGGAGGACTATTTCGAGGTTTATTCCGAATGGCCTTACCCCTACTAAAGAAAGGTTTCAACATAGCCAAACCACATTTGACAGCAGCAGCCAAGAACATCGCCAAAGATGTGGTCAACAAAGCTGTGATGAGTCGTTTGAACACCGGTGACCAGGAAGGTTCGGGGCTTATGGTCATGACAAGACGTGCACGTAAGAGGCCCCCAGGGGGGCGTGTCACGAGTAGGTCTAAAGCTAAAAAGCATCGCGCAGTGAACAGTCGAGCCACAGTGACGAAAAGCACGCGGAGGGTGAAAAAGCGAACCAAGAAGGTTAAGAGAAAAAGTAGATACATTTTTTAAAAATGGCCTTCATACACAACATGTCAGAGGAATGTATGAAGTCAGAACTGGACCTTTTCGTAGTACCGTATACGCAAACAAGCATTGATAAGAACATCTATGTTGAAGTATCCCCCCTGTCAGCCATTTCGGACACAGGCCCCCTAGAGTTCTATATAGCCGGCAATGGTGAAGATTACCTTGACTTAAACAACACTCTATTATACCTACGCTGTCAGATAACCCGTGCAGATGGTACCAATATCACAGCCGCAGACAAGGTTGGGATTATTAATTACCCCATAGCGACCATTTTTTCACAGGTGGATGTTTCACTGGGTGACAGGCTGGTGAGCCAGTCTAGCAATACGTATCCCTACAGAGCAATTATGGAATGTCTACTTAATTATTCTGAAGCCACAATGTCTAATCAATTTACGAGTGGCTTATTCTATAAGGATACTGGCGGCCATATGGACGAAACAGACCCGGCGGGGAACAACAGCGGTTTGAAAAGCAGAGCCCTATATACCGTGGCGAGCAACACTTTTGAATTGCTCGGACCCATCCACACAGACATGTTTTTTTAGGAGAGACTACTTATAAACGGCGTCGATATTAAAATCAAGATGGTGCGTTGTAAGGATGATTTCTGCCTAATGACCGCTGATGCACAACAACAACAGTACAGGCTTAAAATAGTCTCGGCAACACTGTTTGTTAAAAAAATCGGGGTATCGCCCCCTGTTAAACTAGGCCATGCACAGGCACTACTAACAGCGAATGTTAAATATCCTATTGACCGTGTTAGCCTTAAAACTTTCAGCTTGGCGGCTGGTCTTAGAGTTTGCAATCAAGAAAATTTGTTTTTGGGGCAATTACCGAAATCGGTCATCATAGGTTTAGTAGATAACAACGCTTTTACAGGAGTTGACAATAAGAACCCTTTCAATTTCAAACATTATGACGCCGAACATATATCACTCAATATGGATGGTCTTCAGATTCCGGCAAAGGCTTTCACCCCAGATTACACAACCGGTTCAGCGGTTCGTGAATTTTATGGTTTAACACTTGCAACGGGGCGACATCTGAAAGATTCACCATTGTGTATAAATCGTCAAGAATACATAAACGGCAACACACTTTATGCATTCAATCTGACCCCCGATGAAGGATGCAGCCAACATCTATCCCTGATCAAGACGGGTAATATACGTCTGGAGATGAGATTCAGAACCCCGCTACCCAGAACCGTTAATTTAATTGTTTACGCATGCTTCGACAATATTATTGAAGTGAACCAGAGGAGGAACGTTTTGTATGATTATTATTAAACATGAACACCCGAGAACTAGATGCTATTTTGTGTAACAACCCTTACACCACAAATTACTTTTATGGAACGGTGGCCTGCGATGAGCTACCGGATAATAAACTAAATAATTTACCCGCCTTGTACATTGTGAATACACACCCTTGAAATAAGCCCGGGGAGCACTGGTTGGCTTTGTATGTGTGTGCGGATAAGACAGGCGAATTTTTCGACTCCTACGGCAACCCACCTGACTACATTTACTTCCCAGATAGCATCAACACTTTTCTGCAAAAGAACTGCACAAGGATTATTTACAACACTGTACAGGTGCAAGACCCGCTCAGCGCAAAGTGTGGCCAGCATTGTATATTTTATCTACACAACAGGGCCAAAGGGGTTCCGTTTAGCCACATTATAGACCTCTACTCTGATAATTTGAAAAAGAACGATGCTATGGTATCAAGATATGTTGACAAAATATATTTGAATAAATGTCTTAAAAACACGTTAAACTGTGTACAGACGGCATGCTGTGGTGAAATGTTTAAGATCTGTCACGGTTGTTGAAAAAAAACAAAAAAACAAGCATGTTTCGTTTGGTTTTTACTTTATGTATTTTATTGTAAAATAAAAAACATGTTAAAATTGACATTTGACATTTTCATTATTTAAAACACACGCACGCACACAAGTACACACACTCTGCTTCAGAAATCTAGCCATGCTGAATGGTCTAAAACGGGATGAGAAAACAGGCCTAGGACCCGGCTCTGGCGTAAATACACCTGCACTTGGTGTTTTTTTGTGCCGATTTATCTTGTCGCGAACATTTTGATTAGGTATAACAGAAAGAGGCATGTTAAGCATAGCCATAGCCTCTATAAATTCACCCCAGCCCCTGGGTCTTCTATTCTCAGAAATCTTGTGAGGTGCTGTTATGTTCTTTATTAGATCCAACATATGTGAGCCACTTACGGCGGTGCCTTTAAACACAAACTCCCCGTCAGCGTTCCACGTTACCACATCTCCTGATTTTGAAATTTTATCCAACACGTACGTGGCATTTTTCCGGCTTCTAGGTGGTACACTTTGTAAGACATCATCGTCAACTCGGGCGGTCTCAGGTCTTACAGTATCGTGAGTCTCGACAGGCATTGATAGGGTCAAATGTTGTGTTTCCGCAGCACCTTGTTTAATCAGAGCCATAAAACATTGCAGAGCAATCGTATACAGTTTTGCCTTCTCGTGTGGTACAACATCAGTCCTCGACAAGATGTTACGTATGGTTTGATCCAAATCATTTTCAGCAGTTTGTCGGATGGGTTCCGGCGTAAAAGTAAGATTCTTTAATTTGTCCATCTGACTTTGAGGTACCAGAAACATCTTTTGTGCATGCTCCATATTTTTAGCCGCCACCGCGACCAGCTATCAAACTGGTTAGAAAAGGTATCGCAACACTCAGTAGAGGCAGAAGGAAGCCGCCCCTTTGATTTATAACTTTAAATTTTTTTTTAATTGATGTTTTCTTGTTAGCCAACAGTTTAATACAGGCCTTTTGTTTTCTTATTTTTTTCAATTGTGTGTTCGTTAGGGGAATATTACCACGCAAAACATTGAGAGCTAGTTCACAAATTGTGTTTCAGAAGCAGACTGTAATATACCCCGTCTTTGCCGGGCATCACCTTCAAATAGAGCTTTTAGAAGACTCCAGTTCCGTTTAATACGTGTCGACATATTACTTTTTCTTTAGCACGTAAACAACCGGCCACTCTGGAGCGTACAAACCAGTTCTGATGCGGTAGTCCTCAGGCGTCTGTGCTTTTAAGTCCACCAACAGGTATCCATAAGGTTTTCTGGTAGCATCATCAAAACATTCTAGGAAAAACTTTGAATTTCTGGGGTACATTTGTCGGGCCAAAACATTAACTTGCATTTTATCTCTCGGATTTTTGAACAGAACAATATAGTTTGCATTAAGATTTATTGTGCGGCTGTTTCGACCCTGGAAGAAAAGATTCTGCACAAGATATATGATGCTTAGGTTTCTATGGTGTGTATACTTGGTAAAAGCTCTCTCAATTTCAGAGCTCTGACTGGCCGCTTGCATAAGATCATCAACAATGACCATATTGGTTTTGTGCAAAGGTAGCAAAACTTCATCGGTCAAAGATTCAGGAAGCCCTTCTACAAATTGTACATTCTTTATTTTATGAAGCACCTCGTCATACATGGGTTGCCAGCAGGAATAAAACCATACAATGTTCTGCGGTACTTTCGACAAAACATGTGCATTTTCGAGCAGTGTTTTCACAAAAACACTTTTACCACTGTTTGAGGGGCCGGAGATTATGCACGAAAAAGTATGCTGAAGACGATTGTCAAATCCTTCACACCCAAGCACTTGTTTAGAATCCATATGGTAAGGTTTTGAAATCCGGGAGCAGTACTCTTTTGTTGTAAACCACTCTGAATATTTTGGAAACTGTTCATGTGTTGAGAGAGAAACCTCTCTTATCCCTAACAATTTGTTTTGTGCTGGTCATAATTTCACGAGCTGGTGCCTCTGGATTCTGTACATAGTGCTGTACCAAGTCTGTGAGTGATGAAAGATTGACAACTTGTGTGTTAGTATTATGTAGGGTTATACCTTTCACTTTCATGCAAGTTTTACCGAGCAGTGTTTTATAGCCGTACGTCTTGGGTCCTCCTGAAACAAATTCAACAATGTGGTCACCAGGGTCTAGCTCGCTAGTCAATTCACCCAAAAAATCACCGAGAGAAGGCATCCAGTCGCCCGGCCGGCTCACAAAGATTACAGAATCTGTGTCGTGGTACAGAACTCTGTCGGGCATTTTATCCATAAGCTCGAGCCGGGCATAAGCGGTGGTGAAGGCCGCGATGAACACATTGCTGTATCTGGGTGGTTTTGGGAAACCCTTTGCAAGTCTCCACTGAAACATGAATTGCAGAAACTGCTCGGGATCACGGATCAAGGTTGTGTTTGACTGATTGCTTCTCTGGCCAAATTTGCCCCAAAGACTATTTAAAAACAGTTTAGAAATTTGTCTTTTGGCTTTGTTTACTGTGATATTGTTTGGGTCCAATCGGACGCCCTCCTTCTCCCAGTAACTCTGCACATATGCCGCCTTGTCAGAATCATCAGAAACTAGGGGTGCAACGGATCACAAAACTCACGGTTCGGATCGTATCACGGTTTTGAGTCACGGATCGGATCATTTTTCGGATCAGCAAAAAAAAAAAAAAGGGAGACAAGTATATCTTTGCTTTCCATTTATTCTGTAAAACACTTAAAGCAAGGAACTTTTGCCCATGGTCTTAAATGAAAACAACATTCAAGATGTCCAATGTTTAAGTAAAATCTTAAAATATATAAAATATTCAATACTCAATTGTTAAATCAAAGTGCAGTATGAGGCATGATACCTTCTTCCTTTAAACATGGTAGTGAATGAAAAAATAGCCTGTGTAAACGTTGACGTTAATATTATACTTTAGGTGAGTCTGGCTTGGTTAACATTAGCCATAGCCTTGGATCAAGACGGTCAGGCTTGTACCAACAAGGCTAGTTAGCCATATATATAACGTTATAATTAATAATTAGAACAGTGGTGTTAACATCACTAGCCTTGCCTTATCCATATGAATAACAAAATTAAATACCCCGGGCTCCATTACATATTGTTTGACGAGGCGAAGCACAGACTGGAAAGTAACATAGCGTTAAGGAGACGCTCCTTCTAACGCAATGGACCAGAGCTAAATTGTAATCATAAAACTCCGTTTTTTAAAAAATAGTCATGCACACATTTTTACAGTGCATACGGCAGGCCTTGTTGACGGATTTGGAAGAGATTTCGTAGCTCTGGTTCCAAAAATGAACGAGTATTTAATGTGTTAAATCCGTGAAAATTACATTACAGTGGGTGAGCTGGCTCTCAAACTGGCTCCCCCTGCGAAGAGGGGCAGGGCTTAGCGATAGGTCCAATGCGCTTCAGAATAAAACACAGCACGCATCTGTCTTTTCACTGCAACTCTGCATCGAGATTTAGGGAATTATTACTTTAAAAAGTACTAGCGGCAGTAAAACTGTAATTCACTATGATGGTTAAATTTTGCAATTAATCCGCGGTTCACATGCGTGCCGAACCGTGGGGGGCGATCTGTACGGATCACGGATCAACTACGATCCGTTGCACCACTATCAGAAACCCAAGAGGGGTATCCTGACGCTTCTTGTTTACCCTTTAAGTGCGTCTTAATGTAGTCACTGAAAAGAGACTCGGAGCTATCTTGGAAGTGCCAGATTTCAAAAATTTTGTCAATGGTGTAACCTTTTTCAATAGCTTTAAGCAATTCAACGGTACACCATACACCTGTTAGAGAGCGCATATCATCAGAATGTTGACAGCAACCTTGATGCTCGGATTCCGCGCAGGTCCGGCAGAGTGGAAACATTAATTTACCAGAGACTCTGTATGGTAACACTGGTATTTTAAGGTTTCTTGGTGTGTTGACCCGGGCTTTGATCAGACCGAAATAGTTTTCGATCGGTTCAAAGTCACGGAAGATGATGATGGGGTGATTTGTTGGGTAAACTTTAGTTTTGTTCACAAACGGGTATAGACTGGTGAAATCAAAATAGTGCATTTGCTCACCTTCTCGAACTTTGTAGTAAAGTTGCAAAGCATTAGTTCGACCACCAAACAGAGCATCCCGAGGCTCCATACGCTCAGGATAGTCCTGATGTCTCAGGAACTCCTGAACCTCGGGGTTCTCACGTTTAAGTCTTACCCATTCATGCTCCCACATCACGACAACATTCAGGTTGTATACGTGGCGCAAAGTGTCAATTTTTTCTTGAAATTTGTGGTAGATTGAACCAAAATCTGTTTTTGTGATAGGGCTAATCGTGTTTGGCTGGAAACATTTTGGGCAAGCGTGCCATAAACAACCCGCAAATTCATAAGCCGTACGTACACCGTCCGACTCTGAATACCCGTCTAGATGGTAGTTACCCATCTTAACCTCACCCTGGTTCAAGGCATGTTGAATGAAAAACTTTTCCCGGTGGCTCACATATTCTAACCATTGGATGGATGCGGTGGAAAATGCTTTCTGCTGTTGAACATAATTATTGTGCAGAATTGCTTCATATACACAGAGGCTATTGTAATACATTGGAACGGGTCTAAACCCGTGCTCCCAAGCACCTCGGTCCTAAATCGTAAACAAGCCTCCCGCAAAATAACAACATCATTCTGGCAGTACTCTGACATTTCTTTATGAAAGTCAAACACACCCCCAGACACGTTATCATACCAGACATTAAATTCAGCCCTATCCTTCTCCATCATTGTGTCAACCCCATAGTACAAGGGTGGCGGGTACGGGCCGATGTAATTTTGGTTCTCAATTTTATTCCAGAAATGGGGAAAATGCCCCTTTTTCACATTGTCAAAACCTAGAGCGTTGGGCATGTCACTAAGCTTCATAGTCAGGAAACAGAGTGAATCAACATACCTCTGCCCAAAAGCATCGTCTGTAACACACAGGAGTTTGCTGCCTTGTGCTATGATGTTTGGTGTCACACCCTGCTTAACCAAATACTGCATCAGCAGGTACCCGTCATAACCCTTCGAATTATGCGCAATGAATGTATAGCCCTTGTACTTTGGTGTTCGATACCTCTTTAAAAAAGCGTGTACACAATCATCACCAGCAGCCGTCCAACGCTTACCATTAAAATCAATGCAACATATGAAATTTGCAATGTGTGGTCCTGCCGACACTCAAAATCATAAAACACATAACGTACGCTTGGGTGCTCTGTTTTCACCGGTTGTATGTAGCACACATGTTCAACATCAGGGGTCAATAAAGCCTTGCAGGCTGTGCAGGTCTTTAGACTACGTGTGTGGTTTAGACGGTTTACCGACAATATATGTTCGTGCACATTTGTCGCAGAACTTGCGTGTATCACAGATGCTGAGCATCTTGTCGCTAGACTTGTGTCGTTTCAAAACTTTATGTTCTGCATAGCAAAAGCTTGATCGACAGATTCGCATACAGTCATCACACCTTATCAAGTCAAGTCAAGTCAAGTCAAATTTATTTATATAGCACTTTTCATACACAAAGGCAATTCAAGGTGCTTTACAAAAAAAAAATAAAAAAATCATTGAAAGACAAGCAGCAAAGCAATGCATAGCACACAAAAAGAATGCAAAAACAAATCAGCAGCATATCAGAACCTAACGTTCTTGAATTTAAAAAAAAACACAATAATTAAAATTGAACAATAAGAACCTCCAGCGCTTTCTCTCACCAAGACTAGGCATGTAAAGTCCTTCACCTCCCACGCAATATAAGTATCCCACAACGCATAGGGAAGTGCGGTCTAATAGGGTGAGCAGCGCTGTGGGTACAGTAAATGACCATCAATACCAGTCTCAGTGAGAGAGGCGCTGGTTTCACACAGTTCATTAATGCAGTAGTTTAGTAGCAGTTAAAAGCAAAAGTAAACATAAAAGTCTTTAGCCTGGATTTGAAAATAGGCAGAGTAGGGGCAGATCTAATGTCTTCCGGGAGTTTATTCCAGCTATGGGAGGCATAGTGGCAGAACGTGGCTTCACCATGTTTTGTTTTGGTCCTAGGAACAATTAGTAGACCAGTCCCTGATGACCTAAGAGATCTAGATGGTTCATAGTGTAGAAGCAATTCAGAGATATATTGTGGGCCTGACCCGTTGAGAGATTTATATACTATTAGCAGAATTTTAAAGTCTATTCTATGACATACTGGTAGCCAATGCAGAGATTTGAGAACTGGTGTAATGTGTTCAGCTTTCTTGGTTCTTGTTAAAACTCTAGCAGCCGCATTCTGAATGAGCTGTAGTTGTTTAATAGCTTTTTTGGGAAGGCCTTTGAAAAGACTATTGCAGTAGTCTAACCTGCTGGAAATGAAAGCATGAATTAGTTTTTCTAGATCTTGTTTGGACATATAGCCTCTAATCCTTGCTATATTTTTTAGATGATAAAAGGCAGATTTTCTTATAAACTTGATGTGGGAGTTAAGGTTCAGATCAGAGTCAATAATAATGCCAAGACTTTTTACCTGGTCCTTTGGTTTCAGGGATAAGGATTCGAGATGAACAGTAACTTTGAGCCTTTCTTCTTTAGCACCAAAGACAATTATCTCTGTTTTGTCTTTATTTAGTTGGAGGAAATTCTGGCACATCCAATCATTTATTTGCTCGAGGCACTGACACAGTGCGTCTATGGGAGCATAGTCATCCGATGAGAGGGCTATGTAGAGTTGGGTGTCATCTGCATAGCTGTGATAGGCTATTTTGTTTTTTTGCATAATTAGGCCAAGTGGGAGCATATAAAGGTTAAATAAGACAGGACCTAGAATTGACCCTTGGGGTACCCCACATGTCATATTGGTTTGGTCAGATGTGTAGTTGCCAATGGAAACAAAGTAGTTCCTATCTTGCAGATAGGATCTGAACCACTCTAGGACCGTGCCAGAAAGCCCAACCCAGTTTTCCAGTCTGTCCAATAGAATTTCGTGGTCAACCGTATCGAAAGCAGCGCTAAGGTCTAATAACACTAGAATTGAGATTTTACCTGAATCAGTGTTCATTCGGATGTCATTTATAACTTTAATGAGCGCGGTTTCGGTGCTGTGTTGGGGTCGGAAGCCTGATTGGAAAGGATCTGGGAGGTCATTAGAGGATAGGAAGGTATTGAGTTGTTGGTAGACAGTTTTTTCAAGTATTTTGCTTATAAAGGGAAGATTTGATATTGGTCTGTAGTTGCTGATTATAGAGGGGTCAAGGCTACGCTTCTTTAGCAAGGGCTTAACAACTGCAGTTTTCAGAGATTCTGGAAAAATGCCTGTAAGAAGAGAAGAATTAATTATCTGCAATAGGTCGGTCGCCAGGCAGCAGTAAAAATTTTTTAAAAAGCTTGTTGGCAGGGTGTCAAGGCAACACGATGAGGATTTAAGGCCTTGTACCGTTTCTTCTAATTTTTTGTGGTCAATGACATTAAGCTGAGTCATGTTTATTGAGCTCGTTTTCTGTGGGTGCAGTGGAGCCACATTTCTTTTTGATGCGGAGCCACTGATAGATAGCCTGATGTTTTTAATTTTATCCCTAAAGAAGGTCGCAAATTCATTGCATTTGACAGTGGATAGATGATCAGGGGCAATTTGTGGGGGGGGGTTAGTCAGCCTATCAACAGTGGCAAAAAGAGTGCGAGCGTCATTGGTGTTTTTGCTGATAATGTCGGAGAAGAAGGATTGTCTGGAATTTTTCAGTTCCTGGTTATAGGAGTGCAGACTATCTTTATAAATTTCATAATCAATGTGAAGTTTAGTTTTCCGCCATTTGCGCTCGGCTTTTCTACAATCTTTTTTTTTGTTTTTTACAGAGGGAGCGTTTCTCCATGGAGCTTTTTTCTTACCGGAGATTAATTTAGTCCTAGTAGGTGCTACAGCATCGATAGCCTTCAGGGTTTTAGAATTGAAATTATCTAGGAGATCATTGGCAGAGGCTGAGGAGAGGGTGGGGGCCAGAGAGAAAGCCTCCATGAACAGTGTACTGGTACTCTCATTGATGTGTCGCTTTTTGATGGTTTGTGATCGAATAAGAGCGACAGGGGTGATCTTCAATTCAAGAAAAATGCAGAAATGGTCAGACAGAGCGACATCACTAGCTGAAAGAAACGATGACTCAAAGCCCTTGGTGATAAATAAATCTAGGGTATGGCCTCGATTGTGAGTGGGCCCAGAGACATGTTGTGACAGATCAAAGGTATCAAGGAGGTTATTCAATTCTTTGGTATTATTATCATTGGGATTGTCTATATGAATATTAAAATCTCCTGCAATAGATATACAGTCATGTTCTATGGAGATTATAGAGAGGAGTTCAGAAAATTCGTCAAAGAAACTACTAGCGTAATTTGGTGGTCTGTATATAATCAAGAGTAAGACAGAGGGAGAGCACTTCAGAACAGCAGCAAGATATTCAAATGATGAAAAATCTCCAAACGATACCTGTTTGCATTGAAATACATCAGAGAAAATAATAGCTACTCCTCCCCCCTTCTTACCGACTCTGGGGGCATCGATGTAGTTAAAGTTAGGTGGGGCTGACTCATTAAGAACATACTCTCTGTTATTTAGATCAAGCCAGGTTTCCGTGAGGAACATGATATCCAATTCATGACTAGTAATCAGATCATTGATCAGAAGCGATTTGTTTACAAGTGATCTAATATTGAGCAGTGCAGCCTTAATAATTTTAGTGCTAAGGTGTTTTGGCAAATGCTCTTTCAGCTGTCTCTGGGGGACAGATACTAGGCTTAATCTAGGAACAGAACGTACTGAGAGGATATTTTTGTTTGGTCTAAGAGTAATCAGGGTGGGGATGGCTAGGATGGCTTTATGACTGGGCTGCTGTGTGACCTTGTCCTTGCTGTTGTGGTCCTTAGGGGGGGGAATGTCTTTGGCCGTTTTAGAGTTTTCTTTTGAGGGAGTGATGAGCGGGGGGAGTGAGGGGGCAGTGGGCTGGAGGAGTGGACAGGTGCCTGTCGTGCGTGTGTCTTTTTGTGCAAAGTTTTTTTGTGCTGGACAGGTTGGTTCGGTGACCCAGACTTTTTGGGTAGGGGATTTTTGAGCTGGGAAGGGGGGGTGGAGTGGGGATTAGGGCGTCTGGGAGGTGGGGTGGGGCTAGGGCTTCAGGGAGGTGTCTCGGGAATGAGAGGGGTGGGCGGGGTGTGGAAGGGGTGAGCTCTGGAGAGAAATTTGGGGAGGGAGGGGGGCGGGGGGTCGTTGTGGGGGATAGAGGAGCAATCCGCTTCATCTCAGATAGGATGGCTTGATGTTTGGACTGAGACAGTGGACTAGCTGCACAAAATAGTCCACCGAGCACACGCTCCTCAAGCCTGTTGGAAAATGGGATATGGTCCAGAGGGGGGGAGGGGAAAGAGGAGAGGGATGTAGAGAGAGCGTCAGGGGAAGAAGGGGAGAGTATGGGAGAGGGAAGGAGGGGAGAGGTGGAGGGAGGGAGGAGGGGGGAAATGAGAGGGAGACTTGGAGAGGAAGTGAGAGGGGGACTTGGAGAGGAAGAGGGGGGGACTAGTGAGGGGGGAGGGGGGGAAGTGAGTGGGGGACTATGAGAGGGAAAGGGGGGCGTCAATGAAGGGGCAGGGGGGGGAGGGAGATGAGTAGAAATAAGTGGGGAGCTAGGAAAGAAAGAGAGGGGGACTGATGAAGGGGGAGGGGGAGAGGGAGGGAGGAGAGAAGAGGCGGTATCCTTCGGCGCAGAGTGGTCTTCCAGGTGGGTGGTGATGGCGTTATCAGGTGTCTTCAGTGTATTTTTTCTGCATTTCCGATGATCATGTGACTGAGGCATGACTGGTATCTGATGTAGATGGTATAGGATGTGATCGGCAAAGGTTTTAGCCCCGTGTCCATTTAAAATCAAACCACTGTGATTAAATAAGTTTGTTTGTTTCCAAAACAAGTCAAAATTGTCAATAAATGGAATGTTCTTTTTGATACATTTTCTTTGCAACCATGTATTGAAAGACAGTGTGCGGGAGAAGAGTTCACACTTCTCACTTGGGAATGGTCCGCTGATGATAGATTGAGTTTTCAGAGTGCACAGGGTTTTAAAAAGTGCCTTACAGTCCTTCCTTAGTTTCACAGATTGGTGTTTGGAAAAGTCATTCATGCCAGCATGTATCACAATACGATCAATTCCTTTGTGATTGGAGAGGAGAGTCGGTAGATGTTCATTTATATCAGAGACTGTTGCCTCCGGTAGACAGCGTATTGATGTTTTGAAGACCTTGACACGTGCAATGGATGCATCACCGAGAAGGAGGGTGTGTATATTCCTGTGGGTCCGTCGTGTAGGCTTCTGATTGGTTGAAAGGGATTCCCGAAGCAGCTTGGGAGTTGTAGTTTTTGTTTTCCAGGGCCTGGTGGTGTTGTGCTGCCTGGATGCATTTCCACAAGTATTCACATCGTTCTCATTGCAGTCGTACAGCGGCGAAAAGTTATTACCTAATGGAATAGATTGGTGGGAGTGAACCATGAGAGGTAAGTTGATATTTGGCAATTGCGCAGATGAAGCTGTGTTATCGATTTGCTTGGCATTAGCATTGGTGGCTAACTGGGTAGCTAGGACATCGGCAGTGGCTACTGATTTCACTTTAGTCATACCTATCGGTTTTTTGTTAGCTCTGTGCCATTCTTCTGGACCAGCTTCCAACGCGGCTCTGGATATCCGTTTGTAATTGTCTTTGTTTAAACACGGAAAATCATGGTAACTGTCTAGACAGTAGCAGGCCTTGGCTAGCTTGTTATCTTGCTTAAGGTTGGGAAGGCTGCGGCTTAAGTTTAGCTTGGCATTAGTGTCATGGTGATTCTTACCAAAAAGTCCAGTTTGTCCATTCGATGCGAGTCCGCTGATTCCAGATTGTTGAGATGGAAACTTTGAGAGAAGGCTGGACTCGAGCTTAAGTATTTTCTCTTGTAAAAAATAACATTTTTCACAGAAGGAAGGGTCGGTCGAAGTTGCTGGCTTGTTTGCTACCAAGCTAACCATGGCTGTAGATTCAACTTATTTATTAAATTTATTACTGATCCACTGACTTGACTGAGTTAACTGGAAAAGAAAACCTAAGAAACCTAAAACCTAAGAACTTAATAGCTAGATTAAAAAAGAAGAATAAAATAGTTTAAATGAAAGCAAAGGCGAAAGCAAGCAGAGCAAGCTGGAGAGACGTCTTGTTTCTTAGGAAGCAGGAAGCAATCTGTCGACTGATGCTTAAAACAATCTGCCTGTAAACAGACGTTGCAATGATGTTTGCATTTGTGGCTATGTTTCGCTGTGTACGGTGTGTAACAAAAGTTGCAAACATATTGACTACCTAAGAAACCTTTCAATGACTTGATGCCATAATAGTGCATGACATCGAGGTATAGGAATAGTGTTTTTGCGTGTATAGCCTCGGATGTTTGAAACTTTATTAAGACCCCGTTATTTGCACTGTGACAACACAACAATCTTGATGTTTAAAAACTTTTCAAACATTTGAATGTCCGAAAAACAAACCTTGTGCTGAACACCCAAGCCTACGGAACGCTGCAATTGCTCAGCCTCTCTTTCAGCTTCACATGTGTTTAATGCCGGATTTAAAAGGTGTGTCAAACACGTTGCAAAACATAGGTTGTTACCGCTGTTGTAGCTAACAATTAAATGTTTTAGTTTTTTGCGAATGATTTCGCTCTTGAGACATGACGATAATTTTCGCCGGTCTCCTACACCACCATTAGGGTTCTGAATAATGTGAGCCACAAGCATCAGCGTTTCATCAGCCATAATCTCAAAATTGCTCTGTATCAACTTTTCAATCATGTCCAAAAATATGTCCAATTCAATGTTGTCGCTGTTTAGTTGTAGTTACGCCCTCAGACAACGAATCACCCCTTAATTCTAGTTGTACGATATCATTGGGGCTCGACAACTCACGAACTTTAGCCAGTAGCTGTTCTAAAGTGTTTAAGACATACACATAAAACTCTGCGTAGTTGTCAAAGTCGTACAGTGATGCAAAGTTAAAACGGTGCCGAATTTCTGTACTGTTGAATTTGGGCCTGCGTATCACCTGAATGTCTGTGTCATCAACAGCACCACCATTTTGGTTGACTTCAGTAAGCCCGTGCATGTTATCATCTACAGGGATTTGGGACATCTCTAACGCGGTAATGCCATGCGTGTTATTTGGGTTAATTGTGTTGTTAATTTATTTGGGTTAATATCCGTTTCAACACGTGCACGTTCACGGTTTACAGCGGCCAGCGCGCTTAACAACCCAGCAAAAACATCATGCTCTACAGTTTCATTACTTGTTTCATGCGTGTCAATAGAGCCTTGATTAACATCCTGATTAAGTGCTAAGAGATGCGGGTTAACATTTTCATGCATTAACTCTAAACGGTTAGTGTTTTGGTTTTCAGCATCATCCGTAGCAGGTCTTTTACCGCTCGACCCCTCGGAACAAGAATCAGTACGTGGTCTTTTCGGGGCCATATTTATTTCAGATGTTCGTTTACAAAGGCCTGAAAATTGTTGTACAGCTCTGTTCGCTCTCTATCATTGACCACTATTTTATCAATAATACACAGTAGCTGCTCGGTTACACTCACCGGAAGGCCCGCGTGGTCCGCGGTTTGTGCAGCTTCTGTCACACTTGTTTGGTCCGGCTCTTGCGCTGTAGCTTGTTCGGTGCCACCACAACGATTGCTCGGTCGCCTTTCTTCGGAGTTTGTTGGGGTGTCTGGTTCGGGTATCAACACCAGCTCCTCATCCGTTACTTCTTACAAAATACTTAACCATATTTAATTTAAAACACACACACACACACACACACAAAATTTAAAGAAATAATAATAATTAAATACAATTTAAAAATACTTTAATAATCAGTTAATTTAAAGCAGACACACACACACACACACACTAAAATTTAAAGAAAAAAAAATATATAATAAAAAAAGAAAGAAATAATTAATTATACTTTCAAAATTCTAAATTAAAAATACTTAAATAATCATATTTAATTTAAAGCAAACAAACAAACATTGTTATTTAAAAAACAGTACACAAGCGTTCACACTCACAAGCGTGCAAACCCACGCACACGCACACATATACACCCGCGCGCACACATACACCCGCGCACATGCACACACACACACACACACACACAAGATCACGCATACGCGTGCGTGCACCCCCGCACACGCTTTCAAAAACGTGTACAACTCACTGTAGTATGCAACCGTTTCTGGGTTCGTGGTTTCCCTCGTCAAACTTTTATGTCCGCTGTTTGACTCCTCTGTACACGTTTCTAGAGGTGTTTCAGTGGCTTTTTAAAAATAAAAATGTAATAAAATCAGACAAAACGATAACTACAAATGCGCAATATACCCAAATCAGATAAAACAAAGTTTTTAAACGTTTCCTACTTTGAATATACGTGTATCGAGCGTCCTCGAACGATGCCAAAACCTGGGCCTCGTTGTTGGTTGTAGTTCTTGTAACCAACGTATCTAAAACAATTAAACATTAAACAAGCATATATAAATATAAATCATATTTAAAGGGGTCGTTTAAACAACAGTAAAAAATAAATAAATAAAAACAGACAAACAAAAAACACATCATACTCTGCTTAAAGTTGTTGTCGTTGTGAAATAAAATCTGTAAAATATTTTTTGGCCTTGTGTAGAGAGCACGTGTCTAATACACTTAAACATTCATCAATAAATATATATATATATATATATATACACACACACAACCTCTTTAAAAGTACATTTTAAACAAATGTATAACACAACTTACCCGCCCTGAGTTCTACCACACTGGTTAATTCGTTTTCAAGGGGTAACAACCGTCTAAAATCTTCTAGGCCTACAATTTGTTCGGACCCCAAAGCATTGGCTGCCAATGTGTCAGCATATATATCGTCGTAGTCTGTAATACATTTACATTAACAAAAGCCTTGTTAACATTCAGCATGCTTAATTAACAACTTGTAAATCTCATACTTGTACGATAATGAAATATAGGAACACATAGCTACCTTGTGTTGAAAAGTAACCAGCCGACATGTCTTTCCGTTCTTCTCGATGGGTGTAGATGCCTGTAATGTCTTCAGAGATATGCGTTGATCCCGCTATCTGTAAGCGTTTGTTTTTATAACTTGCTTTTGGTCGGCGCCTTCATCTTTGATTGGTTGTGCCATGCTTTTACAATTACGCCCACAATTTCACTATTTGGTTTCGCAAAATGGTTTACGTAAACCAAACATTTAGACACATTTTTAAAAGTAGATATTATTACACGTTATATGTTACATATAATAACGCAAATCTGTTTAAATTGCATAATGTTTTTACAAACCATTCGATACCAAACATGCCTATTATAACCCTGCAGAAAAAAGAATTTAAAGATATGAAAAATAGACGAATTATAAAAGTGTCCTGTGAAATTCGCTTTAATAGGCCTTGTACGTTTAGAGATGCTGTTTTGGAAAAAAGTTTTTCCCCAAAAGATCTTTATATTTTGTTTCTAGTTTATATATTTAAAAACCACGTATTTAATTACCCCTTTGAAAAACCAGTCTTAAAATAAATGCGATGTTCAAAATGGCTTGGACCCCCCCCGCGGTTATGTTACAGCTGCTTGGACCCTTATCGCCAGCACAGCATGGGGGAAACGAACCCGCGCCAAAGTCACTACGTCAAATTCCAGCCTTGGTCAACGTGAGCGTGCGTCAAATTCCACGTAACAGGACGTTCGTATGTTGGGGGGCGTATTCCTGTTTGATACATACAAACTTTTCTCTGGACAATTTTAGTCATGCCCGATAGCCGCTAGCTGCCAACATGCTGGGCGTATATAGGCCGCTACGACTTGAAACCTTCCGAGTTCTTTTTTCGTTTTTCGTTTTAATTCTTTAAAACGTAACATATTCTTTCTTCATAGTCTTTCTTTCGAACCATTCTAGGCGTTCTTTTAAACTCTCTATCTTGCCTTTTGGACCTATCTTTGTCTATTTTGCACAGTATTGTGAATTCACGGACTCCGAAATTTCTTCTAAGTGTTTTGTCCACTGTCTCTCCCTATGTAGCCATTCACGGGGTCTCCTTTCAACGCTAAGTTTTTTTTTCCTTCTAGGTTTATTCTATTCTCTATGTTCACTGGCTATGTATTGAGTTCGCCTTTCAACGCTAAGTTTCTTTTTTTTTCCTTCTTGGCTTCTAACACGTCTTTACAATGTTTCAGTATAATGTTTTTTCAATATAGTCCACGGCTATTTTTCACGTTTTAACAAACTGCTTGAATTATTCTATTCTTTTTAACACGCGGCTTTTGCGTTTAACACAAACTGCTTTTTAAAAATAAAACTTAATTGCCGCTGCTACTACTGCTACAACTAACAACCTATACATTTATACACCATTACTTTTTCACGATGTTTTTCAAATAAAAAATTTACAACACAATAAATTGCCAATATGTTTCCCTAAGCACCGTGGCCCTCCATAAAAACAATTTACATTCGTCACAAAACCATTCACCAACGTTTACAACAATTCCCAATAAAATGACATCGCCAAACCCTTGAAACGAAAACCCCACAAACCCCCGCCCCGAATGATGATGCATAATCATAATCATAAAAAATAAAAAAAAATCATACATTTTTTTCTAAAATTTTTATGCATAATTATAATTTTTCATAAACTCATTAATATTCATAAATTGACCTTTTGACACCATCAATCACTTTTTGACATTTACCGAATGCTATATACTACTCTCACGGATTGTTTTATCAACCCACGGTTTCTGGTTCGGAAAGATCTTAACAGTCAACATGGGAACGATATCATCAGTCAGCTTGGATATGAAGCACGTCACCACTTCCGTAAACTCGTTGACATCATCAGAGCTCACCCGGAACATGTCCCAATCCACGTCGCTCAGCGCGTCCTGTAATGTAGCCTCTGATGCGTCTGACCTCTTTCGTCACCGGAGCTTCCTGCCTTAGCCTTTGTTTATCTTTTAGAATGAGGCGGATGGCGGTAATAATAATGATAATGCCTTACATTTATATAGCGCCTTTCTCACCAACTGGTGACTCAAAGCGCTTACAATGATGAGGGGGAAACTCGCCTCAACCACCACCAATGTGCAGCACCCACCTGGGTGATGCAGCGGCAGCCATTTTGCGCCAGAATGCTCACCACACATCAGCTTGAGGTGGAGAGGGAGAGAATAATTTTTTTGCCAATTAAACTGGGGGATGATTCAGTGGCAGATTGAAAGAGCCTGGGTTGGGAGTTTAGCCAGGACACCGGGGAAACCCCTACTCTTTGCGATAAGTGTCATGGGATCTTTAATGACCACAGTGAGTCAGGACCTCGGTTTAACGTCTCATCCGAAAGACGGCATCTCCTACAGCACAGTGTCCCCATCACTGCACTGGGGCATTGGGTTTTTTTTAAAATTTTGACCAGAGGGAAGACTGCCCCCTACTGGCCCACCAACACCACTTCCAGCAGCAACTTAGTTTTCCCAGGAGGTCTCCCATCCAAGTACTAACCAAGCCCACACCTGCTTAGCTTCAGTCGTTCAGCAGGAGCAGAGTGCATGGTGGTAAGGCTGCTGGCAGCCTTACCAAAAGCCGGGAGAGAGGTGGCTTTGTAACCATTTTTGAACAGGGTGTAACAGTGATCCAATGTGTTTTCACCCCTGGTTGGACATGTGATGTGTTGGGAAAAGTTTGGCATAATCTGTTTGAGGTTTGCCTTATTAAAGTCCCCAGCCACTATGAGAGCTGCGTACGGGTGTTTGGCATAGTGTTTATTGATATTATCATGTAATGTGGTCAGAGCAGTGTCTGTGTCCGCCTGTGGCGGAATATAGACGGCAATGGTGATGACCGAAGAGAACTCCCTGGGCAGGTAGTGAGGGCGACAGAGCAAAAAAATATCTTGGATCACAGCATTTGTTGTTAGTCATGAGACACACTCCACCACCTTTGGATTTGCCGGATTTCTTCGTCCTGTCCATGCGCAACACAGAGAATGTTTCGGCTGGTAGAACAGCATAATCTAGCACCCAGGAGAGAGCCATGTCTCAAAGCAAAGGATGTTGCAGTCCCGTATATCCCTTTGAAAATGGACCCGAGCCCTGATCTCGTCCAGCTTGTTATCCATAGATTAAACATTTGCAAGCAGGATACTGGGCAGGGGTGGACGATGTGCCCTCGCTCGCAATCTGCTTCGGACCCCGGCACATTTCCCAAGGTGTTTCTGCTTTCTACTTCTCCGCGGAGGCTTGTTAGGATCCGCGTCCCGGAGGATCTCTTTCGGCCAAGTGAAGCTATCCTGTGTCACAGAAAAAAGGTATGTAGTCCTAGTTGTGATGTTCAAAAGTACGCTAAGGTCGTAGCTTACTAGTGCAGACGAAGGGGAGATGAAAGAACACAAAAATACATAAATATCAAACAAAAAGCACAGTCTAAGTGGAGCAGTCACGACGGCATCTGGTCTCAGCCACGCCATCTTTGTCAATTTTGCAGTCTCTGTGTTTGACAAATGCTGCTCGTGCCGCTCGGACCCCGGAAATCACTACTTGCAGCTATATTTATTATTAATTTTCTGCCCTAAAAGTGTGCACAGCAAAAACCGTACATGCTAGAGCAACCAGATTTAGTCCGTAGGTTCCCATTCCCACCCGTTACTCAGATAACAAAATTTAAGATACTCCAGATTGTGGCGCAAAAGGAGGAAAGTGAAATTAGATTTTTTTTGGCTATAACTTTTGAACCATATGGCCTATCATCAAAATCCTTGTTTTACAAGATTCCCTGGCTCATACGAAACAAATTTACCTCAAGAACCCATGAAGTTCGCCATATTGGATTTTTTGCGAATTTAAATTTTTTGAAAAACACTTAAAATGCTTCTTCTCTTACAAATATTTACCAATTAATAGGAAATTTGGTCTATTGCATCATTAGGCCATGCTCTTTAGAACACTTATACAATATTTTTATCCATTAAATTATGGATGAATAATGAGCCAATTAATATCTATGTGGGCATGGCTTATCACAAAAATGCTATTAACATTTGAATGCAAAGTCTGATCATCACGAAACTTGAGATAGCAGGGTGCAAAAACTGTGGAGCAGCTACATCAAAAACTTATACAGAATTTTGATATCTTAAAAGATGGATGAATAGTGAGAGAATAAACATCTTTTTGGGCTTGTCTTATCAAACAAATGTTAATATCTTTTGCATGCAATATCTTAGCACAATGAAATTTGGCAATAGTTATGTAGGCCTATTCAGAGCTGTCGTGTTCCTTCTGTTCAGCAGCACAGCAATCACACGCATTTAATTTGGAAATGCTTTCTAGTTTAACATTGAAATTCATAATCATGGTTTAATAAAACATTTTATGAGCCTGATTAATTATACTCTGCACCATTTGGACATGAGGTTCTATATTCTCAATACTAGTTGGCACTCGTTCCAACATCTCCTCAATTCAATTAGAATATTCTAATCTGCCGTAAATTAAACCATACATGCAGTTACATATCTCAAGCCTAGTCCGACATGCAAGGTGTACTTTCATATTACCGACATAACTGGTAACCCAGTGTGAAGCTATATAAATTTTATATTCATTCACACATTCACTCCATGTGAGGACTGTTAAGATGGACACGTTTTATTATCTGTCCACACTACTACCAAATTCATATGTAAACGACCCTAGAACATGATAATATGACAGTTAAAGATCCCACTATACATGCATGTTACATGATAACAAATATCAGAACTAGGCCTTAAGGACTCTTTAAATGAAAACATCTTGCCAAATGAACCAACTTATGGTAAATACAGCCAACTGCTCTCATGCCTAACATTTTCAAAAAAGGAATACATTTCAGACTTAGGACATGTTTTGCCATGGTTTTATGAAGCATGCTGAAATTAGAAGTATGCCACTTGTTAAGTTAAAAATGATGTTATAACACTTTTGTAAAAGGAGAATTCCATTAGAAATAAAACCTAGCGAAACATTTTGTTGCACTGTAAATTATTTTTTTTAATTTAGCAGAATGAAACCTTGCTCTCAAAGATTAGCAATATCTTTCTATGATAAGTAACACAAAACCAAAATGAAAGAACCATATTTTGGGCATGTGTTTCAAGCTCATGATGTATCTGTGACCTCTAGCTCCTTTTATTCTTCCAGGCCCCAGTGGACCACCTCGTATCACAAGCACAGCTCAATAAATATTCATGAACTTGGCAGGCATTATATTCGACATGTAGATTATTTCTATGCCTTTTGTTTATTATCTATTGTAATGAGGAGGAGATTGAAAAAGTATATGGAGAAAATAAAACTTGCTACCGTGAAAGCTTTCCTCTTTCTCATTTCCCCCCTACATATCCTTAGCATGAAATACCAAATACCAGAAACATTGAAATGATATTTAAAGGTCAACACGACCCATCTCTGCTCTGCACAGATTACAAAGCCTAATTTTGCCACAATGGGGAATTGCTCGGTCCCTGTGTAGCGAATCACCTCAAATGGCAGGCAAACAACATCAGGCATTATACGGTCCACAGCTGCTGATATTACTGTTATTCTGAACATGACAGGTATCATGTTCTGCTTCTTGCAGATGTTTATTTAGGGAGAATCGGAGACTTGTCAGCAGTATTAATCCTCGTGGGGAATCTTTGGCGCCAGTGTTGTCCTTGCAGATGCATGGGACAAAGCTTGAGTATACGAAACAGGAAACAAGCTTCATTAATGTAAAAATGTGCACGTCATTATGCCAGTAAGGATGTGGGATGGTGCATGTGCTGAATTAAAGTGAGGTTACAATATCTGTTTTTGAAGGTCATGTGAGGTTTGTCATTTGACCAGCATTAAAAACTTTCGTATTTTCATTCTTTCCCTGAAGCCCTTATTTGAACATTTTATTGTAAATTAGATTTCAAACCCTGTGGGGTTTTCCTGGTTAAATAAATAACCATAATTGGCATGATTAACTCCTTAACTTGTACCGGCGCTGGTCTATTTTATTTGCATTTTTAATCAATCTGGTAACACAATATGCCGTTTGAAAGTGTAAGACTCACGATTCTATCTCTATAAACTATTGTACGATTCCAATGTTATAGCGACAATGGTTCCTTATTTTGTTTCATCAGGCTCGATCAAAACGATGATTCCATACATTCTATGTGTTCTGGAAATCCATCGACACGAATCACGGTAAAGTCTGCATCCTTATCCTGGCAATAAATGAATAAATAAACCTTTTAGGCAAGAAAAAACTTCCACTGTTTGAGCTTGTTACTTTGTTTCAGTACCTCCTTGTGAAAAAAAACTCCTGAGGGTTACCTTACAGAAGAGACCAGGATTATGCCTGTAGTCCAAGACGTTCAAGAACATTAACCATTTCGTTTTCGGGCTCATGTTCAAAAATGCGGTGCTTGAGAAGGGGTTAAACTATGATCTGTGGAGCTACAAGATTTTATCGGCAAGTATTTCAAATGCATATTTGGAAGGTCAAGTATAGATGCCAATAGTACAAATAGGCCTTTATACAACTATGCCATGAACAGCAAAACATGGGGCCATTAACACAAATACAATATGAAATATCAATAAAGGATATCAATAAAGGGATAACGTTACCGACTTGTGTTGTCTGTGGATTTTCAGAACAGATGGAACGTAGTGTCATCATTTTAATCGAGCTGGTTTTTTGTCATGTTACTTAATAAGGAACTGTTGCTAAAAGATTATGATCATAAAATGGATTATTGATATAACTGTATATGAACTATAGTTTTAACACTTTCAAATGGTATATTGTCACCAAATTGATTGAAAATTTCACTGTGAAAAAAACAATACAATTAAACTAAACCACGTCTAGTTAAAGCTGGAGTATGCAACTTGTAAAAAGAAGTATATCGGTCAGTCATGCTCAGTTGGTAGCAATCATACAAAGAACTGTTGTGAGAGAAATCTAGCACCATACACTGTGTTTATACCCTCAGATTCTGCATTCCAAAACCAGCGATTTGGCCCAAATTTTTGTTTTCAAAAGAAAGTGTCTCATGATGCAAATCAATCGAAGAGATAGGCCGGTTGCTTGTTCACGACGTGGTTTGTGGAAGCAGTTGAGGTGTGTCTCTTTCTCTATGGGCAGTGCCAAGGGATGGAAATGTTTTGACAACAATCTTCCCTTGTTCAGTCAAATAAAAAAATAGCCTAATAATAAAAAAATTCAAATGTGATCACACTAGGGCGGGGCTCCTGCGGGGGTGTCCGCTACGAGACTGTCAGTAAGATATGATAAACTACAAAATCATAAAACAAGAATTAAGGTACAGGTTACAACCAAAAAAGCAATATGAAACTATATGAAAACGGTACACTCCAAATATCTGTCTATTGCAGTTTGTGTTTTCGTGAGTTTTTGATTGAATGACAACGCATTGTAATAGGCATGATATAGGTGTTATCAGCAAAGTTTATAATGGATGGTCATTGTCCCTTAAGAGAATATTGCAGGAACTGTTAGCCAATATAGAGTCATAGCTTGAGCCAGGATAATTTGCGAATACATGTGTAATCTTACATGTAGCATCGCACATCGCCTGGATGTTGATGGAGTGGGCTCCCTTACGCTTCACGTTGCTGGGGCAGAAACCCAGGGAATCCAAAGTTCACCATGAACTCCTGTTTTACCCATTCTTGATGGAGACTTGAATGTAGGCTTGGCTCTTCATTGGCATGTCGGACTAGGCTTGAGATATGTAACTGCATGTATGGTTGAATTTACGGCAGATTAGAATATGCCTCTAATTGAATTGAGCAAAGACACTTGCATTTGGGTTACCGCCGCTTAGCGCCGAGTGTACGATGGAGCCCATAGAGTGCTAAAGGAGGAAAAGAAGCAGGCAAAACCAAGAAACTAGGACCACGTGTTTTGACAGGACAGCATATGCACTTACAGTCCATTACTGCAAGACTAAGTATAGACCGCTGTAATTCTTCCTAATGGTATGGGCACTTTTTACGCATATTGTTACACCTTTTTAACTGGTTCATACTCCCACTGTTTAGAAAATGGTCTCCTTTAATTCCAATTAATTCTTCATAAATGTCATGACCAGAGGAAACATTAATTGTGCTTTCAAAATTCGGTATATAAACAAGAAGAAAGAGTCTCAAGGACTTGTTTATTGGTCACATTAACAGAACTGAAAGATACAGAGTATTGAGAAATACATTGCCCAAAAGCTAACATTCACTTGCTTGCGTCTCTGTAAGCAAAATGTCCTTCATTATTTTGGATGTGAATGCAGTCTTCCACAGAGCTTGACCCACAACTGACCAATTTTTGGGGTTTGATTTTGGTTTTAAGAATGATGCTGAAATACAGTGCTGTATCCAACTGCTGTATGTATTTTGAGTAACTTCAGTAGGTGCCCTACAGAAATTCTTTGTCATTGGTATTGATTCAGTGATCGCTCCCAAAGTTAACTCTTATTCAATCACATTGTCAGCATTCAGCATACATTATTTTTTGCATCAGTTACATATTCTTGCATGGATGGGTTTAGTATATTATAATACACATGCATGTTAAAGATGTGCTCCTAACAGAGGTTTTACACGCACATGTACTACATACATACTTACATACACGTACATACAGTCAAGCCGGAAGGTCTGCACACCCCTTTCACCTTCTCCACATTTTATTACGTTACAGACATATTCTACAATAGATTGAGTTAATTTTTTGTCTCAAAATTCTACACAACATAGCCCATAATGACAAAGTGAAAACAGGTTTTTAGACATTTGTGCTAATTTATTAAAAATCAAAATGTTAAATATCATCTGTACACAAGTGTGCACACCCTTTGATATGACACCCAAAAGTGAGCTGAGGTGAATTTTGTTTCCACTGATACTGCTTGAGATGTTTCTACAACTTAATTTGAGTCCACCTGTGATAAATTCAATTGATTGGACATTATTGGGGATTGCCAACACCTGCCTATATAAGGTCCCACAGTTGACAGTGCATGTCAGAGCAAACTCCCAAGCTATGGGGTCAAAGGAATTTGCATCTGCAGACCTCAGAAACAGGATTGTGTCAAGGCATAGATCTGGAGAAGGGTACGGAAAAATTTCTGCAGCTTTACAGGTCCCAAAGAGCACAGTGGCCACCATCATTCATAAATGGAAGAAGTTTGGAACCACCAAGAATCTTCCTAGACCTGGCCGCCCGGCCAAACTGAGTAATCGGGGAAGACGGGCCTTGGCCAGGGAGGTGAGCAGGCACCCGAGGGTCACTTTGACAGAGCTCCAGCGTATCCTTGTGGAGATGGGAGAACCTTTCAGAAAATCAACCATCCAGGCAGCACTCCACCAATCAGGCCTTTATGGTAGAGTGCCCAGACGGAAGCCCCTCCTTAGTAAAAGGCACATCACAGCCTGCTTGGAGTTTGCCAAAAAGGCACCTAGAGGACTCTCAAACCATGAGAATCAAGTTTCTCTGGTCTGATGAAACCAAAATTGAACTTTTTGGCCTGAATACCAAGCGTCACGTCTGGAGGAAACCAGGCACCGCTCATCACCTGGCTAATACCATCCCTACAGTGAAGCATGGCGGTGGCAGCATCATGATGTGGGGATGTTTTTCAGCAGCGGGAACGGTGCGACTAGTCCTGATAGAGGGAAAGATGAATGCAGCTAAGTACACCGAGATCCTTGAAGAAAACCTGCTCCAGAGCGCTCTGGACCTCAGACTGGGGCGAAGGTTTACCTTCCAACATGACAATGACCCGAAGCACACAGCCAAGAGAACAAAGGAGTGGCTTCGGAGAAAGTCTGTGCATGTCCTTGAGTGGCCCAGCCAGAGCCCAGACCTGAATCCAATTGAACATCTGTGGAAAGAGCTGAAAATGGCTGTGTACCGACGCTCCCCATCCAACCTGACGGAGCTTGCAAGCATATGCCAAGAGGAATGGGCAAAAATGTCCAGAAACAAGTGTGCCAAGCTCGTAGCTTCTTTCCCATGACGCCTTGAAGCTGTAATCGCTGCCAAAGGTGCAGCAACCAAGTATTAGGCTAAGGGTGTGTACAGATATGTAACCCCTAAATAACCTATTTTTGTCAGTGAAATAAAATAGCATATTTTCTAAAAGCCTGTTTTCACTTTGTCATTATTGGCTATTGTGTGTAGATGTTTGAGGCAAAAAATTAACTCAATCTATTGTAGTATAAGTCTGTAACGTAATAAAACGTGGAGAAGGTGAAAGGGGTGTGCAGACTTTCCGGCTTGACTGTATACAGTGCACAAAATGACTTGTTTGCTTAAAATTTTATTTTAGCTAGATTATTTATTTATTTTGTTGAGCCATGTACACAGTTTAGTATGGATACAAATTATGCTATACCTCTTAATCAAAATGACATTTCAATTAAATTTTTCCATGAATGCAAATAACATTAGCGACTGATTTGGCCATAATTTATTCACCTTTCCGTGCTGTCAAAGGTAAAATTAACTTGGGATTCAAACCTGCCTCTAAGGGACACAGTGGGTAACTTGGCTCATGTTGGAATTAAATATTCTGTCAGAAAACAGCGGGACTGGATAAGCGCAACATGCCATCAAATTATGTTCTTAAGACTCTAAAAGCAATCACAAGGAAAATTTAAATTCTAGCTTCATGTTTAAATACTTGCGTCATGTACAAATAACCTTCAATGGGTTATTTTATTTTAATGAGAAAGAATGCATCAACCATACACAAATCTTCAGTGCCATGTACAAGAACAGAAAACAAACGTTACATCTGATTAGGTCTACCTGCGTAATTAAAATTTACTGTTGTACACATTGCTTCACTCATTGAATTTGTTGTTTCCAAGTCTAGTTAGTGAAGGCAAGGGCGTTTTTGTCAGGCAGTCTTAAGATCCTTTAAATTACTAATGGATTTGCCAATATAGCCACAACACTGTTAGCACATAAACATTACCATATAAAACAATGTCCCATATTATTTCCTCCACTTCATGCAACACGTATAAATGTTTGTTAGTCTGGACATACATCTGTTTGATTCAGTATGCCAGCAGTATGTAAAGCCATCACTAGAGGAAAATAATTGGAATGGTCTGACCATGTTTCCTGTTATGATGGTGCACAAGGAATTCAAGGTTTCCATGATACAGACTTGCTAACATGGTACATTTTCAAAAAATATCACAGTAAATTATTGTAAGCATGTGTCAAGTGCAACAGTTGCTCTGTGTTGAGGTACTGAAATGAGACAATATAAAGACCCAAAACCTATTCATAAAGTAAAAATCTTAACTGCTACAAAGCATAAATTCAGAAGGAAAATGTGGATTATTTTAACATAACATCATCAATTGCATCACTCACTGATGCAAAAGAAACATAACATTACCCTCTCAACAATGTAGGAATTGTATATCTATCTACATATATGTAACATATATACAATATATACATACAATATATGTACGGACATAGTTGGTAAAATGGCTGTAAGTCATCAAGGGTCTGAGGTAACAAACGAGCCTCAAACCATCACTCTGCTGCCAGATATGCTGTAGATATGGATGGATCACTTTAAGGGTTGTTTCTCCTCACAGATTTCCCATTGAACTCTATGGAAAAATAAGTCAGAAGAAGAAACCCTTCAAGTTATCCATCCATATCTACTGTATTTCTGGCAGCAGAGTGATGGTTTAAGGCTTGTTTGATACATCAGACCCTTGATGACTTAGAGCCGTTTAGCCAACCATGTGTTCCATACTGTTCCAGTGTAATTTACAGCAAAATCTAGTCCCACCCCCCAATTCCCATAGAGATCCATTCAAATGCAGAGAGGTTATAATATCGCTATATGCAGATGCATTTGCTTCCATACAGGTGTACTGCATGATACAATTAAGCAATTAAAGCTAGAGTATGCAGTTTTCCCCCACATTTGTTGTCACAACATTATTGGCCCTGCCCACAGAGAAAGAGACACCCCCCCACCCCACAGACCTAGTTGTGAACGTGAAAGTCTGCTAGATACAATTGCAGGATTACAGATTGGTATTGCTAACATTACAGTAAAAATGTAATCTAAAATCCCAGGTAAAACAACAAAATCTTCTCTGTTGTTGCAGAGTTGTAACACTGAGTTTATGCAGCATTAGTCTGAACCAGGCATTATATGGCTACAGCAGAGGGGTGTACTACAAAGCGAGATTATGGGGATAGCGAGATAAATTAGCTTCAACCCTGGGTTTTCTGCATCACAAAGCCGACTCACTTTTAATCGGGGTATATTGCCACGGCAACTTACTCTGCATGGCTAATCTGCTCCAGGGCAGGTTATGTTCAGGATAACACATTGAAACATATAAAAGCACCGCCCTTTGACTTCTTGGCATTGGAAAAAGGCCTCTCCATTCCAAAGGATCCCGTAGAAATATGTGCGGATACTGAGGGAATCTCTTCGAGATTAGTGAGTTCCGCAAAAGATTTTCTGAGTTCCGGAAAATGCTTGAGATACTTTTTTATTAATGTAATATGATTGCTTCAGCAATATTTTAAACATGCTGTATCAAGTTTAACGTTTAGGAGCTCTAGAATGTAGTAGGCTTGTACAGTTATTACATTAGAGATAAACTGTACATACTGACAATGTACTGAGAGTATAGATGTATTTGTTACGAGTGGTAAAGTGAATAAGGGTGAATAATTTTTTTTGCAAAAGCTCTTTTCTGGCTTTGTTGGAGGCAACGGTGTTGCTTTTTGCCCATATGATTGTTTCATGTTCTTATCCCTCCATTATATCTGTCCATATCAGTCTTTTTTCCCCACAGGACAGAAATACGTTGCTCTAGTATAGCCCATGGTGCACTGCTATAGGCTCGTTGTTGCAGAGACCGCCTCTTTTATGGGGACGTGCACGTACCTCGATTAGTGAAGCCCGTGTTCACTTAGTAAGTCGATAACCATGTTCGTAGACTAGTACCAGTTAAGCCATATTGTGGTGGTTAAGCTTTCTGAAGCCAGCTAACGCAAAGAAACCCAATTAAAACTTTACCAAATTCCCTTTTATTTTTCTTTCCGTGAAATAGCGCCGGTGTAACGGGTCACTGTGAAATGTTGAGCTGGTGAACTTACTAGCTACTGGCAACGTCAATCTCACAGTTGATTGGTCCGCAATGTCATCATAGTTAAGCCACTGTTTTGAAAACAAAATTTGCTGCAAATTGCTGGTTTTACAATGCAGAATTTGATGGCATAAACATAGTCTATGGTGCTTGATTTCTCTCAGAACAGTTATTTCTATGATTGCTACCAAATAAGCATAACTGTTCCGCAACATTTTTCAAAATAAAAGTTACATACTGCAGCTTTAACATCCTATCTTACTCTGTGGCAAGTATAAAAATGCCGAGCAAGCCCAGTTGACCTCGATTTGGGATCAAGATGGCAAGAGGAAAAAGTGACTTTGAAAGAGGGTTCATTATTGGGGCACGGGTGGCAGGAGCTAAGAAAGACTGCTCCACTCAACTGGCTGGTGTTTCAATAAGAACTAAAGTGACATTAGATCTATGGGAAAAACGTCAGTAAGTAGGGTCGGAAATTGTGGTCGAAAGCACATGTTTGATGACTGTGATGCTCCTGCATTAGTGCAATATTTAAGGAAAAACAGAAGGGCAACTCTTCCTCAGGTGACTGAGAATGTCAATGCAGGACATGATCAGACTGTCAGCAAGAACAACTACGTAGAGAGTAGGGCTTGAAATTGCGACCATTTTGGTCGCATATGCTCCCGAAATTTAATCTGCGATATAATCTGGAGCATTTGTGCGAGTGCAAATAATTGTTCTGGTGCGACATTTTTTTCCCCCAGTCGAACGTCCCTTTCGCTAGTTAGTACACTCAGAATGTGCCTTGTGAGCTGACAGTGACCATTCTAACCAATCAAACGTGAGCTTGACGCTCCTACCTTTAATGCTGATTTTAGATTGGTTAATATTAGCCTTCACAGAGTCACATGACACAAAAGTTTATGATCAATTTATTAACGTTACCTAACTAGCTAAATTGGTAACGTTAGCTAGCGTTATCGAAAGCTAAAAAGATGAAGCGAGCGATTACGGCAAAAACGTAACTGATGTAATCGCTGTGACTGCTGAAACAGTTGGTGATGGCGATGTGGATGGCGTACACCTTTCGGAGAGAGTGTCTGAAGGACTTTGAATGGCTTAGGTAAGAGAGCGGCGCAATGCACTGTGTACACTGTCGAGCTTGTGGGACGGAGATCGCAGATAAACAGTGCGTTTGCAACGTAGTCGACACATTTTAAGCGTGAGAGCGTAACCCCTTAGTGCAGATGGCATATTTGGTAAATCATGGGGGTACTCTGTTTAAGGCTTTATAACTCCAGGTGTGAGCATCACATAAACTTGGTAAATGGCTTAAATGAAACAAAACCGGTGTACCATTTTTTGTACAAACTTAGATTTGTTTATTTTCATAATTTAAGGTCAAAATAAAGTGCCGGAAATGCAAGCAAAACTTTGCTAAAAATGCTACAAAATATATATTTCTTCAAAATACTGAGAGGTACATAAGTGAAACAGGTAAAACTACACATTTCCTGGATCATAAACTCCTTGTCCACAAGCATTCAATAATCGCAGGGTGATATACAGAACTACTAAAGATCTATGACACGAAATGTAAGCAGTGTAGCCTGATGTACCCAGGGTCTCCAAACCTATCCAAATTGGCTAAAATGTGAATAGCTGTAAATCTTAAACTAATCATACATTTCAGTGCAAATCAACCGTTTTGACTCATTTAACTCACCTTTTTATCATTTTCATGTGGGAATTATTTTGGATCAGTACAGGGGGGTGGATATCTAGGTGTCCAATAACCTACCCAAAACCTCTCCGAGAAATTATTTAAAAGCCTTTTGTCCTTTATAAAGCATATACATTTTACCTTACGATCACTTAATGGATGAAAACATTGATATTGCACAGTTTCAGTTCAGTGTTTGAGGCCAAGTGTGCCATTTTTTCACCATTATCCTTCATATACTTCTTCATCCTGTGCGGTGCCTTCGTGGGCAACATGCACTCATCAATGGCACGGTCTTCAGTATGCTGGAAGGATCTGGTCCTGCAGTGGCTTCACTCTGAACAGTAGAGGGCACTGCTGGAGTGGCAGAGGTGGAGGGTCAAGCATGTTATAGGAACAAATTACATAATGCAGAAGCATTATAACACTGTGGTACACACAGCTAAATATGAAATCATTCACTCTTGTACTTCAGTAAACACTTTCTTCTGTATGCTACATTATGTTATATTTGGTTGCGTGCTCTAGGATGGCATTACTCTGTAGTGTGTTTCACAACTGTTGCTTATTGATTTTATTTATTTATTTTACATTCATCTTGCACACATCTGGACACAGTACATTTGAATACATATTTTCCATTCCCTAAGTGAAAAGCATCACCCATGGATATACTAATACCCCATAGAGTACATTATGCACAAAGAAATTACAATACAATACAATAATATCGGAAAACACTACCAATGTTCTAGCTTCACGGCAAATCGAGGCATAAAATAAACTCCTCAAAAAAAGTTTGGAAACGTTATTTCGGTCGATTATTCCTCCCCTTTAATAATACCAATTGGTATTGTATTTTATATCGTTGGAAAGCCTGATTAGTCACCTTTACAACGAGGTACAACTTGTAAGGATCATGCATTCGTGGAATGAGCAACACAGCTAACCGTGTGGGTAGCGGGCCAAAAAAATGTGCCTAAATGCCCTGCAATATTCTTCTGTTGGTATTCACTCTCGTTTTGAGCTTCAAGTGCTGGCAGGTGTATGCCAGTGGGATGGAATGGGATGCCATCCCACAGCAGTGTGTGACCAGGCTGGTGACCAGCATGAGGAGGAGGTGCCAAGCTGTTGTGGCTGCGTATGGATCTTCCACACGCTACTGAGGTCCCTGACAGTGTAAAATGAATAAAGTGTAAAAATGGCCAATATGTGTTGTTTTTTTCCTTATTACTGTGGGAGAGTGCAATCATCCAGTCCACCAAGCAACTCAAAACGAGAGTGAATACCAACAGAAGAATATTGCAGGGGATTTTGGCACATTTTGTTGGGCCGCTACCCACACGGTTAGCTGTGTTGCTCATTCCACGAATGCATGATCCTTACAAGTTGTACCTCGTTGTAAAGGTGACTAATCAGGCTTTCCAACGATATAAAATACAATACCAATTGGTATTATTAAAGGGGAGGAATAATCGACCGAAATAACGTTTCCGAACTTTTTTTGAGGAGTTTATAACTTATGACTGAGCAACCAAACAGAACAGCGCTAAAATACGCAATTTCATTGTGAATGCTATGAATTCTAACAAAGCAGGCCACCACGAGCCACTACGGGAACGTCACGAACACAATAGTATCAATACATTACAGTTATTTGGCAGACGCGTTTATCCAAAGCGACGTACAATAAGTGCATATTGAAGGTCATAGACACAATCTACGAAGCTAAGTCACGAAAGCGCTACTTTCTCACAACATAGAAGCTATCGCTAGTCATCAACCGAATACAGTCAGCTATACATTCTAAGCTATGAGATAGCTAAACCAAATAGAAAATAACAAATAAACGGAAAGAACGTACTATATACTTTGCCGTATACATGTAGTTATTCAAGGTGGAGTCTGAAAAAGTGTGTTTGCAAATATGTTCAGCATTATTAGCAGGCTAACAGTGGTCTATTACGACCGATGCAAATACAAAAATATAGCACGCAGTGGAAAAACGAATGTATATACTCAAAATATTACAAGCAGTAATACTTACATGTCGAGGAGGATATCTTCCCCATATTGATAGGCACCTCTTCCACAGAATCTATGCTACAGGGATTAGAAGAATCTCTGTTGTTGTCCTCTTCTGACCGACTTCGGGGGAAAAGTACTAAAAAGTCTCTTCAAAGTTGCGCGCCGTTTTATTGCGTAAGACCAACTGCGTCATACCAAACGCGTCAAACCAAATGCGTCATCTGCGCATGCCCGCGTAAAGTTGTCGTGATATAACAAGTATTGCAGTTACGCTCGCCCTTAAATAGTTAATCCAAGCTTTCAATTACACATGTAAATAACTTTTGGGAAGCTTGTCGTGCCTTCTATTGGATAAAACAATTGTCGATCAAACCAGAATAAAATTGAAAGCGTCACAGCAGTGCTATCAGGGAGGGGGGGTTACGCAGAGATAGTTTCGTTTGTCTAATAGTGTTCCAATGCGCTGTGTATTTTTCAAACGGATTGTCCAAGACAATAAATGACCACGGAATCTTGAAAGGGACATATCTACGCTTAAATCCACGGGAGGATTGCACACGAATTCCATATTTAATAGCAGATATTGATAGTAGAATGGCATTGTATGATTTCACTTGTTTATGTCGGTATTGATTGAGCAGCGATTTGCACCGCTGTATTTGCATACGGTCGGGCTATTGGTGGGTTTATCTGGTTGCTGGACGGAATTCTGATATTATATGATGAATACATATATTTATGAACTCCCAACATAGACGCTATTGCCCACTATGTCACGCATGGGTAGGTATAGGCTGGGTGGGGAGTGCTTGTTAAATGGACTTGCTACGGAAAGATAGTGACACTTAGAAACTACGCATTGGCCAGAAATCGTCGCGAATCGTCTACCAATAAAGTTAAAATACCGCGTTTGGGTTTTCCACTAATAGTTTGGCTGCAGGAGCAACACGTGTCTCAGTTGCGTAAAACTGTCTCGCAGGCGAGAAAAAATAGACTATCTGCACTAAGTAGTTAACTAAGCATGGAGACAGCGCAAAGCAGGAGACCAAATTTTAACCCCTTCAGACCTGAATTTTTTCCAGCTATGGGAAAAATTATTTCTATGTTTTACTTACTCATATTAGGCTACATGTAGAAATGAGGCCAAAAAAAAGTTTTAAAAAGTCAACTCTATTATTTTATTTCATGTCCATTGCAGTGGACGTCAGGTCTGAACAGTTGTGAAATCTCTATATGTATATATATATATAATCTATATGTCTATTAATCATTTAGATTATTTCTATTCACACTGGATTTAATAGTGAAAATTAATAGATAATATGCATATTTGGCCACTCAGATAAATTAAAAATGTTACCTCTCTTACATATAAAGTTCTACACTCAACAACTATCTGAATCTTGGCTGTTAAGGTTGCACCTTCATCCTTATTCACATCCCCAATATCCAAAGACTCAATTTCGGACAGATTTCCATCTGCCAGAAGTTCCAGGAGCTCTATTGCCGTGTACACTGAATATGAAAATTTTTAGGCAAATATGAACTTTTGGTACTATGCCAGTACATATGAAAATGTAACCTTCATAATATAAATAGACTTGTTCAGATTACATCTCTTTAGACCTGGTACTTTTTTTAAAATCCTGTGTCTAAACTTGTTATGCAATTAAACATATAATGCTTAAAATAACATTTTCAATGTTTACATATTATGTTTAGCACATCAAATGTAGAAATTAATGTTTAAACATATATATATATAATGCTGTTATAAATGTTACTTGCTTTGACAACTTGCTGCCATGCTTCACTTTAGTGTGATGTAATGTTTTCAAATGTTAACAAATTGGGCCATACTTGCATCTGATTGGTTAGTAAGGGTCTACTAAATAATTAACCAGAAGACCATTATGTAAATCATACATTATCATAGAAAAAAACATCAAACATGTGATGTATATTGCAATAGACGCAGGGTCTGAAGGAGTTAAATCCTGGCCCCAGGATATTGCGTAAAGCCCCAGTGGTGGCCTATACCATGCGTTTTTAAGGCTACTTTCACCGTTTTATGCTACTTGTAAACCGTACTGTTATATTGTCCTTTTTTATCAATAAAAAGATCTATTACATATATTGTTGGTGCTCTTTACATTTTGGTGGGTGCTCCTAAATTTTTGCTGGTGCTTCTAAATTTTTGAAGTTGGGAGCACCAGTGCTACCAAGTAAAGATTTTAATTTCTAGCCCTAAGAGACGGATATTATAGCATTGTTACCGTGATATTACAGTGTATAAACCCCTTATTACAAAGACACATTTGAGAGTTCAGTGTAAAAAACATAGGCACTGGTCTACAGAAATGTGGAACAGTGATATGGTCAGATAACGCATCCTTCACCATATTCTCGACAAGTTGGCAAGTGCAATTGTGGCGTACACCAAGAGAACGGTACAGGCCTGAATGCTTGACCCTTACAGTGAGGGGGTTATACGTTATACAGCTAGCTTCAACTTTTGTTTTCTCACATTTTTGACATGACATTAGCCTGTTAAGACAAATATGGCATTGAAATATATGATGCATTTGAGCCATTGTCGCTGATGATTTAGGCCTAGTCATTCACAATTATGTATCCTTGTATCCTTTCAATCTCAAAGTGCTAGAGTACAGAACCAAAATAACAAAAAATCTGTCACTGTCCAATGAATTATGCTGCTCACTGTAGTAAGCGTCAATAAAGAGGAATGTATGTTAATTCCAAGGGAATGATCAGCAAATGTTAACAGTGTCGTAGGAACCATAATTTGTTGATGCACATAATGAAAAATGACAGTAATGAGAACATTTATTATTACAATTTTAAGAATATAACAATTTATCAAACTCAATAATTGTAGTGGTTTGTGGCTGTTTGTTTGCTTTTCTTTTGTGGCTCTCGTCCTGCCCTCACGATTGTTAATCAATCGGATTTTTTCCACGTTCCGTTTCGTGGTTTGCCAGTCTCGTAATTGGTTTCACCTGGGCTTCTACATGAGGGTTATTTAAGTTTCTCAATTCCGCTTCTCTGGTGCTTGATTGTCTCACGACATTGCTTTAGGTATAGCCAGGAACTAGTGACCTCCTGATATTAAACTCTGTGTATGTTCAGGGGGGACTTGCTATAGCTACTTAATTGGGTATAGGATTGTTGTCCGCCTGGTAGCGTTTGGTGCTATCTCTTTTGTACTTTGCTGTTCTCTCTGAGACAGTTTTTCTTTGTACTTTCATTTTGGTTTTTCACTCTACCGGCTTTGAGCTACGGCAGCCGAGAGTGTTCTTTTGTTTTACTAAGTTTCCCAGTTTTAGCTCATTAGGTGAGCTCGGGAGATTGAGTTGGTATTCTACTAGTTTTAATAGTTCGCCCGTTTTAGTGGGTTTATTTTCGTTTTGGCTGTTAGCCTTAAGGAATTAGTTTCCTGTCTTTTTTTTCTTCCTTTGTTATTTTTCTCCCCCTAATTATTGGTCCTCACGGTTGTGAGCTGACTTGTTCTGATCGCCCCACCTTTGTGTTTGAATCTCCGAACCATCAATAAACCCATTACAATAATAAAGTAAGTTATTAAGGTGCTTATTAATAAACTACACTGAAAATATAATTAAAACACAGTAACACTTTAAATATACATTTTAATGGACAGAAATATTTAGCTTGGTATTCTCAGTGATATTTTTTTAAATCAAGCCCCAGGCAGCCTTCTTCTGCAATGATTAAAACCGTTTTAAAACCGTTTCAACTCTGAGGTGTTGTCTTGACCATATGCAACTGTTAAAAAGTAAATAGAAATCTCACTGAAAATAAAGTGGGAGAATAGAGGTTGTCTCAGCATAATGCATTTTAAGTATTGGCTTTTAGTGCTTATACAGTTGTACAGCTTTCAATTTTCTAATATTGATGGGATTTACTAGACAGCCAGATGGGGAAAACATTGATTGTACTTGTAACAAAGGACAGTTTTTATTTTTATTTTTGTTGGATTGTATCACTGCAATTTTCAGATGTACACATAAACCATTAAATAGCATTCCCTTTAGCAACTTCTTTTTCCAGTCGAGCCCTAAATTATACTGAGCACTGGAATAAGCTCATATTGAACAAATGAAAATAGCAAGAGAAGGCAGGGAACCTGCAGTGAATGAGATGCAGTGGCAGCATTTGCAAAGATTGATATTTGATTTAACATGTCAGAGTATCATTCATCATCAGATGCTGGCTGTGACAAAAATGCAGCGTTTGGCAGTTTTACATACATTTTTCATATGCAAACTGCTATCATTAATGTGAGGTGAGAGTGTACAACAAATAAAATGGCAACAAAGTATTGAGTCGAATCACATTCTTACCCCTGTGCTTAATCCTGCCCCGGCCCAAGCTGTAAATCACAGCGCCAGTCACTGTTCCCAGGGGAAAGACGCTCCAAGCTCATTGCTGTACCCAGTTGCGCCATTGTCCCTGTGGCTTGTCATCACCAATGACAACCTCCCACTCAGGCAAGGTCCATCGCCCAAGCAATAGCTTGTCATTGAGGAGGGCTACAATCTTACATGTACAATTTGCCACTGCCTCACCCTCTCCAGATCCCCATAGGAATCTCCCGTTTATCTTAATAAACACGAGGTATTGAGGGACACACATGTCCCTAAACTTATGCACCTTAATTGCAAGACCACACTTGGGTGCGCTCGGCATTTGTCCGGATCAGCACACTCGCATCCAACCTGAACTGTGACTGAATAGGTCAACATTTTGATTGACGTTAATACAGTTTATAGAGACTGTGAGAAATGGCTGTTACGTTCTGAATGATTTAAAGCATCCAAAATTGACAGAGTGATGTGGAGAGATGTGCCTTCACATTATTCTCGCTGGCGCCAAAATGGATTTCTCATTTTCTGCAGTTGGGGAGCTGGTCACAGGAATAACCAGCCCAGATGGTTCATGCAAAGACAGCCAACATGTGGCTTCAGCAGATGAGTTTCACTTTCTCAAATAGCACACGTATGGAAAACAAAAATTCATATTCTATGAATTTCTAACTAATTTATTTCAAAATATATTATTAAAGTTAAACAAAGCTATATTTTCACATTGCCATGTAACTATATTACATATGAAAGGATTTAATGTTTCACTTTAGGGCTATATTTAGTGATACATTACAACTAACATATGACTAAATGAAATACATTTTTAATTCTCATATTTATATTTGTAATAGACAATCTACATAATATAACTTTGAATAATGAGGTTGAGTAAATATTGTCCCAATATTCATGTAAAAAATCAAGAAACAAGGCAAATAGAGACTGAATGTTCATAAGCGCTGAGGTGCCTGTCTCTGGCACCTCACCTCAAGACTTCCTGCAGTCCCACTAAGCTTTTCAAGACCATGGGGGTATACTACAAATGGAGCTTAACATACTCAGAGTTTCTTTGCGTTAGCTGGCTTGACAAAACCTAACAACGGCAATTGGGCTTAAACGGTATCACAAAGTTGGTTATCAACTTTCTAAGTAAACACAGGCTTTGTTAACCAAGCTCTGCGCATTCCCATAAAAGCGGCAGTGTTACGTTCGTGCAAAGGACCCAGACGCAGACCACAGGATTAGGCAAAAAGAGTAGTTTATTCCGTTCAGGAGTCAAGCCAGGAGATCAGAGGTAGGTAGGTACAAAGGGATAGGCAGGAGAATGGTCGATATCCAAAACGTGGTCAAAAACGAAAAGGCAGACTGGACAGACAAGGGCTAGGCAAAAGAATCGTAGTACAAACAGGTGTCGCGGAATAATTATACAGATCTCAGGCTTTAGAAAATAGTAGGCACTGGAAAAAGTTAATCAACGTTCTGACACAGACTGGAAGTAACACGGGGTTTAAATGCACAAGATACAAATGACACAAAGGGAATCAGGTGTGTGAGAAGGCGGGGTTCCAAACGAGAGACAATGAAATACATCTGGGAAACAATTAAACAACCACAGAGACAACTAGGGAAAACGCGGACTGGATTTCAAACATACACAATGACAGATGACCTGGAGTTTCAGGAAATCGTGCATAGAGTAAGATGACAGGCAGGGTAGATCAGATGCAGCTGAGAATGATTAGCAAGGACAGAACAGCATGAAAATGTGCGCTCTAATATATTAGTGAGATTAGTAACTATACACACCCCTGCCGTTAGTAGAGTTAGTGGTAATATACAAATTAGTTTGTTAGTGGAGTTAGTAGATCTAATCAATCGTTAGTATGTTAGTGGTAATTAGTAAATCTAAGTACACAGAGACAGGTGCGAAGTAAGAGGGAACCCGAACACCAATGAGATCACCCGAATGGTACAGCGACGTAAACAGGGAGTGACAGATCCGATGTAAACAGGCAGACACATGACAACTAGGCAAAACGGAAAAGTAAACAAGTCAGATGGAAAAAGCTAAACTAAACAATGCATACATACAGATGAGAATAAATGATAATAATATAATACAATAAACATAGCAGGTACATGTCAGATCCTTACAGTACCCCCCCCCCTAGGAAGCGCCTCTTGGCGTTTTAATGGGTGGTGCAGGATGAGTCCTATGGAAGTCCTTGAGCATGTCCTTGTCCAACACGAACCGTGAAGGAATCCAGGATCTCTCCTCGGGGCCGTAACCTTCCCAGTCGACCAGGTACTGAAGGCCACGGCCCCGACGACGAACGTCCAACACCTTAGAAACGGTGTAAGCCTCTCCGCCGTCGATGATTCGGGGGGGTGGCGGGGGATCAGGTTCGGGACAAAGGGGGTGGGTAACAGCGGGTTTAATTCTAGACACATGAAAAGTGGGGTGTAGTCTCCGCATAGTAGCGGGAAGTTTGATTCGAACGGCAGTGGGACTGATGATCTTGAGCACCGGGAAGGGACCCAGGTACCGGGGAGCTAACTTCCGTGACTCTACTCTGAGGGGAATGTCCTTGGCTGAAAGCCACACCTTCTGACCCACCCGGTACTGGGGAGCCTTGACTCGGTGGCGGTCCGCCGTCTCCTTCATCCGGGCACTGGCTCTGGTGAGGTTGATGCGGGCGGATCTCCAAGTCCTGGCACAGCGCCGGATGAAGGTCTCGGCAGACGGGACCCCCACCTCCACTTCCTGGCTGGGAAATAGTGGGGGCTGGTAACCTAGGCAACACTCAAAAGGGGAGAGTTTCGTAGCAGATGAAGTGTGACAGTTCACAGCGTACTCGGCCCAGGGTAACTGCGAGCTCCACGTAGTGGGGTTTCTAGAGCAAAGACACCTAAGGACAGTCTCTAGGCATTGATTGGCTCGCTCAGTCTGGCCGTTGCTCTGTGGGTGAAAACCTGATGAAAGACTAACCGTGGTGCCCAATAGTGTGCAAAAAGCCTTCCAGAACCTAGCCGTGAATTGTGGACCTCTATCTGAGACTATATCCGTGGGGATGCCGTGTAACCTAATGACGTGCTGGACAAGAATGGATGCCGTTTCCTTGGCGGAGGGGAGTTTAGTGAGGGGAATAAAGTGAACAGCCTTAGAGAACCGATCTACAATGGTGAGGATAGTGGTGTAGTGATTGGAGGAGGGTAGCCCCGTGACAAAATCGAGTGCAATATGGGACCAGGGGCGGTGAGGAATGGGGAGTGGTTGGAGTTCACCGTGAGGGGGTTGGTGAGATGACTTATTCTGTGCACATACTGAGCAAGCGGCTACAAATGAGGCTACGTCTTGTCGGACCTCCGGCCACCAGAACTTGCGTAAAATAAAAGTGATAGTACGATTTATACCTGGGTGGCCGGAGATTCGTGATGAATGTCCCCACTGGAGCACCTGGGACCGAGCCGCTTCTGGAACATAGAGACAGTTGTTAGGACATTGGCTGGGAGTTGCCTCCCCATTCTGGGCACTCCTAACAATACCTTCGATGGGAAGGCTGATGGCATTAAGGAACACCTTCTGAGGAAGGATTGTGTCCGGACAGAGGTCCTTAGAGGAGGGTTCGAAACGTCGGGATAGGGCATCCGGCTTGGTGTTCTTAGCCCCTGGCCGGTAAGCCAGACAGAAATCAAATCGGGAGAAAAAGAGAGCCCATCTGGCCTGACGGGAGTTAAGCCTCTTGGCGGTTTGTAAATATTCAAGGTTCTTGTGGTCGGTCCAGACCAAGAATGGTATCTGAGCTCCTTCCAGCCAGTGTCGCCACTCCTCCAGGGCCATTTTAACGGCCAATAACTCCCGATTCCCAACGTCGTAGTTCTCCTCCGTGGGGGTGAGGCGGTGTGAGAAGAAGGCACAGGGGTGAACCTTCTGATCCTCCGGGGATCGTTGGGATAGGATGGCCCCTACCCCCACGTTGGAGGCGTCCACCTCCACGATGAACTGGGTGGCCGTATCGGGATATCTGAGAATGGGAGCTGTGGTGAACAGTTCCTTGAGGCGAGAGAAGGCCTCCTCAGCCTTAGGGTTCCAGGTGAATCTCAGTTTGACTGAGGTGAGGGCCGTGAGGGGGGCCGCTACCGAGCTGTAGTTCCGGATGAAGCGGCGGTAGAAGTTGGAAAACCCCAAGAATCTCTGAAGCTCCTTCCGGCTCTCAGGACGTGGCCACTCCAACACAGCCTTGGTTTTCGCCGGGTCCATCTTGACTTGACCCTTCTCTATGATGAAGCCCAGGAAGGTCGTGGATGAGGTGGAGAACTCGCATTTCTCCGCCTTGACAAATAGACGGTTCTCGAGAAGACGGCCCAGTACCTTGTGTACGTCTCTCTCGTGTTCCTCCAGGCTCTGGGAGTAGATGAGAATGTCATCCAGGTATACATAGACACAGTGATCTATCATGTCACGGAGAACATCATTAACCAGGGTCTGGAAAACGGCGGGGGCGTTAGTGAGCCCGAACGGCATCACCAAGTACTCCCAGTGTCCAGTAGGTGTGTTAAAAGCAGTTTTCCACTCGTCGCCCTCACGAATCCGGACCAGGTGGTAAGCGTTTCTGAGGTCCAGCTTCGTGAAGACGACGGCCTTCTGGAGCTGCTCGAAAGCGGTGGACATAAGCGGGAGTGGGTAGCGGTTCTTCTCCGTGATGTCGTTCAGGCTCCGGTAGTCGATGCAGGGGCGGAGAGAGCCGTCCTTCTTCCCCACAAAGAAGAATCCTGCTCCAGCTGGAGAGGAAGAAGGGCGGATGATGCCAGCTGCCAATGACTCAGACAGGTATTTCTCCATGGCTTCCGTCTCGGGTCGGGAGAGGGAGAACAGACGGCCTCTAGGCGGGGAAGTGCCAGGCCTCAGGTTTATGGCGCAGTCGTAGGGACGGTGTGGAGGTAGAGACGAAGCGCGCGCCTTACAGAAGACCTCCTTGAGGTCATGGAACCTGGCTGGGACCCCCTTCAGATCCGGATCTTCCTCAGGGCAGAGCACAGGAACAGGTGAGTGGGCCTCTTGTAGGCAGCTGGCCGCACACGATGGGCTCCAGCCTACAATTTCATGTCCCCTCCAATCGATTTCCGGGCAGTGACGATTAAGCCAGGGGTGCCCAAGGACCACAGGGGATTGGGGAGAATCGATGATGTGGAGCTGAAGCTCCTCCTGATGGTTACCGGAGACGAGAAGCTTGATGGGTAGGCTTTCCTGGGTGATGTCCGCGATCTGTTCACCGGAGAGGGTGTTAGCTACTAATGGGTGTTCCAAGGGTGTTATAGGAACTCCCCAACGGGCCGCGGCACCAGCGTCCAGGAAATTGGCTTCAGCTCCGGAGTCAATGAGGGCACGGGTCTTCTTAGTGTTGGTCCCCCACTGAAGAGTGACCGGGATGCATGTGCGGTTCCGGTTGGAGGAGTCGACTGGTGTGACGCCCACTAGTGCTCCTCCGGCCACTAGTGAGCGTTGTCTTTTTAGTGGACACCTCTCCACAAAGTGCCCAGGTTTGCCGCAGTAGAGACAGACCCGATCCCGGATGCGGCGCGCCCTCTCGGCCGCCGATAACCTGAAGCGGTCAATCTCCATGGGCTCCTGTTCAGCTTGGCGGTGGTTAGGAGGCCTGCTGGAGTTGGATGATGATGTAGCGGGCTCGGTCCTGCTGCTGCGTTGGGTGAACTGAGGAGCACGCGTCCTCTGGAATGGACGTTGCCGGTCTCGGAGGCGTGTATCCACCCTGATGGCCAAGGCGATGAGTTCGTCCAGGCTGGAGGGAAGTTCCCGGGTCACGATCTCGTCCATCACCTCGTCGTTGAGACCATTGAGGAATACGTCGAACTTGGACTTGTCGTCCCAGCCGCTGGATGTAGCTAGCGTCTGGAACTCGATGGCGTAGTCTGATGCCGAGTTTCTCCCTTGGCGGAAACGTAGCATCTCTCTAGCCGCCTCATGACCGTGTTTGGACCGATCGAATACCCTTCTCATCTCCTCCATAAATTCCTCGGCCCCACTGCAGCAAGGCCGACCCGCCTCCCAGGTGGCGGTTCCCCACTTCTTGGCCCGCCCGGTAAGCTGAGTAATGATGTATGCTACCTGGGCTTGCTCAGTAGGGAAGGTGTGCGGCTGCAGTTGGAACACCAGCTTGCACTGGATCAGGAACGGTCGGCATTCACCCGGTTCACCGTCGTAGCGTTCCGGAGGAGGCAGGCGAGGCTCCCGGATGGGAAGATGTTGTGCCGGTGGGAGCTGGGGTGCGTCGGTAGGTGCAGGAGGATGCATGTTGGTCACCAGTTCCCTAACGCAGGTCATAAGAGACCGGAGATCTTGGGTCACGGACTCGAGGTTAGCCTGTTGCTGGCCAATCAAGGCTCCTTGCCGCAGGAGTGCGGCGTGCAGGTGGGTTGGGTCCGCTGGGTCCATGTCTGGTCAGAACGTACTGTTACGTTCGTGCAAAGGACCCAGACGCAGACCACAGGATTAGGCAAAAAGAGTAGTTTATTCCGTTCAGGAGTCAAGCCAGGAGATCAGAGGTAGGTAGGTACAAAGGGATAGGCAGGAGAATGGTCGATATCCAAAACGTGGTCAAAAACGAAAAGGCAGACTGGACAGACAAGGGCTAGGCAAAAGAATCGTAGTACAAACAGGTGTCGCGGAATAATTATACAGATCTCAGGCTTTAGAAAATAGTAGGCACTGGAAAAAGTTAATCAACGTTCTGACACAGACTGGAAGTAACACGGGGTTTAAATGCACAAGATACAAATGACACAAAGGGAATCAGGTGTGTGAGAAGGCGGGGTTCCAAACGAGAGACAATGAAATACATCTGGGAAACAATTAAACAACCACAGAGACAACTAGGGAAAACGCGGACTGGATTTCAAACATACACAATGACAGATGACCTGGAGTTTCAGGAAATCGTGCATAGAGTAAGATGACAGGCAGGGTAGATCAGATGCAGCTGAGAATGATTAGCAAGGACAGAACAGCATGAAAATGTGCGCTCTAATATATTAGTGAGATTAGTAACTATACACACCCCTGCCGTTAGTAGAGTTAGTGGTAATATACAAATTAGTTTGTTAGTGGAGTTAGTAGATCTAATCAATCGTTAGTATGTTAGTGGTAATTAGTAAATCTAAGTACACAGAGACAGGTGCGAAGTAAGAGGGAACCCGAACACCAATGAGATCACCCGAATGGTACAGCGACGTAAACAGGGAGTGACAGATCCGATGTAAACAGGCAGACACATGACAACTAGGCAAAACGGAAAAGTAAACAAGTCAGATGGAAAAAGCTAAACTAAACAATGCATACATACAGATGAGAATAAATGATAATAATATAATACAATAAACATAGCAGGTACATGTCAGATCCTTACAGGCAGTGTCTGCAACTATGAGCCGATGGTGTACAGCATGGACTCTCGAGCAGAATAGTTCTCTCCCAAGGAAAAAAGACATGGATGGATATAATTGAAGGATACAAAAAACGTAAAACAATCTATTATAACTATTCGCTGGAGATTTTATCAAACCGCTAAATCAATGTTATTTCCTAATTTATTCAACATTTCAGTCGTGCAATAAAAAACTTTTAAAAGATCCTTGGGTGCCGCTTTCTCTAGTTTTAGGATTTTTCCCGGGCGAAACGCAAAAGGGTTAAATTGAAACTTCCGAAACAGGAGGCTTGGGGTTGCAGTAAAGAATTCTGGGCAATTTCACTGCCCGAAGTCTGCAGTCTTGCAGACTGTTCCCTCGAGCCAAATCGAGGGTCGTTGGACTTATTTCACGTACTTCACTCGCATGACGGAGGGCAGAACATTTAACGGATTGGACCTCAGCCTAAATCTTTTTTTATAGCGTATCCTCTGGGAAAGACAGCGGATTTTGTCAGTCTCTAAATAATCTGACCTTGTGAAGACACCGCCTCACTATGTGCATCTGGAGAAGCCTTTTTCCAAAGGAGCTGATTAGTCAAAGGGCGGTGCTTTTATATGTTTCAAACGTTAGCCTGAACATAACCTGCCCCCGACCAGGGGGGCACAGTACGAAGGAAGTGTACCATACCCAGGTTTTTTTTTTGTGTTGCCTGGCTTGACAAAACCTAACCACCGCAATCTGGCTTAACCAGTATCACAAAGGTGATTATCAACTATCTAAGTGAACATGGGCTGTGTTAAGCAAGTTCTCATAAAAGGGGCGGTGTCTGCAACAATGAGTCTGTAGCTGTACAGCATGGGCTGTACTCAAGTTTATTTCTCTCCTGTGGAAAAAAGACTGATACGGATGGATATAATGGATGGGTATGAACTACATAAAACAATCATAATAGCTAAAAGCAACAGCCAGGGAGGAGCTTTGGCACAAAAAAAAATAGCTCATTGTGTAATTTTGTTACCTTACCACTCATAACAAATAAATCTATACTCTCACTATATTGTCTGAGTTTATTTCCAATGTAAAAATTGCACATTTTAGAGCTTATGAACTTAAATACAGCATGTTTAAAATCTTGCTGAAGCAATCACACCAAAGTAATTAAAAGTCTGCTCCGGTGAGGAGGCTTTTTTCTCCTGCAAATGGTGCTGTTTAATAGCAATTAGGGGTACGAATAATAGACTGAGGCCATGGATATGTTGGTTATGTGCATCCTTCATAATGTTGTTCTCAGCTAAATTTCTCCTGAAGTCTGGGATTTACGAGTAGAAGACATACGTATGAAATCTCTGAATTTCAATTGGTTTAATTTTATTGTTTAAATGATCTCGGAAGTCTGAATATTTCCGACTTCTGAGATGAAAAAACGATTTGTCCATGACAATATGTCTGAAAATTATCCTGAATATAGTTTAGTACTAGATAGATAATCAGTTAGCTAGCAGATAACTGAGATCAACATCTTTGCACAGAATCCTGAAGAAAGATAATATTCAACAGCAATGGTTATCTTATGCTGTGTTCAAATGATCTCGGAAGTCCGAGTAAATTTATATAATTAATTGACCCAAATTAAAAGTGAGTCAGCTTTGTGATACGGAAAACCCAGGGTTAAATCTTAAATTTGCTCGCTAACTCCTAACGCTGCGTTCACACATCCAGCAACTTCGGTCGCCCAGTCGCCGGAAGTCCATTCATTCTCTATGAAGCTGAGCGACGGTCAGCGACCTGAGCGACTAGAAAACTGAGCGACTAAAATCGGCCGATAAATGTTGCCCGAAACTTAACTTTTGACCGACCATCGGCCGTAACAGCCAATCAGAGTTCCACACTTCATATTTCCCCAACCGACACGAAACCATTTCGTGAATAATTGTTCCGCCCGATTTCACTTAAATTGCAGCAATGGAGTAGCAGCTAATAATAATGGTCCAAGCCTACCACGTCCTGTTCAATGTATAACATAACCTTAAAGGATATGTGTAGCTGTTCTACCAATATCACATTGAGCCAAAAAATACATGGTGAGTTTTATACATACATCTATCTATGTATCTAGCGTAGATAGTAGATAAAGATTGGTAGCTTGCGACGAAGATAGATATAGGCTAGCCTATCGCTAGCTAGCGAGAACACGTCATTATCAGTGTCATGACATAACTATAAAGAATAGGATGCATCGCAAATATGTCTTTGTTATACGTAGGCTATTGCCGTTGTTTCTCTTTATCAAATAATTGTAGCTGCACAAACTTGGATGACACAATCTTCATTTCGTGAATAATTGTTCTGCCCGATTTCACTCAATTTGCAGCAATGGAGTAGCAGCTAATAATAATGGTCCAAGCCTACCACGTCCTGTTTAATGTATTCCAAAAGGAATACCGGGATAAGCGCAAAAAATTGACGCTTGGAGGGCAATTGCGAGTGCCCTTGGTACCGATGGTAGGTCTTTGTTATTTTATTGTGTGAATTAAACGTTCACACAACACTAGATAAATGCTATGTTTAGCTAACGTTAGCATATCATGTAGGCTAGGCTATTGGCAGCCAAAACGGCGAAAAGGTATGATTTACTGTTCACAGGTAGGCTAATGTAACGTCATGACACTTCTAGAGCCTACTGTATTGTCAGGAATGCTGTTTAGTTGTGTGTGTTATGTGTAGGCAGTTAAAGCACTAGGGTTCCAATATCATATTGGATCTACCAGCGTGGATGCATCGCAAATATATCTTTGTTATACGTAGGCTACTGCCGTTGTTTATCTGTATCAAATAATTGTAGCTGCACGAACTGACTTGGATGACACAACGGGTAGCTCTTGCCCCGCCCCCAGCCTCGTAGAATTGACCGACTCGGCGACCAGTTGCTCGCTGTGTGAACGCAGTGTTAGGCAGCAATCAAACCGGATGCGCTTTAACAGCTGGTGGCGCCTTTTCCCCCCATTATTTTCAATGAGGCACCAGGGGCCTTGCCTTTATCCAGTCCGGGCACCATGCTGTTTTTAGAAAACCGCTTGGTGCACACGGAGCTGAAATGATAATATCTTGATGCGCACCGAGAAAAAAAGCACCCTACCTCACTGTACTCTGTCCGTCGCATGAAAGTAGAGGCAGGCCTTGATTCTGCTGTGGTTCCATTGTAAACAAAGTGATTGAGGAGAAATTGATAACGTTAGTTGCTGTTTCAGCCTACTCTGAGTTATATGATTTCACAAATTGTGAATAACATGAAAAAAATAAGCGATCCAGGCGCTCCGCTTATACACGGCATTTTAAAGACAAATAGGCCTAACGAAGCAAACTTGCGGGTAAAATTTGTTCACTAATGCCGTTAATAACTTCTGCTAAGTGATTGACAGGAGCGGAGTTTGGTTGCCTACCAACAGCAAAAAAGACACCTCCAACGCCTTTTCCAGAGTATGCTTCGTAAAAAGGTAGTTAGTGCGCCTCACGTTTCCAGCCTACAAAGCGCGTCCGGTGTGAACGTAGCTTAACGTGAAATGTAATTCAACTGTCCAATCATAGTCTGGCGGCAGTCTGGGGGGTGTCAGGTTGTGGGGACGAAACAGAGCGAAGAAGTCAGTCGGCCGGCCTCAGTTTGAGTTTGTGGATAGCCGTCTTGCAAGTGAATGAATGATTTAGGTTAGCTAGTTAGCTAACTTGTGATTCTCGCTCTATATGTTTATTTATAATGTACCATTATCATCCATTCACGCTTCTGCATTCCTGTGCGTGTGCAGGGTTGGCAGATCTTGCAGGACTTTTCAGCCAAAAATATATTTTTAACCGAAGTCAACTTATTTGAAATGGAAATCGTCATATTTTAACTTTTGAAAATAAGTGTGTGCTTTACGACATTGTACTTCGATACTTTTTATAGTATCGCTTGTAACAGTACCTGAAAATAAGATATCGAGAGTCTTTTGATGTTGATTGGTCACAGACTTCAGGAAGTAACAGCATGCAAAGGATATGCGACCAAATATTAAATATGATACTTTAAAAATATGTTAAAGCAAAGGGTATGAATACTTATGTAAATGAAAGATTTCCGTTTTCGATTTTTAATACATTTGCAAAAATATCTAAAAACACACTGTCATTATGGGCTATTTTGTGTAGAATTTTGAGACAAAAAATTAACTCAATCTATTGTAGAATATGTCTGTAATGTAATAAAACGTGGAGAAGGTGAAAAGGGATGTTCAGACTTTCCGGCTTGACTGTAGTTTGTTGTACATTATAGTAGCGTATCGTGCTTTGCTCTGTTTGGTACTTTGTGTTCAATAGACTATTACATTTTCCAAGATTGTGTGTATTAATGTTGCTCTTGTGTTGAACTGAGTCAGCCAATGCTAATTGCAGGGATTCCCCAAATGCCTTCACATTGGCTGATTCATTTATATTAATTTGGTATCAACTGAGTGCATAATATTGTGATTTTGCTAAGATAATTATTAATGTGTAATTTTATTGGTAATTAATTTAATTATTAATTGAGGTTACTCATTTTTAATTAGTATAATTTTTTGAGAATAGTATAAATTTAATGCAAAAACTATGCCACCAGTTCTATAAGGATGGTAGTGGCGTGTTGTTACAACAATGTTACAACGTGCTGAAACGATAATATTTCTATGGTCTCTCTGCCTTGCAATGAAAGCCATCCACCCAGCTATGGGGTATTATCAGCATGTAAAATTCAGGTGTTGGAATCAAAATAAGCTAAATAAGCCGATGCTACAGTTCAGCGGTTTGTAATGACAGGCATGCGCTCCATGGGGTTGGCGGCAGGTAAACACAATTGTTCACAAAAAATATTTTTAGCACTGTTGGAATTTTTGCCTAAATGCTCATCTACTAATCACTCCATTCAACATTATTCAAGGAATTCTGATTTACGTCTGATTCTAGTTTCCGAACAAAACATACTGTGGTTAAGCTACCAGAAAAAACAAACCTTTCACTCTGCATGGAAATGCCAAGGTGACAGGTGCCAGTAGCTAGCCTATGTTGGCAAATCTAAATGCAATCGATTATGACATAGCTACACATGATTAGGTTATAATCTCAGGTTTATGTGAGTCGACAAAGTTAAACTAAGCTACTATTAGCCAAACGATGTTTAATTAATATTGCTTTATGATAGCTGCATGCTAGGTAGGCTAGATGAATAGACAATTTCTTTAGGAATTGTTAATCTAGTTATGGTTTGAGCCCTATTGTTTTCCACTAGTTTTATTTTAATTTTATTTTTTTCTTTGTGTGTTTATTAAATTTTCCGTGAGATGGTACATCTTAGAGACTTGAAACTTGGCACACTCATCATAAATGTAAGAAATGAAGAGTGTTTAAAGTCTCACCCCAATCAGCATCATGGTGGCGCTATAATTACAATTTCTGTTTATTCACAGTTTTAATGTAATATCTTTGTCCAATTCACACCAAATTTGCTATGAGTATTCCCTGGAAGCACTTGTACTTGCATGCACAATATCATGGAAGTCTTCCATATTGGATTTTTTGCTAATTTGCATATTATGCTAAATAGTTTTTTTCAAAAGGCTTTTTTGTTTCTTGACCAATTTGGACCAGACTCGGTACATATCATTAGTGTACCTTGCTAACTATAATCCAGCTATATCGGACAATAACTACGGAAACTGTGAGCCAGGCAATGTGAGATTGGGCATGGCCTATTAAATAAATGGCCATAACTCATTGACCGTTCATCCAATTTGAACAAAACTCGAGAATAACATTTGTGAGATACCACTGAGCATGCATGTCAAAGTATGTCCAAATCCGTCCACGGAGGCCGCTATACACCTTAAAAATGTTTTTCTAATGAATGGCCCAATACAATTCTGAAATTCTATATACACTGCTCAAAGAAATGAAGGGAACACTTAGTCAACACAGTATAACACCAAATCAATTAAACGTCTGGGATATTGATCTGTCCAGTTAGGAAGCGTAAACGATTGTGAATCAATTTCACCTGCTTTGGTGCAAATGAAAGTGACAACAGATGAACAGGAGAGGCAACAGCAAGACAACCCCCAAAAGGTGAATGGTTTTGCAGGTGGTGGCCACAGACCATTTCTCTCTCCTTATCCTTCCTGACTGATTGTTCTCTAGTTTTGCATTTTGCTAGTGCCCTTGTCACTACTGGTAGCATGAGGCAATACCTGCAGCCCATTCAGGTTGCACAGGTAATCCATATGTGCCGTCACAAGAAGGTTTGCTGTGTCTCCCAGCACAGTCTCAAGAGCGTGGAGGAGATACCGGGAGACGGGCCATTACACGAGGAGAGCTGGACAGGGCCGTAGAAGGGCAACAACTGAACGGCAGGACCGGTATCTGCTCCTTTGTGCGAGGAGGAACTGGAGGAGCACTGCCAGAGCCCTACAAAATTACCTCCAGCGGGCTACTCGTGTGCATGTTTCTGAACAAACTCCAGACTCCATGAGTGTGGCTTGAGGGCCTTGACGTCCTGTAGTGGGACCTGTGCTCACAGCTCAGCACTGTGCAGCTCGTTTGGCATTTGCCAGAGAACACCAGAATTGGCACCCCGTTCTCTTCACAGATGAGAGCAGGTTCACACTCAGCACATGTGACAGACGCGAAAGAGTCTGGAGACGCCGTGGCGAATGTTATGCTGCCTGCAACATCATCCAGCATGACCGGTTCGGTTTAATTGACTTGGTGTTATACTGTAATAATTAAGTGTTCCCTTAATTTTTTTGAGCAGTGTACATGGTCCAGGGCTGGAATGTATTAAATTGGCCATGACCTATCACCGGGGCCACCAGTTTATCTTAACCACATGACTCGCAGGGATTTAAACTCGTAATTCAACTGTTATCCTCCAGTGGGGCTCTGTAGGCACTCAAACGGCACAATCAGGTTAATAATTATCCAATTGAGAGAGGGGGAAAAAAATTATTAGTTGACATAGTACATGTGGAGGCTGCAAAAGCCCAGCTCCGTCTCGTCTCCACCCAAAGCATGAGTGCACAGAAACCCACCTGCCGACAATTAATCGAGTTTAAAAATATAATCGGGGAAGTTTAATTTCACCTTCAAAGGTTTGATATTTCCCATTAATTTTACTGGGAGTTCCAATCTTTTGCGCTCACAGTACAGAGACACGCACAGTACAGGCTTACTTGCGGGTCCTTCAAAACTTCGGTTGGCTGAGGGCAAACTTTCCTGTCTAGTTATTATGTATTTCTATGGCGAAAACAAGTTTCGTTATCTCAAGATTTCAGGGTTATTTTATCAGATCTCGACAAAATTATCCTGTTATCACGGGAAAACAACATTTGTTATCTTGAGATCATGATATAAATGATCACGAGAAAACAATAAAATTAACTCGTTATCACGGGAAAACGGAGTAAAAAAAAGTATGAATACATGACCTTTTAGGGCTTCCGTATGTTGATAATTTAAAAAAGATTAAAAATGAGTCCTGGAGCGGCGCTGTTATAGAGTACTCAAGTGACTATGTCACACTGGTTTCGGAAGTAAATTCCCCATTCATTTAGAGCGTAGACATTAACTAAAACTTACTTTTAAACCATTTCTAGTGATTATATCTTACCATCAATTTCCTGGATTGTTCAATATAAAGCCCGTTCACATAATATGTCGTTTTTCTGGACCAACTTCGAGTATATTTTATGTTTTAGCATTTTTTTGAGAATATACCAGCGCTGGCACCGTTTAAAAACTTGACGTCCCATAATTTCCTCTGGACGAGCAGTGTTGTCTCCAAACGTTGTCATATGAAGTAGCACACAGCTCCGTTTTTAAACACTTTTTTTCTAATGTTAGCTAGCTAGAATTGCTTTATGTAGTTAACCGTAGCATAGTTTCTGACCTTGTCGGGCGGGCTTCTCAACTTAGCAAGCTAACATTAGCTCGTCTTCAGCGGTCGTACTGCCATTCTGCCAAAAATGTCCAGACAGACGAGGTGATATCTTATTGGTCGAGAACCACGCGTGTGTTGCAGTACTGGATATGTAGTCCGTTAAAATGGACTACAAGTCAAACTACAACCATTAATCCATTACTTTTTTAAAAATTGGAACATGTGATATATGGTCTATATATCCTTATACCACACAGGCTAATCCAGGAACTTTTTGGCTCATTCTATAAATCAGATTTCAAGAAATAGTTGATAGTCTCCGAAGCCTGTTCTATCTGTCATAGGGAATTTACTTCCAAAACCAGACTCCGGCCATGTCGACGTTGTAAGGCTGAAAAAGGGATTATCAGTCATAAACCCTTGGAGCTGGTGGTGACTTCCTTGAGGGTGCAATAAAACAATTTACCAGGTGGCCTGAGAACCTTTTCCCTCTGACCTCTCATGGCCTCATAAACTACAGCTGGAATTAACCCTACAAATGGACTTGAGAAGGCATCCTGTAGGAGGTTTGATCCTCATAATGAGTAACCCAGGTTTTTCACAGGATCAAAGGCTCTTGAACTGAATGGCTTTTTGGACTATTGACTGAAACAAAGCTGTATATGTATATTGCATCATATGTATGTGCATGTAAATTGGTAATTGTGGAAGTATAAAGTAATTGTGGATAATATGATAAATGTGGTGAACCTGGATAATACTAATTGAAGTGTGTGGTATGTGAAAGTATAGGAGGGGGATAAATAAATAATGTGTAAGGAGGATTGTATAGGTTATCAGGGATGCGCTTGTCCATATAAGTATCTGGAACCTAGAGTGGCCATCACTGGGACCTCACCTGATATCTAGATATGATAGAGAAGATCATAAGATCACTCGCCGTCGTTCAAAGAGTCTTATTACTGTCACTAGATTGGGAGGGGTAGACTCTGTTTCTCTCCCTGGAGGGGGGTCTCTGGGTGGTGACACTTCTCTTCCTGCCAGACCTTATTTGGACAAACAAAGGGATTTGTGTAGTGTGGAAGGCCGGCGCTGTACTGCATTTAAGGACAACCCAAAGGGATATTCGAGGAGAAACTGCTTAACAGTTCTCCTGGTACCATAGTCACACCGTACGGAATCACTTGGTGATATACTTTGTTAGTGAACTTGTTCATGTTTATGTGTCTTAGCAGCATGTTATCCTGTGTTTAGCTATAGGCATTGAATGTGTTCGTGTTTGCTCTCACAGTTTTAACCAGTGATTATTTGTCATGAATAAATTACCATGTTTTCACATCAACTGCATCTTTCTTTTAAACCTTTTTTCCAGCTTAAATTGCCTGCATGATCTGAGCTGCAGCGTTCCAAGCCCTGTGGTGTGAATGCGGGAGTCTCAGAGTCAGAACTCCTGCGTCTCACTCAGGGCTAATTCCAAGCTAATGACCTCCCTGCCTGTTATTCAATTCTTTTTATATTTAACGTGCGTGGTCTCCATGACTCTCATCCATCTTATACCCTTTTCAGCCTAAATTACGACTGAAGACTCAGGGGGACAATTCTGACCAAGGACCGACTGATCAGCGGCCTGGTACAGAAAGTGGCGTTCTCAAGTTGGGAAAGGCAGTCAAGTTCTGCCCACAAAACAGGGTTGGTAGTGCATGGTTCTGGTGATTTGATGTGAAGAGAACCCATGGGCGTTTTACGCCGGTTCTTGTCAAATTCGCCTTAAGGAGCCCTTTAAATGCACTCAGACCTGGGCTCGCAACTATCTATGATAAATATAATGCATGTATTGTGTTGGCTAGACCCCTAACCTCTGCGTTCTCCACCAAACTGAGCTTCAGCAATAATGCTGATTCCGGCAAGCATATATTGAAGTAATGGTGGTACCTAAGGGCGAGTTGAGTGTAACCACTCCGAGCTCCACGCATGTTTAACCCAAATTCTAAATTATAATTATAAATGGAGTCAGATACACGAGTAAATAAAATAATAATATTTCTAAATAACTTTTACCTTTTCCCACAGCAATAGTGGAATACATCACGCTTAAACCTTCGCTCCGAACTATTCCCTCATTGGTCTAGTAATTGCGTATTCTACAACGTACTCACTTGAGTACTCTATGGTAATGCACTAGCCCACACAACCTGACAATAACATTGACAATTTTATGGGGAGTACAAAATAATAACCAAGGAGAAAGTTATATTGGTCAGTTTAGTTTAAGCAATTTCATTGTGAATTAATAATGGATTCATGTGTTATAGTTCTTTTTCTTTCGTTGTGCAACATTTGATCTACTGAGTCATTTTATTGCTGTGAATGGCATAATTGGCATTATTATATTCTTCCCAAATAAGATACTATACCTTTCTGTTGTCATTGTCTTTTAGTTATATATAGAGCATTTAAGCTATTTAGCTAAATGTTTAATGGTTAATTAAAACTGGGCGGTATGATTATACATTTTGGCAAGGCCTTAACTTTTAAAATTTGACAGTAGAACATTTGAACAAATTACTGTATTAAAAGATGCTCGTTCACAATTTTTGGAAAAAGGTGATGGCCCAAATATAGTTAGGACTGTATATAGGACTAACCTACACACACAAAACTGGGGAACACGCAATAAAACTTTCATGGACTGCACAAGCATTACGCATGTACGTACGCCCCATTGTAGCCCAGAAAGTAATACTTATTTGTAGGATCAAGCAATGGATGCCAAATCAAAAATTAAATAGAACTAGTGAACACCTCAGAGGCAAATTGCTTCCAGAAATTACCAACAAGGAATGGAACCGAAAAGAACAGGTCACTATCATCTTGAAAATGCTATTCTTGACATTATTGCACAATAAATACAGTAAAAAACAGGTTTCAGTTTTGTTTAGCATGATTGATGTTGTCTTCAGATTTACAATGTTGGCTATTCAAATATGACACTGTATGATAAATTAGAGGGAAACTCTAGATACCTCTGGGTTTGATGTAATATAGTAAAGCCCAGTTATTCAAATATAACAAAATGTTTACAAATAATAATTTGACTGTGGAGTTATTAGAAAAAAGATTATTATCTTTCATGATTTCTGGTTCATATACTGATACTAAGTTTGTTGCTGAAGACTCTTGAGGGCCCCGCTTGGGTAGGTTTGTATTGTGCATTCAGAAAGACTATCCTTTTAAATGACCCCTTTCCTTCAATTTAACATAATTTCTGGAAGTGGTATGATATCCCTTGCTGAATTCAATGTATGCTGCCAGGATCTGGTCCATTTGAAGTGCAAAACACAAAACTAAAAACGCAAAAACAAATACTTTCGGCTCTGAAGTGCAAAACGCAAAAACAAGAAGAAAACACAAAAATAAAAATGTGAGTGCCTCTGAAGTGCAATTAATATTATAATCCCTGTTCCATGCCCCCTGTCTACTATGTGCCCTGTCCGCTCATTTTGCAAGCAGAAATACTGCAAAACTCTGTACAAACTAGTGAGGAAGTAGTTCATAATATATATATTTAATTTTTATTGAGAATATCAATCAGTTGACATATAACAATGGTGTTACACGATGTTGTTCTGTGGAGTTTGCGTGCCTGTGTTTTCTCTAGGTTCACCCACGGCGGCGACGGCCAAATTAATAAAAGCCGAATCGCCGTGCAGATTCTTTCTCCCAATTTCTCTTGCTGGCTTGTTTTCTGCATCATTCATTTGCCACTAGATTAAGTTGTCTTCTCTGTGTATTTTTCTGTTTGAAGTTGCAGGTGGACAGACAGTTATTTTCTTTGTTTTTGCTAAACACCTTTTTAGCTAGGCTCAGCTTAGAATTTCCGGAAGACTCACTTTTTTCTGCCTCTCGGTCGAGAGTAGCCTAAGTAGCATTGTTTCAGGTTAGGCTACCTTAGCTCTAGACTGCCTACTGTTCTGTCCATCCTGTAAGTGTGGTGTATTGTGCGTTTAGTCTTGTCTTATACAGACGTGCTCAAATTTGTTGGTACCCCTGGTAAAGATGAGTAAAAAGGGTTGTAAAAAATTCACTGTTTGGTGAATTAGCTTAATCTCACATTGAAAAAATAAGAAAAATCCAACCATTAATTGACGCTCATATAAAAAAGAAGTTTTTGTTTATTTATTTAAATTTTATTTTATGATGTATCCTATTAAAATCCTCAGCAAATCAAGCCGGCTTCTCATTACCACCGCCGGCCTCTCATTTACATTAGTTTTAATAGGATACATCATAAAATGAAAAATAAAAAAACCTGATTGGCCGACAGCATGAATCACAAGGTAATCGATTCACTTGCAAGATAGCTTCGGCTACCCACACACACTAAACCGAGGATGATGGACTTCTCCGCACTCCGTTCATTTATAAAACGTTGCACAGGTTCTACACTAACAGGCTACGTACGCCCAAAAGGAGAAACCTGTGTATGCTAAAACATGTCATGATTATAAAAACGGTCCATACCCTTATCTGCACACAATTTTTTCACAATCAACTTACAATTTTGCGTACGAGCATGAGCCTAGTATCCCGCCCCGTTAACTCTCACAAATAACCGCAAATGGTTAATGGAATGCCAAAATGTGAATATGATATAGATATAAATTAGCTTGTCATTCCAATTCATCGTCAGAGAAAAAGGAGAAGTCATACAATGAATTGGAATGCTTCAGAGTGCGTACTACCAAGCCTTGACTGGAGTGCATACTCAGTAGCACGGTATAGTGCGGAGCACAGGAGTATGCAGTTTTAATTAAATATTGGTCAGTTATGTCAACAGTTATGATGAATTCCGTCTTAGTGCTGTGTTGTCTATATTGATTTCCATCTGTTTGTGAAGAGTCCATAAGGCCCAAATGTGTTTCATAATGATATAAAGTACAGCATCATCATCAATTATAGGCTTTGAAATTATCACATTTTATTGTCCATCCATTGACAGAGCTTACAGATAAGATGGATAAATAGCTGATAAATTGGGCTGGCATTGGGCAATCACTGGATCACTACTCCCGGCTGATTAATTGCATGCTCTTTTTTTAACATAGGGATGATGCTGTGTAATGTCAGTGCTCTCTCAAACATGTTGAGTAGATAGTTCCCATGCAATACAGGACCTCTTGCTCTGCTTAGTATTCATACACTTGAGTTCCCTAAAGGTTACCAAACCTAATTAGACATTTATGCAGGAACTTCAAAGGTCTTTCGGTTATTAATGATGTTCTACAAGTTGCATCGATGACATTTTTGCCTAGGAATGCACATCCTTCACAATATGAATACGCAATAGGGATGGTTCCAGTGTTGGGGGTTGCCACTGTGTCATGTGACAAACAGGCAAGACATTGACAAGAAAACTGTTGGTTTCATGTCTTTCATTCACTCCTCTAACTGTAAAATAAAGGAACAGGTCCACAAGAGAAGAAAGTGAATGAGCCAAAACTGTCAAAAAAAGAAACTGAACCAAAAGAGATTGAGGTTCACACATGTGGCTAATGAAAAAGGACTCTCTTGGGGCTGTCAGGCCAAAATGTGTCCGTGAGCCAAAATTGATCCGGGCCAGAGATCGGAATGCTTGGAATGTCGTTGCTATGCCAACAGACACGCGAGCATTGTGACGCGTAGCATTGTGACGTGTTCGCAACTTGCTTTGACCTCAGAATCGCCGGGTGACAAACTCGCGCTTGCTTTTATCCTACAAAACATGACAAGGCATTTTCATTGGGTGAACGCGATCGCATAGCAAATACAGTAAAAAAATAATAATCGGTCATCAGAAAAGCTACCAATAATAGGCCCAAAAAATAACAATTAGGCCGACTGATCGACGTGACAGTAGATTAGTTTTCTTGGGCTATTCAACAACGCGATAGGCCTACTTACTCTTTCCACCTCGCTGGTTTAACTTGCAGGACGAACAGGCTATAAATGCGTTTAGTTTTTTTCCTTCGTTTTTTTTAAATTAAAAATCCGGCGTTGTTAACATTAGTAACGGATGCTCGTTTTTTTATAAAGCAACATTTGACCAGGAAAACATGACATTTCAGTGCAAATTATGTCAATATGTAATTTAAATGTGTACATTAATAAGATTATACGTTTAACCGACTAGTGAGGGTAGCAACGTTTACTCCATTCCACAATTGGATGATTAGATTTCTTTCATACACACAATCATTTTAAACCTTGCAGTGTTATTTGTTGTTGTATACAATGTATAATACAATGTCTAATACTCATTGCTTTGTAACCTACCTGCTACCTGTCCCATCTTCATGTCACAGCCACCCTCCATGTTTCTTAATCTGTTATGCTGTCTCACAGTACCTGTCATGCTCTATTCCTGTAGTTTAGGGTAGTGTGTATCCAAGTCCATGGTTGTGGATATCAAGCTGTGGATGCTGTCAGATATAGCTAGTAATCACAACTCACTAAGCACCATTTACATTCATTATTAAAACTTCTAAGTTTGCCATAGGAGTAATGATGGCTATGGTCTTACAAGCCTCTAAACCTCTGCTTTGAAAACAACAAAGACAACCATATTATTTTTCTTGGTTCACAATTTATTTGTGTTCACACAGCAATAGTACAGGATCATTTTCTTAAATTTGTAGTCTATGGTAGGTGGGTGATTTGTAGTCTATGGTAGGTGGGTGAGTACATCTAATGACATCCATGCAGCATCATTAACATTCGCCTTTTCAGTCTTCTTTAGGGCCACACCAACTACCTGCTGCAGCCTGGAAAACGGGACAGAGAAAGGAAAAGACAGAGAGCGGGTGGGGAAAGAAGTAGACACTATGAGAGAAAGCTGTCAGTGGGCAAAACTATGGCCTGCTTTAGTGAAAAGCCCCCTCACCACGGCAAGGTACAGGCCTAGAGAGGGTTAATAAATTTGGATTGCCCCAGTTTCATCTCGTCCCATAGAATCTTCTTTGTACAATAAAACTTGAGAACAGGGGCCAAGTAGGAAGGGGCCAAGTACAGTAGGAAGGTGCTAAGGGTCAGTTAGAAACTTGGACATTAGCCAGGTACAGTCAATTAAAAAAATGTGTACCATGGCTTGGTTTAATACTTACTTTACAATACATTTTGTCAAGTCAATTTGTACAAAATATGTACAATATACAATACAGTTGTTAAATTTTATTGCCCCAGTTTCATCTCGTCCCCTAGAACCTTCCTTGTACAATAAAACAGTACCCAATGGAACCTTGGGTTTTCATTGAACTTGAGAACAGGGGCCAAGTAGGAAGGGGCCAAGTACAGTAGGAAGGTGCTAAGGGTCAGTTAGAAACTTGGACATTAGCCAGGTACAGTCAATTAAAAAGTAGAGTAAGTAAATTTGGGTACAAAAAATATGTATACATATACAACTTAAAGAATAAATCAATACTTACCAAATCAGCGATGGGTGGCGCAGTGGCTTAGTGCGCCTGACCAGTAACTGAAGGGTCGCTGGTTCAAGACCGGGCTGAGACACTGAACTACCTACCGTCTCCAGGGGCGCCAGAGGGGGCTGCAAGATAGCAGAGGCTCTTCTCCCTCCCGGACGCTGACCTCCATAGTGTATGCAGGCCTGGCCGTGGGACACCGTGGGGAGCTGTGGAATGGTGTCAGACGCCTAACCTGAAAGCAGAAAAAGAGGTGACGTCGCATAGCTGCCTGATGGTAATGCACCATGGATGGATCCTCACCCCTGCAGAGAGTAAGACTGTTTACAATAGCAAACAGCCCACAATCTGAGCCGCCCCTCTGCTGCTGGACATCCGGCCACTGCAAGCGGACCTGGTTCCCTGCGAAAGAGAGAAGGCGTGTTATCTGTGAAATGAACTCCTCGGTCGTGCTGTGACCAAAGGAGTCATAAACATTCACAGTACCTACCTGGCAGGCGATGTTACTTACCGTAACCCAGTGGTTTCCACAAACATTTAAAATCTGGACAAACCCCTGGGTTGGTGCAGGCACGGAGGACAGGAGGGCGAGGGATGTGGTGGCGTAGAGGCCTCCTACATGGGGATGTTGTGCCTGCAAGAGAGCCTGAGAATGATCAATGACAAGATCATCTAGCCAACAGTTTGGGGTAAGGACTGTTGTCCTAAGGTCCTCCACCCTGCTCAGTGAAGCGGGGTAGGCCTGCCCCCGCTGGACACCTGTGATGACAACATCATCCTAGAAGAGAAGATATAATTGATTAATAGGATGCATTTGAACATCTGTACAAACACACAAACTGCTTATGTGCTTATGTACAGGATTGAAACATTATTTCTTAATGTTGAGTAGTGGCAACAAGAATCTGAAGCGTACCTGAAGTGTGTCCCCCTCCAGCACAGAGCACAGTGGTTCAGGGTCATCTGAACTAACTGGCTCGGGCGGATGGGACGCGGCTTCCTCGGAGTCCTGGAGTCCAGCACATGTCACCGATCACATAGACTTATGTTAGTTACAGGGCATGTCAATTGTTCAATGGGATTTGAATCGTTGAAGGATAAAAAAAAGATTCCCAAGCAAGAATTTGTAAGCGTACCTGAAATGTGTCCCCCTCTGGCTCAGAGCACAGCAGTTCAGGCTCATCCGAACAGACCAGCTCAGGCCGATGGGAGACAGCTTCCTCGGTGGGGGGGCAAGCTCGTGATCCTTAAGTTAATCCAAGAGTAACAAAATTATTAAATGAAACCATATTTAGCATACTGTCCTTTAGTGAAAAATAAATTAACACATGACTCTCACAACATTGATGTGGACTTCATGTTAAACGTACTTTTCCGCAGAGGCTTCACTGAGGCATAGGGTGTCTGGGTCCTCAGCTGGTGGCCATCCAAGGTCTCCAACTGCACCAGGTTGTTGTCCCCGACCTCAGTTACCCTAAGAAAGACATGTAATAATGATCTGTAATGGCAAAATTGGATATCATCACCCTCTCACCTTAATTACTCTTACAAGCCCAACTTACCGGTACTGAGTTGGCCAGTCTGGATCCATCGTGCGACCAGGTCTCCCACGCTTCCTCTCGTCCTTCTTCAGCACCTCCATGCCCGGGACGATCTTGAAACGCTTGGTTCCCTTCTTGATCCTCCTCCGGTAGGTCTCGCGCTGTTTCTCCTGGGCCTTCTCCACGTTGAGTCGCACCTTGATCGTTCAAGGAAAAACGCAGCAGCAGAGATTTATATTCTCTATTGCGCTGTATAACTTTGTATATTACTGATGCATTGTTATTGCTTTAGCAGTTACAGTACTTAGCATGACTACAGTACTTAGCATGACTACAGGGCTTAAGCGCGCAATCCTCATCGGAGCTCCGCCTCCTGAGAGTGCATTCCGCGGGGCACTCATTATTCACCAACGTCAGGTTTTTGACAAACTTCATTTATGGTCATGTTTTCATTGCAAAATTATTTATTTACAAGGCTAATGGAATATGTGAAGATGCAATTGGCATACACGTTCATTTAATTTCATCCCCATTTTTTTGATTGGTGTAGACACTGTGAACATTGTCAGGGGAGTAGGCTATGATTTTAAAGCCACTAGTTGTTAGGTGGTTGTTCAGTAAACAGTGAAAGTGTAATATCTTTCACCTTGTCAAAGACCTCCTCATCCTTCTCAGCCCTGGCCTGGAGGTAGTCTGCAACAGTGTCCTCGTTGATCCCGTCAACCTCCACAAGAGGAGGAAGGTCGCCTGTGATCTGAAATGACATGGCAAATAGAGAAAACACAATAGACAAACATTTTCAAAGTTAGTATTTTTTTATTATTATTGTGAAACAAAAATGATATAAGAAGAATAATATCAAGAGTTTACATACCTCTGTGGACAACCGTGGCTCCCGACCGTACATCAGGCGGTAGGGCGAGTACTTCGTGGAGGCCTGGACACTGGTGTTATGGGCAAAAAGAATTACCTTCAGGTTGTCCTCCCACCGTTCTTGGTGCCCATCCAGAGACTTGCCGATGGCCCTCTTCAGCGTCTGGTTGGTTCGCTCATCCAGTCCGTTGATCTGGGGATGGTAGGCAGAGGTGATGCAGTGCTTGGTCCCCCACTTCTCAAACAAGATCTGATTAACCTAAAAAAGAAAATAAGTCATTAATTTTGTCTGTACAAGTATAGCCATAACTGTTAAGAGATCAAATGTTTTAGCAAGTACTTGACCTTGTTCCAGAACTCTCTGCCCTGGTCCGTCAAGATGACCTCCGGTGCACCATGGGTGTGGAAGATGTCCATCAGGGCCTGGGATGTTGCAGCTGCCGTCTTGTCCTAGCAGTGTATAGACACAGTATATGGTACTATTATATTAATGCTTATGTTAATTTTCAAGATGAAAATCGAGATACATGCGGTTGATGAACTGGACAAATAAATCAAGTACATTTAAAAAAAGCATGATCATGATCAGTTTATATCAGAGATCAACACTAAACACACAGATATAACACACCTGGATGGGAATGGCCTCCACCCACTTGGTGAAGAAATCAGTCGATGTGAGGCAGTAGCGATTGCCATTCCTGGACGAGGCCTTGAACGGTCCGATGAGGTCCACACCTAGCATACAGTCAAATAGTACTATCTTGATCCGTCCGCTTAGCAGATATGGTATTGTATTTGTATTGATTTGTTCTAAAGTCGAAACCTGAAAAGGAATTGGGACATACAAGTGTAGAACTCACCAATCATATACCAAGGTGAAACAGGCTTGATGCTCTTCAGCTCAGGTGCCTCGGTCTTCACCTTCTCGAACTTCTGGCAAGGCACGCAGATACGGACCTTGAAACGAACAGTGAAGTGCAAGTTGAAAATAAATGAAATGTGTGGTCTTTAGCTGTGTGTAAAATATGATCTTGCTACAGTTTCTAAAATAATAAGAAAAAAAAACTAAACACAAAATAGTTTTGCTTGCCCAGTTTTCCACATCATTCACGATGCCATGCCAGAAGAAGCGCTGGTTGATCTTCCCCAGCATGCGCTTCACTCCGAAGTGGCCGGCGTGGACCTCGGTCAGGACTGCCTCCTTTTCCTCCTCCGACAGGATGACCCTCCTTGGTGGCTTTCCATCCTTGGGTCTCAAATACATGCAACCGTCTAGAATATTAAAAGGATAACACTTAAAACATTTTTTTTTTATTTTGTTCGATGGTGTATTTAGAAGATCTTTATGATTACGTTCAAACAGAAGTTGGAATATTTAGATTTATTGTGGGCTTAATGAAATGTGTGTTCATGATCAGTTCATTCATTCAGATTCTACTGCATATCACTTTCTTGTGTATTTTTCTTTTAGATGTTGAATCTATTTGTTACAAACCTTTCAGGGATACATTGGTTAGCGTTCAGAAGCCTGACAGCAACAGCATAATATCAATTATATGTCAATGTTCTTCTCTTTTATTGAACCCACCTGGGTAATTATTTTCTGTGTACTTTAAATGGTTATGGATGAACAATTGTTATGTCTTCAATAATAAAATGACTCTATTGACCCCAAAACATTTGTGTTTGTAATATTTCCAACATAAGGCATGTAATGAGTTAAGATTAAGCAATAAGGTTGAGGGAATATGATACAACCTACTGAAACAAAATACTGTGGTCACTACCGAAACAGTGCAGTCACTACCGAAACACTGGATGTTTTGTAAAAAATAAAGTATATTGAGTTATCAACTAAAATGATATGATACCGATTGGTTTATTGTATGTTCAATTTCAACAATCATCAACTCTGGAATCAATATGATCAGTATTATGAATTTTACAAAGAAAGATTGCATTAAGATTTTGATGAATTGTATAAATTGAACTTTGAAATTTGATTAAAAATTCATCTTTATTGATTTAATTGTGAAAACCTTCAAGAAATATTTGTTTAAATACTATTTACAGAAGGGAAGGTAAAACAATCTGAACAGGTTAATATATTTAAGTGTATTTACTATGTTTCGGTAGTGACAATTTTTGGGAGAGGAAGAACATTCCAATACAGTCTGAAAATATGATATAAAAATGTATGGTTATTTTACTAGATATGTGTAATTTAGATATGGTACAAAATATATATGGACAAAGTTTTGGGGAAAAAACATACAAAATTTCAAAATATTTCCAACCTGACTTTGATCCAATTCGGTAGAATGGCCCATATACATATATATACATACATTATATATATATATATATATATATATATTTATCTATCTGTCGATCTTTCTTTAACAAATCTTACCCTGAAGCATGTATTTCTCTGCCCCTCTCCGGATAGAACGTTTCTTCCCCTCAGAGACACCCTCTGAGTACTTCTTTTCTCTTGAAAGATAGAAAAAGATGTCACTGAGGGATGCCATATCAAAGTTATATGTTAGAGCTATGCAAGCAATAAATGGTTGGCTAAGTTGACTAGCTAACTAACCAGCTAACACTAGCTATAAGTTGGCTAGGCTAACTACTATGTAGTATTGCTAGCTAGTTAGTTTCAGTAAAAGACTATCTACTTCAAAATGAATCACTAGCTAACACAATCTAAAATCGAAAACAATTAACAATATAAAGCACAGTAGCCTATACAAAAGGAAATTATAAAGGTTATCTGATATAGATCTGTCTATCTCCGGCGATTCTGAGGTGAAATTAATCACCAACACAATCTAAAATCGAAAACAATTAACAATATAAAGCTTAGTAGCCTATACAAAGGGAAACTATAAAGGTTATCTGAGTGATAGTGATGGTTATTTGAGTGATGTAGTGATTTATCTCCGTCCAACGATCTCCGGCGATTCTGAGCTAAAAGCAAGTGCAAACTTGTCACCCGGCGATTCTGAGGTCAAAGCAAGTGCGAACACGCGTCACAATGCTCGCGTGTCTGTTGGCATAGCAACGACATTCCAAGCATTCCGATCTCTGGCCCGGATCAATTTTGGCTCACGGACACATTTTGGCCTGACAGGGCCTCAAAGGTGTGTCCTTTTACAGAACCCCATAATGAGGCAGCATGGGCAGCACACCAGTTAGCAGTTAGCAGTACACCCTGCGAGTGAGGCTGATACTATCTGTGGTTCTTCAGAACAGAATCATCACAAACGTAGAAGCAGCCCTCTCTCCTGTCTCACAATCCCTACCCCTAAGCTACAAGCCAGGGGGGAAGCATCAAAGACAGTAGCCAGACATGGGGCCTTAGAACTCCACAGGCTTCTCCCAGGATCAAACATGACGACCATGGCTACCTCTCACCCTGACACCAATGAGGGCCACAGCGGTGTTACAGTATCCTTATCCCGGAAAAAAATTATAATAATTGAGGCAAGAAAACAAAACTTCCACTTCCACTGTGTTTGAGTTTCTGTTACTTTCTTTCAGGAATAATTCAGTAATTCTGACTCTTGGAAAACAAACACCCAAGGGTTATCTTACAGACCTGAGGGCTGTACTACGAAGCGAAATTAAGGGGATAGCGAGGTAAATTAAGCTTCAACCCTGGGTTTTCTGTATTACGAAGCCGACTCACTTTTAATCAGGGTATATTGCCACGGCAACTTAATCTGCACGGCTAACCTGAGGGGTATACTACGAAGCGAGATTAAGAAGATAGCGAGCTAAATTAAGCTTCAACCCTGGGTTTTCTGTATCACGAAGCCGACTCACTTTTAATCGGTATATTGCCATGGCAACTTACCCTGCACGGCTAACCTGCTCCGGGGCAGGTTATGTTCAGGATAACAGATTGAAACATATAAAAGCACCGCCCATTGACCAATCAACTCCTTGGCGATTACTCATAAAAACTATGTGTAGCACAGGTCAATTTTAAATTTACCTGAAGTAAAGCACCAGGGTCATGTTTATCAAAAATAGATCATTCTTTATTACAGTTTTGATTCCAAAAAGTGCAACGAGCACTATGGGTAAAGGATTCATTCACTAAGGGATGTAAATGATCTAACGGGTAACTGGATGCAACATTTTGCTCACGTTAATCAGTTTAATTTAAAGGCTACCACACAAGGTGCACTCTAGCACTGCAACTTTTAACACTTGTGGTCAGACGTTGCAATGTTTAATACAGGCAAAGTGAATTCAAGGGAATGCAAAAAAAGAAAAAAACGTGACAAGGCCCTCTGCGGACAAAAAAAAAAGAAAATATTTGCAAAGCATGTATTATGTTTACAAATCATTCACACAATGCACAGCATACTATCTTACATGTAGGCTAATGTACTAGCCTAAATGTTTCCCCATAGCAGTAGGCTACCCATTGAGTAATTGGGTCATTACGATAGCCTATATTCCTGCCAAAAAGATAAAATCGAGCTGTGGGCAACTAGTGGGAAACCGTAAATTGGATATCAGGGATATGGAATAAATCTTCATTCGGATTGCCATACTGCTTATTCTATTGATCGATCGGTGCACTGATGTTATTGGTCCAGAACATTCTTGAAGTTGTAATTATCCTGTGTAGCCTCCTAATGTGTTAGTTAGCATATACTCGAATTGGTGTAATATAATTAGTGAATCTATTTAAAGTGTAGCCTATTTATTTTAATTAATTTAATACATTTCAATTCGTGATTTCAAAGCCATCTTGCACCTTCCACGCACGCGCAAAAGTTAGGAACCGGTGCATTTTACGTCAAATGGAAATTTACAACCCGCCAGTAATTATGTCTCTGTTGACCTTAGCATAGAATTATTGTAGTGTACAGGTGGGGACAATATGTTTAGTTGCATGAGGTTCATAGATGTGAAACTCATGCAAAGATAGGAGGGGGGGTGCATTTCACGGCAAGCAGAAATTCAGCGCTGTCGGAATATTACCCCCTTGTAATTATGTAGTGAACCCGACATCAAATGCTTTTTATGGCATAGGAGGGGGGGTGCATTTCACGACAAGCAGAAATCCAGCCCTGCCGGAATATGCACCCCCTTGTAATTATGTTTCTGGTGACCCCAGCATTAAATGCTTTTTAGGTCATACATATGGAGCCAAAATTAGTTACCATTGTGAGTTTCATGTATGTGGCACCTTCTTAGCCAAAGTTAGGTGGGGGTGCATTTCACGGCAAGCGGAAAACCAGCCCTGCACCTATTATATGCACCCCCTTGTAATAATTTTTCTGGTGACCCCAGCATCAAATGCTTTTTAGGGCATACATATGGAGCCAAAATTAGTTACCATTGTGAGTTTCATGTATGTGGTACCTTCTTAGCCAAAGTTAGGTGGGGGTGCATTTCACGGCAATTGGAAAAGCAGCCGTGCCAGGAAATAGAACACTCTCTTGACTCTCTTGACTCATGATATGACATACATTTGGGGAAAATATACGTGACCGCTGTGTGTTTGCAGGGAAAAAGCATGCAATAGTCATTGATATATAGGGGATACATTTTTATTTGTATTAATTTAGCTGCAAGAAAACATTTAAAGAAATACTTGACGGTGATCGTTGGGGTCCTGCCAAGTATCCAGTATAGTTTAGCTATATGACTTGCATATGATAACCGTGGATCACATTTAATTTTCAGTCGAGCTGATCTGCTGGATAAGGAAGCTGTTATTTCCCCAGCTACGAGTAGCTACATACAGGCTAACCCCAGTAAAATTCCAGCTAATTTTGTAATGACAGGTGCAGCTCAAAAAATTAGAATATCGTGAAAAGGTTCAATATTTTTTGTCACTCATTTCAGAAAGTGAAACTCATATATTATATAGATTCATTACACAGAGAGTGAAATATATCAAGCCTTTATTTCTTGTAATTTTGATGATTATGGCTTACAGCTAATGAAAACCCAAATTCAGTGTCTCAGAAAATTAGAATATTGTGGAAAAGTTCAATATTGGAAACTGATGGTGTCACACTCTAATCAGCTAATTAACTCAAAACCCCTGCAAAGGTTTCCTGAGCCTTTAAATGGTCTCTCAGTCTGGTTCAGTAGGCTACACAATCATGGGGAAGACTGCTGACTTGACAGATGTCCAGAAGACAGTCATTGACACCCTCCACAAGGATGGTAAGCCACAAAAGGTCATTGGTAAAGAAGCTGGTTGTTCACAGAGTGCTGTATCCAAGCATATTCATAGAAAGTTGAGTGGAAGGAAAAAGTGTGGTAGGAAAAGGTGCACAAGCAACAGGGATAACCGCAGCCTTGAGAGGATTGTCAAGCTAAATCCATTCAAGAATTTGGGGGAGCTTCACAAGGAGTGGACTGAGGCTGGAGTCAGTGCATCAAGAGCCACCACGCACAGACGAATCCAGGACATGGGATACAAATGTCGCATTCCTCGTGTCAAGCCACTCCTGAACCAGAGACAACGTCAGAAGCGTCTTACCTGGGCTAAGGAGAAAAAGAACTGGACTGTTGCTCAGTGGTCCAAAGTCCTCTTTTCAGATGAAAGTAAATTTAGCATTTCATTTGGAAATCAAGGTCCCAGAGTCTGGAGGAAGAGTGGAGAGGCACAGAATCCACGTTGCTTGAAGTCCAGTGTGAAGTTTCCACAGTCAGTGATGATTTGGGGTGCCATGTCATCTGCTGGTGTTGGTCCACTGTGTTTTCTGAAGTCCACAGTCAACGCAGCCATCTACCAGGAAATTTTAGAGCACTTCATGCTTCCTTCTGCTGACAAGCTTTATGGAGATGCTGATTTCATTTTCCAGCAGGACTTGGCACCTGCCCACACTGCCAAAAGTACCAAAAGCTGGTTCAATGACCATGGTATTACTGTGCTTGATTGGACAGCAAACTCGCCTGACCTGAACCCCATAGAGAATCTATGGGGTATTGTCAAGAGGAAGATGAGAGACACCAGACCCAACAATGCAGACGACCTGAAGGCCGCTATCAAAGCAACCTGGGCTTCCATTACACCTCAGCAGTGCCACAGGCTGATCGCCTCCATGCCACGCCGCATTGATGCAGTAATTCATGCAAAAGGAGCCCCAACCAAGTATTGAGTGCATAGAAATGAACATACTTTTCAGAAGGCTGACATTTCTGTTTAAAATATCCTTTTTTTATTGATCTTATGTAATATTCTAATTTTCTGAGATACTGAATTTGGGTTTTCATTAGCTGTAAGCCATAATCATCAAAATTACAAGAAATAAAGGCTTGAAATATTTCACTCTATGTGTAATGAATCTATATAATATATGACAAAAAATATTGAACTTTTTCACGATATTCTAATTTTTTGAGCTGCACAGAAGCTGGGCTATATTTTCGCAGAATGCGATCGTGCCATAAGAAAAGTAGCTATTGATCTGAGTCGAACAGACCCCTGGCCAATTCCGTGTTTTGAGTCTAAATTGAAATGAGTATAAAATCGAAGGTTGCTTACCATCTTTAAAACAAGGATACCCTTCACAAAGCATTATAGTACAATAATATGAATATCCATCCATCCATCCATCTTCGCCCGCTTATCCGAAATCGGGTCGCGGAGGTAGCAGTTCCAGCAGGGGGCCCCAAACTTCCCTTTCCCTGGCCACATTAACCAACTCTGACTGGGGGATCCCAAGGCGTTCCCAGGCTAGCGTGGAGATATAATCCCTCCACCTAGTCCTCGGTCTACCCCGTGGTCTCCTCCCAGCAGGACGTGCCTGGAACACCTCCCTAGGGAGGCGACCAGGTGGCATCCTTACAAGATGCCCGAACCACCTCAACTGGCTCCTTTCTATGCAAAGGAGCAGCGGCTCGACCCCGAGTCCCTCACGGATGACTGAGCTTCTCACCTTATCCCTAAGGGAGATGCCAGCCACCCTCCTGAGGAAACCCATTTCGGCCGCTTGTATCCGCGATCTCGTTCTTTCGGTCATGACCCACCCTTCATGACCATAGGTGAGAGTAGGAACGAAGATTGACCGGTAGATCGAGAGCTTTGCCTTCTGGCTCAGCTCTCTTTTCGTCACAACGGTGCGGTAAAGCGAGCGCAATACCGCTCCCGCTGCTCCGATTCTCCGGCCCATCTCAGGCTCCATTGTCCCCTCACTTGCGAACAAGACCCCGAGATACTTGAACTCCTTCACTTGGGGTAAGGACTCATTCCCTACTCGGAGAAGGCAATCCATCGGTTTCCTGCTGAGAACCATGGCCTCAGATTTAGAGGTGCTGACCCTCATCCCTGCCGCTTCACACTCGGCTGCGAACCGATCCAGTGAGTGCTGAAGGTCACAGCTCGATGATGCCATCAGGACCACATCATCTGCAAAGAGCAGCGATGCAATCCTTAGCCCACCGAACTGCAACCCCTCCCCTCCATGACTACGCCTCGAGATCCTGTCCATGAATATCACAAACAGGATAGGTGACATGGCGCAGCCCTGGCGGAGGCCAACCCCCACTGGGAACGAGTCCGACTTACTGCCGAGAACCCGGACACAGCTCTCGCTTTGGGAGTACAGAGATTGGATGGCCCTGAGAAGTGACCCCCTCACCCCATACTCCCGCAGCACCTCCCACAATAGATCCCGGGGAACCCGGTCATAAGCCTTCTCCAAATCCACAAAACACATGTAGACTGGATAGGCATACTCCCAGGCCCCCTCCAGGATCCTTGCGAGAGTAAAAAGCTGGTCCATTGTTCCACGACCAGGACGGAATCCGCATTGTTCCTCTTCAATCTGAAGTTCGACTATCGGCCGGACCCTCCTTTCCAGCACCTTGGAGTAAACTTTCCCAGGGAGGCTGAGTAAAGTGATGCCTCTGTAGTTGGCACACACCCTCTGGTCCCCCTTTTTGAACAGGGGAACCACCACCCCAGTCTGCCACTCCTTTGGCACTGTCCCCGACTTCCACGCAATGTTAAGCAGACGTGTCATCCATGACAGCCCCTCAACACCCAAAGCCTTCAGCATTTCTGGGCGGATCTCATCAATCCCCGGAGCTTTGCCACTGCGGAGATGTTTAACTACATCAGTGACTTCCTCCAGGGAAATTGATGTTGATCCCCCATCATCCTCCAGCTCTGCCTCTACCATAGAGGGTGGGTTAGTCGGGTTCAGGAGTTCCCCAAAGTACTCCTTCCACCGCCCGATTACCTCCTCAGTTGAGGTCAGCAGCGTCCCATCCTTACTGTACACAGCTTGGATGGTTCCCCGCTTTCCCCTCCTGAGGTGCCGGACGGTTCTCCAGAAGCGCTTTGGTGCCGACTTAAAGTCCTTCTCCATGGCTTCTCCGAACTCCTCCCACACCCGCTGCTTTGCCTCTGTCACGGCTGAGGCTGCCGTCCTCCGGGCCCGTCGGTACCTTGCAACTGCCTCCGGAGTCCCCCGGGATAACACATCCCGGAAGGCCTCCTTCTTCAGTCGGACGGCTTCCCTGACCACCGGTGTCCACCAGGATGTTCGAGGGTTACCGCCCCTTGAGGCACCTAAGACCTTTAGACCGCAGCTCCCCGCCGCAGCTTCAGCAATGGAGGCTTTGAACATTGACCACTCTGGTTCAATGCCCCCAACCTCCACAGGGATGCCAGAAAAGCTCTGCCGGAGGTGAGAGTTGAAGGTTTCCCGAACAAGGGTCTCCTCCAGACGTTCCCAGTTTACCCGCACTACCCGTTTGGGCTTGCCAGGTCTGTCCAGAGGCTTCCCTGGCCAGCCGACCCAACTCACCACCAGATGGTGATCAGTTGACAGCTCCGCCCCTCTCTTCACCCGAGTGTCCAATACATGTGGCCTCAGATCAGATGATACAATAACAAAATCGATCATCGACCTTCGACCTTCGGCCTAGGGTGCTCTGGTACCATGTACACTTATGGGCATCCTTATGCATGAACATGGTGTTTGTTATGGTTAATCCATGACTAGCACAGAAGTCCAATAACAAACCACCGCTCAGGTTTAGATCAGGGAGACCGTTCCTCCCAATCACGCCCCTCCAAGTATCCCCATCGTTACCCACGTGTGCGTTGAAGTCCCCCAGCAGGACTACGGAGTCCCCTACAGGAGCCCCATGCAGGACTCCATTCAGGGTTTCCAAGAAGGCCGAATACTCCAAACTGCTGTTCGGTGCATATGCACAGACAACAGTCAGAGTTTTCCCCCCCGCCACCCTTAGTCGCAGGGAGGCGACCCTCTTATCCACCGGGGTGAACTCCAACGTAGCAGCACTCAGCCGGGGGCTTGTGAGTATCCCCACACCCGCCTGGCGCCTCACACCCTGAGCAACTCCGGAAAAGAATAGAGTCCAACCCCTATCCAGGAGTAAGGTTCCAGAGCCGAGGCTGTGCGTAGAGGTAAGCCCCACCAGATCTAACCGGTAGCGCTCCACCTCCCGCACAAGTTCCGGCTCCTTCCCCCCCAGAGAGGTGACATTCCACGTCCCCAAAGCCAGCCTCTGCCGCCCGGGTCTGGTCCGTCGAGACCCTCTACTTTCACTGCCACCTGTCTGGCAGCGCACCCGACCCCAGCGGTTCTTCCCGTAGATAGTGGGTCCGCGGGATGGAGAAGTGTTGTCCACGTAGCTCTTTCGGGCTGTGCCCGGCCGGGCTCCGTGGCAAACCCAGCCACCAGGCGCTCGCTGACGGGCCCTCCCTCTGGGCCTGGCTCCAGACGGGGGCCCCGGGCTTCCTCCGGGCAGGGTCACCCCACTTCTGCCTTGTACTTCCATGGGGTCTTTTGAACCATTCTTAGTCTGGCCCCTCACCTGAGACCAATTTGCCATGGGAGTCCCTACCAGGAGCACAAGGCTCCAGACAACACAGCTCCCAGGTTCATAGGAACACACAAACCTCTCCACCACGATAAGGTGATGGTTCCCCGGAGAGGTAATGAATACCTCCTTCATATTATATTGGTACGATAATGAAGCGAATTCAGCAACTTTTCAAACCGAATGACATAAGCGCGCGCGTTCCCGTCAGGGGGTGCAATCCACGGCAGGGGTGCATAATACAGCACAACACCGGAACAAATTCTTTATACTGTGCGTGGCCGCAAATTAAAACACTAATTATCGCCATTTTATATTTTCAGGCGGGGCGGCAAGCTTTGGGGCACAGTCATGCTGGAACAGGAAAGGTCCTTCCACAAACTGTTGCCACAAAGTTGGAAGCATATAATTGTCTAAAATGTCTTTGTATGCTGTCGCATTCAGATTCCCCTTCACTGGAACTAAGGGGCTTAGCCCAAACCCTGAAAAACAGCCCCAGACCATTATCCCTCCTCCACCAAACTTTACAGTCTGGTAGGTAGTGTTCTCCAGATTTCTGGCATCCACCAAACCAAGATTCGTCCATCAGACTGCCAGATAGTGAAGCATGATTCATCACTCCAGAGAACACGTTTTCACTGCTCCAGAGTCCAGTGGCGGCGTGCTTTACACCACTCCAGCCGACGCTTGGCATTGCGCATGGTGATGTGAGGCAGCTGCTCGGCCATGGAAACCAGAGGTGGAAGTAACGACGTACAAGTACTCTCGTTACTGTAATTGACTATCTTTTTCGTGTACTTGTAATTTGAGTATTTTTCAGTCAGTAATTTCACTTTTACTTAAGTATGGTTTAAATGAAGTAAAGTAGTTCGCTACATCCGTTACTGAGTAAATTATTTATTTTTGCTTGAATATTATCAACGAGCTAAAAAAAACAAAAAAAAAACGACTTGGACCAGACACCAATCAAATGCATCGCTTGAAAGACGACCAGATCAAAATGTCATGCATCACGCAAAAACATAGCGCCAAAACAGCGGTGTCAACATCAAAGTACGTCCACTAAAGTGCTTGTTTTTGCCACTGACAGGCTCAGATTGTTATCTGATCTACTATTTATTGTCGGGAGTTGGATTTCTAATCAATGCCCAGCCACTTTCTCAGGTTCAGGTTGGTGTTTCAATCTGTTATAATGGTATTTTCCACATGGCACATTAGGCGTGGCACTGTTTGAGGAGATTGAGTTTATAATTTAATTTCATTTTAATTTATATTTTCAAATGTAATTGTACATTTTTGACAAATATTGCATTTTATACAGATGCCTTTGCCAGACAATAAATTAAGTTCCAACTGTACAATCATTTCCTCATCTTTTTTCAGTTCAATGCATGGAATGCATGTGTAAGGTAACTTTGGCAAAAGTTGTTTATTATAAAAATCAAGGGGAGAAAGTAACTAATTAACTTTTACTTTGAGTACTTTTAAAGTGAGCTTCTTTTACTTTTACCTGAGTCATTTTTTACACAAGTACTTTTACTTCTACTTGAGTAGGATATTTCAGTACTTTTTACACCTCTGATGGAAACGTATTTCATGACGCTCCCGACGCACAGTTCTTGCGCTGATGTTGCTTCCAGAGGTAATTTGGGACTCTGTAGTGAGTGATGCAACAGATGATAGGCAATTTTTACGCGCTACGCACTTCAGCACTCGGTGGTCCCGCTCTGTGAGTTTGTGTGGTCGATCGCTTCGTGGCTGAGCTGTTGTTGCTCCTAGACGCTTCCATTTCACAATAATAGCACTTATATTTGACTGCGGCAGATCTAGTAGGGAAGAAATTTCATGAACTGACTTGTGGCAAAGGTGGCATCCTATGACAGTGCCACGTTTAAAGTCACTGGGCTCTTCAGTACGACATTCTACTGCCAATGTTTGTCTATGGAGATTTCATGGCCTTATTTTATGCACCTCTTAGCAACGGGTGAGGTTGAAACACCTGAACTCAATAATTAGTAGAGGTGTCGACATACCTTTGGCCATATAGTGTATATAAGAATATCAAAAAAATAGTGTTTGAAAATGATCAATTTTAGACCTTCAAATATCGCTCATAACAATATAATTACATTGTTAAGATGGCGGCGCGCGTGCAACGCGAGCCCCTGTGTCTCTCCAGTTTTTGCAAATTAGCGGTTATTTACCTACTCGTTTTAAGTCTGTTCACTCAAAACAGTCTTGCCAACACATCTTACACCCGACAAGAACTTTTGGACATTGGAGGACAATGTTCAGTCAACTTTAACGGCGATCTCACGCCACACGCTGAGATCATAAGGACACCGGAGATCAGCGACCCAGCTCGACCGGCCGGAAGTGCTCCCAGACGGCGCAGAGAACGTAAACAAAGGAGGGGAAGACGCAGAGGCCTACGAGCTAGGCTACGGCTAACACCTAACCGATCATCAATTCCCAGCCTTTTTCTCGCGAATGTTCGGTCTCTGGTGAACAAGTTGGATGAACTGCGGCTGCGGATCACCACTCATAAATGGATTATGGACTGCAACGTCATGATTTTCACGGAAACATGGCTCAATAGTGGCGTTCCCGACAACGCTATTGTGCTACCGGGACGTGAAATCTTCAGAGCGGATAGAACAGAGGAGGGCTCCGGTAAGACCAGAGGTGGGGGTCTGTGCATTTATGTCAACAAGGCTTGGTGTACGGACAATACCATCATTGAGAGCCACTGCTCTGCTGACCTAGAGCACATCATGGTTAAGAGCAGACCTTTCTATCTGCCTAGAGAATTCACTTCTACAATTGTGACTGCAGCATATATCCCTCCGGATGCTAATGCTAAGCTAGCCATGAAACAACTGCAGGCAGCCATTAGCAAACAACAGACCAAACACCCAGAAGCAGCCTTTATTGTTGCGGGGGATTTCAACCACTCCAGCCTGAAGACTGTTCTCCCTAAATTCCACCAGCATATCTCCTGTCCTACAAGAGGTGATAAGATTTTAGACCATGTTTACACCAACATGGCTGAGGCTTACAAAGCCGTCCCCCTCCCCCACCTTGGACAATCTGATCACCTCTCTTTGTTTCTGTTCCCCAAGTACTCCCCACTCATCAAACGAGTGAAACCCTCTGTGAGGACAGTCAAAGTTTGGCCTGAGGGGGCAGACTCTCTACTGCAGCACCGGTTTCAACACACGGACTGGAGTAGGTTTGCCACACAGGCCACCCTGGACTCCCACACAGACATTGACTCCTACACCACCTCCGTTTTGGACTACATCAACACCAACGTCAACGATGTCACCACCCTCAAACGGATTACAACATTCCCCAATCAGAAGCCTTGGATGAACAAAGAGGTCCGTCTTCTGCTGAAGACACGCGACACCGCCTTCAAATCAGGTGACGCGCAGGCCTACAGCTCAGCCAGGGCCAATCTGAAAAGGGGTATCAAGAGGGCCAGGCACAGCCACAAGCTAAGAATTGAGGAGCACTTCATCAACTCCGACCCCCGACGCATGTGGCAGGGCATCCAGTCCATTACGGATTACAAACCCACCAACAACTCCCCCCCAACTAACGACACCTCCCTCCCTGATAAGCTCAATGACTTTTATGCCCGCTTCGACAGGGACAACCACGAGGCGGCGATCAAGGCCATACTACCTGTCGACCACCAGCCCCTCACTCTCTCCCCCACTGATGTGTGTGCTGCACTGAGCAGGACTAATGCACGCAAGGCTGCTGGCCCCGATGGCATCCCCGGTCGGGTGCTCAGGGTCTGCGCTGAACAGCTGACTGAGGTCTTGACTAACATATTCAACCTGTCACTGGCCCAAGCAGCTGTCCCCACGTGCTTTAAAACCACCTCCATTGTGCCAGTGCCGAAACACACCTCTGCTGTGAGCCTAAATGACTTTCGCCCTGTTGCACTCACCCCCACCATCATGAAGTGCTTCGAGAGACTAGTCCTGGCTCACCTCAAATCAGGCCTATCCCCCCGACTGGACCCCCACCAATTCGCCTACCGGGAGTACGGAGGACGCCATCTCCTCAGTGCTTCACTCCGCGCTCTCCCACCTGGAGGGTGGTAACACCTATGTGAGAATGCTGTTCATTGACTTTAGCTCAGCATTCAACACCATAATCCCCTCCAAACTGATCTCCAAACTCGGCGATCTTGGCATCAACCCTTCCCTCTGCAACTGGTTACTCGACTTCCTCACCAACAGACCCCAACATGTGCGACTAGACAGTCTCACCTCCTCAACCATCACCCTGAACACCGGCGTCCCACAGGGCTGTGTGCTGAGCCCCCTCCTCTACTCCCTCTTCACCCACGACTGCACTCCTGTACATGGCTCCAACTCCATCATCAAGTTTGCAGACGACACAACGGTGGTAGGCCTCGTCAAGAACAACGATGAGACGGCCTACAGGGAGGAGGTCCAGCACCTGGCGGAGTGGTGTGCTGACAACAACCTGGCCCTCAACACCAAGAAGACCAAAGAGATCATTGTGGACTTCAGGAAGACCAAAGCAGGCACGCACAGCCCCATCCTTATCGACGGGACGGAGGTTGAGCGTGTCTCCAGCTTCAAGTTCCTGGGTATCCACATCTCTGAGGATCTCTCCTGGGCCCTCAACAGCTCGGCCCTGGTCAAGAAGGCTCACCAGCGTCTCTTCTTCCTGAGGAGACTGAGGAAAGCCCATCTGTCTCCTCAGATCCTGGTGAACTTCTACCGGTGTGCCATAGAAAGCATCCTCACCAGCTCCATCACAGTCTGGTATGGAAACTGTACTGTCTCTGACCGGAAAGCGCTGCAGAGGGTGGTGAAAATCGCCCAACGCATCACTAATACCACTCTCCCATCGATCGAGATGGTACAGTACAAAAGGTGTCTGCGGAAGGCACGCAGCATAGTCAAGGACTCCTACCACCCCAAACACAGACTGTTTGCCCTCCTCCCCTCTGGGAGGCGCTACAGGACCCTCCTCGCCAGAACCAGCAGGCTCAAAAACAGCTTCTACCCCTCACTTTATTTTAGATAGATATCTCATATACAATCATAGTACTTCCCTGTAGATACTTCATTTATACTCGTAGATATTTCATATATACCCTTATATTTTCTTACAAATACTGTCATTGATGGCCCTTACTACTGTCTATTCATGTTTATTTATTCATGTTTATTTATACCATTGAGATTATTTATATATTTTCCACATTTATACTCCTGTACACAATGTTTATAATGTACCATACTATATATATACACAATGCACTTTACTGCCTCTTTGCACTCTGGTTAGATGCTAAACTGCATTTCGTTGTTCCTGTACCTGTACATGGATAATGACAATAAAGTTGAATCTAATCTAATCTAAAAATAATGCATTATGAGAAGAACAGACTGTTAAGACCATTTAATCTTGCCATTTACCTACAAAATAGAGAGTATCTGACAATGTGTCTAGCCTGGACATGAAAACCCCTAGAATCTTGACCTCCACTACATGAACTGGTAAGCTTTTCCACTCATTGGCAAGTCTCTCTGCCCCCCAAAAAACATCCTCTTATTGAATGATTGTTTTGCTGCAAGACGTTAACCTGAAACATTTTCAGTAGGACAATTTGTCACTTTTATGAAATTTAAAACCTCAAATCCTCTTGTCTCCTTTTGCAAAGACTTGGCATAGGTCACTTACATTTCACACCAAGCTTTTTAGTTGCTCTGTACTTTTTTCAAGTGCTTCTATATAGTTATTATAGTGTGGTACTGCAAAGTACTATAAGTGTGGTCTGACAAAGGCATTGTATAACATCAAGATAAGCTCTGATTTATATTTCCTGTTGGCCCTTTACAGAGTAGGCACAGTGCCTAGATTCGGGTTGACTTTTAATTAAATGTAATTTTCCATGTATTTGCTCACCTATGGGTTTGCTCACCTGGATAATGTTGTAATATGCTTAAAAAATTAATGGTAAAAATGAAGACAAAGCCTATGCTTTTATCTTGAAGGTTTTAGTGACCAATCACCAGTGCATGGCATTCAAACAACATTCTTTCTGGCACACTACCTGCAGAAAACTACCTCTTGGATGCCAAGGAACATTGACTGTTGTCTATTAACGTGGCCCGGCTTTTTTTCTAATCTTGTTAAATTAATAGAGTTGCTGAAATCAATACAAACTGCATAGGTAAAACTGGATATTGAAAGTATGTCTTTACTGGCACCATGTGATTGAAGAATAAAATCGCAAAAGAGAGAAACTATGTCTAGCTAAAAAAAGTATCTACGAGTAGATAGTATCTATGAAACATGGAAAGTGGTAATTGATTGTTCCTGAGAGGAGCAGGTTATTGCTTGTGATAAACGTGTTGAAATCAAAGTTCATGAAATGAATAAGAATTATTTATAATTAAGAATTATAAAGAATTATTTCACTTCAAAGAGGTTTGCTACATTAAAAATGTATTGCTATTGAATCTACAGGTATGCATTTCAAATCTTTCTAAATTACCAGTGGCATCCTGGTGCAGCCATTTGAGAAAATTAATTTGAATATTTTTTAAATATACATGTTTTTTGAGAACACACAGTGGCTACAGGGTCAATAAAAACGATGAGCAATAATAAAAAAGTTATGAAATTTATCATGAAAATACACACGTTGGGGTATGGCATGTTGTCTATCTGTGAAGAAACTTCTCACATGTTTCTTTCATCCTTTATGTCCTCAGTGGTGTGAACAATGTCAGTTGCTTGCCAATATCATGCGATAGAACAGAATGTGAACATAAATGTACCTGGTGCAACTTAAAACAGACCTATTTAAGTGTAGATTTGCATGATAATGTAAACATTAAAATCCTTTTGCAAATACTGAATGAAATGTACATATTTATGTTGAATATTGTATGGTTATATGTGGGAAACATAAAATATTAATGGAGCACACAAATTTCTTTATATTTGATTATTGATTGTATTCAAATGTATAAAATAAGAAAATCTGCGTACTTCTGCACATGCTGGACACCATACATGCGCAATGTTTGGAGTCAGTGTGATGTGTCATGGCTACACCGTGATAGGCAGAGGGAGAAAATGTAAAACTTTGCAAAAGCAGATTTCCGACTTTCTCCCTGAGCATTCTTTTACTCAGAGTTTTATACATGTGGCCCCAGGTGTTTTTTCTCTTGAAAATCACTTGGAATTATGGTAAAACTGAAAATGTTTGCAAGTGTTCATTTAATTCTCAGTTGTCTTTTCTTGTAAATGTGATGAACGAATATTTTATTTCAAAGGATTTGACTTCTGGAGGCTAGGTGAGGCCTTGAGACTGAACTATTAAATGACATTTTCTCTCTATACTTTAAATCTGACTTCTTGACTAAAAAGGTTATCTTGGCCTCTATGGACATTTTTGTTTAGTAAACAAGAGAAACCTGACATGCATGCACTGGGAATTTCAGCTTGGCTAATCTGAAAATATCCCACATTACATATTATATCCCTGGATAGGTGTGCCCCTGTCCCCGGTTTAACTAAACAATGTCTCTTCATGTCATTCGTTTGAGAATAAAGTCAACTGGAAACAAACAAATTGAATGTCATATTTTGTTTGCACAAAGCCTGTTTTGGATCATTTATGCAGACTCAAATCAAAATGGGCTCCACAGGGATGGTTTCCAAAATCACCTCAAACCAGTGGCTGCATTGTCATTTTTTATTTTAAAAAAATGGTTTATGATTAGTGTTCTCGAACAGATCTTCTTTTTCTGTATTGTACCTGCAAATCAGAAAAAGCTTTAGCAAAAATGTTTAAAAAAATAATTTTGACATATAGTGTGCCCCAGGCTCAGCAAATAAATCAGGGAATAAGCAAAGTGCCCCCGTTACATACAAATTATATTCAATGAAGTATTGTATTAAAATCCAAATGTAAACTGATTGCAATTGGGTTAAAATGTATCTAATGTAGCGTGTCGATGTCTTACAATTAAATGCGTAATGTTCCATGCAGCACAGGAGAACTGGCAATAGACCCCACAATCAAGCGCCATTCAACACCGTCTTTCATCCGTAACTAGAAGTGGGAGGAGCATTACACCCAAAGGGCAATGTGCATGTTGCAGACCCGAACAACGCTTTTGCCATTTGACGGAAGGGCTCAAATATTACAGATATGAAGGAAGACTGTATGACTCAGTCTGTAGAGCAGCTGAATGTCAAACTACCCCATTAATCCAGGCTTTCAATTCCCCCACCATGGCACTTTTTTGTACCGCAATCCCACCTCTATCTATAACCCTCTCTTCTTCTTCCCTGTCTGAATAAAGTTTTAAAAATCATAAGGAGGGCAAGACTGTCTGCTGTCCTAAAAAAAATAAACTATTACGAAGCTGTTACTGCGTACTGACTCAGAGCAGGCACTGGTCAATATTTTATTAATTTATCACCCAAGGTGTTTTTTTGCTGTTTTTTTGTTTGAAATGTATTATTATTAGATTTGTTTCTGTAATGCCCATTGTATTTTTGGAATCACGGTAAGCAACATCGCTGATTATCAAATGTGTAATGCCGCAACAGTTTTGCACTTTTATTTCAGATTCATTTATAAAACTACATTTATATTCACTCATGACTTTGATTCATCTTTGGAAGCAAATAGGTGATACAAACTTTCATTTTACTTGAATATTATAAATACTGAGGTAATATAACAAAATTGTTAGTCTCCTTTACATGTTGCTTGACAAGATTCGAGGCACTGCATGTTTAAAAATAAAAAGGAAGTGAATTTGTTTTAAATGAACATATATGAATGTCCTGATACTATATGAGGGGAGGGGGAGAATAAGGGTCCACTGCTCTGATGAATTTTTTGTATAGCCTCTCTCAGAACGTTGTCTGTTCCTCTCCACCCCCAGTCCACGGTGCGAGCCGCATGAACCTCTGCCCCGGGTCCAGGGGTCGCTCAAAGTTCGGCTCCGAGGCACAGGAGCCCAGAGAGCTGAGGGAACCTGTGGGAGATCCGTTCCCCTCAAAGGCGTAGGTGTGAAGGCAGTCAAAGGGCGGGGCACAGGGGTCGTTGTCTGCGTCGGACACCCGGTCTAGGATGAACTGCTGAAAGACCTCGTCCTCTGGGCCGATGAGGTAGGAGTGGCAGAGCGACATGCGGATGCTGGCCGCCACTTCCTCCCTCCTGAGCCTGCGCTCCCTTCGCCGTGGGTGGGGCCTGAGGGGGACTGTGCGGCAGGCCACCGAATCGGCCTCACCAACGGCCGTCTCCGAGTAGCGCAGGACCTTTTCTGAAACGTAATCCCACCGCTCCGTCCCCTTCTCTCGACCGGGCTCCTTCTTCTGCCGTTGCTTTCTGTGTTTCCACACCGCCAGAATTAGTATGGAGAGAACTGCAAGTATAAACGGGCAGGAGGGTAGTGGTCACTGCATTATTAATAGAGAAATGACAAGCAAAACATGGCCATTGCAGGTCAAGTACAGGCCAGTATTAACAACCAGGAATCAGCAGTGTGAATAAAAGTTTTTTTTTGTTAAATTGGTTTTGCCTTATTATTATTTTTTTTCTTTATAACACACAACACATAAATATTTCTAGTGAGGAGGACAGGGAATACACACAGCAGCAGCAGCCATTTTAAGTACGATATAAACTTCAGCAAAGCCGTAATATGCTGTTATCTGATGGGATTTAAACATTTCTGTAACCCAGCATATCACGGAACGTCGATTTCTACTCATTTGTTAATCTTAGTGATATTTAGTTTGCATTAAGAACATTCTAGTAAACATGAGTAACTGGTATCAGTTGAAGGTAACTAAATGATTAGGCATTTTTCCAGTCACACACTTAATACTTGCCAAGGTGATGAGACGATGCCTAGTTGTGTTGCACTAGCTCAAACTAATGCAACTGCTCTGTTCAAAAAAAACATTTTATTAGGTGAAATGAAAAGATTTCTTGTCAAATTGAAAGCAGGACTTTTCAGAGCAACATCAGCTTTTTTGTATTACACCACAACTGCTTTTGTACAGCATGTTGAAGTAGGTAAGCTTGGGTTTACTATTTACTATAAATCTGGTAAGGGGATCCAGTTGAGTGAGCCAATCCCTGCAGTGCATAAATAAACAAATTTCTCAGAATCATTTAATATTCACCCTTTCTAAGCACAAAAATAGAAGTACACTCACAAATAGACACTCACACACACACAAATACATTACATATAAGCTATACGCACAAAGACTTGCACGCACTCACCCACACACACTTGCACCCCCAGAAACACACCCGGAGCATGAGTGGCCCCCGTGTTTCAGAACATATCGGCCCTGCTTCCAGAAGAAAAAAAAACGAAATCGGGAAAGCTATAGGGCGAGCGGTGGAAGCCCTCTCAGGTAACAAGCACATCAGCGGGTCCCCATCTGACAGGTGCCGAGTCAGGTGCCCCACTCACCTGTGAGCGTGAGCAGAGAGACCAGAATTCCGATGAGCATCCGGACGCTGAGGCCCATGGAGAGAGCGAAGGCCTCCACGCCCCCAGTGGGGCAGTGCCCGGCAGGGTGGCAGCCGCACACACTAATGGTGAGGGTGGCGGTGCTGGTGAGCGCTGGGCTGCCGCTGTCGGTAATCACAACGGGCAGGAGGTACTGGGTGCGGTCTTGCCGGGTGAAAGAACTCCTGCGGGTCAGGACGCTGGCAGTGTTGTCTATGACATGGCAGGAAGGCACTGTTTGAGATTTATTTCTATTCTTTGTAGGGCTCTTCCATGATGTGTGGTTGAATATACAAATTATGTGGTTTTACGCTCAGGTCTTGTGTACGCTCATGGTGTACTGTCGGGCATTCTTTCTGTTGTGTTTCCATTCTAACATTGGCCATACACACCCGGATGCTCCTATTTTGCCATTAACTTTTTGTACTTTACCTTGGTTGTCCCTAAGGGTAAAGTTGGGGTTGATGCGCTTTTCTGGAACCATGGAAAAGTAGAAATGGTGTCCCTCTGGAGGGTCATCCTGGTCCACAGCGCTAATTACTTGGACGAGCTGCAGGGTTGGGACACTGTTGTCAGATCAGAGGGGTTGAGAAGGACCAAACAACCAACTACCACAAGAAAATGGCCTCAAATTCGAAATAGGCACTTTATCTCTTTCATTTATTTCATATAATTATTGTGAAGGAGAGAGATGATTCAGGACTCTGAAGTACAGATTAGGGCACCGGACTCATTACCAGAAAACTGTCATTAAAATCCTAGATGGTACACGATAGTTCTGCCCTCGAGCAAGATAATTCTCTGAATTCCTCCAGTAAAAAATATAATTTATAATTAGTTCCAATATACAGTATTTAAAATACAAGGTATGTGGCAGTGTTCATTTTAGTTATGGAATATGTGACCAAAGCGTTGCAGTTCAAGTCTTGATTGTGGCACTGAAAGCGCACTGCTATGCGCGACGCACATGAGTAGTGGTAAAGTATGCAGGATTTTTACCTTGAAAATATTATAAAATAACAATGTCACATCTATGATGCACTGGCAATCTCTGTTTATGTGCACATTTGCCGAATCCGTGCTCCTCTGCCTGTATTTATGTGTCTGGGTGTGACATTCTTTTCTGTGTGGGGAGGGGTGGCTGTGGCTACAGAGCCTGTGAGGTTTCAGCGGAGCATTATTAGCTAGCTAGCTACTGCAATGGCGCAGGTGAAGAAGCTCAAGTACAGCCGACAGGGCGCTTTCAAGAAGCAGAGTCAACCTTCGATTTGTTTTTCCTCAATGGCGACATCTGAAGTTTAGCAAAGGGATGAAAAGTGATGCAGAGTTGGCATATTTTCTGTTGGGCCGGTCAGTAACATTACCTCTAGCTATCCAGCTAGCTACATTAGATAGCTAGGTGGCCAAAGTCATCTACCTTGAGTGGGCAGGGTTGAGGATGGTGAAGGAGACCTCTTTGATTGTACACATAGGAGCACAGCGAGGCTAAAAAATACTGCATAATGCACCTTTAAAAATCCAGTTGTGTCAATGTATAATTAATACATTTACATGGTTTGATTTACCATGAATAAAGATGTCTGTTAAATAAAAATGGATTATAAGAAGCAGACAAATTTCATGAAATATGTGTGACCCTAAAATGACTTCTGATGAAGAACCACTCACCTCACCTGACTGCACCCCTTCGCAGATGTATGGCCGGTACTCACGGGAGAGCTGTGGGGCATTGTCATTTACATCCAGAACTTTGATGAAAACCAGTGCAGAAGAAAATAGAAAATCTTTTTCTAAAAAAAAAAAGAAGAAAAAACGATGATCCTCCGGTCATTGAAACACACTGAATTTGCGTTTTCACAAGTGCTTGATAGCTGTCCTGGATCCCCTTCCCAGATTTATAGTAAATAGTAAACCCAAGCTTACCTACTTCAACATGCTGTACAAAAGCAGTTGTGGTGTAATACAAATATAACATAATACAATACAAAATGTAGCAAATTTGTAAACTGCCTCTATAAATGCCACTGTGAGAGACTAAACGCCGTTCACAAGATATCCACTGAAGAAATGCAAATGAATGCATCCGCTAATTAATCATATTACTTTGTTGCGCACATACAAGGTGTACACCACAGCACGTTTAGGATTTGCCTTACTTTTCTCTTTGGCTGTAACAGTTAAATTGTGCCAGGCTGAAGCCTCTCGGTCCAGGGATTTTGCAATCATAATTGTTCCATTGTCTGGGTCTATTCTGAACTCTCTTTTCATATCAGTGCCTTTATCAATGTAATACCTGGAGGAAAAGAGGGGCAAGATGTGACAATTCGGTATCTCACAAAGCCATTTCACACAGTACAATGGCCATCTTAGAGCTATCCTGCAAATTGCAGAGCCTTTTGCAGTCAGAAAATGAATCATTGCTCCTGTATTGTAGGTTGGATACAATAAAGAACACTTAATAGAATAATGTAATCACTCTTCACAGCAGGGGTATTTCTATGGGACATGCCTGATTACCCTTATGAAATATATAATTACACTACACAAAAATATATAAGTATATTACAATAAAAACATGTATTATTACACATAATGAAAATGTCAATTAATAATCAAACTCAATTCAATGTAAATAAATTCTGGACAAAAATATCAGCATTCCAGCTTTCCTATCCTGAAAAACAAAAGGTAAACACAATAACATGGTGATGTTGTCTGAGAAAAATGAAGAATAATCTAACAGGAGACCGAAAGGTTTTGTGCAGCATAGGTTTATGCAATGTGCAAATCACCCCAAGTCTTGACAGAGGTTCATTGTTGAAATAATGATGGCAGTGATTGCAAAGACATCCAAAGTTGCAATAAAAATATACCCCCCATTAAATCGCACCAGCCATGCTTAGACATTATGCACTAGTTGCCATTTTAAGCAGTCTGTAAATCAACAGGATCTACAGCATGTCGGCAAATTATTCCACCTTGCAGCTGTGTATCACTCACTACTGACAAATTAAATAAAACTGCATGCAGTATGAATACTGAATGCAACCACACCTTGTGCATTACTCAGTTTTTTTTCTTCTCCCTTGAATTTGATATTTCATGCAGTAGATGAAAAAGTTATTGAGGAGAAAAGTGGGCATATTTTATTCGGCAGTTTTCATTTCATGCTAAAGTAATATGAGATAAATACGAGCCCGGTGAGATAAAAGCTAACTGAATGCACTGAGCTGGTAACGCAGTTTGCAATAAATTTGTGCTCCCCAGTGCCAATGTCTCACAAAGCAACCTCCTGAATTACTATATGCTGAAGTGAATCCTGAGCTGATAGGATAGATATTTATAGCGAGAGCACACCTTCAGAACGTGTCAGCTGGGTTGAAAGCAATGTTTAATGAAAGTCAAGGTACAGTTACCTAACAGGATTATTTGCAGCGTCCGAGTCCCTGGCACTTACGATGCCCACCGTCATACCTGCCACCATATTTTCCTGAATTTTCCACTCGTACTCTCCAGTTGTGAACACTGGCGGCTCGTCCACATCCTCGATAAATATCTTCAGGGTCGTCCGGTCACGAAACTCGCTGTAACTTAAGAAGCGAGTGTCCACGTGGTCATTGAAGGCCTCTGCAGCCATTACAAACCGCCGCTTGCTCTCGTAGTCCAGAGGCTGAGGAAAACAGAACATTTAATACTTGGTTTATTTTTTTTGCATGGAGCATATTAGCTGTATGATTGCAGCAGAATTGTCTTTAAATTAAATTGTAATGTTTAGATGTACATTAACAATTGCTTGTAATGAAACAAGCAAGTGGGCCTTTTACAGGCCTTTTACAAAATGCTCTGTATCTAGCAACCATTTAGATTTATACCAGAATGGATATATGGTCAATTTATGGTCAATGAGCCATCTACTTTGTGCTTGCTTGTGTGTCATGTGAAATATCTATAGACAAAAAGTTACTAACATAGCCACATAGCTTTATTTCCCTGGAGCTTGTGTTCAGTCAACCATTTCATAACAGGTCCATTTCTTCTGAATTCATTTTAAAGTGTACATGCAGTTAAATGTTTCAATATTGGTGTGCATTGGTATGTGTAGTGTACCTGCATTAATGATGTTGTGAACAGTAACACAGGTCAAAATAACCTACAACCTACCTATTTAAATTAAAATATATGTGTCCTTAGCATGAATAGGTAATAATATAATTATTAAAAAATTATATTTAATATTTCATATTGACTGATCTTTCAAGTTTCAGGATAATAGGACAATAGATCTATAAACAAATAAATTGAGATACATAAGATATATACAGTAGATATACATGACGTGTTATATGTAATGAAAATGTCATGGTTATTGGCTGCCTCTGCGGTTCCTCGTTTTGGTTTCCCTTTTGGGCGTCGTCTCGATGCTCTATCAGATTTTTTCCGGTGTTTGCTTTCGCCCAACAATTGTTTCCCACAACTGTGCGGTGTTTCCGCCGGCTATAAATGCTGAGGACTTCCGCATTTCCTCACTTCGATATTATCATTTGTTATGTTGACAACGAAGTCGGTAAATGTTTCTTGGTTTGTCAAAATAGAGAACGCAGCAAGTCCGGTTAGAGATTTAGCAAATATAGGATTAGATAGGTTCTTTCTTTTTCTACCTATCAATTTCTCCTTCTTTGTTTTGGCTGCCTGGTATTGTGTGGTTTTTTCACTACTGAGTTTAAAGATACAGGTTCACATTTTCTTTCTTTCCTTTTTCCGTTTTCTTCAGGTCTTTTTCATTCTATTTACCTCTTGTTTACGCCTACTAGTTAGTGCGTGAGGTTTTTTTTTTGTTGGTTCATTATTCTCGCTGTTTATTCAAGATTCGCCTCCTTTTGAGGTTGTTTATGATTTTGGCTCATGCCAGGGAAGTACGGAAGCCCTGAAGCGCAAGGTGAAAAAAATTTTTTTTAAGAGCTATCGCGTTAATACGAGATAGTAAGTCGTTAATACGAGATAGTAAGTCGTTAATACGAGTTATTATCTCGTTAATACGAGATAGTAAGTCGTTATTTCGAGATAGTAAGTCGTTAATACGAGTTATTATCTCGTTAATACGAGATAGTAAGTCGTTATTTCGAGATAGTAAGTCGTTAATACGAGTTATTATCTCGTTAATACGAGATAGTAAGTCGTTATTTCGAGATAGTAAGTCGTTAATACGAGTTATCTCGTTAATTCGAGATAGTAAGACGTTTATATGAGTTATTACGTCGTTTGTTCGAGATATTATCGCGTTTATACGGCTCGTTTATACGAGTTATTAACGCGTCTGTAAGGCACGTTTTTACGAGATATGAACTCTGATTTCAATGTGTATTTTGAGTGCAATTAAAGCTGTTTTTGAGTCCTTACGTGCTTCATTTTGACATGGGGGGACGAGGGGCTGTATATTATTTTCATATTTGTAACACTTAAAATATAGGCTAATGTTACTGAAAACACGTGTTAACTCTAGCTACATTGTGTATTGAACAAATGATGCATCTATCAGGTTTAGAGATAATTAGCTGCCAATCGATGGTGTTTATTAGGCTGTTTTATTTGAGATTAAATGCATAAACTGATATTTTACAGTGCAATTGTAATAGAAGAGATGTTCTCATTCTCGTCAGGAGAGGGCAGTATGGTCACGCGAATCATTGATTAGTTTCTTTCTGGGTGCGGGGATTTTGAAGACAAAATGTGAGACAATAAAATAAATAAATAAGAAATGAAATAAATCAATATATATATTAATTATTTTACACATCCGCCATATTATGCTGTCAAGATCAGCGTATTTGGTAGTGTATTGACAGATGCAGAGCTCACCTGATAAAACTCGCTTAGGGAACTCTCAACTAATTTTCGTAAAATTTGACTTGTTATAAACGTGAGAAATATCTGCATAACACAGATTACTTTCTTTCTAAATTCCCCAGAACAGCTATCCTATTTGTAAAATGTTCTTTTAACTAGGCTAGCCTACAGGAGTTGTCAACATGTAGTAACTGGCGGGGTAATAATGATAGATAACTGTGAGCAGTTATGGCTCCAAACTTTAACAATATTGTTAATTTTTATTGCATTATGCTATAGCCTAGGCTACGGCCTGTCGTAGTGCATAGTTACATGTATATGACTTGGGTATATCATACGCACATCTAATTATATACGGCGAATCACACTACATTCTCGGTGAAGCTGATCTCCTGAATGAGGAAGCTATTTTCCCCCTGCTACGAGTATCTAGGCTAACCCCCGTAAAATTGCATACGTAGGCTACGAGTTGTTAAGAAAAGCGAAGGTATCTAAACGTGTGAAGGTATCTAAGTGGAATACTCATTTTGTAATAATATCTGGGCTATTTCTGCAGAATGCGATGTTCTGGAATATGGGTTTGGGTTCATTATTACCCCGTCAATTACGCTTACCCTATATACCACGGTGGCTCGTTATCTGAAATTTTTAATTAATTCATTACATTACATTACATTACAGTCATTTAGCAGACGCTTTTATCCAAAGTGACGTACAGTAAGTGCATATAGAAAGAAAGCACATTCTTCCCATACAGTATCAGCTATCCCTAGTAACAAACACAATGCAGTTCACAGTGAACTGGGTAAATCAGTAAATCAATCTATCTAATTCATGCCTACTGTACGCCAACAAGCAATTACTACATGTTGACAACTCCTGTAGGCTAGGAAATATGTATTTCTATTTAATTTCTTATTTATTCATTTTATTGTGTCACATTTGGTCTTCCAAAATCCCCGTACCCAGAAAGAAACTAATCAATGATTCGCGTGACCATACTGCCCTCTCCTGACGAGAATGAGAACATCTCTTCTATTACAATTGCACTGTAAAATATCAGTTTATGCATTTAATCTCAAATAAAACAGCCTAATAAACACCATCGATTGGCAGCTAATTATCTCTAAACCTGATAGATGCATCATTTGTTCAATACACAATTTAGCTAGAGTTAACACGTGTTTTCAGTAACATTAGCCTATATTTTAAGTGTTACAAATATGAAAATAATATACAGCCCCTCGTCCCCCCATGTTAAAATGAAGCACGTAAGGACTCAAAAACAGCTTTAATTGCACTCAAAATACACATTGAAATCAGAGTTCATATCTCGTAAAAACGTGCCGTAGGCTACAGATGCGTTAATAACTCGTATAAACGAGCCGTATAAATGCGATATCTCGAACAAACGACGTAATAACTCATATAAACGTCTTACTATCTCGAATTAACGAGATAATAACTCGTATTAACGACTTACTATCTCGAAATAACGACTTACTATCTCGTATTAACGAGATAATAACTCGTATTAACGACTTACTATCTCGAAATAACGACTTACTATCTCGTATTAACGAGATAATAACTCGTATTAACGACTTACTATCTCGAAATAACGACTTACTATCTCGTATTAACGCGATAGCTCTTAAAAAAATTTTTTTTCACCTTGCGCTTCAGGGCTTCCGTACTTCCCTGGCATGAGCCAAAATCATAAACAACCTCAAAAGGAGGCGAATCTTGAATAAACAGCGAGAATAATGAACCAACAAAAAAGAAACCTCACGCACTAACTAGTCGGCGTAAACAAGAGGTAAATAGAATGAAAAAGACCTGAAGAAAACGGAAAAAGGAAAGAAAGAAAAAAATTTTCACCTTGCGCTTCAGGGCTTCCGTAGGGAAGTTTTGTTACCGATCCTTTGTGTAACTCTTTCCCCTGCGGTTAGTTTCCGTTTCTGTGGCAAGTCTGTATTAAACTCGCTTTCTGATTCCCTGTCAGTTGCATTTGGTTCTCTGAACCTACACTCTGATCATTACAGAAAAGGGGTTCTGGTCCTGCTTGCCGATCTGCCCAAAAGTGCTCTAGCCATGCGTATCAAGCATATCAAGGCTTTTCACTCCCTTTACGCAAAGGTGAGTCATGTTGCTGTCCTGTGAAAGTTTTTTTGGTGTGGTGATAGAAACAGACAGATTTGCAAGTTAAAGCGAGAGGATGAAAAAGTGGATAGCTATTTTGATAGTGCTTCTGAAGTGCAAGAACTTCCAAAAAGAGCCCTGCTTGGTAATGGTCTTCCTAAGGTACAGCGGTGTTGCTCCTTAAGCCACGTGCATGGTTAATAGATCTTGGACATTACAGTCTTGGCAAAATTTGTGGTTTTCAGTGTTTTGTTTTTTATGTTGCCTTAGTTTATGTTAGTGGTCAGCTCAGTAAGCAAGTGAAAATAACAAACACTGGTCTTTTTTTAAACATTCTATTCCCCCCCCCCTCCTCCTTGTGAGAATTTTAGTGTACAAAATGCCGGAATGTTTCATATCGCTTTTACCTTTGTAAAGTTACTCTAGGATGCTGTCCCTTAGAAACCAAATTCCCAATTCAAAATACAAGCTTTGAACATCTAACCTCTAACATCTAACCAATACCAAGATCTCCTAGTGTGGTCGATACAGCCTCAGATGTTTTTCATTGACAAATTTTGACATTGAATTTTCTCATGTATACCTCTGGGTGCTGAAAAATCTTTTTTCACCTGAGGCCTTATATCTAGTTTATGCAACCAACTATCAAACTCCCAATAAAATACAGAAAATTTAATCAGAAATTTTGTTGCGGGAGAATCTCAGGAGAAGAGCTTGAATTACACTTACATATGTGTTTTGACAGGTATCCATTGTGGAGGCTGACACTGCTTAGTGTTGCCTGGATACAAAGATAATGTATAAATGTACTGTGCAAATATAGTTATTAATGTAATGTGGTTTAAAATTTAATAGCGCAAGCACAGTCATGAAGAAAATATATTAAGCTTGATTCAGTGTGAGACAATTTATTTTTTAGCTATGTAGCTGCTGATTTTGCTGCTGAGCTGCTGACAATGCAATCAAAACAATGCTGCCATTAAGAACAGATGCAGACATGGCTGCACCTACTAGGTATGTATATCTAGGAGCATGCATTGGTAGGTTTTGTACAGATGTACATACTGCAATTTGTGTAAACACTACAAGAACAGCTGTGTCATTTTGTTGGCAGCTAGTAAGAAAGCAATCACTTGCCTTTGGTCCAAACAGCATCCACCAAATAAAGATAAATGGCTAGACATAGTCAAAGAAATATATACTAAGGAAAGATTGACATTCAGGTTGAGGCTACGGCTTTATAAATCTGTAGATTTTGGGGGAAATTGGCACATATTTAATCTGGGAGACTGATCTTGAGATGGATTTTGTAGCGGATATTCAAGGTGAGGGAGATCAGACAAGTCACCCACATAGGTGAGAACCAATAAGGGAGATATAACATGAACAAAAGAAAAGAAAAACAGGAACTAATTCCTGACAGCTAAGCAGCCAAACAAAATCTACCCACAAAAATAGGGCGAATTCGAATAGAAAGAATAAAACACAAATCTAAATCTCCCGAACTCAATACTAAAGCAAAAAATAGGAGATTAGAAAACAAAGAAAACACCCTCGGAGCGTAACTCTACAAAGTCCGATAAAAGGTGAAATAAAACAAAACCACCAAAAGAATGTCTCGTTGAGAACAGCATGGAAATAAATAGTGCAGAACGCTAACAGGAGGAAACACAATCCTATACCTGAATAAGCTAAAAACAAGTCCCTCGTGAACATAACAAAGTTATAATCACAAGGTCGCTTAAACCTGGCTATACCTGGCTCAATGTACAAATGAATGACAAAGAAGCAACGGGGAAGCGGAAGTAAACAACTTAAATACCCCGCTGGTAGAAGCACAGGTGAAACGAATAATGAGCACGGGACAGCAAAACCCAGGACCGGAACGTAGAAAAAAACCGATAGATTCTCAGTCAAGAAACAGGACGAGAATCGCAGCAGAAAAGAAAACCAAAACCCACGAACCATGACAGATCTTTTATATACTGAGTTATAAAAGTGTATATAACCTTATCTGTACTGAACCCATTGACATGTTTGCATTAAATTGTATAAAATGAATGAGATTACTGGTGGTGCGACACCGACTCTGTTATCTTTTGCACTCTCTAACAGAAAACTATTTTTTAAAAGTGACAAAAAAAGAATGGCTTTGTCATTTACTCCGTTTACCTTGATGAGCAGAATCACCCCCTCCTGCGTCACAGGGTCGGTGCGGATCTGGAAGGTTTCGCTGCCGTCAGCCTCCTCAAGGCTGTAGTTCATCCTGGCATTGATGCCAACATCTGCGTCATCTGCCATAATCCTGCCCACTGTGGTACCCACAGGGGCAGACTCAGCCACGGCGAAGGTAAAAAGATCTGTGCACATTTGGGATTACAAATCATAGGAATTTTCATGCATGGGTAAACTGAGGTTCCTTCTTTAGTTTTAAGACCAGCACTAATAGATTAATACAGACGGACCAATAACTGACTATCCAATGCTATGCCTACAATAGTGGTAACCAGCTACAGGAGTCGTATCAATACATTTGATCAGTCATTCATCACTGACCATTTTGTAGAATACATAGGGCTTTAGGAAAAAGCAAGTTAAAGTGCTGTCACCGTTGGCAGACACACTGTAGCTGTCATGGTTTAGGTGATAGTTTTTCCCACACTGTGTACACACTGCAACAAAATGTATTTAGATGGGTTTATTTTGTTTATAATAACTACTAGCTAATGTTACCATGTACCAAATCCCTAGCTAGGCTGGTTACTGATTTTTTTATCCAAGTACTAATGTTATAAGAGCTCTACAACATCTTGAAAATGACAAGGACTGATTTTGCCATTTGCAGTTGAATAGCCATCCATCAAAACTACAGCTCCTTATATACTATACTTTTGAGAAATGGAAAATCTATGCAAAAATACAAACAAAGCTGTGGGAAAAAAATCATATAGTCCTCCACTCCATCACCTGTCAATGTATGGGCACCACAGAAAACACATGTTTAATGTTAGCTAGAAAGCTACAGGACTAAGCTCTGTTTATGCCTTTGAGCATGAATATTTTAGATAAAGAATGCGTTTATTGGTTTAGACTCTACTCTACATCAACATGTTGTAAGATTTTATGCAGCGCCAAACATAAAAGCTTTGAAGCAGTCAAGCAGGCGTGTGTGATTTGAAGCAAAGAGATTAGAATAAATTGAAGTAACGTTAGTTAAAGTAGTCCTCCTAGCCTAAATTAAACAAATCAAATGATGGGTGGACAGTGCACATCCATGGTTCAAAGTTTGAATTGAAGAAGAAGCTGTAGTCTAGGCTATCATTCAGAAACTTGCAACAGAATACATTTATTTCAGAATAGTGACATAGAGTACCATAACATAAGTAGATGTATTCTAATACGTTTTTTTACAAAAGCGTGCATGTTTTTACACGACAACAGCAACATATTTCAGCCCTAAAGTGCGATGGGTGGTCGCTTTGGAAATGTCGAGTGTACGGGACTGTGGCGAAATGTAACAAGATAAACTATTCAGAGTTAATCAGAAAACAGCTGTAGCTGAATATAGGCCTACTGGTAAGTACTTGTGTCTTCTAACCGAAAGTGCATTGGGTACTATGTATAGTACAATAAAAACGTTTTTAAGAAATATTATTGTTTCTATACGTGAACATGATTTTCTTAGCGTGTATAAACGGTGCATTTTATGCATTGTACAGTCTGTGGCTGTGGCGAGAGGAGGGTCGTAAGTGCGTTGCGCTAATTGCAATAGCACCCACCTAATTTATTGTACTGCAGTGTAACTGGAGAAGCTGAGGTTTTCGCAAGCGGCTATCCTTTTAAACAATAGCCATTGCGTCAAAAGTTATGGGGTTTCTTAAAGCTGTAGTTAAGAATTTCAGACAAACATGAATAGCTACTGTAATTGAGACGGATACGTCTCAACCACTAGGGGTGAAGTTTATAGAGTTAATTTAGAAAGGGGCAGCAGCAGACAAAGGAGTCCAGAGTGAGTGCAACTGCGTCAGGGATTCACAAATCAAAGGTGGCAACCCTAGGTGAGATTACACTGCACCACTGTAAAGCAAAGGGAGCATGGCTAAAGTAAGAGGGCTCACTCCCTATAAAGAAACTGCTATGTATTAACCGATCAGTGCGTACACTCAAATGCTGAATGAATATTTTGGTTCACAATGAAAGAGAAGAAAAAGGACAAGTTTTTTACTTATTGAGCTAAAGTACTAAATTATGTGGTTCCCCAGGCTACATTTTTCAAGTGGGTGAGACTTGGCAGGTATGACTTACTGTGTTGGAATGTGGGTCCATTATCGTTGACATCAGATAAGCTAATGGTGACTGTAGTAGTGGCAGAGTAGCCCCCAGAAAGACCCATCATGTCTTTCACCTGCACAATCACTAGATATCTCTCTTGGGCCTCCCTGTCCATGTTGGGCCATGAGGTCACAATTATCCCTGAAAAGAGCACAAAACTGAGAAACTTAGGGGCTGTAGGGATGTAAGGAATGTAAGGATGTCTTTTTAAATTGAATGAGCAAATGTAACATTTAAACAGGTATAAGGGACAATTGTGTAATTTACCATAAATATAATTTTATGTTGTGTTGACTAAATTCACTGTCTTCATTAAAATAGGTTTAGTACATCTCACAGAAACAAATCTTCCATCTATAAAATAAAAAACAAATTAAAATCCATTATTTTTTCCCCAAGTCAAACCTGAAACGTTATATTTTCTCAAATAGGCTTGCACAGACATGAGCTGGAGGAAGACACTTCTTGTATAGATTAACAGGAAGACTTGTGGACAGCTGATCAACCAGTAGGGGTCCCTAGTTAAGCTAAAACCCACAGAAACCCTGACTGCATACAGATCCAAATTGTTTCTTCCTGCCGTTCCGTTACCCTGCTTGAAGGGGAAAATCCCCAAAATGGCAGGATGAAATATTGTAGCCACACCAAGTGGGATTTGGTTCCAATTTAAGAAATGTGAGGGAGTAATTATATTCCCTCACTCCCTCCACCAAGGGTATAAAATGCAAGCTTCCAGCTAGAATGGAATCCCACAATGCAGTGCTCAACATGGAAAAAGTGGGCGGTCACATTTACTCTATGAGGTACCACTTCCTATATCGGTTGTGAGGGCCATTCAGTTCTGTTTTGGTTTGTTCTGTCCTCCCTTGCAGAGCACCTGTTAAGTTCACTTATTGCACGTCATAAATTTTGATCCAAATTGGATCCGAATGCAGTCCTAGGCAATGCCCTACAGGGCTACCAACTACATTTGGCACTGGCATGGTCTGCATTTGAAACCAGACCATAGGGCCCATCCGCGCACTACAACAGTGCGTTAACAGGATGAGTCATCCAGCAGCTCAATTTCAATGACCATTTAATTGAAGACAATTTCATTGAAAAATCACAACTATGTCCTGGAATAAATCACCATGTTCCCTTAACTTGATTTTTTATTTTTATTTTCTTGCACTCAAACTTTCAATCCAGGCCTGTGTATAATGTCCAGATTTTATAGAAACATAAAACAAAAAAACCTTTTTTAGAAAAGGTTGCTGTGAATATGAATATAACACACTTTTTGCGTTACTACTTTTGTCTTACTTTCAGTATTTTTTGTGCCAGTTACTACTTTTATGTTACTTTCAACACATTTGGTGTCAAATTACACAATTTATGTGTTAAAAAAGGGAAACTTTTTAACAGACTGTGTTGAAAAGTAACACAAAATGTGTTGTACTTAAAATCTTAACTAGACATGGAGGTGTGTTAAAAAATTACACTATATATGTTGTGTGCAATGTATCTGTTCTGAGAGTGCGGTATTGGTTGAGATACTAGAACTAATAAAACAACAGATAATAAACATCTGAATCAGCAATTAATCATATTTTTGGATAATCTTGTGTCATCATAGCTTGTGGCTACCTGTCTTGGGCTCCACAGAGAAGTATGGTTCCCCCTGCTGTATGGAATAGATGAGCTTGGCATTGTTCCCATACAATGGATCATCGGCATCTGTGGCTGTCACCTGCACCACTGTGGTCCCTGTGTAAGGAGACGTCACATGGGGTGTATTGGCTTTATCCACTGTTCATGTCTACAGGAGGAAATAATTACGCGGGTGTCCCACAGAGTAGGTCTATCATTGGCTTTGGGCAACGTACACACTCAGAACTATTCTCCAACATTGCAATGGGATTTCACAGGTTTACATAACTGCCATTACCGTCCTGTCGTGACAAATTTCTGTCTCTGGCCCCAGTTCAAAAACCAGGAAAGTGTTTTGTGTTTAACTTTGATTAACGGAATTAAGCAAGCAATTTATTTCATTATATTTTACAACACTGTTGATTGAATTCATTTTGATAAGACTGAAGCCTGCATTCTTTCCCTTATTTGGAATGCCCAATCGTACATCAGTGCTCATTACTGGATCCTCTGCTATCAATTCGGAGTGCTCGGACATGCACACTCACTCTTCAAAATCACACAGTGTTATCACACTGCAGTTTGCAAGTTAGGCTTGCAGAGAAACGAGTTAGGGGAAGGCTCTTCACTTGCAGCTCAGCAGCCGGACTTGCAGGTGCCCAATTGACCGGGGGGTGAGGGGCAGTTGGGGGGGGATTGCCAGAGAATGATGATCTGGATCCCTGCTGACTGAACCCTCCCTAACCCTGGGCAACGCTACCACCAATTATGCACTTCCCTACGGGACTACTGGCCACAGTCGGCACTGGCATGGTTGGATTTCTATCCCTGAGTGGGGGAGCTTGTCCTTGCACTAGAACAAGAAAAGTATCTTGTCCAGCTGAGTGATATTTATTTTCTTTGCAAACCCTTTTGAGAATGTGTACATTTTGGTGATAGTTGAACTCAAGTTTAAGGAAAAATGTTGTTTTAATTGTTCAAGGTATATTTAAAGTGACGGTCAAGGAAAATTCGTAATATGCATATAACCACGTTATTTATGGCTATTAATGTATGTATTGAGCACCAATAAAGCGTGAGGAATAAATTCCATTGCAATTTCGTTAAAGTTCAGTCTAATATCTCTTTATTCCTGTATGCTGAAAAAAAGGGTGGAGTCGAAATGGTTCATGGTGAAGTAGACGTCAAACCTCAACCAATACATACATTGATCTCATTACATAACTCCTCCCATAGTTTGAGGCGATTAAAACCATCCTGTTCCACTAAGATCTTGTCTGAAGTCTGAACCAAACACTCGTTTTGTTTGCCCTTGAGAATAGTTGTCTGCGTTATCAACATTTGGATTTGGAATAGTAAGTTGGCTAAAGTGTTTATTTTTTCCCGCTCTTCTTATCCCTACATTATATCCCTCTCCCAATCTTTCACCTTTTTATCCATCTCTCCGTGATATTAGCTTGCTCCTTGCACAGCTCAGCATGGAAATTAACTAATCACTCACGCGTCATTTTTACTTGGTGCACTGATCATTCGTCAGATAATATATAAAAAATAATAGATAGTTAAGATTTTGCCAAATAAACTATGCCTTCGAAATAGTTTTGTCGTATTGTTCAGTGGCTGGTTACAGTAACAAAAAATAATCTGAAAGGGTTCCCAAACTTATGTACAGGGCCATTTTCCTTTTTTATTATTTTGAAAATGTAAAACATTTAAATAAAAAGTAATCTTGCTTTAAAATGTGTCATGTTTAACTTTGTACCATATAGAGGTCAGGTTAGATTCTGTTCACTTATAAAAGGCATTTTGACCAGGGGTGTGCACATTTTTGCACCCCACTGTATGTACAATTACCCAATTATTTGTACAATATTATGTTTATGTTTGGAATTGTCATTAAACATTTTTTTTGTTCATGTGTAGAGTCTCTGGAAATGTAACATTGCATACACTGACCTGTTAAATATTCCATGAATGATTAAAACAACATTTTTCCTAACCCTATCCCATCTAGGCCAATTGGAAACATACACTCAACCTGAAATAATTATTAACCCCTTCGCGCAGATGCCAAATTTGCTCAATTCTCACCTATTTAGGGGGTATTCTATTTAAGTCTTTATAACTTCAGGTGTGAGCATCACAGAGACTTGGAACATACATGAAACAAGACAGTTGTACCATAATTTAAGTCAAAATAAAGTGCCACAAATGCAAAAAAAGTTTGGGAAAAATGCAAAGAAAAGTTGTTTTTCTTTAGTTTGCAATGAAATACTGAGAGCTACATATGTGAAACAGGTAAAACTATACATTTCCTGGATCACAAACTCCATGTCCACAAGTCTGATAAATCTGAGGATGATATGCAGAACTACCACAGATCTATGATGCACAATATAGACAGTGTACCCTGCTCTCCCTTAGCGTCTCCAAATGTATCCAAAATGGCTAAATTGTGCAATTATGCAGTAAATCATAAAATAATTATATATATAACTACAAATCAACTGTTTTGGCTAATAAAACTCACTTTTGCATAATTTTTGAGTCGGGGTTACTATCTTTTCATCAGTATAGGGGGATAAATATATATGGGTCTAAACACCTCCAACATCCAAAAACCTGTCATAAAATGAATAAAATATTTTGTGTCCATTATAAAGCATACACATTCATACTCACTTCAAGGAAAATTTGTCACATTAGCACATTTGCACAGTAAATTTGAATGAGTATTTTTCATTCCCTGAGTGACAAGTATTACCCAGGCAGATACTACGCCATACAATGTATATTATGCATGATAGGATTCCAATAAAATGATATTCTACCATCAGGAAACTGGCAAATGTTCTAGCTTCTGGGTAGACCAAACTTAAAGCATGACTGAGCCACCTATGAATGCTTACACTACAGTATGTGAAATGCACTCAAAATGTATCATGGTATCTTGGTAAATATGGTATCTTCTGTTCTGATCCCCTCCCAAAATCTATGTAAGCAAGCGAGAATTTTTTCTAGCCTTCCTGACAAGTTAGTAAATTAGTAAAAACTTGCGAAAATAAAAACTTGCAAAACAATTAATACGCCTCGGCGAGCGAATGTACATTCTAAGTTGCTTGCGTAAAACTCAACTGATAAAACGAGAAATTTTGTTACGCCCAGCTGTCATTTATTGTTCAAAGCATCCAATAAGACATTGCAAACACTGTTACTAAGGCTATAATGTCATCTATTGACTAAAAAAATTGTCAATGAAACCATAATGAATAGGAATGAATAAAACAGATTTGCAGAGCGTGGGGGGTATTACGCATCGACGTTTCAGTGCAATAACGTTATAAAGTGTTGTTTATTCCTCAAATGGATTGTCCTAGACAAAAAATGACCACTGAATTTTGATGCGTCATTTTAATGAATTAATTTAAATGAATGCGTAAAACTAATGGTATGATTGGATATTTATTTCATACTTACAAATTACGTACTAATGTCTGAAATCGCGTACTAATAATGCTAAAACACGGAGTTTGTTGTTACCACTCATATTTTGGTTGCAGGAGCAATGAATGTCTGAGTTGAGCAAAATCTTGGCGCCAGCGTCATTGCCACTAAGCATCTGCGCAAAGAAAACACATAAAGTAAACTATCCCTTTAATCTGGGACCTTCTTTTTTAATATCACATTTTATGAGCTTCACTTTACATTTTTGTAGTTTTCATTGTCTGCCCAATTGCGTAACAATGGGGGCTAAGTAACTGGTCTATTCTACCTAATGCTCAAAACACACAAAAAGAGAATTTGTGGATACATACATCATGAACAGAATTAATTCATCCATTTTTAATCATGAAGGAAATCTTGTTACAGAATACTAGAGTAACTAGTATTTGAATCAAACAAAGCAGTGCAACATCTATAACAAACAGTGAATAACAAAGCAAATAAATGGAAAATTTGATTATATAGTAAGTAATGGTGCCGGACAAACATCCGTAACTCCTGGCATAAACTAGGAGACATCCAGTGAAACAGTTTGTAGTAAACCTGAACACTGAACAGCTTGTTCAGTGTAACAGTAGCCTATACCTACACTGTAAAAAAACAGCAGCAATATTGCCAGTGAAAAACAATTTACTGAAGGGGAAAAACTGTTAACTGTACACATCCTGTAATCTCAAGCGACGACTGTTACATAATGAGTTATTGCTGTAATTCTACATGACTTTGACAATGTTACAAAAACAGTAAAACCCTGTGACATTTTATTTTACAGTGCACTTTAGAACAAACTGTTTTTAATGTAAAATGTTTGTAAAAAAAAAATTCAGTCAAAGTCATGTAGAATAATTATTTAACAGTCATCTCTTAAATAACAGGAGTTATGCATTTTTTCCTATTCATTAAATGGTTTTTCACTGGCAACATTGCTGCCAGTCTTTTTACGTTTTCTTACAAGATATTTTTACGTTGCAACCATTCCAAAAATGCAAAATATCTTATTTAAATATGGCTGTTTGCAGCTGGAGTAATTTACATAATGACTCTTAGTCGATCACCCGCAGTGTGAAAGTGAAATGATAACACAAATTATTTGGCTGCACCTGCAAAATAACACTTTGACCCCAACTGCTCTACCTAGCCTAATCTAGGTTCTTTCACATAAAACAACAATACATAATTATTTGTAAACGTCTCTCTCTCTCTCTCTCTCTCTCTCTCTCTCTCTCTCTCTCTCTCTCTCTCTCTCTCTCTCTCTCTCTCTCTCTCTCTCTCTCTCTAGCCTAGTTTTACAGTCTTGCATTGAGACGTTACACAAGATTATTGTATTCTTAAACACTTTTGAATATTTTTATGGTTGTACCTTGACACATTAAACAGCAGTATATAGGCTTAATTATTCTTCAAACTTAATTATTTTTTAAAACAGCCTTGCCTTGACGTATTAAACAACCATACTGTGCTTAAACACTTTTAAATGTTTTACGGTCGTACCATTAAACAACAATCCTCAGGCCTAATTAATCTTTAAACACTTTTTCTCTCTCTCTACATATGTTTACAGTTGTACCTTGAAGCATTATACAACAATACTGTATGCTGAAACACTTTTAAATATATTTTTATGGTCATGCCGTGACACATTAAATAACAGTAGCTTACACAATCATTTTGAGACTTTTTCTCTCTTTCTCAACATATTTTTATGGTCTTATCTTCACACAGTAACAACTGCATTATTAAACACTTTTTTTGGCCTACCTCCTCCTCCCTGTTCTTAAACACTTTTTAATATTTTTATTTTTAGATAAAGGTCTGCTGCCTCATTTCGGACACTCTGGAGGTGAACGGCACGGAGAGAGGCCTACCTGGTATATTTATAGTACACTTACAGTATATTAATGACTATGGTACTAAACCTGTACTTAGCACATGGAAGCACATAAGACGAATACATTGCAAGTAGCCTATACTCTCAGGAAATTTACTTTATGGGTAGAAGTATACTTGTACACACTTTTAACACACTTTATATACTAAAATATTCATTCAGTATGAAAATAATATACAAATGTTTTACCTCTGGCATTATCCTAAAACTGGACCACATACAACTACACTCTGTGAGCACATTTATTGGTATGCAGGCTATTTTAATATAGCTTTGACTTGCACTCAAATTAAAACAGACATTTTTTGTGGACAGGATCTGTAATGAATGCAAGCAAACTGCTTAAGCAGCAAAACAATTCTGTTGTAATGTTCTTTCAAATTTACAAAATGTTTTATGACAAACTTACCAATGGGACACATTTCAGGAATGCTGGACACGTAGGGTTCGTTTATGAACTGCGGCATGTTGTCGTTTGTGTCCTGGACATGGATGATGAATTCGGACTCTGGTTCCACTGGCTGGTTGGACCTTCTGTCTAAGGCCTGGCCTCGAAGGACATAGAAGGCCTTCTCCTCTCGGTCCAACTTCTTCAACGTGCTAATTTTACCTGTATGCTCATCTATGTGGAACGCCTCTCCAGCACCTTCTCCTGACAAAACATACTTGATGGAAAGGTCCCCTTTGTCAGAGTCTGATTTGAGCTGTCAAAAATATAAGACACGTAAGTGAGACATGAAGTGATAATTTTTTGGTTGTGTGATGTATAGTGTTTTATGTATATGCAAGTACATGCACAAACCCTCACACACAGCCTTTCAGTTAATATCCATTCCAAATCAATCACTGCTGGTGTGCACACCCACTGATTGGAAAACAAGATGAAGAGCAAGCAAAAATCTGACCATATTACACATTAATGCAACAATGACAGATTGTTCATTCTCTCATGGCAAAACCAGGGTTACTAGAATGGTGTATGAATGTTAAAATGTGCAAATATATGAGTGTGAGTGATTTTGTCTGTGCCGACTTTGTGGAACCTCTGACTTTTGGTACCTCAGGTGTCCGAATGACAATGACGATAAAATCGGAACAGACACCACTGGCTCCTTTTTCCTCAGTCATCTTGTTTGAATTTGAACTGATAACATTCAATTTCAATATTTGCATTTTACATATTGAGAACCAATTCCACTTCTCTTAACAACAATCCAAAGGAATTGGAACAATTCAATGGAAATTACATTGACTGGCCCTGACTGCTCCAAACCCAACACATGAATTTCATACCTATATATTTTATGTACAAACCCCAATTCCAAAAAGGTTGGGACAGTATGTAAAATGCCCATAAAAGCAGAAAGCATTGATTTGTAAATTCGCTTATACATATATTTAATTTAAAAAACTGGGACGTTCAAAAAACACCTGTTTGGAACATGCCACAGACAGACAGCTGGTGTTATCATGACTGGGTATAAAAAGACTACAAATTGTAAAAAGAATTTACAAATCACTGCTTTCATGTACATTTTACATACTGTCCCAATTTTTTGGGAATTGGGGTTTGTAAAATAAGTATGTGTATGGGTTTTGAGAGAACAGATGGTTTTATGCATGTGCTCACAAGTTCATTTTATAATATATAAATAATATCTCTTCAACGGGTACCTGCCCAACATTTTGTGGAGCTGGTTCTTCTTCCCGGATAAAGAATTGTGTCCAAATCCAGCCACGTTTTAGGCGGTGCCTCATCATGTGTGACTTTTTGGTTGGCTCGTGGAACTCCACACTCTGCCTCATCGCCTGTGCTTCATTTGTTACACAGAAACCCATCACGGAGAAGACAATTAGCACGGCCAGCAAAGCAGAACAGGTCATTGTTCAGTTTTGGCTCCGTCTTCTTCCACTGGATATTGGGAAAACAGCAAACGATGTCACAGTTCCATTAAAACGTCCTTTCTTTGTATCACAGGAACACACCGGAAAAATACTAATATCTGAGGGGAGATGTGCCACAAGGCAGTATTCTGTTTTCCGTAGCCTCCCATCTCTCTGTAGAATATAAAATATTGTTGTTAATTCATTAAAGTAACACTCTTACTTTGTAATTAACCTGTACATTTACAATATTCATTACAGCCAATGATAATAATTGATAATAACATGTATTTATTTCGTAAACAAATAAATAGCAAGGATATATTTTGTTTTCATTATTTTATGGTATGGCAAGGGTAAAATTGGTCCCTATTGTGTTGCTTGAGTATCAAGTAAGAATGAGCATAAATAAGATTTTTGTTTTCAACTTGCACAATTATACCCATTTACTGGAGTCAAAGACAAAAAGAAAAGGAAAAAATCAGTCCATAACACACACGTCAATAACGTCAAACTACACATTGACACACATAGCATTGGCATGGCAACCTCTGGGTTCCAGGAATCTTATTTGAATTGAAGTGTGCAAATATTTATTTTTCGTGTGATTTGTTCTGGTCTAGTCACTGGTACCTCAGGTGTCCAAGTAACTGTAATGTTATGTTAGATATCGACAATAGAAAACACTGAAGGCCATTTCCATTTTTACATCAGCCATTTATTTTAAATTATAACAACCACTTGCTTGCATGTGGGCAGGACAGTACTCATAGAGTCACTACAGAATCCTACCAAGGTAAGTACAGTGAAACTACAACTCAGGTTGAGCAATATATAGGTAGACATATGGATATTTATGGAATTTTGTAATAACTATGTAAATAACTAAATAAGCGTTGTAGCAGAACAGGCCATGGACATAAATATAAATAGGTAATCTCACAAAGTTTAGTTGTGTATTTTCTTCTTCTTATCTATTAATTGAAAGGGATGTTTCTGTACACTGTATTAAATATATTTAGCATGAAATTATGACTTGTTATGTAAAATATAAGAGCTAGTGAAAATATATCTGGATACAATTATATTTTCCATAAAACTCTGAAATCATGTTTTATATTTTCTTCACAAAACAGAAACAGACTACATAAAAAAATTTAAAAAATAAATGACTTGATTCAAGTTACAGTTAACTGAAATAAGTATGTTGATTTGGCTTATGTCCTTAGTATAACACATTACTTTATAATTGTATACGTATAATTACACATATTTTTACTGTATCCACTACATTTTTGATAGTTTATAGTTTTTAGGTTAACTAGGCTAACAAGTACAAATAAATGTACTCTCAAGAAAAACTGTGGATTGAGATTCTCTATCTCGTTACAAATGTCTCTGTACTGTGAACTGTAAGCAAGCCATGACCCAGACACAGAACGTCTGAACAAAGCAGTCATGTTTTTAAGTCAGAAAACAAAGAGTACTCTTATGCAGCAAATACCATCTGCACAATGCAGGGACATGCACAGACATTTTGGGGGCAGGGGCTGAAAAAAAGGCACCCGCCACCCACCACCACCCATGATCCCGGCAGTGCTGTCACACTCACATGTCTGCATCTGGACGTGCATGATAAAGGCATTGTTTGATTAGCAGCTATGGAATTACAGTTAGCAACAAAGTTTGTAAGGTAAAAAAACGGAATCACCTGCTGAATTTCAATTGGGCTGTGAATAACATCTTGTTCTTTATTTTGCATTAAGTCAGCATGTTCCCTAAATAGCTGTGGTACCTCACTAGTCATAATGATTTTGCATGTTTTGTATTTATCATTAGAATGTAATGGGTTTATTGATGGTTCGGAGATTGAAACGCAAAGGTGGGGAGATCAGAACAAGTCAGCTCACAACTGTGAGGACCAATAATTAGGAAGATAAAAATAACAAAGGAAGAAAGAAAAATTCATAAAGGCTAACAGCCAAAACAAAAATAAACCCACTAAAATGGGTGAACTACTAAAACTAGTAGAATACCAACTAAATCTCCTGAGCTCACGTAATGAGCTAAAAACAGGAAACTTAGTAAAACAAAAGAACACTCTGCCGTAGCTCAAAGCCGGTAGAGTGAAAAACCCAAAATGAAAGTACAAAGAAAAACTGTCTATGAGAGAACAGCAAAGTACAAAAGAGATGGCACCAAACGCAACCAGGCGGACAACAATCCTATACCCGATTAAGTAGCTATAGCAAGTCCCCCCTGAACATAAACAGAGTTTAATATCAGGAGGTCACTAGTTCCTGCCTATACCTGGCTCGAAAGCAATGTCGTGAGACAATCAAGCACCGGAGAAGCGGAAGTGAGAAACTTAAATAACCCGCACGTAGAAGCCCAGGTGAAACCAATAACGAGACTGGCAAACCGCGAAATGGAACGTGAAAAAAATCAGATTGATTAACAATCGTGAGGGCAGGACGAGAGCCACAAAAGAAAAGCAAATAAACAGCCACAAACCACTACATAGAAAACTGCAATGAACATGCAGGTCACTATGGTTTTTTGAAATGAGGATGCCCATCATTGTAAATTATGTCTATGTTCCATAATGTTGTGAAAAATACTGTATATGCATTATAACACAATATGTATTTTTCAGATTTTAAGAGTAGTACATTGTGCAGACTACTGAGGGAGAGAGTTAGTCTGTGCCATCCTTTACTCTTTTATAGCATTTAGAATGTGGGTATACAGTCAAGCCGGAAAGTCTGCCCACCCCTTTCACCTTCTCCACGTTTTATTACATTACAGACATATTCTACAATATATTGAGTTAATTTTTTTGTCTCAAAATTCTACACAAAATAGCCCATAATGACAAAGTGAAAACATGTTTTTAGAAATTTTTGCAAATGTATCTCTCATTTACATAAGTATTCATACTCTTTGCTTTAACATTTTTTTAAAGTATCATATTTAATATTTGGTCGCATATCCTTTGCATGCTGTTACTTCCTGAAGTCTGTGACCCATCAACATCAAAAGACTCTCAATATCTTATTTCCAAGTACTGTTACAAGCGATACTATAAGCTCTCTGCATTTGAATGGATCTCTATGGGAATTGGGGGGTGAGACTAGATTCAGCTGTAAAGTACACTGGAACAGTATGGAACACATGGCTGGCTAAATGGCTGTAAGTCATCAAGGGTCTGAGCTATCGAACGAGCCCCAAACCATCACTCTGTTGCCAGATATGGAGTAGATGTGGATGGATCCCTTTAAGGGTTATTTCTCCCGACTCATTTTCCTATAGAACTCTATGGGGGAAAAAAGTCAGGAGAAACAACCCTTAAAGGGATCCATCCAGTTTTTAGGTTATACAAAGTATAAGGCTTATTTATGAAGCCTTTATATGGAGACTTTGTTGAAAATGTGACCCATTTTGAGTTCAGAAATGTTTGGAATATAGCATTCTTTTTTATTGCATTGGAGATTCCTTGTAGAATATATTAGACTGCCCACAGAAAGAGAACACTCTGCTGGTCTGCATAAGGATGAGTAGTTGATGCACATTCCCCGACTGTCTTTCTTTTGCTCAGACAGGGGTAATGGTTGGCTTAAAAGGCAAAATACAAACAGTGGAGCCAATAGACCTTACAATTGTCTCGCTGTGGTGCGCTCTCAGCCAGCACAATTTAACACACTAGTGCGTGATCACTGATTTGACATATTATGGAAAAGCCCAGAGGAAATGCATTCTGAAAGGCCCAGGCTTCAACTGTCAGCTCCATTTCAAATTATACAGCTTTTTCTATCTGCATCTTGCCAGTTATCTGTATTTCTTTGAGCTGAGTTTCCTTGTGTGTTATTAGCATCTCTGTCATCGCATGTCATTAACATTTCACCTGTCAAAGTGACAACTCGCTAATCATCTTTGAAGGCGCTATAAAAGCATTTGTGTGGACGCATCCATTTTTGTGGGTGGGCAGATGTGTAGATGAATGAAAATGTTTTTTTTTGATAAACTAAAATAACTAAAAGATAACAAAAACATTGTATTTATATGCATATGTGTGTATGTCTATACAAGAACTCATCAATTTAAGTTTGAATGAATAGCTTACATGTACAATTGTGGAGTTTTGTTTGTTTTGTCAATATGTTATATACTTTCAAACATACACATTGAATATTTACATCCTTGTGCAAATTGATTGAAACAAGCACAACCTCTTTTAATTAGATTTTAATTTGCGACCATATTCGTTCACCATTTCATCCGTATATTCCACATCTTCATTTGCATAATTTCCAGACCATCCTCACCCAGGTGTGTCCATGGATTCCATGGTCACACCTTATTCTTTTGTTCCTGCTCATTATTATTCTAGTTCCCCCACCTTGTTTATCCATCTTCATCTCCTTAAATTCTTATTGGTTCTTTTTGTGAATTCGGTTAGTTTACTTCTGTTGGATTCCTCCATTTCCTGTGTTCTCATTTCTCACTTATTAATCTTTTCTATGCTACATTGGGATGATGCAATATGGCATAATTCATCCACGTGAAGGCACATTTCACAGAAGTCACTGGAAATGAATGCCTGGAGAATGAAAGCTAACTATAAGAACTTTTTCAGAGACATTTTTATGGCGTAGGAAAAATATACGTACAAATGGTGGACATAGAAACTCGTAAAATTAAAAAGTAAAAATCAGCCAGTGATTAAATTAATTTGTACAAGAATGCAGAAACAGAAAAAAGATGCGCAGGGAGCAATTTCCTGTTGGAAGGTGAGTATCTAAAATAAGAGGACATATTATGTAACATGCTAATACTCACATTGGGTGAGGAGACCCTTCCTGTCATCATGATAAGAATTTACTACCTGGGTGAAAGGATTGTCTCCAGAAATAACAGACAATCAGAGGACAACTTTTTGTTATTGTATTATTATTATTATAATTAATAATGATTTATTTATTTATTTATTTTTGCCAGGAGAGCAATATTTGTAGATCTTCAAGGCTGTTTGTCTTCTTTTGGGTAAACAGCTGGCACATTTGTATCATCCAACTCAACACCTTTTGAAAACTATACACACATTTTAATACATCTTTTATTGATTGGGAGATACATTTTTCGAATAGGCTATGCTATCTTTTAAAAAAATATAATCTAAGTTACTATCCGATGACATCAAACCAGCAGCAGCCTTTTACATTTATTTATTTATTTAATAACATTTTTATTTTTTGTACCTTCCTCTTATTTCAATTGGATAAAGTAATCATATCATGTGAATATAGGTTGTTGGTACAGTCATTAGATGCCCCCACAGTATTTGCTTTTATTGTGTATTCAATTTAATATTTGCTTATTTCCAAGAATCCACATATGAAGCCGTTCATGAAGGCAACACTTCAGAACATCAAATTAAATAGCATTTCCAAGAAAATTACTTATTTTAATGGCTAAGAAGCAATCCTTCTTCCATATATTCTACATTTTCAATATAATAGCACTTACTTAAATAATGAATATTTCCTGGAATATCCAAAAGACTGCATTGTAGTTGTAGGCCAGGGGCTCGTTTCAGGAAAGCGATTTGCGAGGATTTTCACGTTTTATGAAAATGCATCACATGCGCATCCCTCGCAAATCGCAAATAAAAGTGCGACGACTAGAGGCTGCTCGCAAAACATTTTTTCCTCGCAAGTATGGCGTTTTCTTTGATTGTTTGGAGATGGAGGCAGAATCTTCTTTGTGATCGCTTTCACCATTTAGATAACTGTCATGGTCCGTGACTATTTTTTCCTGTTTCCCTACGTTTCTCGTCCTCTTTCTCCGGTTAGCAATCTATCGGATTTTTTCCACGTTCTGGTTCGGGGTTTTGCTTCTCCCCGCTTATCATTCGTTTCACCTGTCCTCTTACCTGCTAGGTATTTAAGCCCCTCACTTCCACTTCTTGGCGCTTCTTTGTCATTTCGTGCCTTCACATAGTCAGGGTTGGTTAGAATATAGCTGCTCTATATTTTCTCTACTAGATTGGCTTTAGCTGTCCTTGAAGCTCTTTAGGGAATAGTCCCTTTCGTTATTTGTGTTTCTTACTCTCTTCTACTCTGTTATATTGAGAGTGAGATGTTTATTTTTCACGTCTTATCGGGCGCTATAGTCTACGTTCCGAAAGTGATTCTTTGTTTTCTCCTTTTCGAGCTTATGCTCGTGTATTTCTGTTTGGGAGTCTCTGTTCAGTTACCTTTCTGTTTGTGTCTATGAGCCACACCTGTGTTAGTGGGTTGTTTATTATTTTGCTACTGAGACTCCTTTAGTGGTCCTCACCTCGTGAGTGACTTGTTCTGTATCGTGTTTTGTTTTGTCACGTTTGGTTCATCGTTACAAACCTAAAGCCTTACAGATAACTACGGAGATTAGTTGTTAGAAAGATATCACTTACAAAAATGTAGTAGCCTACATAAAAGTACATTTTTAAATGTATACTTAAGTACATCAAGTTTATTTTAAAGTAGACTATAGGCCTATTTTACGTAGACAACTTTATAAAACTAAATAGGCCAATGTATTTAAAGTATTTCCAGTATTTATGTATTTCCTGGAACTAAACGTTAAGTATATAGGCTACTACCATTTATGAACTACTTCTAAACTAGCCTACTTCTAAACTTGTAGGCTACTTTTCCTGAAGGGCAAATGTGAATTTTGCTTTGGCCATTAACATAGTTTTAATCTTAAATTTTTATATTATAACGTTGGATTAAAGTCAGACACGATAAATTGTAACATCATTTCGGTTATTAAAAGTATTTTCAATGTTATACAGACAGTAAAGTGCCCTGTAATCCATAGAACCATCTTTAGTTTGTGTTTTGGGATAATTGACAGTTCGATACAAAAAACGAGGCAGGGGGATGAGAACTATTGCAGATTTACGGATTGCCTACATGGACGCACTTTGCGACATGCATTCATGGCTTGCAATTGCGATTTCTACGTGAAACACTCCAAAACGTGCAGGAGAAATTGATCGCATCTCACAGATCGCAGCTCGCACATTGCAACTTTCGTGAAACGAGCCCCTGGATATCAAAAAAATGATGTAACTCTAAGAAACCAATTTTAGAGTTGAATAAGTCTAACTTTGCATCCAGCTGCATGGAAAAGCCTCAAAAAATGAGAAGGAACAAAACGTGTTATTGTATTTCATGGGAGGAAGCATGTCACAAACAACATTCCTCGAACATTACAGAGAATGTTCCAGCTGTCATATGACTCATTGAATTTAGGTCCTTTCTATGAAATGAATAAAAACATGCTTCTACAATTAACAGCTTTTAAATTAATTTATGTAAATATAAAAATTTTAGAACGCCAAGCGGTCAAAGCAAAATTAAGCACGTTTCCTAAAAGTTCAGCTTGTCTTGAATTTATCTGTAATCCTATATGATGAGCCAGGAAGTGGCTCTTGGAGGAAAGGGTTTTGGGTAAAACTAAAATAATTGTAGTTTGAGGAATCAAGTATAGGACTAATTACGAACCCTTCAGCATATATACAGATGTGAAGGTCTAAAACAAAAATTTGTTTTAACATATTGCATATTTTTTGGTGCGTTTTAACATATTGCAAAGCTAGATTTGAGGTGCATACTACACAAAAAAGAATAAAAGAAAATCTGTCTGCACAGCAAGAGAGGGAACTTTGTGAGATACACATGTTTTTTATCTGTTTGCTTAAAAGAGTTAAAAGAAGCCATTTGTGAAACAAGAACAGCTCTTTGCATTTTTGATTCAGCAATTAGCAAACTAGAGGCAAATTCAATTATGCATTATAAGCAACCATGACATTTAACATCTGTCACTCCGTCACCCAGAAAACAAAACAACACTTTCAAAATAAATTGCATAATTTGTGCTAAACTTTATGCAGTACAAGTTTACCAGTTAAACACACTTCTGGAAACACTAAGAGTCTGATTTACTAAGACCGTTAGCGTGTGCAGAACCTTTTAGAATAGAATAGAATAACTTTTATTTTCCCACAAGGGAACTTCAGTTGTAGCCCCAGCAACAACAAAAAAAGACATACAGTGGGGCACTTTTTTTTTATTGACCCACAACACACAAACAAACATATCAAACAAAGACATCCAACATCCATTACATCAATCAAGTGAATTAAAGTGCAATACAGCCATGATTAAAAAATAGCCCCGCTGTCCCGAGATGTCCAGTGTCACCAAGCAGCCAACAAACAAACTCCACGACTCTCCTTCATACACGCAGCGCCGCGGTCTCTGCGCACCGCCGAAACGGAGCACCGAACTGCGTCAATCCTCCCAGTCGTCTCCTCATTCCTCCGCCGCATTATGTTCTCCTTCCCTGGCTGCCTTTTGAATATTGCCTGCACTCCCGGATCAGTCCCAAAATCCTCAACTCCGGTGAAGAGCGATGGTAAACTTTGTTGCTGCAGTCTGCAGATCCAACGGACATTCCCGAGCATATGTTGCGAATGCGTCTCCAAGGTAACGACCACAAACAAAATTATATCGACTAGACAATTCGTCAATATTATCAAACAAGCAGCAGGAGTGCCCTGAAAAATCTCCAGCCCGCTTCCCCGTCCCACTACAGACACACAGCGCATGAAAAAAACAAAGACAAAAGCCCGACACAACAAAATATATTCAAATTAACAAACACAAACACGAGAGACAGCTGGACTACGTCGCCATTACAGCGCCACGTGACATCACCCAAAACCAAAACCACACCAAAACCAAAACCAATAATATGACCAAAAATTGGTCATAGTATTTGTTTTGCACCAATCCTTGGTTGTGTTATTAGTTTTGTGTGAGCTAAAAGATTTTGCGAAAGCTAAAGGTCTTCGTAAATCAGTCCCAAAAGGTCTTGTTAAAAGTTTATTATGTGTGTTATTAAAAAAGCTATTCCAATATTTATATAAATGGAAAAATTTATAGTAATAGTCAGTAATAATTCTTGAAATTATTATATTATATTCTTGAAAAAATAAAAAAAATCATCAAGGGATAACCAAAACCTTATTAACATCGCAGAAGTTCTTCAGATATTATTTGTGGTCCTTTGCATAATCAATATCCTTGTATTTCATATGTGGCCAAACACACAATAACAATTTACATTGCTCCTCAAATTCCCTCTGTTAAAAGTCACAAGATTAATCGCTGTATCATGAGATGACCCATGTTGCCGGCACTACATTGCCATAAAGAAGGGCTCTTAAAATCCATGAATCTGTTATGCTGCAATGTCATTTCTGAATAGTGGCCGGTCGAGTAGATCACAAGAGCCACCTTTGTGCATTGTTGTATGTAAAAGGGAGCACAACGTATCAGTATATTTCAGTAAATTGTTAATACAGAGACAGCTGTCTGGATTCAAACAACATATGTCTTCAATTTATAAGCAAATCCAATTATTCTTCCTTTTTTATAAATAGTTGTCTGAGTTCAGCAATCAGCAAAACTAACTCACCAAACTAAGTGAAGGAATGAAACAAAATAACTCTTGTATTTTAAAATTGAATTCAGTTTATTGATTAAATCCACGTCAATGTACTAAGTCATAAATTCAGGATCTGAATTCAGAATCTAACAGAATTATTGTTGTTCACAGTACATACATACTGTGCTCTGATCATAACATGCCAACTGCTTAAATCAACAGGTTGATGAGGGCAAAGACATCAAAAGCATGGAGATGAAAGGGTCTTGATTATCGTCTCTTCCTGACTGGCCCTCAGCACGAATTTGCAGCCTTTTTGCAGGGGTATTGTGCTCTCCAAGTTTCTTTGTGAATCTCCTGTTTCAGTTACTTGTTTCACTATTCTAATGCCCACATCCCCTGCTTCTCAAAAGCAGTCTTTGGAGTCCTAAAATGGCCTTTTCATGCCTCCTTTCATTCAGACAAGGAGAAGAGAGATGAAGGAGGTTTGGATGCATGTTCTTTCTTTGGTTCAAGCCTAAAAGCAACAGTGAAATTCTGTTGTAGTCTGTCTGATGACATGAAGCCAGTAGAGCACAAAAGAGATGCAGTCTGGAACTAATAATAGTGTACATGATGCACATGATTGGCAGCTTTGATCCTGTCGTCATCGGAAATCTCATGCCACTGCAGTAGAGTGAATTGTGCTTCATTGAGAGCAGACTCTATTAAGTGGTTGTATGTTGGAGTGGTGTTTTAGGAATATACTGTACTATGGAAAAATCCTTCACAATAGCAGAAGAAGATGCCTACAGAACCTAAGCATATACAATACTCTTCCACATATACAGTTCTCTTTTCTGACCAGTGTGTAAAGGATGTATCCTATAAGTGAAATCAGCATTAGAGTTTCAGAAAATGAGCTCTGATTTGTACATTATCATTATAATTTTTTTCTGTGATTTTTTGAGTACTTTATCTTACCTTCTTCCATTTACATTTCATAATGTTCTTATTTTTTACATCTCCTTTAGTTGTCTGTGAAACTATTTGTGCTGTATTGTGAATTAACATTATATATGTTCCTCAGAGTACCGCTATTTTAGTTCTCCGCAATGATGCATCAGGCACCCATAGCGTACAAGTTGTCACTGTTTTGCAGGTGAGTGCATGTGAGGAGTGAACATACTCCAGCTATCACACACTACACAACACTAAATTCTATTTATTCTTTATGCAGATTACCTGGTTTTGCTGTTTCCCACAAAAAAAAGGCTACAGCAGAACTTGGCTCTGTTACAGGAGTACTGCCTGACCTGGGCCCTGGCAGTCAACTTAATGAAGACAATGATCTTCCAAAAAAGGCGAGATGGCAGGAAAATAGGTACCACTTTACTTTAGGCAGCACTGATGGAATGTGTCTCAGCCAATCATGTTACTCATTCGGCTCTCATTGTTGTATATATACAGTATATCTATGGGGCCAAACCAGAAATGTATAATGAAACCTGATATACAGGTGCAGCTCAAAAAATTTTGTGAAATATTGAACGAGCCCCAAACCATCACTCTGTTGCCAGATATGGAGTAGATGTGGATGGATCACTGCAAGGGTTATTTCTCCTGACTCATTTTCCTATAGAACTCTATGGGGAAACAACCCTTAAAGGGATCCATCCACATCTACTCCATATCTGGCCGCAGAGTGATGGTTTGGGGCTCGTTTGATACCTTAGACCCTTGATGACGTACAGCCATTTCGCCAGTCATGTGTTCCATACTGTACCAGCGTAATTTACAGCTGAATCTTGTCTTACCCCCCAATTCTCATAGAGATCAGTTCAAATGCAGAGAGGCTATAGTATCGCTTGTAACAGTACCTGAAAATAAGATATTGATAGTCTTTTGATGTTGATTGGTCACAGACTTCAGGAAGTAACAGCATGCAAAGGATATGCGACCAAATATTAAATATGATACTTTAAAAATATGTTAAAGCAAAATATTCTAATTTTCTGAGACACTGAATTTTGGGTTTCATTAGCTGTAAGCCATAATCATCAAAATTACAAGAAATAAAGGCTTGAAATATTTCACTCTATGTGTAATGAATCTATATAATATATGAGTTTCACTTTCTGAAATGAGTGACAAAAAATATTGAACTTTTTCACGATATTCTTATTTTTTGAGCTGCACCTGTATATACAGTACATATATATAATTGATCATTTTTAACTATATGGCAACTAACATACACCCATTACTTTTAAATTGTATCAACTATTGATGCTCAATTTCCTTTATACAATTAAATAAAATAAGTAGAATTTCTTTTATGACTTGTGAGCGAGTGTGTGTCTACACTAGACATATTCATATTTGCCACCTCATGCAGTGACATTCCAATTAGTACTCAATGAATCATGGTCTAATGATCTGCAAATATTTTCTATCAACTCAGGAGATTTTATCTATGAAAATTCCTACAGCCTTGTTAATACCTAATAATGTGGATAAACAAATGTTAATTTCACAGTAAGTTCAAATGCATTTTTTTATGGAAATTGAACTGAATTGAAATTAATTTGCAAACTGATTTTCTAAAACCTGTAGCATGTGCATGTAGCATGTGCAAAACCTTTTTGCACACACAACCAATAATTGGTGCAAAACAAATACCGATGATTGGTCATGTTATTGGTTTTGCATGCACTAAAAGATTTTGCACATGCTACAGGTCTTAATAAATCATGCCCTAAATGTTTTTTGTAGTCCACTTCATGCCACATTCAGACCAGAAGTATACTGATTTCACATAACTATTTTGTTCAATTGCTTTTCATTATTAATTCAATCTAAATTTGCGTTCATATTGCAAACAATTTCTATTGCACCAAATTGAACAAATGTGACAAATTGAATAAGGTAAAATGTTAATTATATTCCGTACAATCCATAGACACCTACTACGTTATAGCACAGGCTGGTCTCATGCCCAAGGTGTCATCGAGTGACGCTTGGGCAGCAGCCTACGGCGTCATCCTTTAGACGCAGAAGGAGGCCTTTTGCGTCAGCATGTTGACGCACTCGGTCGCGAATTTACGAATCCTACTATGGTGAAGGCTTTGCTCAATATTCACTGCAAGCATGCCCGCTCAGTCTTCGCCATGTGCGCGTTCATTTTTGTGAGTTTGTGATTCCCGTACCACACCCCCAACCCCTAAACATAACCTCACAGGAGTTCACGTAACTCAGGCTCATGTCCGAACTGTTAAGATAGTGGGCGAGCCCGACCACAGGAGTTCACGTAACTCTCTACCGGATGAAGAAAAAAAAGCGCAATATTGAAGCGCCACAACCAAAGAAAAGTTATGTGGCCACTAGCGTTAATATATGACGCAAAAGGCTGTGTCAATATACGATGCAAAAGGCTACCTTTGGCAGAAGCGTTGCTATGTGATGAGTACTACGGGTAGACCACTGCAGGCCAGCATAATTATTTTGGCAAACTAGCATAATTATTTTGGCAAACTTGCATAATTAGCATAATTATTTTGGCAAACTGGAAAAGGGAGGAGCATTTCGATATTTTTGGATACGTTAAGTTACGCAAAGCTAGATAATGTTATTCATAGCTATCTACAGGTTTGATATTCACATCATGCAGGTTTGCTAGACACATTGCGATTGTATCGGACTGTAGGCTAGGCTCCTACTGTACTGAGTAGTCTTACTAGGCTAGTGCGTGCAGCAGGTTGTTCTTATCTGCTGTGTTCAGCTGTTATTGGCTCAGTCAGTGGATGCTACAGGTCAACAAGTGTATTGCATATATCTCATAACGTGGCAATAATAATAATACATTTAATAATACATTTCTTTTTGGATGGGCCATCATAAAAGTGGGCAGACCCAGGCCTGTCAGGCCCAACACTGGCGCCGCCTCTGGTCTGAATCCTTGGGGGTAAAATACAGCCACACAGTTTAATTTGGGAATTTTGACCGAGTTTAATGTTAGCTAGCTTGCTAATGGTCACTGACTGAGCCGTCGTTAAATAGCAATCGGCAGCTCATGCTTTGTATTTTAAAGTGTCACTGAAATCTGCATTGGATTCCCTATACGGTAGGTATTGGTCGTATGGGAACCGGTGCCAGTGCGATACTGGGTTCGGTACCCAAACAGGCAGCTTGGCTAGTTTCCTGAAATGATTACCCTTACAAGATAGCTAGTGCAACACCTGGCATTATGTAATTACTTTTTTGAAAACAAAAACAAACAAAACTTAAAAATCCACCACTGGCGGTAGGTAGAATGAGGAAGCTTTGTAGGTAGAAGGGTGTATTTTGAAAGGTGGATAAAGATATCCATGAAAAAATTTATAAGTCCTCCATTTTACTTGAGTTTGAGTAAAACCTTTGTTTTAACATTAGCTTAATGACAAGCATAATGAAGGCGTACGGGCTATGTGGTAGCTACAATGGCTGGAGCTGGGTTCAGTTAGCAAGAAGCCGGTGATACCCCAGTCCAGCTCACTGGTTTTAATCTTTTATTTTCATGTGAGAAATGTTACATATAAGCACTCATAAACATAAACAGACTCATATGTTAATAACCTAGCTAAGATGCTAAATTGTCATAAAAATGTTTTTACTTTATCAATAGTTTGATTAACTAATGTTAGCATCCCACGGTAAGCCAGCATGTTTGCTAGCGAGTGAATCCTATTTCCTTAGCTAGTTTTAAGCTTTTGTTTCACAATATGTAAGTATTTGTCAAAAATTTGGGTCAAAAGTAACAATAACTTTGCTTCTATGATACTTGGGCATATAGCCTATATTTATAAATGGCTTTATATTTTGTATTTGTTTCTGCCTAGTTAATTTAAAGCTATATCATAATCTGACTAATGACGGGATGAGTGTTCACTTACTGAACTACACTAGCTAATAAAAAATTGAGCACTCAAACGTCACATACCGCTAGCTTGTTAGCTAGCTAGTTTAAGAGCAGCTCTGATTAAACACTTAATGCTTGCTTGCTATCTCCTAGTTTATATTAGCAACTAAAGCTAACCTGGTTTTTACTACTAGCGAGTAAGTTAGCAAACAAAAGCGTCCTTATTGCAATCCACCACTCAAACGTTAGACAACGTTAGCTAGTTTAAGAGCAGCTTAAACCTTTTGCTTATTTGCTAGCAAGCTAGTGGGTATGCCCCATAGACCATATGTATCCTGGAGACAGCTAATTTCCTAGCTAAATATCTGGGTTATTTTCTCTTGGAGATGGAGCAGTGAGAAACACTGCAAGCTTTGTTGCTTCTGAACGCAGTAATTTTCAATGAAAATAAAAGCAGAACCAGAGATCGTATAGTAAGTTTTCTTTCTGTATGGGCTTTGGCAGAACCACAGTTCAGTGGGCAGAACCAGAGCAAACTAAGCTACCGGAAAAAAGTATTCACCCCTTCTGGTTTGCCTACCTGGAAATATGAGATAGGCCTATTGGCCTGTACGTCATGTGATGTTGTGTGCCAGTGTGTGGGATGAGGATACACTGGCAGAGAGATTGACTCACATTTCCAAATGGCTTTGCAAAGAGGCGCTAAAGTGAAAATGATTATTAGCATCATTATTTGTTAGAAACTTGAATGACTGGGCATGTGGTATTTAAATTTCTTTTTTAAATTTTGTAGACCTGGCAGGGATTCTCATTGGCCTGACGGGCCACAAGGCCTGTACAATGACAATGGTGAGGGAAACACTGTATTGACTAATATATGCCCTTTGAAATATAGTCACCTAAAGCCATTTGGTGGAGTATATACTGTAATTTATTTTAAATTATACCAATGTCAGGTATATTACATTTGAAATATTTAAATAGAGTTTAGTGGCCTACTAAGCCTTAAATGAGAGTGAGGACACATTGAAAGACCACAGACAAACCACATAGACCACAGACAAAAGATTGCAACCTGCCTATAAGCCTTATGGATTCTTTAAAAAGTCACTTCCACTTCCAAGGACACTTCTGTGTGCAAAATATATTTTCAACCTTAAATAAAATAGATTTTTTACATATATATATAAGACATATACATAAGAAAACAAAATATAAAAAACAACTTCCAATAGCTTGCCAACCCCTCCTTTTTATAAATTACGTACAACCAGAACTTAATTTTGATAAAATGTCCACTCATTCACAACTGTAAGCTGAGGTCTGACAGTAAACAAAGCAAGTTACCTACCTTTGCATGTTAGATCTGTATAAATCACACCTTTCCAGATCTTGTGGAGCTGCAGAAAAAACATTGCAGAGTATATTGTGCCAAGAAATGAGAATCGGTCTGATTGAGGTGTTTACAGAATTGCGGTCTTAAAGCAAAAATCTCTTGGGAGAAAAAGTCTGCAGTCTCACACACACCCTACCACTGAAGACCTCCTCTTCTCTCTTTCCTTTTTTTCATTTTATGAAACTTCTAGAGGAAGAGCAAACACAGGCACTTTGTCTGGGGGTCACATCTGAACTGGGCCGTACATTCACAGCCTTCATTATGATGCAGACAGCTAAGGCCTGGAGAGACAAATGGATTTCTATCTTTTTTTTCTGCTTTCTGAACAATGCAGCACTTATTAGAATCTAGCTGGTGGGGCTGGATGGTAATCCATCTTAAGTGAGTATTTCTGCGAGCGATAAGAGGGTCCAGTCTCTGTTTTGACATTTGAGTTCAAGGAACAAATCCATCGATTTGGGCCCGCCTCAACATCAGCATGTAAGAAAAGAGACATGCTTCCTCTGACCCCAAGTTGTGACTCCATTATTGTTTTAGAGTAAAATGCCTTTTGGACACAGAGAGTGTTTCTGTGGAAGACTTACATGATGACAGTTTCAGGAATGGGAATTATTATCCTTAACAATAATTGTTTTTTCTCTGATTAGACTGTTAATTTTTAAAGATCTGCACAGTATATAAACCAGTTAACAATCTAATAATAATGAGTTAATAAGTAATAGAAACCACAAATGTCACTATTTCTGGTGTTATTATCTATGTTTGCCGCATAAATTTAATTTACTGCGAACGGGACTGTATGATTGTTCATTTGCATTTCTTTGTGTAGTTACATGCATAAATGCAAATAGGTGTTTGTGGCTTCATTTATGTGAATATGTTTGAATATCTACAGGGATTGCGTTAAAAAAAGTTAGTGATATTCATAAATATTGATGTATTTATTTTGTATATTTTATTATAATTTCTTTTGTACATTTACAGGTCTTCCATAGCTGAACACTAAATATTACAATTGTAAACTTTCCAGATTTTGTCCTGTTAGCATGTTAATTGAAAGAATCTCAGTACTCAAAATATCAGTATTATGGAAGAAGTAGGATGGATAATCTTTGAACCGAATAAAGCATGTTTCAGAAAAATCCATGTTCATGTAACAACATATTTGTAATGTGTTTACGACCCATTTTGGGATTTCATATCAAGTAGATACATTTTCAGATTTTTCATACATTTAAGAACAGCACTGTTCTTGATGTGTAATTCAGTCGGTCTTGTTACAATGATGGACAACATTCATCACTATAGAGTAGAATGGCAACAAACCCAAGAGACTTTTCCATTCCTGAAATAAAGGCCCCATATTCTATTAAATGTGCTGATGGCACCGTTTCACCGTGAAATGTAGTCATGTCACATTTTTGGCCACTGAGCCAGGGAGCATAAACACATCCTGAAGGTCTCCGCATCATTTGCTCCCCAGTGCTTCCCCATCCGCTTGCCACCCCAGGGGCCTGGGGACAGTCGTGCATGGCCAGTGATGGTAACCGTGGCCTCCACAATGAAGACAAAGCAGGCTCTATGATCCAGGAAATGAAGCCCATCTCCAGTCTCCCACTTCGCAAAATCATGGGCAGCAGTGTGAGGCAAGGGTCGAGGCAGCCTTAAGGAGCCCTGAAACCTAATTCCCCTGGAGACAGGAATACACTTGACTTCCTTTCATGGACAAATGGTTCATATGTAAACTAGAAACAATATGCATAATCCTGAACCATTGTTTACATATTACAATGAGGGAATGATACACGTAATTTGTTGCATCTATTTTTATATGAGTGTTGTTGTGGCAAATACCCTGGGCATTTAGAATAAATAATTTGACAAGGGAGGTGATACAACATGCCGATCGAAATGTGCATACCATTTTTTAACAGTGAGTTGCAGAAGCTCATGTAATTATTTAAAGGTATAGCTCATAACCCCGCTTGTTAAGGACACATTATCTAATTACAGTAATTAGTGAACAAGCTTACCTGTATCTTGTTGTTTAGAGCTTCCAGGATAATTAACATACATATTAACTCACACTTGATATCTTTGAACTTTACTTTTTTCATACTTGATATTGTGGGAAATGTTACTCCAATATGGTTCAACTGGTTCAACTGCATCAAAACTTTTTGTCTAGGTTAACTGACAGGTGAACCACTGGCTACAAGTTAGGGAAGATGCTCTCCTATCAGCAGAGCACAGACTTTTAAATAACCATCAACTGAAAAACCAAAATACCTACTCAAATAGTGAGTGAATGAGTGAAAATGAGACGTGCTTATAAATGCTTCGGATTAGATTCACCTTGGAAAATGTTAAATGCTAAGGCAAAAAAGTCATGATGGCTTGAGGTTGTGCTGTAAGAATTGCAGCCATTTCTCATGCTATTATTTTATAATGAAATCCAAGGTGTTTCCAGAAATTACTTGAAACAGTTTTCACACCCTTGTAAGAAAGCACAACGGTCTGGCAGGAATGATTTAGTTGATAAGCAGAGGAATCTGATCGATTGCTGAGAAACACTGCTGAGCTATCAATTAAGAGAGACTGCGAGAGGTAAAAAGCAAGCATTAACATGGACAAGCTGTTGTGTCCTGACATTGACCTCTGTAGGAACCTGAAGTTGCAATTCAGGACCTAGACCGCAGAGGATATGCTGGTTGTGTTTCAGAATGTATTTTTCTCACCTCTGGAAAAACAGATTTCTGCATAAATAGACATAAAATAGATAACGGAATATAAAATGCTACATTCTAGCTTTTAAGTGAAAGTAGATAGAAATATGGCAAGCATTTTTAACTTTTAAGTGAGAAATATAAATACCTTTGTAGACATGCGCAATATGTTCTGCAGTATCACCATAAAATTTTCTCCTTTGTGCTGACGTACGAATAATTGTCATGCTAATTGTCCCTTTTTCTCATTTACAGTTGCCTCCTTGTTGGAAAGTCTATTCTGTCACTAACAAAGAAATAGCTTTTTTAGGAACATACACAATGGGCTCTCTCTTCTCTCAGAGGCCTCTTGATGTTAACTGTTCAGTGTTAAATACAGAGGCTATCTAAACTTCCTGCGCTATTTCTGCCTGATACTGTTGTAAATGTGAAAGTGCTGCACTGCGGATTTCCCAGAATACCTTGCGCATATGCTGTCCAAATGTACCTTTATTTTAAGCCGACTTAAACAAAGACACAATAAAATTCTACAGAATAGTCACTTGCATATGAATATAAGTGTGACATACAAGGCAATCTTTGTAAGCCATGCTGTATCACATCATAGTTATTTCCCATATAGGGGTGATAGTATAACATAATAGTTACGGAAAGGGGCTTGTACTGTATCTTTTTGTAGTTGTAGGTTTGATTCCCAGAAGCGGCACAATTGGTGTACCCTTGCGCAAGGTGCTTAACATGAAATGTTTTAGTAAATATCTAGCTGTGTAACTAGATAGAATGGGTAAAGTGGAATAATGTCTCCTAAATTCCAAAAAATGAAAAAGTTATGTAAACATGCCTTTCAAAATGATTCACACCGTTAATAATAAAATAATAAAAGAAAAACTACTGCACTGGGAGAAAGAACAAGTTTTGTTGAACAAGTAATATAATGTTTTCGCAAAAGTGGATGAGCAATGAGGATGAAAATTGTGGCCCATACACTTTTGCGAAAAAATGATCTCCCTGTGCAGTAGTTTTTCTTTTTTAACATAAAATATACTGTAGCTCATCACCTTTTTGTTATTTATTTATTGTATCGCCTTCTTTGCTAATATCTGTCAAGGGTGTGAACATTTTTTTTGCACTGTACCAATGCAAAAAAGGCAGAAACCTGAACAATTGTTATGAGAACTGATCGGAACCAATCGCGGACGCCAGAAGTGATAGGAATAGGCTTTATTCGAGGTCGACAGAACAGGGTCAAAGTCCAGCAAACAGTGCAATAAAGGCAAGGCAGATTGGTAGTCAGTTCCAGGCAGGGGTCAGAGCCGGAGAATCCATCAGAGCTGGGGAACAGGAGGGCGAAGGGCAGGAGCAGGGCTAGGACAGGAAAGGACTGGCGGGCAGGAGGGCTGGACAGGAACAGAGAGGACAGACAGGAGAACAGGAACTGGACGGGTATCACAGGAACGAGGACAGGAACTTGGAACGGGAAAGTGTTATGTTCTGAGTGTGGTTTCTGTCTGATTTGTATTTTTATTTTCATTATTATTACTTTTCTATTCATCAGTATATTCCCCTCTGTTCGTGGGTTGTCCGAGTCGCATTTGTGTGTTTGTTTACCCTGTCTCGCGTATGCACTGTTTGGCTGACTTCAGGATTTTCTGAAGGTTCACGCTGTATTTCCGAAGTTTCGTTTTCTGTTTACTTCCTGCTTTACGTTTCCCATGTTTATATTGTTTATATTTACTAACTCGTGCTAACAATCACTCGGGTGTTTATTAGTTAGATGCACATTACTAAAACCATTAATGTTTACTAACATACTAATTGTCTGTATTTAGTTAGAACTAACAATTAACAAGTTTCCTCGCTGTATCTTTTCTATCTGTGATACTAAGCTGTCCTTGAGATACTGTTTAACTAGTTTCAGCTGTCTCTCCTTTGAGACCACGCCTCCTTAATTGTAGTCACATTCCGCTCTTACTTGAGCCCGTTGTTTGTAATGCTTGTTTCCTAGTCCCTTCCATGTTTTCGCGATTTCCTTGTTATCGAGTTATTGTCTCCTAATGTGTTCACCTTACGTTGTTTGTAACCCCTCCCACTTCCTTGTGTATTTAACCCAGTCGTCCTAGTCCCTCTTCACGAGTTCCTCATACTTTATAGCGTTTGTCTGTTGCCTGTAAGTTTTCAAGTGTTGAAGTATCTGTTTTTCCGAGTTTTTGTTTCGTGTTTGTTAGTTTTGTTGTCTGTTCGTTTTTGTGCCTTATTGATTTCCCTTTTTTTTTTACTGCCCGTGTTCTCGCGACCCTGATTCTGGACTGTGATTTTGTACCTCTGCCGTGCCTTCCCGTTTTCGACCTCTGCCTGTTTTTGGACTCTTCTTTGGATTGTGATTTTGGTACTGCTACCTGTGATTAAACTTAGTTTTTTTTGTACTCCTGCCTGCTACTGGGTCCCTATTTCCACCGGTCATAACAGAAAGGAGCAGGCAGGAATAACCGCTGGAAAGACTGAGACAAGCACAAATGCAGGGCACAATACAATCTGGCAGAGAACACATAAACAGGACGAAAACTAACGAAGAAACAACAAGGAACAGGTGAGACGAAACGAATAAGAAAACACAATTCAGGTGCGTGAAAGTGTAGACACAAAATGGAGGGAGAGAGGGAAAACATGGAACGGACTGCCAGATAGAAAATACATATAAACGGAAAAACCTGACATAGACTTAAGACGTGGAGACACGGGATGTGACAAACAATTATCAAATGACTATGCAACAGACATTGTTTGTTTCAACATACAGAGCCAATGATTTCAAAAAGCAACATTAGATTATACCAGAGCACTTACTTGGTGACAAATAATCATTTTATTAGTCATTTTACACCAAATTAAATTTCACCTGTTACAGTGTAAGGTTAATGTCTGAGCAAATTAATCTGCAGGGGGTTTCTCATATGTCCCTCTTAGCAATGTATCATTACCTGTTTTTGATTGTTGGCTAAACATTGGATTTTGGTTGGAAATTTAAATTGGATAGACATCAAAACCCGATGTTGACCCAACATCATTACCTGACATTGTATCGATGTTGGAAAGAGTTGGAAAGAGGCCAGAATCCATTGGATTTTGTTGGAAGTGAAAATTGCATGGATGTCAAATATAATAAAACCCTTCCTAAATTTAGCTCACAACAGAGTTTAATTTGGATATTCACAACCCCTGGATAGCTGGGCGAGTGAGCAAGCAAGTTAGCGAGCTAGCTTGTTTTATCTTCATTGAACCTGCACTCATAATTTACGTCATGTTTACTTTACAAACCAGGATACATTCTTTTTGTTCTGAGGTGTCTACACATGCCAGCATATGCCAGAAAATATATGTTTGGGAACAAAAACATATTTTTGTCTTTTGTGAAGTACAAAGTTTCATTTTGGTCATCCTCCCTTAATGCTAGTGGGTGCTAGTTAGCTAGCTGGCTACCATGCCTGCCTGCCTGCCTATCCATTTGTTTAAACTTGTGGGAGCCGGTTTATATTACATAACATGAATAGACTATCCTCAAAAGCATCTAACTCTTCCCCGTGCCTGGGTGTTTGCGTTTTAAAGCCAGTTGTGCAAGCATTTTCCCTCTTGAAAGGTGTATCATGTTGATTTTATTTTAATAGCTTATCATAGTGTTAATCCAATCATCCAAATTTGTATAGTGATATACCGCAATAGAATACTAAGGCAAATGGCAGTAAACAATATAAAGGTGACAGTATGACAATGCAGTCACGGAAGATACTACTGTTTGCCTTGGTTTTCACTTTGTTTTTTGTAGATACTGTTATTCCCCCGTTTTGGGCTTGGGGGTGAAAATGGGTCAGGAAACAAATATGATATAGACCAGATGCCATACAAGCAATTTAAAGTGATCACTCAATTTTTACAAAATTCCAGTTACTGCCCTTTCGGATGAGATTGACGTCCTTTCATGATGTTGAACTGACAAAATATTAGGGTTTTATTTATATAGAATCGTTGTTGACAATTATAAGATCATAGTGTCTGCTGAAAAAAATCCTCATCTCTAGGCAAAGAGTAATCATTGACTGAATATTCCCTGTAATTCTTAAGCACAGCAGTGACACCCCATCCCACCTACTCTGTACCCCATCAGCATCTCTGCTCTTGACCCCCTGTGCTTCTTTGGGGCCATTAAACATTTAGAATCCATAACACCACTGTCTATCTGCCTCACTTCAGACATTGGCTGCTTATTGATCCAAGAACCTCATCAAGCCTTCTCTTTCAGTCCACTCAAGTGGCTGGGATTGACTTTGCAAATCCCCCCTCAAAGTATTTTCATCCCTGTAATGCTTCTCTGGCCTTGTACTACATTGCATTCTTATTGTTATAAAGACTTTTTGAGACTTATAAAGCACCAGCATATGTTTTTGGGTAAGTAAGTGCCAGTGTTGCTGTGCAACAGTGTAAATCATGTTTTTTTTATACTCTATCATGCTTTAGGAAAACTGAGGGACAATAATTTTTTTCAATAGTCTTATAGACTTAAAACAACTATTTTGAGGATGTACAATGCATATAGGTACAATAATACTAAAGCAAAATATATTCAATTGAATACAAATATTGGGGGAAAACCAGGGCTGAACCCCCAAAAAGCAAATGTGGTAAAAACTCCCCAGTGGAAAGAATAACACTCAAACGGTGGTCAGAAAAACACCCCAATGGGAAGAAAGCTCAGAAGGAACCTGGCTAGAGGGGGAGCCCATCCTCCGCTGGCCGGCCTGGTTTAAAGTAAAGGTGGAATGGATGGTAACAGAAATGTAATGAGGGATCTATCGCAGTAAATAATCAAATGGGTTGAGCAGGTTATAGTCTGATATATTAACCTAGCTTGTAAGTAGGAAGTCCAAATGAGGAGATGTATAATTTGCAATTCAGAGGGGCGGAGTATACATCTGGGACTCCAGGTTGTGTCAAGGCATAGGCTTGAACCAGGGGAGGAATAGGGCTGGAGTGGTACGCAAAATCAGAGTGAGGGGCAGGGCTGGAGTAGTCCACAAACTGCAGGAAAGGGCAGAAGCCCCAGGGAAAAGAAACTGGGGAGAAGGTTAGGCACTTATAGAATTAGGAGAGTAACCATTGTAAATGTCAAAATAAGGCCAAAATGTAATGTAGAAGCCCCTGGGCACTATGCAAAAGCAGCATATCTTAAAGATGCAAAAAGAGGGGCGCATACGGAGGTGATCCTGGATTTACAGTACACCAACACGGCACAGAACGGTTCACACAACCCAGAGTGTTCACATACAGTCGCAGGGCAATAGCACAGTCAGCTCAGCTCACATAACAGCTCTATGGTCCTGATTTACCCCGCAGACTTTTTTTTACTATGGGACTGATTAAAGAGGAACGTTTTGAGCCTACACTTAAAGACAGCCAACACGTAAATATATAATCAGCACAGCATCATTTTGGGATGCCTTCAAAGACTGGAGCCAAAGGGTGTCTGCATCGGAAAGTGTGGAGTATGCACAATCAAATTTGAGGCAAAGCTACCTTCTGAAGTTTATAAAAAGACAATTCCTGAGTACACCATCCCTGAAGGAGACTGCATGGATCAAAATTAATAAGGCTGAACAATGTCAGGATGACAGCCGAATGGGTCCATCACTCCACAATCAAACAGTTGCACGCACACAAGTGTTTATGTGCATCAACAGGAATTAGCATCACTGTGTCAGGAGGGTTGGGGGGTAGGTGGAGCTGGGTTTACCACTGCTTATTTACTCTGAGAAAAAGATGTAAAACTTTAGTTCTCCTGTGTGGACTCAGTGGTATTAATGAAATTCAGTTTTCAAAGCCTCGCAAAAAATAAACTGATAGACTGATTGCATTGCCAGAGATGGACTAATGTCATTTTTTCCAGGATTAATTCGGGGATAGTGTGCAATGCTGACAACTGAATGATGGATTTACTATTTTTGTGTTATTGGATACTGTGAAACAAACATAAAAAATAGATTGCAAGGAATAAGGTTAGATTGATTATTCCTTTCAGGGAGACACTGGCATGACCTTGTGATATATTTCACTGATAAAAAGAGACATTTCCTAGTTACATCCGGTGATGGATTTTCAAATCCAAAAGTAATACACATGCTTACTGGGAAGGGTAGGCTGCTATAGGCTATAGGCTAAGCAGAGTTGTTCAAATGCAGTCTGCATTCTTTGTTCTTGTAGGTTTTGTCTTAGAAAAGTGAAAGAGATCCATCTGGGTCATTTGACTTAAGATCTATGCTAATACCAATGCAAAGTCGCAAGGACTGAATACAAACCTTTAACATTGTACAGCATTTAAGAGCCAGGGTCCATTTTAAGAACCGGGGCCCAGTTCTAAAAAATAACTGTTGAGGAACAGCTCAGATGTTTGATCAACGAACTTTTGTTTTCTTTTAAGGACTGTAAAACTAAAGTAAGGTGGACAAGTGTCAGATTCATTGACCATCTGTCAGAACTTCCTGCAAGACTCCAGTACACTCACGGGAAGCAAGATTCAAGGGTTAATGTTTAGGGTTTTATTATTATTTTTCAACCTATTATGACAACACCAGTTTAAATGCATTGGGAGCAACAAAGAACCATGCCTGAATGAGTGAGCAATACTTGCCACAAAAACTCCAGAAGTACCCCATCAAGATGTCCTTACAGATGCAGTATCACATGCACTTTAGTTGAGAAGTAAGTAGCACCATTAACCTTTAACCTGAAGGACAATAAATTAAGATAGAATGTTTTAGATTGCATTTTAAAAGTCACCTAGAGTTGTTCTTAGAAAGGCCACTGATATTTAACCTTATGCAACTATATAATTTGTGTTATTAAAGATTCCTTTCAAGTGATTCTAAGTCTCACTTTACTCTGGAGAGAAACTAAAATGTAACCTAGCTTTGTGTATTGTATGCACCCCTGGTGAGGTAAAGGAGGGATTATTCCACTAATTAAACCGGGGAATAATTAGATGACTAAATTTTGAGAGCCAGGTTGAGAAGTGTCAGGGAACCTGGACAATTGTTTTTCTTTCCCTGTGGTTTAATGTCTTCATTAATTTCTGCTTGGTCTGAAGAGAAGACTACCCCCTACCGGTGCATCAAATTCCATTTCCAACTGCAAATTATCCTTCCAAGAGGGTCTCCCATCCAAGTTCTCATCAAGCACAACTCTTCAGTCATCTATTTTTAACACTTTAAAAAATTTATTTACCACTATTTTTCAGCCATCAGGTTAGAGAAAGTCACAGGGTGGTTGTTGGCCTTTTAACTGTACAATCGCCTAGCAACAGAAAGTTCATTCCTGAATGCCAGTGAACCTGCAAATGGAATTTTACACAGCAACTTTAAACTGCCAGAATAACGAAAAACCATCTACCTCAGCATTTAGTTGATAGATGAAGGGTAAGATAAGCAACATAACAATCACCTGATTATAGAGGGGAAAAAACAGGCAGCAAGGGGTATTGAAAGACCTTAATGACAAAGCAACCAGATTATAGAGAATCTGTGAATTATACTCAGATTCACTTTAGTCCAGCATGGATGCCTGTTCCCTCGCCTCAGTCTCGTGAAGGCTGTAAAATTACTGAGATGAATTTATGTGTATTCATCATGCTTTCATTGGGAATTATTTTTTTAAATGGGCTAATAAAATTGGTTGAATATAATTTTAGTTGATTCAAAAAGTCTGTGGAAACAGCAAATGCAATCTAATTTTTGGAATTATCCATTAGTGAAAAGAATGTGTTCAAATATCAAAAATAGGCCGTATTTTATGCCAATTAGTACAGTCTAAATTCTCTAGTCAGTGTTTCCTCACAATATAACCGTGAGGTGTACTATCCTCATCAGAGATGACATGTGGCATGGTCAAAGTGCAATTTATTCAATCGGTATAGTTTGAAAAACTAGGTTGAGCCTAAGCAGAGGGAATATGGATAGTTTACAATTAATCAAGCACATTGGCTTTCAGCTTGAATTGAGACAGTTTGTTTTACTGGGTTTCAACAGTTCTTTAAAATTCCACAAGTTTCCTGAGGAGCATAAACTGCTCGGGAGACATAATAGGGAGACTGCTAGTAAGCTAGTATGTGTAAGCAAGATATTCTGTGCATCAGGCCGGGAGCTGATTATTCTCCTGTTTCAGTGATTAAACTGCTAAAGGCTCTCAGGCATGTATCTTTTGTCCTGACACTGACAATGATGAAAATTTAAGTAAAATTATTGAGATGCAATTATTATGAAGCAACACTAATATTAGCTGTATAAGCATTATTGTTGATAAATAAAACTGTGAAAACTTTCAACTTTAAAACCTTTAAAAACATTTTTACAAACCTAAAATGGGAACAGTGTAACTTAGATTTGACTAAACTCACAACAAACTGTTAATGACATATTATACCCCTCCACCTCTGTCCAAAAATTCATAAAACAGTAGAACTTTGTCTGAAACACAATAAACACAGAAAACAATAAGCACTGGTATTCTGCTCCAAGACTTCCTCCAAGGCAATGTTCCTTCTGAAAGTCCCTTCAGAACAAAAAAAAAAGTGCTTGGATATTTGAGCGAGGAAAAAGATTAGAAATACATTGCTTATCTTCATTTACTATGAAAGTTCTACTAAATAGAGAAAATCTTTGCAAATGCATGTTTTTTTTTCTCACAGAGGGGGAAACAGACCAGACATTTAGTGGACCAGTAGTGGACTAGTGACAGTGGGTTTGTACTGGCTAGGTTGATGGCATTGGCTAGGTCACAGATACCCACGAACAGCATCTGCTTCTAGTCCCCATGCAGGAGCAAGGAATGAGGATTTACTGCGAGAAGGGTGTAAGGAGGGCTTTCAGTATTACATGTAAATCCTAAAATAGGCTATTCTCAGTTTTTCCACAGTGAGGGAATATGTTTGCTTTGCCTATTTTATAGATTAACAGAATATGTGACAGGAATTATGTTTGCTTAAGATTCAAACTTTCTGTCAATCTGCCCAGTGGTGAGTGTTTGAAGTACAGTAGACATATACGGCTGTAGCAGTCAAAACTCTGTGCTGATACACCTTGATGGAGAGCAGGCTGATGTTAGCGTTAGGGCTGATCAATTTAATTTCCTGTATTTTGAGGCTTCTGGCAAATGCAAACATTTCACTTTAAACATAGTTTTGTGCGATTAATATGTGTTTAGGAGAATGCGGGAGGAGCAAACACACAAGTGTGGTCTCTGGGGTACTGCAAGAACCATAGGTGAGCTGGAGCAGAAACACAGCTGTAGTCTATTGTACTTCACTGCCTCCTGAGGATCTTTCACTGTCTCCCAAGGATTTTTCACTGTCTCCCGAGGATTTTTCACTGTCTCCCGAGGATTTTTCACTGTCTCCCGAGGATTTTTCACTGTCTCCTGAGGATTTTTCACTGTCTCCTGAGGATCTTTCACTGTCCTCTGAGGATCTTTCACTGTCCCCTGAGGGCCTTTCACTGTCCCCTGATGATCCTTCACTGTCTCTTGAGGGTTTTTCACTGTTTTCTGAGGATTATTCACTGTCCTCTGAGGATTTTTCACTGTCTCCTGAGGATCTTTCACTGTCTCCCAAGGATTTTTCAGTCTCCTGAGGATCTTTCACTGTCCCCTGAGGATTTTCACTGTCTCGCAAGGATCTTTCACTGTCCCCTGAGGATTTTCACTGTCGCCTAAGGATCTTTCACTGTCCCCTGAGGATCTTTCACTGTCTCCTGAGGATCTTTCACTGTCCCCTGAGGATTTTCACTGTCCCCTGAGGATCTTTCACTGTCCCCTGAAGATATTTCCCTAAGTATCTTTCACTGTCCCCTAAGTATCTTTCACTGTCCCCTGAGGATTTTTCACTTTCCCCTGAGGATCTTTCACTGTCTCCTGAGGATCTTTCACTGTCCCCTGAGGATCTTTCCCTAAGGATTATTCACTGTCCTCTGAGGATCTTTCACTGTCTCCTGGGGATCTTTCACTGTCTTCCGAGGATTTTTCACTGTCTCCCAAGGATCTTTCACTGTCTCCTGAACAATTGATATTCATGTGCTACCTGATTACTTTGATTTAGACAGTTCAGCAAGCTCCCTGTCAACCAATGATCTGGCAGAGGGATTAGCTACTGCTCTATGCAAAACCCTTGATGTACTTGCTCTATTAAAAAGTAAAAAAGTAATTGAGAAGAGGGACACCAACCACACGCGGGCTCTTAAACAAAAGTAATCTTGAACGCAAATGGCATTCCACAAAACTGCAGGACCTGCAGCAACTAACCCTCAATTTCCAGTTTCATGTAGCAGAATTTATTTAGTGGTAAAATAATTGGAATTAGGAAAAAAATAACAAGTTAGTGATCGTGGTTTTGACTATATAAAACTGCCTCCTAGTCACACTGAACGACTTGAATCGTTTACTCCCATGCTTGAGAGCAAACTGATTAAGTTAGTTTCTTCTTCTAAATCATCCACCTGTCTTCTAGACCCCATACCCACAAAGTTACTGAAGTTGCTATTGCCTATGCTCATCAAACCAATTCTTCACTTAATTAACTCATCATTGCTATCGGGCCATGGTCCTACATCCTTTAAATTGCCAGAAACCAAGCCACTACTTAAGAAATCAAATTTGGATCCCACTGTCCTGGCTAATTATAGACCCATTTCAAACCTCCCATTTTTATCAAAGATTCTTAAGAAATGCTTAGCGCAATAGCTTTCTTAATTTTTACACACTAATAACGTGTATGAGAGGTTTCAATCTGGGTTTAGGAAGCGCCATAACACTGAGACTGCTCTTGCCCTAGTAATGAATGACTTGTTCCTCTCTGGATTGTGGCTGTATTTCTATTCTTGTTTTACTTGACCTGAGCACTGCCTTTGATACTATAGACCATCATATTATCCTCCGTAGGCCAGAAAATAGAGTTGGTCTCACTGGGCATGCTCTTATGTGGTTTAAATCTTATCTCTATGATAGATCCCAGTTTGTTAGGGTAAACAATCAGTTCTCTGAAGTTTCTAGGGTGATCTTGTAGTGGTTTGTGGCTATTTGTTTTCTTTTCTTTTGCGGCTGTCGTCCGGTCTTCACGATTGTGAATCATCAGATTTTTTTTTTCCACATTCCATTTCGTGGTTTGCCAGCCTCATTATTGCTTCCACCTGTGCTTCTGCCTGCAGGGTATTTAAGTTCCTCACTTCCATTTCTCCAGTGCTTGTTTGTCTTACAACATTGCATTTGAGCCAGGTATAGCCAGGTGCTAGCGACCTCCTGATATTAAACTTTGTTTATGTTCAGGGGGGACTTGCTAGAGCTACTTAATCGGGTATAGGATTGTTTTCTACATGGTAGCGTTTTGTGCTATCTATTTTGTACTTTGCTGTTCTCTCTGAGACAGTCTTTCTTTTTACTTTCGTTTTTGGTTTTACACTCTACCGGCGTTGAGTTACCCGTTTTTGTGGGTTTATTTTCGTTTGTGGCTGTTTAAGCCTTCAGGAATTACTTTCCTGTCTTTTCTTTCTCCTTTATTATTTTCTCTCCCAATTATTGGTCCTCACTATTGTGAGCAGATTTATTCTGATCCCCCACCTTCGCGTTTGAATATCCATTAAGAAACCCATTACAGATTTTTGGAGTACCACAAGGATCGGTTTTGGGTCCTTTGCTTTTTTCTCTGTACATGCTCCCTCTTGGGAACATTATAAGCAGACATGGTGTTAACTACCACTGCTATGCAGATGATTCACACATTTATATATCAGTTAAGCCAGGTGAAGTTGAACAGTAAACTTAAAAGAACTTAAAAATGTAAAGGCCTGGATGACCCAAAATTTCTTCTTATTGAACTTGATAAGACTGAGCTATTAGTATTAGGTCCCAAATCTCTTTGAGATAAATTCTCACAGTTTTCCTTAAATTTAGATTGCTTCTCTGTCTCCGCCAACAAGGTTATTAAAAACCTTGCTGTAACTATTGCTTCAGACCTCTCCTTTCAGCCCCAGATTAACAATATTACAAGAATGGCCTTCTTCCACCTGAGGAATATATCTAAATTAAGGAATGTGTTGTCCTTAGAGGATGCTGAAAAAATGGTTCATGGTTCATTGTAACCTCTCGACTAGATTACTGTAATGCTTTATTGTCAGGTTTCACTGGTTCAGCCCTGAATCATCTTCAACTTGTACAGAATGCATCTAGGGTTCTTACTAGAACCAAAAAATGGGAGCATATCAGCCCGGTGCTCAAAACTCTTCATTGGCTGCCTGTCAAATTCATAATTGACTACAAGATTTTACTTTTAGCGTTTAAAGCTTTAAATGATTTGGCTCCAGAATATCTTAGTGATTTACTCATTCCTTACTATCCTCCTAGATTACTTCACTCTCAAAGTGCTGGCTATTTGAAAATTCCTACTATATCTAAAATTACAATGGGTGGCAGAGCCGTCTCTTACAGAGCTTCTTTCTAATAGAACAATCTTCCTATGTATGTTCGGGCTTCAGACACACTTTCTGTCACCCTGAGCTGCAGATTACTCTGGCCCGAGCCCCCTCGCCCTGATCTGTTAACCGATCCAGTCATGCCCCTCGCCCTGTGTTTGCACACTGCTCCAGTCCTGTCCCTCCCCTGGTTTATGCCCCTACCTTGACACAACTGGAGTCCCCAGATGCACCACACTGCCCCTTTGAATTGAACATTTTACATTATTTTCTTTGGACTTTCTACTTACCAGCTAGTTTTATTAGATCCCTCATTACAGTCTATTACCATCCATTCCACCTTTAGTTTACACCGGGCCGGCTAGCGAATGATGTGCACCCCCTCTCTAGCCAGGTTCCTTCCTAGATTTCTTACCATTGGGGAGTTTTTTCTCACCACTGTTGAGTGTTTTTTCTTCCCACCGGGGAATTGTTTACCTCGTTTTGCTGGTTGAGGGTTAACCCTGTTTACTTTGGCCCTCCAGAGGCAATTTCCACCTAGTTTCTACTAGTTTTATTTTTTTATTTAAATGTCAATATCTCAAAAAAATATTCTTTGCACATCCATAGCTTAAAGTTTGAATTGCAGAAGAAGCTGTATCATTCAGAAATTTGCAACAGAATACATTTATTTCAGAATAGTCACATACAGGATATATATAATAACCATAGCATACGTTTAAAAAAAAAAAAAAGTTAAATAACGCGTTTATATTTACACAAGAACAGCAACATATTTCAGCCGTAAGTGTGACGGGTGGTCGCTGTGGAAAAGTAAAAAATTTAACTTTGGCAAAATGTAAATGTAACAATGTAAACTCTTTATGGTTAATCAGAAAACAGCTGTAGCTGAATATACTGCTAAGTACTTAGTACTTTCTCGTATTTATACGAGAAATTTTGGGAAAAAAATGAGGTGTCTTCTAAACCGAAAGTGCCTCAGATACTGTATATAGTACAGTAAGCAAGGGAAATCGGCAAATGCTCATTTACACAACGTTTTTTAAAAATATTCTTGTTTCTATACGTGAACATGATTTTCTTAGCTTGTATAAATAAAATTTTACAGTCTATGGGCTGTTGATAACACCCTCCTATTTTATGGCACTGCAGTGTAACTGGAGAAGCTGAGGCTTTCGCTTCGCAAGCAGCTACCCTTTTAAAAAATACTGCGGCAAAATGTACGGGATTTCTTAAAGCTGTTGTTTATAACTTCAGACAAACATGAATACTGTAATTGAGACAGATACGTCTCAAACACTAGGGGCAAAGTCTATAGGGCTAAGGCCTGGGGTTTTTTTGCTCAATTTTCTTTCTGTTTCTCGGTGCAGCATCTTTGTGACAGTTCTCTGTAAAAAACACAATACAAATACAATTGAATTATGATTCACAGCAAAGTAATAATTAGAATATTTAATAAAGTATAGTAATTACAATATTTTTGCATGCAAATTATTAAGAAAAACAAAATACAAGAAGTTTGCCTTCTAGCGAGCAGAATGCTTTGCTTTTGATTGAAAATGTGCATGCCTATGAACTGTACTTGAGATAGTGGCTCTGTTTGCAGCTTACCAGATTGTGCAAGATAACCACTGACCATGGAAAAGAGTAAGTGAAAGGAGGCAACCATCTTGTGTGCCAAGGGTTGGAGTGGGGGAGGGGTGTGGGAGGGGAAAACAATTTTCCACTCATTTTGAAGGACAGCCGAGCTGAGGGAATGACATGCTCAGGAAAGTGTGTAATTAAAGGGGCTGCCAGCTCAGCAGCCATATAGCATTAAGTTAAAATCCAAAGTTAATAATAATGCTGCCAATACTGCCGTCCACTGGCTGCCTCTAAAAGCAGCCCAACTCAGGGGGCTGACCTCCAGAGGGAAAGTAAGGACAGGCCTTTTGCTGAATAATATTCCCCCCTCCCCCCACTTTCCTCTTAGTCATGCTCATTAAGAAGGGCTGCCAAAATAAGAAAAGCAGTATCTGCAGGAAGCTGACCTTCCCATGAGGTCCAAATGTTTGGGTGAAGTTGTTCAAGGCCCATCTTTGGGATGATTAATTACGATGATGATAAATAATTAGATGATAAATATTGGATATTTTCTTCCAAACCCTATAGACTTGGCTGACTTTGATATCATCACCCTCACACAAAGTTTCATTCAGATATATTTTCCTTTACTGAACAGATGCCTGTTCAGCTATGCCGTCAACCACCTTATAACCATGCAAACCTATTCTGCTTTGTGTCCTGCCCACAGGAAAATACACACTGCTGAGATGCTACCATGAGACAAAATCATTCACAAAAAAGTTAGCGTATTGTTTTGAAGTCAGCAACTAAAAAGATACTCCCAATGGTGTGGATCACCAGAGCTGTGAGAGGAATGTGTTTTCATTTGTGGCTCTGCAATTTTGGTGCAGTGATCAATAGTACAGATGTTTATCAGTTTCAGTTTGCTGCAGAAATTTAATAGCAATTGATTGCTTTGCCGTGCCATCAATTGTATCACCAACTTAACGATCCACAGCTGGTATTTAATCTCAAACTTAATGTATCAGTAGGTCTCAATTGCTGATCTACATAATGCAGCAAGGGGTATTGAAAGACCTTAATGACACAGCATAAAAATAAGGTTCCTACTGTGCTTCACTTTGCTTAAAGTTTCAGGGTTCCCCTGCTGCTGTGGCTTGGCTCCGACCAAAACAAACTGCTATGTGGTTGTTTCCAAAGATTAATATCTGCCGTGGCCCATCTCCAAGTCACTCTGTCGTGAAGGCCTGCTGTATCTGCTCATTAAAACTTAAAATTACCAAGCCCTGGAGCATCCAGAGTCTTATTAGTCTTCTTGGAATTACATAAACATAACATATACTATAAATGACAACATAAAATATAGGCCACCATTTCTGGAGTTATGACTTCTTCATTACTCAAATTTCCTTCTTCTGGACAGCTTTGGCATTAGCTAACAAAATGTCATTGTACAGTTTAGCATTTGTTTCTTTTGGCTGGCTTGTTACCTGGCTAGAACCAGCTGGGTAATGGCACAAATTTTTGCATTATTTTCATTTGGTTCAAAAACCATACAATGGATCGCTGGGCAAAGACGTAAGGCTGTGAACAAGGTTCTGAACTGATAGGGGATCAAACTACAGTTTTCCACATTAGGTTTTAAAGATCCATGAGTGAACATGGTCATATGTAAACACTGATCATTTGAGGTTGGGATTGTGTATGATCATGAATTTTACAGCCATGCATTATAAACAAATTTACTGTTCTTTCAGGAAATCACAGGTTACATCAATTTAGACCTCTCACACAATTAAGTTTAATACACTGTTTAACCTCACTCATACAGCTGTTGAGCCGGTTCAAGTTCAGTTCTCTCTCCTGTAGAAGCATAAGATGTTCAAGATAAGTTTTATCGTCTGCCAATTTTTAACATCTAGTTTTAAGTTGAAATGTTCTACCTCAAAGGAAATTTGAGAGATAGCAGAGACATTTGGCCCAGACTGTAGGAAAAAGAACGCTGCCATGACTCAAAATATGTATATGAAAAACATATATAAAACGTATACAAAACTAGGGGTTAGTGTCCATGCAAAAAAGAGTAGGCTAACCTACTGAAGAACTCCAAGGCACTCAATCTCCAAATTAATTAAAAAAGCTTTTATTTTTCTTTGGCTATACCATGTGGTAAACCCGACGCGTATCGGCAAACCATTGCCTTCATCAGGGGATACAGAGCACATGCAGGTGCGAGCTATAAAGCATTCAAATTGTGGCCTCAGCCAATCAGCAAACAATTGTATTCACAATGCACACGTGTACAAAAAGCACAATTCATTAATGAAATATCAACACCGCATATTAAAATACAGCAAAAAGCACAAAAAACTGGAGCAAGTACAATGAAAAAAGAAAAGAGAAGAAAGAACAAAGCCATACAATACAATGGAAGGACTCCCAGATAAGATGCATGATTAAACCATGATCCCTTATAGGAAAGGTACCAGATCTAATTATTCATTCAAACCGGGCCTAACTGTAGCTTTTAAAGTATAAATCCAGAAGGATTCTCTTTGTGACAGGCGTTTTATCCTGTCCCCTCCCCGTTTATTTTCCGTCACCACCTCAATGACACTTGCTTTGATTTGGCGTGAAGCTGGCATTCAGTCGGCACTGGCATAAGGCATATGAACCGAACATGGCCCTGGTGTGGCAGAGGTGGCACCGTCTTTAAGGCGGCAAACAAGAAATGGGCCAGTTGTTGAGCATAGTATTTGGCCCAGATGTCAAATTAGAACTGTGGGCCACATATGTGTGGCCGGTCTTGTCCCGCAGTTAAAATGTAATTTCAGATATTTTTGAGTAAGGTGCCAATATTTATTTTATATATTTACTTCCCTGACTGGTTTTGTAAAAAAACAAAAAACAAATTAAAAATGTTCTGAGTATTTTTTTCTCTCTTAAAATACGATATGTACAGTCTTGTACCTTGCCATTTTTAAAAATGTTTTTCCAATATTTTTTTGTTCAGAATCAATTTAAATAATGTCATGATCCATCTCGTAGGAGATTGGCTCCATTCAAGCCTTCTTGAAATGCAGATTTTTTTTAAAAGTCTATGGGAAAAATTATTGGCAATTTACTTCTGGAACCTGGCAGACTGTCAGCTATTGCAACGTTACCGACGTCAATCACAATATCACGTTTCCTACGAGAGGTAAAGATCACTTCCTTAGCCCTCGGTATCCTGTTTAGCCTTAGCTTTGATACGCGTTCTGGTCGAAACGGAACATATACACAAATAATATGCATCTGATCCGAAATTGAATATCGGAATCTTACGGCGGACATGCTAAGCTTTCAAAAGCTTTGTGACATTTTGTGCCGAAAGTTTGTCAAAGAATGAAAAGGTATATAGTGCCAACATTTGTACATTGAAATTAATTGAACTGAATTAGCGATAAACAGAATGACAATGACGGTGTGTATTTGCATTTACCAATATAATTGCTATTGTATTTCATTTCATAAGACTGCCATGCGACAGTGAAATCTCTTATCCAGCCCAATCCACTTTTTAAAAACGTATTTATCAATGTATCCACTCAATGTAGCTACGTAATGTACAGTTGACTGCAATGTCACAGGAACGAGTATCCCACCAACGGTCGAGGCTGCTGACTCACTGCACTCACGCCTCACGGTCACGGACTGGGGATAATAACACACTCAGGATAATAACTACTAACTAACAAAGAAGTGGCAAGTGAGAAACATTAATTTTATGTTTAGCATAACGTTACTTTTTTTAAACAGTACATTGGCAGTTAGCTTACAAAGACAACGTTGTGTCAGGAGTTGGCTTGAATGTTAACGATGGGGCTAACAAGGTATAATCTAGCTAGCTAATCGTTATATTAAAATGTGGTTAATGAAAGGATGCTAAGGCTTTGGGCTAAGCTGTTTTGCAATGAAATTTAGTTAACTTGAAATTAATAACATTATCTGATGTCAAGTGACATGCCTTGATATAGATTAACTTAAAATACTTAAAAAAGAAAAAGTAACGGCAGCCATTTCGCGGCATTTGGAGAAGCGCACGCAACTATCACGCAAACGTTTCCTGAAACTTAAACTTAAAGGTTACCATGAATAAGTAATCCATCTTTGGGATTCCCATGACTCCCTGTGGATTTTTCTAATTTTTTCAGTGTGAGATTAAACAAACTCACCAAATTAATTTTTAATAACCCTTTTTACTCATCTTTACCAGGGTGCTAATAATAGGTGAGGGCACTATAATTATTTGTCTACACATTACTACACATGCAGTGCTGACAGGGAAGGAGAGGAGGGGAGTGGAGGAAGGAGGTGAGAAAAGAATAGGGGAAGGGAAGAAGGGAGAAGAGAGGAGGGGAGTGGAGGAGAGGAAGAGATTGTCTGACTAATGACACTTTACAGTTTTGCAAATGGCTTGATGTGAAAAATGTATAAATATTTGTTCATAATACTATCGTCGTTGAGGCATTTTTCATCTGGGCCAAATATGGCAAGTGTGTGTATTAATGAAGTGGCTTAGTTATGGTTTAGTTGAGGCTGACATCTGGAACCAGTGGTGAAACTTGTCTGGTCGAACATAGGGGCAGAATAGGGCCAGCTATGGTCATACAGTTGGCTGAGATATGGCTATGTCATGGGCCATATGTGGCCCGTGTTCTGGCTACCAGATCTGGACCACCTGTGGACCGTAATTCATTGCTGTATTTGAGTGTAAGTGGGCTGTGTGGCCCGTCACTGGGCCAGACTAATTTAGCTATGTGAGATTACTACCTAGAAAAGCCTCGAGACTACACATGGAGTTTACCAATATACACAGGACCAAACAACACATGCTGGTGGTAGTACAAATAGGGGGTAACCAGATTCCTGATCTCACAAAGACAACCTCAAGTCAAACATTGCTGCTTGATGGGAGAGAAATATGCTCAACCCCATAAGAGGTGGATCAGTGCACGTATGCAATGGCCTCAGAAATAAACACTGCTAAGGGGAGAGTCTTCAACCTTTGGTATTGGGTTAATTGATAAATGCCATAATCTAGTTAAGTTAACTCTTGAGTTAAGGAAGTTATGGAGCAATGGCTCTGAAACTTGACCTGACCCTGTTTCATGAAGCCTTACAAGAACACTGGGCAAGAAGGCACACTTAGGACCTTTATGAACTTCATTGTATCATTTAATTGTTTAACTGTCAAACAATTTGTAGTGGTTTGTGGCTGTTTGCTTTTCTTTTGCGGCTCTCGACCTGCCTTCCCGATTGTGAATCAATCTGATTTTTTCCACGTTCCGTTTTGTGGTTTGTCTCATTATTGTTTTCACCTGTGCTTCTACCTGCAGGGTACTTAAGTTTCTCACTTCCGCTTCTCTGGTCCTTGATTGTCTTACAACATTGCATTCGAGCCAGGTATAGCCAGGTTACTTGCAACCTCCTGATATTAAACATTGTTTATGTTCAGGGGGGACTTGCTAGTTAGCTACTTAATCGGCTTTTTTAACTTTCATTTTGGTTTTACACTTCGGCTCTGAGCTAAGGCAGCCGAGGGTGTTCTTTTGTTTATTAAGTTCTTGTGTCTTTATTTGTGTTTGGGAGATTTAGTTGTTATTTACTAGTTTTGTAGTTCGCCCGTTTTTGTGGGTTTATTTTCATTTTGGCTGTTAGCCTTAAGGAATTAGTTTCCTGTCGTTTCTTTCTTCCTTTATTATTTCTCTCCCCCTAATTTGCGGTCCTCACGGTTGTGAGTGACTTGTTCTGATCTCCCCACCTTTGCGTTTGAATCTCCGAACCATCATAAACCCTTTACACGATTAGGTTGGAATTAGGGATGTGCGCGTTTAGTCGACTAGACGATTAAACGTTGCTACCCTCGCTAGTCGGCACCAGAAATACTAGTCGGTTAAACTTATTATTTTATTAATGTACACATTTAAATTACATATTGACATAATTTGCACTGAAATGTCATGTTTTCCTGGTTAAATGTTGCTTTATAAAAAAACGAGCATCCGTTACTAATTTTAACAACGCCGGATTAAAAAAATAATAATAATTTTAAACGAAGGGAAAAAACAAAACGCATTAGCCTGTTCGCCCTGCAAGTTAAACCAGCGCGGTGGAAAGAGTAAGTAGGCCGATCGCGTTGTTGAATAGCCCAATAAAACTAATCTAATGTCACGTCGATCAGTCGGCCTAATTGTTATTTTTTTGTGGGCCTATTATTGGTAGCTTTTCTGATGACAGATTATTATTTTTTACTGTATTTGCTATGCGATCGCGTTCACCCAATGAAAATACCGTTGTAATAATCAGGCACGTTTCCTAAAAATATTTTGTTATGTTGAATATTGTTTTCAATAAATGTTATTTGTTAACTTTTATTTAGTGAGTTGTCATGTTTTGTAGGATAATGTGCAATGCGGCATTTAAAATACGATTTGGTTATTGAAGAATGTGATTAACGTTTTCAAATGGCTCTTATAATATACGCAATATTTTTTCGGACAATGTTTAACCTTATAGATTAAATTGTGCTCAATTTTTCTGAGTGTTTTCTTACTTTTAGACTAGTCGACTAGTCTAAGTTTAGGGAAATTAGTCGTTAGGAACATCCCTAGTTGGAATCATATTATAATGCCGCACATATGATGCCTTCTCAAGGACTCTCAAGTGAACATAGCTTGTGTCCCAAGAGGAGTTGATAAACCATGCATAATGGCAGTATTTGCTGTAGGAGCAGGCACAACAAGTGTACATTCTGCAAAACAAGCTATAGTTCAGTTCAGGGCAAGCAGTACCATATGTGAGATAAAATTTGTAGATCCAGGGAGCCCAATACACATGTTAACACCAAGATGCAAAACAGGAAAATGGCAAAGGGAGCAGAAATTGCATAACAATGGGGAAAGAATCTCCTAACCTGCATAGAAAATATAAGAGGCTATAGCTCCCTACCGTATAGCCCATTCCACTGAAGCAGAGAACAGGGAGAAGCTAACATTGGCATATTTATATAAACTTATATAACTTTCTGAGCCAAAACAACCATTTAGTTGCAGGTACATCTCAAAGTATGCATAAACACAAACAGATATGCACATAATGAAATGCACCATAGTCACTTACAGCCACCAGCTTTCAAACATAAAGCAATCACTCTGTGCATGAGACCTGAATGCTCATGCTCTGTTTCCCAGTTGAACGTTATGGAAGCACGACCACACACTGGGGAGGAGGCAGATTAATGCACCACAGAGCACTGGGCCCTGCCTGCCACAACAGCAGTCAGTTACCCTGATAGTAATAACTGATAGCACATCAATACAGCACAAGGTGAGAAGCTGGAGAGCCAGCAAGAGGCAGGACGGACTCCACATAGGTAGCACCAAGCCAATGCCGTTTCAGCCCTGCACAACGTTTTAATCGTTGCCATGACCACAGCCTGGAAAACCTGACAGGTGGCACAGGTGTGTGCACCATAGGGAAGGGAGGATTCCAGTGTAATGCACAAGCACTGGCAACCATATCACTTATATTGTAATACAACTACAAAGGGATTGAAGTGCAAGTTAGATGTGGTTGTGCACAGTATCAGTAGAAAGCTTTCAGGGGCCCTTTCACTGTATAGAGGACAAGAGAGGACAGCAATATTATCAAGGTGTGTGTGGGTCTGTGAGTCCGTGGGTCCGCGGTCCCGGTCCCCCCCCCCTGTGTTACACCTGTATGAGTCAATTGATTAATTCTGACCTGCTTCATTACAGGAAAATCGGAAATTCATTTAGAAGACATTCAGTCATAATTACACTTTACGCATATTATAACACAATTACAAAAGTACATGTTAAGTCTGATACAACATTGTTAACATTGGCTAAGTGGTCAATAACATACAGTGTGTAATCTGTAAAATACAAATATTGCATATTAAATGAAAGTTATTATACCATGTACGTACATGTATATCCCTTAATTTCTGATTTTGTCAGCGGACAGTAAAATTTTAATTTTAATCAATTACTAAGAGTTATTACCAATTATTTATTTCAAGCAGTAGTAATAAATGTAAATGGATACTCTTGTACTTGATCAGTTTGAGTCATAAAATGAGTTTTCAAATGCATTAAATCAAGTGCCTCTAATCTGCTTTTAATAGACCATTCACTTCATTCATTAAGTGTATAGTGGAGATTGCTGCAATATCCATTGTGCATAATTGTAAATGATAATAACAGAGCATGGAAACTATATAGTCATATCATTCAATACTGTAGCTAATAAACATTATTTTCAAGCAGTCTTGAACAAGGAATGATAATTATTATGATAACTTTTGTTCATATAATTACAACTTGATACAATACTGAATTTTCTTTTATCTGTATGCCATAGCCTGTGATTATACACTGCTCAAAAAAATTAAGGGAACACTGAATCATCACAGTATAACACCAAGTCAATTAAACCAAACCGGTCATGCTGGATGATGTTGCAGGCAGCATAACATTCGCCACGGCGTCTCCAGACTCTTCCATGTCACATGTGCTCAGTGTGAATCTGCTCTCATCTGTGAAGAGAACGGGGCACTAATGGTGAGCCTGCCAATTCTGGTGTTCTCTGGCAAATGCCAATCGAGCTGCACGGTGCTGGGCTGTGAGAACAGGTCCCACTACAGGACGTCGGGCCCTCATGCCACCCTTATGGAGTCTGTTTCTGACAGTTTGATCAGAAACATGCACACGAGTAGCCCGCTGGAGGTCATTTTGTAGGGCTCTGGCAGTGCTCCTCCTGTTCCTCCTCTCACAAAGGAGCAGATACCGGTTCTGCTGCTGGGTTTTTGCCCTTCTACGGCCCTGTCCAGCTCTCCTCGTGTAATGGCCCATCTCCCGGTATCTTCTCCACGCTCTTGAGACTGTGCTGGGAAACACAGTAAACCTTCTTGCAACGGCACGTATGGATGTGCCATCCTGGAGGAGCTGGACTACCTGTGCAACCTGAATGGGCTGCAGGTACCGCCTCATGCTACCAGTAGTGACAAGGGCACTAGCAAAATGCAAAACTAGAGAAAAATCAGTCAGGAACGATAAGGAGAGAGAAATGGTCTGTGTCACTTTAATTTGCACCAAAGCAGGTGAAATTGATTCACAATCGTTTACGCTTCCTAACTGGACAGATCGATATCCCAGAAGTTTAATTGACTTGGTGTTTTACTGTGTTGATTAAGTGTTCCCTTAATTTATTTGAGCAGTGTATTAAACCAAGGGAACAAAAGGAATCTATTCAGCTATTGCCAGCAATAGCTAAATTTGAGGTTACTTATGGTATACAGGATGGATCAAATTATGATCGCTTGTATGAGTTTTTATGAAAAAGTAAAAAAGTTACTTTCTATTTTAGAAGTTGAAACTGAATAAAGCAGAATAAAGCATGTTTGTTCAGGCCAGCCAAATTATAAGTTTGAATTATTTTAAAGTTAATGCACAGGTATTTAAAATGGCATTAAAATATTACTGTTTGCAGATATTATCATTCATTTTATGCTACCAGATCCTATGGAATCAAGGACATTAAGATATTTAGGTAAGCATATCCAGTAGTGTGTTCAAAACACTGGGCAAGAAATTCAGAGCAGCCCACACACATATGAAATTCTGATAATGACAGACAATAGAAGCCATTAGTATTGCAAAAAAAAAAGAGAGACCGAGAAGATGTGGGGGGAGGGGGGTGAGAGTGTTATTTTGAGCGGAAACTAAAGGACAGGCTTACGCTGTCAGCAGATTCACAGGACACGCTGGATTGTGGCAGTCCCCAGGTCGTGAGGATTTCATGTTGTATACTGCAGAGCACGCGTTTCTCGCGGGACTGACGCACAGGTGACTTCCAAGACATGGAGGGCAAGGGCGGCCATCCCCGGACCGCATTGGATAAGCTGGCTCCGGGTGTCCTGGAGCCATTGGCAGTTCTGCCGTGGAGGGAATGCAGTCCCCCCCAAAATTTGTGTCAAAAAGGCAGCTCGTTTCAATGCCTTGCTTTGGAGTTCAATGCTTGGAGAATGGAATTTCCATTCTCAGTCATTCGGGTCTGTTATAATTTTTCTTCGGGACAGCTGCTCACAGGCAGCCGGATCCAGATGTGTGGGAGAAAGACATTAAAGGGGGAGGGGGATGAAGAAAATTCTCCCTCTCGATCTGCCTCTCTGAGAGATGCCTATGCAATATATCACAGAGGCAATACATCAAAAGCACTAGAAAACCGGGAGAGTGACATATTTAGGAGGGGAACGATGGAAATAGAGAGAGGCGGGGTGTTAATCACATCTTGCATCACAGAATGCGGCTGTGGAGAGCGGGGAACAATACGCATTAATTCCTTTGACTTTGAAGGAGCACCCTGGAAGCAGTCACAAGCTGTGTACCGCAAGGAATGGTTAGGATGCATATAAAATAGCAGAGAGGCAGAGAAAACTGAAAAGCTGTCCTCTTTGTCTCCTAGCATTACCACTCTCAATTTGAAAGCCAATTAGTTCTTGAGCATTTGTTGTGATGAGCCTAATTGCACTGTGGGGACTCTCGTCATGTAATTTTGTAATTGAGGTGGGTAACCCTTGCTTGCGAAATGCAAATTCTCTCACACAATTATCTCTAATTGTATTTCTTAGTCCTAAGATTTGGGCTGGGGTCAGTAGACTTTTGGTTGGGACAGCAGACCTTTGGCAGAATATACAATTCTGTCATGGATCTTGCCTTCCTTCCCTTATCTCCACGTTCTCGTTATTCTTTTTTGTCGTTACCGGTAATCTATCGGATTTTGCTCTGTTCCGTGACGGGGTTTTGCTTTCGCCTCGTCATTAGTAAGTTCACCTGTTATGAATTTCCGTTGACTATTTATACTCCGCTTCCTGCCTCTCTCGTTGCTTCCATGTTATTCCACTTAACATTCGAGCCGGTAAAAGAAGGTATATGATTAGTTAGTAAGCTAGTTTAAAAAAGAAAGGGTTTAGAAAGAAAGGGTTTATTAAGAAAGCTAGTCTCTTTTTGCTCTCATTTCAGAGCAGAGACTTTCTCGTTTTCTTTCGTTTTACACGAAACGGTTTCCTTTCGTTTCGCTCCACAAACGGGAGTAAGATAAGCGTGTCTGCTTATTTCCTTTGTTTTACTACTCTTATCTGCGAGCGCTTTAACTGCTCATATCCCAGTTAAAGGGATATTAATAGTTTTATTTTCTTTGTTCGTTCACTCCACAAACGTGGTTAGATAAGCGTGTCCGCTTATTTCCTTTGTTCTTCGAGCGCTCTAACTGCTTTGGTCCCAGTGAAAGGGATCTTAATAGTTTTATTTGTCTTTGTTAGTTCGCTCCACAAACGGAGTTAGATAAGCGTGTCTGCTTATTTCAGTTTTGCTCGCATATCGAGTTCCTCGCCTTTTTCGTGAGGTTATTTTGTGTTCTCATTATTCTCCCTCTCCACTACGGATTATTGTCCGTTTCAGTGGTGTTCATTGAACACTTAAAGAGTCCGTATCTGTCGCAACTGGACCTCCAATATTTCCTCTGTGTCTCTGGCACAGAGAACCCCCACACAATTCCGCAGTTATGAGTACTAAGCAAAAAATGTTAAATAAAAACAAAATAAATAAATACATTGAGCACCAGTGGTAGGGAACTAGGTTGCTGAGAAGTGTGACTGTAAAAAAGGGGCACGGTCACAAGGATCAGAAAAAAATAAGTTAGCGCTACTGTTGAGTGTGACGATATGGAAGCTACCTGAAAGCCTGAACAACACCACAGTGCCCCCCTCATGGCCGCCTGCCCTCAAGTACACAGAACACATGTGTATTTTGGGTACCAAATTTCCAGTCCTGCCTAGTCATGATACATTTTTGAGTTTAGATTTTACTGGCACAAATAAAGGTTGTAATATTGTGTAATGCTCATATTGCATAGAGGCTATGGTCCTAGATTCACATTGAAGGCACAACTGTAAAGCTGATGGTAAACGGGTAATATTTTTAGGCAATATTGTACCATATTGCCAGCAATGGACAATGGGTATGGGCCACTGTAGCAATGGGCAATGGGGCAATAACTGAAAAAAGAATGTTTGCAGATCCTGTTTTTAACCTCCATTTCAAACCTTTACCATGATCTCACCGCAAAGGTATATATGTGCCCGGAACGGCAAGAACCACAGCTTTCTGCCATTGTAATTAAATCGACCGTATCTCTAAATTTGATGGAAGCATTCTTGGATGTATTCACCAGTAAGCAGGCGGTCTGATTAGGTCTGCTGAATAAAGTTAGCTAGCTAGATAAAAGTTTGTCAGTACGGCAGTGTAATTATTTACAATCAAAAGTCAAGAATGCCATAACTTATGAAAAGTTGGTCTTTATTTCAACATTAGACTAATACATCAATATAACTTACCTCAGTAATAAATAAATAAAGTTATAAGAGATCAGAGCATCCCTTCGGTTTCCTCACACCACTTAGCAGCCATTGTTGAAATTTATTTTTGGAAAACCCAGGTGTCACATGACCCAAACTCTCATCTGTGATTGGATGGTAGCAAAATATTGCTCGCCTTGATCAAACTTGTTCAGATATTAATTTTTCAATATTGCCTGAAAATATTGCCCGTGTACATCAGCTTAAGACTCTAGTGCTAAACGGTTCTAGAACGTGGCGCTGTGACGGCGACGTAGTCCAGCTGTCTCTCGTTTCATGTTTGCTAATTTGATTGTATTTTATTGTATCAAGCTTTTATCTTTTGTCTTTTAATGTACTGGTATGTCTGTTATAGGACAGGGAAGCAAAAATATATTTTTTTAGGGCGCTCCTGCTGCTCTTTTTAATAATATTACCAATTTATCCAGTCGTGCTAATTTTGTTTATGGAGATGCATTCATAACATATACTCGGGAATGTCTGTTAGATCTGCGGCAACAAAGTTACCATTGCTCTTCGCCGGAGTTTTAGTTTGATATCAAGACTGATACAGGACTGCAGGCGATCCTCAAAAGGCCACCAGGGAAAATAAGGAAAAGAGGACACAGGGGAGGAGTGAGGCAAAGACTGAAGAGGCTGAGTGGTAAAAAGGCATGTCCACTGCTTCCCTCTATAGTTCTAGTGAACGTCAGATCCCTTGAAATAAATTGGACGAACTTCACGTCATTTTGAATTCCAAAGGGTATATGCTAACATCATCTGTCTAACGGAGATGTGGTTGGATGATCAGATTGCTGACTCTGAGCTTTCTTTGGAATGGTTCGGTTCTCCATTCCGGCTAGATAGAGACTGTACGTGCATGAAAAAAAGTCAGGCGGAGGCGGAGTTTGTACGTATGTCAACAAAACTTGGAGTAAAACAGCTGTGATCCGAGAGACGCATTGCTCTGTGGACGTGGAGTTGCTAGCCTTGTCTTTTAGACCCAACTATCTACCGTGTCAACTCTTTTTAATCCTCGTCTATAACCCACCTTCAGCCAATAAGTCCAGTGCAATAGATACAATTGTATCTTGTGTTCAGCGGCTAGAATCAAAATCTCCTGATTCTCTAGTGTTAGTCTTAGGTGATATGAATAGCTGTAAACTCGATAAATCCTTGCCACTATACCATCAGTATGTTACCTGTGAAACAAGGGGAAGCAAAACCATTTATCTGTGCGATAGTAACAATGCTTACAAATCAATCAAAAAGCCACCTCTAAGTACAGCGGATCACAATGCTATTCACCTCATTCCATCCTATAAAACAAAATTGCAGAGGGAAGGAGTTGTCTATAAAACTGTTAAACAGTAGAATCTGGAATGTTTCACTCAAAAACTGTTTTGAATGTACTGATTGGAAGCTTTTCTCAGAAAATGCCACGCTGGATGAAGACTGTAGAGGCAGTGACTGGCTATATAAATTTCTGTGAGGAAACTATTGTTCCATCTAAGAAAGTGAAAGAGTTCTCAAATAATAAGCCCTGGATAACAAAGGAGCTAAAAACAATTTTAAATGAGAAAAAGAGAGCCTTCCAATCAGGAGACAGAGATGAATCAAATTTGTATTCAGGCTAGGCTGAATAGACAAATACAGGATGCAAAAAGAGCCTATAAGGAGAAGGTGCAAAATCTGTTTCAAAGGGGGCAGCTGAGAGATGCCTGGAAAGGAATAAAGATCCTCTCAGGGATTTCTACTAAGCAGAATGACCCGGGCCCTCAGTAAGGGATGATGTAACATCAGAAGTATTGTATCTAACTGAGGAGAGCAGTAACATCAATGTAAAGGTGGAGGATGTTAGCAGGGTGCTAAAAAGGGTGAAGTTGAACAAAGCCATCGGTCTAGACAACATGAGCAATCATGTTCTGCAATCCTGTCATAAACAACTGGCGCAGGTTTTCTGTGACCTGTTCAACCGCTCACTCGAGGAGCACATAGTCCCAGCATTATGGAAGTCATCGATTATCTCCCCTGTGCCAAAGAAGGCCAATCCATCTGCACCCAATGATTTTAGACCTGTCGCATTAACACCTGTTATAATGAAGTTTTTTGAATGTCTGGTGCTCTCACAGGTCCAACTGAGTGCGCAGAGAATAGTAGACCCTCTACAGTTCACCTACCAGCAGAACAGAGGAGTTGATGATGCTCTCCTGACACTGCATCACCTGGTCCAATCCCATCTGGACACACCAAAGTCCTACATCAGACTGGTGTTTGTAGACTTCTCTAGTGCGTTAAACACAATCCAACCACACCTAATGGCTTCGAAGCTGCTGAAGATGAACCTCAACCCTCATCTTATCCTCTGGGTAATATCCTTCTTAACTGACAAACCTCAATGGGTTAGATATAAAGGCCACTGCAGCACCACCAAGACCATCTCTACTGGCTTTCCACAAGGCTCTGTAGTTTCTCCAGTGTTATTCACTCTACACGGATGACTGCCAAAGCAACTGGCCTGAGATCACGTTCATCAAGTACTCAGATGATACAGTAATTGTGGACTGATCCTGACGACTCTGACGACAAGCTTCAATCTGCTGTCAGCCAGTTCCAACAGTAGTGTGAAGTCAATTTCTTGGACTTGAATGTGGAGAAGACGAAAGAAATTGCCATCGACTTTCGACGTGAGCCGTCCCCGCTGAGGCCCCTTACCATCAGAGCCAAAACAGTGGAAAGAGTGGAGGAGTACAGATATTTGGGTATTATCATTGATAATAAACTGACCTTTGAGGCAAACTGTCATCAAGTGCATGCAAAGTGTCAGTCAAGGCTGTATTTCCTCCAGAATTTTTTTTGGACGTGAGCCAGTCAGTACTCCAAGCATTTTAAACCTGCTTCCTTGAGTCAGTGCTGACCTTTAGCCTAACAGCTTATTTTTGCTCATTAAGTGAAATCAGACAACTGAAGTTGGAGAGGCTACTAAAATCATAGGGAACCAACAAAAACAGCTGAAACATCTGTATGAGGAGCGTACAATTAAAAAAGAAACGTGGCTTATGGCCCTTCCATCACATCCCCGGAACTTTCTCTTTCAGACTCTTCCATCAGATCGAAGATTAAGGTCCTAGCCTCTTAAAGCAAAAAGAGCCCGAAACAGGAACTGTTATTGCTTTTGATTCTCAATTTTTCATCATAATTAATATTTTATGAATTTAATATTATATAACTGTGATCATAATACTAATAATAATAGTCATTTTGATCATAATACGAATAATAGTAATTTTAATCATAATCACACATAATCACTATAATGTGACTCAACTCAACTCAACTTTATTTATATAGCACATTTACAACAGTTGTGACTGTACCAAAGTGCTTCACAGATAAAAGCATAGAGCAAAAAAAAAAAAATACATATACAGTACATATACTAAACATAATAGTGCAAAAAGTGCAAATACAAATAAGTGTGACGGTTCAGATAAAAAATACAAATAAAGATAAAAGAAAAGAAAAAGTGCAGCAGATTACAAAATAAAGCATAAAGGGGCTAAAAGTAGCGACCTAGGAGGCAGACTCAGCTCTGGTCAAAGGCCAGGGAGAAGAGATGAGTCTTTAGCTGGGACTTAAAGGCCTCCAGGGTCTGGGCTGACCTGATGTGGAGGGGGAGGCTATTCCACAGTTTGGGGGCGGCTATTGAAAAGGCTCTGTCCCCTCTGGTTTTGAGCCTAGCCCTGGGTACCTCCAGCAGCAGTTGGTCGGCTGACCTTAGGGCTCTGGATGGGGTGTGGTGACGCAGGAGCTCTGTCAGGTACTGTGGGGCAAGGCCATTTAGGGATTTAAAAACAGTTAAAAGTAGTTTAAAATCAATGCGGTGACGGACGGGGAGCCAGTGGAGTGAGGCCAGGACTGGGGTGATGTGCTCATGCTTTTTTGTGCTGGTGAGAAGTCGGGCAGCCGCATTTTGAACGAGCTGCAGGCGGCGGAGTGATGCCTGATCAATGCCAGCATAAAGAGCATTGCAATAATCCAGCCGAGTTGTAATGAAGGCGTGGATCACTCTCTCCAGGTCGCTCTGGGATAGATAGGCCTTGGTCTTCGCTAGGGTTCTGAGGTGGAAAAAGCTGTTCCTAACCACTAAGCTGACCTGTTTGGTAAGTTTAAAGGCGCTATCGAAGATCACTCCAAGGTTTCTAACGGAGGACCGGATGTTAGAACCCAGAGGACCTAGAGCATTGGCAAACGGGACTGGAGAGGTGTCGCCAAAAATGATGATCTCGGTCTTGCTCTCATTAAGGTTGAGGAAGTTAGCACTCAACCATGCTTTGATGTCGGTTAGACAATCTAGCAATGGCTGAAGTGCAACCTGTCCTGTGGCCTTAAGAGGTAGGTAGATCTGAACATCATCTGCGAAACAATGGAAGGATATTTTGTGCTTGGCCAGGATTTCACCTAATGGTAGCATGTATAGTAGGAAGAGGATGGGACCTAAGATTGACCCTTGAGGAACCCCACAGGTAAGGGGGGCCACGGAAGAGAGGAAGTCTCCTAGCTGCACAGAGAAACTCCGGTCGGTTAGGTAGGACTGAAACCAACTTAAGGCTACACCTGAGATGCCCACATACTGCTCTAGCCGTGACAGTAGGATCCTGTGATCTACCGTATCGAAGGCGGCTGTGAGGTCTAGGAGCACCAGGATCACAGGACTACCTAAGTCAGCGGCCAGGAGCAAATCATTTTGGACTCTCAGGAGTGCCGTTTCAGTGCTGTGAGATGTTTTGAAACCAGACTGGAATTTCTCCAGTGAGACATCTGATTCAATTGAATGTCTTTATTTAACATGTTTGTTTTTGTTTGTGGGTCTGCCCCACTGCCTTTTTACTGCTGGAAACTACAAATGAAGTTCCCTAATGGGAAAATAAAAGTTATTCTATTCTATTCTATTCTAAAGCAGGATGTTGGAAAATTAAGTTTTGTAACCAGATGGTAATTCAGCTATGGCGCAGTTTCAAAAGAGGTTGGTGTAAGATTAATAAGTGTCTGTGTGGTATGGGTTTTTATTTCAATATAACCATCTGGATAAGCCTTTTTTGTTTAATAACAGTGCCTTAATGTCACAATAAACTGGCATTTTTTATGTCTCACAAGAACAAGCGACAAATTATGAGAAGGCTCTGTCAAGATTGCTGCTCTCAAGGATAAACAGTATATATGTTTGGGAGACGACAAGATGTCGCATATACTTTATGGCACCTCAAACAAGCATTCTCTAGATTCTAAGACACCCAGCGAGCCAGAGGGGGACTGGGTGCGCGTTTGCTTGGTTTTGTCTATTTTCAAGCTACAGGCTAGGTATTGCTTTATTATTTTCACTCTTTTTCCCTTTATTGTAATTTGTATTACTAAAAGCAGCCTATTAATTGTATTGATGTTTTAGGCTATGTGAGTGACACAATACATATTCCCCAGCAACAACATCAACAATAATAATAATAACTCTGTTGAGCTATTAAGGACCCGCTGCTAACCTAACCTAATAAGAATAACCTACTCATAAAAAGTCAATTAAAAATGAAAAAAAAAAAAAAAAAAAGCCACAATCCTTCCCTAGCTTCTTTCTACTGTGGCTCTAGATCAACACTACTATAATATTTAGCTCAATTAAACTTGCGGAACCTTCCCAGGCTACCAGCTGGTCAGACAAAATTGCAATTTCTGTGTCATTCAAAGTGTATACATTACATCCACCCAGACTGTCCCCAACAGCTCCTTCTACTGAGTCTGTAACAAAATTAAAACACAAAAATAACACTTTGTAAGAGCGCTTTAAAAAAAAGAAAGAGTATTGTTCATGTTTCATGGAGTTTTAAATAGCCAATTGGGCCTCACAAGTTACCTACTGCTTAATCAACCCGGTATCACGGAATTACCGGGCTGGTTTAATCCACCTGCATCCAGTGGCAGTATTTTCTGTGGACTAATAATAAAATCATTAGTTAGTTAGTATTCATTTATTTCGGTTCTCTTTGACAGTTTTCCAGAATGTATACAGTACATAGAGATAAATAATAAGCAATAAAGTGTCAGTATAGTGGAAAAAACAGAACAAGGAGATGACCGAAAAGGTGTAGACTGAAGCTAAGGCTTATTATGCCTACCCTTTTTACATTACTTTTTTAGACAAAGCAAAATAAACAAGAACAAAACATAAACAAAAAAAAAACTAACAAAAAAAAAAAAAAAACTAAACAGAAACAAATTCCAGCGATTCATACTCAAAGATGTTCATACTTCAGTTTTGTATCTATTTACCACCTTATCTTTAAATATTTTTTTAAATTTAGAAATTGAACTACACATTTTTAAGTCATTGTCACAACTATTCCATAAATGTACCCCTATGATGGATAAACATCTATTTTTAACATTTGTCCTTACCCTTGCTTTTTTAAAGACACCTGTTCCCCTAAGTTCATAGTGGCTCTCTCGAGCTTGGAACAGCCTCTGAACACAATATGGAGACAACTTATTATATGCTTTGTACATTATTTGTATGATTTTGAGTTTTACTAAATCATAGAATTTTAAAGCGTATAGTTTAATGAAGAGTGCATTCGTTGGTTCATAATAATTTGCTCGGTTTACAATTCGTATGGCTCTTTTCTGTAGCATGAAAATAGGATTGGTGTTTGTTTTATATGTGTTTCCCCATATCTCCACACAGTAAGTAATGTATGGAATTATGAGTGAACAATACAGTGTATATAATGAATTCTGGTTCAGGATATATTTGAGTAGTGATTTGATTCGGTATCTGTCAAAATTTGATTGATGGGGTCAAAGGTCAATTTTATGAATATTAATGAGTTCATGAAAAATTATGATTATGCATAAATTATTTTTTTTTAATGATTTTTTTATTTTTATGATTATGATGATGCATCATCATTCGGGGCGGGGGTTTGTGGGTTTTTCGTTCCAAGGGTTTGTCGATGTCATTTTATTATGGATTGTTGTAAACGTTGTTGAATGGTTTTGTGACGAATTGTTTTTTATGGACGGGGCATTGTGCTTAGGGGAGACATATTGGCAATGTAATGTGTGGTACATTTGTTTTATTTGAAAAACATCGTGAAAAAGTAATGGTGTATAAATATATAGGTTATTATTTGTAGCAGTAGCAGTAGCAGCGGTAATTAAGTTTTATTTTAAAAAGCCGTCTGTGCTAGCGGCAGTAGCCGCTTGTTAAAAAAGCTTAGAATAATTCAAGCAGGCTGTTAAAACGTGAAAAATGACTATAACGAAAAAACATTAAACAGAAACATTGTAAAGACTTGTTAGATACCAAGAAACGTAGAGCCGAAAAAGGCGTGCTCAATACGGTGCTAAAACACTTGTGCTGTGTTGAAAGGCGTTCGCAAAGCATAGCCAGCGACCAGAGACCCTGTAGGCAAAAACTTGTAAGAAATCTTGGGGTCCGCTAAATCACAATATTGTACAAAAATAGACAAAAGATAGGTTCAAAAGGCGAGATAGCGCGTTTAAAAGCCTAGAACGGTTTGCACGAAAGACTATGAAGAAAATAATTTAAATAAAAGAATATGTTACGTTTTAAAGAATTAAAACGAAAAACGAAAAAAATAACTCTGAAGGTTTCAAATCGTTGCGGAGCATATACAACCAGCGTGTTGACAGCTCGCGGCCAGCGGGTATGACTAAACTTGTCCAGAGAGAGAGAGAGAACTTTGTGCGTTTCAAGCAGGCATACGACCCCCACGCTTCCTGTTACGGGAATTAGTTGGTCGGCAAAAACAAATTGTGAAATCGTCGCCCACATGTGGTTTTCGCGATAAGATTTACAAGCTGTTGTAACAGGTGGGGGGTGGGGATGAACGTTGCATTTTATTTTAGTGCGATAAGATTTACATGCTGTTGTAACAGGTGGGGATGAACGTTGCATTTTAAGACCGGTTTTTCCCTAAGGTTGTAATTAAATACGTGGTTTTTAAATAAATATATAAACTAGAAACAAACTGCCAGAAAACAAAATAAATATAAAGATCTTTTGGGAGCTTTTTACCAAAAACAACGTCGCCAAACGTACAAGGCCTATTAAAGCGAATATGTTTGGTATCGAATGGTTTGTAAAAGATGGGGCTATTCAATTTAAACAGAGTTGTGTTATTATATGTAACATACACCGTGTAATAATAACAGCTACTTTTAAAAATGTTTCCAATTTGGCCTGTGGAAACGCTTTACGAAATGTCCGTTGCCCCCCTCCCCAACCATGTGTTGTTTGCGATAAGATTTACAAGCTACTGTAACCGAAAAACATTTGCGAAATTGTGGGCGTAATTGTAAAAGCACGACACAAACCAAGCAAAGATGAAGGCTCCGACCAAAAGCATTTAACATTATAAAAACAGGCGCATACAGATGGCGAGATCAGCGGACACATCCGAAGATATTTGAAGACGTCACCGACACGTATCGAGAAGACCGGGAAGACATGTCTGCAGGCTACTTTTCAACACAAGGTAGCTATTTGTTTCCTATATTTAATTATCGTACAAGTATGAGATTTACAGGTTGTTAATTAAACATGCTGAATGTTCCATTTCTTAACATGGCTTTTGTTAATGTATTTAGACTACGACGACATATATGCGGAAACAGTTGACGTCCTTGATTTGGGGTCTGAACAACTAGCAGGCCTAGAGGCCATGATACATCTGCTACCTCTGGAAAACGAATTACACCGCGTTGTAGAACTTAGTGCTGGTGAGTTGTATTATACATTTGCTTAAAATGTATTTTTAAAGAGACTGTGTGATATATATATATATATATATATATATATATATATATATATATATATATATTGGCGAATGTTGAAATGTGTTACACATGGTCTCGGCACAGGGCCGGAAAAATGGTTGTTCGTGGCACTCGCTACGTTATGCCGATAAAGGCTTATATACAGAATCGCAACTCGCGTATATATTATATATATATACCCAGAGTCAAACTTTTAAAAACCGGTGTAAAACAACGTTTTTGGACTGTTGAACATCGTTAGGGTTTATTTTAAGGTTTTTATTTCACAAAAGACCGAGCCATTAAACAGCATGTGTTTTTAAATATATTATTTTTTACGGTTGTTTAAATGATCCTTTTAAAGCTGTTTTATATTTATATATGATTGTTTAATGTTTAATTGTTTTAGACACGTTGGTTACAAGGCCGACAATCAACGTCGAGGCACAGGTTCTGGCGTCGTTGGAGGACCCACGATACACGAATATCCATAGTAGGAAACGTTTAAAAACTTTTCTGTTTTAGGGATATTGAGCATTTGTAGTTAGCGTTTTGTCTGATTCTATCACATTTTTATTTTTAAAAAAAAAGCCCCAGAAACACCTCTAGAGGCGTATACAGAGGAGTCAAGCAGCAGACCGGAAAGTTCGACGGGGGCGACGTCTGGCTGTGAGCGATTTGTACATGTCTTGAAAGCTGTGTGGGGTGTGCATGTGTGTGCGTGCGTGTGTGCGTGTGTTTGTGCACGAGCGCGTATGCGTGCGCGTGTGTGTGTGTGAGCGCATGTATAATGTTTTTTAAATAACTGTTTGTTTGCTTTAAATTAAATATGATTATTCAAGTATTTTTAATTTAGAATTTTAAAGTGTAATGAATTTTTTTAATTTTTTTTTTTTATTTTAAATTTTTCTTTAAAATTTTACTGTGTGTATGTCTGCTTTAAATTAACTGATTATTAAAGTATTTTTAATTTAGTATTTTTAAAGTAATTAATTATTATTATTATTTTTTATTTTTTATTTTATTTTTTTTTCTTTAAGTTTTAAATTAAATATGTAAAGTATTTTTTTATTTTTTCTTACAGACGGCGAAGTAACGGATGAGGAGCTGGTTTCGATACCCGAACCAGAAACCCCAACAAACGTCCAAGAAAGGCGGCCGAGCAATCGTGGTGTTGCCGAACAAGCTACAGAGCAAGAGCCGGGCCAAGCAAGGGTGACAGAAGCCACACAAACCGTGGACCGCAGGGGCCATCCGGCGAGTGTAAACGACCAACTCCTATGTATTGTTGATAGAATAGTTGCCAGTGATAGAGAACGAGCAGAACTCTACAACCAATTTCAAGCACTTGTAAACCGACATATACAATAAATATGGCCCCGAAAAGACCACGTACTGCTTCTTGTTCCGAGGGGTCGAGCGGCAAAAGACCTGCTGAGGATGTTGCTGAAAACACTAACCGTTTAGAGTTAATGCATGAGAATGTTAACCCACATCTCTTAGCACTTGTTGAGGATGTTAATCAAGGCTCTATTGACACGCCTGAAACAAATAATGAAAATGTAGCGCATGATTTTTTTGCCGGGCTGTTAAGCGCGCTGGCCGCTGTAAACCGTGAACGCGCACGTGCTGAAACGGATATTAACCCAAACAACACTGAAAATAACACGCATGACATTACTGTGTTAGAGAGGCCCCAAAGCCCTGTCGATGATAACGTGCATGGACTTACAGAAGTCAACCAAGATGGTGGTGCGGTTGATGAACCAGACATTCAGGTGATACGCAGGCCCAAATACAACAGTACAGAAATTCGGCACCGCTTTAACTTTGCAGCACTGTACGACATTGACAACTACGCAGAGTTTTATGTGTATGTCTTAAACATTTTAGAACAGCTGCTGGTTAAAGTTCGTGAGTTGTCGCGCCCCAATGATGTTGTACAACTAGAATTAAGGGGTGATTCGTTGTCTGAGGGCGTAACTGTACAACTAAACGGCGACAACATTGATTTGGACATTTTTTTGGACATGGTTGAAAAGTTGATACAGAGCAATTTTGAGATCATGGCTGATGAAACGCTGATGCTTGTGGCTCACATTATTCAGAACCCAAATGGTGGTGTGGGGGACCGGCGAAAATTATCATCATGTCTCAAAAGCGAAATCATTCGCAAAAAACTAAAACACCTAATTGTTAGCTACAACCGCAGTAACAACCTATGCTTTGCAATGTGTTTGACACACCTTTTAAATCCGGCATTAAACACATGTGAAGCTGAAAGAGAGGCTGAGCAATTGCAACGTTCCGTAGGCTTTGGTGTTCAGCACAAGGTTTGTTTTTCAGACATTCATATGTTTGAAAAGTTTTTAAACATCAAGATTGTTGTGTTGTCACACAGTGCAAATAACGGGGTCTTAATAAAGTTTCAAACATCCGAGGCTATACATGAAAAAACACTGTTCCTATACCTCGATGGCATGCACTATTATGGCATCAAATCGTTGAAAGGTTTCTTAGGTAGTCAATATGTTTGCAACTTTTGCTACACACCATACACATCGAAACATAACCACAAATGCAAACATAATTGTAACGTCTGTTTACATGCAGATTGTTTTAAGCATCGGTCGGCAACGATAAGGTGTGACGACTGTATGCGTATCTGTCGATCAAGCTTTTGCCATGCAGAACATAAAGTTTTGAAACAACAGAAGTCGAGCGGCAAGATGCTCAGCATCTGTGACACATACAAGTTCTGCGACAAATGTGCCCGTACATATGATGTCGGTATTCCGCCTAAACCACACACATGTGTTCTAAAGACATGCACAGCCTGCAAGGCTTTATTGACCCCGGATGTTGAACATGTGTGCTACATACAGCCTGTGAAAACTGAACACCCAAGCGTACGTTATGTGTTTTATGATTTTGAGTGTCGGCAGGACCATGGTGAACACATTGCAAATTTCATATGTTGCATTGATTTTAATGGTAAGCGTTGGACGGCTGCTGGTGATGATTGTGTAAAGGCTTTTTTTAAGCGATACCGAACACCAAAGTACAAGGGGTATACATTCATTGCACATAATTCGAAGGGTTATGACGGGTACCTGCTGATACAGTATTTGGTTAAGCAGGGTGTGACACCAAGCATCATAGCACAAGGTAGCAAACTCCTGTGTGTTACAGACGATGCTTTTGGGCAGAGGTATGTTGATTCACTCTGTTTCCTGACTATGAAGCTTAGTGACATGCCCAACGCGCTAGGTTTTGACAATGTGAAAAAGGGGCATTTTCCCCATTTCTGGAATAAAATTGAGAACCAGAATTACATCGGCACGTACCCGCCACCCTTGTACTATGGCGTTGACACAATGATGGAGAAGGATAGGGTTGCATTTAATGCCTGGTATGATAACGTGTCTGGGGGTGTGTTTGACTTTCGTAAAGAAATGTCAGAGTACTGCCAGAACGATGTTGTTATTTTGCGGGAGGCCTGTTTACGTTTTAGGACAGAGGTGCTTGGGAGCACGGGTTTAGACCCGTTCCAATGCATTACAATAGCCTCTGTGTGTATGAAGCAATTCTGCACAAACTTTTTACCCAAAAACACCATTGCAGTCACAGCGCCCGATAATTATGTCCGACAGCAGAAAGCCTTTTCCACCGCATCAATCCAATGGTTAGAATATGTGAGCCACAAGGAAAAGTTTTTCATTCAACATGCCTTGAACCATGGTGAGGTTAAGATGGGTAACTACCATCTAGACGGGTATTCAGAGTCGGACGGTGTACGTACGGCTTTTGAATTTGCTGGCTGCCTATGGCATGCTTGCCCAAATTGTTTTCAGCCAAACACGATTAGCCCTATCACAAAAACAGATTTTGGCTCAATCTACCACAAATTTCAGGAAAAAATTGACGCTTTACGCCGCGTATACAACCTGAATGTTGTCGTGATGTGGGAGCATGAATGGGTAAGACTTAAACGTGAGAGCCCTGAGGTTCAGGAGTTCCTGAGACATCAGGACTATCCTGAGCGTATGGAGCCTCGGGCTGCTCTGTTTGGTGGTCGAACGAATGCTTTGCAACTTTACTACAAAGTTCAAGAAGGTGAGCAAATGCACTATTTTGATTTCACCAGTCTATACCCGTTTGTGAACAAAACTAAAGTTTACCCAACAAACCACCCCATCATCATCTTCCGTGACTTTGAACCGATCGAAAACTATTTCGGTCTGATCAAAGCCAGGGTCAACACACCAAGAAACCTTAAAATACCAGTGTTACCATACAGAGTCTCTGGTAAATTAATGTTTCCACTCTGCCGGACTTGTGCGGAATCCGAGCATCAAGGTTGCTGTCAGCATTCTGCTGATATGCGTTCTCTAACAGGTGTATGGTGTACCGTCGAATTGCTTAAAGCTATTGAAAAAGGTTACACCATTGACAAAATTTTTGAAATCTGGCACTTCCAAGATAGCTCCGAGTCTCTTTTCAGTGACTACATTAAGACGCACCTAAAGGGTAAACAAGAAGCGTCAGGATACCCCTCTTGGGTTTCTGATGATTCTGACAAGGCGGCATATGTGCAGAGTTACTGGGAGAAGGAGGGCGTCCGATTGGACCCAAACAATATAATTGTAAACAAAGCCAAAAGACAAATTTCTAAACTGTTTTTAAATAGTCTTTGGGGCAAATTTGGCCAGAGAAGCAATCAGTCAAACACAACCTTGATCCGTGATCCCGAGCAGTTTCTGCAATTCATGTTTTCGGATGAGTATGACATCTCACACTTTTCATTTCTTACCGAGACAGTAGCCCTGGTCCAGTGGAGACTTGCAAAGGGTTTCCCAAAACCACCCAGATACAGCAATGTGTTCATCGCGGCCTTCACCACCGCTTATGCACGGCTCGAGCTTTATGAGCTCATGGATAAAATGCCCGACAGAGTTCTGTACCACGACACAGATTCTGTAATCTTTGTGAGCCGGCCGGGTGACTGGATGCCTTCTCTCGGCGATTTTTTGGGTGAATTGACTAGCGAGCTAGACCCTGGTGACCACATTGTTGAATTTGTTTCAGGAGGACCCAAGACATACGGCTATAAAACACTGCTCGGTAAAACCTGCATGAAAGTGAAAGGCATAACCCTGCACAATACTAACACACAAGTTGTCAATCTTTCATCACTCACAGACTTGGTACAGCACTATGTACAGAATCCCGAGGCACCAGCTCGTGAAATTATGACCAGCACAAAGCAAATTGTTAGGGATAAGAGAGGTTTCTCTCTCAACACACGAACAGTTTCCAAAATATTCAGAGTTGTTTACAACAAAAGAGTACTGCTCCCGGATTTCAAAACCCTGCCATATGGATTCTAAACAAGTGCTTGGGTGTGAAGGATTTGACAATCGTCTTCAGCATCCTTTTTCATGCATAATCTCCGGCCCCTCAAGCAGTGGTAAAAGTGTTTTTGTGAAAACACTGCTCGATAATGCACAACATGTTTTGTCACATGTACCGCAGAACATTGTATGGTTTTATTCCTGCTGGCAACCAATGTATGATGAGGTGCTTCATAAAATAAAGAATGTACAATTTGTAGAAGGGCTTCCTGAATCTTTGACCGATGAAGTTTTGCTACCTCTGCACAAAACCAATATGGTCATTGTTGATGATCTTATGCAAGCCGCCAGTCAGAGCTCTGAAATTGAGAGAGCTTTTACCAAGTATACACACCATAGAAACCTAAGCATCATATATCTTGTGCAGAATCTTTTCTTCCAGGGTCGAAACAGCCGCACAATAAATCTTAATGCAAACTATATTGTTCTGTTCAAAAATCCGAGAGATAAAATGCAAGTTAATGTTTTGGCCCGACAAATGTACCCCAGAAATTCAAAGTTTTTCCTAGAATGTTTTGATGATGCTACCAGAAAACCTTATGGATACCTGTTGGTGGATTTAAAAGCACAGACGCCTGAGGAATACCGCATCAGAACTGGTTTGTACGCTCCAGAGTGGCCGGTTGCTTACGTGCTAAAGAAAAAGTAATATGTCGACACGTATTAAACGGAACTGGAGTCTTCTAAAAGCTCTATTTGAAGGTGATGCCCGGCAAAGACGGGGTATATTACAGTCTGCTTCTGATGAACTCATAAACACAATTTGTGAACTAGCTCTCAATGTTTTGCGTGGTAATATTCCCCTAACGAACACACAATTGAAAAAAATAAGAAAACAAAAGGCTGGTATTAAACTGTTGGCTAACAAGAAAACATCAATTAAAAAAAAATTTAAAGTTATAAATCAAAGGGGTGGCTTCCTTCTGCCTCTACTGAGTGTTGCGATACCTTTTCTAACCAGTTTGATAGCTGGTCGCGGTGGCGGCTAAAAATATGGAGCATGCACAAAAGATGTTTCTGGTACCTCAAAGTCAGATGGACAAATTAAAGAATCTTACTTTTACACCGGAACCCATCCGACAAACTGTTGAAAATGATTTGGATCAAACCATACGTAACATCTTGTCGAGGAATGATGTTGTACCACACGAGAAGGCAAAACTGTATACGATTGCTCTGCAACGTTTTATGGCGCTGATTAAACAAGGTGCTGCGGAAACACAACAATTGACCCTATCCTTGCCAGTCGAGACTCACGATACTGTAAGACCTGAGACCTCCCGATTTGATGATGTCTTACAAAGTGTACCACCTAGAAGCCGGGAAAATGCCACGTACGTGTTGGATAAAATTTCAAAATCAGGAGATGTGGTAACGTGGAACGCTGATGGGGAGTTTGTGCTTAAAGGCAACGCCGTAAGTGGCTCACATATGTTGGATCTAATAAAGAACATAACAGCACCTCAAAAGATTTCTGAGAATAGAAGACCCAGGGGTTGGGGTGAATTTATAGAGGCTATGGCCATGCTTAACATGCCTCTTTCTGTTATACCTAATCAAAATGTTCGCGACATGATAAATCGGCACAAAAAACAAAAAAAAACACCAAGTGCGGGCGTATTTACGCCAGAGCATGGTAATAGGCCGGTTTTCTCATCCCCGGTTTTAGATCACTCAGCGTGGTTAGATTTCTGAAGCAGAATGTGTGTGTGTGTGTGTGTGTGTGTGTGTATTCCTAATGCTGAAAATGTCAAATGTCATGTTTAACGTGCTTTTATTTTACAATAAAATACATAAAGTAAAAACCAAACGAAACACGCTTGTTTATTTTTATTTTTTATTTTCAACAACCGTGACAGATATTAAACATTTCACCACAGCCAACCGTCTGTACACAGTTTAACATGTTTTTAAGACATTTATTCAAATATATTTTGTCAACATATCTTGACACCATAGCATCGTTCTTTTTCAAATTATCAGAGTATAGGTCTATAATGTTGCTAAACGGAACCCCTTTGGCCCTGTTGTGTAGATAAAATATACAATGCTGGCCACACTTTGCGCTGAGCGGGTCTTGCATCTGTACTGTGTTGTAAGTAATCCTTGTGCAGTTCTTTTGCAGAAAAGTGTTGATGCTATCCGGGAAGTAAATGTAGTCAGGTGGGTTGCCGTAGGAGTCGAAAAATTCGCCCGTCTTATCCGCACACACATACAAAGCCAACCAGTGTTCCCCAGGCTTATTTCGAGGGTGTGTATTCACAATGTACATGGAGGGTAGATTATCTAGTTTATCCGCCGGTAGCTCATCGCAGGCCACCGTTCCATAAAAGTAATTTGTGGTGTAAGGGTTGTTGCACAAAATAGCATCTAGTTCTCGGGTGTTCATGTTTAATAATAATCATACAAAACGTTCCTCCTCTGGTTCACTTCAATAATATTGTCGAAGCATGCGTAAACAATCAAATTAACGGTTCTGGGTAGCGGGGATCTGAATCTCATCTCCAGACGTATATTACCCGTCTTGATCAGGGATAGATGTTGGCTGCATCCTTCATCGGGGGTCAGATTGAATGCATAAAGTGTGTAGCCTTTTATGTATTCTTGACGATCTATACACAATGGTGAATCTTTCAGATGTCGCCCCGTTGCAAGTGCTAAACCATAAAATTCACGAACCGCCGAGCCGGTTGTGTAATCTGGGGTAAAAGCCTTTGCCGGAATCTGAAGACCATCCATATTGATTGATATATGTTCGGCGTCATAATGTTTGAAATTGAAAGGGTTCTTGTTGTAAACTCCTGTAAAAGCATCGTTATCTACTAAACCTATGATGACCGATTTCGGTAATTGCCCCAAAAACAAATTTTCTTGATTGCAAACTCTAAGACCAGCCGCCATGCTGAAAGTTTTAAGGCTAACACGGTCAATAGGATATTTAACATTCGCTGTTAGTAGTGCCTGTGCATGGCCTAGTTTAACAGGTGGTGATACCCCGATTTTTTTAACCAACATTGTTGCCGAGACTATTTTAAGCTTGTACGGGTGTTGTTGTGCATCAGCGGTCATTAGACAGAAAGCATCCTTACAACGCACCATCTTGATTTTAATATCGACACCGTTTATAAGTAGTCTCTCCTGAAAAAACATGTCTGCGTGGATGGGTCCGAGCAATTCAAAAGTGTTGCTCCCCGCGGTATATATGGCTCTGCTTTTCAAACCGTTGTTGTCCCCCGCCGGGTCTGTTTCGTCCATATGGCCACCGGTATCCTTATAGAATAAGCCACTCGTAAATTGATTAGCCAATGTGGCTTCAGAATAATTAAGTAGACATTCCATAATTGCTCTGTAGGGGTATGTGTTGCTAGACTGGCTCACCAGCCTGTCACCCAACGAAACATCCACCTGTGAAAAAATGGTCGCTATGGGGTAATTAATAATCCCAACCGTGTCTGCGTTGGTGATATTGGTGCCATCTGCACGGGTTATCTTACACTGTAGGTATAATAGAGTGTTGTTTAAGTCAAGGTAATCTTCACCATTGCCGGCTATATAGAACTCTAGGGGGCCCGTGTCCGAAAGGGCTGACAGGGGGGATACTTCAACATAGATGTTCTTATCAATGCTTGTTTGCGTATACGGTACTGCGAAAAGGTCCAGTTCTGACTTCATACATTCCTCTGACATGTTGTGTATGAAGGCCATTTTTAAAAAATGTATCTACTTTTTCTCTTAACCTTCTTGGTGCGCTTTTTCACCCTCCGCGTGCTTTTCGTCACTGTGGCTCGACTGCTCACTGTGCGACGCTTTTTAGCTTTAGAACTGCTCGTGACACGCCCCCCTGGGGGCCTCTTACGTGCCCGTCTTGTCATAACCATAAGCCCCGAACCGTCCTGGTCACCGGTGTTCAAACGACTCATCACAGCTTTGTTCACCACATCTTTGGCTATGTTCTTGGCTGCTGCTTTCAAATGTGGCTTGGCTATGTTGAAACCTTTCTTTAGTAGGGGCAAGGCCATTCGGAATAAACCGCGAAATAGTCCTCCAAGTCCACTACCATACATAACACTAGCACCCTTATACCCCGGCAGTCCATTACCAGCCTGTTCCGTATAATAGGCTATATACCTATTTGGGTCTACGTAGAGGGGTGTCCTAGCCATTTTTATTCGTGATACCGATATTTCACAGGCCTAAAGTGTAGTTTTATGTTGGCTTTGCCGTAAGTAAAGGCTATGTTCTCGTTCTGATCTGATTTCAGCTCAATTGTTATATCGTCAATGTGTTTCTTGCTGACATGTACGTAGTGTGGCTTCTCGTAAGATATTGTGATTACATCGTTGCTAGATCCTGTTATATGTACACATCGCAGCAGTGGCACAAAACTATCACCGACTCTCTGGTAGTCAATAATGTCTGTGTATACATACATTGTGTAGAACCCCGCCCGAATATCCGCGGGGTGGGGCGCCACAGGCTTTGCACCCGATAATGCAACATTTGACTCCAACCCCAGCATTCTGGCGAGCTTTCCATTAGCCGATAGGGATAGATTTTCGTCGGCGCTAATATAGATTCTGTTTTTCATTACGGCGTGGCCCACCTCAATAGCCATTTTTTTCATCTTTAAACTTCTGTTAATCTCATCCACAAGCGCTTTCATGCTCTTGTAATAACCCCAGCTTACTGTGACAACATAGCTTGTGGCTTTTTTCGCGTCGCGCACGATAAAATAGTTTTCGTCAGTATTTAGCATGCACCAAGTATAGGGGTATTGAATCTCCGCCAAAGCAACCTCCCATTGTCCTCGTAATTCGAGGGCTCGTGCAAACTTTGTTGTGTAGCTTGAAATTTTATTCCCCGGATAAATATCTAGACACGCATTGCTCGGGAGAGTGACATAAAAACCGTCGTCTTCCATGGTGTCCCCTGATGATTTGGTCGGGTCTGTAAACTTTTCAACTCTTTTAGAGATCGACAACACGACTTTCGGGTATCCAGCTGTTAAATTTTTCGGGCCAACCCACCCATTTTACTAAAACAAACTTGCGTCTATTGTGTGTTTTCTCAGCAACAATTTTTTCGACCTTATAAGTTTTGTCTTTCCCAACTATAACTTTTTGTAATTCAGCCTCATAAAACACCCCGTCAATGTTCGTACCATCATAATCCTTCAATCTGTATACAGGCGGTCTTCTGTGAACCCTTTCAACAACCGTGAAATATTCATCTGTATATGTTTGTTCATATCCTTTTGCAAACTTTCCACGTACTTTGGAGACCCTGACGGTGTCACCCTCCTCAAACTTAAACTTTGGCTTTTTAGATTTTTTTGGAAAGAGACCATACATGTTTTTAAAAACTTTAAAAACATTATCTTTGTTTACTTCAAGGGGTTTCATTTTAATAGCGCTGTGATAGCTATTATTGTACCCCAGCACCAAGGCCTGCACAACATCTATATAGCGTCTTGTATTGTGGGCTGTAAAATAACGCCACATTCTCGTTTTCAACGTTCTATTGAAACTTTCAACCACAGATGCTTTAACATCTTCGTTATCTGTGGCAAAGTGTATTATTTTGTTGCGTTTCATCAGACTTTGGAACATTTTATTGAAAAACTCTTTACCTTTATCTGTTTGTATTTTTTTAGGTTTTCGACCTTTTGCGAGAATGCTTTGAAAAGCCCTGTGCACTTCGACAGCTGTTTTGTTTTTAAGAACACACACCCATGCATGTTTTGACAATATATCTATACATGTTAGCATAAACTTCATATTATCATTATGTTCAGAGACATTTGACATGTCAACTAAATCGACCTGCCATTGTGAATCAATGTTACTCACAAAAACCCTGTTTCTCTTGAAATTGACTCTGATTGGTTTGTGTAAGGTGTACGCATCTTCACCAGATAACCAAGCACCAACTTTCTTGTCTGAGACTCTCAAATCTTTTGTATCACAAACACCCCGCTGTAGACGCTTTTTGCCGCCGTAAGACCCAGGGTTTTCTGGAGAATAATACACATCTTTCAGGTGCTTATCAACATCCATCCTTACGGTTATAGAAGTAATGAAGCACAATATAAAAAAACACAGTATTTATTATTTCTTTTTTATAAAAAACACAGATTTCATTTTACATTACAATAGTGTATGTGGCAATGTTTCGCCTTCAGAACATATGGGCCACAGGTCTTCCTGCATGGCGCCCTCGATTTCCCTGAAGTCTGTATCGACCGCCCAAAAGGCCTTCTCGCTGGCCTGGTCAAGGTCCGTTTGTAGGATTTCACGAAGTTTGTCACGAATGTTTGTTTCCTCGCGAATTTCTGCAATAATCGTATCAACAGACCCCAGGATCCTCATAGGCTCGGGTTTAGCCATAAACAGCTCCATGGCTTTGACAAGCAGAGGACTTAACCATGGTTTCTTCACTCTTGCAACGAAATTGTCAAAGTGATATGTGAAATAGTGTGCGTCCGTCTCGTTTAAACAACTGTGTCGAAGCTGGCTTGGATGGTCAACTTCACAACCCAGACATTGACTCTTCAGATGTTGTTCAATAGAGCAGTCCAGAAGTCTCGCGATGATGATTTTCAAAAGTTTAATCATCGGCGTTGTTAGACAACCGTCTGTTTCACAGCCTTGTCTTTCGAACGAACCAGCGTATAAAACATCGTCCACCGCGTTCAGCTCGTCAACGAGCCACGGACCTGTAGCCGGAACGTCATTGTGACCTGGGTAATCCGTCTCCCAAGATTCTGAACCCTCTGCAGCCTGTAGGGGCGCGTACACTTTGTCAAAATTCTGAGACATGTTTGTCAAGAGGTTTGTATCAGGGTATGTTATCAGGTTTGTACCGCTTGTCTTTTTAAAGGCCAACTCAAACTTATAACCACGCCTTGAAAACCCCTAGAGTTCTGAAAGGGCGCTTTGATTGGGTTTTCGTGTTTGCGGGGCGTGCTTTGAATTTTAACATGCTTGAATGGTTGATATAACAATGATGACACCGGTCTTTAGTATGTAAAAGAAATACTTTTTTATTTTAAAGTTCACAAAACAATAAAAAACAACAGCGCCACAATATGTATACAGTGATAATGGCTATATACAAGCCCACACAAAACAAACTAGAACACTTTTTTAAAAAACATCAAAGTTACGTTATACATGTTTGTAAAGCTAATTATACAAAGTTTGTCTAATGATCTTCATCAGAGACACACGGCGTTGCTGGTGCTGTGTTTTCCAAATCATCATCCGACATGTTGGCCGCGGCGTCAAATCTTGCCCGCAGGTTAGTTTTCACAAAACCCATTGAACGCATTAGCCGATAGTCCTCAATCCTTGTCTTGGCTTGTTCGATACAAAGTTCCAACAACGGCAGGTCATCAAAATGAAAACAAATCTGTACATCCGGGGTTGTGGCTGATGCGAATTGCTCACTAATAATTAGGCGCTCAGCTTTTCTGCGTCTTCTAACAAACACCACCGAGCAGACGGGTTCTTGCCAGCTCACAAAGTTTCTTTCGCCGGGTATATTGTTGACAACAGCACGGTAACAGTTTTGGAATAGACCCCATTCCTCAGGCTCGAAACTCACGCAGTCTGTGTTCTCACCAAACAAATCGCCGTCACGCATGTTGAAAAGTGTGGTTCTTGGCACGCCATCAGCATCTGTGTGAAGTTTATATCCACATTGGATATCGTCGCGACCAGTACAGGGCCAATCCCGATACACAAGGTCTACACGTAGCCGTGATATCGCCGCAAAGGGCTTTCTTGGTGTTTGCAAAACCGTGCTGTCAGCCATCATAGCGTCTGGTGATTCGGGTGTCATAAGTTGTGCGTTCGCCATTTTCTGTTTGCTTTGACAAGTGTTTCGATGCCTGCTTCTGCTAAATATCTGTGCCGAAAAGCCTGTCTTTTATACATGTCTTTTCGACTGCAACGCCTGTGGGCTACACCCACAACCACCGCATGGTTAATACCCCCCCCCCACGTGACGGGAAGCTTGGGTGTCGTATTCATGCTTGAAACATGTCCAGACAAATTTAGTCATACCCGCTGGCCGCGAGCTGGTTGTATATGCTCCGCAACGATTTGAAACCTTCAGAGTTATTTTTTTCGTTTTTCGTTTTAATTCTTTAAAACGTAACATATTCTTTTATTTAAATTATTTTCTTCATAGTCTTTCGTGCAAACCGTTCTAGGCTTTTAAAAACGCTATCTCGCCTTTTGGACCCATCTTTGTCTATTTTTGTACAATATTGTGATTTCGCGGACCCCAAGATTTCTTACAAGTTTTTGCATACCGTGTCTCTGGTCGCGGGCTATGCTTTGCGAACGCCTTTCAACACAGCGCTAGTGTTTTAGCTCCGTATTGAGCTCGCCTTTTTCGGCTCTACGTTTCTTGGTATCTAACAAGTCTTTACAATGTTTCTGTTTAATGTTTTTTCGTTATAGTCATTTTTCACGTTTTAACAGCCTGCTTGAATTATTCTAAGCTTTTTTAACAAGCGGCTGCTGCCGCTAGCACAGACGGCTTTTTAAAATAAAACTTAATTACCGCTGCTACTGCTACAAATAATAACCTATACATTTATACACCTTTACTTTTTCACGATGTTTTTCAAATAAAACAAATGTACCACACATTACATTGCCAATATGTCTCCCCTAAGCACAATGCCCCGTCCATAAAAAACAATTCGTCACAAAACCATTCAACAACGTTTACAACAATCCATAATAAAATGACATCGACAAACCCTTGGAACGAAAAACCCACAAACCCCCGCCCCGAATGATGATGCATCATCATAATCATAAAAATAAAAAAATCATTAAAAAAAAATAATTTATGCATAATCATAATTTTTCATGAACTCATTAATATTCATAAAATTGACCTTTGACCCCATCAATCAAATTTTGACAGATACCGAATCAAATCACTACTTATTTGGTTTTATTGAGTATTGAAATAATTTTAGATATTTTCGATTTTACATTATTTGTGTGTGATTTCCAACATAATTTATGGTCAATTATCACACCCAAAAATTTGTTTTCATATACTCTCTCTATTTCAACATCATTGATCATAATTTTTGGTTGATTATTGACTTGCCGATTACCAAATATTATACATTTTGTTTTACTTAAGTTTAATGACAACTTGTTGATATCAAACCAGTTTTAAAACTTTCAGTTCCTTTTTAACTGTCCTCAGAAGCTGTTCCAAACTTCTCCCGGAACAATATAAACTTGTGTCATCAGCAAATAAAACAAATTTTAACAAACTTGACACTTTACATATATCATTTATATATAGAATAAATAATATTGGGCCTAGCACAGAACCCTGTGGAACCCCACAAGTAACCTTCTGGGGGTCGGATTTAGCATTATTTATTTGGACATATTGAAATCTCTCATGAAGGTAACTTTTTAGCCATGTATAGGCTATCCCTCTGATACCATATCTCTCTAGCTTATTCATTAATAAACCATGATCAATGGTATCAAACGCTTTTTTTAAGTCAATAAACACCCCTACAGTATATTCATTTTTGTCCATTGCATTGGATATATCCTCTACCATTTCCATCACTGCCATTGTGGTGGACCTATTCGCTCTGAAGCCGTACTGTTGATCAGTTAAAATATTGTGTTTTTCTATAAAATTATCAAGCCTTAGCACAAATAGTTTTTCTAAAATTTTTGAGAACTGGGAAAGCAGAGAGATTGGTCTATAATTGCTTAGTAGATGTCTGTCTCCACTTTTATAAATTGGGATGACTTTTGCTGTTTTCATTTTACTGGGGAAAATACCTGTTTGAAAGGATTGATTATAGATATGTGTCAATGGTCTCACTATACATTCTATAATATTTTTAACTAGTGCCATATCAATTTCAGTCCAATCAGTGGACTTCTTGCTCTTACATTTTTTAACAATGTCAAGTATTTCGTTTTCCTCAACACCCCTAATAAATATTGAATAGAAATTCATATTAACAATGTCTTTTGCTAGGCCATCCTCATTTATCGGCTCTACAATCTCATTGGCTAAGTTTTTTCCAACATTTACAAAATAATCATTAAATTCATTAGCAATTTCCTTTGTGTTATTTAGTATTGAGTTATCTTTTACAAAGTAATTTGGGTAGTCTGCTTTACCAGTGCCCTTTTTAATTATGTTGTTAAGTACTTTCCATGTTCCTTGGGTTATACTGCTCCAGTAGTTTATGATAATGTTCCTTCTTATTAGATCTTATAATACTTATTAGTTTATTTTTATATATCTTATATCTGTTTTCTGCTTCTTTTGTTCTGTGTTTTAAAAATCTCCTATATAGTAAATTTTATAGGCTTGTCCACATATTTTTGCTTCCTAGTGTAAGTTCTTAATGGGCAGTTTTTTTCATATAAATTAATTAAAATATTCAAAAAGGCCTCATATGCCTTATTAGGATCGTCATTAGCATAAACGGCATTCCAATTTACTTTGCTTAAGTCTTCCTTAAGGGCAGCAATGGTTTCTGGTGTTCTGTGTCTCATCCTCATAGTAGTGTTGGTCTTATTTTCATTTTTTGTATTAAAAAAGTTTTGAAAAATTGCAAAAACAGGAAGGTGATCACTAATGTCATTTATGAGTAGGCCACCCACTATTTTGCTTTCTATTGTATTTGTGAATATATTGTCTATCAATGTTGCAGTGTCTGACGTTATCCTACTTGGCTTGGTGATTACAGGAAATAGGCTATTACTGTACATTGTGTTAATAAAATCTGTTGTTCTTTTGTTAACGTGTGGGTTTAACAAATCAATGTTAAAATCACCACATACAATTTGCACTTTATTGTCTCTAAAATTATCAATCATACTAGCTAATTTATCATTAAAAGTATCAAAGCAGGTCCCTGGAGCTCTATATACACAGCTAATGATTATAGTTTTAGATCTTACAGTGTCAATTTCTATTGTCAAGCATTCTAGGATGTCTTCTATGGTATTTGACATACATTTAACAGTGTTGCATCTTAAAGCAGAGTCAACATATAGGGCGACTCCTCCTCCTTTTTTATTGTTTCTGTTAAGCGTAAACAACTCCTAGCCTTCCAGTTCCAGATCATTGCCTTTTTCATCATCAAGCCAAGTCTCAGATATAGCAATTATATTAAACTTATTGAATTGCTTCAAATAATCCTTAATTTTAGAAAAGTTTTTATAAAGGCTTCTACTGTTGAAGTTACATTGCAATCATGTAAGATTTTTTTGTATACTAATAATAATAATATAGCACAGCAAAGCTTCATTAAAAAAGACACAAATAATTAAAACACAGGATGACAGTTAAAGCGAGACAATAACATACAAGGTCAAAATTACGCAAGAAAGATAAAAATGATAACGACACAATAGAAATATAAATAAAAAACTATGTTGCACTAACAACAAGTCAATAAAAGTGTTTTTTTTAAAGTACATTAAAAGAGGTAACAGACGTGTGTTGTTTTAATCTCTGCTGGGAGGCTGTTCCAGAGTTTAGGGGCTTTAACTGAGAAGGCATGGTAACTTTGGCCGGACTTCATGCATGCGATCATTAAAGATTCCGTGGCAAAGCATGTTCTCGTGTTCTTTAATTTCCTGTCCAAATTCTGAATGTCTTTCTCCTCGAAGTTTGTCCATCTAAGCATCTCTCGTACTTTGTGTCATGGTTCGTGGGTTTTTATTTTCTTTTCCGTTGCGGTTCTCGTTCTTATTTCCCGATTGAGAATCTGTCAGATTTTTTCCATGTTCCGTTCCGGGGTTTGCTTTTCCTCATCATTGTTTTCACCTGTGCATCTACCTGTATTACACTCTTCCTTACACACTACACTCTTCCGGCTGTCTGAACTTATGTGCCGAAGGTGTTCTTTTCTTTTCTGCTAAGTTTCCCATTTTGGCTCCAGTATTGAGCTCGGGAAATTTAGTTTGTGTTTCACTCGTTATTCGAGTTCTCCCTATTTTAGTGGGTTGATTTTCGTTTGGCTGTTTAGTTTATTTTGTTATTCCCTTTATTGGTTCTCACTGCGTGAGTGACTTGTTTCTGATCCCCCTACCTTCGCGTTTGATTATCTGCCACTAAAATCCATTACAGTTTGTTAGTATGGACAGAAGTACTTCTCCAGTCCTTTCATGAGCCATCTGTTTGCCACACCAGCCCACATGCACCAGATCCATTGCCTGAATTTGTAGGGCCAAAAACACAGTTTCTTTATATTATACATTCAATACAAAAATATGCCTCAGTTGGCATTGTCATCTTTTTTCCATGGAAAGAGTTTATTTCCCCTTTGGGGAACTTACGGCAGAAGAAAGTAACTAAATCATTACTCTTCCTAATCCTAGCCTCAAATCCACAGGTTTATAATGTATATGACAGCAGATCGAGTGACAGAATGACTTGCCACATTCACAAAGTGAAAATAGGCATATCCTGAATCAAACACTGTCATGTTCATGTGGTGCCTTACACTTTCAAGGTCTTCATTTTTTCTTTTGGCAGAAAATCCAATGTCACATGACACCCTCACCGCATTTTTTAATTATTTTTTTAATCTTGCAGAACATTTACCCAGTATGCTATGCTATACCACATAACCGATCATGATGTTTCCTCTATGACATACACTCGAAGAAAAAATGGTACAAAAAGTACCAAAAAAGTATAAATGCTTGTCACTGGGGTGGTATCCATCGTAAAATTGTACCCCAATCCAGCAATACAAAATTAATTTGTACCTTTTTTTCTTGAGTATCAGTGCTCAAATAGAACATTGTTGCACTTTCAGGTTACATTTTGGAAATGTGTTCCTTAAAGAGGAAAATGTACCTCCACTGTACCTTTATTTCTGAGAGTGTATGTTGTGCTCATGGAGAAAGCAAAGAAAAAACTTCAGAAGGAAAGATCTCATGATATACTGCTTCTGTCACATTGCACTCGACTGCTCGCTGAAGGAAAATGTACAAATAAAACACTTAAAAAAAACAAGAAACAAAAACAATAGCCTTTAGCATTTCTAAATATTCATTGACAAGGACATCCTGAACCTGATGAATAACACTCTTAATAATCGAAGAGCAGAACAGAAGAGGTGTGCATTCACTCAATTCAAAAGTGCACGCAGTGAGTTTTGACCGAGCCCCACAGCTCCACAGTTTGAGCCTGGGCTATGTCATTAACAGTCTGCAGAAGCGGGGGGAAAATTGCTTTTATTCTGCTGGGGTATGGTGGATATAATGGTCCCTCAGGTCACCGCAACATTAGAACTTTCAGAAACTTTCCAGTGAGAGATTCACCACCCCTCAAATCTATGCTAACTCTCCTGTAGTACACCGTGTAGCTTGTGGTGTGAAAAATAACCCTTGTCTTTCCAGGTGTGTGTGAGTGCACTCGCTCCGCACTTTCTTCATGCGTGTTCATGTTGTAGCGGTAAAGGGGCAATTTGTGATTCAAAATGGCAACTGGAATTAAAATGAGGAACAGTAGGTACCAGAAAAGCTTTTGATTTATGAAAAATTAATTTGATTTGTTTCAGACAGTGAATTGTTCATTATTGTGTTATGCAAAACAGTAAGCTGCTGAACTGATAAAACATTATTGAAATGTTGCTTTTTAAATTAATGGCTGTGTTTATTGGGAAAGACAAGATGTGATTAGCACTCACATAAATTGATCATTATTATACAAGAGCAGTTTAATAGTGACAAGTCATTTAAAGTGAAACACCCTGAATGTTGCCTGTCTCAGGAATATTTCAGTTTAATTGCAAAGATAGTTATATTTTTGCCTTTATGTATTATTGGTTGTAATATTGCTTTTTTATGTCTTCAGTTGCTTGACATTAATCACACACAACAATTTTCCTTTATTAAGTAAACTCCATAATACATGTTTGGTCCACTGGATTAAATGGCTTGCTAATGGGAGGTATGCTCACTGTGACGCTCACCTGGCCTGAGCTGGACTTGCCATGTACTTCAATTGTCAGTGCAAGTTATTCAGATAATATTCAATCCAATTAAAAGTGTAATTTCATGACTAATTACAAATATTTGTAAGAGTGGGAGCAGAGAGTAGTGTTCATGAGAAGAAAATATTAAACAACTTTTTCTCTGCAATTTTTTAAATAAAGTTGCAGTGACATTCCAATGACAAGTAAAAAATATTCCTTATTCCAATGACAACTATGTGTTGTATGTAATTGGATGCCGGTGTTTATAACAATACACACTTCAAACTGGACTCATGCCCTTGGCCTCTTTAACAGAGTGGGGAAACAATATCAACGGATGTAGGGGTACTAGAAAGTTTTTGATGTGTTCACCTTTTGACTGTTATATGAGTACAGGTAAGAGCGCTTACACAACCTTTTTTTGTTGAAATGAGAAACACAGGTAATATTGGTTTTCAGTGGTATTGTCCCTGCCCTTCCTTGTTTAGTCTCAACACTCTGACCCTGTTGGCTGATGTGCAATCCCCGCTTCAATATGAAATCCCCACTGGCCCGCTCTTTACACCAAAATTCCTAGTACCTACAGTGTACACAAAGTTACTTATTTTTGTCACTACTTTCTGCCCTAGTATCTGGCTAACAATCATAGAACCCATTGATGTTCAAGTGCATTAACTTCTTTCCCCAGAATAGTGGTATGACTGTTGTTTAAATGTCCCTACAAGCTGGCTGCATGGCTTCGATTTGGGCGCACCTAGTTAAATTAGTATAGACCTGCAATGTAATGGAAGCATTGTACCAATGATAATTTGACCAAGCTTACCCTTGAGTAAGATGCAATTCAAAGGTGGGCCGCAAACAGCACAGTCAGGGATTGGGTGAAGACTCTGTTGAGTGCAGAATCAAAGCATTTTCAAATGGAGGGAGGCTTTTCTCACCCTCCAACTCTTTCCCAATCCTCACCTTCATCTTTTCCCTCACAAACGGCACCGCCAGTATCAGGTGCAAAGACCGATTCTTATCACAGGATCTGGTGCCCTTCCCTTGTAACCTACCAGCCTCATTATCTGCACCTGTCTTGGATAATGCATGAATAAATCATGTTACAGATATGAAAGACAGGGAAAAAAGAAACACAGGGTAAAGGAAAAAGTGAGGCACAGACCTCGATGTGGTTTGGGATTAGTCATTGAATAAACTGCATTAGGGAAGTGGTGAGAGAATTTCAGCTTTGGACTGCCTAGAATCACCTGTCGGTGGAGGCTAGGAAAATTTGGAGAAAAGGGAAGGAAAATCTGAAGGGTGCTCCTCAGTTTTGCTGATTCACTTCATTCATCCCAATATTATTCCCCTGAAAGAAAATTATGCTCTCAAGGCACCTGTTGCAAAATCAGGCATTTAAAAAAAATCTAAAAAGTTCTAAGAAAATAAATGCATGTAAACATCTACTGTATAAAGGCTGAGCATGGCTTTTGTGATATGTGACATGAGCTGGTAAAACGGTCACATATCTGAAATTCATAGTATGGCGCAAAACATGAATGAAGACAACAAAAAAAGTATTTTTCCCATATAACGAAAGTTAAAGGAGCTATACGTAACACATTTACTGTACTAAATCATACAATTACCATGATATGTCATCAGAGATTAAGGAAACATGCTAAGACGAAATACTGGCTTCTCCGACAACAATGCTACAGCCAGTATGTTCTCTTTTGAAATTTCCATTCCAGGTCGGAACGTGTTTTTGTTTTGGCCTGTATGATTCACTATTCTCCGAGTTGACTCTGCCCACTGCACATTTCGACACCCCGGGTTGCCAGATATTAAACAAATTGGCATACAAACACAGCACACTGCAGCCATGGAAGCAAGCAAATTAACTGGCTCAACTGAGATTGTACTAGATTCTACCCAAACGAAAAAACCTTGTCGAGGTCGAAAAAGCTCTAAGACCAGAGCCGCGCTAAAACACGGGTAAATAAACTCGTTTTTTAGCCATCTATAACGTTACATATAACGGAGGCTACCTGTATGCTACACAAACATGACAATAAAATATGTAAACTAATGCCAAGTGAAACTTAACGGCTGTTAGCTGAAGGCTATCGGCTACGGGAGACTTTACAATCTGCTCAAATCGATGTTCTGCCCAGTAAGTTAACGTTTGTCAGCAAATATTCAGTCTGACCTAACGTTATAGCTTATACACAAAAGGCAGTGAAATATCACCGGCCAGTTAACTATGGTTAACGATACGAAAAATCAAGTAAATATCTTTGAGGCTGCAAGACAACCATCACGTTAACAAGCCAACTTGACGCTGTAATCTACTTAATTTAACTTACCCGCATTTGGAGGGACAGAAATATCAGTAGGGCTTGGTAACATTACAGCATTCCTTTGACTGGCATACCCCAATTCAACCTGGGCATACCTCTCGTAACAGTCCCACGGGAAATGCTTGTTGCACACAAACTTGCCAGCAGCGCTGTTCATTGGCGCCAGACCCAAAATTCCCAGTCAGAGTAGCCTACAGCTCTCTCCGGATCGCTTAGGAAAGCATGTAACTGTTAACGTTAATCCGTTGATGCTCCGTTGATGCTCAGAGAAAGTACACTTGCGACCCATCAGTCATTGCTTGTAAATTGAAACTACTGGAATTTAAAAAAACGAACTTACAATTGTTAATAACAAGCATAATTGGAAAAAAGCTAATACATTGAAAGAGACTAACTATTGGCTACAACGATATTGCTTGTCAAATGGATATGGCCATTGGCCACGCCTTCTCAGGAATATATTTATATTTGGGGCGGTAACAAAGTGCGAAACTGATTACGTACAAGCGTACCAAAAGTGACGTACACTTCTACGTCAAAATGACGTAGCCCATTTTTTCATTTTAAACCCCGGAAAAAGAAGAATAGGTGGCTAAAATACTGAAATTCAACATTTTGCCCAAAATTGTAGATGTAATGCATACTATTGTTCTCTTCCATCTGAGGCAATGCCTAGATATTAGTTAACATCTCAAAAATATGTTTTTGTGTTTCCTACCCCTTTAATAATCTCACAAAAATCTAACTAAATTAGGTTAGCAATGTAGCCACAAAGCTAGCTTGCTTCTCCATTCAGTGCTGTTGTAGTTGCTGCTGTGGAATTTTTCACTTGACATTTACAAATTGCAGACTGAGCTGATGTTGCTAGTAGGCTTTTCACGCCATGCAAATACAATCGGGTAGGCTGCACAAAATTACTTGTTGCGAAAGTAAAATATCCCTTTATGGTACAAAATCTCTCTGGGTTTTAGAAATCCATTCATTTTGCAGTGCTCTGTATATCAGGAAACAGTGAAAAGAGAGATTCCCGACGTTTATACGAGTTGAAGCCTGGCACACAAAAGAAGAACATCGTACTTTTACAGTTGAGTTTCCCATGCTGAGCGTCACGTAAGAGCAACATAGTCGCCGAGTGAATAAGGTCAATAAATCTGATTCTGAATCTGATGGGGAAGACGACGACAGGGAAAATGAGGACAATATTATGGTTTAATATTACGGTTATTTCCACCCTCCTTGTTATTGCAACATTGTGGGGTTTCTGATCCGTAATAGTTGGGGGCTCGTCCGAGGGTGGAAATAACCGTAATATTAAACCACCACAACCACAACACAAAGACGCAACCAACACGCTGTAGTTTTAAAAGAAATAATAATTATTTATTATTTACAGCTTAATTATTTCCTAGCACTAGCAGTGACTGTTTAGATAAAATGTCAGAGTCACCAAGACTAATTAGCCTATCAGTGCCTCACCAAGCAGCCAGTACAGCAGTCCAGGTCTTCCGTGTGACCAGTCCTTCCAAAGATGTTCAACAGCAGGGCCCCACGATGTCTGTCGTCCTCTGCTGGTCAGGAACTGAGCTGCCGGTAATAGCACGACTAAACTAAATATATTAGCTAGTCTAAAAAGGTTAGGTTGGTGAGTTGTGTTCTCCAAAACAGCGCGATGTCGAGCGTGGCTTTCAGCAACTCGTCCGCTAAAACGGCAGCCTTTGCGACTTGAGTCACCTTCTGCTCGTTCAGATAAGTGGCGACACGTTCAGGCAAACAATTTTTGAATTCCTCCATGATCATCAGATCGCGGAGTTGTTCAAATTGTTTAACCCCTTGTGCCGCACACCACCGGTCAAACATATTCTCTTTCTCGCGGGCAAACTCGACAAAAGTCTGGCTATCGGCTTTCCGAAAACGCCTAAACTTTTGGCGATAAGCCTCTGGCACAAGTTCATATGCCCGGAGCACCGCAGCCTTTGCTTCCTCGTAGTCAAGGCTTCCGCTCTAAAGGGGGCCTGTTTTCATTTTGTGAAAGGTTGGTGAGTTGTGTTCTCCAAAACAGAGCGATGTCGAGCGTGGCTTTCAGCAGCAGATGAAAAGACGTGTCTGACGCGCTGATGGCAAAAGAAGTGCCCCAACACACAGCCACAAACTCCATCCACACCCAGATGACCAGCAACGCAGTCACCATGAGCAAGACCGATCACCTTACTGCGACACACAGATGGAACCACAATCTGACCTAAAACGTTCCAGTCGTCCTGAACTGAAGCGTTGTACGTGTTCCAGTCGTCATGAACTGAAGAGTCCATTGGTCTCCACTTGCGCGTAAACACATTGCCTTTCACAATATACCCTTTCGGCACGAAAGCAGTCCCCTCCTCAGGAATTGCATATTCAAAGAGAGAAGAAATGTCTGAGTCTCTCTTCTGCTCAACAATCAGCTGCTCCCGTGCCAGAGACAGCCTCTCAAACCCCTCGACACACTCGGCCATATTGTCCTCTCCCGCAAACGTAGCTTTACCTGCGTCTGCAGCAATAGCGGCCATCTGTACCTCAGGCTCTAGTTCAGCAAAGAAAGAGTCACTTAAGTCATAAGCGCCCTCTGACTCGAGAACATCATAAGCCTTCACAGTGTCGGAGTTAGTCACAAGTCGTTTAGACATGACACGTGTGACATCACAAACAGGAAATACGTCTGGGTATTCCTGTGCGAGCTCATTAGGGATGACACGCGTGACATCGCAAACAGGAAATACGTCTGGGTATTCCTGTGCGAGCTCATCAGGGATGACACGCGTGACATCGCAAACAGGAAATACGTCTGGGTATTCCTGTGCGAGCTCATCAGGGCGATCAACAATAGGGACTGGTGTCGCCTCAGGACTAACCAGAACACGGCCACCGGCTAAATCATTCCCCAGAATGAAAGATACTCTGTCTACCGGAAGACTGGGTCGCACGCCCACTACGACATCACCCGACACTAGGTCGGACTCCAAATAAACAGCATGCAGTGGCATGTTAGTAAAACCCATCTCAATACCCTGCACAAGGACACTAATGCCTAATGAAGATTCCTCAGACAGAGGTAAGGTATCCTCCAACATCAAAGACTGCGCCGCACCCGTATCCCTCAATATCTTAACTGGCGTCTGAGAACCAAGCTCACCAGTTAAGCGCACAAAACCATCCATGATGAATGTAGCATAGTCCCGAAAAACACTACCCTTCTCAAGTAATGAAGTCTCACCGAGTCCAAGCCCCGGGAAAGACGTTTTCACCAGGGAGACCCCTTTTGAGAAGTTATTTTTCTTATTAAAGGCATAGCAGTTAACCATAATATGGCCAGGCTTCTTGCAAAAGTGGCACAATACCTTTCCCTTGTTTCCCGACGTCTCCTGCCCCGCACCGGAAACAGGAGCGCTGTCCTTTAACGGACCGGCCGAGCTACCAGGGAACTCCCTCCGAGGAGTGACGTCGTTATGACGTAGCGGAGGTTTCCCAACAGACAAGCTTGCATGCGTGAGAGAAAACTCGTCCGCTAAAACGGCAGCCTTTGCGACTTGAGTCACCTTCTGCTCGTTCAGATAAGTGGCGACACGTTCAGGCAAACAATTTTTGAATTCCTCCATGATCATCAGATCGCGGAGTTGTTCAAATTGTTTAACCCCTTGTGCCGCACACCACCGGTCAAACATATTCTCTTTCTCGCGGGCAAACTCAACAAAAGTCTGGCTATCGGCTTTCCGAAAACGCCTAAACTTTTGGCGATAAGCCTCTGGCACAAGTTCATATGCCCGGAGCACCGCAGCCTTTGCTTCCTCGTAGTCAAGGCTTCCGCTCTAAAGGGGGCCTGTTTTCATTTTGTTTGCCGGTGGTTACAATCTTTATGCCACGATTTACACCTCCGTAGGGGTAGGTGTAAATATTTAGTAGCTACTAGGTTCAATGTAACAACTAGTTTGTGCTGTGCAACCCACTTCGATTTATGTAATATGTAAACCTTAAGTTAGCAAACATTTAACGTTAACTAGCCTACGTTTGATCCTACCTATAGCTGGTGCAACTGGCCCCAAAAACTTTTTATTTGTTATTCCTTATAGAGTACACAAGTGACTACATCACACTGGTTTCGGAAGTAAATTCTCCATTCAATTAGAGTGTAGACATTAAACCATTTCTAGTGATTATGTTATACCGTCAATTTTCCGGATTGTTCAATATAACACCCATTCGCAAACTGTAGTTTTTCTAGACCAACTTCGAGTATATTTTATGTTTTTTTGTGAATATACCAGCGCTGGCACTGTTTAAAAACTCGACGTCCCATAATTCCCTCCGGACAAGCAGCATTGTCACATAATGTTAGCCAGCAGTAGCACACAGCTCACTATTTTCTGACGTTAGCTAACTAGCTTGAAGGTCTAAAAGGTAGATTTGCTTAATGTGGTTAACCGTAGCATCGTTTCTGACCTTGTCAGGCGGGCTTCTCAACTTAGCAAGCTAATGTTAGCTCATCTTCAGCAGCAGTACTCCCATCTGCCAAAAATGTCAAGACTGACGAGATGATGTTATCTTATTGGTCGAGAACCACCCGTGCGTTGCAGTACTGGATATGTAGTCTGTTAAAGTGGACTACAAGTCGAACTACAATCATTAATCCATTACTTTAAAAAAAAACAATTGGAACATGCGATATATGGTCTATATCCTTATACCACACAGGCTAATCCAGGAACGTTTCGGCTCATTCTATAAATCAGATTTCAGGAAATAGTCGATAGTCGAAGCCCGTTCTATTAGTCATAGGGAATTTACTTCCGAAACCAGACTCCGCCCACGTCTGACGTTCTCACTTCAGTACTCTATTTAGATTGCTACTTTGTAAGTATTCATGCTATTTTGTTCTATTTCTGATATGACATGTTACATTAATGGTGTTAAAATATACTGTGTTTTTGAATAATAAAAAAAAAGAAATGGTAGATTGATCTGTTTTATTGCTCTCAGCTGATGGCTATCACCTATTTAAAATAGCGCTTAATGCTGCCACATTGTGGATACTTAAGGGTATTGCAACATACAGTTGCTGGTTTTTTTGGACGATAATATTGAATATTGATATTTTTCTTAGAGCAATATCGTCTGGAGGGGAATTTCAATATCGCCCAAGCCTAGTTGGAACGATTTTGGTTCCTACTAGGCTTTGGTACAACTGACATCCACTCTCTGTTCACGCCCATTAAGTTTGCCAGCCTGAGGAGTGAATCATTGCAAATCTTTGAGAGCTGTTCTCAGGAAAGTGTTTTAAGGCCTACCAGCTTGTCTTCTTTTTTTCCATATTGCAGTGTATGAGACATCATTTGAAAGCTCAGGATTTGTACTTAAAAAACTGTTTTACCAGCACCTGTCACATAGACAGTATGTCTATCCTAAGATCCTTCAATGGGCCTCAATTAATGTGATGTGGAAACAGGTACAGTGTCCATTTTGTTCAACAACCATTATGTGGCATTTGTGAACCCATTTTATTTATTATTATATTTAAGTATTTTAACATTATTATAACATTTATGAAAAAAAACTTTCTGCTTTTGTATTTCTGAAACGTCTTAAGAATGTGCTTTTTGTGGTGGCATTTTTATGCCATACTCTAACAAAAGAACCCCTTTGACATTTATATGTCACAGAGAAGATGTTCACCTTGTAATTGTAAATAACTAATCAGTGAATCATGGTTTTGCTTTTCATATAATAAGAAGCATGTACTTGGTTCTAGAAATACTGTATAAAGCACATTGAGTTTGTGATCTTTTTGCATTTTTCCTTGTGAAATATATTAAAACAGTGAAGCATGTCTGTCTATGTGAGAATCTTTGTGCCCCAGCTAAATTTAGAGATTTTGTCAATATATGGTAATACCCTGACAACCATAACAATGGTATAATAATAATTATTATAAATGTAATAAACTGTATAAATGTAATTAGAATTAAGGACATATTACAGATAATTTGTCCCAGAATGAACGTATGTATGTATGTATGTATGTATGTAGGAAAGTATCTATTTACACTAAAATGAACCTTTTCTTAATTCTCTAGAACAGATGTCTGATGATTGCACACAGAGAGACAAACACACACACACACACACACACACACACACACACACACACACACACACTCGTGTTCCGGACTGCCTTGTTGATGCTGATTAAACCCCATGACAATGCCCTAATTTCGCTCTATTCAGAAGCCACCAGCACATGGGATGGTGAAGTGGGGGGTCAGTTACCCTCCCATGACAGGGAAAATAAAAATGTTATTTTAATGAATGAATATACCAAGTTAACGTTGGATTATAGATCCCCAGGGCCTTGGGCTCTCTCTGAGAGCAGGTCTGTTTCATCCTGATCCGGCACGTGTGCACCTGTTTTAACTGCTAACGTGCAAGGAATGTCTCCCAGAGAAATGTAATGCAGTTTTATAAGCAACCTTTAAATGCAGCCTCTCTGTAGCCTGTGAAGGCAAGTAGATGGGCCAGGCAATTTGTTCAATGAATTGATTTACAGATCATCTGACAGAGAGACCCACATACTCAAAGAGTAGCTCCTCAAAGACCCGGGTATGCCTCAGTCAAAGCCTTCAGATAATTATTCATTTGTCTGGCGCTTTCATCCAAAACGCCGTAGACACTCTGAAATCCATTTGCACTTCTTTTTGAGTAAAGACACTTCATGGTTTCCCCCCCATCCATGGCATGTTTTCACTCTACTTCAAGGTCATTGAACAACGGAGTTCAACGTAAAATCAATACGTTCCTCAAGCAACATCACATTTAATTTTCTTTCATTTATATGTTGAACCTAAATTCTAAGAATACTGAATTGTTAAACTGGGCTACTGGTATCATTGAACATAAACAGTATTCAAAGACAAATAGAAAAATTGAGTTTCCATACGGCATGCTGAGAACTTGAATAATAGAAATTGCAATCAAAGGCACAGGGAAATCTATGCCTGCTATCATATCCCTGTGCCTGTACTATCTCTCTGAGGCTGATGGGTAAATAACAGCCTTTTACCATTACAGTTAATGCAGTTTTATGCATAGGGTTTTATGCATGCAAATTGCTAGCGGTTACATTTGAATTAAGTAGATTCTGATTTTCAAAGTTAGCCCATATAATGCATTTTTAAGCAAACAAATTGAAACACCTGAATGACCATAATCAATTTTCAAAATGAAAAATGATGTATAATGCACATCAAAAGGGTTATTTCTAAGAGAATATAACCAGTTAGGCAAATATAAGGTTTTCAGATGTTGATTTGTATTTAGTGTGCTCAAATGCAGCTATCCTCATTAAAGTATGTGAAAAGGGGAATGCTCTAGAAATTGAATGAAGGGAAGAGGGCTAAAAATGTATATTTTCAGAGAAAAGCAATTGCTTTCACTCCCTTTTTCATTGCATCCATCCTGACATTAATTACACAAACGAAGTAGAGGTGTGCCAACTAGTTTGAATATGACTACCATTACGGCTTTGGACAGTTTTCCGACTGCAACTATCATCCAACTATTTTTGAAAACATCCATCATTGAACATTTCAGAGAAAATATGAAACAGCTTTAAATAGAAGACCAGCAAGTCCTTTGTGCAGATGCCTAGTGACCAGGACGCTGGAGCCAAAATTTTGCTCAACTGAGACATTCGTTGCTCCTGCAGCCAAACTATTAATGGAAACCTCAAACTCAGTGTTTTATCTTTATTTGTACACGATTCATGAAAACCCCATCCAGTCTATACCTACCCATGCATGGCATAGTGGACAATATGCTATGTGTGAGTTCATAAATATATTTATTCATCATATAAAATTTTGAATTCCATCATAGCAACAAGATAAACCCAACAATAGCCTGATTGTATGCTAAAAAAGCTGTGAAATGCCCTGCTCACTCAAATAAACGTGAAATTATTGTCCAGTCTTGTCCAGTAGGCTATGTTAGATATTGTTAATCTTGTATTTTGAGTGAATTTCACACACTGTAGTGTAAACATTCATTGCTCAGTCGTGTTTTCTGGTTGATGTACCGACTTTCATTGAAGCTAGAACATTTGGCAGTATAAAAATACCTGTTGGTGGAATATAATTTTATTGTAGTGATATCATATATAATATAGGCTATAGCCCTGGTATTCAAATCACGGTCCTCGAGATCCGAGACCTGCTGGTTTTCTACCCTCCCATTACCTGTGAGTCAGGTGTGAAGACAGTCTGACAGTCAGTAGCACTAATTGTTCAGTTAATTACCTGGGAAACCCAGGCCGGATTTGGATTCGAATATCCATGGGCTATAGGTTTATCTTCCTGGGTTATACTTGTCACTTAGGGCATGTGTTACATGAACTGATCGGAACCACTCACAGACACAACAGGGTCAAAGTCCAGCAATCAGGCAAGGCAGATTCAAACTCAGTTCCAGGCAGGGGTCAGAACCGGGAAATCCGTAAGAGCTGGGGAACAGCTGGGGCGAAGAGCAGGAGCAGGGCTAGGACGGGGAACGGCAGGAGGGCTGGAGCAGGGCTGGACACAAACAGGCAGGGAAGGCAGGAGAACAGGAATAAACGCTGGAAAGTAGTATACACAAGCATGAAGGCAGGGCACAAGAAGATCCGGCACAGAACAAAGAAACGGGAGACTATATGCCAGACTAAAGACAAATACTGAAAATACATGCAAACGGAAAAACCAGAAATAGACAAGGACGTGGAGGCATGTGAGTTTTATGATCTAAAACATTTACCATTATTTTATGATTTAGAGCAGTGCACAATTTAGCCATTTGGATAGTTTTGGAAACACTAATGGACAACAGGGTACGCTGCCTATATTTTTCATCATAGATCTTTAGTAGTTCTGCATATCATCCTCAGATTTTGCACACTTGTGGTCTTTATGATCCAGGAAATGTACAGATTTACCTGTTTTACATATGCAGCTCTGTATTTCATTGCAATCTAAAGAAAAACTATTTTAATGAGCTTTTTTGCATTTGTAGCAAATTTAATTATTAAAATAAACAAATACAAGTTCGTATTGTAAATGGTAAAATTATCTTGTTTCATTTAAGCCATTTGCCAAGTTTCTCTGATGCTCACACCTGGAGTGAAAAAGCCTTAAACAGAGCACCCACTTAAACCCGGGGCTGACGCGGAGGGCTTTGTGCAGCGGTCTTGCGGTCTTGTGAAGCTTTTTTTTCTGCCTTTAGTCTACTGTTTCACGACTGCGAGTAAACCGCATGCCAAATTCACATAAATACATTGTTTAAATACACTGTAGATGCTTATATTTTGCATCAAATAATCACAATGGCGTATAAATCATCAATGTTCTCCTAACCATTCCTATCTACAACCATTTTAATACATATAATGTGATAAACAAGCTGTGTTGTTACCTGTACAAAAATAATGAATTTCCGAAATTGGTATGCGATACTTTACGGAAAATTAGGACATTTCTACGCTACAACTAATAAACAGATCCTGGTGTTGTTAAACAGATTAAGTTGAAAGAGTTGTTAATGCGCCTGCGTCTCTTCTCGTAGCCTGCATTTAAAAAGCAGTTCTGGTGGGTACAGATGCTCCAAGTGCACTCTGCTTGCACGTGCGCATCTGGTGTAAAACGGGTGTACGTCCTGTATTCAAACTCAAGGACGTTTTAAACCAGGAGCGAATTTTGGCAAGCGGAGCGGAAGCGAGTGGCCATTCCATTTCCGCGCCCGTATTAATGGATGTATACATTTAAACCTGGGGCTGAAGCGGAGCAGTTGCGAGCGGTCTTGCGTCTTGAAGTTTTTTTTTTCACGAGCGGAACGCAACCGTGAGCAAACTGCATGCCAAATTCACATAAGTACTTGTGCTGCCCCCAACCAAAGATTTGCTTAGTCGACCTGTAGTCATCAGTTGAAACCCAAAATCGACTAACCGTCTCACATTTATGATATTAATTTAATTATTTAAATATGTATTTTTCAGCATCATAAAATGGTTTGACTTCCATCTGATCTATAATAAGTTAAGTTTGCTATATTACAGAGAAATACAAAACTGTCATTATGAGCATTTATACCATGACTTGGATAAATACTCGATTCTGATTGGTTAACAGCCGTGGTTTAAATGCTTGTATATGAACGGTCATCCAGGTCACAGGTTTGATCACCATTCTAAATTCATGCGCTGCCTGGCCAGCTACATGACCTATGCCGATGGCAAGCTATTGCTCCATAACCGGCTAATTCAGAGTCTAAACCTTTCAATAAAATAAGTGGAATAAATAAAGCGAATGGATACAGTAAAATAAGCAGAATGTAGCCTACCTACTTTCTTTCCCTCAGTGACTAACGTTATTGAATGGCAGACGGCTACTCCGCCTCGTAGGCTACAAATAGTAACTTTAATTTAGGCAGCTGCATAGCTGGTTACGATAAACTTTTATCATTGTTTTTAAGATAATGCAAATGCAATATGTGGTTAGGTAACTAACGTATCTAGGCATAGTTACACGGAGTTAGCAAAGCAATTTGGTGTTTAATCTTTTTTACTGTGAGCCATAATGTTAGATTTGTCTCTTCTATAAATTACCGTAGCAACAGCATACAGCTGATTTATAAAACCGGTAGATAACATTAATCTGCAGATTAAAAAAAGTTTGTATTCGGCAAATATCTTAGCTACAACAACTTTAATCCAGCAAAACATTTTTTGTGGTTAGAGGTAGGGAATATTGCACTACGGTCCTTTATAAGGTTGCACGCACCGGAACAGGAAGTAAACAGTAATGTGGAGATGTAAATACAGCCAGGCGTTCGGCTGCTCACACCCTGTCTTTTCGCTGCTGTTTCATTAAAGCAAGTGAACAAATGGAACATTGTTCTTATTTATAATCAGACAACTGGATGCAACCGAGCAGAGATCGTCAGGAAAGAAGATTGGAATATGTGTGAATCAACCGCGAGAGCGTCAGAAAGCAACGCCACCCGGGACCCTGCATACACGCACGCATCGTCGGAAGAGAGAGCTCTAATAGCCTACTGATTGGTCTGTTCTGCAAAATATTTTCGCTGTGACTGTACTGTAACCATCTTGATGGCGCCTGTGAGGGTAGAGTGCCCAATTGAGGACTGTGGCTACGTAGCCACACACGCAGAGGCAGCGGTGGTGGTGGCTATGTTGAACATACACGCCACCACACACGCAGTAGCCCCCGGGGCGCCGGGCATAAACACCAAGATGGAGAAGCTCAGGCGCCCCTCCATAGCACTGGCCGGAACGGCCGAGACTTGGTCGTACTTTCTAACCCGCTGGGGTGAGTACAAGGCGGGCACTAAACTGGTCGGATCCGACATCGTCACACAACTGCTAGAGTGCTGCGAGGAGGATCTGAGGAAAGACCTCACTCGCGCAGCAGGCAAGAGCCTGGTGAACAGTGATGAAAAAGATATCCTCGCCGCCATGAAGGCGCTCGCCGTCCGTGCGGAAAACACCATGGTGGCTCGGGTGGCCCTATCCAACATGCGACAAGGACACGAGGAGCCCATCCGATCGTTCCACGCCCGTTTAAAGGGACAGGCGGACACATGTAAGTACGAGATGAAGTGCACCAACGTACATTGTGAACAAGTCAATGACTTTACAGAAGAAATACTGCGCGACGTGATTGCCCGCGGCATAGCGGACCAAGAGATACAGCTTGATCTGCTTGGCAAGAGAAATCAGGACATGCCCTTAAAGGACATGATAGAATACATCGAAGCCAAGGAGTCCGGGAAGCGCTCAGCATCACGCCTAATCGACCCCCAGAGCACGGACACAATCAGCACCGGCATGCTGGCGGGGGAAACAGCAGGACGTCCGCACCAGAGGGGCCGCCAGACAAGAGAAACCGAGGGCGGCGCCCGAAGGGACATGCATCTACTGCGGCGGGGTTGGCCACGGCAAGACACCTCAGTGGAGCGCCAGACGCACTGAGTGCCCCGGGTATGGCAAGACGTGCCGGAGATGTAACCGCCAGAATCACCTTGAAAAGGTCTGCCTGGGTGGCCGACCGACTAGGCCCCCACCTGAGAAGACAGATGAGGTGCGCGATGAGCAGCAGACGGCAGCCTTCGTCGAGCTGTGCACGCTCACCGTGACCAACGCGGGTGACAAGCTGCGCACACTCCCCCTCGCTCACCACCTGTACGACGATATGTGCGACAAGTGGATGAGGCGCCCATCCAACCCGCAGCCGTACGTCAACCTCACTCTCACCGTCGAACGCGGAGACTACAGAGCGCTGGGCCTCGACCTTCAGAAACGCACTCGCGCAGTAACCCTGCCTGCAATGGCTGACACCGGGTGCCAGAGCTGCCTGATCGGTGTCAAGGTCGCCCAACGGATGGGCCTGAGTACGGAAGACCTCATTCCCGTATCCATGACCATGAGGGCCGTGAACAACGAGGGAATACGGATCCTCGGGGCTGCAGTCGTCAGGTTCGCCGGTAACAGCAACGACGCCCGGAGACTGGAGACGCGCCAGGTCGCGTACATGACAGACACCTCAGACCGTATCTTCCTCTCCCGCGCAGCCTGCGTGGACCTGGGTATGATCTCAGACAAGTTCCCGACACTTGGGGAGGTGAATCTGGCGGCCATGGACTCATGTGACTGCCCGCGGCGTGCAGAGCCGCCGACCAGACCAACCACGCTCCCCATGCCGGCGACCGAGGCTAACAGGGAAGCACTAAGCGAACACTTGCTCAGACTGTATGCTCAGAGCACATTCAATACGTGCCCTCACCAGCCTCTGCCGCGTATGTCTGGCCCACCACTCCGTCTCATGCTTGACGAGGGTGCGACGCCAGTCGCCTATCACACACCCATCCCCGTGGCCATACATTGGCAAGACGAAGTGAAAGCGGGTCTCGACCAAGATGTTCGTCTTGGCGTGTTGGAGGAAATACCCGTTGGTACGCCGGTGACATGGTGTCACCAAATGGTAATCTGCGCAAAGAAGAACGGCAAACCGCGACGCACTGTGGACTTCCAAGCCCTGAACAAACATGCGTTCCGCGAGACCCACCACACGCAGTCCCCATTCCACCAGGCGTTCGGCTGCTCACAACCTGTCTGATTATTGTCTTTTTGCTGCTGTTTCATTAAAGCAAGTGAACAAATGGAACATTGTTCTTATTTAAGAGGTGCAGTATTTATTCAGTTTGGAAATACAAATTCATCATGTAGGCCTACGTTAGGCTAAATTAACGTCAGCAACATGCGGACTGCTTCTGAATGCAAGTCAATTCACAAAGCACGTTAATCTGTATAGGCTATAGAAAACTTTTTATCCAACAAAATTTCTTAGATAAGTTACATCTAACAAACTCTGTAGTATTTTTCAGATGTTCCCATGCATATCATGATGCGAATCTGAAATGTAGGCTAACTATTTCCTTAGCTAGCCTGCATAAATTTCTCTCTTTCCATATTTTGTTGCCAGTTCGTTAAAAAATGAAATATGAAAAACTATATTAGATATATATTAGCAAGTGTGTTTTAGCCTACTTGTGACCAGCCTACTCACTGCTGTTTTTCCTCCGATCACAGTCTTCTCATATTATGTGTGAGGAACACAAGTTTGTTGACGTTGCTCGGGCGAAGCGAGCTCCGTGTTTTGCTGACAATGAAGCCGGCCTTTGAGAAGATGCGCTGAATGATAGGCGAATTGTTGCTTGCAGAGTTTACATGTAACAAAATGCTCACATACTTTTGATTTTCTCTCAGACATTCTATACAACTGATCTATTCCTTAATTAATAGACACCAATTGTTCATTACAAGGCATATGTCCGGAATGAATAGTTACACTCCCGTGTTTTTTCACACTGCGACGATTCAACTAATTAAAATTTTGGTCTAAGTTCTTTTGATCAACGGATGGTTTAGTCGACTATTTGGGGGCAGCCCTAATAAATACACTGTTTAAATGCACCGTATATGCTTATATTTTAGGTAATTTCCTCATGCAAAGTCTGCAGAATTGCGGACTTGCAGAAAAAGTGACCATTAAGGCAGAGCCGGTTTTTGGCATAGGCAGTATAGGCAAATGCTAAGGGCGCCACCACCCAGAGGGGGCGCAACAAATGGGAAAATAAAAATTAAAAATCGCTTTAAAAATTATTATTATTTTTTTTATAATTTTTGACTAATACTACTAGTTAACACTGTTATTTCGAAATATTAAATAACCCCACAACAACCAGCGTAGCTCTATAGCATAGCCTATTAAATAATAATAATTTCTTAGTTCATGTCACCCCGCCGCCCTCCAGCCAGGCAATTAGACTTTACCTGCGCTCCCTCTCTGGGCAATGGTGAAGTGTGGCTATCTGACGTGACCCTCGCATTATATGCTATCAACATGTCGAAAAGACCAAAGCTGTCCGGTGCTCAGGGAAGGAAAAGAAGGAAAGAAGAGGAGGAACAACGTGAAAAGGGCAGAGGTACAGTAACGTTAATGTGATGAAATGAATTGTCTAGTGCTCTCTGACTTTAGGCGCATCCTGCCCCGGTACCGGGGGCGCTTGGGTTGAAGAGGATAGTGCCAGATAACTTAAGTTAGCTAGCTAATATTACTGTAGCCAAGCCGAGCATTACATTAGCTAGTCACTAGTCACTCACACACACACATCAGCTCTCTGTCACTCTGCACCTTCTTGCTAGCTAGCTGGACAGCGGCAAGAGAATGGTCGCCTCATCTTGAAAAATACATAGACTATGCGTGCATAACAGTAGCCTACATAAAATAAAAGTAGGCTACATAACAACTAATAAAAATAAGAAAACTATAGTACCAGTCATCATCAGGGAAATTAGGTCTATTCAGCAGGTGTTAGTCCTGTGTCATACTGTAGGCTACATTTTTATTGACATCTGGTTACCCTGTAATCAAAATGCTATTCCTTTTCATCTCCTTTATAATTAATTGTTGTAGTAAGCCTTTGGTTTGTTGTGTTACAGTTCATAATCTCTAAAGTTAGTTTATATAGTTAGTTACATCAGTGTTTTAAAGTGCATATCATTAATGTTAATGCCAAATAAGCTTTCCCATTATGCTATATTAGTATTACACTGCAGTTTACTGCTTTTTTTGGACTTTCCATCATAAGCATAAATCATGTGGTCTCAAAACAGTTGTCTTATGATGTCATAGATGACTTTGCTGCAAGAAAGGTTAGGAAAGTAAGACTGTAGGTAAAGTGAGCTTGATGAGGGGGCTTCTAAGTCTGTTACAAGTCGAAGCCTTGTGCTTGTGTGCCTTTTGTGTTTGTGTGCAATTATTTGTGTGCAATTATTTCTTTATTTATTTTACTAAGTTAATTGTAATTATATTTTACCTTACTTTATTTATGGCAGTAGGCTACTGGTTTCTTTAATATATATTAAAGATAATATATTGTAAATATATATAATAATAATGTCACTTGTTCACTGTTTTGATGTTAACTGTTTGATTTTGTGGGTTATTTTCAGTAAAAGAAAAATGTGAAAACAAAAGTGTGAGTGCATGTTATTGGTAGTGAATAAACTGTGATGCAAGGGGATAAAATCCTGACTAGGGAAGCCAATTGGTCAGAGCCGGCCCTGCATTAAGGGTTCGACAGGTCCGCAAGTGAGTCCTCACACACATCCCCATTTTACACCACCCTAGCCCTCATGGACATGGACGGGAATGCGCCTTTGAATCCACAAGTCCAGAGAATGAGGGATCCAGAGAGGGATTCAGCCACATAGCAAGTGAAGAAAGTCTCTTCCTGCAACACATTTTAATTACATTTTCTCTCTATTGTTCTGTATTCAATCTCAAAAGAAAAATTGTACAATTCCCTGTACACATTCTCTGAATGTGGCCAATCAGTCACATTTTGGAAAATGGTAGAGACTGCACCTACAGAATCCTTCTGAACATATTCTGTCCAATTTACTGACCGCCTCAACTTCACCTTTAAAAAAATGTACTTGTGTTTTTTATGAAAATGTCAAAAACAACAGCTGACTCCATGTACTGAACCATCTATTTTGTGTTTGTCTGAAGCTGGAAAGCATGTGCCTTTAGGGTGTAGTCTAATTGGTCAAGTGACATCATCGTTGATAGGTCAAGTTTGTGCAATGACAGGAAAGCATTGGCAATGGCATCTCCTCGTCTCTTGAAACCTAACAAGTGTCACAGCTGTTGAAGCTGTGCTGTTCTCATACATTTTGAGTTCAGCTGCCATAATTCAGCAAATATTTAACATCTCAAGCCCTCAGCTTTTGGCTGCTGCCTGTGTAGCTGGCAGTAACTCATATCAGCTCTACTAATTACAGGATATACTGCATGCATTACATGGCACACAAAACAAAAGCATCTGGACTTGCCCCAGCATATTCAGTGTGACAAAATAATTGCCGCTGCATGTGTTATTTTATCAACTTTAACTACTCAACCTTCTCAAGCCTTACCTCATTAGCAGAAACATGGTGAGTGTTGGGCTTGGATGAACCACAACACAGTAAATCAAGCAACAAATTTGTATCATGGCATACAGGCTAGGATAAGAGTCCAAAGGATTGCTTTGCCATGAAATTCATATAGATTATCGGCCCACATTTTCCCCAGTAAATTGCATTTGGCACATACACAAGCACGCACCACACATACACACACACACAGTAGCCTCATTTTGGGGGGAATATTGTTTTTCTGACAGGGGGGGTGTTGCTTTAAATAGCTTTGTAAAAGTCCACATTGAAAGCAGTAAAAGAGAAGGAAATTGAGGTGGGAACTTTTATGTTATTCAATTTTAATAAAAATATAGTCATGGCGGGAGTGACTGCCTTGTCAGCAGAAAAAAAAGCTATGGCAGGCTTCCAAAGTCTATTAAAAACTTGTTCCACGCCAGTATAAACCGGTAGGGTGGTAAACTAGCATTTATTCTTATACAATAATAATTGGTGTAGCAAAACTGATTCAGCCACACCTCTTTTATCTTCACAGGACTTGCCTAGTGCTTGCTAACTGCCTTTGCAATAGAGCCCATTATGTCATATTACATAGCCGACAAGGTAGGGTACTGATTAGGGGGTAAGGAATCACCATTACTGGAATTACATAATTACGTAATGGCAAAATGGGAAACATCCTAAATATTTCTATTTCACAGCATCACAATATAACATCACATGATGATCTAGTAAGGTCTTTGAGCTTTGGTATTTATGGAAGACTTGTACAATTTGTTCATCAGAATACAGAAATAAAATAGTTGCATCTGGTCGCAGCATAGATGAAGTAGGCCATGACCTCTGAACTGAACATGCAAATAATTCAAAATAATCATAAAGTCACATGTTTCAAATCAAATATGCTGAAACATTTTTAAATGAATGATGACTAGCGTCTATAGAATGCTTCCATTAAACAAAGGTTATCAGAGTACTATTGGCGGCACATTCACTCTACCTGTGCATGATGTGTACTCCTTGAGTGCAATGACTTCAGCTCAGCTGATGCAATGCAGAGTGAACAGAAGGAGAGTATGTGCTTGTCTGCATTCTCCCAAATGGACAGAGGACATTACTGTGATGAGACAGACCTATCAGTGCAAAGCAGTATTGGAACCATTTTAAATGTTGGTTTTCAGTACTGCAATTGTATATACGATGATAGTAAAGAACCAGGAACTGCCATACATCACTCAACATATGGTCTTTTTGTCAGCCACTCAGGAAATATTTAAAGAAAATTTTTAGTTTTTATGTCTTTTTTGATAAATGGGACCACAGGTGGCCAACCACTGAACACAAGTCAATGTGAAAAAAAAATCATTCATAAAACTCTGAAGTATTTAGCTAATTATTTCTTACCATGAAATGCTGCCAAAAACACATGCTTTTTACAGTTATATAAGTAAGCAAGTATTTAAAATATCAATTAATCCTAATTACTTTTTATAAACTCATGTATTTCATTGTTATTTTCAGTGATTATAATAGCTTGTTTGTAGCTTGAGAGGTGGGATTTAACCTCCCTTAAAAAAAGTTAGTTCCAGTTTATCCATATATTCTAGCTGCTGCATGTTTAACTTTCTTAGGAAATAAATATGAAAAACATGAACAAAAAACTTATTTTGAGCCTTACATTTACACAAAAGAAAATTAACAAAATGCTTAGTTTCACACAAAAAATGGTATCGATCTTGGACTCAACTTTAGCTAACCTTATGTGTGCTATATATAAATATGTGCAGTCTGCAACATCAGCAGCTTAGCAGAACTTCACGATGAAGTGCTGCAGATACACTTTTGGTTGAATATATGGATGTTTTAAAGCATCCAAAGTTATAAGGAGCTAAAATATATTTCTCTTCGCAAAAAAGGCAATTATTTTTTCCACTGCAAAACATCTTCATACTGTGAGAGGTGTGAAATGTAAGCATTTCATGCCATTTCCTGCAATGTGCAGTGGCCACCCAAAATGTGGCTATTTTGCCATCAGCTATATAGACAGTCCTTGACCTATGTAATGTCAAGTCATTTAAGTAACTCCAGATGCAAATTGCTGCAGAGAAAGTGAAAGATCTATAGGGAAACATCACCATAAAGTAGCCGGAGTAGAAAATGACAATGGGCTGTATTTTAACAATCTTAGCGCATGGTCTAAAGTGCATGGTGCAAGTAAATTTAGCTAGTTAAATGGCAGATAATTTGAGCGCACAGTAAGGTTAAATTTGGCTGAACTTAATTAATAACAGGTCTGTCTTGGGCGTAATATGTAATAAACCAATCATAGTGTCATCTCCCATTCTCTGCATTTGAACCTCGGCAGATTGCTAATATAATGATGGATGAAAAATGTGAAGAAACGTGAAATTTTAATTAATCTTTGTTTTTCTATTTGTATCGAGATGTAAAACACCATCATACAAACCTTGAGATTCCCCGGGACCGTATTTGAATTTTTTTTGTAAAAATGCATTAACGTGATTTAAAATTTGAAATAAATACAATATTCACTGAACAAGGTTTTGGATGATTTTTTTCAGTCAAATAAACCATTCCTTTTGCTTACCAGCCTAGCTATTCTGCCAGCTGATCCCTCCTTGCCTCCCTGCTGCTGGTGTTTCTGCGTTCATTGGCATCAGCACATACAGTTCAGCATCACTTCTTCTAAAGTTGTAATGAGTGCTCATTTATGTCCATGAGGCATCCATGACATGACATATTATGCAACACACAACACTCCACATGGAATGCTCCAACCTTCTGAGCACTGTATTGCAATGTTCCACCTGACCTATCCAAACATCTGAAGCACATTTTCAGCAGTCCAAACGTCCTCTCTATTGCAGTGCGTGTTTTTGTGAGTTTTTGATTGAATGACAATTCACACTGTTGTAGGCATGATATACGGTGTCATCAGCTATGTCTTTAATGGATAGCTATTGGGGGAAGACTGAAGGAATGACAGATTTGGCAATACAAAGGAGTCATGGCTTGATCCAAGATAATTCCTCAATACATGTGTATTTGCAAATCAACTATTTTCTCTGCTTGGGCACGCATTAGCATGCAAGAAATCCAAAGTTCGGCATGAACTACTACCCATTATTAGCTGGCAGGTGTTATGGGGAATTGAATGCGTTTATTTGCATGTAGGACAGTTGATGCTGGAACAACCCACTCTGTTTGTTACAGCTTGGCGGGACAATTTACGGTGGCATTCCCTTTCGCTGAGGGACAGGTATGTGCAGGGTAGACGTGAGTGGCACGCAGGTACGCGTGTTGTGTGGCAAAAAGAATAAAACATGAGGCAATTTTATACAAATAGGCACCTAAAAATAGTTATGCATTTTGACCTTTTGCTGCACATTTTATTCTTTTTTGCAACGCACACGTACTTCCATACCACTTATGTCAACCCCAAGGTATGTGTTCCTTGGCCAATGGACCCTCTGCCTTTAAAATAACATTGAAACATGACTTAAGACCAGCGTTTTGTTGGTCTCAGTGCAAATGCTTTCAGCAGCATCAAAGTAGCAATACGCCAATAATGCAACTGACCTCATCTCATCTTAAGACCAACCCGCCCAGATGGGCCCAAGTTTTTCTATTTAAACAACATCGGTGCTGGATGGAAAATGACAACTGCCTCAGTCTGAAACTAGCAAAGACACTTGCGTTTGGGTTGCTGCCGCTTAGTTGCCCATGAGTGTGTGAGTGAATGATGTGTGTGCCCTGTGATGGATTGACGTCCAGGGTGAATTCCTGTCTCTCACCCAATGCGTGCTGGGATAGACCAGACCCTTACCAGGAATAAGCGGGTTAGATAATAGATGGATAGATAAAAATGTGCTAAAAGCCTTCAAAACCTACAACTAACAATGCCTACTGATAACATAGGCGAGAAAATGTACTCCTTTGTTTAAAATATATTTTTTATGAAAATGTTGGCCCTTGAAAGTTGTGTCAGAATTTGTCAACATCGTCAGATTTCTAGAAAAATGTAATTTATGAAGTCATAAAAAGGGTTTGCTTTATCCAAAGGTTCCTCTGGTAAGTAAAATACATTTTTGAAAATTTTTCAGCAGTGTGATCAGCAGTGTCTCAAGCATAACAGGTCAACTCTATATCCCTTCTACATCAAAATAAGAATTATGGTAAGATGACAAAACACAGGGCCAAGTTACATAAAATAATTTAGGAAAGATTGTGTAGCGTTGCTTTGGAATAGAGCTAGTTTAATTTGTGTGAACTATGATAAGCAATATTGTTAGTTGGCCACATTTTGATACCAATACTTTTAAAGGCAGGCCTAGTTTTTGCAAGTTGGAATTAATGACTTACAGACAGTGCTATGCGTGAGGAACTCGGCATTTTTTAAATGTTGATAAATATACACACAAGCTGGATTCAAGTGTTAAACAAACATCTGTTCAGACCTGATTATACTTTCTACTGTTCGAAGGTAATCTTTCCATCTATACAATCAAGAACAAAGTATGTATTTTAAAACAACATAGGCAGAATAGTTTAGGTCAATTTCATGAGCAGAAGGCAAGGGGGAGGGAAAGGGCAAAGAAAAACAAAAGAAAGCCCTTAGGAGTTTTGTTGATTTGTGGTATCAATTATTGTTTTTCTACATTAAATGTTAACTGTCAAAGAACTAATGGGACAATGCCTTTTCACTAATGAAAGCCAAGAAGAATGATATCATTCCTAAATGCCTGCGAGTAACAATTAATATTCTTTAAATCTGAAGCTCTCGTGGTGGGGCTCATTCACCCTTGCAGACACCAGAATTTCTGTAATGGAATATAAAAAGCAAAAGCACTCTGTTATTTTTCTGATTTCATGGGTTATTGCCATGTGTATGTATACTGATGTGCTATGACTAGGGCCACCACTTTCCTTTCACCATTTGACCTGCAGGGATTTAAAGGATCAATATATCATTTGAAAGCGCATCAAGGGCCAGATTCAGAGTTGAGATAAGCACACGCAAATGGGACTTACTCCCGAAATTCCACGTAGTTTACGCTATTTGTGATTCAGACATTTAACCTATCCGCTGTTTTAAGCGTCTCTCCAGTACATACGTGCCATTACATGTGCAGGGTGGAGATTTAATGACAAATTAGTGCAAGATACGCGTATTCAGAGTTTTCATTTAATAATTTTTTTCCGTGCAACTTTATTTGGGAAAAAAAGGTGCTTTATGTCTTGTACCGCCAATAGATTATGAAAAATACAGCATCTTTTGCATTAATGGATATTAGAATGTTATTTGAACATAATATTGGTCATATTTTTCTTTGCATAGTTAACTTTCAATTATCAAAAAGCTGTCGTAAAAAGAAAAATATGTAAAAGTAGGCTATGATTGACCGTCTGGTATACCAGACCAATATTAGATGGATTCATTGATAGACAGTGTCTGGATCATATTCGCTTTGACAGAAAGACAATTTGTGTCAGCACAGGATGAATACATGCACTGCCTTCCCCATCACGCAAGAGCAAAACAAAGGATTTTACAAAGGCAAATGCAGTTATTAAAGGCAATGTCACTGACACGTTGAAAATATACCCTCACACACATTTATTTTGTAGAAAGCTGGCAACCCAGGGGCACGTACAAGAAACAGGTCATTAGAATATCATGCCCTGTGCCACTCACATTCTGAGAAACACACACGCGTATCGCAGGTTAGAATACGATGTATCTCATCCCGCGTTAATTGCCTCTCCTGCGCGGATTTAAGGGCCATTCACACAGCGCACGGTAGACGGCAGGACGAAACCAGATGTCATTGTTTTCAATGAGACAACGACGGCAAGACGGCAAAATCGCCGATGGCAGGACGTACTTGCCGTCGGAATAGAAAATATTCTTATTTTTGCCGTCTACCGCGGCGGTAGGGTCATGTGCAGATCGAACGGAAGTGGTCTGTTTCAAAATGGATGAGAAGTTCATGCAACTTCGTGGTAGAGAATGAGAGTGGAGGGAGGAAATATCTAACTAAAAAGTTTAAAAAATACAGAAATCTTTACAAAAAGGCTGCAGCATGGAGTGTTGTAAGCACTGGCATGCAGATTCCAGGTACACATTATTATTCGCTGTATTTTCCGAAGCTTTTCTGTGCATGCTTTCAGGTGTAACTAACTAGCTACGAAGCTACCCAAACTAGCTGACATTGTGATACATACACACACCGCCCATTTATGAAGACACAGACTGAAACAACGCGGTAATACACACACAGAATGTATAAATACAGTTTTCGCGGTCCATTTTGCAAAGACGCTCTTTGGTACACCAGTAATTTTTCGCGCGGACCATAAATATGGCAACGGACATAAACAATACGTTACCGCAACGGACATTTCTATACCGTCAACTACGTCCCTGCCGTTGTACCGTCTACCGCCCGCTGTGTGAACACGCATAAAGCGCATGACTTAATTTGGCCATCTCTGAATCAGGCCCTTAGTGTCCACAAAGGAGAACTGCAATTCCAACCCAAAGCATGACACCGCCTCGCTAGTTCATCTCAGTCAAAACTCCGTACCCTGCGGGTGGTTGCCAGATTCTATAGACTGCATCTTTGTGCGCGGTGGTGGTACATTGTTGAATGTAATGTGACAGGAAGCTGGCTATTGTTGTATCCAAAATGTCAAGTGATGACTCTTACGTCAAGACAAGTAATGAAAAATATATTTATAGAACAACTTTGCAATATACATGATAACTATGCATTAGCTACACAGATTACTAGTGCCCAGTGTATATTTTTGTGTTGAATAGTCAGGGAAACACAGTCTAGGCAATCAGGTGAAAATATGGCTACATTTGGTTGAGAAGTTCTTTTTTTTTTAACCAACTAGGATGTAACCAGGCTATATCCCATTAAAACCTGAGCCGTATTGGAGTGGCTCAGGAGTGTTGTTGGAGTGGGTAAACCCAGTATTAGGACACACAAACAAAACACAATTTACAGACAGTAAAATATATTTGAAATTACAAATTCATAGTAAATGTAATTTTTTTGAGGAAAATAAATACTTGCACAAATACTTTCATCTTTCTGCAAATTCTGTGGATGTCTTATTAATAAAAAAAATATTTGTCTTGTTTGTCTATGTGAAAAAGTTACAGAGAGCACTTTTTAATTTGTATTTAAATGGTTTTCTTCCCCATTGGCACTCAAACAGCACAGGAAAGTGACTAATCATACAATTTCAAAGACGTTTATAAAAACAATTAGTAGATCTATAGGGAGAGTCAGAGGAAGGAAAGGGAACATGGATAGAAGTTTAAATATGAGTTAAGCAGTATCTGCCTGATACACTGCATACCGATGGATTTAATTTATTTTGCACAACTTGCAATTTAACAATAAATTTGCAGAGAAGATAACAATAGGCCGACATTTACAAACTAAGAAACGTCACAAAAGAGACTGGTCATGATACAATATAGTTTCCATTTGAACTTTCTACATGACATTCATCACTTTTATTTAATTTATCTTTTAACCCCTTCTCTAACAACAGCTTTTTTGAACACAAGCTTGAAAATAAAATGGTTACTGTTCTTGAGCCTCTTTTACTGCATGCATAATTCTGGTCTCTTCTATAAGGTAACCCTTAGGAGCTTGTTTTGCAAGAATCAGAATTACTGTTAGTAATTCGTATTACTGAAACAAAGTGACAGAAGCTCAAACAAAGTGGCAGTGGAGGTTTTTTCTTGCCTAAAATATTTTAATAATTTTTACTGGGATAAGGATAACAACTTTACAGTGATTCGTGTGATCTGGGGATTTCCACAACACACAGAACATATGGAATTGTCGTTTTGATAGAGCCTGTTTTGTGCCATGTTACAAAATAATGAACCATTGTCGCTATAACTTTGGAATAGTAAAATAGTTTATAGTGATAGAATCGTGAGTTTTAACACTTTCAAACGGTCTATTGTGGTACCAGATTGATTGAAAATTTCACTGTAAAAATCCGGCCCAATGTATGTCAATCAAATCAAATCAAATAAATATTTATTCATATAGCGCATTTCACAACTAGTTGTCACAATGCGCTTCACAGAAAAACCCAACCTAAACCCCCACTAAATAAACCACTTCTGGCCTTTTAACCTCAGTTGTAAACTATTTTCTTATTACAAGTATGGTTTTTTGTGCAAGTTAATTGGTATATAACCGCTCTTATTTTTAATGTGGGCATTTCCCACTGCTTCTAAAAAAAACTAACATGCCCCTGTCCAACAAGTAAGCAATCAAACTGAATTCAGCACGAGTGTCACTTAACATCACCGTCAATAATTGTCTTTGCTTAATTAGTGGAAATTACTTTATCAACTTAGATGACTGAGGTGGTGCAAATTAGATAATTGTTTGAGAAGTACCTTGACAAAGAGGCTATCACAACCTCTAGCTGGTGGAGGACTGAAATGCCAATGCGAGAAAGCAAGGTGAAACAAACTGGTGGCCCTGGCTTTGACATTTATGAAAATAACTTGACAAATGGCTGAAAGCAGGCTTGGCAAATCTGCCAAAAAATAAGTAAAACTCAATAGGCGGTGATAAAATGGCAAGGAGAGCAGTCACTGATAACTGCCAAACAAACCTGGAGCTGAAGGATTTTGAAAAATGATTTATAAACACCCAGCTGCTGAGATTTAATTGCATATTTAGCATCATTTTAGTATGTAAATAATTTCTATAGTGTAATTAAAAGAATGTTATTAATATTCCAGGCTAGCATATTAAACATTATTATTTTAATTAATGTACCAGTTCTGCAACCTTTTGACTAGAGTTTGAGAACTCTTTGAGAAGGTCATAAACAAGGTTGATCAATGTGCAGAGTTCAATGTTTAAAGTTTACAAGATATTTTACATACATTATCTTTTCAGTTATTGCACTTTTGTTCATACGCTTGGTGGATTGTTACTTGGGATAAGATTTCCGTCATTATGCACAATAAAAGGGCTGGACTAGGCAATCTCTTGAACATGCACAGAATGAGGAGCATTTGGATCTATTGAGCAAATCGACCTCCCCTTTCCCTGTATAATTATATACACAGTATTACACACAAACGTACAGTATAATACTGTATATATATATATATACAAACCCTCGATTCCAAAAAAGGTTGGGACTGTATGTAAAATGCACATAAAAGCAGAAAGCAGTGATTTGTAAATAATTTTTTATATATATTTAATTGAAAACATATTTAATGTTTTACCTTATCAACTTTATTGATTTTTGTAAATATACACTATTTCCTGAATTTTATGCCTGCAACACGTTCCAAAATTTGGGACAGGGGTGTAATGATTGGAGTGTAGGTTCGGAGAACCAAATGCGACTGACAGGGAATCAGAAAGCAAGTCTAATACAGACTCGCCACAGAAACGGAAACGGAAACTAACCGCAGGGGAAGGAGTTAAACAAAAGATCGAGAACAAAACCTCCCTGGCATGAGCCAAAATCATAAACAACTTCAAAAGGAGGCGAATCTCGGATAAACAGCGATAATAATAAACCAACAAAAAAGAAGCCTCACGCACTAACTATTAGGCGGAGACAAGAGGTAAATAGAAAGACCCGAAGAACACGGGAAAAGGAAAGAAAGAAAATGCGAGCCTGTATCTTTAAACTCATGTAGTGAATAAGAGTTTAAAACCACACGATACCAGGCAGCCAAAACAAAGAAGGTGAAACTGATAGGTAGAAAAAAAAAGAACTTATCTAACCCTATATTTGCTAAATCTCTAACAGGACTTGCTGCGTTCTCTATTTTGACAAACCAAGAATGCAGTGACCGAAATTCCTAAACCTTTACCGACTTTGTTGTCAACATAACAGAACATAACAATATCGAAGTGAGGAAACGCGGAAGTCCTAAGCATTTATAGCTGGCGGAAACACAGCACAGGTGTGGGAAATAATTGTCGGGCGAGAAGCAAACACTGGAACGGAGGTGGGAAAAATTGGATAGAGTGTTGAGACGATGCCCAAAAAGGAAACCAAAAAGAGGAACTGCAGAGGCAGCAAATAACCATGACAAGGTGTAAAAAAAAAGACTGGGAAATTAAAAGAATACCTGTTTGAAACATTGCACAATTTATAATATTTTTTGATGCCCGAAAATGGGGAGGACTATGTACAAAAGGTTCTATAATTTCTAAACGGTTCATCCGATAAAAATACCCTTAAATTAAAGCTGACAGTCTGCACTTCAACCTGATTGTCAAAGTTCTAGAGTACAGAACCAAAATAAGTGTCACTGTCCAATGAATTATGGTGCTCACTGTGCATGGGGGCAAAATAAACTTGGGTCCTCTCAAGCTCAACACACTTTTCCCTCTGTGTCACCTCATATTTACACCCCAGTGAAACATGAAGTCATGGATTACTGCTTGAAAGTTCCTAAACACTCTGATCAACTTTAAAAAGTAAAACATAAATGGAAAAAATTTACATTTTGTTCATAAGAATTTCTAGGGGTGCCAATAGTGGCACATGTGGTTTTGTTAAAAATAAGTTTTTCTCGATGAGGGATTTTTATTCTCTGAATAAATTTACTTCAATTAAAGGTTGGATTTTTCTCATTTTTTCAGGGTGAGAATAAGCTAATTCACCAAAAAGTTAATTTTTTTTATAACCCTTTTTACTCATCTTTACCAGGGGTGCCAATAATTGTGGAGGGCACTGTATACATATATATATATATCAGTGGCGGCTCGTCCATAGGGACGCTAGGGGCGGCGCCCCACTTGATTGGATAGAATTATTATTTTTTTAAAATAATAAATAAAAAAATTTTTTTAAAATAATAATAATTTTTCATCTGAACACATTTCATAGATTGATTGTATAAATGTATATAAATTCTAGTCAATACATGTATGTTGAATAATTGGCTTTGGTTGGTTTGCGGACATCATTACCGTCTCTGTTGCTCTGGGGCGTCGAATCGTACGTCCCTCACACACTACATTGACATGCATTGCTACCTAGCGGTTGTTGGAAGGACTGCACTTTAGCTTGAGGTCTATGACAGCATTTGGGGCGTTGGGCAGAACGCCCTGGCCATTCTCATTTAACCCCATTCAAACGAACATTGTAGTCATGGTCAGTAGATGGCGCAAGAGAGCACACGCCGATGTCACATTCGTCTGACGAACTTTGAACTTCGTTGTTGACGCTATCTTCCAGCGACATGGCGGCTGCAGCAGATAATGTTACGTTAACGTTAGCACTCAACAGCGTGGAGTCTATTTTTAAAACCCACTTTGAGAAGCTTAGTCTACAAGAAAAACTCCGTTTAAAAGAGCTAGGTCCAGATAGGCCAGATATTCATCTACAGCAGGCGGCTAAGGACAGAGGGAAGTCGTACACATGAGTGTTCTCCAGGAGCTGGTATGATAAGAAATCATGGCTATGTGGCTGCCCAATTCGGAATGCTGTTTTTTGTTTTCCCTGCATTCTGTTCCGTTCAGAAAAACATGGCCAGGGTGAAATGCTGTGGACGAAAACAGGGATGACAGACGTTAAGCACTTTTCCGAACGAGTGAAAAAACACGACACGAGCAGAGCACACATGGAAGCGTGCCTTAAGCTATCCATGCTAGGAAGAGCTAACATAGCTACACAGCTATCTGATGGATATCACACCAGTATTCGAAAACACAACCAGGAGGTGGATAACAACCGACATATCCTTTCTAAATTGATCGACTGTGTGAAGTTCTGTGGGGCCTTTGAACTAGCTTTGAGGGGGCACGATGAAACGGAATCATCCGAGAATCCAGGTGTGTTTAGGGGACTTGTTGATTTTGTATCGACACTGGACGGTGCAATGAAAGAGCACTTGGAGAATGCAACCGTATTTAAAGGCACCTCAAAAACCATACAGAATGAGCTACTGGACTGTATGCTGTCTGTAATGCAAGGCCACATTGTCCAGGACCTACAAAGCACGGATTACATGTCTATCCAAGCAGATGAGACCACCGACATAACTACGCATTGTCAGCTCGTCATTGTGTACCGCTACATCGACACTGCCAACACGGTGCAGGAGAGATTTTTTGGCTTTGTTCGATTGGAAGGAGGCACGACTGCAGATGCCATTGGAGGTGCTCTCCTTGAAAACCTGGCCCTGCAAAGTTTCTTTATAAGTGAGGAGGCATGCTGATAGTGGAGCAACATTGTAAGGTAGGCTAGGCCTATTCATTTATTTTTCCTTTTTTTGTGTGCGAGATCGGCATGTTGTTCTCCCAGCTACACGCTGTCACTCTCCAGTGTCAGTGCCGCTGTCAAGGATATATATTTTTGCTTTATATTGTTTGCGAGTGCGACCATGATCAATGATCAAAGAATAATCTATGAATAATTTTCTTTAGAAAACAAATTCAGTAATTTTCTATATAGCCTAGATCAGGGGTCGCAACCCAAATGACAGAAATAGCCTTTCCCCCCCCAAATTCTCTAGTTTGGGAGCCGCAAGGAATGTACCCCTGGATATGAGAATACATAAACGGTAAAGAGATGCACGTTGATTGTACAACAAACGTTTAGTAATGTCAATAAATACCCTATTATTTTTTCCCTACGCTGTTGATGTCACTGGTGTTTTAATGAGTCGATCCTCTGTTGCATGAATATGAGCATAGCCTATAGCAGGTAGCCTACATTATTAATGTGCATTAGCCTAAACAGTCAAAATGTAATCGAGCTAAATATAGACGTGATGAGTCATATTTGATTGACTGCGCTCCGGCAAAAATAGCACTACAACTGTAGCAGTTAAAAGCCCTGTTTGTGCACTCGAGTCGGCTACAATGTTACTCTATGATCTCCGTGTCTGTCATGACCCGCCCCACTTAGTCAGCCAATCACCGGCCGCCACTGATATATATATATATATATACACACACATGCATATATTTTCTCTCTCACATACATATATTCCCACTGTCACATACATAAGTTCTCACATTTACATGTTAACCCTATTAACTTTGGCCCGCCAGAGGCAATTCCCACCTAGTTTTTACTAGTATTATTTCAGTGTCAATATCTCAAAAAATATTCACTGCACATCCATGGTTTAAAGTTCAAATTTGTAGAAGAGGCTGTATCATTGAGAAATTTGCAACAGAATACATTTATTTCAGAATCGTCACATACAGTATATAGCCTAATGTAAAAAAAATAAACACACAAAAGCATGTGTGTTTTTACATATCAGCAACGTATTTCAGCCCTACACGCGAAATGTGGTCACTGTGGAAATGCAGACTGTACGGGACTCTTCAGGGTTAATCAGAGAGATACACAAGAGATTTTGGAGAAAAAAATTAGGTGACTACTAAACCGAAAGTACATCTGGTCCTGTACATAGTACAGTCAGCAAAAGAAAACGCAGAATGCTTATTTGTACAAAGTTTAACGTATAAACGGTGCATTTTTGCATTTTACAGGCTGTGGCTGTGGCAAGATGAGGGTTGTAAGTGTTTTGGGTTATTCATAGCACCCTGCTATTTTATTGCCCTGCAGTGCCAGGCTGAGTTTTTCGCAAGTGGCGACCCTTTTAAACAATCCTGCGTCGAAATTTACGGGTTTTCGTAAGGCTGTAGTTTATAATTGCAGACAAACATGAATTCTGTAATGGGACGGATACGACTACCACTAGGGGGCCAACGTGGATTGGGTTAATTTTCTTCTAGAATACATATATTTTCACATACATTAATTTTATTCTCACATATATTCTCTCATGTACATATGTTTGCACGCTACAAAGTTTTTAACTGGTTTTATAATTACAACCTGTCTCCTAGGTTATGTTTGAAGGAATTAGCTAGCTATGTTCTACGATCACTAGAAGAGCAGTACGGAATCAAATGGTATTCTCGGCGAAACAACTTTGCAAGACTAAACAACCTTAGCACTTCTTAGCACAAACCATAGGCATAAAGTCAAATGTGTATGCAGGGGAGGTGACAAGGTATATGTTTTGCAGTACCAGATAAATGGCACTCCTGATTATGGTCAAAAATCAGTACAAAGCTTAGTTTCAGTACAGTACAGTACAGTATAAAAAATTAGGTTGTGCCCTGTGTTTAAAACAAATAAGGGCCTTTAGCAATATGGTCGTACATCAGACTTGCGCAAACACTGATCTGAGCGTAAATATGTTTGTATGTTGATAAATCATTGTATATCAGGAAGCGTGTGCACATCATTTTTAATTACCATACTCACACGCCCATTTACTACCATATTTGGCAAGACCACCTCTTTTAAATTGCACATGCCGACTCAGTTTTCTCAATATTATTGGCCATGGCGGGCAACAGGAAAGCAAAGAATAAGATTTTTTCTGTGAGGGTGAAATTTAAATGCTTCTGAATGAACATGAAAATAAATGTGTGCTTTTTGGCAGCATTAGTAGTGGTGTGCAGCCTAGCAATTCCGCTATGTGGCAGAGGATAACCAGGGCTGTAAATTGTGCTTTCTCTGAATAACAAACTATATTTATTTAAAAAATAAAAAAAAACCTTCACAAAAAAGTTCAGGTGGAACAGTTGGAGGAAAGGGCATCCCGGACCTCTCACTTGCAGATGAGAGGGTGGGGGATATCATTATGAAAATGGCCCTGCGAGGGGTGATAGAAACAAGCAACAGAGGCTTGCCCCCACAAACATCTTTTTTCCACCTATGCTGGAGGAATTAAGATCGGCCATTTTTAGAAAATATAGAAAAAGTTTACAATTTTTTTGTCTTTCATACAACATGACTGGTGATGCGAAAATATTTTCATATACAATGGGGGAAATAAGTATTGGACACGTCAACAATTTTATTATCAAACATATTTCCAATGTAGCTATTCACATGAGATTTTGACCAGACATTGGTATTAACTCAATAAAACTACACAGCTAAAGAAATTGTAACGTTCCAATTCTTAAAAAACGTTATGTGCAATAAAGTGAAATGACAGGAAAAAAGTATTGAACACGCTAAATTAAATGTATTAATTTAAGCCATATTTTTTATATTTGGTTGCATATCCTTTGCATGCCATGACTTTATGATGTCTGTGACCCAACAACATCAAAAGGCTCTTGATATCTTATTTGCTGGTACTCTTACAAGCGATACTATAACAGCTCTGCATTTGAATGGATCTCTATGGGAATTGGGGGGTGAGACAAGATTTAGCTGTAAATTACACTGGAACAGTATAGAACACATGGTTGGCTAAGTGGCTCTAAGTCATCAAGGGTCTGATGTATTAAACAAGCCTTTAACCATCACTCTGCTGCCAGAAATACAGTAGATATGGATGGATAACTTGAAGGGTTTCTTCTCCTGACTTATTTTTCCATAGTGTTCAATAGGAAAATCTGTCAGGAGAAACAACCCTTAAAGTGATCCTTCTATGAAAAGGATTAATGTATTTTGTAATAAAATGAATGTATTTTGTAAGTGAGAACACATGCATATGAGAGTGGAATGTGAGAGCTCCAAAATTAATTATGGCCTAAATGGCCCCTCATAATGTTTTTTGTTTTTTGGTTCAACTCAGGTCGTAATTATTAATTTGCTTGACAACTAGTTCTGCATAGTACTGTTCTTTACCTAAATCTTTATATGTGTTTATTCTTATTATTGTGCCTGTTTTTTTATGTCTGCAAATAGCCCCCCCCCCCCCCCTAATTTCTCTATACGGTGCCCTGTACAAGTATTCACAGACCTAGTAGGAGAAAAGGCTTGACAACCATTTCTACCAAGTTATGGAGGAGTATAGCAATTAAATCTATTCTTTAGTTGGATTATGCCACTTTTCACAAATCATAAGAGACTCATGCTAAATACCACAAAATTCATTAAAATTAGTTTTTACAGTGTAGAATATTTTCAAATGACAGGGATAGGTGTGTTTACCTTCACAACACAATTGAGTTAAAAATAGACAATGTGCATTAATTTGAACTCTGTGAAGTGTCGAAAACATTACCGTATAACTGGTGACGATTGGTGATTCTGCTGTGTGTGAGGCTCAGAGGGGATTGGTTTCTCACCATGAAAGCACACCCAATAGAGTGGTCCAGTTGATTGAAATGTGTTGTCACACCTTTTTTGTTTTTCTGCTTGTAACTCACATTCTGAGAACACCACTCCTTTATGTGAGAAGATAAATGTTAGCACCTCTCTTAATATCAGCATGATGCACCCAAACAATTCGTGAGCTGAGAATTAGAAGGTTCTATCTGCGTTAGGCATAGTTTTGAGATATTGAGCATCATAGTTTCATAGTGTATCATTCTGTTATTGCTTATTTTGTCCTTCATCTTAGGCGTACTTCAAATGCAAAGTATAAAAATGTTGTGAAATTTGTGAAAATCTTGATGTTTATTTCACTTGGCTGATATAAAAATACATTATAAAAAACCAACATAAAGTCTCTTACTAAGGAGTTGGGCCACCCCAAGCCACTAGAACAGCTTCAATGCGCCTTGGCATAGATTATACCTCTAGTCTAGCATAGATTTTAGTCTCTGGAACCCTACTGGAGGGATGGAACACCATTCTTCCAAACTATATTCCCTCATTTAGTGTTTCGATGATGGTGGTGGAGAGCGCTGTCTAACACATTGGTCTAAAATCTCCCATAGGTGTTCAATTGGGTTGAGATCTGGTGACTGCGAAGGCCTTCGTATATGATTCACATCATTTTCATACTCATCAAACCATTCATTGACCTCTCGTGCCCTGTGGAGGATGGGGGCATTGTGATCCTGGAAAAGACCACTCCCATCAGGATAGAAATGTTTCATCATAAGATAAAGGTGATCACTCAGAATAACATTGTATTGATTTGCAGTGACCCTTCCCTCTAAGGGGACAAGTGGACCGAAACCATGCCAGGAAAATGGCTCCCATAGCAGAGCCACCAGACCCCCTCACTGTAGGGGTTTTTCCTTTAATTTTCATACATACAGTGAGCACCATAATTAATTGGACAGTGACACATTTCTTGTTATTTTGGTTCTGTACTCTAGCACTTTGAGTTTGAAATGATACTATGATAATGCGGTTCAGGTGCAGACTGTCAGCTTTAATTTGAGGGTATTTTCATTAATATCAGATGATTTAGAAATTATAGAACTTTTTGTACATAGTCCCCCCCCCATTTTCGGGCATCAAAAAATATTGGACAGTTTAACATAATGTAGAATAAAGTCATAATTTTAAATATTTGGTCGCATATCCTTTGCATGCCATGATTTCCTGATGTCTGTGACCCACAATATCAAAAGACTTTTGATATAATATTTTCTGGTACTCTTACAAGCGATACTATAACCTCTCTGCATTTGAATGGATCTCTATGGGAATTTGGGGGTGTACAGAACCAAAATAACAAAAAATTTGTCACAGTCCAATAAATTATGGTGCTCACTGTATATACGTATATATATATTAGTCACTCCTCTCCTCCTTTCCTCCACTCCCCCACTACCACTTGTCTCCTACTCAGAAGTATGCAAAACTGCCTAAACATTCTGAGTACAAGTAGTTGCATGTACAGTATACAATGTTCCTGACATTGCGGTTTGTGTCGAACCATTAATCAATTTGTAACGATTTGTAATTACTATGTAGCTTAATCAGCAACATTAGATTAGACACAACGATCGGTTACCTGGGCACGAGGTGCATTGGAAGAAAAGAGGGTGCATTTTTTGAGTATTGGGACATATCCCCTGTCTATGGCAGGCATTTATTTTAACATGGACCTCAGATAATTTTTCTTTGCTTCTGCCACAGTATAATTTCTTTGTAGACTGGAAGAGAGACAGGCAGCACACTTTTGTTGGCCCTGGTACTACAGCTAGGCCTGTAGTAGGCGTATTATACCTTATTATAAAGTCTATGTTTGGTACCCCCCTCCCACACACGTGTGAGCTAAGCATTGACAATGTTATCTTAAAGTTGCTAAATCTAGCTAGCTTGCAACACACCATACTATCTTATGCAAGCCAGATAAAATAAAGGTTAAGGACAGCACTCTTCCTTTTGGGGTATATATTTAATAAAAAATGGATGCATTTCGGAGTCAAGTTCCTTCGTCAGGAAGTAAGTTAAGTTACTCAATGAACGAACTGCTGAGCTAGATTCTAGGTGTGAACACTATCGCTAGCTAACCATGTAAACAATTAGAAACGAACTAGCTAGCTATGTTTTCACCCTGTGGTGAGCAATCCCAGTTGTTTTCACACAGGATTTTCTCCATGAATAATAAAGTTTTATTTAGGGGTGAAACAATGACTGTGAAACTGTATTAATAACTAGCTAATGTTAGCTAGCCTGCTAACTTAGCTAACGTTAGATAAAAAGTTATGTAGTTCACATTAGCAATACATTATCTCTAATCTGCTGTCTTGTAAAGTCATCCCTTACTTTCTTATAAAATATTACATTGTTTTTCTGTTTGTCCTCTTTACCATGCTTTGCTTATCAGTGACTTTGCTTTGCTTTGCTTATCAGTGTTCGAATATTGCAAACCCAAGCAGGAATAAAACATTCTCTGATTGGCTACTTTTTTTATAATCAGGTTTGTGATTGGACTGCAGATAGAACCTTATAACGCCAAGTGCAGAGGGGGATGTGCAGATAGAACTTTCTGTTTTTGTATTTTTTGACCAAAAAAATAAGTAGATCATGAATAATGATTAACACATGTATGAAGAACCACTTAAAGATTACTTTTATGTTTAATTTTTGATAAAAATGTCAGATAGAACCTTCCAATTCTCAGCTCATGAAGTGTCAATGGCTTCCTGCTGGTTGAATCATTTCAGTTAATTAAATCTGCTGTACATTTATTTCAAAATTCACTCCAAAACCATAAAGGCTGTAGATATAGCTTTTTACGCTATCTAGTGTCTCATATGGAGATTGCATTTCAAAACAACACATCCTTAACTGCTGTTGCTCAAAGCACACTCAACTAGTTGCCAGGTTGAGTTGTTGGAGGTCGTGTCATCATAAAATAAGCGTTAGTAGCTAGTAGTCATTTAAAACCGAGGAAGGAGGCCAACTTTCTTGCCTGTTTTGAACTTCTATCATCCAATGTCTAAACAGTCGACTTTTGCCAATATCTTCGGCTGTGTTTATCCCACAGTAATCTACAACTCACAATGCTACGAGCTAACTATCAGACTTTTTGACAACCAGTCCAAAAAGGCTACCCTAGGTAGACAAGTTTGATGACTATTGTCATTTTGCCTTGTTTGGCTGTAATTTGCATGTCAGGTTTCTCTCTAAAAAACTAGCTAACTAGCTACCTAACTTAGCTAATGTTAGCAAACTAGCTGACTTGTCTCACTGTGAGAAAGTGAAAAGCAAAATGTCATCAAAATACTCTTTTTGTTCATGCTGTAATAAATTATGGTCCAAAATTCAGCTTAACAAGGAAGAGAATAGCTATTACATTACATTACATAATAGACATTTAGCAGACGCTCTTATCCAGAGCGACGTACATAGTGCATTTTCAAACTAGGAACAAGAGCGTTAAAAACAACCCTAAAAAGGCAAATACGAATCTAAGTACTAGGCGCAGTCAGTATGATTGGGTTTTTATCTTGGGTATATTATCTATTATATCATCTATCTGATTGTTCACTTCTGATCATCTATCCCGATAGTCTGCTTGCTAGCTCACGCGTTTAACTTACCGGTCGAGAAGAAAAGTGGCCATTCTGCATCGCTTCTAAGGCATTAACAAATGTTCAGCTCCCTCCAACCGCTAAATCTTCTTACTCCGGTTCTTGTCATTAAGGACAAAAGAAAAAAAAAACCTTAAAAGGAAATGGTTAGAAATAATTTTTAATGTTATCCATTTCTTTTTTAAATTGCGATTAAACGTCTAGAGATTTTCCTAAACGTTTAGCATTTTTGTTTATGTTGTGCATTTAAATGGTTTGAAGTCACACCCTAACCTAAACCCAATGTTTTGTATGATCTTAATACATTTTCAACTAAAACTACGTGAGTGGCGAAGTACGTAGGGCATCTCACATTGCAAACCTATACAATGCACCTGTGTAGCTTCCTGGCTGTGGCACTTTCGGTAGTGCGATCCCATTTCTATTAGTAACTCACTCTGCTTTCCCCTTGTCTGAAAAACATGGGGAAAATGATTGTCCATATCCTTAATAAATAGATTAATAAACAAACTAGTAATAATAATGTTCACATGAACAAACTATTTGCCTGTGATTTAACAAAGCATTCATAATACTTCATCCTGTTAACTAGGCTATCAACAAAGGATGTGTAGGACCTGCATCATCAGTAGTGATGTGTTCCATGAACTAAGATGATCTATTACTGTAGTTAGCATGAATAAACCATGTACTCATTTATTAACTAAGCATTATACATGTTCAAGCTACTAAAAACCCTATTAACAAAGTATATCTGGTCTTAAAAATACTAAAATAAAAAATATATATAGACATACCCTGTATACATGCCCCACCTAATATCAATGTGGTTAATTGTGGTTACCTTTAATTACCAGTAAATTGTGTAAAGGCTGATTCATGCAGGTTGTCTGTTATCTTTTTGTAAACTGTTTTTCAGAGATTAATTCCAGGTGAAATTGCATCCTAAATCACACAGTGGCTTGTATGCTGCAAATAGCCATAGGGCCAAGCTTTTATGATTTATACCATAATACTAATGCATTTAATAATATTTTACACATAACTGAAAATAAAATTGAGCAAGGTCAACATTCAGAGAATTATTCATGTCAGACAAATGCATTACTTCTGCAACACCAATCGTGGTACGCCTCATCCATCAAGTATCCTCAAAATATGCCCCTTGAAATAATGCTGCAACTGACTGTGGAATGGTCGTAAGACCTGCATCTCGTTGTCTTCCCAGGGTGTGACACTGACATATTACAATTACTATATTCAACACAGGTAATGCTTAAAGGGAAATTTCACCTTAGTGACATAAGTTGTTTTGTGGAGCCTACCCCATTATATTTGCGTAACGTGAATATTAGCGACATCGGATGTCCCTGCTGATCGTTAACGGCATTGCCGTTAGTCCGGTTGTCAGGGTCCTCATTCACGCCCATTCATTTTCAGGACCTCACCAAAATTTATCGTTTTAAAGCACACACTAACTATGGCAGATAATACATCGATAAAAGAGAACACGACGGTGAAAAGGTACGTGTTTGTTTTGAGCTTATAAGATGTTGTCATGTTTAAATTAGCTATAATAGTGGAACTATTTTCGGATATGCTACTGCGTAGAAATACAACAAGCCGTAGTTAGATTTTTAGTTTTATTATGACGTAAACCTACAACTAATGGTAGCCTACTACAGTTGGTGAATTGACGTCAACTTTATTGTACGCAAGGATTCTTCACTGAGTTAAAATAACAAAGGTTTTTGCCGGATCTTCTTTTTTTTTTTTTTAAAGGTAATAAAACATTGAAACTACATTACATATCAAAACAAACACATACCTTTTCACTGTAATGTTCTTTTTTATCGATGTATTATCTGCTGCAGTAATGTGTGCTTTAAAACTATACATTTTGGTGAGGTCCCGAAAATGAATGGGCGTGAATGAGGACCCTGACAACCGGGGATGCCGTTAACAGTCAGCAGGGACATCTGATGTCGCTAATATTCACGCTATGCAAATATAATGGGGTAGGCTCCACAAAATGACCTATGTCCCACTATGGTGAAATATTCCTTTAAGGGGAAAAAAAACGAAAATGTCTGTTGAAATACAGACTTATAGAATATGCAATAGAACTAGGCAAGTGAACAAGATAGCAAAATGAAAAAAAGGACATGAGCCCACAACCTTTTTTAGAAGACCCCCAATGTTAGACCTGGTTAATATGCCATAGGCATCAGAGTACCAATTTGGTTTTGTGAAGTAAACAAGAGCGACATTATTTATCTTTAATGGGGCATTATGGAGAAAAAAAACATAATTCAATTAATAGATAACACAATTAATTAAAATTTCTCTGCTTTATTTTCAGTTTCCAACACACAGAAACTTGTTTAGGAAAACTTGCATCAAGTCAATAAGTAACTGCACATTTGAATTATAAATTAGAAAACACAAGAAAAGAAGTTTGGAGAGCAAAAAAGACAAAGCAATGAAACTACTATGTTGAAGGATCTATAGAATGAAAAATGTAAGGAAAATAAGTACCTGTTTACCAACCTGGAGCCACATGTATAAAACTCTGAGTAAAAGAATGCGTAAAAGAACACTCAGGGTGAAAGTCAGAAATCTGCTTTAAAAAAGCATTTTCTACCTCTGCCTTTCGGTCACGGTGTCGCCATATCACACGGACCCCAAACATTGCGTATGTATGGTGTCCATCGTGTGCAGAGGCACGCAGATTCTCACAGCACGTGTTATATTATACTGAATTATATCTGAATTTTTTAGTGAAAACTTGCTCACACAGCTTTCTGAGGGTATTTTTCTACTCAGCACTGTTTATACATTTGGCCCCTGGAGTGAAAGCACTAAAACAGGGTGGAGATTATGTAAATTAGGCAAATTAAGTATTACTAAAACAGGCATTAATAGTGACTCTCCTCTTTGCGTGAGCCCTTTTGGATCTCCTGAAAGCAGGCATAATTTGCCTGCGTTATAGCTCACACACAAGATGCATGAGAAGGTCAGACACATGAGTGTCGAGCTGTAGGACTAACGCACCCTCTAATGCATAGCACTCAAAAGGAGACAGGACTTTAAAAAAAATTCACACATGTTTCTACTAATCACTTTCAGATATAGGCTAATATCACATTACATTTGTTTTATTGAAAGGACGCAAGACTTATATTGAAGTCATCAGCTAGCAGTTAGTATAAAAACGCAGTTCTGAGCAAGTTCTTGATTTGTATTTGTATTTTATATTTGAATTGTTGTGCCTATATGCATTCAGTAGGGTGTACAGTATAATGAATTGTGAATACAGTTACCTTCTGACGCTCTGTGGTCTTCTCCCCATCACAAGTTTGTCTGTGTCTATTCCTCCCACTCACACGACTTGCTCATTTTGCATACCTTCCACCTTTTGTTCTATCGGTGTTAATAAGATATTATTTCTTTAGTTGGACCACCACTTGTGTCATTTTCTTGCATTATGTTGTAGAAACGTTTTTCTAAAATCATGCCATCTTTTCTTCTATATCCTCTACTGTTCATAAATTAATGTATGTGATTTTATTCCAAAATGTTCTCCTCTCCGTTGGTGTTGTACGTATATGCCGTAATACAGCATTGTGTTCCTCCTAATTTAATGTTTTATTTTTTGTGTGGTTATCTCGCAACTTGTGCCTGGTTGTTCCATATCCATGTAGCACCTTGTAATCTGTACGGGTCGTTGTTATAAGTGTCTCCGACCGCAATAGATCTGCAATTTAGCGAATGTTTTGCACTGCGACTGTTTCCGTAGTAAATCAGGCCCTGAGTGCTTACAAATGCTCACAATAAAATGCATAGGATTTTTGCCAAAGTTAGTCAATACGTTTGATCTCTTTTCCCACCCATATCCTGGACATAAAAATCTGGATGTGCAGTAGAAAATAATGTTTGCTATAATAGAATTTGTCTCAGTTTGACAAGATGTTATTTAATCTTTGGTGGCTGTAGTTCAGATTCCATATGCAACTCATTTTCCTGAGCCAGTCGCAAATGTGCTCTATCATTTTGGCAGCTCTCTCAGCACTCCGTTTCCATTGCCTATAAAATTGGGTAACGAATAAATGTTACATCTGGAAAACTATTTGAGGTTTAGAATGGAATAGTGCACACTTTATACATCACACTATTCTGCTTCACCCTTAGTCATTAGTAATGTCCTCTTAAAAAGGTATCTATTGTAGTACAGTGTTGCAATGTGAAATGAGAAACTGCATTTGATGTCACACTGATAAAGAGCATCTGCTAATGAGTAACAATAAGAAAAATCTATCTATATACATAATTGGTCATGAAAAAAAGGTGCCTTCAGTCAGCCGTGTTGTTCTGAAGGTCATAAGAGAGAGATGCTCCATTTGGCAACTAGTGCAAAATTTCAGGTCCAAAGAAATCCACCTCATGTGTAATGATGGAAGTAGGGTAGCACCCCAGAGACCCACAACAGGAGGAAGGAGTGAAAGGTGATGACGTGTGCAAAAACAGCACCACACCCCAGCCCCTCCTGTGCGGAAGACTCACCAGTAGGGTGGAGGGCACATCAAGGAGGTGTTCTGCTCTCTGTGCCGGGCCTACAACACACCCTCCCCAAGGCCATCCTATATATCCTCCTCAAACGACCTGCTCAAATGTGCAGTTAGTCAGCCTCCTTAAATGTGTACTTGAATAACTTAATAGCTTAGCAAAAAGCAATGGATGGTTCAAGTGGCATTATTGAGGCATTATTGAGTTTATAAACCCTGGGCAGTTTACAATACACATTATTATGGTACAGAAGGCACATTGGTTATACCTTACTCCAGGGCACAATTATGGCTCCATGCTCCAGAATTTTAGTCCTGTGACTTTTCTTATCAGTGGCAGTGCATACACACCACTGCACTGCTTGACAGCTCCACTCAGTTCAGTTAGTGCGGTCTGCAAAAAATACTTAACAGCCTTCATTAGACAGTTCATACTCATGGAAAAGCATCGGAAGATCTTTTTATAATATGATTTGGCTTTCATTTACAGCACAACTTAACTTAACCACGGTGGAAGAGGAGATCCCTATTGCACTTACTGTAAGGTGAGTCAATCACTGATCCTCAGAGCCTTTATGGACCAGTGAGAACAGCACTGCATCAAAACTGACTGGCCAGGTAAATGGCTGTCACACATGGGGATGGAGTCTCACCTTGCTTGGTGTAACTAATGCCACAAGGATCCTCCATTGTAATGCACAGGATTAGATTCCTTCTATTTGCGGTGGCTCAGTGTAAAAACTATATCTGAAGTAGATCTCAGAAGCACACAGAGGCACTTGCATTTCTCCAGATTTAAAGCATTTGATTTTAAGAATTATAGCTGTGCTGTGCTTTTTCAAATGATGAATTTAGCTTGCATCTAGAGTGATTGATAACTGTAAAAGTGATAATTTAATAACAGTGTAATACTGTTTTTACAAATTATTACATTGATTGGTACTATGATGAATTATTTTATTTTATTTACTATTTTTTCTTAACTTTTTCCCATCATTTGAAATCACCTGTTGTTTTGAAATTACCACTGCTGTGTCACTTGTGACTAGTACAACAAAAGTGTGTGCACTCCTTTAACCAGAGGTGGAAATCCAGGGGACATAAAGTAAAAGTCCTCCCCAGTATTTAATTCACATAATCACATAGTTCACATAATTCTTCAGCGAGGAGGTAGAACTAATTCGTGAAATCAGCTGGCTGAGTCTATGGGTGGAAGAAACACATGGTAGGACCTTTACTTTATGTCCCCTGGATTTCTCTGCCTTTAACGCACATGACTGGATGACAAATACCTTGGTTCACACAGGGTATGTTTGTCACTATGGTTAGATGTTAACCTACTGATGCTAAAGACCTGCGTTTATACACTGCTTTCTTAGCTTTCAAACATTAAAAGTTATTGATCTAGCGTTTTACCCCATCTAGTGTCTCATATGGAGATAGCATTTCATAACAAAACATTCCCCAACTGCTGTTGCTCAAAGCACATGCCCCCTCAATTAGTTGCCAGGTTGACTCGTACTTAAGCGTGTTACTAGCTATTAGCTGTTCAAATAGCTAATGTGATATCATCTGTCTTAGTTTGCTTGCTAGCTAACATGTTAGCTTACTGGTCGAGAAGAAAAGATCTCTGCGTTGCTTCTCAAGCTTTGCAATTCTTTCAGCTCCCTCCAACGACCAAATGCCAAACCAATGTTGACCCTCGTCTGACATAGGTTCTTGTCATTAAGGACATTGGACAGGTACCGTGGGTTTCTTGGGTCTAACGTTACGTTACTGACATAGGCGGCCTTTGCTGTTTCATTCGTTTCACCTGAAACAGACCTCTCAACTGAAAGGGGCCTTGCCTCAATCATAAACTGAAAGAAAATAAAAAATTCTCTCCACATTGAATAAAAGACCCAACAACCCAATAGTTTTCCCATTCAGCCTCTGTAGGCGATGTACCTAAGTTAAGCTATTTCAGTGATGCCATCTTGATTCTCCTTATTTTTCTATAGTCTATGGATCTGACCATTTCTGAGTCATCTGACCCACATCACTTGCTGCTAGCTACGATGTCAGAATTATAACATACAGTACATGCATAATACGCATTAAATACGTAGCCTAATTGTTATACCTTAAAAAGTATGTGAGTGTCACGTTCCGCGCCTCTGTCGTGATTTCCTGGTTTTCCGTTTCTATGTGTTTTCTGTATGTGTATTCCGTTCCACGTTTTCCCTTTCCCCGATTGTGTTCCTCCAGTTCCCGCACCTGGTATGCGTTTCCTCATGTTGTTTCGTCTCACCTGTTCCTCATTGTCTCGTCGTTAATCTGGTACATAAACTCTCGTTTCTTTGTTCTGTGCCAGATCGTCTTGTGCCCTGCATTCCTGCTTGTGTCAAACTTTCCATCATTTATTCCTGCCTGCTCCATTTCCTGTTTCAAGTCCCTGTTGTCCAGTCCTGTTCCTGTTCTTCTGCCTGCCTTGCCTGTTCCTGTCCAGCCCTGCTTCAGTCCTCCTGCCCGCCTACCATTCTCCGCCCTAGCACTGCTCAAGCCCATCGCCCTCCCGTTCTCCAGCCTCTGACTGATCTCCCGGTTCTGACCCCCGCCTGTTCTGGACTTCGCCCTGCCTTCTCTGTATTGTTCTGATTGCCCGGACTCTGACCCCTGCCTGGACCTGACTATGTTTCTGCCTATGTTTGCTGGCCCTTAACCCGTTTTTTTGTTGACTCTGAATAAAGCCTGTTTATTCCATCTTGGTGTCTGCGTGTGGTTCCGATCGGTTCTCATAACAGCGAGTGTGATCGGTACTGCTGTGGAAACGTCAACGTTGCTGGCCAGTGGCAAAATGGAATAAGAGAATCTCTATAACATTTAACAGAAACCAGTTACTAGGTAGGATATTTGGTTCCTTAATCTGTATTTATCAGAGATTTGTAGAAAAAAAAAAGTTAATGTTCTACCGAAAGTAGCTACATTGAGTAGGCTACCGTAGATGACATACAGTACACAAAGAAAAGACATCAAATTTGTATTTGTGTAGAAACGGTGCATTTTATGCATGTTATTGTGTGACTGTGGCAAGATAGTTGTAAATGGGTTTGGGCTATTAATAGAACCCTGCTATTTTATTGCCCTGAAGTTCAACTTGATGTATGCACAAACGGCAACACTGTAACAACCCTGCATATGAATATTGAGGGTTTAAAGTCGTTATTTACAATTTCAGAGAAATATGAATAGGCTACTATAATTGGGACATTGACGACTAGGCTACTACTAGGTGGTCACTGTGGATAGGGCTAATAGGCTGCGTGTTCGTGGCGAAAGAGCGCATTGCACTTGATGCAGCATTTGTTGTAGTTATAGCCCAATGATAATTACAACAAATTAATTATTTGTAAATCTAAATTTAGGGGGGGGGGGGGGGGGCTCAAATTGGTTTTTGAAAAGGGCCTTGCAGAGGTATGTCTTTACTTTCTGCTCATTAGGTTGAATTTGAGGTGGGTTTTAAGCTGGAGAAGTCTCGCCTTTGGTCGGATGAAGATGAAGGAAATAATCCTGCCGTCTTGTATTAAGTTAATTTTTTTATTGAGCACTGGCCAGTGGTAGGTCCTTTCTCCTATGCAGAGGGTTCAGGAGCTCTCCTAACAAAAACAAACAATTGCTTATATACTTTCATAACCCCTCCTCTTCCTAGCTAATGCACCAATGAGTTAAGGTGACACCCTTCCATCATAAATTATTTTGGCCAATGGATGAAAAGGCAAAATTAAGCTCATTATATAGTCAGTTCCTACCCTATGTGCTTGGGTGCACTCATGGTCCACTAAATTGTTGTTGTCTTGCTAAAATCGGATCGGACCATGTCTTGTTATTCATATTTCCCAATTGTATCTGGGTCACCATGATCTATCTTATCTTTGTTATTGGTACATCCCATTGCTCAGCCTACGCAGAGGGGGTACACATGATCTGTTCTATCTCTGTCACGCGTCACAGCCCGTTGCTCAGCCTGCATATGATCTTGTCCTATTTTATGTTATCAAACAGTATGCCCCCCCCCCACCCCACTCATAGTTAATTTAGATTTAGCATATGTGGCTTTGGAGCCTGAAAATGACTTACTTCTACAGCCTCCACATGGCAAATACTGCCTATGGTTACTGATGGTTGAGGGCTCTGGCGGTGCTGTCAGACAAGCGAACTGGCAACCAACTGAGACTTCAGATACAGAGATGGGTGTGGTAACAATGTCGTAATACTACTGGCTCACAAGCTTTGTTAGAGGCAGTAACTAGGGTTGGGCATTCCAAAATTCAAATTCCAAAGGAATCGTTAAGAAATTAGAATTTCTATTCTGCTTATCGGTTCCTAAAGAAATTTCACTCGCGCTAGTTTCAGTTTCCGTGGTGGCGGCATGCACCTTTGCCTTTTTATTTGCAGTCTGCCAGAAGAACAAAGTCGTTAGAAGCAGGGTGGGAAATTGCCACCCGCCAAATGCGGGTAGATTTCAGAATTGTCGGGTAAATGCCGTGTAGCACAGTGGATACAGCAAAAAAATTACTTCGGTAAAAATTTCCGATTTCTTTCTCTGATTGGCTAAATATGAGACAGAAAAAAGTGCCTGTTAGAATATACCGAGGTGAGCCCGTCTTACAGTGGAACTGATTTGCGTTCGATTTACTATAAAGCAATTCTAGCAAGACGACCATCTAAAACTAACTGACCAATAGCTTACGCTATAAGGTAAAAGTGATATCTCCAGACAGCTCGCTGTAACGTTGCTGGCATTCATTTGTTCAGAAAAACAGCATATGTTAGCTAACATATCTAGTATTAGATAATAGATAATTTAATAACTATTTATCTGGCATGTGGAGACGTATAAGGGGAGTTAAACAACCCGCACCACTGGCAGCAACAACGCCTGAAGTAAATAATGTGTTTTGTTTATGTTGTCTCAAGCTTTACCTAGCTGTAATCCTTATACTTATCTGAATATTAGTGTTACGGTTCTAACCGTTCCACGCCATGTTTTATGTTTATTGTTATGTCACGCCCTTATTTGTATTCACGTTCTGTCATAGTTTATTAGTTTGCATACATATTTCCATGTTTTTCCACAGCCTTGCGTTCATGCTGTTTCTTCTCTTGCTGTCACTCACGCTTCCCTAATTGTTTCATTCTCCCTTGTCTAATTACTAACTACTAACGATTTACTAATTGCCTCGTTACGTGTCTCATTTTCTCAAGCTGTTGTGAATTTCCTGCTGCTCTCAAGCTAAGTGTCTGCACCTGTCTACACCTGCATATAAGATCAGTGTTCATGTCATGTCCTTGCGAAATTGTTGCCTCACTAGCACTCTTAAGCATTTGTCAAGTCTACGCATTCTGATTTCCTGTTTTGATCCAAGCCTGTTTTTTGACCACTGTTTACTGCCAGCCTTTTGTTTTCACTGCCTGTCCTGACCACGATTCCTGCTTGCTGATTTTGTACTTTTGCCACGCGGCGAGGACTCCGGTCTGACCCTGCTTGTTTTTCGACTATTCTTTTGCCTTCTCCCTTTTGTACCTCTGCCACGCTGATTGCCTTCCTGGTTCCGAACTACTGCCTGGCTTACCGACGACGAGACTGCCTTCTCCCTCGGTACTTTTGTTTATTGGCTGGATTTTTTTGTGTATGACCTTTGCTTGTGCTAAGACAACGATTACTGGACTTTCCTTAATAAAGCCCTTGCGGGTATTTATTACATCCATTGTTCTGAGTCGTGCTTCTCGGGTCCAACCCTCCATGCACTTCGTCTCAATAGGTTAGTTATTAGTTATCTGACTATTAGCCTACTTTTTATTTATTTTTATTTATTTATTCAGCACATAAAAACGACAGTGCTAGGAGGGGAAAAGAAGCTCAAAAGGGCTTGTACAGAGTTCCCCTCACATCAAGAACAAGAATCAAAAGATTTAACAATATACTCAACACATAAAACAAATACAAAAGAAAGAAAAAGTAACCAAACAAACAGAAAAACAAGAACAAAAGAAAACAAAAAAATCAAGACAAAAACAAATAAAAGAAAACAAATAACAAATTACATAAGTTTAGAATAGATAACCTATTAAGAAGGAAATAAAGTCATGTCACTAGATGAAATGAGGTAGTCCCTCAGTTGTTTTCTAAAAGCTGGCTGAGAAGATGTATGTCTCAGAGTCAAGCTCAAGGTATTCCAGAATTTCGGACCTCTGAATTTAATATTAAATTGGTGGCTAGAAGTTCTACAGAAAGGTAAATGAAGATGATTACTACGGCTAGTTGGATATGAATGGATGTCAGATGAGAAAGTAAACAAGTTATGAAAGGCAACAGGAAGATCTTGCTTACAGTTTATGGATTTGAAAATAAATAAACATGTTAGGAAAACGTTTAATTTATCAATCGATAATAATGAATATTTCGTGAATAGTGGTGCAGATGGTTCCTGACTGTTAGAATGAGAAATTATTCTTAAGAATCTTTTCTGGATTATGAGTAGTTTGTTGAGGTACGATGGATATGTAGCAGCCCAGACAATATTGCAATAGTTGAAGTATGGAAAAATAAAGCTATAGTATAATGTTAAATATGCGGAAGGATGGATCAGAGGGCAAACCCTTCTAAAGATGCCAAGCATCTTCATAGATCTCTTGCATACATAATCAATATGATTTTTCCAATTTAAACATTCATCAACAATGATTCCTAAGAATTTAGTAAAAGGTACTTGAAGAATTTCTTTTCCGTCAATTAATATTTTAGCTTCCTCTTTAGAATAAGACTTGTTTTTGCAGCAAAAGATCATGAAATTGCATTTTTTGATATTTAGAGTGAGTTTGTTAAACTGAAACCATTTGGAGATATTAGACAATTCATTGTTTGCTAAGTCAATCAGAGACTTGAAGTCATCATGAACGGCTATAAGATTAGTATCATCAGCAAATAGTATAGGGAAAAAATGTTTACAGGTCATAACTAAATCATTAATATAAATTAAAAACAATAAAGGGCCCAAGATAGAACCTTGGGGAACCCCAACAAGAATTTGAGACTTCTTGGAAGAACAACCATTGATTGATACAAATTGCTCTCTATCCTCAAGATAGTTAGTAACCCACTTGAGAGCAACATCCTGTATTCCATACCTGTTCAATTTGGAAATAAGGATTGCATGGTTGACAGTATCGAAAGCCTTGGTCAAATCTAAAAAGACTCCAAGAGCAAATTTCCTATCGTCTAGGGCAGAAGAAATGTTGTTCACAAGTTGCAACAGAGCTTGTTCGGTAGAATGTTTTTTACGGAATCCATATTGATGGTTGTACAGGATGTTGTTCTTGGCTAGGTGATTTGAGATTCTTACATACACCAGTTTCTCCACTATTTTAGAGAAGCAAGGTAGAATAGATATTGGACGGTAGTTTCCAAAGTTATTAGTGTCACCAGATTTATGAATGGGTATAACTTTAGCAATTTTGAGATCTTGAGGAATGATACCAGATTGGAGAGATAAGTAAAATATATGGGTTAAAGGATCAACTATATAATCAATGGTTTCCTTGATAAGGATGGTTTTAATTCCATCGTGGCCTGAAGCCGAATTTCTTAGAGACATAATGATGTCATACACCTCTTTAGCACTAGGTGGTTCAAAGTTGCAGAGAGGAGGAAACTGACCTTTGATTAATTTACAAGGGTTCTCATTAGAGGGCTTGATGTTGGATGCCAGAGTAGAGCCAATATTAACAAAATAATCATTAAAGCCATCAGCTATCTCTCTCGGCTTATTGAAAGTCCCATCCTTACTTACCATCTCAAGAGGTGCACTGGCTGGATTTTTATTTCGATTTAGTAACTCATTAATGATGCTCCAAGTAGATTTTATGTTGTTAGATGCTTGGGTAAATTTATCTGCAAAGAAGATTTTTTTAGCCTTTCTCAATGAGAGAGTAAATTTATTCTTATATTTTTTGTAGGTTTCTATATTTTGAGTGGAAGGGTTAGTAATAGCTTTTCTATATAATTTATTTTTCTTACGGGAGCTTTTCTTTAGATCTTCTGTGATCCACGGTTTCTTTTTAGTTGAATATGACCTATTTGGTAAAGTAATCAAAGGAAAACATTTATCAAAAACAGAATTAAAAACCAATAAAAAGGACTGATAGGCATCATTCACCTCATGGAGATTGAAAACCTCATCCCATGAAACATTACTGATCAGAGACTTGAAGGAGTCCATATTTTTTTGTGTAAATTTACGATATTTAATTTGCTCATGGACAGTGTTGTTAGATTTGGTATTAAAATTTCCATTGGTGTGAATAATTTGAAATACAGGAAAATGATCGGAGATGTCAGAGGTCAATATTCCAGAAGTGATTTGAAAATCCAGGCAATTGAGTAAGATGTTGTCAATAAGTGAAGCTGATGAATTTGTTATTCTGGTAGGTTTGTGAATCAACGGGTAGAAATGAGTAGAGTAAAGTGCATTAAGAAAGTCAGCTGTGGTTGATAATTCACTTTTGAGAAGATTAATATTGAAATCACCATGTAGAATACATATACGTTCATTAGTTATCAATTCCAGAGTAGAATAAAGAGCATCGATAAAGGCGGTAATATCGGTGTCAGGTGGTCTGTAAATACAGCCAATTATAATGTTTTTCTCATTAGAAGGTAGGCAGGATGGGATTTCAACAAACACAGATTCAACTGAAGTCTTGTCTAGGTGATAGCAAAGGTCATTTTTAGGAATGATATTAAACTTGTTGGACACAAACAATGAGACTCCTCCACCTACTTTGTTCTTTCTGCAGGAATGAACAGCGTTGTAGTGTGACAGAGGGTAGAGACCTGAGATATCGTCATTGAGCCACGTTTCAGAGAGAGCAATCACAGAAAAGGAATGTGATATGGTTGATAAATATGCTGTTAGATGATCATAATTTTTTGGTAGACTACGGACATTCAGGTGCAGGTTTTTTACAAACCCCAATTCCAAAAAAGTTGGGACAGTATGTAAAATGCACATAAAAGCAGAAAGCAGTGATTTGTAAATTCTCTTTGACATATATTTAATTGAAAACAGTACAAAGAAAATATATTTAATGTTTTACCTTATCAAATTTATAGATTTTTGTAAATGTATACTAATTCTGAATTTGATATCTGCAACACGTTCCAAAAAAGTTGGGACAGGGGCAAAAAAAATACTGGGAAATACACTTTGGAACATTCCACAGGTTAACAGGGGATGCCATCATGACTGGGTATAAAAGGAGTCATGATATGCAGTAGATATGGATGGATCACTTTAAGGGTAGTTTCCCCTGACTTATTTTTCCATAGAGTTCAATCGGAACTTTGTATTGTTTTAAATTAAACATATGTAAAAGAGAATTTACAAGTCATGCTTTCTGCTTTTATGTGCATTTTACATACTGTCACAACTTTTTTGGAATTGGGGTTTGTACTCATGTAGGCTACATATGAAATGTAGGCTATGTAATACATTTATACACAATGTTTGACTTTTTGACATGTAATACATGATATAATAAATTGCATTTTATCTGAAACATTATTTTAGTGTAATTTGAAAAAATATATATTTTCAAAGGTCTCTGGTAAAATTTAGCATCTACCAGCCACTATGGCTGGTAAGTCAGAAAGTAAATTTCCCACCCTGGTTAGAAGTTTCCACCTGCGCGATTTGAATGGGTAGAGCCGTGCGCCATCATGGACCATAGCAAGCGGTGCTCAAAAGTGTGGTTTTATTTTGTTATAAAAAATGACGGGTCGGCACAGTGCAACACCTGTGCCAAACTTATATTGTGCAAGGGAGAATGCACTACTAACATGATTAAACACCTTCTGGTGTACAAATGGTGTACAAATCATCGAGTGTAGCTACCTTGTTTGATGTGTTGCGCCGGGCTCCCTCTGCGCTCCCTCTGCCTCATCCTCTTCAGTCAACCCTGAGCCAACAGCAAGCACCTCGTCGCAATCGGGTAAGTGAAAATGAAATAGCGTTTGTTTTATTCTCCACAGCAAGACAGCAAACAAGTATTACTTGACCGAATCGCTAAAAACTGTGTGTCAAATGCAAATACTGTAATGTATTTTTTCGTAGATGAACGTCCGCAGATTGCTAGTAACGCTAGTAGCCAGCCTAACATTACTGCTAAGTTACTGCTCTTCAGGGGTTTTGTATATTTGTTATTTGGTTCGGTTGCAATTATGCAAGTGCACCACTACTACTTCTCTCTCGTCAACACCCACATGGGCTGCAGCTCCATAAACTGTAAATTAGTTGGTTTTGCCGTGTTGTCATTTTGGCGGGTTACAGTTACAGTACAGTGAATGAAATTTTTATTTATTTATTATTGAATCATTAATAACAAAAACCAAATTAAACTGTATGCAATAATTTACAGGTTCAACTGTATGAAGGCAATTGTGAATATGAATATGACTTGTGTAAAGGTTTAAAAAAAAAAAAAAAATTCTTCTGTGAAATAAGCATGCGACTTGTTTTGACCCCGTCCCTCAAAGAACCGGAATCGAGCATTGTTAAGAACTAGAATCGAAAAGCAGAATCGGAATCAGAATCGGTAAAATCCAAAAGATGCCAAACCCAAGCGGTAACCAAACTCTGACATCTTACACAGAGATAAACACCTAACTCATTTACGTTCTGTAAAAAACAAATGTGTAATGATGAAATCATAATCAATATTTATTTTTAGGGAAAAGCAATACTTTTTTTTTTTTAAATCTGAGGATGATATGGAAAAATTGGTCTATGATGCAAAATGTAGGCAGTGTACCCTGTTGTCCATTAGTGTCTCAAATCAACAGTTTTGGCTCAAAAAAACTTACTTTTTCATCATTTTCAAGTGAGAATGACTATACAGATGAACCTCGATCCAACGGACTAATAGGGGGGAGCAGTTGTCCGTTAAAGCCGTTTGTCCGTTGCAGCGAATAATGCGACACTGCAAAATATCACTATAACAAGAGATATGTAGCGCACAACAACCAGGCAAACCGACGCTTGTACGCTTGTAAACAACACGTGCGCGCCGCCAAGCGGACGCTTACTCAAGTGGACGCTTACTCAAGTAGCGGTCTCGGTTCGCTTCACCCGGGAGTTTTAAACGTTCGGACCAGATATTCACTCTAGCGGATTGTGTCCGTTGGATCCGGAATCCGTTGCATCGGTGTCCGTTGGATCGAGGTTCATCTGTATTTTCATCAGGATAGAGGGGTAGATATCTATGGGTCCAAAAACTCTATGCAAAACATGTCATAAAATTAGTTTTGTCCATTATAAAGAATATATAATTGCTTCTTCTGATGGATTAAGATAAAATATTGATATCACAGCGTTAGATACACCTAAATATGTAGCCAAATTACTCACTCTTGTACCTCAATAAAACATCACTTTTCCCGTACTCTACAGTATGTATACTTTTCCGTGGGGATTGCATTTTTCTGTCGTTTTTTTATATTCCTCGTCATTTTGACTCCAAAGAAAATCTTTACCTTAATCTACCACATATCAGCGCACAAAAAATTGGAATGAGCATTTGCCATAAGTGACAAGTATATATCCCATAGCCTATATTATGTACAATAACATGAAAATAAAATAGTATTCCACCATGTGCAAAATGCTGCCAAATGTTTTATCTTCAATGAAAATCGGTAGCCTACATCAAAAATAAAATGAACGATTGCACAACAGTATGTGAAATGCACTCAAAATGCAAAAAGAACAATGGGCATATCAATCATATTGGAAAGACAGTGCTCTAGTGGAAAAATGAACATACATATGTAGTCAGAGAGACAAACTGCATTTTAGATGCAAATTCTTTTACATATCGTTAAAGGGGAAACTTTCCTCCCTCATGCATTTTTTATAGAGCTTGCGTAATATGAAATCGTGAAAACGAAAACCGCCGCTACGCTGGGCTGTAGTAAATGGTTCAAAGCACCCAAAAAGACATGGGAAATAGTCCAATGAGACATGGGAAATACCGTTGCTAAGGTTATAATGTACTCTATTGGATAAAAGAGCAGACAATTAAACCAGAATTAACTGTAATGAATGAGACAGGCTTGCGGTGCATGGGGGGTATTACGAGTCGACGTTTCAGATTGTGTAATAGCGGTATAAAGTGTTGTCTATTTCTCAAACCGATTGTACCAGACAATAAATGACCACTGAATTTTGAAAGGAACATCTCGATGTGTAAAACCAATGGTAGGATTGTATATTAATTTCATATTTAGTAGCATATATTGCTCGTAGAATACATGGGAGAATGGGAGAAAGAATAATTTCACGTTTATTTTGCATTTGAGTGAGCAGGGCTTTTCACGGCTTTTCTGGCATACGATCAGGTGATTGTTGGGTTTATCTTGTTGCTATGACGAAATTCTAATTTTATATGATGAATAAATATATTTATGAACTCAAACATAGACGCTATTGTCCACTATGTCACGCATGGGTAGGTATAGACTGGGTGGGAGGGGGTGCTTGTTAAATGGACTTGCTAGGGGAAAATAGTGACACTTAGAAACTATGCATTGGGCAGAAATTGTCACAAATCTTCTACCAATAAAGTTAAAACACAGAGTTTGTGATTTCCACCAATAGTTTGGCTGCAGGAGCAACAAATGTCTCATTTGAGCAAAAAGGTCCCCCCCCCCCCCCCTCTTTTTAAAAAATTGTATTATGTGGATCATCTTCATCCCAAAAATAATGTACCTGTCCTGATGGGAAGGAATGAACTCAGGTTGATAAGCTCTGTGACAAAGGACATTGGCAAAACTGTGTGATCCTAATAAGATTGAACGGTATAATAGCAGGATTTTCATTATATCTCTCAAAACAGAAATGCTGCAAATACCCAGGAGCATGGGACATCTTCAGGCAATACTGAGACCAGGACCAAGCAATTCACTTAAGATTATGCTATCAGTGGTATCCTGAGACTTGGCCTCTGAACACTTGTTTCCTTTAATATAAACCATTGCCTGTCTTTGAGAGATGCCACTTCATGAATCACTTGACACCATTACAGGTTGTTGGTAGTTTTATAAAGAACAGAAAAATAAATATTGAAATCACATTGGCTGTCATAAAAATAAAAAAATGTAAAAGTAGGCAATGATTGACTGTGGCATATCATACCAGGCACCTATTAGATGGATTAATTGATAGACAGTGTCTGGATCATATTTGCTTTGACAGAGAGACGATTTGTGTCAGCACAGCTTCTCCAAAATGATTACATTGAAGACGTTGCACATAGGCTATTGTGTTCAAGGACCATAGGCTACATCACTTTATTTGGCAAGTTGTTAAAAAAAGAAAAAAAAATTTTAATACAATTTTTTCCAGTAAATCCAATGATTTATTTGTTTACTTAATAATATTGTGTGCAACAACTGCCCAGCGATTATTTATTTTCATTGTGTGATGGGTATATCCAAGTCGTAAATAGGAGCTATGATAATTTTATCAATGTGACAGATTAATACGTTCACTGCCTTCCCCATCACACAAGAGCAACTACGATGCGCAAATGTGGTTATTAAAGGGAAACTACACCATGGATCACTTTTTTTTTTTAGCTGTAAATGTGTTTGTATGCCTACCGTATAATGAAATTTATTGATGCATTCCATTATTTCAACAATTCTGAAATAATATTGTATATCATAAGAAACTGGTAGAAAAGCGTCTTTGTGCTGCCCCTAACGGTTGAAATTTCCTTTTTGCTCCCCACACTGCCCCCGTCCCAATCGTGATGTCAGAGTACCTCATTGGAGGTACCTCCACGTCATATGGATAATTGTTGTCGCCCACAACGGAAACAGCCGACACCTGATTGGTTAGAACCACTACTATGGAGTTTATTTAGTTCCATAAATAGCGTGCGCGTATAATTGTGAAGCGAGCACACAGAACAGTATCCGCGCGTGTGAAGCGAGCGAGCAGAAAACCATCTGCGGGCGTGGAGCTGTGAAGCGAGCGAGCGAGCACAGAACCATCCGCACGAACACGAAGCTCATCAGTGAGTGTGGAGCTGTGAAGCGAGCGAACAGAAAACCATCCGCGCGAGCATGCAAACTTGGTTTGCTCTCGCTCGAAATTGGGTTCCTCTCGCTCGCTCGCCAAGTTGAATTTTGAGACTTTGGGGGCGGGGATGGGATACACACTCCTTTGATTGGTCTAAATACCGGTCTTGACTTGTGTGATTGGCTATTTGATCGGGGAATCACAAATTCTCATTCATGTGAAGTCGTGAAATCACCTAGCCTATAGCTACCTACTCTTGACATACTGTATCTTTAATGTTCTTGTTATAATCTAACCATAGCTATGCCTTGTTTATCATTTGCATGATAGCCTACACTATGTAGCCTATATTGTCGGATAGTACGTAGGCTAAATGCAGAGCCACGGCGATTTACATCGCGGACAACGTTCTTTATTTGCTGTGTTCATTTGTTGAAACTATTGGTCAGTTTCGCTATTTATTCAGATAATTGTATGAGCAGCACATATACTGTGTAGGCTAGACCCTCTACTACTGCATTAATGTGTAGGCTAACTAAAAAACATATTTTAAACATTGTCAATGTCCTATTGCGTTATACTGCACCCTTGTGGACGATACATTTATGCCTATAACAGATTAGAAGGAGCATCACTTATTATAGCCGACATATTGCGCCCGACAATAATCTAATAGCCTATTATTAGGGATGCACCGATACCATTTTTTTCAGACCGAGTACGAGTACTCACTTTTGAGTACTCGCCGATACCGATACCATTTTTTGTGTGTTTTTTTAAGTATGAGTACTTTATAATAATACTGTATAATAATACCACAATAATGAGACGGCTGATTTTGAAGATACTGTGTTTATTTTCTCCTGTTGATGGAGCACAGTCTATCAATTTACTGATTATTTAAATCAAATGAGGTCCAATAAAAATAAATAAATAAACATAAATAATAACCAAAATAAAACTGTACAGTCTTTTGTGCATCATTCTATTTATACTGGAACGTCAAAGTATAAGTGACCCCTAACCCTTACCACTAATATACATGGTCAACTTAACAGGGGGGGGGGCTGACTGTAAAAAAATAATTGTGAAATAGGCCTACATACATTATAGGCTAACCTACTGTACTGACATGGAACAGCCTGTGTGCTATCTAAAGACTAGGTCTAATGCTGCTTATTGGCATAATGTCCTTTTCAACCATCAACCTCAGAGAGTCCTACTGAATTGACTAGCCTATATGAACTGCTGACTACCGCACCGCAGTAGCCTACATAATTGTCAACCGAATCAGTTACTCTCTGCATAGGCTACGGGCTACTCAATTAGTTTGCAACAAATGGCGGGGGTATTAGTAAAATAATATAGCCCGGTCAACTGTTTTTTGGTACAGTTTCACATTTAAAAAATATAGCCTGCAATCATGATCGGAACCTGTAGCCTACCTACTGGCATCTGACGTCCACCCAACGTAACGTTACCGAAAGCAAAACGGTTCAAGCATTTCTAATCAAAATCGCATAGGCTACTGTAGGCTATATTGTACATTTTCCATGTAGGCCTATTCTGTAACTATCAAACTAAGAGTTAATAAAAGTCTGCCCGTTATTAAACCATTTCAAATCTGTAATAATGATATTGATTAAATGAAGCACATTCGTGTTTTCTTTTGTATCGAAATAGCACAATAAATGTAGGCTATTTTAAGAAGGCCTAATATGCTATAACCATGTTTTATAGGCTACACAAATATAACCAATATGTGGCTATACGTTTGTTTCTTCTTTACACTTGAAATTCAGTAAGAAGTCTAGCTAAAGCCCTTTTCTTTATTTGTTGTCAGGTAATTTGAGTCTAGATCACGCACTGCGTGAATGGTTGCTATTTTAATCTGAACCGCTATTTTAATCAAGTAGCCTACTGACGAACTGGGTGATTAATAGCACTATGCTACATCAGTGCACCTAGCTCAACCCTTTGTATAAGGGCTCCCCCCATACATGACTGAACATCGACATTCAATTTGGGAGAAAAGAATCATCTGCTTTAAAAAAAAAGTATGGCCCTTGTCACTCTTTTGACAACTTTACCATTTGAAAACGCAATGTTTTACAATAGGTTACTTACCACGAAATGGTCAGAACTTGAGAACACACAAATTGTCATATATTTCCGTAGTTTCTAATCCATATTTAAAACGCTCACTGGAGCGACCATAAACCTAATCCATAAAACTATATAACTACAAGGAAAAAATACAAAAAGTTCATACGAGGTTTATAGGAAAAGTTCGCATTTCAGGTGGTAGGCTACATTAACTTCGCCCTCGCGTGGAGACCTTAAACCATGATTACGTTTCACACAAAAACTGCCGTTGAAACAAGATCGCAGATTATTCAGTTAATTGTTTCATTTGAAATCTTATCGATTAAATTCTTATTAGCAATTAATCGATAGTCGATTAATTGTTAACATCCCTAGTGAGCACGCAGGTCAGGATTAGGTGTTGCTAAGGTGATAGCATTAGCGTGCGGACGTTTGGACGTTGGTATCGGTTTTGGAGTATCGGTAAATTTTTTCGAGTACGAGTACATGAGCATGGTATCGGCCCCGATACCGATACTGGTATCGGTATCGGTGCATCCCTACCTATTATGCAAATGATGTTGGAATATATTCGATTTCATAACTTTTAACAAGAAGGTTAAATTCAAATAACATTTTCCTATTGACCCCCTAACACCGGTGTCAAAATTGTCACCTAGCCTAACAACCTGTTCCTCACTTTTGAAATCTGAAAACTGAAGGCTATAGGTTTACAAATATAATTATTAATTATGTTATATTGATTGATGATAATGGATCACATAGGCCTATATCTAGCCTATGAATCAAAGATGCACCTACATCAAGGGAAAGGCTACATTACTATTCCCAGATGTAGGCCTATTAAATTCCATCTGGTACTCCAAAATGACAAGCATTTTAAATACATTCTGTCAGAGAAATTAGCTCTAGAAGACATTAGCTAAATACACATTTCCATGACAACTATAGGCTACTGAAGCACGTCAAGGCATTATATAAAGAAGTGTGGACATCTTCAGAGTAACTGCAAGCTTTGTGGTTAATAGGCCAAGTAACATTCAGTTTCAGGTTTTTAGTAATGTTAAGTTTAGCCATCTTAATGAAAACTCGTGGTGGCTTCTATAACATATCAAATGCTTATAGCTATGACATTATTAAAGGAGGCCTACACCGAGTCAACAAAATTAGTATCTTGCATGATAGCCACGTTCTTATGGTGTATTCAAGTTAACTCGGAATTCTGAATATTTCCGACTTCCGAGAAGAAAAAACGTATAATAACAATAATGTCACGTTCAAATAGTTTTTTCTTCTAGTAAATCCGAAATATTCCGACTTGCGAGATCATTTGAATACACCATTAGTCGCAGTATACCTCGATCAAATGGCCAATCACACAAGTCAAGGCCGATATTTAAAGTGACCAATCAAAGGAGTGGAGACATCAGCCACTGTGTTCCCATCCCCACCCACAAAGTCTCAAAAATGAACTTGGCGAGCGAGCGAGAGGAAACTAATTTCGAGCGAGAGCAAACCAATTTCTAGCGAGAGCAAACCATGGTTCTCTGCTCACTCGCTTCACAGCTCCACGCTCGCAGATGAGCTTCGTGCTCGTGCGGATGGTTCTCTGCTCGTCGCTTCACAGCTCCACACATGCGGATACTGTTCTGTGCGCTCGCTTCACAATTCCACGTGCGCGCTATTTATGGAACTAAATAAACGCCATACACTACCTTACTTTAGTTTCGGCTCCACGTTTTTAAACCGGAACAACGTGGCGTCCTGTTCATAAACTCTCTTATTCCACCTAAAAAGTCCATTAAAATATGTTTCTGAAAATATTTGAGGTGAGAAATAGGCCATGCAGTTTCTGAATCTTCATTCATATTTGATGTGCAACGTCTAGTTTGACAGTTCGATCCGAGTTATACAAAGTAATTTGTACATTGTACGTTAATTTATGCAAATGACGATGGACACAGCTCCTCCGCCCCCACCACCGCCACCTCAATGTCCCACAACACCAGAGCCACTATTTGGGACTCAGGCACAGGACTCATGTGCTCCAGAACCGCAGGACCATCTGCTCGCTCAAAAACCTGTGACAGAGCATCCGGCTTAACATTCTTTGTACCGGGACGATAGGTTAAAAGAAAGTTAAAACGTGTAAAAAACTGTGCCCAGCGCGCCTGTCTAGGGTTGCGTGTCTTTGCCTGCTGGATGTACTCCAGGTTCTTATGATCGATCCATACTGTAAAAGGGTGCTCCGCTCCTTCCAACCAGTGACGCCATTCCTCTAGTGCCAACTTGACCGCTAGAAATTCTCGATCACCTACATTATAATTCCTCTCGGCCACAGTAAGAGCACGTGAGAAATAAGCACACGGATGCATATTTCGGTCAATAGGTGAATGTTGAGAAAGAATGGCGCCAACGCACAACTCTGAAGCATCCACCTCAACCACAAAAGGGAGGGAGGGATTGGGTGTGATGAGAATAGGCTCAGAACTGAACCTCTTCTTCAGTTCCTCAAATGCAGAATCGGCCCTCTGATTCCAAACAAATTTAGTAGCCGATGTGTTCTTTGTAGTGCGGCGAGCGCACTCAAATTATGAATGAAATGCCTATAAAATTTGGCAAACCCAATTTTGCATCACAGAATTGGGAGTAGGCCAATTAAGTACAGCAGATACTTTCTTGGGATCCATAGAGACCTTGCCCTTGGAAACAATGAATCCCAGGAAAGAAACAATGAAATGAGCACTTCTCCGCTTTGGTGAACAGTTTGACCTGTAGCAGGGCCTTCAATACCTGTTTAACATGCCAAATGTGATTCTGTAAATTGGCAGAAAAAATTAAAATGTCATCCAAGTAAACAAAAACGAATTTCTCCAACTCCTGTAATACGTCATTAACCAATGCCTGGAAAACCGAGGGGGCGCTAATGAGCCTGAACGGCATGACCCGGTACTCATAGTGGCCGTTATGGGTATTAAAAGCAGCCTTCCATTCATCACCCTCACACATGCGCACTAGGTTATAAGCATTACAGAGATCTAATTTGGAAAAAATGGTAGCTCCTTGGAGACGTTCAAACACCGAATTCATAAGGGGAAGTGGGTATCAGTTCTTTATTGTAATGGCGTTTAACGCGCGACAATCAATACATGGCCTTAACGTACCACACTTCTTTTTAACGAAAAAGAACCCCGCGCCAGCGAGCGAGGCTGATGGACTTATGAAACTGTTAGCCAACGACTCATCGATATAATCTTTCATAGCCGCACTCTCTGGAGCCGACAAAAAATAAAGACTCCCTCTCGTAGGAGTAGTACAACAGATACAGCTCAATAGCGCAATCAAAAGGGCGGTGGGTGGAATGGTGGTTGCCCTCTGTTTGCTAAATACCTTTGATAACTCAGCGTATTTGGTCGGCATGTTAGGAGGTAAAGGAAATACAAGTGTTCCTGCCATCTCCGTATCCTCCCTCTCCTTTTACAGTATTGACACCACTCAGCCCGGTGATGAAAATCTTTTTCAGAAACCTTAGAGACCCCATCAATCTGCATGGGTCTCTCAGTACTAGACGATAGGGATTTTACTGCAGGAGGAACAAACTCGGTAACCGAAATAAACAAAGACTTAATTTGGCGGTCCTCTCTGTGTTTTGAATGGTCCCGCAGACGATTGTCTCTTTGAATAGTGGAAAACACTAGTGCATCTAACAAATCAGGTTGCTCGAGAATGGCTAGAGCATCCTGAATAGACTCGTCCAATGCCTCAGAAAATGACGTCATCAGAAGAGCCTCTGACCAACCTGTCTCGCCTGCCAGCACTTTAAACTTTATAGCGAATTCAGCCACCGTATCATTACCCTGGCGAAGGCGATGAAGCCATCTAGCCGATTCCTGACCTGAAATATTATGGTCGAAAACAGACTCCATTTCGCTCGTAAGTGTCTTAATATTATCTAAAACCGAGGACCTGCCCCAGTCAAGCGTGGCTCCCGTAAGTAGCGAGAGCATGAATTCCACTTCAGAATCCTGAGAACTAAAGCGCGATGGCCGAGCTTTAAAAAATATATGACACTGCGCCAAAAACGCTCGGCTTGCCGGCCCGACCATCGTAGCAGAGCGGGAGCTGATGTTTGTGACAGCTGAACAGTCAAACTAAATCTACCCACGAAAATAGTGTGAACTCGATTAGAACGAGTAAAACACAAATTTAAATCTCCTGAACTCAATACTAGAGCCAATAATAGGAGTCTAGAAAAGAAAACACCTTCGGAACGTAACTCTAAAACATCCGATAAAAGGTGAAACAAAACAAAACCACCAAAAGAAAAACACTGTCTCGTAGAGAACAGCACGGAAATATAATTGATTAAAACAATGGATTAAAACCACATTGTCATGGATCGCGCCTTCCTTCCCTTATCTCCGCACTTAGTATTCCGTTTTCTCAGCTACATGTAAATCTCGGATTTTTCTGTGTTCCACTACGGGTTTTGCTTTCGCCTCGGTGATTAGTGAGTTCACCTGTACTGCATTTCCTCTCGCTATTTATACCCCGCTTCCTCCTTTTCTCGTCGCTTCCATGTTATTTCACGTAACATTCTAGCCGGTAAAGGTATAGGAAATTGTACTGCTATCGACCGCTTTGCTTCTCAACGCGGGCTTGTTAGCAGTACAATTTAGAAAAAGTTTAGTGCGCTCTTTCGCTCTTATGTCAGAGCAGAGGTTTTGGGTCCTTTGTTTTCCACCCAAACCTACGAGTGTTCTTTTGTTTTTCTCCTTCCTTTCTTTTGTTCACCCCAATACAGGAGTTAGATAAGTGTTACTTTCTAGCGGGTTAAAAATATAGGAGTTGTGCATGCTATCGACTGCTTTGCTGATCTACGCGGTTCTTGTTAGCAGTACAATTTAGAATATTTAAAGTGCGCTCTTATTTCAGTGCAGAGGTTTTGGTTTTTTTGTTTTCCTCTCATACCTACGAGTGTTCTCACCCTAAGCTTTAGGGTTATTTTTATTTCTCTCCTTCCTTTCTTTTTGTTTACTACGGGAGTTAAATAAGCGTGTTTGCTTATTTCTTTTGTTTTGCTCGGATATCGAGCTCCTCGCTTTTTATCGCGAGGTTATTTGTGTTCTTCTTATTTTCCCCATGCACTACGGATTATTGTCCGTCTTAGTGGTGTTCGTTGAACACTTTAAGATTCCTGACTTCCTGCACCTGGACCTCCAATATTTCCTCCGTGTCTCTGGCATAGAGAACCCATACACACATGGAATAATATAAGGAGCATTTGTTACTTTTCATTATAAATAACAGTAACAAATGCTACATAACTCAAATCAAACGGTGATTGCATTCTTATGGTAATTGTTAGCTAACGTTAGCATGTTAGCTAGCAAAATTAGCATAACACAATCAAACGGTCGATATACTATAAAACATCACAAATGTCAGGGGCCTTGTCTATAACAGTATATTAATACATTCTAGAACAGGATAATTGTTCATGAAAATAAATAGTAAAATAGATATTTTTTATCTCTGCTGACATTAGCCTAACATTAATTTGCAAAAAAACAACTATATTTTGTACACCAAATACTTATTTACAAGTTTCACTTTTCAACAAAAACTTCACAGGAGTTACTTAGTAATATGAACTGATGATGTATGAAAGGATTACATGTTTTTCACGTTACTAACCTGTATAGATCAAAAAATACAAGACAGAGTTTGTTTGTTGTGAAGATTAGTGATGTGCGAGTTTGAAAGAAACGTTAGAATCAAACGACTCTTTTTACTGACTCAGGAGTGACAAGTCCTCTCCTCCACTAACTCGTTCACTGACTCGCCCCTCCTACCTGCTACTTGCTAATGCAAACTGCGAAGATGAGGTGAGACAATTGAACGTGTTTTATAATTGCTGTTATTAAACAGAAAAAATAGAGAAGTCTTTATATGTTAATACTGGTGCAAAGGCTTTCAAATATATATTTTTGAAGTCCCCACACCAATTTTCACTGTAGAAATCACAAAGATCTCCCCTTTTTTATGTACACAAGAAGACTTTCAAAGTATCGGTATCGGGATACTAGCCTTGGTATTACTTGGTATCGTATCGAAAAGAACATTTGTGGTATCGCCCATCACTAGTAACCAGCAGGAAGCAACGGCCTCGTCGGCCAACGTACACAGTCGGCTTTTACGCATGTGTACGTTTGTGCTTTATTCACATAGCAGATTGTAACTAACGGTAGCCTGCTGGCTAAATCTATGAGCTAAATAAATTATTCCAGCACTGCAAGCTAAGTAGCTAGTGTATCTTTACCATCTCACTTGTTTGCAATGTAAGTGCGCCCAGCTAACATTTGCTATCTAAATCACTGTTGCTAGGCTAGCTATCACTGACGTTAGCCTAGGTTTGATTTGCATATATAAACTTGTTTGTATCTTTTATCACAGATATCACCTCCAATTGCATAGCCTTGAATGTCCTGGAAGCATAAGATTACAACAATTGAATATGTGCTTTGTTTCAGAAAATAATGCAATGACATGGTATTCACTATCATATCTCCTAATGACATACCAATGACAAGTTAAAATGCTCTCACTTTATTTGACATGGTCTAAATAATGTCATGACACTGCCATGCAGTTCTTATGTTCATACCAGCAGAAAACTTAATCTTGAGTTTCAATAGCATAGCTCCTAATGACATAATAATGACAAGTTAAAATGCTATCACTTTATTTGACATGGTCTAAAAAATGTCATGACACTGGCATGCACCTCACAACCACACAATACAATTAGTTAATTTCCAAGAATGAGTATATGCACAATGCAAATAAATATAAAAAATAACAAGAAGCTTAGCATAGTGACATGAAACTCTCTTGATGGGAACATATCCACCTGTATTTTAAAGGAGTTGTTGCAGGGATTAATTTCAGAAGGTGTGGTTCTTCCAGAGGTTAAGGTAGGTTTCACAGCAAATTAACTTTGGTATCTATAAAGATGAACTCATACCAACCAAAATAATATAAACTCATGACAATGTGTTTTAGTATGAGGTATCACTATTTGGCAACTGGCACATTGCTTTCAACTAATAATGGACATAGTAATTTTCAAATGTCATGGGCAATTAGTGTTATGACACCCCTGTCATAGTGAGCCTTCTATGCAGGTTATGTCATGTCAGTTGTGTCATAACACAAATCGCAGATTGTGTAATAACAACACTATGTCATAGTTATGAATGGACATGACACTTCATGACCGGTGTTATGTCATGGTAATGACACTGTTATTTCTATGTCATGACGACCACTGTCAAATAAAGTGTTACCAACATATTTATGTAAAAAACTTATTTTATATGGTCTACATATTTTTTTAATGACAGAATGCATTTGAATGATTAAAAGAGAATGGAAGAAGCCATGAAATACTGTGAAGATTAAAGGATATAATTGCACAAAGCAAAATGGAAGGAAGCAGGGGAAATGATTAACAGCTCTGATGGTGTCTGCCAACTGAAGCCAAGGAAGGTCAGAGATCCTGTCACCACTGTAACTGTCAGTGCTCTAATTGGAGATGAGAATTGAATCAGAGAGAAACACCCAGAAAGAATAGCAGTAATGGGCTGCATGAGTCATTCAAAACTCTCTTTTACAGAAGACTCAAGTTTGTGCTGTTTGTTTTTTGTGGAAAACAAACTGCTAGTATGGCAACCTCACAAGCTTTAGTTTGAATATGACTTTGCCGAAAGTCTTAACATAAATCTGTGTGTATCTGAGCACCAGGGGGAGAAATAACATGTAACATTTTACAAGCAGGGTTTCCTTCGTTTAATATGCCATGCTGTGTTTAGCATTTGAGATATTTGAGGTTTCCTCAAAGCTTGACAAATGCGAAGACGTATTTTTCTGTGGCGATAACCAAAAGTCATTCTGTGACTGCTGCCTGCATAAGAAATGAAAAGAGAAGACACACGAGGCAAACAGACTAATTCAGCTTGTTAGCCTGCATGGTCTAATGTTCCCTATCACATGGTGGTTGCTTTACACAACAGTAACACCAAGAAAAAAAACAATAAATGTTGATGCAATATTGGTTGAATACGTTCATCTGATCCTGTATAAATTTTATTTGGCGAAATTGAATACACATTCTGTATTCTTTTCAGGTGGTACTAAAACACTGACACACACACACTGTGGTTTAGCTAGAGTTCTAAAGATTTAGTTCTATTAAAAAAAAAAAAAGTGCATTTACAGATTAAGATACTTTTTTTTTTGTCCATGACTTTTGCTAAATATGTCAACCCATCCCTCTGGCAGTGCCTCGGACCCAAAATAGCATGGACAAGAACAGGGTTATATTTAAGGCGACAGACAGGAGCTGAGTCAAAGGCAAATCTATACTCCATCTAGGTTGATAATCTGCAGGAGAAGGAAAATGTATTTGATTTAATTTGTTTTGAAAGTGGTATCATAATGTAAATCACTAAATAAACCTAAAAGTTGTGAAAGAAAAACTCAATAGTGTCTATATTGATCTGTGCAGTACAATGGTAATTATAAAATACTGTCAGTTACAATAACAGATATTTTCTGTTTGCAATAGCAAATTGTTGCTAGCTCTTCTTGTTGTATAGAGACATTGATAAAGGTCCTTTGTAAAGCACTTTGAGTGTGAGAAATGAGCTATATAAATTAAAGGCATTATTTAAACTGGTTACCTCTGGTCAGGGAGCGGGGTTGGCAGGAATACACCCTGGACAGATCACCCTAGGCCTGGACATTCACTCACACATTCATACCCAAATGAACATTGAGACTCTAACCTAACCTGCATGTTTTCAGATTGTGGGTCCATGATTTGAGTTGATATTGGTGAAACTGTGAATTGAGTTAATTGAATGAAGCATATTTAAGTTTTGTGTATTTACCAATTGAGTTGACCTTGTGATTGGTGTCGTAACTACACCTAGTGATTTTTTTATAGCTGCTAGTTCAGTTGTTTAAAGGTACTACTGAGGGTATTTGATAATTTAATTTGTTTAAAAGGATTGCCCTCCAGGATTAGTATGGAAAACAGAATGAACAATTAAAGGGATTTCAAACTCAAATCGATTCATCTTTTAAATGGTTAATTGTGGTCATCCTGGGGTGGAATAAACCTAGCCCAAATATCAGTACTAATTGATATGTCTAAATTGAGATATGCCTTCCTTCATTTTTCACCATTGTCTGTAATTGATCAGGCATGGTTTTGAGCGGGCGTGATTAAAATGTGACCAGTACACGTCATCTGTTCCTCTCAGCCAATAACCACGGTCTAACCTTGTTCCCAGTTTTATCTCTGTCTCACGAGGAGATAAAGCCTGCAAAAGAACTACTACCAAAGGTGTCTATAGGGTAGGATTTCCGGTGTATGTACTTCCCCTGGAAGCTGTCTCCGAACAGAAGGTATTTCGACCAATCATGACACGGTGTTCATGAAAATGTATCCCCCCAGAAACAACCTCGTTATCACCGTCTCGTCCAGCCTAATATCCATCTCACAATACCCAAAAAATGGAACGTTTTACTAGTAATTGTTTTGTCGAAAATTTCCGCTGATAACTCAATTTTTCTTGAACAAACGTTCAGCGTTCGCCGCTTTACTGGAACTTCCTGTAGCCCTATACTTCCTGTACTTCCTTTTAGACACTTTAGGAGATATATGTTGTCCAGCCTACCACAGTCATATGTCACTGAAGGGGAATAATTCAAACTCGCTGCCATAGAAAACAACGTTGGAGGAAGAAGACAACAAAGATCGGGAAAAACCCTATAAAATTTCTAGAAGCAGTTGCATTGTGAACTGCACAGCCAATGCAATTTTAAAAAACGTCATTTTGCACGTATGCCATGTCCAATCGGAAATCCCAAAAGGCGAGCCCTGTGGCTACATGCTATTACGAGGGAGCAGGTGGAAGGAGTCCTGCATCTCCACATATGTCTGCGGAAAGCACTTTTTAACAGGTAAATAAATGTCACATAATATGGATAGTTAGAACTACAGGCTTCAAACAGTAATTGTTGCCCGAAACTTGAGCTCACTGTTCCGATCGGGTCAGTGCGCTTAATATGCCTTCATTAGGCTAAATGTAGCTGGATATGCTAGCTAACTAAGAAACATCCAGAGGCTAATGGTAAATGTTACATGTTTACTGATGATAACTGGCATGACTCACAGAAATACAGAAATAGTTATACTGTTCAAGGTAATTAGCTACCGATTAGCTTAATGCTAACAAATACTATGGAAAACCCCATAGACGCACTAACGAAAACTAGCACGTAAGTGAGACCTGTTTTACACTTCTCAAAATTGTTATATGTAGCAAATCCATATGTAGCTTAAGAAAAAACTACTGTGTGGTCTCATTAATGTTAACGTTACCACACTGAAACGTCAAAGAAAAATAAATTGTTGATGTTTTTTTCGCTGGAACTTGAAAGACTAAAATCACAGGCAATTTAACTTTAGGTCTGTTCACACTATCCTTAGCCCCAGGCTAAGACGTTCCTTAGCCCCAGGCTAAGAGAGATTTTAGCCGAGGGCTAAGCAAGGCGTTCCCACTTGCACATTCTAAAGTGGGTTAGCACTAACCTTAGCCCTGGACTAGCTGACCCTGCTCCGAAGCAGGGTTAGCACCGACTTTTCTGGGTTAGCCCCAGAAATCTCCCCAAACAGTGCCAAAATAGTTAGTGTGAAACGGGGCCATGCAGTGGCAACGATTAGGGCAATGCATAGAATTTTCACTGTCCAATCCAATAGTGTCAAATGGATGTTAGCCCAGGACTTAGGGGTAAAGTGGGAATCCTTAATTTAGGGCCAACGCTTAGCCCAGGGTTAATAAATGCTTGTGTGAACACAGGATGTGCTAACCCTGGGCCATCCTTAGCCTGGGGGATAGCCCAGGGCTAACAACAGTGCAGTGTGAAAAGGCCTATTGTGTGCCTGCTCGATGGTGGGTAGTGATGTAATAGAATCGGTTATATACATTACAAAACATATCTTTTGTTGTTTGTCTTTTTTATTTATACAGGCATTTTATTGTTGTGTCTTAGGGCAATCCCATTAAGTTGATACGCAATACGCATGCTACGCTGTACCAGTAACATTACTGTAAGACATGGGTCTCTGAGATTAACGTTAGTATTATTATGTGAACGGATCTTCTTGAGTTCAGTGGCTCAAACATATGGTACGGTTGCACCATGCACTTTCTTTTTTAGGCTATTTAGCTATTGTTGTTTTGCTGCGCAAAACTTGCCTAGAGGCTCTTGGTCGTGGCCTGAATATTAACTAGCTTTCACGCCCACCCAGGCCTGAGAACTGCATAGTTGGCAGAAAGTGACTCAATTCAATATTCATTTTTTTCAGCTGTAAATGCTTTTAAAGGCTGAAATCTTGGTGGATGATTGTGTTAATAACAAGGAGTAATGTCAAATAAAGAAAACTGACTTTTTCGAATGGAATAGTGTACCTTTACACTAGAGACTGATACATTAAATACATGAGAGGATACAATAGAGATTTAATTATGAATTAAATAGGAAATTCTAAAATAGGAGACAAAATATGGAAGTAAATAACTGAGATATTACATTGTACTCATTTGGTGGAGTGAAGGGTATAATTGTCAGTATTTGAGTCTGTGATGTGTTTTTCTGTTACGTCTGTTTTGGTCATGTTTGTTTTTGTTTTAATTTGCCGTCTTCCATCCATGTGTTCTTATGTTTACTTCCCCATTGTTTCCGCCCTGCCTTTTGTGTCAGATCCTGATTACTTATGTGCCTCACCTGTCCTGCTGTTCACCTGCTCTTCACCTGTTTGCTCGTTAGTTCTGTGTATTTAAGTTCCACTCTGTCTTGTTTTCAGTGTGAGTTTGTCTCAGTTGATTTTTGTCTCTGTTTCACTTTTTCCCAGTTACCTGTTTCCTGCTCGCTGACCACCTGTGGTCCTGATTTTTTTTCTGTTTCCTATTTTGTCTTTGGATTATGATTCTGTACTTTTGCCGTGTCTTCCTGGTTTTTGACCTCTGCCTTCCTGACTACGATTTTGCCTGTTGTCTTGGTTTTTCTGCCTCAATAAACTTCGGTTTAGTTTTGACATGCTATCTACGCTTGAGTCCCTACTGCACCCTGACAATAATAATCCAATTAATAATAATAACAATTTTACAATTATTGATTGTACAATTGTGTTACATGAGTACACATATTGTTGTTTGTTTTTTTAATACAAAAATTGGTTATTGCTTCAAATTAAAGAAATGGGAGAAAGGTTTTATTCTCACTGCATGGTTTCTGGTTTACTCCTGTTGTCCAGTGTAACCCCTGCCTCCCATCGCAACCTAGAGCATTCGTCTGGTCTGATGCAAAAGTTAGCAACTCGCTACATAAATCAATGAACTGCATTCACAATAATTCCCATAGACATGTTTTTCAATGTTAAAAAGGAAATATTCTTCTAATTTCTGTAAAATGTGTATCATTGCACATCAACATATTTGTTAGGATTCCTTCCATTGGTGTGGACCCAAACACAGGCCTCGGAGACAGACTAGATACAAGCTCCGGATGAGGATGAGGGTCAGGAACGGGGTTGGGGCTAGCAGCGGCAGGCTGGACACAGTGGGAGCTGGAGCGGGGCTGGTGAGTAGCTGACAGACTGGAGGACAATGGCAGCGGGAGCAGGATGAGCAATTCAGGTGGAGAGCGAGCAGGCTGGCGGGACAAGGAAACAAAACTGGAACAGGTAATTATACACAAACGAGCTAGACAGAGGGAAGTACACAGGCCGAGTTACAAGACACAACTAGTACAACAAGAGTATGAACTGGAGACGAGACAACAAACAAAGTTGGAATATATTGTGAAGTAAATGAATCAATGAGTGAGTGCAGTGTGAGAATGTATGCGAGAGTGATTGAATGTGTTACGTTCGTGTGAAGGACCCAGACGCAGACCACAGGATAAGGCAAAAAGGAGTAGTTTATTACGTTCAGGAGTCAAGCCAGGAGATCAGAAGGAGGTAGGTACAAAAACGGCAGGCAATAGGGCAATGAGGGACAATCCAGAAATAGAAAACCAGGGAATCAGAATGCAGGCAGTACCAAGGGATAAGGCAGGAGAATAGTCGTAAAACAGGCGTGATCAAAACCGTAAGGTAAACTAGACAGATAAGGGCTAAGCAAAAGAATAGTCGTACAAAGGGTATCTCGGATAATTAAACTGATCTCAGGCTTTAGTAATTCGTAGGCACTGGAAAAGACAATCAACGTTCTGACACAGACTGGAGGTAACACAGGGTTTAAATGCACATGGTACAAATGACACAAAGGGAATCAGGTGTGTGAAGGGGCGGGGATCCAAACGAGAGACAATTGAAAAACATTTGGGAACAATGAAACAATCACGGAGACAACTAGGGAAAACGCGGACTGGATTCCAAACATATACACGATAACAGATGACCTGGAGTTTCAGGAAATCGTGCATAGAGGACAGGGAGAGAAGATCAGATGCAGCTGAGAATGATTAGCAAGGACAGAACAGCGTGAAAATGTGCGCTCTAATATATTAGTGAGATTAGTAACTATACACACCCCTGCCGTTAGTACAATTAGTAGTAATATACAAATTAGTTTGTTAGTGGAGTTAGTAGATCTCATCAATCGTTAGTATGTTAGTGGTAATTAGTAAATCTAAGTACACAGAGACAGGTGCGAAGTAAGAGGGAACCCGAACACCAATGAGATCACCCGAATGGTACAGAGACGTAAACAGGGAGTGACAGATCAGTTGTAAACAAGCAGACACGTGACAACTAGGCAAAACAGGAAAATAAACAAGTCAGATGGAAAACTAAAAATAAACAATACATACAGATGGGAATAAATAACAATCATAAAATACAATAAAGATACAATACATGCAAAAGTCAGATCCTTACAGAATGGTAATTAGCAGCAGGTGGAATGCAATCGGGAAATGCGAGTGATAGGCTGAAGGATACTGAGGGTAACGAGAAGGGAAACCACGCCCAACCTGCACAAACACAGAAGACAAACACGGAACATGAAAGAACTGACAAGGGACGAGAGGAAGAACAACAGCTCAATGGCAGCTCTTTGATAATTGCAAGTTAGCTATGCAAAGGAAAATAAGACCAATATTATGTTCGAAGAACATGCACTCCAATATCCATATAAGCAAAATATGCTGTATTTTGCATAATCATCTATTGGCAGCGCTAGACATCAACCACATTTTTTTCCGAACAAAGTTGCACAGAAAAAAATTATTAAGTGAAAACTCTGAATCCGTGTATCTTGGAGAAATGCCACGTTTTCTGTCACGGTCCGTGTTTTTTTTTCCCTTTTTCACTGCGGTTCTCATCCTTTCTCTCCGGTGGGGAATCTATCAGATTTTTTCCCACCTTCCGTTCTGGGGTTTTGCTTCACCTCGCCTATTATTCATTTCACCTGTGCTACTACCTGCGGGGTATTTAAGCTCCTCACTTCTGCTTCCCGATGCTTCTTTGTAGGGGTGGGACGATTCAATCTCATAACGATTCGATTCGTTTCCGATTCTTTAGGCAAAGGTTCGATGCATCATAATATCTTACGTTTGACCACGATTCGATTCGATTCGATTCGGTTCGATTAATTTAGATACTTTAAAAAAAGTAATACGCATGCTAATGTGATTTGATACCGATACATTCAGCAGTAATTAAATATTCAATTAGAACCTTACACCAAGTTCACAGCATTATGTTTATTGTTAAGGCATGCCATACATTTTGCAGCTGTCTGCAGCAAATAATGCAGCAATAAACATGACTAACAGTGTATTTTCTAAAGTTGCCCTATTTAGGTTATTGCTTTTCAAACAGTGTCAGACATGGTACCCTAATACAGTTCCTTTATTTACAAAATGAAAATGGCAAAATGTATAACAATTACTAAACTGGGGCAAGAAAAATGAAATAGCCTATAGGTTAGTGTCATGCATAGTACTTTCCTAAATCTTAGTACGATCTAGAACTTCGGTGGAGCAAGATGCCCATCCATCCGTAGTTAAAGCTACTCTCGTAGCGTTTTGCAAGGACAGTCGAACAGTTTTCTTCACCTCTTCATACAGAGCAGGTATACATTTTTCACTAAAATGTTTTCTGCATGGTATGGTGTATCTAGGTTCCACGACATTCATTAAGTGAATCGGACAGTTAACGTAGTAATAATTAATTAAACGTAAGACATTGGAAATAGTCTTACTATTTTAGTTTGTCTCGAACGTCTACTTGATTTTGAATAGAAAATGGTTTAAATTTAAATATCAGAAAGCACTTTACAATTAACTGTCTGGACACGGTATGTGTATAAAAACTAATAAAAACAATTATACAAAAAAATAGAACTGTTTGGCAATTTCTCCAGGAAACTCAGGGGAAGTGTCAATGACTCCCGAGTTTAGCTTGCTAACGCGCTTGCTGTCCTTCACGTTAATTGTGTATCGTCGGCTCAAATGGTTTATCATGTTTGCGGTGTTGCCTGTGTATCTGATTTCTACTTGGCAGATCTTGCATATTGCAGCGGTTTTGTCAAGTACACCCTCCTTCTTTCTAAACCCGAAATGCTTCCATACCACTGATTTTCTGTTCGGAACATCGCAAATTCTGTAAGTTTCTGTCTCTTTTGTCGCACTCAGCGAGCACGCAGCTTGCCATTTCGCTCAGATCTGTCCGTCTCATAGTCGCTTGATTCCCGCCTGTCCCGACTTTCAACTCACGCTTATGTGGGGGTTGGAGCAGAAACATGGATTGAAGCTGGTCAAAACAGTTTTAAAAGTAGTCGTGTCTTAGAAATATATATTTTAAATAATTTTTGAATAAATGAATACATGTGCACATTCATTTAAAATGCGATATTAATCGATGCTTATCGATTCGAATCTTACAGATCGATGCAGTTGTATTTACACATTCGGATCGATGCACCGCGATGCACCGGTGCATTGTCCCACCCCTACTTCTTTGTCATTCCTACGTACATTGAGCCAGGTATAGCTCGGTACAAGCGACCTCATGATATTAAAGCCTTGCTTTATGTTCACGAGGGACTTGCTTCTTCGTATTAGTTTTCACGTATTGGATTATTCCTTGTTGAAGCTATACTGTTCAATTTACTTCGTGCTGTTCTCTCTGAGACAGTCTTCTTTGTTGTTTCATTTTTATTTCACCTTCTTACCTTCCGTTTTAGTGTTACATGCCGATGGTGTTTCTTTTCTACTGTTTCCCCGTTTAAGCTCTAGTATTGAGCTCGGGAGACTTTGTTTTAGTGCTCTCACTCGTGTTTTTGAGTTTGTCCTATTTTTCTGAGGTGATTATTATTTAGCTGTTTAACTACTAAGATTATTCCTTTTTCTGTTCTACCCATTAGCGGTTTAAGCTCCGTTAGTGGTCCTCACCTTTGTGGGTGACTTGTTCTGATTCGTCGCGTTTGATTCGCCACTACTGAAACCATTACAGTACAAAGAAGCCATCATGGATGAGTCAGCAACATCTTCTAAGGGAGATCAGTCGAGGGATAGGACTTCTGAAGAGTGCATTAGAGCACTCAAAGCCCAACAGCAGCTACTTTCTGGTCAAGTAGGGCAGCTAACTACCCAGTTATGGGTTCAGGGGGGCTGGTTCCGGGAGTTGGTGGTGAGCATGCGCCTTCTAACTGTGACACACCAAGCACCCTTACCTGCCATGCAGGCTATCATTCCTCCTGTCCCTGTTGCACACATTGGGAAGGAGCCCAAACTACAACTCCCCCTCCGCTACGACGGTCATGCCGGTAAGTGCCGAGGATTTCATGTCTAGTGTTTAATATTTCTTAAAGCCCAGTCATCGCGGTTCTTTACTGAAAAATCAGAGGTGGCGTTTATACATTCGGATAGACAATCGCGTTCGGGAGCATGTACGTGTTAAAAACAGCAGGAAAGACCGCCGGATGAGTTCTTTCTTTGCTCCGTTTACAGCATCCACTCCTTCCTTATCTACCACCCTTTCTCATAATAAAGAGGAGCCTATGCAGGTAGATGGGGTATCTTGCCCACCCTCCAGAGACTCCACTCCTAGTTCTGAGTGTTGTTGTTATTGCAAAAAAAGGGGGGTCTCGCTAGAGGAACCTGGGCCTCTAACGAGACATAGTGGTACTACACTACACGGTAAAAGATTTTTGGAAACGGCGCTCTGTTCAGGCTGAGGCTTTCATCGACTCCGGGGCTGTAGAGTGCTTTATTGATGCTCGGTGGGCTATACCTGTCCTTCGCCTTGCACAGTCCGACTAGTTACAACACTTGACGGTCGCCCGTTGGGCATGGGCACCATTAAAGAGACCACTGGTCTTCTCACTATGTACACCTCTCATGATGAACACACTTAGAGGATTCAGTTTCTCATGGTTGATTTTCCTGCTTACCCCCTTGTGCTAGGTCACACTTGGCTGGTTCAGCATAACCCGCATATTAAATGCGGGAGGGATAAATCCATTATTGGGGTCCCCAATGTAGGTCCCAGGGTCACTTAACTCCTTCCTGTGTGTCGGGTGAATACCAAAAAGACAACGAGTCTAGCTCTGTCTCTGATTCAGAGGAGGTTATCTCCTGGTCTAATCAGGAGGATTCTATTTTTGGGTCTGAAGCTGGTGGCAAGAGTTTAGAATGGGACTCCCTGGCTGATGGGTATTCTATTGAGGAGGAACTCTCCTGACGATTTATTGGATTCTGAGATCCGATAGTCGCCTCCTCCTGATTCGCCCATGGAGGAGGGAGGGGCTAAAATAGCAGGGACACTTGAATGTCCCTTGCCCCCCAATGTCCCAGCTGCCCAGATTGTAACTCCTGTGTTGTGGGACATTTAAGTGGCGGTTCAAGAGGCGTTGCGCCTAAACCCGGGCCCGGGGGGGGTCCCGCCAATTGCCTTTTTGTACTTCCCGATGTGAGGTCTCGGGTACTCCAGTGGGGTCATTCCTCACAATTCGCTGCGTATCCTGGTGCTCACCGCTCCAAGGAATTTCTTTCCAGACGCTTTTGGTGGTCTGGTATGGAAAGGGACGTGCGCAAATTTGTTGCCGCTTGTGATATTTGTGCCCGGAATAAGGGTTCTCGACTCCCACCCTCTGGGTTATTATGCCCTTTACCCGTGCCCAGTCGACCTTGGAGCCATATCACTTTAGATTTTGTGACCAGATTGCCCGGTTCACAGGGCAACGCGTTTATCTTAGTCATAGTTTTCAAAGGCGGCTCATTTTCTTACTCTGGCCAAATTGCCATTGGTGCCGGAGACCTCTCAGTTGGTGATCAATCACGTTTTTCGTATACACGGATCGCCTCAAGACGTGGTATGGGGCCGCGGTCCTCAATTTATCGCCAAATTTTGGCGTTCCTTTTGCGCGCAGTTGGGCGCGTCTGTTAGTCTGTCCTCTGGCTTTCACCCGCAGACTAATGGGCAAACGGAGCGGACCAACCAAACGTTGGAGAACACACTTCGCTGCTTGGCGGCCGCTAATCCTATGTCATGCAGCCGTTATCTTCCCTGGGCTGAGTATGCCCATAACACTCTCAGGGTTCCCACTCGTCCTGGAAAACCTGGAAATTGAGAGACTAGATTTCCAGTCATGGAAAACCTGGAAAATGGACTAAAATTACTATTTAAATTTTTTATTGTATTTTAGCCCCTCACCCCTCGCCTATGTAAACCTAGTTGTGTATTTTGTTTGAAACTGTTGGTAGGATTATAGAATTTGACAAGCTCATGCTTATTCTCCTCTTATTTTTAAAGTGCTGTAAAATCCTAACCGTAATGACTACAAAACATATATTTTGTGCAGCTAAAAAGTACATAATCTGAGTTTTATGGCAATGTATAGCACAGTGCTACTTCCCTCTTAAATTACGTACGTCATTTACAAGGAATTACGGTATTCTCTCTGAGCTGATTGAGTGATGAATTTACACTACTTGTCGGTACGTGGTTGGTGTCACTTTCTGTTAGAAAGGTGTCTTTCCTTTTAAATATGTTAATGGTCCAAAAAAGAAGCATATGGCTGCTTGATTTTACAATCAAGTTGGCAAATTAATAAAATTAGTTTTCATCAAATCTCCACCCCGCGCTTATATAAACTGGAGAGATGTTTAAAACAGTGGATAACGCAAATGTCTGAATCGCAAATAGCTTAAGCTAAGCGGAATTTCGGGAGTAAGTCCCATTTGCACGTGATTATCTCAACTCTGAATCTGGCCCTTGATGTTTAATGAATTTAATTTGAATGATGGCAAGACTCAAATTTTATTTATCTTTTTCCAAAATGTAGCGAGTATGGACGAGTAAACTAGTTTAATCATGTTCATCCATATCCATGTTCAAAACAATCTTTTTCCACATGCCTTGAAGTATTGTGTGTGCATTGTAACAGGTTCAGATATATTTGTGCATCAAAGGCAATTCTGTGGAAAACATGCTAAAATTATTCAGTCTCCTTTTGTGAAGCAAAAACAGGCCAGCATAAAATTATGCATCACAATGCTCTTTTCTTCTCCTGATGATGGCTATGTGTGTTCTTTAGAATAAAATTGTAATGTCCGCTGTTCTTTTCCAGTCTACCTTCCTCTCGTTCTCTGTTTTCCCCATTCCTCTTGTTTCATGTCATGTTTTTCCTTTTACCTTGTTTGTTTTCCGTGTTTGTGCAGGCTGAGCGTGGTTCCCGTGGTTGTTTCCTCATTATCTCCCGTTATCACACAGCCTATCACTCCCCTTCCCTGCTCGTATTCCGCACTCACACTCATTACCTTATTCACTCTCGCATACATTCCTCACGCCTCATTCATTACTTACCGCTCATTTTACCTGCTCATCATCCTATTTATATCGCCCTCTTTGTTTGTCACATCGCCAGTCCGTTCTGTCAAGTGTGTTCTGTTTGACGTGTATTTTGGCCTCTGTCTGTTTGTTTATTATTTGTCCTGTCTGTTTTCAGTTCACCCATCTAGCCTGACTTCCTGTTACAGCTCTCCTGCCTGTTGTCCAGCTCCAGCTTGTCTCTGCCCGAACCCTCTCTAGCCCTCTTGTTCTCTCCAACCCTGTATCCAGCCCGTCACCCAGTTCCCCAGCCTGCCTGCTTGTTTGCTCATTCTCAATAAATTCGCACCTTGCGGAGCATTCGCCTGAGTTTGTCTCCGAGGTTTGCGTTTGAAACGAACTGGCCAACCATGGACCCAGCGGACTGTCCTAAACTGGAGGGAAACGGGGGGTCTCGTTAGGAGAACTGGGGTCCCTAGAGAGACAAGATAATACACTCTATCGCACTCTTTTGCCAGTTCGACTGCTCTGGAATAGGCGGTTCGTTAACATCGTCTTTATCAATTCCGGAGCAGTTGGATGTTTCATCAACGCAAAATGGGCCAGGGAGTTAAATACGCATTCTCACTCGTCCTCTTTTTGTCACGGTCCTCGATAGTCGCCCGTTGGGTTCTGAGACTATTAAGGAGTCCACAGGTTCGATAACTATGTCTACTTCCTACCAGGGTCACTCTGAGAGAATTACCTTTTTTTAGTCGATTCTCCTGCTTACCCACTCGCACTGGGACATTCATGGTTGGCTCTTCATGAGCCTCACATTAACTGGGGCGGTGACTAGGGGGTTAATAGTCAGTGGGGTCCCCAGTGTAAATCACATTGCCACTCTCCCATTAACACCAATTCGGGTCGGTCTTGCGACTGTCCCGCTCTCTTCTCTGACAGTGATAATGAGGATGGAGAGATAGGTAACAGGTATAGGATTTGGCGACTACTTGTTTTGAATCTATTTCAAGATATGTGGGACGTGCCTTAGTTGCTTTCAAGCTTTATAGGATTGTCTCATTTGCACCTGGTTTCCTTGTTTTGGGTTTTTACTGTTCTCTCTGAGACAGTTCCTTTGTTTCTATTTGTTTTAGTTGCTTCTTTGTCGCTCTCTCTAGTTGAGAGTGAGAAGTAACTATTTTTAGGTCTTCCGCCCCGACTCCACCCTTACACCATGAGGCTGTTCTCATGCAGTTCTCAGTTCAAGCTTCATCTGAAGTTCATTACCTGCATTCTAATATTGATTAATAACACAAATATCATTATGTTGCCTTCATGGTGACACTAAATATAATAAAGCTGGATTGGCAACCCAGAGGTCCACACATATTTTCCCTTGTTTTATAATGTCCTGTTTATGGAAATGTGACCAAAGTGTTTTACTAGCAGGTAATGCTTTAAAATCAAGTTAACTTTCCCGTGTGAAAAGTGAAATTTAAAGCAGGTGAAACAGACCTGCTCCTGTATGAAGTTAAAGCGCACATGCAGAGAATGGCATTGAAATTAATTGTGAATGAATTGTTCTCTTTAAAATTGTTTTGTTTAGTTATGGTAAAACAGGTGAAATCAGCTGGGTTTTAATAAGCTGAGAGTATTGAAGGGTTGTTTCTCCTGACTCATTTTCCTATTGAACTCTATGGAAAAATAAGTCAGAAGAAACAACTCTTGCAGTGATCCATCCATATCTATTGCATATCTGAGAGCAGAGTGATGGTTTGTGGCTCATTCGATACTGCAGACCCTTGATGACTTACAGCCATTTAGCCAACCATGGGTTCCATACTATTCCCATATAATTTACAGCTAAATCTATCTGTCTCTGGTGCGGATTGTGAAATAGGTTTTAGACAAAATAAATTCAGTCAGTTTCTCAGCAAAAGCCTCCACATTTTGGAACTCCTTCCCTGGGGAAAAATATCCTGCAATACTGATTCTTCCTTTACAAAATCTAAAAAAACAAAACATTGTTCAAATCAATTAGTGCTATCATTAGTGTAAATAGATTTTGTCTAATTTTTATGTTTTTGTCCTGTATAATTCTGGTACATATCTGGACCCCTGCCAAGGGACTACAGATGAAAATGAGCTTGAGCTAAATCTGACACACCGGGCATTGATTTGACTACTGATATGTTGATTGTTGATAGCACTGTCCCTTTTAAATAAATAAATATTTGTACTTTGTGTTTCCTAATATAAGTTTTTTTTTCATTCCATTCCACAATTATTCCATTCAGAGAAAATGTAATATGTCTTTTCCACCTGGAAAAAAGTATTCTAGGCTTCATTCAGTCTTTTGATACCACCATCTTAAATTGTCACTGCCGGGTGAACTGTTTTGCATTTTAATTATTTGGGAAACAACTTGTCTCTTTTTTATACTGTACATCTCACTAATGCTTTTGTGCAGTTTAGCATCGTGGTAATTGAAAGGACAGGAGCTGCTGTTTCCCATGTCATTAATCTTTATAGCGTGGTGCATGATAATGAACGAGGTACATGTATACATTTTGGTGTTTCCCAGGGGTGGAGTTGGATGAAGTAGTGCCTCAGCACTTACTGTCTGTGTCAGTGAGGAAGATGGTTTTGGGCTTTGAGTAGCACTTTCTCAACCATCAACAATGTGTAGCACCCACCTGGGTGATGCAACAGCAGCCATTTTGCACCAGAATGCTCACCACACATCAGCTGGGGTGGAGAGGAAGATAATTTTTTTTTTGCCAATTGAACAGGGGGATGATTAGGTGGCAGATTTAAAGAGCCAGGTTGGGAATTTTAGCCAAGACACCACGGAAAGCCCTACTCTTTGTAATATGTGTCATGGGATCTTTAATGACCACAGTGAGTCAGGACCTCGGGACTTCTAATCCGAAAGATGTCATCTACAACAGCACAGCGTCCCCATCACTGCACTGGGACAGTGAGATTTACTTAGCCAGAGGGAAGATTGCCCCCTACTGGCCCACCAACACCACTTCCAGCAGCAACTTCGCGTACCCTGGAGGTCCCCCATCCAAGTACTAACCAAGTCCACACCTGCTTTGCTTCAGCCATTGAGTAAGAGCAGGGTACATGGTATAACGGCAGGCCACTAAGACAAATTAGTCTCAATTGTCTAATTAAACATTTTTGATCTCCACAAATTTGCTGAAAAAGAATTGACTGACACAGAGAAGTAATTAAATAAAACAGGGTCTCACTTATTGTCTCACAGTAAGTGGAATTGCAGTCGCAGTTCATATGGCACATTGTAAGTCTGTCACGGCTAAATATAGCCAGCTGCTGAAAAGATGAGGAATGCACAAGGGGCTCAAAACTAAACAATGAACAATTTAGCACACGTAAAATGGCATTCTTTTTTACATTTCAGCCACGTGACAAGGTTACCGTAACTAAATAATTTAATAGAAAACACAAGTTGTGTTATTACATATTTTGCTGTATCCAGAATGCTGCTGTTCTCCAGGCTCAGCTATGGCACTCCCCTTCTCATCTCCCTCCAATGGCTACTGATATCGGCTAGCATCAAATTCAATACCCTGGTGCTGGACTATCGGGCACCTAAGGGGCCCGTCAGTTATATCTCAACAATATCATAATTCCCTGATTTGCAGTGACTCTTCCCTCTAAGGCAGGGGTGTCAAACTCCAGTCCTGGAGGGCCGCAGTGTCTACAGGTATTTGTGGTTTCCTTTCAATCAGCACCCAGTTAAAGCATTGAGAACAAGGTGTGTGGACTTCTTAGCCAATCAGTGACTTAAATTAATCACTTGTGCTGAAACGCACCAAAAACCAGCAGACACTGCGGCCCTCCAGGACCGGAGTTTGACACCCCTGCTCTAAGGGGACAAGTGGACCCAAACCATGCCAGGAAAATGCCCCCCACAGCATAACAGCGCCACCGGACTGTAGGTTTTTTTAATTTTATTTGTCGCCCGTCTGTTTATATATATATATATATATATATATACAGTATATATACAGTGGGGACAGAAAGTATTCGGGCAGTATGGAACAGTTACTATGACATGAAATTTCTGACTTTCAGCTTTAATTTGAGGGTTTTTACATCTATATCGGGTGAACCGTGTAGCAATTGTAGCCCCCCCACACACACATCAAAGGAAATGTCCTGAACACAGTATCGGGTGAACCATGTAGCAATTGTAGCCCCCAATGTCTTGGCAACACTGCAAGCTTTATAACCTCACACCGGACAGAAAACCAAGTTTGAGGACCACTGGCTTAGAACGCCATAAGGTCCATAGTTTCCTTTTTGGATTTTCAGGGTGAATGCCAATTTGTGATAATTAATAGAAATAATAAATTGACAGTCTAAATGTCTATGCAGATAATGGTTGCGGGGTGCCTGTCCGTTTGTAATTGACCTTTTTACCTCCAGTTGCAATCGGAGGCCAGGGTGTTACCACTGGTCTCGTCACATGGATGGTAATATTTTGCTCAAATTTAAGGATTGTACAACAATCATTCAATTTTGTAGAGGATTTCAGTAATTCACCTGAATTGCTTTTCTTAACCCATGTTTGTTTGGTCCTGTTACAAAGATGTTAAAACCCTGAATCTTTTCATAATAATATGGTGTTTTCAACAACATAATACTTAGAAATAGAACTAGAATGAAGAAATAGTAGTTTATAACATTATCAATGTCTTGACTGTATTTTTTGATCAATTTAATGCTACCTTGGTGAATAAAAGTATCAACTTCTTTCAAAAATATAAAAATGTCTCAGTGAATCCAAACTTTTGAATGGTAGTGCATATGGGCTGTGTGTATTTTACTAAAAGTCTTCAGCTATCTTGTATGCATTTCCTTTGTTTAGCCATTTGCAAGATTCAATCATAATTACTTTTAGACATGTTCACGCTACCAATGCTGTCTAAAGATTTCAGCTTGAAAGGAAAGAAATTAGGTTTTTTTCATCCCTCGATACATTAATTCAATTTAGATCCACAGCTTGTGTCTGCGCCGGGATAAATGTAATTAATTGGTCTTGTAGCCAAGATGCATAAGCATCTTTTCCTGTGGTTAACGCTCACTGCGATATAATGTGCTCAGGAAATTGACAACGTGGGATTTTCAATTATAGATCCTGTTGGTTTTGCCTTTCAGGGAAAAGTATGAAAAAACAGATGATTAGGCAGGGAGAAATTAGACATGGCTGATACGACCCCAATGTCTCAGACTGTCTGCTTCTCACTTACAAGTGCTGGGTATGTCAGTCACACTTTGTTGAAACCAGTGTGCCGTACTTAACCTAATGCTAAAACCAAGCTGACTGCACGAAGAATGAAGGGCTGCTGCCCTGTGCTATTGTACATTGAGTTTTCATGTTCAGCGGTATTTAGAACATAACACTGAACAGCATTACAAACAGCCTTGTGGCATAGGGAGCGGTTCTAAGGTGATAAACGGGTATTGTATCTAAACTACTTGTGTATTTTCAAGAAAGGGGTCAGGTGCTACAGTCCCTAATTGATCAGTTGCACAGAAAAGAAGTCAAGGATGCAAATTGTGTCAACTGGAATCTGGACTATATAACTTAATCGCTTAACTACGTGCTGTACTCCAACTAGGAAATGAATAGGAACATTGTTCGGACATGTATGCATTTCAGGATGCATAGCACTAAATCCTCATAACCAGTGATTGATATAAAGCACATATTGTAGATCCTGCCCATTTTTTACTCCCACTCATCTGTATGATTGATGTTCCCTTAAAATATGCAAATTTGCCTGCCACTGGCTCATTGGCTTTAGAGGAGAACAAGTACAAATGCCTTTGAAAGCTAACTTTAAAATAGACTCTACTGTTCAGATTTAAGTTGGTTGGGTGGGAGGTTGGGGTTGATTCCTCAAACACATTATGTGTGTGTGTGTGTGTGCGTGTGTTTGTGCATGCGTGCATGTGTGTGCAAGTATGTATTTGTCACCACTCTCCATTTACTTTGATCTTCACTGCATTACTGCATATTTAATTTTAGAAGGCAGCCATCATTTTGTTAATTATACTAAAGCCTGGCCATAATTAATTCCATTGGACTAGTAAATCGATTTTTGATGAAAAGGAAGATTAAACAGATAGTTCCCTTCTTCGTTCATTTGGGCTCCTTTTCCACCCCTTCTGTACAGCAGGATTGCTATGGGAAGTCATTATTTCTAAATTCATTTGTAGCACGTCCCTCGCCCCCGAACCAAACGTAATAAATGAGAGACGGCTTTCAGGCACCGCATGGCTGTATTGTCATATGGAAAATGGAGCTGCTTTCAAATGAATATATATTCTTTAGTGCAGGCCTGAACTGTATCTCATTAACATTTAGACTATTGTGAATCCAATCGCTGAGCCAATTGTCTATTAGGGATCGTCACTATATGCCAGAGCTGGCATTTATACAAACATAAATGGCCAGTTTTAAAAAAAAAAATTTGTTTCTCTCACTTTTATTCTGCTCCTCGTTCCATTTTCTCTAGTGACCTCTTTTCTGCTCAGCAGATCCTTTGAAATACAGAACAATTGAGGAAGGTAATGATAATCACAAAAGCATAATATTTGATCTTGTCCATTTACAGAGGGCGCTCCCATTCATGTCGAAAAATACAGTGGGATGGCATAAAAGAATGATAAAAGTTACAAAAGAAATTGAAGTCTTCAACATATTTTGCCAGAGATCATTTTCAATAGACAGTTATGGACAGAAATGGATATTCTCATTCCAAGATCACATTGGGGAATTTCACACTATTAAAAAGGAGATGAAACTCAAACATTGTGCCACACTACCCAAAATTGTACTGTGATGGGTAGATGTCTCGTGTTCCATTTGTTTGGATCACCTTCAGAGGACTTGCAGCTCTGTATCGGCCAGTGTGTGAGGTAACGTATGTAAAACAAAACCACTTTCAAGGAATTGCATGACATTGAATAAATTCTATAGTTATAAAGCAAAGAGCTTGAAAGTTTATACTTCATGATATTGCATTAAAACACACTGCTGCATTTTTTTTTTTTTTCGTTGAGATTTAAATTTAAGGAATGGCAACAGCCGTATGTATTTTTTTATTATGTAAATTAAATGCTTACAACAGCTGTGACTTCTAAACAGCCAACACGTGGTGGTGACAGTTGTCACATTTGTACACACTATTCAAACATTTATTTGGTGGAAAACCACATTTAGAAGACATTTGGAGGCCCGTTTGCATGCTCCATTTGACTGCATTGTAAAGCAGGTTCGCTTGATGACCAAAGCTGCACATGGAAAGATATGACAAAATTATTATTATTACTGATCAGCATGGTGAAAACAGTTTGTAAAAACAGGTCCAAGTCGATAAAAAACAGTTATCCTGAAAGCATTAAAAGTGATTAGTTTAAAAGTATCCTGGACGGCAGGGTTGTGTTTTAGAGGGCGAGAAATTAAATGTGAAGTGGATTTGCATTAACATTTTCAAATTGTCAGATAAAGTGTATACATTAACTTGAAAATGAAAACGCAAAGTGAATTTAGCATTTTCATTTTAATTATGTCATGGATTTTGCACACATCGAATGCAAATGAAATGCAATCTCAATTTGCATTTTCATTTGAATTTTGGGGCAGATGTGCTTCCATAGACAATAGCATCCATCTGTGAGTTCATAAAATATTTTTTCACCACCAAAAAATGTTTATTCCGTCATAGCAAAAATAAAGCCGACAAACAAAACCAAATGCATGCTAGTACAGCCGTGAAAAGCCATGTTCATTGAACAGAAAAATAAACAAGTGAAATTGTTGTGCAATTATACCATGTCATTCTACTGTGCGTGAATTATCATTCAAAGGAAAACTCACGTACTGCAATAGACGGACATTTGAGTTCTGAAAATGCGCTTCAGATGTCATTACAATACAGCTCTCTAGGCCTACAGCCTGTAAGTAAATAGAATGGTTTTGACGGAAAAAAGTTCAAAACCTTGTCCAGTGAATATTGCATTTATTGTTTTTCAAATAGCCTAAGCTACAGCGGATTTGTTGTTTTTTCCATAGCCTATGGTTAAACAACGGAGAAAAATGTCACCATGTTAACTGAATTTGAACCTTAGTATTCTTCGTCCTTCATATTTTTTTAATTACAGTGACACGGTTTCCATACTCTCAGCTTATTAAAACCCAGCTGATTTCACCTGTTATTCCATAACTGAACAAAACGAGAAGAGAACTAAGCGTCTAATTAGAAACAAAAACAAATTTGCAGCACCTTACACAATTAATTTACGGTCTTAAAGTGGATTATTTTAAAGCATTATGCTACGAATAAAACATGTTGGTCACATTTCCATAAGCAGGACATTATAAAACAAGAGGAAATATTATGAATCAATATTACTATGCAGGTGGCCAAATGAACTTCGATATAATCAATCGCATAATCAAACAAAATTCGTTGAACAAGCAGGCTAATTTGACGTTTTCTAAGGTGAGACTGAAGCCATCGATAGCCAGGCAATGCATTCGTCAGGCAGCCACCACCACACACTTGACCTTGCAATTTTATCTTTGTGAAAAGCCCAGATGGGATTGTTTTGTTTAGGACAGGTTTAGGTCTCAGGGGTATTCCGGAAAGCTGGATTGTCAGCTCACCTGTGAAAAATATTTGCCTATAGTTTTTAATGTTTTTAATCTGTATTTGTAAAACTAAACTTGAATATATTAGGTGTCAATTAGTCATAAGTATTGATTATTGCTATTTATTAACAAATGTTCAGAGAAGTTGTATGCTATTTTAGAAGTTACCTGGCTAACTGAGTAATCCTGCTTGGTGCAAGACCCCCAGCTGGAAGGCAGGTGGAGTTCCGTACCCTGGCCGCGGAATCCGGCTGGAATGACGCCGCTCTCCAGGGGGTCTTCCTGAATGGGCTGAGGAAAGAACTTAAGGACGAGTTAGCGGTTCGGGATGATTCCAGTTCCTTGGACAACTTGATCTCCATCTCCCTCGACAACTGTCTACGTCCCTCTATGTGGGAGAGGACGGTCGCCAGGGCTCCTACACTCAGCTCGTCCATTCGCACCCTGATTCTCTGCCTCAACCCTCCAGTCCTTCCTCACGCATGGTTCCTGAATCTCCAGAAGAACCCATGCAGTTAGGTAGAACCCTGGTCACTCCTGAAGAGCTGCAACGTAGATTTCATACTGGATCCTGCCTGTAATGCGGCAATCCGGGCCACCGGTTGGCTGCCTGTCTAACTCGCCCAAAAGAGCCAGCTTGTCAGTAGAACTGGGCGTACTGGCGAGCCCTATCTCAACACCTGTTCTAGCCCAGTCCCGGTTCCTGCTGAAAGCTACAGTCAGTTGGAATCAACAATCTGTTTCCTTGTTTATCCTCATCGACTCCGGAGCTGACTTGAATTTCTTGGATGCCTCATTCATCTCCTATTCCGGTCTATCCACTGTACCAATCACCAACCGTCTGTATGCCTACTCCTTCGACGGCAAACCCATTTCTCTTTAACAAGTGAGGTCTTTAACAAGTCTCTTGCTAGTGTCATTACCCCCTCACAGGCTGTACCGATTGTGGCATCAATCTGCTCCCAGGGGCTACTCTGCCGTCCAGCCGCCTCTACAGCCTGTCCCTTCCGGAGAGGGCCTCCATGGAGATGTACATCCACGATTCATTAGTTGCAGGTATCATTCGCCCTCCATGGAGCCACCGTCTTTTCCAAAATGGATCTCCGGAACGCGTACCACCTCGTCCGGATCCGGGAGGGAGATGAGTGGAAGACGGCGTTCAATACGGCACTGGGGCATTTTGAATACCTGGTTGTCCCGTTCGGGCTCACTAACAATGACGTCCTCCGGGACCTCCTAAATCGGTCAGTGTTTGTCTACCTAGACAATACACTAATTTTCTCCAAGACGTTAGACTAGTCCTGCAACGCCTACTGGAGAACAAACTGTATGTCAAAAGTGAGAAATGTGAATTTCACGTCCCGTCAGTGCCCTTCGTAATCAAGAGCGGACACATCCGACCAGACCCTGCCAAGATCCAGGCCATTGTGGAGTGACCCCGTCCAACATCCCGCAAACACCTTCAACAGTTTTTGGGTTTCGCAAACTTCTACAGCCGGTTTATCCGTGGCTACAGCCAGGTTGTTGCGCCCCTCACCAATCTCACCTCTTCCTTCCTTTTGTTTAGTTTCTGGAAGCTAACGCTGCATTCACCACTCTCCAGGTTTACCTCTGCGCCTGTCCTGACCCATCCCGATCCAAGCCGCCAATTTGTGGTTCCAGGGTGGGGGCCATCCTTTCGCAACGCTCTCGTAAGGATCAAAAAATTCACCCTTGTGCCTACTTTTCCCGCCGGCTGTCCCCGGCCGAGCATAATTACAATGTCGGCAACAGAGAACTCCTGGCGGTTAAGCTTTGGGTCCATACCAGTGTCTGTACCACAACAGCTACAGCAAAATCAGCTGTGTGATCATATCTGAAGTAATCATGTAATCGTGTTCCTCTATAATCATCTTGTATTGAAATGTGTTTATTTTATGTAATGTATACTAAGTAGTTATGTTTATATCTTTTATCTCTATTTTTTAACTATTAAATAAAGCCCAAAAATGAAAAGTTTATGTTGAAAATAAAACTAATTTACTGAAAAGATTGTTGCAAGTAGTTGGGTTGTCAGCCCAAGCTGGCACAATTTCACCGTTGCTTGATACAAAAAAATGTGACATGGAAAAGGATGCGACAGATAGTATGTGTGTCAGGCAAGTTTCCAGGGACTGTCAAAGTGAAGGTAGGTGGCGTTTCACAATCAGTCACATTCTATTTTTGCTTCTCCTATCTAAATGACAGCTTACAAAAGGACAAACACTCATTCTTTACCTTGAAATAAAAATAAACAATACATGGTGAAATTAAGAGTATGCATATTTCTAAATGTTCTTCATTTAGTCTTGGTCCAATAAACTGAACAGCTCTATACAGTATAAAAAAACAAAGCATGGGTATCAATATTTTAGTTTAAAATTGTATTTCCACCTGACAGCATGCACTATACTTGTTGGAAAGTGGAACATATTAAAAATGGCAGCACTCTTTCATGAGTTTCAACGACCATATAAAAACTGAGATTGAATGTCAAAGTTTCAATAGCTGAAGACAAAAAGGAGGGGAAGCTATGATTTTGACAGGCTACTTAAATAATCAGAAACACTACGGTGGGAATCGGAGAACGTGGCATCAGACAATGAGTCTACCTGCCCGGCTTAATGATTAAAGAGACAGCAATCAGAGTACCTCCTGGCAGTTTTGTATTAGCTTCTAAAATGAGCTGACATTTGGAAATCTTCATGTAAAAGATACAATTAATTCTCAACCCCCAGAACTATAACTTGACAGAACTGCAGAACACTTCTCATGGAATTCAGCAATAGAGGAAAGGCATTGTGTCAGGTGGATAACCTTGTGGAAAAGGGTGTGTGTGTTCAATGATGTTTCAGGACCTCACTTCTATCCTGCAATACAAATGACTGGACCCTTCAAAGACAAGCCATTTCTCTGTATTTCATTTTGCTGTAAAATCACACTGCAGTCCCTTTATCAAGAGCCTCTGCTGTAACATGAACTTCCAATATGTAAAAATATAAGCATATTACAAGCCAATACTGTGGTATGGTAATTAATTACACATGACAAGTACAAAGTGTGACACAGGGGGATTTGTTTTCAATATGCATGTTTCTTTATCCAAAATTATACTAAATATACAAGTATTGAATATCTATAAGTATTCGTGAATATATTGTGGTTGATCCCTTATATCTGAGCTTTACACAGAATGCAGTTATCCAGGACAATGGCCCTTGTAATGTAGACATGGAGTCAAGGAAAATTGATAGGACCTTTAATCCTTTAATGAGTATGTGATTACATATGTGGTTGTCTTTTGTAAATACTCTTTCATGTCTCTGTTTTCACTTTTGGTGTACATGAATATCAGTGGTAAGACATTCAGGTTGGATTTTAAAGTGATGGTCAAGAGATTCTAAAAACCTCAAATAACCACAACATATCACAGAGGGATGTATCCACTACACACCCAGCAAATATCTTTTCAAGAAAATATGAATAGGTATATTAGTCAGCTAATAAACTCAGTCTTGAAAGGACTCAGGATTGTAGGGGTGTGGTCTAAATCCACGCCCTCAACCCGATTGTCATCGACATCATCCTGCCCTAAATGTTTGAACCACAGAACTGTTCTTATACAATTCTGTGGTTTGAACCCCGGCGAGGAATTAATGCAATCAATTCAAAGTAAAATAGCAAGCTCGCAATCAAAGTTAAGTTAACTTAAACACTAAGCCGTTTGATCTAACGTTAGTCTATTTAAAGCAAGCTAAATTGCAAGGCGACGTTTCACCAAATGCATGTTCCACACAAATAATTAAATAATGGTAGTATTTATCGAGTTTATAAAATTTATTTACAGGCCCATTCATTAATTTTGGCTGCTAATAAAATTAAAATGACGTGCATGGCAACTAAGTACATCTAAGTACATACAGCAAAATCTTAACTATCTATTATTTTAGATATATTATCTGATGAATGAGCAGTGCACCAAGTAAAAATGACGTGTGAGTGATTAGTTCCTTTCCATGCTGAGCTGTGCAAGGAGCAAGCTAATGTTACTGGCTAGCTGTCATGGGTAGTGGCTGTCTCTTTTTGTTTTCTACCATTGTTTTCCGTTTGGCGTCGTCTGAAGCTCTATCGGATTTTTTCTTCCTCCGTCCCGTTTGGATCTCTCCAGGTCATTATCTCCTACACCTGTGTTTGGTTTCCGTCGGCTATAAATAGAGCTTGACTTCCGCTTTCCGGGGCTTCTAGATTCTGTCAGGTTTAGGTTTAGAAAATAGAGAACCAAACGCGAAAGAGAAGGATACAGAAAGCGTATCTAGTTATAGATACGCCACAGAAGCGGAATTAAACCGCACTAGTAGAAGGGAAACGCAAAAGCGGAAACAAAACTTCCCTAGCACAAGGCTAACACAAAACAACCTCAAACGGAGGCGGAGATTCGCTTAAACAGCGAGAAACTAACAACAAAATAAATGACCTCACGCACTAATTGATCTGCGTGTATCAGAGGTCGAGAACTGAAAAGAAACGAACCAAAATAGCAAGCCTGTAACTACAGCTCTCTTTGTTTTCTTTCTTTTTTTTATAAAACCCTATACCGGCTTTCTAGTCCTACTGCAACGTCAATCTAGAAGCACCGGAAAGCGGAAGTCAAGCTCTATTTATAGCCGACGGAAACCAAACACAGGTGTAGGAGATAATGACCTGGAGAGATCCAAACACCGGGACGGAGGAAGAAAAAATCCGATAGTGCTTCAGACGACGCCAAACGGAAAACAATGGTAGAAAACAAAAAGAGACAGCCACTACCCATGACACTAGCACCACGAAAGGATGGATAAAAAGGTGAAAGATTGGAAGAGGGATTATAGAATAATAATTCGAACAATCCTTTCACCGCCCTGTCGGGAGGGGTCAGGACTATTCTACTACACGTAATTCAAACTTTCTTCCAAATAGACACTACATTCCAGAGTCTGATATAACTTAATTTATTGCAAAAAGATTTGCATGAATATACATACCCAGGCTGATCGGCTAAGCATACATACGGACGGCAGTGTAGTGTAATGGTTAAGGAACTGGACTTGTAACCGAAAGGTTGTAGGTTCGATTCCCAGGTAGGACACTGCTGTTGTACCCTTGAGCAAGGTACTTAACCTGAATTGCTTCAGTATATATCCAGCTGTATGAATGGATAAATGTAATAAGATGTAGAAGTTGTGTAAGTCGCTCTGGATAAGAGCGTCTGCTAAATGCCTATAATGTAATGTAATGTAACATATGTTAAAAACACTCTCAATCACACGGTCCAGTCTAAGTCCGTCAATTTCATGCTCACCCACGAGACGTAAAAACAGGTCCGTTAATGACAGAAGCAAAACATAACAGCAGCACGAAGTTCAGCTGACATTTTATAGTTTATTTTCGACCCCCCCTTTTCTGGGGGGTTTTCCCGTTTCCTGGGAGATTACTTTTTTCCATGGTCTGCAGCGGTCTCTGCTGGTTTTATTTGAGCATTACAATTGACGCTTATTTCATATAGTAGGGTTAATGAAATACCACGAGTCAGTTATCTCAGAAACAGTCTGGCCATGGTCTGAGCATAGTGGTTCAATACATAATAATACAATGCTCTGATGGGTTAAATAATACTAGCTATAATCTTTTTAAATGCTATTCACCACATGTAGGTGGTTTATAAACCAAAGACAACATCTTTCTCTGTAATCTGAGAAATTATCTGTAATAATATAGTCTTTTATACTAAATGTTTGTGAAGGAAAAAAGAGAACATGTAGGTGTTTTATAAACCAAAGACAACATCTTTCTCTGTAATCTGAGAAATTATCTATAGTAATATAGTCTTTTATACTAAATTTTGTTGGAGAATAAAGGAAATGTTTTCTTTGGATTTACTAAACTCTATTAGTTCTCAAACTACACACACACACACACTTCCAAGGCCAGGGTGCCAAACGTTTTTAACGATCGGGCCCCAAGGAATGTTAGGGACTTACTCATACTATCTCTTCAGGCGATCTAGGACCATAAATGTGTCCCATGTGGGTGTGTGTGTATGCAAGTGTGAATGGGTTAATTGCCTCCTTTTCGAGATAAGTATACATATGCTTCATCAATCTGATGTGTGAGTATACAAATGTAACTGAAACAGTCTCTGGGAAATTAGGGAGTGTTTTACCATATGGCTTTCTGCTGAGAGCAAGCTTTTCCCATCATTACATTACATTACATTCATTTAGCAGACGCTTTTATCCAAAGCGACGTACAGTAAGTGCATACAGAAAGGTCATCGAAGTAACTACAGAACAGATAAGAAAGCACATTCTTCCCATACAGTAGCAGCTATCCCTAGTAATGAACACAATGCAGTTCACATGGAACTGGGTAAATCTGAACCTGATCCTGGCTGCAACTGGCAGCCAGTGGAGTGACCTCAACAGGGGGGTGACGTGAAAATTTCGGGAGGTTGAACACAAGCCGGGCAGCTGCGTTCTGGATCACCTTTCCAACGTGTGGGTGCGTGCACATGCCCTTGATTTACAGGTGTCGAAGATGAGATCATACTGGTGCCTAGCTTGGGACAATGTCCATTGACCACTGCTGATACAACTCATGAGCTTGTTTTTTTTTCCCCTTGGCGTGAGTGTCTGCCCGTGGATGTGAGGCCGTGAATTTGTTGTGTGCGCCTTTAGTCTGTTTAAAATGGGCCTTTAGAGCTGTTGCAATTCATCGCATAAAAACCTCTTCATATTAACACTACATTTTCATATAGTTGGTCATTACAGTAGTCTGTAATGACCTGAAAATCTACAACAACTTCCAGTGCCTTAAAACATATTATCGCATAGTCAATCTCCATGGCAAACCTAGGCAGCTGCAGCCTACTCGCTGCTATATGCACACTAACAGTAGAAAGGAGACGGACAGCACAGTATGCTGTTGATCAAGAAATTAGCTGGGGAGCCTATCCATATGCAATATCAGAAACCCATCGGTAAAATGATTTAGCCTCTGGGAGCGTACACTGAATCTCAGGGCTCGGAAGTACCAGCTACCATATCCGCAGGAAGAGCCTTCCCTTCCGGAGATTTTGTTGTGTTGCTAGTCTAATAGGCAACTTTTCGAATGAGAATGCAATGGAGTTTACAGACAAACTTTTGAACAGGATTATTTCAGAAATTTGTAGGATACATTCTATTCAAAGTTTCAAACTACTGTAACACCTTTGTTTGAAATATTTACTGGACAAGCTGGACGTATTTTGTCTGCTGCAAAAGTTTAATCTTTCAAACATGACCCACAGCTTGTTCGCTACTGGCTAATAACTACACAACCTATGGATGGGAAATTTCTATATCAATTTTATGTTTAATGTGAGTCTTGAAACTTACCGCACTAGAACTTTTTTTCCAGTATACTGGAAGGTTCTAAATTGATCAGATTCGCTGATAGATAAAAGTCTGATATGACTAAAGGTATGTCATCCTCATTATCTTCAGGTTCTTCCGAGTTTGGTGATGTATAATTTACCTATGAAAATCGAAAACTGTATACTATTCTAGTCAAAAGTTTCAGAAATTGTAAATGTTATCGTTGGTAGCTGTGTATCTCCATAGGCTATCCAATCAGCCATACCTCAAGCATGGGCTCTTTTCTCAACGACACTTCTGGAACGCGCAGGTGGCTTTCACCAAGTGAAAATAGATGGGATAGCAGTTTTCTTCAGTATCCTTTGTGTTTCTGTATCCATAAGTTCAGCACATAAATCTCGTTCGTAGTCTTCAATCAAGAAATCTTGACTGCAAACCCGGAGATTTTTCAATGCGGTTACAGGTGTAGTATGTATGTCATATCTTTCATTTCTAATTGCTATTAGCCATTTCTTCCACATGTTCGAAACTTTAGTTGTAAGTCTGTGGAACGCATGTCCTTTTGCATTTATGCACTGGGGAACAATACACCTAGGCATTTTCAGTCACAGCCGTAGGCTACTTATTTTAGAAATTATTCCTCCTGAATCAGAGAGAATGATACGATTTCAATAGGGAACTGAGGTTTGTGGTGGCGTGGTGAGTTTGGGTTGCTGACAGCAGTACGGTGCGGATGAAGGTACAATTTCGGAAACTTTTGACTGCAATATTATATACAATGTTTTCAATTTATTTTCATAGGTAAATTACACATCGCCGAACTCAGAAGAACCTGAAGATAATGAGCATGCTATCCACTTAGTCATATCAAACTTTTATCTGATCAATTTTGAACCTTCCAGTATAGACCTGCAGCTGGAATTAACCACCACTTGCACGTCTGGAAGCAAGGGAACCGGGAGGCACAGTTCTAGTGCGGTAAGCTTCAAGACTCACATTAAACATATAAAATCAATATAGAAGCTCAAGAAATAACCTGGCGTTCCCTTTTAACTATTGCTCCATTAACTATTTCGGAGGTGTCGTGCTGTGTGGAAACGAGTTTGCGCATCTCTGTTGCGAGCGTCGGCGTCCCAAAAAGCTGCCGGACAGCTCCCTCTTATTGGGTAGGTCAGCGTGGCTCTTGTCGCGAGATTTGCCTTTGAGGGTTGAGTCGCGTAAACTGGCTCCACGTTACATAGGACCATTTAAAATTATCCGTAGGATAAATTCTGTAACGGTGCGCCTTGAATTGCCACGCTCTATGCGGATTCATCCTACATTTCACGTTTCGCGTTTGAAGCCGCTGCTGATCAGTCCGTTGTCGCCTGCTGAGAGACCTCCTCCTCGTATCGTGCATGGAGGTCCAGTGTATACTGTCCGCCGCATTTTACCAAAGAGACGGGTAGGTAGGGCGTGGCAGTTTTTAGTGGACTGGGAGGGGTATGGTCCAGACAAACGGTGTTGGGTTCCGGCCAGAGATATTTTGGATCCTAATCTAATTAAGGATTTCCACAGTAGTCGGTCTGAGGGATCGACTGCGGTCATCCCTTAGAGGGGGGGTCCTGTCATGGGTCGTGGTTTTTTATTTTATTTCCCGTTGTGGTTCTCGTCCTTATTTCTCTATTGAGAATCTATCTGTTTTTTTCCACGTTCCGTTTCGGGGTTTGCTTTCCCTCATCATTGTTTTCACCTGTCCATCATCTACCTGCGGGGTATTTAAGTTCTTCACTTCCGCTTCCCCGGTGCTTCTTTGTCATTGGACATTGCATTGAGCCAGGTATAGCCAGGTACTCGTGACCTTGTGATATTAAACGCTGTTTATGTTCACGGGGGACTTGCTATTAGCTTTTATTTTATGTACAGGTATTATTCCTCATGTTAGCATTCTGTGCTATTTATTTTATTCTTTGCTGTTTTCTCTGAGACAGTTTTCTTTGTTTGTTTTACACTCTTCCGGCCGTCCAAACTTATGTGCCAAAGGTGTTTTTTTTTGCTACGTTTCCCGTTTTGGCTCCAGTATTGAGCTTGGGAGATTTCACTCGATATTCGAGTTCACCCTATTTTAGTGGGTTGATTTTCGTTTGGCTGTTTAGCCACAAGGAATTCGTTTCCTCTCGTTTCTTTCTTTGCATTTATTTTGTTATTCCCTTTATTGGTCCTCACTGCATGCGTGACTTGTTTCTGATCCCCCTACCTTCGCATTTGATTATCCGCCACTAAAATCCATTAGACACGCGTGACATCACAAGCAGGAAATACGTCAGGATATTTCTGCATAATTTTGTCAGGGCATTTAACAAGAGGGACAGGCGTCACCTCACGGCTGGCCAGAACTCATTCCCCAAAATGAAGGTTACCCCCTCCACAGGAAGACTGGATCGCACTCCCACCACAACGCGACCCGTCACAAGGTCTGACTTCAGCAGAACAGCGTGCAATGGCACATCAACAAAGCCCATCTCAAATCCCTGCACACAGACACTGGTGCCTATGGAGGATCTCTTAGACAGGGGCAAAATATCCTCCAAAATAAAAGATTACGCAGCGCCGGTGTCTCTCAATATCTTAATTGGCCTTAGAAGATCAGGCTCATCAGTCAGTGACACAACACCATCCATAAGGAATGGCACATAATCCAGGAGTGCACAATCATTTCTAAGGGATAACGTTTCACGATGTCAAGGCGCAGGCAAGCACGTTTTCACAAGTGAAACCCCTTTTAAAGACTTATCCTTTCAAATCCTCCTGCTTGTCACCAGAAACGGGAGTACCGTAAGTAACTGAGCTTACGGGGAATTCCCTGAGTGACGTCGTCATAACGTAACGGGGAATCCTCAGAAAATGTGCTTCGATGAGTGAGGGTATATTCGTCAGCGAACACCGCAGCCTGTGCAACCTGAGCTGTCCTGACTTATTTTTCTATTGAACTCTTAGTAGTATAATGGGTAGGGAACTGGCCTTGTAACCAAAAGGTTGCAGGTTTGATTCCCAGCTAAGACAATGCCATTGTACCCGCGAGCAAGGTACTTAACCTGCATTGCTTCAGTATATATCCAGCTGTATAAATGGATACTATGTAAAAATGCTAAAAGGTTGTGTAAGTCGCTCTGGATAAGAGCGTCTGCTAAATGCCTGTTATAAATTATTGAAAAATAAGTGAGGAGAAACAACCCTTCAAGTGATCCATCCATATCTACTGCATATTTGACAGCAGAGTGATGGTTTGAGGCTTGTTTGATACCGCAGACCCCTGATGACTTAGCCATGTATAAAAAGTGTGCTGTAATTTCGACATGGTGAAAATAAGATGTATAAAAAAATCTTCTTTAATAAAAGCTGTGAATATGCATGTTAACCATGTGTGAATTGTTTGATTACAAATCTAAAATTGTGGAATACAGAGCCAAATCAAGAAATATCATTATATTGCTCGCTTAGCTTACCAACATACAGTATTTATGGATATTGTTTACTCTGACCATCCGCAGGGTTCTTTGGTGGTTTACTGATTGCAGCTGTTGGTGGAATGGAAAAGGGCATCCAATCCTGTCCACCGTTTCTCTCCATAGTTAACAAATTGACTTTTCTAATGAATGACGAAAAGCTGTCTGTAGCTCTGAACACATGGAAGGTTGGAATGAATACATCTGAGGAGTAATTAGTCTGACTTAGCGGGTGGACCAAAGCAAATTGATTTACATATCGTGCTCGTCAAGAAAACCTGAAACAAATATGGAAATATATACTGAAATAAGTGAATTAATAAATGTGAATATAAATCTGAAAATGAATTTAAAATGTGTTTAGAAAAAAATATAATAATTTTAATTAATTGGACACACATTTACATTTATATCAGTTTCCAGATTTATTTATTTATTCTTGAATTAATTTATCTATCATTGTGGCACTCTCAGTGTTCCATACACACAAACCAAGGGTCATATTGTTCAGGAATCAGTTATCAAATATATTAGGACACATTGAGGTAATTTACTTTTTAAAAAGGCTCATTTATAAGTACATTGTGTTTTGTGCTTTATTTTGGGCATTGATCCATGCAAGTGCTTATTACTCAAAATTAAGACTAAAAGGCATTGTGGTTAGATTTATTGTCAGCCTAAATTCACTGGGATGGCATTTTCCCCTAGTACAAGTAATTGTTTTTGTAGTGGAGAAAAGCAATGGGACATACATCTTGCTTAAATCAATTTGCAGGCTGGGACACAAAATACCCTTCACTGTTATTCTCCATTAGCAAAAAAACTATGAAAATGTGAACCAGGTTTAATGGCCACTCACAAATGAAGTGCCATTTGAATGCTAGATGGTTCTGAAGCATTGTAAATCTCATTGCCATATTAAATGATCTGTGAAGTGCAACAGTTAGTCATTCATTTGGAAGTACACTGAAAATATCATTATACAGAATAATTAATACACTTCAACTACAAACTATTAGAAATGGGTGGACCACAATCATTTTCATTTAGAGTGAAGATGAGGTGAAGGTCTAAAACTGTCTCAGCATGGAAAGATAAACTTAGGTTTTGAGTTTTTAGCTGGTATATGATCCACATTTTAATGTCTCAACGTGTGATGTAATACCTTGTACAAAGAATAGGGCATTTTGCAAAGCTAAGGGCATGTATTGCTTTGATTAAAGTCAGTTGTAATATATTTTCACAGTATTTAATAATGTATTATTCCTAAGGTTCAATTCCTCAGTCTTCAACCTATGAAAACTATGACAAATGGAACATGAATTCAACAAATTATGATGATAGATGTGGTATCAAATCCAGGCTGTGCCAGTGCTCACTGTCATCAGCAGCCCTGCAGTGTGAGACTGTAGCCCACAGATGGGAGGGTTAACGTCACTGGGATGACAGGTGTGGGTGTCTCGTTGTGCACCAGCAACCCCTGTTAGTGGATCCAGTGCCCAAAATTTTGCCAATTCTACACAGGAAATGTCTTTCTCCAACTCATGTCTGTGTGAGTCCAACTTATGAACTGCATCTTGATAAGAAGTGGTGGCTGACATTACATGTTTCAGAGGAGAGCACATGCTTATCTGTAGTCTAGTGATTTGGCAGATGTTGCAATGAGTGCTGTGGCATGAGCAAGGTTTGACACGCCAAATCGAGAAGCATTTAGAAATATATTTTAAACTTAAATAATAATAAATGTAATTGTCTCATTGTAACGCTTTACTTTCATTTATTTATTTTCATATAATTAATTTATTTAATGCGGGGGGGGGGGGTATATCATTTTCATCCTTTTCAACAGAATGCATGCACATGTACAGTACAGCAGGGTTTCATTTGTAATTCTATGCTGAACTCATGCAATACATAACAATAAATGTTAGGCACCATGTGATATGTTACAGACTGCAGACTGTTACAATATTTTGACAGAATCTAGAACAGGTCTGAGCACTCTAAATAATAGGTTTGTGCATTTCCTTGAATGTTTATGCAGTGTTGAGTTCCTGTGAATTCAGTACTCCATACATTTTCCAGAATACCAGTGTGCCTGTGGATTGGAGGATATATTTGCTTTCTTTTTTAAATTTGTTGTTGCACTACATCATCTATATTATAAACATTATATCTGTGATTTAGTAAGGCTTTATAACTCCAGGGGCTCTATTTTGGTGATCTTAGCGCTTTGTCTAAACACATGGTGTAAAGTGCATTTAGGGCGTGTCCAATTCCACTTTTGCAAGTTAGACGGCGCGTTATTTGAGCGCTAAGTAAGGCGCAAGGTGCTAATGGGCTGAACCTAGCCTCTTCATTAATTATAGGTGTGTCTTGAGCGTGACGTGCAATAAACCAATCAAAATGTCATATCTTATTCCATTTAAAAGCCTGCTTTTCCACCTTGGCGGATTGCTTATATGATGGCGAAACAGACATGCTCGTGCGTGTTTAGTGCGATCAAGGAATAAGCTATATGGATCAATAGTATGATCAATATTATTCAGACTAATCATTATGAAGCTTTTTGATACAATAATAATCTTTAACATTAGGGTTTAACACTGGCACGGGTTCCCGATAGTGCTGTTATTTTACAAAATATATGTGGTTAAATTTTGTTAAAAGCATCTGCAACAGCTGAGAATAAGCTACCAATGGCTTCCGTCTCACCTTAGAAAACTCCAAATTAGCCTGCTTGTTTAACAAATTTAGTTTGATTATGCAATGGAGCATTGTCAAACATCAATTCCATGATGCTGTTCTCATGGAGTTTTCGAAGTTCATTACCTGCATTCTAATATTGATTAATAAGATAAATACCGTTATTTTGCCTTATTGATGACACTAAATACAATAAAGCCGTCAGGTTGGCAACCCATAGGTCCACGTATATTTTCCCTTGCTTTATAATGTCCTGCTAATGGAAATGTGCCCAACGTTTTAATTCCACTTTCCCGAGAAGACTGCGAAAACAGACCTGCTCCTGCATGAAGTTAAAGCGCACATGCAGAGAATGGCATAAAAATGTATTGTGAATTAATTGTGTAATGTGGTGCAAATTTGTTTTCATTTATAATTAGACTCTTAGCTCTTTTTAAAATCGTTTGGTTCAGTTATGGAATAACAGCTGAAATCAGCGGGGTTTTAATAAGATGAAAACCTGGTCACTGTAATTGAAAAAATATGAAGGACGAAGAATAAGGTTAAAATTCAGTTAACATAAAAAAAATTTAACCGTAGGCTATCGAAAAAATCTTATGCACAGCGAATCCCGGGGACTACAGCCTTGGCAATTTGAAAAACAATAGGCTACACTGGACAAGGTTTTGAACTTTTTTCAGTCAAAACCATTCTTACAGGCTGTAGGCCTAGATGAGGAAAGCTGTATTGTAATGACATCTGAAGCGCATTTTCAGAACTGAAATGTCCGTCTACTGCAGTGCGCGAGTTTTCCATTGAGTGACAATTCACACATTCGGTGTAAATGACAATTTGCGCATTAGGCTTGATATAGGTGTTATCAGCAAAGTTTTTAATGGATAGCCATTGTCCCGTGACAGAAGATTTCCCCCCCAGAAGATTACAGGAACTATTGGCAAATATAGGCCATAGCTTGATCCAGGATAATTGCAAATAGTCTATACGTGTAACCTTACATGTACAATTGCTCATCGCCTGGATGTTGATGGAGTGGGCTGAAAGCAATTTAATGCAGCCTTCCCTTTCGCTGAGGGACAGGTATGTGGTCTTTGACCTATGGACCAGAGGTCACGCTATGATTTTAAACTTCCGGCCAGAATGTCGGGATTGATTACAGTTTGTCGGACATATGATTAAAAAAATGGCCATATCTATTTTCAATGCATGAACGATAGGCAGGTGCATTTCATGATGTAGCCTAACAACATATGTTACAGCATAGTATTATATTTTGGACTGAAAACTATTTGAAAATAAAGGAATAATATAAAAATTCAATATAACAACTTTGCCTTGCAGCGGATGAATTACATTAAAACCACGCATTTGGTGTGTGTGACTGTGTGCGTAATGTTTTCTCAACAAAAAAAGCTGTCTTGATTTTGCATCATTCGTTTATTAGAACAGATATTTCTTCAGATTAACAAGCAATAACCTCATTTTGAATAACGATTTTAACATTTTTTTTTACTCCAAGGCAAATTGCAGAGTTGCGGAAGATAACGAACAACGCTTTTGGGAAAGTCAACAATATAGGCTATTGATTTAGCAAGGAAAAAAATGCTGATTATATCAAGCTAGCCTATTAAGTTCAAGTTCCGTTTTATAACTGGCAAAAAAAAAGAGCAATCCATATAAGGCTCCTTTCATTTGCGACAATGCTTCATTTCATGGAAGTGAGCAGCTGCTGATTTGAAATCGAATGTCTCGTAGCCTAAGTTGTAGCGCAGCTTGAGATACGCATGAGTCGCGTAACCTTCTCCTCCTGCAGACGGTTTCTGAGTGTGGTTTTGATCCGGTTTTGGAGTGAGAATCCCTGCTCTGCTGGCACTCTTGACACGGGAATGACACAGGCCAGCTTCGCCGAGTCGGGATAAATGTTGGGAAATTCTCGGATCAAAGCTTTACAGGCTGACTATTTGAAATAGTGGATTTCGTGAGAGTAACGTTGTCTGATTTGCGGTGATAATAGGCCTAATGATAACGCCTATGTAGACGCACTTATATGCGCCGTTAAAAAAACAACTGCGACATGACTTTAGACCAGGTTTGTGGTGGTTTTAGTGCAAACACTTTTTGCTGGCTCAAGATAGAAGACCAACACGCCCAGTTCACTTGCAATGGGCGCAAGAATACTTAAATGACGTGAGCGCTAGGCGCTATAATGAATCCTGCGCTGGGTGTAAGTTAGCAAAGACACTTGCGTTTGGGTTAGCGCCGTGTGTAAGATAGGGACCTATGAGGTTAAAGGTTTGAGGGGTTTTACATACATATCGGGTGAACCGTGTAGCGATTGTAGTCATTTTTATATACAGCCCCCCCCCCATTTAAGAGGGCGAAAAGTAATTGGACAAATTGACATAAACTTAAATAAAGTCATAACATTTTATATTTGGTTGTATATCCTTTGCCTTCCATGACTTTTTGATGTGTGTGACCCAAAAACATCAAAAGACTCTTTAAATCTTATTTTCTGGTGCTCTTACAAGCGATACCATAACTTCTCAGCATTTGAATCTCGATGGGAATTGGGTGGGACTAGATTTAGCTGTAAATTATGCTGGAACAGCATGGATTACATGGTTGGCGAAATGGCTGTAAGTTGGCAAGGGTCTGAGGTATCAAGTAAGCCTCAAACCATCACTCTGCTGCCAGATATGCAGTAGATGGATCACTTTAAGGGTTGTTTCTCCTGACTTATTTTTTCATAGAGTTCAATAGGATGCCCTAAAATGGGTGGGACTATGTGTACAAATTGTTAAAGTAGAAATAGAATGAAATAGAAATAGTAGTTCATAACATTATCAATGTTTTGACTGTATTTTATGAACAATTTAATGCTACCTTGGTGAATAAAAGTATCAATTTCTTTCAAAAACAAAAAAATGTCTCAGTGATTCCAAACTTTTGAATGCTAGTATATATATATATATATATATATATATATATATATATATAGAGAGAGAGAGAGAGAGAGAGAGCAAGGGAGAAAAAATGACAGAGAGATCTCAGAATTCGATTGTTTCAGAGCATGTCTAGCAAAAAAAATCAATTTGTGCACATCAAAAGATTTGTTCTCATCTTCCTAGCAAAATACAGTGTCCCACAAGGCTCTGTTCTTGGGCCACTGCTTTTCTCCCTGTACGTTTTACCCTTGGGTCCCAGGTGGTTCCTCGACAGGATGTGACACCTTACCGAAAATACGGATGAGCTCTTATTAAACTCAGAAAGCAGAGGCAAGATGCATTCTGGTGTATTATTAGACCCTGATTTATCTCTGGATATTCCCATAAGATTTAAAAACAAAAGCAGAGCTGCCTCTTTTCAACTTAGAAAAACCTCAAAGCTAAGCATCAGAGAAACACATGCATGCCCTTTTCTCCTCACAACTCGATTACTGCAATACGTTACTGTCTGCCAGTCCAAACCATATTTTGTCCAATCTACAAGTAAATCAGAATGCTGAAACAAAACAAACAAAATATATCAACTTTTATCGCCCCCAATCTTGATTTGTCATATTAACTCACTACAAGAACAGTGCTTTTCTGGTTAGGCGTAATATCTGTGAGGCTACAGGAAAGCGAGGCTACTAAATTTCTAATCTGCAGCCCTTAATAACTGTCGAGACTTCAATTGACAGCGTCTGTTACAGTTTAGTGTCCATCCAAGTTTTTTTATTTTGTTTTTGTTGCTCATGTTTCAGTTCAAACAAAAAGGTAAGCCAAAATCATTTATATGACATGTATAAATCTCAGGGGTTGGGTGTAATATAAAGCATAGACTGCTCACATTTCATTGACATCAGTGCTACCACTATATGTGATTCATTTCCTGTTACTGAATCACTTTTTCCTTTAACTTTTTGCTGCCATCATTTGAATTATCCATGTGAACAATGTGTACAATAATACAATATATCCTTCTTAGCAGACGCTTTTATCCAAAGGGACATAAAGTATATGAATGCCTACATTTCAGTAAATTAAGTCCCCTGGGATTGAATCCACAACTTTAGCATTATTAGTGCAATGCTGAGCCCTAGCTCTACATTCATGTCAACTGAAACTAGTGATCAGATACATAGTATATGAAACATGTCACTGCTGAATGCCTGTTATTTTTTGACATTTTGTAAATGGTCAGATTAGAGTTTATGATTTTTGAACATCACAACCACAATGAGATTTGCTTTTGTTGTAGAAAAAACTTTTTATTGAAATGTATTCAAGACACAAACAGAAAATACTGGTTTTAAGGTTATTGTCTGAAATTGATTTGGCTTTCCTGAAAATAAGCACTGATTTTCTCTAGGGAAAGAATCTTCACAGACAGCTTAACTGTCCTCAATGCTGACCTCTCATTGTTCATATTGAGTGGTTCCCAAATGCCTGAGCTAAAATGTATTCTTTCCTGATATTGGCATTTCAGACAGCTGTGGGTTTATCCACTTGACATTTGCAAAATATTAGTTATTGTTCATATCTGTTGATTATACGACTGTGTTTCCTGTTATTAAACTTCCATATTGCTCCTTCTTGTAGCACTGAATAAAATTGTTTTTACATTATTTACTACTGAGACACTTGCAACAATTATTTAAATATAGAGTTCATATTTGCTGAAAATGGTAGCCCATTTAGGATATCAGACACAACCATAAACATTTAATTATGCAAATGAAAGAACAGTGCCACCAGACCAAGATGATTTTACCGTGCAGTATAATAACCAGATGAATACAAATTAAGCAAAGAAAAATGTATTTGAATTCCTGAATGTGCTTGTGCGACAGGACATGGAAGATAACCTGGGGCAGGATAGGAAAAATTAATACCTGCAGAGATACAAGAGATACAATTAATACTTTTTTAGATGCAATCAATAATTTTATGGATTGTCTTTGCTTGCTATATTCGATACACATCATATCATTTTAAAAAGCCACCTATCGCAATAAAATATTGAATTACAGATCGAAGGTCTGTCTGGTCTTTTGAATATTTTGTAAATATTTTTAATTCAGCGTTACAGGCAGACTAATTTGAAATATATGCATGAAATATATTGTTATCAATGTGAATGGTAGATACAGTATTTCCCTCTTCTTTGTATTGACAGAATCTGGTTGAAGTGGCATTTTGAGATCGGTTTAGCTGCGCTATAGAAGTGAATGGAGAGCGACAAATATATATCCCAAAACAGCTTTTCAAAGTCATGTATGGAAGAAATTACACATCTTGTTTCCACAGTTACATCCAGTTAGATTCAAGCATGTGTGATTAATGTACGCACACTCCTACTATTTGAACATGTACCCCCTAAACATTTCAATATACAGGTGCAGCTCAAAAAATTTGAATATCGTGAAAAAGTTCAATATTTTTTGTCACTCATTTCAGAAAGTGAAACTCATATATTATATAGATTCATTACACGTAGAGTGAAATATTTCAAGCCTTTATTTCTTGTAATTTTGATGATTATGGCTTACAGCTAATGAAAACCCAAATTCAGTGTCTCAGAAAATTAGAATATTGTGAAAAAGTTGGAAAACTCATGGTGTCACACTCTAATCAGCTAATTAACTCAAAACACCTGCAAAGGTTTCCTGAGCCTTTAAATGGTCTCTCAGTCTGGTTCAGTAGGCTACACAATCATGGGGAAGACTGCTGACTTGAAAGATGTCCAGAAGACAGTCATTGACACCCTCCACAAGGAGGGTAAGCCACAAAAGGTCATTGCTAAAGAAGCTGGTTGTTCACAGAGTGCTGTATCCAAGCATATTCATAGAAAGTTGAGTGGAAGGAAAAAGTGTGGTAGGAAAAGGTGCACAAGCAACAGGGATAACCGCAGCCTTGAGAGGATTGTCAAGCAAAATCCATTCAAGAATTTGGGGAGCTTCACAAGGAGTGGACTGAGGCTGGAGGCATCAAGAGCCACCACGCACAGACGAATCCAGGACATGGGATACAAATGTCGCATTCCTCGTGTCAAGCCACTCCTGAACCAGAGACAACGTCAGAAGCGTCTTACCTGGGCTAAGGAGAAAAAGAACTGGACTGTTGCTCAGTGGTCCAAAGTCCTCTTTTCAGATGAAAGTAAATTTTGCATTTATTTGGAAATCAAGGTCCCAGAGTCTGGAGGAAGAGTGGAGAGCCACGTTGCTTGAAGTCCAGTGTGAAGTTTCCACAGTCAGTGGTGATTTGGGGTGCTATGTAATCTGCTGGTGTTGGTCCACTGTGTTTTCTGAAGTCCACAGTCAACGCAGCCATCTACCAGGACATTTTAGAGCACTTCATGCTTCCTTCTGCTGACAAGCTTTATGGAGATGCTGATTTCATTTTCCAGCAGGACTTGGCACCTGCCCACACTGCCAAAAGTACCAAAAGCTGGTTCAATGACCATGGTATTACTGTGCTTGATTGGCCAGCAAACTCGCCTGACCTGAACCCCATAGAGAATCAATTGGGTATTGTTAAGAGGAAGATGAGACACCAGACCCAACAATGCAGACGACCTGAAGGCCGCTATAAAAGCAACCTGGGCTTCCATTACACCTCAGCAGTGCCACAGGCTGATCGCCTCCATGCCACGCTGCATTGATGCAGTAATTCATGCAAAAGGAGCCCCAACCAAGTATTGAGTGTTTTCTTCAAGGATATCGGTGTACTTAGCTGCATTCATCTTCCCCTCTATCAGGACTAGTCGCCCCGTTCCCGCTGCTGAAAAACATCCCCACATCATGATGCTGCCACCGCCATGCTTCACTGTAGGGATGGTATTAACCAGGTGATGAGCGGTGCCTGGTTTCCTCCAGACGTGAAGCTTGGTATTCAGGCCAAAATGTAAAATTTTGGTTTCATCAGACCAAAGAATCTTGATTCTCATGGTTTGAGAGTGCTCTAGGTGCCTTTTGGCAAACTCCAAGCGGGCTGTGATGTGCCTTTTACAAAGGAGGGGCTTCCGTCTGGCCACTCTACCATAAAGGCCTGATTGTTGGAGTGCTGGCCTCTGTCAGAGTGACCCTCGGGTTCCTGCTCACCTCCCTGGCCAAGGCCCGTCTTCCCCGATTGCTCAGTTTGGCCGGGCGCCCAGGTCTAGGAAGATTCTTGGTGGTTCCAAACTTCTTCCATTTACGAATGATGGTGGCCACTGTGCTCTTTGGGACATGTAAAGCTGCAGAGATTTTTCCGTACCCTTCTCCAGATATATGCCTTGACACAATCCTGTTTCTGAGGTCTGCAGATAATTCCTTTGACCCCATGGCTTGGAGTTTGCTCTGACATGCACTGTCAACTGTGGGACCTTATATAGGCAGGTGTTGGCAATCCCCAATCATGTCCAATCAATTGTATTTATCACAGGTGGACTCCAATTAAGTTGTAGAAACATATCAAGCAGTGTCAGTGGAAACAAAATCACCTCGGCTCACTTTTGGGTGTCATATCAAAGGATGTGCACACTTGTGTACATATGATATTTTACATTTAGATTTTTAATAAATTAGCACAAATGTCTAAACCTGTTTTCAGTTCGTCATTATCGGATATTTTGTGTAGAATTTTGAGACAAAAAATGAACTCAATCTATTGTAGAATATGTCTGTAATGTAATAAAACGTGGAGAAGGTGAAAGGGGTGGACAAACTTTCCGGCTTGACTGTATTTATAATATTTAATACTCTTACTTCTACTGTCCATATCTGGAACTGCTGCTAGTGTTTTACTGCTATGTATATTTATGTTATTCTTGCTCTTATTTATGACTCTTTTTCACAATTTAATATTTTTTTTTATGCCTACTACATAGTTGTTGCTTGCCATGTCCTAAGAATTTCATTGTTCAGAATGACCTTGTGTTATACGGTGCACTTGATAAATAAAAACACTTTGACTTTGACGCGTGCAAATGCATAACGCAATTGCCACTTCACCAGTGATGGCTCGCCACTGGCTGGAAAATAGAGCCCCAAATTTGCCCTTTTGTTGCTCGGCGCACAGCGAGTCAAACAGGCTCAGGAGCATGAAAATACATGCCGAAATGTCACTTCGCCAATGCGCTGGCTCGCCACCTGCCAGCCGGAACATAGAGCCCTACAACTGCCCTGACAGCACATTTAACATGGCCAGTTTTTCTAGTCATCTTTGAAATCTCTTGCTCGTTTGTTTGTAATTATATCCTGTGGTGATTGATGCTAAATCACAAAGAGGCTGGTGTTAGAAGTAGAGGCTTACCAAAGTCGTGTTTATGCAAATGACGTAGTTAAAAATGATTGTCCGTTTTCACTGGAGCCAGTACCCAGATCGCAAGGAAACATTGAATCAATGTTGAATTAATATAAGATGAAGCATTGATTCAATGTTGATCTCTGATGTTGATTCTGCGTCCAGGTGCTCATCGGATATCGGGATTCCTATAGTTGGAAATTAATAAATGAAGGCAGCATTAGCATGAACCACAAATACGCTTTGCTGTTAAGTCTCGTTTTGTTTATTTCCCTACATCACCCGTACGTAGCAACTTGAACTTTTAACTTAACCAATTTAACCAAGAAAAAATAATTAACTTACCACATAACATACACATATACGAGCGTGCTAGCATGTACAGCAACAACCGCAGAAACAGGCAATGAATAATTGAATGAATAATAACGTTTTTTTTTATTTTAAAGTGAAAGCGCACCTGAATCTGATTAATCTGATCAAAAATCTATGTTATTCATCAGTATGATGACTTTGGTTGTTATTGTTACATTGATACAATGTTTTTATTTCAACCTAATACATCGGTGACCATCACCATCAGAAAGTGAATGTTGATTCCACCATTGAAAATTGGTTGATGACTGATGCTTATAACACAATATCAATGTTGAGTCAATAGTTCCTTACTATCTGGGTAGTGATGTAGAAACTGGGACTGATTCTGAACGGATCATTTCGCCTGGTGATTTGTGAAGTTGTACCCTTTGTGAGTTCATATTTTATCAGCACACTATGGGGTAGTTTTTAAACTGAGGAGTAGTGCAGTGTGTCACAACCCTGATACTCTGCAATGCTGAGTCTGTCACTGACACTAAATATTAAAGCAACCAAAACCCACATCTTACTTTTGAAAGAACACCATAAATGTAAAACAGTCCTTTTATATCTTTAGCATTTCCATCAGTTTACATTCTGACATCATGTTTTTAAGAGTGTGAAAGGACCTGTAAAACATATTTTTGAATAGCCCGTAAAATGATGCTTCTAATTTTTTCGTACTATTATGAATTAGTGGCATCTGGTGCAGCATCATGTTAACACATGTAGACACATGGTGGAACATGAAAAGGAAAAATAAACATCATTAAGCATCAATGAAAAATGGATCCAGCTAAGCTGAGTTAAAACATTACTAAATTACACTTAAAGCCACCAACTGTTTCTTTTCATCCTTTTTCAGCTTTGAATAAATATTAGTATCATTGCTTATATAAACACATTACCGGAGGGTTCATTTACATTGGATACTGAAAGTTCATCTCACCTCCTGAAAGATTTGTGAAGATGAGAAGTATTTCTGAAGGTGCTTGCCACCAGTATTTGCATGGCACATACAAGTGAAGATATTATGTCATGGTACAGTTAGGGTCACAGTGTGAACATGCTCGGGGAAGGTCTTGATGAGTATTGATAGTAAAATTAGGGTTAGACATGTGTACCAAACTTTGTGATGGTAAAGGAATTTTCTTCATACAGTTTCTTTACAAATTAAACTTTCCAAATTCTGGTTAATTATATTTGAATGCCAGGTATGTTATCTAACACAGTACAGTACATTACAGGCTGTCAAGGCATGCCACCCACCTACATAACTGAGAGACCTGTTTGTGTGAATATTACCATAGAAATTCACACCATTTCAAATTACTCTTCGTCAAAGCATTATCTTCAATTAATCTAAATCAGCAATGAATTTAGTGTGAACCAATATATTTTTTATGATATAGAAATAGAAACTATAGAAATAAACTCCTACCATATTTATTTATATTTAATTGTAAGTGACACAACAACTGTAACCTCTTTAATTGTTTTGTATGGATTGGGAAAAATATGTTGCTGTGGATTTTCATGGTCTTCGTGACTACAGCAAACTAAAAACTGACTATCCTCTGTCGGAATGGTGTTAGATAGCTTATCAAAGAATGTAACCTGCATTAAAATGAGTCGGGTTGTGTCTGAATCAACGCCTTTCCATATTGTTGAGCATGCTTGTTGAGTATACTGGATGGGAAAGTTGTTAAGTTCTGTACTTAAAATCCCTGGATGATATACTAATTTCAAGGTTTTCGCTGATAATAGTATGTAGGATATTTTTTGAAAACTGCATGTCACAAGTCGTGTTGGGTCACACTTGGCTAGTTATGCACAATCCTCATATTAAGTGGGGAGGGGATAAGTTAGTTATTCGTCAATGGGGTTCCGTGTGTACCGTGTAGGGTCACCTCGCTCCTTCCAGTTTGTCCGGGGAACTTGACATTTCCGATTCTGAGTTGGAGTGGAGCTGGAGGAGGTTATCTTTCCGCCCAATCACGGAGAGTCTGTTTCAGGTTCTGAGGCTGGTGACGAAAGGCTTGAGTGGGACTCCCTGGCTGACGGATGTTCTAATTAGAGGGAGATTTCTTCTGAGGAGCTAACCAACTCTGAGATTCAGTGGTCTCCTCTCCCTGGGTCCCCTACTCAGAGAGGAGTGACTGGGATTGCAGGAACACTTGGATTTCCTTTAAGGATGATTTCACCTACGGTAGTTTCATTAACAATTAAATAATCCAAAGATGTAAACTAAAATTATTATTATAGTTATAGAATTATATGATAAGTTCTGCAATGCGCTTTCTATATACTTCCTGCTAACCATACAAAGTTTATGTTTGTTATTTACTTGGCCAAGGGTTCAGAGACCTTGTCTATCATAATACATTAATTAATAGAATGACATAACTGGTATTTGATGTATTTGTATTTTTGCATTTTTATTTCCTTTTTTACTTGACATTTCATGGCAACCAAAGACAAAGTTTCCCTTAATTTTCACTGCAGGACCCTTATGATATTACACACTCAAATTATAATGTGTAATTATGCTCCATGGAACAAATGTCTAAAAACAGATGAACTGCTGTATATACTTCCCAATTAAGTTGGAAGAGGTTCCTGAAAATAGACACTCTGCTGTAAACACTAAGCAAAGTTTCCAACCACCTACTCTATTCAAAAAATGTTCATGTTTGGAGAATATTTCTTTTGATACTCCTTCATGATTTGATTGTCAATCCATTATACTAACAAAGTCAGTGGTAGCCAATATTTCTCATATATCATATCCCTCAAAATTACCACTAATTGGAAATGGTCTACAACACTTTCCACAGAATTTCAGTCCAATCTACATATATCTTCATTGGTTTTTGTTACCCACACATTAATTTGCTATGATGAATAAACCTGCTTTGATACAGATTGTCGCTGCTATATAAAGTAGTTCAAAAATAATCAGTTGCAGTTCATCTTTGTGGCATCAACAATCAGCTTAAAGGATAGATTTGGTATTCTTTAACCTAGGCCCTATTCTCAGATAGTCTTGTATGATTGTGAATAGTAGAGAGCAAAATTTCTGTGATCGCTTAAAATTTGATACCCTTTTTCTGCATCTTCAGACATGGCTACAATAGGAATGCATTTGGGCAAATCTTTCATCCTACAAAAAAACATCTTTGAAAACAGGAAGTTCAGAGTATATCCATACGTGTCTTACCATGTTCTACTGAAAAAGTGATCGTAAACAGATAGGGTTAGATAGTTCCTGGAATATTTCCCTTTTTGAGGAATTTTGAGGTAATATTGGAAATTTTGAGCTAATCTTGGGAATTTATGCTGTAGCAATATCTTTCATAAATCGTAAGTATGTATAATTAATCCCTTTCCTTTTACCCTCAGATATTTGTGGAGTGTTGCAATATGGCTGCTTCATCCACATCACCTTGATGTGTTTGGCTGCCTCCCAGATGGCACCAGCACTCCACAGCCTTTCCTTGCAGGAAAATTTACCCAAACTTATAAGAACTTTTCCCTGATCTAGATTAAGGTACTGTGCAATGACAGTGATGGTACAACATGTCGCAGAAACCAGCTCTCTAGAAAGGACCGGGGCTTCTTCGTCAATTTTTTTTGGTTTATTGTTTTATTAAACTATTTGTGTTTTATTAGCTTTGTTTAAGCATGGGCTTGTTACAGTGAGTAGTGATTTACAGTGGAAGATTTCTGAAAATTCTCTCCCTTTGCAACCCTACAAACAGAGCATTGTTTCAAAAGTTATGGCTTGGGAAGATGCATTCTTCTGGCTCTCATTCTGGCTACATCCGCAGTTTGCTATCAATCTGTATTACATCACTCAACTCCCTTGTCTGGTGGTGCTGCAGCAGTAGTTGGTCCGATATGGGGAACAGCTGAATAGTTCAGGAAGAAATATTTATGTGCTCATTTTTGTTCCTTTGATAGTTGTAAATAATCATCTCTTTCAAAATGATCACTGCACATCTGATGGTCACTCAAATGAAAAACAGCACACATGGCGCAACCCACTTTCTAGCATGTGCTACTTAGGTAGACAGCTAAAGTGTTTACAAACTAGCTCAGAGTTTTAGTTGTCTACCTAACATGCACATGCTAGTGTGCTGTTCCCAATTTTGGGAATGGAATGAACGCTGACTCTAAACTCACTTTTCACAAGCTTGCCCCATACCTATACAGCACCAAGAGTTTGGCACTTTCCATGGTTTCCTACATAAGGAACCACAATGACCACAGACTCTCAGCCCTTAAAAACATTAACCTCTGTATGTTCTGATCTCATGTAACCACACAACATTAACGTACAACTTCACACATCCACACAATAAAGCCCCAAACTTGGGTTATTTTGCCGTTTTTCTCCTGCTTCTTCTTCTCATTATTCAATTTTTTCTGCCTACCCAGGAACCCTCACTACCTTCCTGCCTCCATACCCTTAAACAATAATTCTCTCCATTGGATAACAACATTGCATACCTGCTCTCCCAAGCTTATCGCCCAATCAAAACGCTTCAAACTAATGTTTTTTAATGTTAATATAACTAATGGCTTGGGAGTTGCTGTCTCTCACACAGAGGATTGTGGGTTCGAGCCCAGCAGGGCACACGTTTATTTTAGCCAAAAACACTGTGCAACTGCTAAATACTTTTCATTTAGTAGTGTCATGGTTCGTGGGTTTTATTTTTTTTCTGTGCGGTTCTGTCTTTATTTCCCGATTGAGAATCTATCAGATTTTTTCCACGTTCCGGGGTTTGCTTTCCCTCATCATTGTTTTCACCTGTGCCTCTACCTGCGGGGTATTTAAATTCCTCACTTCCGCTTCCCCGGTGCTTCTTTGTCATTCGACAGGTATAGCCAGGTACTAGCGACCTTGTGATATTAAACGCTGTTTATGTTCACGGGGGACTTGCTATTACCTTTTTAGTTTAGGTATAGGTATTATTTCTCCTGTTAGCATTCTATGCTATTTATTTTATTCTTTGCTGTTCTCTCTGACAGTTTTCTTTGCTTCTTTTTGTTTGTTTTACACTCTTCTGGCCGTCCGTACTTATGACTGCAACGACAGACTGAAACATATGAGGAAGGAATAATTGGAATGTAAGTGGGTACAATGGCCATTATTTGGAGAAAATTAAAAAAATATTGATAATGTTGATATATCTGCTGTCATAGCAGTTTATTTGAGTATATGATGGATCATGGCACTTATACAGTTTGCCATTAACTGTCAAGACCGTTTATGTATGGCTTATGACAGTGCTTATCTTTATGCTTATGACAGTGTCATGACAGTACATAAACTGTAATAACACTTTAGCCTCAGCAAGCACAGTTAGCTAAATTTGGCAAGTGAAATAAGCCGTCATGTCAATATGTGACATAACGCTGTCATTTACTGATAAAAGTGATGAGTGTTATGACATTTGACATAAACTGACATCAGCTGTTGTGTCATGTTATGACAGCTGCAATATCATGTGTATGACAGTGTTATGTCAGCCCTATGTCACAGGGTTCAAGTAAAGTGTTACCAAACTTTCTAATTGTATTAAGTTCCATTATGAATAACTAAAATAATTAACAGATTAGAAATAAACTAAATCTCAAAATGGTTGACACTTTCAATGTTTCCTTAGATTTTTTTGGGGATATGGATGCAGAAACTTGGTATGAAACATCAATTGTTTTGTGGATGACAGCTTAGAAAACACAACTTGTATTGCCATTGTTTTCACATAGTGATTTTGAACTGTACTGAGACAAAGTACCCGGATTACCATGCCTATATACACATATAATGCACGGCTGTCAACCAATCAGAAATGAGTATTTCTCCAAGCCATGGTATAAATGTGAGCAAACAATGAAATGTACAGAGAGCTCAGTTGTTTGAGAGTCGGAGACTACTTTGTTGCAGACGTATAATGTTTTAGGATTTATTAACTGGGATATCATCTCACATTATTAAGATTATTTAACTCATGTCGTAAATAGGATTTCGATTTAAGCAAGCTCCGTTTAACTAATACCTTATGCTTAGTATTCTTCTTACACTTTAATTTTCCCTACCATCGTATTTGCATGTTTTACTGTACACTATGTTTATAATGACATGCAAATGAATCCCCCATTACATTTTTAGGGGTCAAGTATGATTACACACAGCTTGAGCCTTAATGCATGACTTATAAAAATTGATGAATATGAATTAGCATAGTTCATATTTTGCTCCAGGATAATATATTACCTGACAGCAATGAACCTTGAAGAAATTGACACAAGGGATGCTGTCACTGGATTTGGCGCAAAGAAGGGAAAATTGATGAAAGAGTGCTGAACAGTGGCATCGCCAGACCTATTTTAGGGGGCTTTAGCTCTCCTAAAATTTACTGTAGCTCCCCTAAATATTTATTAAGCCACTAGTTTTAATCATTAAATTTTTTTCAGATAGATTTCACAAAATGTGCCGTCAACACTTCAGAATCATAACACACACGGAAAAGTCTGGCGTTAGGACCCTGGGGAAGCTTAATCTAGTGCAGCCATTCGTTAGAGTGCAGTCTGGTGCATGCACAGAGCTGTGTGCCCGTTCAATTCAAATGATCGCTACAGACTGAGAGTGGATTGTAGTATGAACATTCCAATGCTGCTGTAACAAATTACTAGCCTAGTAGCCTACTTGAGCTCGATATGTTTAGTATCAACATAAACTACGAATGAACGGTTAACATTAGCTACGAAAGTGTTTGCTCCATAGGTCTGCTGACTGCTACTGCTAGGCTGGATCCATACCATGTAGAAAAAATAAGTAATATTTAACTACTTATCAATTGTAGCCTACACTTTCCATTATCCATCTAGTCAGAATGACCCAGAAAAAGCAAAGAAAAAAATTATCCTGACACTGAAATCAAAGTTTTATTAGCAGATGTTCAATAAAAATTATTTTTTAAATTGTTTAATATTGTCAGTACCGAACTGGTCATATTGTCATGAACTGGTAAAGTAAAGGCCTAGCAGGAGATAACATGTACCATACAAGCGCATTGCTTTATCGCAGCCTGGAAATAAATTAAACGTTATTAATTTTGTAATTCTGTTGGGGTTCTGTGCATGTGAGTTGTGGTTTGAAATCGGGTAATCACATGGGGCTACCTTTATTTTAGAATCTCTCTGGCACATTGTAATTGCGGTCACATTGATGTGCGTGTCCCACACTGCTCAGGTTTTACCGGGATATAGCCTGCTGGCTACATTCTAACCGGTTAAAAAACGTAGTTTATCCGATTTTCCCCCTGAATGCGAGATGGCGTTTCACCGCCTTTTGGTAAAATGGGTCTAATTAAACAGCTTAATAGCCTACAATTGATTAATAGGCGTAATCTAAAGTGCTTGCTTTTTACAATCATAATTTATTAGGAAGCTCAATAATCAAAATGAAAGTGCTTTCTAGAATACATTTCTGTAGTTATATGTTACCTCTTGCACCCCCTCCAAGATATTGGGACAAAATACACAGTATTATTACTAGGTTTTTATGGAGGGGCAGATGCTCAAAAATAAAACTGGCCAATCTACAAAGAAAGAAGTTTGGTTTGGAGTTAGGGGGCTAGAATTACCCAATTTTAAATTGTATTTCCAGGCTCTTACCTTTCGTCTCTTAATAAATTGGTTTAATGGCCATACTTACCCTCTCAACGTAATATTGAGAGGAACGTGGTGGCCCCAGTTCCATTGAATGACTTTTTGTTTACAGGTCTTTCTGTTAAAAGAATTAGACTGAAGTACAGTCTAATAATAGGTTATGCGATTCTAAATTTGCGGAAAATAGAAAAGATATATAATTGGAAATCTAAATGGCATGCTAGCACACCAAAATTTTATAACAGCTTATTGAAGTCTGGAAGACAATATTTAATCTCACCTAAATGGTATAATTCAGGCATACATAGCTCAGTGGCGCCCCCAGAAAGTTTTCATAGGGGGGGCCACTGACAAACCAAAAGCCATAACTGAATTTCAGGAATTCTATTATGTTGTTGTAGTATATAAAAATATATACATTATATACAAAAAATATACATTATTGATTTAAATGAAAAGTACCTAATGTAAAATATCAGATAGAAGCATATTATGCAGACTCGGAAGCATATTATGCATATGCGACTCGCGAGCCACGCGAGTGGGGGGGCCAGTGGGGGGGGGGGGGAGGGGGGGCCAGTGGGGGGGGGGGGGGGCAGCGATTTTACCAGGGTGGCCGTGGCCCCCCCTGGCCACCCCTTGGCGGCGCTGTCAGGCCAAAATGTGTCCGTGAGCCAAAATTGATCCGGGCCAGAGATCGGAATGCTTGGAATGTCGTTGCTATGCCAACAGACACGCGAGCATTGTGACGCGTAGCATTGTGACGTGTTCGCAACTTGCTTTGACCTCAGAATCACCGGGTGACAAACTCGCGCTTGCTTTTATCCTACAAAACAAGGCATTTTCATTGGGTGAACGCGATCGCATAGCAAATACAGTAAAAAAAAAATAATCGGTCATCAGAAAAGCTACCAATAATAGGCCCAAAAAATAACAATTAGGCCGACTGATCGACGTGACAGTAGATTAGTTTTATTGGGCTATTCAACAACGCGATAGGCCTACTTACTCTTTCCACCTCGCTGGTTTAACTTGCAGGACGAACAGGCTATAAATGCGTTTAATTTTTTTCCTTCGTTTTTTTTTTTTTAAAAATCCGGCGTTGTTAACATTAGTAACGGATGCTCATTTTTTTATAAAGCAACATTTGACCAGGAAAACATGACATTTCAGTGCAAATTATGTCAATATGTAATTTAAATGTGTACATTAATAAGATTATACGTTTAACCGACTAGTGAGGGTAGCAACGTTTACTCCATCGATTCTGAGGTGAAATTAATCACCAACACAATCTAAAATCGAAAACAATTAACAATATAAAGCTTAGTAGCCTATACAAAGGGAAACTATAAAGGTTATCTGAGTGATAGTGATGGTTATTTGAGTGATGTAGTGATTTATCTCCGTCCAACGATCTCCGGCGATTCTGAGCTAAAAGCAAGTGCAAACTTGTCACCCGGCGATTCTGAGGTCAAAGCAAGTGCGAACACGCGTCACAATGCTCGCGTGTCTGTTGTCATAGCAACGACATTCCAAGCATTCCGATCTCTGGCCCGGATCAATTTTGGCTCCCGGATCAATTTTGGCCTGACAGCGCCACTGACATAGCTTAGGAGACATTATGAATTATACTGGTTTAAGAAGCTTTCAGGATTTGAGGGAAACATACAAATTGTCATCCAACTTCTTTTTTCTATATTTGCAATTACGGGCTGCAAGTATTTTGAGTGACAGGCAACCTACTCATCCAATAATGGATTTAATTAAGAAACTATAAGGATTAACTAAAGGACATGTCTCTTTAATTTATAACACATTGTTATAACACAGACCCCATTAGCAATAATAAGAATATGGAATAAAGACTGTTCTGAATCATCTACACTGTAAAACCTGATAAGTTAAGTTAACTCAAACGGTTTGAGGAAACCGATTGCCTTGAACCATTTAATTTTTAAAACCAATCGATTTGAGTATTGTTAACTCCAAGATTTGAGTGTAAATATCAAATGTATTGTGTTAAGATAACTCATTGTTTATAAGTCTAGTTTAGTTTTTCTGATTAATAATATGTACTTAATTCAGTTTGTACTTAATACTCATGTAAATTGTGTTCAAAGGCTAAAATCAATCATTTAACAGTACTCAAAAATGTTAGTTATTAGGACTTAAAAGAATCAGTTACTGCATTTATTTCCTTCAATTACTATTACGACAATCCCTTAAGTAAAGTTAAAATAACTACTTTTAAGTTGCAGCAACTCAGTAGTCAGAACTTGGAACTCAAATGGTTTGAGGAAACCGATTGCCTTAAATACATTAAGTTGTTTTAACTAAAAATGTGTGAAAATGCTACTCAAAATGCTGTTGGTTACATTTGTGGATTACAAAAATGGGCATTAACATTTTACAATAACAGAAGAAATAGAACAAATCATTACTGCTCAACTTAACATTTATTTCAATATAATATGCAAATCATCAGACTGCTTGCACATGTACACAATCCATTGCACAGTGATGTCAACATTCTTTCGAACATTTGCAATAATTTGTATGAAGAAGTGTCTTAAGGTAAATTGTTCAATAATAAATGCATACAATCAACTGTCAATAAATTGTCCTTTTCAAGATCACATGAGCTGTATAACATTGAGTTGTTATACTCCTTGCACAATCTAAGAACATTTCAACGTAATACAGTTGCACTCAATTATTCAAACCCCATCACTTTTTGCACTCTTTGTGTTGTAGATTTAATTTTAAATGGATAAAATTGCCATTTTTGCCCATCAATCTACACTCAATAACCCATAATGACAAAGTGAAAAGATGTTTGCAAATGTATTAAAAATCAAAAACTGAAATCTCATGTGCATAAGTATTCAAACCCTTTGCTTTAATGTATTTTTAAAGTATCATATTTCATATTTGGTCGCATATCCTTTGCATGCTGTTACTTTCTGAAGTCTGTGACCCATCAACACTCTCGATATCTTATTTCCAGGTACTGTTACAAGCGATACTATAACCTCTCTGCATTTCAATGGATCTCTATGGGAATTGGGGGGTGAGACTAGATTCAGCTGTAAATTACACTGGTACAGTATGGAACACAGACTGGCGAAATGGCTGTAAGTTATCAAGGGTCTGAGCTATCGAACGAGCCCCAAACCATCACTCTGTTGCCAGATATGGAGTAGATGTGGATGGATCACTGCAAGGGTTATTTCTTCTGACTCATTTTCCATTAGAACTCTATGAGGAAAAAAATCAGGAGAAACAACCCTTAAAGGGATCCATCCACATCTACTCCATATCTGGTCGCAGTGATGGTTTGGGGCTCGTTTCATACCTTAGACCCTTGATGACTTAGTCATTTGGCCAGTCATGTGTTCCATACTGTAGCAACATAATTTACAGGTGAATCTAGTCTCACCCCCCAATTCACAGAGATCCATTGAAATGCAGAGGTTATAGTATCGCTTGTAACAGTAACTGAAAATAAGATATCGAGAGTCTTTCGATGTTGATGGGTCAGACTTCTGGAAGTAACAGCATGCAAAGGATATGCGACCAAATATGAAATTATACTGTAAAAATACATTAAAGCAAAGGGTTTGAATACTTATGCACATGATTTTTAAATAATCAAATTTTTCACAAAAAAATTGCAGTACAACATCAGTAACCTGATGAACCACTGTTATTAGTAGTAGTGATATTTCTGCATGGCAAATAATTTACTTGTAGTTATGGAAGTGTAATAGAAAAACAACAGACCCAACTGTCATGACATGCACGCTGCTTGTTCTGAGTAATTGACTCATTCATTGAAAGGGGCGTGTTCAAAATAATAGCGGTGTGGAGTTTAATTAGAGAAGTCATTCATTCTGTGAAAAAAAACTGATCAAACAGGTATTCCACAGGTAAACAGGTGATGCCATCATGATTCTGTATAAAAGGATATCAAGACTCTTGATATCTTATTTCCAGGTACTCTTAGAAGCAATACTATAACCTCTCTGCATTTGAATGGATCGCTATGGGAATTGGGGGGTGGGACTTGATTAAGCTGTAAATTACACGGGAATAGTATGGAACACATGGTTGGCTAAATGGCTGTAAGTCAACAAGGGTCTGAGGTATCAAACAAGCCTTAAATCATCACTCTTCTGCCAGAAATACAGTAGATATAGATGGATAACTTGAAGGGTTTCTTCTCCTGACTTATTTTTCCATAGAGTTCAATAGGAAAATTTGTCAGGAGAAACAACCCTTCAAGTGATCCATCCGTATCTACTGTATTTCAGGCAGCAGAGTGATGGTTTGAGGCTCGTTTGATATCTCAGACCCTTGTTGACTTACAGCCATTTAGCCAACCATGGGTTCTATGCTATTCCTGTGTAATTTACAGCTTAATTTAGTCCCACCCCCCAATTCCCATAGAGATCCATTCAAATGCAGAGGTTATAGTATTGCTTCTAAGAGTACCTGGAAATAAGATATCAGGAGTCTTTTGATATCCTTTGATAGAATCATGATGGCATCACCCGTTTACCTGTGGAATACCTGTTTGATCAGTTTTTTTTCACAGAATGAATGACTCCTCTAATTAAACTCCACACCGCTATTATTTTGAACACGCCCCTTTCAGTCAATTACTCAGAACAAGCAGCGTGCATGTCATGACAGTTGGGTCTGTTGTTTTTCTATTACACTACTACATCTACAAGTCAATTATTTGCCATGCAGAAATATTACTACTGCTAATAACAGTGGTTCATCAGGTTACTGATGTACTGCTATTTTTTTTTGAACACCACTGTACCTACTCAAGACACAAGCTAATTTTTAAATGCTAGCAACTTAGGCCTCAACTTGCCATCCTCAAGATTCAACAACACTTTCTGGACAAACTCAGAAAACGTGACCAGTTTCTTTGGGTAGCTTAAGTAAAGGGCATACAATAAGCCAAACAGTAGCACCACTGCATCAGGCCAAGACTTGACATTGCATATAGCAACCTGATCCTCGAGCACAATGGATATGTCTAGCGGATTGAAGGGCACCCCTGAAGTTCCATCTTCACCTATCACAGCTGTGATTGACACTGCACCCTCCAGTGCTTGGTCAAGCTCCTCCTCCTGAAAGTAATAAATATAAAAAACACATTTCAAAAAGACAGCTTACAATGTCTAAGAGAAAAAACAAACATTTCAGATATACAGTGGCTTCAGAAAGCATTCAGACCCCTTCACTTTTTGCACTTTACTGTGTTGTAGATTTAATTTTAAATGGATAAAACTGCAATTTTTGCCCATCAATCTACACTCAATAACCCATAATGACAAAGTAAAAACATGTTTTCAGAAAATTTTAGATTTTATTTTAGATTTTTCATAAATTAGCAAAAAATTCTGAAAACATGTTTTCACTTTGTCATTATGGGTTATTGAGTGTGTAGACTGATGGGCAAAAATGGCAGTTTTATCCATGAATCAATTGTCTAGTGTATTTGTTACCTTGCTGGTCCTGAAAACCTCTGATGCGTCTTCTTTGAAGTACACAGGGAGACCTGCCAGGACTGCAGTTCGGACTGTACAGATGTCATTCTTGTCCTATTAAGACAAAACACAAAATTCCCACTGATTAATAAATAAGATCGCCAAGAGTAAGCAGCACTCTGGCACTAATTAGACATTACTTACTTTTTCCTCATAGTCATTCAGGATTGCAGCCATCTTGTCAGCAGTAGCACCACTCTTCCCTGCCATAGTTTTGTAAAGACTGAGGAGTTGAGGTGTGTATTTGTTCAAGGAGGAGAAAAACGTCTGGGGAAGATTCTGATTGGTGATTCGGTGAAATTCTGCGTACACCTGAAGCAAAAGACAAATTGTAAACACAGGTGAACACATAAAAAAAGAAAAGAATACTTAATTCACAAGACACTAACTGGACAATGACTTAACCTGACATGTCTATTAGAATACTTACCTGAGCTTCAAGAAACAGTGCCGGCCATCTTGACTTGAAGTCCTCTACCAGGAGACTGGACAGCACAATTTCCTGACGTCTGTGTGAAAATGTCCTTTGCATATGGTGGTTTATCATCATTAAATCTTTCTGTTTTCTTTAGTTCTTCCACCATTTCCTGCCTTAAAGCTTCCAGGCTTTTGGCATCTAAGCCTTGAGGATAGTTTGGGAGAAAGTTAATCTCAGCTCGTCTTGGTCGTTTAATGTAGGCACGTGAGGGTTCTCCATCTGGGCTGCTCCTGATCCGTTTGCCACCATTCACTGCAACATCTGGCATTCCCGCTCTTCTCAGTTTGCTCCTGTAATTACCCATTTTAAATTTCAGCGAGTTTTTTTGTTTTAGCTATAATGTTAGGTTAGCCAGGTTGCTAGCACGTTAGCAAGCAAACAGTAACATTATGCGCACAATGCGAACTCCAATAATCAGATTACTTAGCTACTAAACTGTTCAATGACGAGGCCAAGAACTCCACACATACCATTCATCTGAATAAAAACAGCTTGTGAAAAATCATCCCCACGGAAGATTATTTAAGTTAGCTAGCTAAAGTTAGCGCCTAAATACTGTTGCTGGCTAGCTAGCTGTGCATGGCTGGACACCAAATTCAAGTTAAATTAACGTTACTAGTGCTATCTACCGAGCGAAACATCAAGTAGTTTCAGAAAACATTAAAGCTACAGTAGATATTATAAATTATCGAAATACAGCTAGCTAACAGTTACATGTTGAAGTAACTTGGGCTATGTGATTAACTGCCTGCAATGCATGCACTAGGAACGTAGCGAACTAACGTTCACGTTAGTAAATTACCTGACGATGGCAGCTAGCTAGCTGGCAAAGTGAGAATAAAACGCTAAAGCACCAACCACACATACAAATAATAAAGTTACCTTCAAATGAAGAGGAGCAGGCTGTATACAAAACGGCTCCAGTTGTCCAGAGTTAAGAATTTCTCCCCAACTATCTTTTCCTTCTCTGCGTCCAGTCTCGAAGATGCCGGCAGTTGAAGTTAGCAAGTAAAATAAAGGCCGCCAAAAAGACCCAATGCTTCAGAAACACATTAACTGGCTGTCTGAGCTAGAACAAAAATAGCTAAGTTGGCTTTGTGCACACTATATATTGCAGAATAAATAATAAAGAATTATAAATATAACATTAACTTGAGGGGGAGGGGGGGTTTTAGCTAATGTTACAACGAGACTTCTCTGTTGGCAGTCTCGACTGTACAAGATTTGCAGTGCAAAGTTTTGGCGCCAAGCGCGTGCAGTCAGAGATTGCTTGGATCACGTGCATCGTTGCTAGCCAATCGTTTCAAAGTATTGACGTCAGTAAGACTCTTCAGATGTTTTCGACAGTTATCGACGGCATTTGGCAATATGGTATTGCACGCATCCGTTAATATTTTGAAAGACAGAAAAACTACCATTTATGATATTACCACTCCATGCACCTATAAAGAGTGACTTGCTTACTTATCACTACTGTTACACTGAAGTTACCAAAGACACATGGCCACACTTTAATTGCATTAGGAAGGGAAACCGTTTTTACAGGTGCTACCAAGCTAGCCTATGTAATGTGGGCCTACTGCAAATCATCAGAAGGAAATCAAAAAAAGAGTCCTTGTCTCAACCTATCATCACAATTTAACGTTACCGCTGCACATTGACGTGGCACAGCGAGGTGATCTATACACTGATGTTTTGGTAGAATGTTTGTGGAATACAATTCCAAGAGTAGAAAAAAGCGCAAATTTGGATGTTTAGCGATGTGGCTAGCTAGCTATGGTATCAGTTACCATTAAACATCCTTTCAAAAACGGACTCGCTAACAAACAGACACACAACCTAACACCGATTTATTTATTATTATTAAACAATGGTATACAGGCAATCGATTTCAAATTATCCCAGTTTGACTGCTAGCTCCGAGAGGCTGGGCCTGTAGTGTCGTAAATTAATTCTAACTGCTGCAACATTCCCTACCGTCTCTCATCTCACAAAACAGTATTTTTTTCGTAGTAGACACAACATAGCTCGCCCCAAAATGAATATGTGATGACAAGGCAGTCAATTTATTATGTTACGAACAGTGTCCACAAAACAGAAGGTTGTTCAGGGTGCTAAGGGATCTTCTCCATTGACTTCCATTCAAAAAATACAGCCTGTGGTCTCTCTGAGGCGTTACGCGTTTTAGACCAATGATGGTTGTCTCTGGTGCAGTACAGAAATTTGGAAAAATGCTTAAAGGAGAAGGTTACTTGATCAGAGACATGGCAACTGTTTCTCAGGCAGCACTGTAGACATGTATATTAGTTTCTAATATACAGATCTATGGTTCAGATATGCTCACTCACATCAACTTAATCTACTTGAGACAAACAAACATTATAAATATGAGGGGAAAATGCCATTTTTTGTCAATTAAGTAAATTGACAGAGAGTTGAACAAGGAAGAGGGTTTTTAAACTTCATTAAATTAATTAATTGCAATGTAATTAGATTAAGTTGTGTTTACTTAAATTCCCACAACAAATTAATAACACTTAATATGATTGAGTTCTACAAATAATTATCAGTGATTGTGTTCTCATAACTTACTACAGTTAAGTAAATGTAACTTTTTGTAATATTTGAGTAAAACGTACTCATTTCATTTTGTAATCTTTACTGTTAGGTTTTACAGTGTATAGACTGGGCCAGAGTTTGGAAGAATGCCTCTCGTTCCTCACAAAATCCAAATCATAAACTAACAAACCTGAACATCATATATCAAACTTATCTGACACCAAACCGGCGTTTTATGATGAATATAACTACCTCTCCAAACTGTACCCTATGTGATTTGAATCAAATGGCCACATTTTTACATATCATGTGGGAATGTCCATCATTTAGAAGTTTTTGGGAACAAATAACAAAACGTCTCTCTGAAACACTTGGTTCAGAGATCGACTGCTCTCCAGAATGCATGCTCTTGAATGATGATTCCGGGTCGAATTTTAACCATACTCAAAAACAGCTGTGGCTATCAGAATGCACTGTTGCTAAAAAGATGTTGGCAGTTAGGTGGCAATCGCATACCCTTTCTAATCATCAGTGGAATCACTCTTTAATAGAGATTTTATTTATGGAGCTCTCTGTTGCTAAGATGAATGGGGCAGGCCAGGTTATGCTCGAGGTTAGGAAGGAGGCACTCGACACAGCTAGAACCATGATATAAATTTTTATTTTGTTTCCTTATTTATTTTGCAACGTACTGTTAGGAAATATCCTGCATGTATAGTGGAATTCAGAGAAAGACCCACAGGGATGGGGTAGGTCAGGGTGAAGGGGCGATCAAAGGTACAGGTATGCTCTCTGTTACTTTTCTGTATATTTCACTGTCTTAGTCATTTATTAACTGAAAAAAAGAAAAAAGTATATATTTTATTTGTTTTATTATTTCCTGTTTTATTTATTTGCCTGCCAATGCCCTGGTATATTTATGTTGTGTTGTTGACAGAGGTTACATGTTGATGTACATCTGCAAACCTTGTGGGAAAAAAATAAAATGTAAACAAAATGCACATCTGTAAACAGTCAATGGAATGTTGGGTATTACTTAAACTGGGTAATGAAAGCCCTGCAGTAAAATTATTTGGAATTGTTCATGCAACGTACCGGCTCCTTATAATCTTATTACCAGATCAAAATACCAGCCTTTACTGCCACCTGATTTTAAATGATGGCAACAAACCTTCCTTTTTGTACAGTGGTTACTTCATGGCTGTTGATTTGAGGAAGTTGTACAAACTGTCATGTTAAATACATAAAACTGTATATCAAACATAAATTTCATAATCATAATGTGGATAACTCCACAAGCATACACTAGTCTAACAGTATTCATCAAGAATTCAATATCTGCAGTCTGTCATTTTGAGGAAACTGTCCTCTAATTTTATCTTGGGTATGCTGCACTCTGACCCTGTGATCTGTGGGTCATATTGTCAAGTATATGAACATTAGAGAGAGGCAAGATCTGCGGCTTCTTCTGGCATGTTGTTCTACAAAACCCCAAAGAAGACACAGAAGGAAGGGAGAGAGGGAGGGAGAGAGCAACGGCTGCAGGCTCCCAGCGGCTCTCTCTGGCTTCTCATGCTTCATTAGGTTTCAGCCATTATGAGGAATATTTGTCACACTCTTTGCCCTCCGGAGCCATTGCTTTACAAGCCACCTGATAGAAATAAATTTTCAATGTCACATGGAATTACATGTGCCTTGCTCCTCTTGGCCCTGCATTTCTTTTTTATATTGCCTTGCTTATACCTTTTCTTTTCTCCTTTAACTGTTCAAACAGGAATTTTGGATCTGTGTGGCATCTTGAATTAATCGGTGACAACACCATTTCAACACTATAGTTCATGAAAATGTGTAGTGGCGGAAAAAACTGCTTTGAAATGTGATGTTTTTCAGCTCAAGTTATGAGCCTCTCAGTATGGTACGTGTTTCATTTACGACCACCTCTGGCAGGCTCACCAAATCTCACTCACAAAATCTATATATGTGAATGAATTATGACATAATTCACAGATTTCATGTGAATTATGATTAATAGATTAATTAATTAAATGGACTTCTGTTTAGTGTTTTGTATTGGCTTATGGCAGCACTTTACCCTGAGACCTAATGCTACTATACAAAACCCCAATTGAGACTCTCCTTGGAGTTAATTGAAAATCTATTTTTTTTGAAATTAGAGCAATAATAAGTGAACTGACTGATCACATCCATACTAATGAATTGAGGATTTGGTCTCATGGGGCAGTTCCGTAAAAATGCTTTTGTGAAAATTAACACGTCATTTTAGTGGATACCTTCACTGGGTTTATTTGTTAAAATGCATAGAATTTAATGATCCTAAAGGGAATTTTGAAAAGTCACCCGATATCTTAAACACAATGGCAGCGAATCCACCTGCGTATGGCATTTCTCCTGTTTCCACCAGTTCCAATATAGCACAGGGCTCTTATCACTTTGAGGAGCTACCCTGACTTTGAATGCTGAGACTAATTATTAATCGAGACCACAAAGGCTTGCAAAAACTTGAATTTGCTTAAACTGTCACATTAAATCATGTGATTGCCTCCGAGATGTATCAATACTCACATGGTTTTTCATGCTAAAGTGAAGACAATTACTTCTCTGAAGGCAAACTTGGTTATACAGTTTACGAGACCAGTAAAGATGCGTTTTGACTTGTGTACAGTGTTCACAAAGGCAAAACTATAATAAAAACTGTGTTGTGGTTCAATAAATGTTTATTCTAACCTTCATTTATAGGGCCTCCCAGATGGTGCCTCCAGCTAAATCAGTGGTCCAGTGTAACTGAATACTATAATTTCATACAAACACTAGAAAATATTTTTTCTTGCAGAGAGTGGTCACATTGTGGAATAGCTTGCCTGGGCATGTAGTGGAGGCAGAAACACTGGGAGTATTCAAGGCCCGGCTTGACACAGTGTTAGACACTGTATAACACTCAAGGCTCCCACACTTTTATTTATTATTTTTATTTTAATTTATTTTAGTAATTTTATTACAATTTATTATTTATATTAGATTGTATTTTAATCTCTAGTTATTAAAACATGTATTTTTTTTAAAATATATATATTTTTATATTGTTTTTCTTTATTTTCTTTTAGTGGTAGGAATAGACAAGCAAGTTGGGCTGAACGGCCTGTTCTCGTCTTACTCTTATGTTATGTTATGTTATGTTATAACCCATGAATACTATTTCACCCAATTATGATGTTGAATTGTCCAATACGATTGTCAATGGAGACGATTGTCAATTTGGGATTCTCTCGATTTACCTGCCCTTACCTGAGAAAAATATCCCATTCCTAACCATGTTGCCTACTACAATTCCATCCTCAGTGGGGAGCAACACAATTCTAGAGCAATTAATTAGCAATTGGTTCATTTTTACCCTGTCCAAATCAATCCCATTGGGGGAAACAAACAAAGCTATAGTTAGTGTGAACTATGCAGAGCATTATTAAATGTTACATATAAGCAGGTTTCAGAAAATTGCATCATATTATGGTGCTTCCGTTCTTTCAGAATATCTCGTGATTCCTAATATTCACATTTGCATCAAAGGCTGTTGCAGTACTGTTTCATTACATCTGCTATAACGATACAAAAGGAAGGGGACTATGTCTCTCCCTATTACTACATAAATATGAAGCGGTGCTGGAGCATTCAGTTGAAAATATTCAGAAAAGTTTCCTTAACACAATGAAAAAAATAACTTGTCTCTGCAGGTTTTCTTCCCGGGTAAGCATATTTAGAAAACCCGGTCATGAACTTGAACACACTGGGAGCAATTTACAGAGTAAAACTCGTCTTGAGCACAACAACATTTGTATACAGTACACAGTCCAGCTTCATTTAAACTTTCCACAGCAAAGTAATCTAAAGCAATCAAAAGTTTCCATGTCCCTTTTTTCCACAATGAGCAACTGAAGAGTAACAAATACCATCTAAGGGATGACAGGAAAATTACATTTGATCCATGTTGGTTGTCAAAATTACTGTCAGACTAGTGGTCTTGCACTCTTCATTTAGCATGGTTATTCAGCACCCTGCTGTGTAGTCTGGTCCCAAGTCTCTTGCAAGGTCCTTTGTAGTAGAGGCCTTTTACTTTGATCAGCCACTTCAAGGTTCTTCTGAAAATTCAGCTTTGGATCAGTACACACCTTGGCAGTAACATAACCCATTTCTCCGAACCTGTGCATTGGCTTTGCAAAACAAAATGTTGTAGTTGATATAGAAACTTACAAACCCCAATGACAACAAACTGGAATTTACGGTGTGCTGTCCAGAAGTTGATTTATCATTGTCTTTTCACAAGTACATTTTGCCTGATCTCACTTCTCCTGCCTCAATTACATTGTACTCCTAAAAATGTTTTGCCACTGCTAAGCAAGATTATTTGGAAGCCATGGAAAATATGATTTAAAAAAGGCTATAAAAAAAACATCTCACATTTAAAATATGAGAAACATCACAATTTTTTATTTTTATGAATGGACATATACTTTAATTAGGTTTTGTGGTCACACTTTAAAGTCTCCATATAAAGGCTTTATATGGCATATATAAATCATTCATAACCTTTACATAATGGCTTCATAAATCATACATAAGCAAATGGCATGCTTCACAAAGGGTGACATAACACCTTCTTATGCAACATGTCATGCCAAATGTGTCACAATTAGCCTAGCATCCTACATAAGCATGTTTTATGTCACCCTGTATAATGTTTAGCCATTAGCCAGGTGACATTGTTGGCTATGTCACATTTGGCATAGCATCTTGGATAAGAAGGTGTTATGTCACCCTTTTTGAAGCATGACATTTGCTTATGTATGACTTATGAAGCCATTATATCATGTTTATGACGGATTTATATATGCTGTATAAAGCCTTAATATGGAGACTTTAAAGTGTGACCACAAAACCTAATTAAAGTATATGGCCATTCATATTTGACTGTTTTTAAGCACACCTGTGTCTGTGGGAACTATTTAGTGGTCATTGTCAACTTCCTGTTTTATTGGGATATACAGTGCAGTCCAAAAGTATTTGGACAGTCACACATTTTTTGTAGTTTTGGCTCTGTACTCCAGCACTGTGTACTCCATGATTTGAAATTGAACCAGCTTTAATTTGAGGGTGTATACATCCATATCGGGTGAACCGTGTAGCATTTGTAGCCCTTTTTATATAATCCCCCATTTTATGGGACCAAAAGAAATGAACAAATTAACATAAATTTAAACAAAGTCATGGTTTTTTATATCTGGTTACATATCCTTTGCATGCCATGACTTCCTGATGTCTGTGACCCAATAACATCAAAAAACTCTTCTCAGGCATTCTTACAAGCGATACTATAATCTCTCTGCATTTGAATGACTCTCTATGTGAATTAGTGGGGGGGTTAGATTAAGTTGTGAATTACTGTAAATCATCAAGATTACAAAGTACAAAGGAGCCTCAAACCACTGACTTATTTATCCAGCGTATTTTACAGCTTAATCTAGCCCCCCCAATTCCCATAGAGATCCATTCCAAAGCAGAGGTTATAGTATTGTTTGTAAAAGTACCTGAAAATAAGATATCAATAGTCTTTTGATGTTGTTGTGTCACAGGCATTAGGATGTCATGGCATGCAAAGGATATATAACCAAAATATTAATAAATGACTTCATATTTAAGTTTATATCCATTTATTTTGGTCCCCTACCATGTATAAAAACGGTGATGATTGCTACATGGTTCACCCAATTTAAATGTAACCACTCTCAAATTTAAGACTGAACGTCTGCACTTTAAAGTCATAGTCCCTGTCCCAAATCCAATGTACTGCATGGAGTACAGAGCCAAAACCACAAAAAACTTGTCACTGTCCAAATACTTTTGAACTACACTGTAAATATGAGGTGACACACAGGCCAAAGTCATCCATCAAGCATGGGAAGATCAGAGAACACACACAAATGAATTGAGACAAAAAGTTGATGACCGTATAGAAAAATAGCTTCATGTGTAAAACTACCTATTTCCACCATTAGGGCAATAACTAAAACGTGTAATTTGCCCCCATGCACAGTTAGGAGCATGGTTTGAAATGCATAAAATTTCTTCAAGGATTACAATTTGAGAATTGCAGAAGCTGGTTGCCTCCTGGGATTGCTAAATCTCCAAAATTACTATTAGATTCAACCTCTATGACAACAAGCTATTTAGATGGCTTGCCAAAAGAAAGTTTCTGCTTTCATCATACCCTAAATGTAAGCACCTGAAGTTTACTGTGGTTTTTAGATTGGAATCGGGTGCTATGGTCAGACAAGATGAAAATTTAGCTTTTTGGCAATAAATACCAAAGGTGGTTTTGGTGTAATAAGAAGCATCGAAAAGAGGCACAAAAAAGAGCTTTATCCCCACTGTGAAGTATGGGAGGTGGCTCCGTGATGATGTGGGGCTGTTTTTCCTCCAAAGACCCTAGAAACCTTGTTAGAATACAAGGCATCATGGACTCCATCACATACCAGATTTTAGACCAAAATCTGTCTGCCTCTGCCAGAAGGCTAAAAGTGGGTTGTGGTTGGATCTTCCAGCCAGCAAGACAATAATCCAAAAGGCTAAAAGTGGGTAATGGTTGGATCTTCCAGCAGGTCAATGATCCAAGGCATACCTCAATATCTGAAAAAAATGGTTCACTGACCACAGCATCAAGTTCTTTCAACAGCTATCCCAGTTCACTGACCTGAACCCCATTGAAAACCTGTGGGGTGAGCTGAAGAGGAGAGTCCACAAGGATTTTGAGAGCCTGTATGGAGGAATGGTCTCAAATCTCTTGCTATGTGTTCTCCAACCTCATCAAACATTACTGGAGAAGACTGGTTTCTGTTGTCTTAGCAAAGGGAGGGTGTAAAAGTACTAAATACAGGGATCCCGATAATTGTGACACACATCTTAAAAATAAAAATGATTTTGCATTAAAAATGAGATTTTCCTCTGAGCAATGGTATCACAATTAAACTGTATAAGTGTCAAATTTTTCTGAGCATCGAAGGCTTTTTAGAAAAAATAGACTGTATTAATTGAGGTTGCCAATAATTCTGGTGGCCGCTGTATTTGCTTTGCTTTGACAAATTACATTTTCACAAGCCATCTATGGACACTGTGTATCAGAGAAGCTCATAAATTCTGAGATGTAACTGCCGAAGAAGTATGTCTGTGGAGGACCTGTGGCAACGGGTTACTCAATTCTGCAGGAAAAGGTTGAGTTATGTTGACAAATAATGCCTAGCTCAAGGCAAGATGTGGGATTCCAGCAAAAGATTGAGATGCTGCTCTCAATGGTGACAGGGAAAGGGAAGTGACTAAGGCTACTAACTCCACAAAACCCTTTAATTACCTGAGAGACAATCTTTGTGTTTTACTTTATCTGTAAATGTTGTATTGCATAACAACGCTGTACTTGGGTATGTACGCAATCTGTTGGTATGGAAAAGAGAGATATCCGAACATATTCTTTAATAACCTTTTCTTCATTAATTGTACTACCATATTTGGAATGCCTAAAAATGCATGTTCCCAGACATATGTGCAGTTAGTTGCCACTTCCTTTAACAAAACAGTCCATAATCTGCTCTGCTGCCATTGTGTTGGATGAACAGGTGTGTCAAGCAGACTGCAGGCGTTCAACTGAACAAAACCCTCACATTTTCCCTTATGATCTCCACCTCCATTGATGTTCATACCAAGAAAACAATGGCCAACCCATGCTTGACTATCATTTTGTTTCTTTATGCTTAGCTCATGTAAACTATGATTGTTGTCAAGTATAAATACTGACATACACATTGCATTTAAAAGGATAAGCAATGCAATAATAATCAACAAATTAGGCAGTCCAGCTACCTACTATCTAATGGCCCTGTCACACTATTGCGTATGAGAGAAACGTATGAGTTGCGTATGTAAATTCATAAAATAACTGTACGGTACACCTTCATGTCAGCGTATGACCAGCGTACTCGACCTATGAGTAACGTACCTCTAGCGTAATTCTAGCGTATTCAGCGTAAGCATGCTTAAAAAACTTTTTGTGCCTCGCCGTATGCCACCGTATGCGACCGTGCTTGAAACGTATACAACCTATGCCTAACGTACCCCAAGCGTATGTCAGCGTTGTAACGATCGGTGGACAGGGACCCAAAAGCAGGCAGGTGTAAAGAAAACCGAAGTTTAATAATAGCAAAAGTACAGTTCCAAATCCAAAGAGACGTCAAAAACAGGCAGGGGTCAGTAACGGGAAGGCACGGCAGAGGTACAAAAACAAAATCCGGAATCAGGGTCGCGAGAACACGGACTGAGGTCAAAACCAGGATGGCAATCAGACAGAAAAACAAAACAAACAACAGAAACACAGACTCGGAAAACAACTCAAACAAGAAATACTCGGAAACAGATAAGCTCACTCGGGGGGGGGGGGGGAACAGGCAACAGACTAACGCGTATACATTTTTGTAAGACGAACTCGCAACGAGGGACTAAAGCAGCAGGTATAAATGCAGGTGTAGACAGGTGCAAACACTTAGCCTGAGAATAGCAGGAAATGGAAAACAGCTTGAGAACTGAGACACGTAACAAGGCGATTAGTAATTCGTTAGTAGTTATCCTATCCTAGCCCTGACGTTAGTAGTTAGTTAACAAGACAATGACTGGATACGTAAGGAAACATTAAACAGCTGTGGAAACGTGATGAGAACTAGATTGTTAGATTGTGTTAGTAATAATTCTATTAAACCCTGACGTTAGTAGATTAGTTAACTACACCCGTGTTTAGCCAGTTAGTAATCATGCAGGTCCTATATAAGAATTAGTAGTGCAGGGTAATACGAACGAAGCGTACAGGAACAAAAGTAAAACTCTGAGAGGAAGCGAGAGAGACAGCACAGAACGCAAGGCTGCGGAAAACAAGGAAAAATGTATGCTTCAGAAACTGACAATACTAAACATGACAGAATAACAAAACAGACTCAGAACATAACAAGCGTATATCAGCATATGAGTGATATTTTTCATACGTTAGCATACGCTAGTACGATACGCAATAGTGTGACAGGGCCATAACTATCTATCTTTTGCTATCTACTTGACCCAATAAAGATTTCGCAACTGAAATCTTTGGCCTCATTTATTGACATTATTGTCTATGAACAGAGTGAAATGGGTCTGATGCAATGTGTACAGTGGTTTTATTGGGGAAAAGTCTTTAACGTATATCTAATGTTCATATCCATTTGTTTGTCAACAAATATATTGATTAGTATGTGTATGCATTGTTTTATATTTGGGTGCAAACAAAGAAAGATTAAACCAGCTCAACTGTAATATTACATACCAGATGGATTGTCTTTCCGTGTAGGTAGCCATGCTGTAGCCATGCTTGTATAGAAGGAGGGCTTTCGGTAAAAATTATGGAGAGGACTACTTTGGTTCCCTTGTTTATAAACTAAAAATGTTGTCGTCTTTAATAAATAAGGGCTGTATGTTCATAAAACAACTCGTACTGCAGGCTTTCAGATGAGATGCCTTAATGCTGTGGTCACAAATTGATTATTGTAGCTTGGTGGGCTCAAAAGCAGGATCCTATTGTCCACTGTTGGTGAAAATCAGAGGGAGAAAGCACTTTCCAAGGTTGCCAACCTCTGTTTTTTTTTTTTTTTGATGGAAAGGCTCCAAAATTAATGGCCCATAATAGTGATGCACATTAATTCTCTGGAGTGAGTCGATTCCTTCATACATACATCACTGCCCTGATTGATTCCATATGTAGAGGACTTCAGGGTGAAAGTCTCCTCTTGCTACCAGGAACCTGACATGCACTAGTTGTGCTGCTCTCTCTCAATCTCTCTTTCTCTCTGACAGCTTCAGACCTCCATGTACACTTTGAATTACTTTTGTGAATCATTGTTAACATAATCACAAAAATAATGTGAATATCTGTGGCAATACGAGACACCAGATTAATTAAAATGTTATATGAATGTATTTGATATATTTAATATATTCATTTCAGTCCTTGATCAAATTATTTGTGCCATATGATATACTAACCCCTAATATATAATTAAAATTAAGTGCCAGTTGGTGAGTGGAAATGCTCTTTAAATTTCTTAATTGATTTTAATAAATTGAGCTTGTCTTGAAAGACAAGAAAGTTACAACTTAAAACAAGAAAGTTTTGAGATTACTTACCAATGAATAATTCAAATCTATGTTTGTTAATCGAGAAAATAAATGAAATTGGTTGAGACCAATGATCATTTTAATAGATCATTTTTCTGGTTTGGCACCAGAAAGGATAGACACAGATGTGCTAGCTGCAGCTCAGCTCCCGTGTCTCACTTCATGCCTGTCCTATATGAGGAATCAGCACAGCTGCCAGCATAACCTCTACTAGTGGGTCAGCATAAGAAAGCATTGTCCCTGAAGAGAAGAAAATGGAGAAGGTCCATCCGCATGTAGCTGGGGCATATAGTGGGGTGGGGCTTGGCTCTCATTGGAACACTTTGCTTTTTATTACATAAATCTCAGAAGAATAACTCCCTGACTTCCTGCTGCCTGCAAGCCCCCTAAAAAACGTGTTTTGAGAAGGTTGGGTTTGGTTCCTGTTGAACACTAGCCTCCCCTGGTGATCAAGAGCATAGCTTGGCATTTAATGTCACTCACTTTTTTGCCCTCTCTGGAGAATGAAATAAGTGGGGCCATAGAGCTTTGTGTTCTCACTCACTACACCTGCCTTATTGGGCACACACCACACTGTACAACTAAGATTTCAGCACAACTAAGATTTCCTGCTTCAAACTCAACAGCCACCACTGGTAGAATTCCTGCAGATTTCTATTTATATAGCCTTCCCGATGTTCGCCATAAGCTGGAATCTCTACTGTGGAGGACTCCCTACAATGACCACTGAATACAACTCCAAATCATTTGATTCATTAGGGATTCACAAGTTACAGTAATACAATTGAATGACACAGTTACCTTTGATGGGGATGAGTAATGAAGTGTATGCAATGAATAGTGGTGGTTGAGTGGCAGAGTACTTTATTTGAACATTTCAGAATAATTCTTCTTTCTGTAGATTGTTTTTATTTTAGTTTAATAAAGACTCACTCTTAAAGAGTAAGTGCACCCACTGTCTACAATTTTGAAAAATACTTTGTAGGGTGAGTGAGGGAGAGGGGTGGGGGCAGAGGAGGTGTGTCCACCATCGTTTGCATAAATGAATGTACAATGTACAAATTATTTAGTATAACTCAAACCGTCAAACTAGATGTTGCCGATCAAATATGAATCAAGATTCAGCAACTGCATGGCCTATTTCTCACCTCAAATATTTTCAGAAACACATTTTAGCTGACTATTTAGGTGGAATTGTAATGGGTTTATTGATGGTTTGGAGATTCAAAGGCAAAGGTGGGGAGATCAGAACAAGTCAGCTCACAACCGTGAGGACCAATAATTAGGGGGAGAAAATAATAAAGGAAGAAAGCCTTAAGGAATTAGTTTCCTGTCTTTTCTACCAGCCAAAACGAAAATCAACCCACAAAACGGGTGAACTACTAAAACTCGGAGAATACCAACTAAATCTCCTGAGCTCACGTAATGAGCTAAAAACAGGAAACTTAGTAAAACAAAAGAACACTCTCGGTTACCGTAGCTCTAAGCCGGAAGAGTGTAAAACCAAAACGAAAGTACAAAATAGATAGCACGTAACGCTACGAGGCAGAAAACAATCTTATACCTGATTAAGTAGCTATAGCAAGTCCCCCCTGAACATAAACAGCGTTTAATATCAGGAGGTCGCTAGTACCTGACTATACCTGGCTCGAATGCAATGTCGTGAGACAATTGAGCACCGGAGAAGCAGAAGTGAGGAACTTAAATACCCCGCACGTAGAAGCCCAGGTGAAAACAATAATGGCAAACCACGAAACGGAACGTGGAAAAAATCTGATTGATTAACAATCGTGAAAACAGGACGAGAGCCGCAAAGGAAAAGAAGACAAACAGCCGCGAACCACAACAGGAATAAGAGGACAGGACGCCACGTTGTTCTGGTTTAAAAACGTGGAGCCGAAACCAAAGGACCAGAGTGCGTATAACCAATCAGGTGCTGCCTATTTCTGTTGTGGGCGGCAACAATTATCCATATGACATAGAGGTACCTCCAAAAAGGTACTCTGACATCACGATTGGGGCGGGGGCAGAGTGGGGAGCTGAAAGAAAATCAACCGTTAGGAGGCAGCACAAAGACGTTTTTCAACCAGTTTCTTATGATATACAATATTATTTCAGAATTGTTGAAATAATGGAATGGATGAATGAGTTTCATTATAAGGTAGGCACACAAACATGTTTACAGCTAAAATAAAAAGTGATCGAGAGTGTACTTACCCTTTAAGCAGAACCTAATCCTTTTAAATCTGATGACAAATACATGTGAAGTGGGTATAAGTCCTCTAATGTTGCAGCAACAGGCAAAAATAAGTAAATAAAAAAAAAATAATGAATGGTGATTTTTGCTCAAATTAGCACGTACACGTAGGTTAACTATGAAAAAACGTGACTCATGACATCTCTAAGCTCTGCCTCCGCCTCTCCAATCTCTTGCTTGCGAGATTCCTCTTTGCTAGGGGATGTTCTGTTTCCCTTTCAGGCTTCAGGTAATGTATTCATCTCCATCACTGTGAGAATACACACAAAATACATTTGGGAGGTGCTCAGGATTCACCCAAGTGCAGAAAACAAAGAAAGGTTTTCTCTTCATCCCCAAAAGGGCCCGCTTGTCAGGACACATCAGCAGTCATTTCTGCACAGTGGTTGGCTGTCAGAAGGTGAAACAGTAATCATCGCCCTTAAGTCGGTAGATTGGCGGAATCCATATAGAATAGAAGTGTTCATGTGATTAACAGAAGTACAATTATGCCGTTTCAGTGGGAAATTGGGCTATGTGTAAACAACTCTTCAGTCGCTTTGCTTACAGTGAAATGTGCAATCTGTGGACTGAAATCCACCAAGAAGCACCAATCAAGCAGTTATGACAGCACAGGAGATGGAGGATGGGTTCTCTGCCTTCTCAATTTGTTGCTCACCAACCGCCACTGCAAACACAACACTGATGTCGCTCTTATGGGACCAGTTGGACCGCCAACCACAACAGCATCTGTTGCCATAGAATCTTGGCTGGGTGTTTTGCCTGCAGATTGGCTCTGTTCTCAAATCTGTTCTTTTTCAAGGGGGAGCCAGCAGAGAACTCCTGACAACTGGCACAATGAACATATCAATCTTTGTGTGACTAGTCATCAAGCACTGTTAAGTCACAGACTTTTCCTATCGAGTGCTCGTCTGCATTGCCTTCAGGTATCATTCCGCTGCTGTAAATCTATAAATTGGTTCAACACCATTCAAATCTACTATGATACAATGAGCTGCCCCTCCTCCAAAGCTATGACATTGGCATTTTGTGTCTTGTGTACAAACAACACATCTGTCAAAAAAGGAATTAACCTTGTGATTTGTCAGGACTATGAAATATCCACCTTAATTTATAGTGGTCTTATGACCCTTTTCAGCCAGTAAACTGTGTGCAGGGTACAAACATTACTCAAATTTGTTTCACATTCAAAAAATAATATGACATGTAAAATGTTGAGCTGAAAACTATATGTGCAATTAGTCCCTGAATGTAAATTTCAGGGGTGCCACTAGGGATTTTGGGCCCAGTGAAAAGCTCTCACATTGGGTCCCACCACCCCACCCCTGCACAATTACTGTAACCACACCTCCAGAAGCTAATAATCGACCCATTGATTTTAAATACCAACTTTTTATTGACTGTCATTTTAACACTGAAGTTACAGTGACATTACATGGACTATCATTTAACAGTGTTAGTCACCTTAACATTGACTGTCTTTTTTGACAGTAGCATTACAACGGCTATCACTTAAACTTTGGCTGTCAATTTCACTAAAACTGCCTAGTGCCTAATAAATGATATGGGCTCTACTTTCCGGCTGGCAGATGACATGTAGCGAGCAGTCAATCAATGGCACTGGGCGTGGCTACTGAATTTAGCTATTTTCGTGACCACAGGCGAGGACCACACAGCACGCTGCGCAGGTTGATAATTCCCTGGGTTCGGCTGAATATTTATCAGTGGGTGTGTTTCAGCTGGATTCAATCCTAGCCAATCTAATGAGCTATTTTCTTTCCCTTTAAAAGCCGTGCGCTTCTGTATATTGCTTATTTCTGTGATCTACCATTGAAATAGAAGACAATATATTTATCAGAAAAAGATTCTCCCAAGACGAAAATGACGTTCTTGTACGGGAGGGGCAGAGTCGTCGCCATAAAATCTATGGCACCTCAAGCCGACCGCTAAGAATGGATGATGGTAAGTCAGCGAGAGGTGATTAGGAATGCAGTTAACGCATATAGCTCTGGTCCTATGAGAACCGTTGTCCAGTGTAGGAAACGGTTCAATGATATTAGGTGAAGAGCCAAACACAAGCTGGCGGAAGCACGGAGGGAAAGCAGAGCTACGGGAGGTGGCCCATACCAGCCAGCCCTCATTAGCTCCTATTAAGGATGTGGCCTGTCCCTGTTGAGAGTTTTGGTGGGATAGAAGCTAGCTATCAGGTGAGAAAAGTAAATTGTTTCATTTAAAGGTCAACTCACATTATTAGCAAAACATGCAGGTGCTATTGTGATAAAAATAAAAAAAAAGTTTAATCATAGTCCTTTCTGTGTAGCCCGACTGGCCACCGGCTTTTTTAGTGGGCAACATTTTAAGAACCAGTAGCCGAACCACTTGTGTAAACCAGAGCTTAATTGCTTTAGTTTTAGAAACACCATTGAAATATCCGGGGAAATTCAATACAAGTTAAATGTTTTATTGGAGTTGAAATTAACAACAAGAAAATAATATTAACGCGTCCATGCACTGGTTCACCTCTCAGTGTAGTATAATGGTTAAGGAACTGGACTTGTAACCGAAAGGTTGTAGGTTCGATTCCCAGGTAGGACACTGCCGTTGTACCCTTGAGCAAGGTACTTAACCTGAATTGCTTCAGTATATATCCAGCTGTATGAATGGATAAAATGCAATAAGAAGTTGTGTAAGTCGCTCTGGATAAGAGCGTCTGCTAAATGCCTGTAATGTAATGTAATGTAATGATTTCTCCAAGGCAATTTTGTAATATTTGACTGGTTTGAAATGGATCTAAAACGGAAGACTTTATTTTAGGTCCTTCTGAAGCATTACTTGATCAGTATACTAAAGATCAACTCTTAAGTATTGCTGAATATTACAAAATAAATTTAAATACCCAGTAAAAGACTTTAGGAGAATGTTAAAACCATTCTCAAAGCTGCCTTAAGTGATCTTGGAATTTTTATTCTCAAACCTGATTTGTCACCTCCCGGTAGTCCTATCTCCAATCCTCCGCGAATTAGCAAATCTGAAATTGAACTAAGGCTAAAAGAATTTGCTTTTAAAGACAAACAACATGATTGGGAGGTTCAATTGAATTTGTGGTGGTTAGAAATTGAAGCTGAGGAAAGAAAAGCTCAGGAGAGGGACAGGAGAATTGAAGTTAAGGAAAGAAAAGCGCTTCAAGAAATAGAATTTAAAAAATTGGGAGCTTGAAAGCCGAAGTATATCAAGTCAGACTGTAGGTCCAGCTCGTACAAAATTTGATGTCTGTAGGCAAATACGAATGGTCCCACCATTCTCTGAGAAGGAGGTGGAAACTTTGTTGAAATGACCCGCTAATGTTTGGACTGTTTTGTTGCAGTGTGTTTTTACTGGCAAAGACACTTTGGATGAGAGCTCAGATTATGAGATGAGATGTGAAAACTGCAATTCTCCGCACATATGAACTTGTGCCTGAAGCCTAACGTCAAAGATTCAGGGGCTATAAACAATCGAACTAATTTATGTGGAATTTGCGAAGGAAAAATAAACTTTTTGACCGGTAGTGTGCATCACAACTGGTGACAACCAAAGATTTAGTGGTCTTGGAAGAATTTAAAAAAACTTCCAGACCCTATTGTCACTTATTTGAACGAGCAGAAGGTCACTCAAGCTTTAAATTAGTTTTAACCCACAAGACTCTTTTCTTGGCAAAACCCTAAACTCGTTTTGAGGGACACGCACGTTCAGAAAGAAACGTTAATCAGGGTGATTCTAATAAAACTGGTAGGCCTACTTTTGGCTCTGACAGGAAACCATTTTTCACTCATGGTGAAAATAAGGAAGCTCGCACTGTAAATCTGATGCTGAGAGCTGATGGTGTGCTTATTGCAAAGCTTTTAGTCACCGTATCAGTGAATGTCCTAAACTAGCAAGGAAAAATTATAAACCTCATCTGCTCGTTAATACAGTCGAAAACCTTTCCCTGCTCTGGTAATAGTTCATTTCCTCAAGAAAACGAAACTTGATTATTCACCTTTTCTCCTAAATGGAGTTGTCTCTTTGCCAGGTACACCTGGTGTTAAAATTAAAATACTTTGTGATACCAGCGCTGCTCAATCGTTCATTCTTGATGACGTGTTGCCCTTGTTTGACAGTACTTCCCTTGGTGCCAGTGTGCAGGTACAAGGCCTGGCGATTAATTACATTGATGTTTATTTGCACAAAGTCACAATGGATTCGGAACTAGTCACTGGTGATATTGTCGGAGTACGTCCTAGTCTTCCTGTTGAGGGCGTGTCTCATTCTGGGGAACGATCTAGCTGGTGGTAAGGTTCCCCCAAACCCAGAGGTTACGGCCAACCCTGTCAAATCCATGTCCTCTGACACGCTTGGACAAACATGCCCTGAGGTATTTCCCACATGCGGTGTTACTCGCTTGATGACTAAAAAGTTTGAATCAATTTAAGTGACACATTTTTGTGCAGGCCAGATTTAAAAGCCACTTCACTCAATGTGAATGATTTTAAATCTTGTGTTGATGTGTTTTTACTGCGGGAACAGCTGATTGCAGAGCTACGTAAAGATTTCTCCTCTTTTTGATCAGGCTGTTGATGAAAATGAAATTTGTGAGTTGTTAGCAGGTTATTACACACAGGCCGGTGTTTTAATGCGCAAATGGAGTCCTTTACTGCCTCCTCCCAAGATGATTGGAAGGTTATACCCATCAGATTGTTGTGCCTTTCACATTTCTAAATGAAATACTGACTATCACGGCACACGACAGTCCCTTTGCTGGTCATTTGGGCATTACTAAAACATATGACCGGATATTAAGACATTTCTTTTGGCCTGGTTTAAAACATGATGTTGCGATTTCACCAAATGTTGATATCTATGCTACGCTCTTATTGTCTCTCTGAGGAAAAGGAGTTGGATGATGGGTTTCCACTGTAGCTCTTTGCCATCAGGGAGGTTGTTCAAGAGTTTGGTTTTAGTCCTTCAGATTTGGTGTTTGGTCACATGGTGCGTGGCCCGCTGAAGCTTTTAAGAGAAATTGGTGGGCTCTGACAAACCAGAAAATCTCCTTGATTGTTTCCCATTCTTGAATTCGGTTGCCAGCTGTATGTGACTTAGCAAGGAATACCCTAGAAGTGTCACAACGTCGCATGAAACGTCTCTTTGACAGACGTGCAAAAGTCAGTGTGTTTTATCCTGGTGATCAAGTGTTGGTGTTCCTCCCTGTTCTTGGTTCCATGTTAGCGGCCCATATGCTATTAACCCCTTTGTTAAGATGGTCTCGCCGGCGAGACCTTTTTGCTCAACTGAGACATTCGTTGCTCCTGCAGCCAAACTATTAGTGGAAAACACAAACTCTGTGTTTTAACTTTATCGGTAGACGATTTGCAACGATTTCTGCCCAGTGCGTAGTTTCTAAGTGTCACTATTTTTCCGTAGCAAGTCCATTTAACAAGTACCACCCCACCCAGTCTATACCTGCCCATGTGTGACATAGTGGACAATAGTATCTGTTTTAGTTCATAAATATATTCATTCATCGTATAAAATTAGAATTCTGTCATAGCAACAAGATAAACCAAACAATCACCTGATCGTATGCCAGAAAAGCAGTGAAAAGCCCCGCTAACTCAAATGCTAAATAAACATGTAAAAGTATTCTCTCATTCTACCATATATTCTACTAGCAATATATTCTACTAAATATGAAATTAATATACAATCCTACCATTGGTTTTACACATCGAGATGTTCCTTTCAAAATTCAGTGGTTATTTATTGTCTGGTACAATCGGTTTGAGAAATATACAACACTTTATACCGCAATTACACTATCTGAAACGTCGACTCATAATACCCCCGTGCTCTGCAAGCCTGTCTCGTTCATTACATTAGAGTGCATTATAACCTTAGCAACGGTGTATCCCATCTCTTCCGGGGTGCTTTAACCCATTTATTACCGTCCTGCATAACGCCAGTTCTCATTTTCACGGTCTCATATTACGCAAGCTGTATAAATGACGCATGAGGGAGAGGAAATTCCCCATGCCGATATTTTAAAAACTTTGCGTCTGAAATGTAGTTGGTCTCTCTGGCTACAGATAATAAGTTAAGTAAGTTGATTTTTCCACTCGAGCACTGTCTTTCCAATATGACTGATAGACCCATTGTTATTTTTGCATTTTGAGCGCATTTCACATACTGTAGTGCAATCGTTAATTGTATTTTTGATGTAGCCTACCGATTTCCATTGAAAATAGAACATTTGGCAGCATTTTGCAGATGGTGGAATAAAAGATTTTCCTTAATCAAAATGACTAGGAATATAAAAAAAACTACAGAGAAATGCAATCCTGGGGCAAAAGTATACATACTGTAGAGTACAGGAAAAAGTGATGTTTTATTGAGGTACAAGAGTGAATGATTAGGCTACATATTTTGGTGTATGTAACACTGTGATATCAACATTTTATCTTAATCCATCAGAAGAAGCAAATGTATATTCTTTATAATGGACAAAACAAATGTATTCATTTTATGACATGTTTTGCATAGGGGTTTTGGACCCATATATATCTACCCCCCTATACCGATGAAAATATAGTCATTCCCACTTGAAAATTATGCAAAAGTGAGTTTTATGAGCCAAAACTGTTGATTTGTAGGTAAATATATCTCTCTTTTTTATTTATTTAGAGCAGTACACAATTTAGCCATTTGGATAGATTTGGAGACACTAATGGAAAACAGGGTACACTGCCTATATTTTACATCATAGACCTTTAGTAGTTCTGCATATCATCCTAAGATTTTGCGCACTTGTTGACATGAAGTTTCTGATCCAGGACATTTATATATTTACCTGTTTCACTTATGTAGCTCTCAGTATTTTGTTGCAAACTAAAGAATTTGTTTTTTTTGTGTGCATTTTTACAAAGTTTTGCTTGCATTTGTGGCACTTTGTTTTGACTTAAATTGAAAAGAAAAGAAACAAATCTAAGTTCATACTGTAAATGGTACACCTGTCTTGTTTCATTTAAGCCATATATCAAGTGTATGTGATGCTCTTAAACAGAGCACCCCCTAAATAGATGAGAATTGACAAAAGGGGTTAAAGACAAAGTTGGGGAGCTGGATTATTTAATTATTACTCCAGAGTGCCGAAAGAAAACTTGATTGTGTCATGTGAACATGTTAAAGGCTTATCATGATCGAAATGCCAAATGTCCCGTGAAGCCTGTGCTGACCTTCTCTCTCTCTCCTTCAATGGAGGAGCTGTCTGTTGCCTCTTATTTTCCTGGAGGGGGATATGGATGATGTGACAACTCCCTATAGATGTGTGTTGGAGGGCCGGTTCAAGAACTCTGAGATGTTGTCTGGTCTCTCTGAACGTCTTTCACATATCTGTCCTGCAGACATATTGAGTCCTATTGATTCATATAAAGTCTTGTTTCCAGATGTGCAGAGCTAAACGTTGCATCTTGAGCATGACATCGATGTGCAAAATGCAGTTCCCATCAAGCAACACACCTACCGTGTCAATCAGTGGCGGCTGGTGATCTAAATATAGGTTGGGGCGCTAGCATTTCTAAAAAAAAACAAATACATCTGACTTTGACTTTAAACAGAAAAAACAAGCCACCTTGTGTCTCAGTTGCATAAGACAGTTTAATTGGCAACAGTGGAGGACAGTTTTTCAAGTAAGACATCAGGCAATCTAACATTTCTGTTTTATTTGGTCTTGCTTTATTATAAAAAGGATTCCCACCAACTTTTAGACCTGGCCCACTCATATTTTGATTAATAAAGGGGTTTAAATTTTCGGATATGTTGCTAATGTTACGTGGACAGAATTTACTAAACTTAACAAAACAGTTAAAAATCCTTGACTGTATGTTAAAATAATGGAATGTACAGACATACAGCAAATGATTACATGACCATTTCAACATATTTATGAGTTTTTTTTTTGCTTCATCAACATATGGATTGGGTTTCACAGAAAACACGGGCTTTTGCTAATGTTACATGGACAGTGTCTAACGTTAGCACAGGGAATCTCCGGGTTCGCCGAATGTACACAATGTTTACATGCATTTACACACGCATTCAACGGGCATCCCAACTTTTCGTCATTTCAACACACATTTCACCTCAAATAATGTGTAGTTTTCATAATTTCGTTTCTTGAATGAGGTGTGCGTTACATGACGCTATCGTTACTTTAGTGGACAGAATATTTATTCATTAATTTCGAGAAATAAAATGAAATTTCTCTCACCCGCCGCTCCAAAATTCGTGAATCTACGATCTTAGCGCAGGCACACAAATACGATGGGAATCACTTCCGCGTTAAATAAAAGTGGATCTCGCAATGTAATACTCGCGAACGTTACTGATTGGTCACGGACTGAAATAACGTTAGCCTTACAATCGGGTTTCTATAAACCTATACAATTGGATTAGCTAAATTCTTCCCGATCATAACAACAAAGGGTTTAATTGAGTTACTTCCTGTGCATTTTAATAGTTACTAAATCCACCGAATCATGTACAGAGAGGGGTATAGCTAACGTTACTGTGATGGACAGAATGAACAGTAACGTTTGCAACTGGAATTAAGCATTGTTTTGAATGTGTGGGATATTTTTCTGTCCACTTCCGATGTATTTTCTGAAATAAAATCCTTCTAACTTAAAAAGAAAAAATCTGACAACAATGTGATTGCTTATGCAGTTACTTTATTATAATTTCTATCAAACAGAACAATATTTTTTTAGAAAATGCCAGGATTTTAAAAAAAAACCTTTGATTTGTTTGTAGCATACATTATGTGCCCACTTTCTGTAGAGTTTGCCTAATGCCAATTCTGTAGCCTTCATCGAGTTGTTCAGCAATGCTAAGCCTGCCAAAAAAGTTTAGCTTCATACATTTGCAAAGAAATAACCGAATTTTCTTTGCTTTCTGTTCCACTTGAAGAAGCCATTTCGAATTATCTCTCTCGCTTGGTCTAGATCTACTTGAATGAATGCGTAGCAGCCGACTGAACCTAGCCGTAGTACTCGCGCACTCGCAGTGATATCCTGCTAGATGCCGGCTGGGCGTGATAAACATGCCTTAAATCCAATCCAATAATATCATAAACCATGAGGACTAATCAGAAAAGGGTAGGATAGTCCGGGGCGCACAGGGCTGCGCCCGGGGGACTACTTTTTTGGCCGCGAATCAGGCAGCAGAATGAGGGGGCTCGCCTGAAAATGAATGAGTGCTCTGATTCACCATAACGTTACCGGCGCCCCGCAGTCCCCTGAACATGCATATGTAATGTATTAAACTTTAGACAACGCAAGGCCAACATATAACATGTTTAAGCTACTAAAAAATTAAATAATAATAAAAAAAAATAATAAAAAATAATAATAAAAAATAATAATTTTTTAAAAACTTTTTATTTTATTTGTATGTGGGGGAGGGGGGGGCGGCGCCCCAGCGCCCTCTATAGGCCGGCCGCCACTGGTGTCAATCCTATGAAGTGTCAACATCTGAAGAAAGAGGTTGACTATATGTTGAAACTTAATATTGCAGAGCCCAGTAAGAGCATGGAGCTCTCCATGTTTATTAGTTAATTAACCTGATGGTTCTTACCGTTTTTGTATGGATTAATGCCGGCTAAATTCTATCACGAAGCCTGATAGCTATCCGCTACCCTTCATGGACTGTATTAATCGTGTGGTGTCTGCTACATTTGTCAGTACATTTAATTTATTAAAGGGATACTGGCAAGTCCCCTTGTCCACCCGCGCTAGAGAAATTTCAGCCTTCGTCACTCCGGATTAGTTCCTACAATATACGGTAATGGAATTCAGTCTAAGAAACGGTCCCGCAACATTTCATAGAGTCATGAACCATGGTCTCGCAGGTTTACCTGGGTGTGAAGCCTACTTGGATGACACTGTGGTATATAGTGCTACCTGGCCTGAACATGTCCAACGTATCTCTGAACTTTTCGAACGGTCTAATTTTGAACCTCACGAAATGTAAGTTTGGCAAAGATACAGTAACATACCTTAGCAAAATTGTGGGCAGAGGATCTGTGCGTCCTGTGAGCGCTAAGGTTGACGCCATCTCCCAGTTCCCTGCTCCAACTGACAGACATCAGCTGCATCAGTTTTTAGGTATGGCTGGTTATTACCATGGGTTTTGTTTACATTTTTTCTCCTTTGCTGCTCCTTTAACAAACGTTTTTAGTCCGAAGGTTGCTTTAATTTAAAGCATTTGATAACATAAAAGCGCTCTTAATAAGTGCTCCGGACATCTCCTGTCCCTTTAGACTAGCTGTAGATGCAAATGATTTCGGAGCAGGTGCTGTCCTTTTGCAAGAATGTTCCGATGGTGTTGAGCATCCCGTCTGCTATTTCTCTAAGAAATTCAATGTCCATCAGCAGGGATACTCCACTATCGAGAAGGAGGCCCTCGCCCTAATCCTTGCTCAACAGCATTTCAAAGTCTACTGAGGTTTCTCCACCCATCCTGTTCCATAACCATAACCCCCTGGTATTTTTCCAAAAGATGCACAATGCCAACCAGTGGCTTATGAGATGGTGTAATTTGGATGTTGACATATAAAAGGGAAGGATAACGTTATTTTTGATGCTCTGTCCCGGATGTAGTCCATAAGAATCTTGTGTGTTAAAATGTAGATACTTTCTTTTCCTTTTTACTCAGGTAGGGATGATTTGCTAGCCTGGCAAACTTGTTTTGCGCTTACCAAGTGAGATACCTGGCTGTCCACGTGTGTTCCCTTTATCGGGCTCTCACACTCTGGGTATTGTTTTTTTTGTTTATGTTCTGGTATTATATTACAGCATTACAGTACCATACCAGTACTGTATATTTTATAGTTGTGCAATTAAAATTTTGTGGTAAGAGCGTCTGACTACTGCAGAAATTAAAAATAGAATGTTTTAGTTTTACAGGATTCCTGTATATGTAATCATTATTCTCTGTAGCCTATGGCCACAGTTTTGTCACACGTGTGTCTCTCCCTCTGTCTGTGCTGTTGGTCGGTCTTGTTTTCCCCATCCAGAGTTGATTGAAAGTATCGTATGTACGATATAGGGACTGTTGCATTTATTAAAGTTATTGAACTGAACGTTGGCCTACAAGACATCCTAAAATAGATTGAAATGCGTATGTTCATCCAGAATTTCTAATTAGAATGTTTCCCTCACATGGTTTATGGACGGACAAACCACCTTCTTTTTTTCCGTTCACGTAATTTTAAAATTTTTAAAAGTCTTCCTCCTCTATAATCTCAATAATTTAACCCGGCACCGCTGTCACAAACAATAGTCAGGAATTTGGCATCTCATTACCATGAAGACAACAGAACCCTCCCCGCGGACCTTCACCGAACACACTACTTAGCTAAGTATATTGTACCAGAACCTATTTAAAAAGTTAGATAAACAGTAACAGGCAGATCCCCTCAAGACCGTATTTCTCCCAAGTGGAATGTGGAAGCAGAATCCTTTGCTACTATGACAGATTTAAGGAGGGTTTAAGGAGACATTGCACTGATTTTTATTTTTTAACAAAATGACCCAAAAAAAAGATTGCACTGATAGAGCCAATCTATGGTTGTTCAACAAATCTTTTAAAAATAACATTTAATTTTATTACATAGCAGACATACACCTTTCATTTTCAGGGTCTACATTTGTGGCAAATCAAAAAGGTAAGCGTAAATATTAGACTTATGACATTTCATATTGTCATCGCAATATCCAACATGTTAATCGCAGATTTTGCCCATATCGTGCAGCCCTAACGTAGGCCTACACCTCTACACTTTTTTGAACAACTACAATAGGTAGCCAATTAGAATTTTGAGATGCGTGCTCCTGACATCCCGCACCTGTAGGGGATCTCTATGCCCAGAGACATGGAGGAAATATTGGAGGTCCAGGTGTGACAGACCAGGAATCTAAAAGCGTTCTAAACGAACACCACTAAGACAATAATCCGTAGTGGACGGGGAAAATAAGGAGAACACAAATAACCTCGCGATAATAAGCGAGGAGCTCGATATCCGAGCAAAACAAAATAAATAAGCAGTTACACTTATCTAACTCCCGTTGTGAAGTGAACAAAAAAAAGGAAGGAGAAAAATAAAAGAACACTAAACCTTAGGGCGAAAGCACTCGTAGGTTTGAGTGGGAAACAAAGAAATCAAAACCTCTGCTCTGAAATAAGAGCAAAAGAGCGCACTTTTCTTTTTCTAAATTGTACTGCTAACAAGTCCCGCTTTGAGAAGCAAAGTGGTCGATAGCACACACTCCTATACCTTTACCGGCTAGAATGTTACATGAAATAACATGGAAGTGACGAGAAATGGAGGAAGCGACGAGAAATGGAGGAAGCGGGGTATAAATGGTGAGCGGAAATGCAGGACAGGTGAATTCACTAATCACCGAGGCGAAAGCAAAACCCGATTAAAGGTAAATGGAAAAAGGAAATACTAAACACGGAGATAAGGGAAGGAAGGCGCGATCCATGACAGTACCATGCAAACGGGGTGTTGACCGAGCTAACAGACGATCGCTTGGTATGTTCAGTAGTCTCGCCCAGATTTTCTCAAAATCATCTGGGTGAAATGCCTGCATTCCCACTTGCAGTTAGCCATTGTTTTCTCTCACCCTCATTGTGGTAGCCAGTAAAATGTATTCCTTCCTTCGCCAACGTTAAACACTTGCCACAATACAGTGAAGCGGCATTTTCCCCCCCAGTAGAACTAAAGCACAAAAGTAAACACCATAAACCTAGATTTTCTCTCTTTAGTGGCTAGCTTGCTAGCAAGTAACATTAGCCCGTCTTGAACAATGGGTTACAGGCCAAGTCATGCCCATCCCCTCCGTTTGTATTCAGTAGTAGTGGCAACAGATGCCCGCCCATAGATTGTAAGTGCCTGCACTGCCTGCTCCATTGTATTCCATAGAAAAGCAGGAAACTGGAGCATGCACAGTAGTTTGGGGCTATATCTCTTCTGCACTCACTAATGTAGAGTTGGCTGTCAGGAGGACAGCTACTCTTCTACAAATAAAATATTTAAATCTGCCTGTATGGCTACAACAAAATTTAGTCCATAATAGAAATGTCCCCTTGTCTGTAAGAAAAATAAAAATTAAGAATTATTTGACTCTGTATATTATTTGCACACTCCTACTATGAATACTATGCACAGTGAAATTGATTAATATTAATCAATTTATTATGACATTATCTGGAGGGTATACCAGTCTAGTGCATGAAGACAAAATTAAATTATGTATCTTGTTACATACTGTGGGTGCCCTTAATAATTCATTGGCTTGTGAGTTATGATTTTCCCTCAGTTTGCCTGAAGCTGTGAGCTGAAGACCACATATGAAAAATAAATAAAAAATCATGTCAAAACACAGAGGTTTGAAATATTTACAATTTTTATTTCTGGTAGATTCATTCCCAATTTCCCAATATTTTTGACTCAGGATATGATTATGACACAAGTAACTTTTATGGCCTTTAAATCTATTCTACAAAGACAGGACATGTTAAGTCCATATCCACACAACCTGCTAATTGTGTCTTCATATAAATAAAATTATCCGTAAATAAAAAAGTACTTAATTGTCATGTTATGCATCAATAATTGTCTAAAGGAAAATTATATGAATTTGCATTTCCCCTCTCAAATAGTTAAACGTTAATGTTGTCATTATTTGGCTCTTGTAACTTTCTTAAGTCATTTCCAGTAACATAATTTGTGCCAATACACTACTTAATGGTTGTGAAACTGGCTGGCATATAGAGTGAGTGTGCACACTGATTTAGATTTGGCAAAGTAAAACATACAGTGCATAAAATGATTGTCAGATCCAAGTGTTGTACAGCATTCATATCATATACAGTTGAAGTCGGAAGTTTACATACACTTAGGTTGAAGTCATTAAAAGTAATTTAACCACTCCACAGATTTTAGGTTAGCAAACTATAGTGTTGGCAAGTCAGTTAGGACATCTATTTTGTGCATGAAAAGTAATTTTTCCAACAATTGTTTACAGACAGATGATTTCACTTTTAATTCACTATATCACAATTCCAGTGGGTCAGAAGTTTACATACACTAAGTTGACTGTGCCTTTACATTTTAAAAAAATAAAAATTAAATATATATTTGGTTTGCATATTTTTTGCATGCCATGACTTCCTGAACATTTGCGACCAAATTATGATTATTTTTTATTTATTTAAAGGCACAGTCAACTTAGTGTATGTAAACTTCTGACCCACTGGAATTGTGATAATGAATTAAGTGAAATCATCTGTCTGTAAACAATTGTTGGAAAAATTACTTGCGTCAAGCACAAAGTAGATGTCCTAACTGACTTGCCATCACTATAGATTTCTAACATGAAATCTGTGGAGTGGTTAAAAATAAGTTTTAATGACTTCAACCGAAGTGTACGTAAACGTTCGACTTCAACTGTACTGTCTATTGCATATTGCCACCTTTTCATAACTTATTTGAATAAAGGCCTTTTGTCAAAGGAAAGAAACTGAGATACACACATTTGTTCTGACATTGAATTGCTGGATGTCAACTAATTACCATGCTGATGAATGTTCTTATATTGTACATCCTCTAATTATGCAATGAGGAACTGCCCATCCACTCCAGAGCACTGTAAAATCTGCTTACTACACCCTTCAGCTATTTTTCACACAACCTGCAAACACTGTGAAAAGACGTCCTTAGTGAATTAATTGACTCTAGAGTTAATACATTAAGCTATCTGTTACTAACCTAGCCCTCCATGACCACTAACATGTGTATTACGGTTTCATGGTCCAAGTCCCCAGGTTAGCCTGCCTCTCTAATGAGAATCGTTTTTAAGATTCCATCCATCACACATGGAATACGAGTTGCAATAGGAGATGCCTCCAAACCTAGGAGTTACCTTTGAATTATATAGGGGGAAAAAATCTTGTACTTTTGTAACTGTAATAATTTTATCCAGGTAAGAATTTAGTTCAATTAGGAAGATTAGCCAGATATGGAAAAACTGCTACTGATTTTAATTCTAAGCACATCAAACGCTTATTCATGTCTCAATATAGCCAGGGCAATGATGACCAGTTTTATTATCAATGTAATTTGTATAGATTTTATTTGAATCATTCATGCAATGCAAGTAAATGTGGCAGGGGTCATAATGTAAATGATTTCAACAATCTTCTTTTCTTTTTTTTCTTTATGTAAGTAATAGTAATAACATTTTTATTCTGTTGATTTATCACACTGCTGTAAAGTTATCAAATATATAATTTGCATATTTCATGTTTCTCTTGTCTGTGTGCAGAGAGCACAGACCACTTCAGAGATTATTATATTTTGCATGACATTTTAACAAGGAACTTTTAGGAACCATTAGTGGACACAAATTCAGATTAAAAGGCCAAGTATAATTTATACTGTGCAAGTACACTATGCTATTCATAATTAACTAAACTGCAAGAATACCTACAAACCAACAATTCAATTCCAAGAGGTTACTGTCACTATTTCAGGACAGGTCCAAGTAAGGGAAACAAAAGTACAGTCACCGTTTTCCTCAACCACTTTCCTGGTTCAGTGCAGAGATAGGATTTGTTATCACATTGTTGTGATGCAAAAAAGAAACACAGTCCATCAAACCTTTGTCTCAGTTGTTCACAGCGTGTCCACAGACCACAGTGAAGCATGTTTTCACTTTTGAAAAATTGCACCATGACCTATGGTCATGACATAGGAACAAACACCTGTGTGTGGGCCTAATGGAGCACAGATTTAGTGATACTGTCCCACCGGTATACATCGAGGCACAACAGTGCATCTATTAGAGTAATGCTTTATTTTCTCCCATCTAACAGATAAAGTCAAGTAATGACCCCTTGAAATGTGTGAGCACACCCAGACTCTCTTTCCCCAAAGACAAGAGGATGATTAATGGAAAATGAAGACTGTGACTGACCTCTTGCCCTGGAACAGTTTTTTGTTATACAACACTGAGAAGTACTGTTCGGGGAGTGAGGAAGATCACGGGGAGAGGGGGGTGGTGAAGGTGCTTTTTTAGACCAGAATTTTCCCTTGAAAACAATACATAGGTCAGATGTACCCACTGTGAACAATCTTAAATAGTATCTTATGGCCCTGTCACACTATTGCGTATCGTACTAGTGTATGCCAGCGTATGAAAAATATCACTCATACGCTGACATACGCTAGGGGTACGTTAGGCATAGGTTGTATACGTTTCAAGCACGGTCGCATATGCTGGCATACGGCGAGGCACAAAAAGTTTTTAAGCATGCTTAAAAATTTTGTGCGTTTTCGGACGTATGGTTTATACGCTAAGCATACGCTAGGCATACGCTGAATACGCTAGAATTACGCAAGAGGTACGTTACTCATAGGTCGAGTACGCTGGTCATACGCTGACATGAAGGTGTACCGTACAGTTATTTTATGAATTTACATACGCAACTCATACGTTTCTCTCATACGCAATAGTGTGACAGGGCCATTCCAGAGAGTCACATACTTGTAGCCTGACATGTTGGCTAAGGTTCAAGCTTCACCGGCTAGGATTAGGTGTAGTACTCAGTTGTCATAATCGGGGCCCTATTTCCCAAAAGCATCTTAGATTAAGATCATCTTTGGCCATTTTGTTTTTATATTACTTTCATTGTTTGTTTTTTGTCATTCTCCCTCTATCATTATCCGTTTTATGTTAATGTCAGTACATTTTAATAGTTTTAATCATAAAATTAATAAAACACAAAACACTCAAAGATGCTCTTAACTCTATGATGCTTTTGGGAAACGGGGCCTCAGAATCAGGGTACATTATGATTTTACTAAGAAGTTGCAACTAAATACAGGTGCTAGCTAGTCAGTTAAACTTAGTGTACAATGATAAAGGCCTCTATAATAGAATACCTGGCAAGCTAACCAAGTTAACGAACAAGATTACTGCATTTAGACTTTTCTTTTTGGTTTATATACAGGTGCAGCTCAAAAAATTAGAATATCGTGAAAAAGTTCAATATTTTTTGTCACTCATTTCAGAAAGTGAAGCTCATATATTATATAGATTCATTACACATAGAGTGAAATATTTCAAGCCTTTATTTCTTGTAATTTTGATGATTATGGCTTACAGCTAATGAAAACCCAAATTCAGTGTCTCAGAAAATTAGAATATTGTGAAAAAGTTCAATATTGGAAACTCATGGTGTCACACTCGAATCAGCTAATTAACTCAAAACACCTGCAAAGGTTTCCTGAGCCTTTAAATGGTCTCTGTCTGGTTCAGTAGGCTACACAATTATGGGGAAGACTGCTGACTTGACAGATGTCCAGAAGACAGTCATTGACACCCTCCACAAGGAGGGTAAGCCACAAAAGGTCATTGCTAAAGAAGCTGGTTGTTCACAGAGTGCTGTATCCAAGCATATTCATAGAAAGTTGAGTGGAAGGAAAAAGTGTGGTAGGAAAAGGTGTACAAGCAACAGGGATAACCGCAGGCTTGAGAGGATTGTCAAGCAAAATCCACTCAAGAATTTGGGGGAGCTTCACAAGGAGTGGACTGAGGCTGGAGTCAGTGCATCAAGAGACACCACGCACAGACGAATCCAGGACATGGGCTACAAATGTCACATTCCTCGTGTCAAGCCACTCCTGAACCAGAGACAACATCAGAAGCATCTTACCTGGGCTAAGGAGAAAAATAACTGGACTGTTGCTCAGTGGTCCAAAGTCCTCTTTTCAGATGAAAGTAAATTTTGCATTTCATTTGGAAATCAAGGTCCCAGAGTCTGGAAGAAGAGTGGAGAGGCACATAATCCACGTTGCTTGAAGTCCAGTGTGAAGTTTCCACAGTCAGTGATGATTTGGGGTGCCATGTCACCTGCTGGTGTTGGTGCACTGTGTTTTCTGAAGTCCACAGTCAACGCAGCCATCTACCAGGAAATTTTAGAGCACTTCATGCTTCCTTCTGCTGACAAGCTTTATGGAGACGCTGATTTCATTTTCCAGCAGGACTTGGCACCTGCCCACACTGCCAAAAGTACCAAAAGCTGGTTCAATGATTATGGTATTACTGTGCTTGATTGGCCAGCAAACTCGCCTGACCTGAACCCCATAGAGAATCTATGGGGTATTGTCAAGAGGAAGATGACACCAGACCCAACAATGCAGACGACCTGAAGGCCGCTACAAAGCAACCTGGGCTTCCATTACACCTCACAGTGCCACAGGCTGATCGCCTCCATGCCACGCCGCATTGATGCAGTAATTCATGCAAAAGGAGCCTCAACCAAGTATTGAGTGCATAGAAATGAACATACTTTTCAGAAGGCTGACATTTCTGTTTAAAATATCCTTTTTTATTGATCTTATGTAATATTCTAATTTTCTGAGACACTGAATTTGGGTTTTCATTAGCTGTAAGCCATAATCATCAAAATTATAAGAAATAAAGGCTTGAAATATTTCACTATGTGTAATGAATCTATATAATATATGAGTTTCACTTTCTGACATGAGTGACAAAAAATATAGAACCTTTTCACGATATTCTAATTTTTTCAGCTGCACCTGTATACTGCTCAACGAAATGAAGGGAACACTGAATCAACACAGTATAACACCAAGTTAATTAAACTTCTGGGATATCGACCTGTCCAGTTAGGAAGTGTAAACGATTGTGAATCAATTTCACCTGCTTTGGTTACATTACATTTACATTACATTCATTTAGCAGACGCTTTTATCCAAAGCGACATACAGTAAGTGCATATAGAAAGGTCATCGAAGTAACTACAGAACAGATGAGAAAGCACATTCTTCCCATACAGTAGCAGCTATCCCTAGTAACGAACACAATGCAGTTCACAGTGAACTGGGTAAATCAGCTCTACTACAATTCTATTCTAAATAGTATAAACTTGAATACGCAGTTCAACAAGAAGACATACCATGAGGTCCTAGATAAGTATTAGTCCAGGTGGAGCCTGAAAAGGTGTGTTATCAGGCCGCGACGGAAAGCAGGCAGGGTTGGTATGGTTCAAATGAAAGTGACAACAGACAGGAGAGGCAACAGCAAGACAGCCTCCACGTGGCCTCCCCCGCAAGTAGCTAAAGGGTAGTTGCAAGGTTGCATGCCCTCCAAGCGAAACAAATGTCTTCACAACGTCCACAGACCACAGCGCTAGCGCTCCTCCAGCTCAACATCGAAGGTCTCACCTTCATCAAGATCAACGTCCTTAAGCAAATAGCCAGCAAAAACAATGTGACCGTGATCATCCTGCAGGAGACCCACACGGAAAACAAGAACACCCTGAGGGTCCCTGGGTACACCTTATTCGGTTACATTGCCAATAAACATCACGGCATAGCCACATTCGTCCACAAAGACATGGCCTGGTCAGCTGCAGGACAATCCCCAGAGGGCGCAGAAGTAGAATGGATTGCAACCAAAGTGCAAGACACTACCATCGTGAACATCTACAAGCCACCTCCAAGTAGGCTGGTCCCATCGTCGCTGCCAGGTGTCTCAGCCCCTGCTGTGTATGCTGGTGACTTCAACAGCCATCACACAGACTGGGGCTACAGCATCTCCAACGCTGATGGTGACTTCCTGGTAGACTGGGCCTCGACCATCGATGCGACACTCCTATACGATCCAAAGGAGCCACGCACTTTCTACTCTGCACGATGGAACAGCACCACCAACCCAGACCTGGCATTTGCTAAATGTCACAATAACCAGCCACTCCCAGTAAGACGCATCCTGGACATGTTTCCCCGGTCACACCACCGACCGTCGCTCATTACCACCCCATCCCTGGTACAGCCTGTGCAAGGGAGGGATGTGAAGAGGTGGAACTTCCGGAAATCAAACTGGGCAGGGTTCAATAGCCTACTCAAAATGTAAATTGTTGTGTTGCAAGGAGGTACTCTGTTTGGGAGATGGCCGCGCCTATGTTGGCAGCTCGTCGTCTCAGCTGGCTACCGCTACTGTTTGTGCTGTCTTTTCTCGTGTCAGTTTGTCTGTGCTATGTAAAATCAATAGTGGTCTATGATCGCCAAACTCTACTGGACATTGGTGCATCGGTGAGTTACTCACTGTCTCGCCGATCCGAACAGTGGAGCTCCCACCGAGTCCTGCGACAACATCTCCCCGGAGTAATCTGGTCTCCGGCCTGCTGCTGTCGCCGCACCAAGCGGGCGAGGAGAAGGAGTAGGAGAGCGGGATCCGCGGTTAAACTCCGCGAGCTGACCCGAGGTCGCTCCCTCTCCACGCTGCACACCATCCTCGCAACGGCAGGCCCCTGTGTGAGGCTGTCGTGGCTCCGGCCTGTCCTGCCCGCATCACCATCACAGCTCCCGGCGTTTGTCCCGGTGAAGCGCCGTCCGACGCGCACTAGTGTGGCTTTGGTGCCTGAGTGTCCGCGATCCGGGGTTCTACCACCGTCGCTAGCCCCGCCAGCCCCGCACACCAGAGTGGCTTTAGTGCCTGGGTGTCTGCAGTCGCTGCCCCGGGCCTCCACCTTCGGCAGAGCGGGATCCGACTCCATCGCCTTTGGATTACTAAACGCCAGGTCCATCGCCAACAAATCGTTCATTCTGAGCGACTTCTACACATCAAAGCGCCTGGACTTCTTACTCCTCACGGAGACGTGGCAGAAGGCCGAGGAATACGCTTCCCTGAACGAGCTCTGCCCCCAGGACTGTACATACTCCTGTGCCCCCAGGACTACAGGCCGTGGCGGAGGACTAGCCACGATTTTTAGAGACTGCTTCTCCACATCTACGGTGAGCTCTGGATCTTTCCCCTCTTTTGAGGTATTAATTACTAAAGTCGGTCGCACTGACCCGTTTTACTGTATTTTAATTTACCGTCCTCCTGGCAGAGCTGGCTCTTTCTTGACGGACTTTGGTGACTTTCTAGCGTCCATCATCCGTTTTAATAGAATCCTGATGATCGGAGATTTTAACATTCATGTGAACGATAGTTCGGACAACTTCGCCCTGAACTTTATTAATGTCACGGATTCATTTCACTTCGTGCAGCATGTGTCGGGACCTACGCACATCAAAGGGAATACCCTGGACCTTGTTTTCACTCTTGGTCTAAATGTGAGTAGCGTTGTCACCGAAGAGCTGCCGATAACCGACCACAGGTGCATTCTTTTTAACCTGTCCTCCGACAGCGACTTTGCGCCGGAGAAGCGTTTGAAAACCTCCCGCATTGTGAACGGCCTCACTGCGGAGAAGTTCAACGCTAACTTTGTAAACACTGTACTGGAGTCTCCCAATGATGACGTAGACGGTCTGCTAGACACTTTTAACGCGCAGTGCGCCGCCATTCTAGATGACGTCGCTCCGCGGATCACTCGTTCTATCCGCCCGGCGAACCCCACCCCGTGGATAAATGACGAAGTCCGTGCACGCCGGCGGGAGTGCCGGAAAGCGGAACGGCGCTGGAAATCCACCCACCTCGAAGTCCACCGGCTGTTTCTTAAAGACCTTTTAGCAGATTTTAATGCAGTGGTCACGGCCGCTAGGGCTGCGTATTTTGCGGGCATAATCTCTGCAAGTAAACGAAACCCTAGAGTGCTTTTTAACACAATTAATATGATTGTCAGTCCTCCTCTCCCCTCTGCTCTTGTATCCTCTAACGACGACTGTAACACATTTCTCATGTTTTTTATAAACAAAGTAGCAGAAGTAAGGGCGAGCATCACCCCCTCTCCCCTCCCCATTTGCCCAGCCAGGCAGCCTACTCTGAGCCAGTTTGCCTGTATTTCCCTTACTGAGCTAACAGACACCATCACCTCCATGAAAGCTTCCTCTAGCCCCCTAGATATTTTACCTACAACCCTGCTAAAGGAGGTTATTAGCACAGTTGGCCCTAGTCTGGTGACTATAATAAACAGCTCCCTAGAGTCAGGCTCAGTCCCAGCCTATTTTAAGCAGGCGGTCGTCCAACCTCTCCTTAAGAAGCCCAATCTGGACCCCTCCCTACCCCAAAATTACCGGCCCATCTCCAAGCTCTCTTTTATCTCCAAGGTTTTAGAAAAAGTGGTAGCTAACCAGCTAAACACTGTTTTAAATGACCACAACATCCTGGATCGATTCCAATCAGGTTTTAGGAAAAAACACTCTACTGAAACTGCCCTCCTACGAGTGTCCAATGACATCATGATGGCCACAGACACTGGTAACTGTGGTGTCCTAGTACTGCTGGACCTCAGCGCAGCTTTCGACACAGTAGACCATAACATCTTGTTAGACAGGCTTAGGGAGTGGGTGGGCCTCACTGGGACAGCCCTAGATTGGTTCACCTCCTATCTTAAGGGAAGAAACTTTTCTGTCGCTGTGGGCCCCTATAAGTCCGACTCTGCCCCCCTTTCCTGTGGTGTGCCCCAGGGTTCCGTCCTAGCCCCAGTTTTATTTGCCCTCTATATGCTCCCCCTCGCCATGGTAATTAATAAGTTCAAGGGTATCTCTTACCACTGTTAAGGCCGTGACACACCGCCCGCGATTTAATCGCACGAATAAATCGCACGTTGAAAAATAAAAACGAACTCCTGTATTTTCATAAAATCTTGCACATCCAACGCGAAATGTCCTTTGCGAAAAAGCGGCATTTAATTTATTCGCTTCAAGTTCGTTTTTTGCGAGTTTTCGTTTGCGAAACTTTTTATCTATCCAATCATAACAAGTTTCCATGACTGACGTCACCGCACTACCACAACAAACTTCAACATCAAATATCGCGGACCAAGTGATTTTATATGTGTCACAGAATAGCGTCCTTTTCGACAAGAGACATCGTAGTTACAAAGACAACGATTTGAAGGACAATTTGTGGAAAACCATAGCCGAGCAAATAGGCTATGAAGATGGTGGGTTTATAGCTAAATGGTTGCAATACGCACAACTTGCTATCTGATCAGCTCCCTCAGGTTATTAGCATTGGCTTTAAAGTTGTCTCCAGCTAACCTTTAGGTCTAACGTTAACGTTGATAGCAGTTCATGTAAAGAAGATAACAAGCCAGTGGCGATTACACACAAACATAGCTATTTATTGTTTTACTTTAGGCGAGTTCATGTAGGCTACGCTGTCACCGGCTGGGTTGTTTGCCTTGGTGAAAACAGGATGAAAGCTAGCGAACACTTGTCTGTGTGCGTGTCAAATAAAGTTCCACAAAAATCTTATTCCGACTGCTGTGTGGATTTCCTGATTACTGATAGCCAAGTTATATAAATAACGAGGAAAACAGACGAGGTCTGCCTGTAGCGATCGTTTTGGAGAAAACTCTTCAGACTTCATGAGTTGATACACTGTATAGAAGACTACGACAAATGTATTTTAAATATGTTTGCTGAAATGACGTAATGTATTGTTATGTTGTGGTTAACCCTTTATATTAGTGGAAGAGATCAAGAGGCAGTGGAACACGTATGTCCGTAAAAGGAGGGAAGAGAAGGAGAGCATGTTGTAGACAAAACAAACTTTACATAAGTAAAAACGGACACATAATAAGCCCGGTTCAATATTTTGCCAATGTAATTTAAGCATGCTGTTTTTAACGTTCTGGTAGAGGGAAAAATATATACTTTCGTTCCGTGATGGACCGAACGGATAACCAGGTCGTCATCGCTTGACGAAGAGTGATCCATTTTTATTCGCACGGATTTAAAAAAGCGAAAAAGAACGCGAACTTTTCGTTTTTTCGCATCGTTGCTGGTGTGTCAGGTTTTTTCGCGAAATATTCGCAGACGAATTATTCGCATTTTCGCCTCGCTTATTCGTTACGTCCCCAGTGTGTCACGGCCTTTATGCTGATGATATTCAGTTATTTTTCTCTTTTAAACCTGACAAGATCGAACAGCTGAGCATATTGCATAACTGTTTAGCTGCTATTAAGGAGTGGACAGCAAGTAATTTCCTCCAGTTAAACCCGGCTAAAACCGAGGTCCTGATAGTGGCATCAGACAGTGTAGCCACTAGGGTGGCAGCACACATGGGGTCCCTCAGTGGTAATGTACGCCCCAACCTAAGGAACCTAGGGGTTACCTTTGATCACTCAATGCACTTAGACAAACACGTCAAGGTTTTAACGCGCACCTGTTTCTTTCACCTGAGAAACATAGCCAAGCTCAGGATAATTGTTTCACATGGTGAGCTGGAAATGTCGGTCCATGCTTTTATTTCATCCCGGTTGGACTATTGTAATTCTCTGTTCACCTGCCTCAACAAATCTTCTGTGGACCAGCTGCAGCTGGTCCATAATGCAGCGACCAGGCTGCTCACCAGGGCCAAGAAATCCGCTCATATCACCCCCATCCTGGCCTCCCTGCACTGGCTCCCTGTACACTTCAGGATCAATTTCAAGGTCCTGGTCTTCACGTTCAGAGCCCTCCATGGACTAGCCCCCCCCTATATCTGTGACCTTATCCACCCCTACTCCTCCAGCCGGTCCCTGAGGTCCTCTGACCAGGGGCTCCTGGCGGTGCCTCGAACCAGGCTTAAGACCAAGGGCGACCGAGCCTTTGGGGCAACGGCCCCCAGGCTCTGGAACGCCCTACCCCAGGACCTGAGAGCCTCAGCCTCTGAGAACTATTTTAAAAAACTCCTGAAGACTCACCTGTTCAGGCAGGCGTTTGGTGATCTGGGCTCCTATTGACCCCCCCGTGTTGTTATGATTTATTCTGTGTGGTTTCTGGGGTTGTTATTTATTATATATATTGTATTTTAACCTCACTGTACAGCACTCTGTGCACTCGTGCTGTGAAGAGCGCTTTATAAATAAAGTTTTACTTACTTACTTTACTTACTAAACAAGTGAACAAGGCAGCTGCTGGTCTACCACACCGGCGCCCCAACAACATGAACGATGTCTATGAATCGTACTGCAGGATGCTGCTGGCCGCCGCCAAGAAGAACATCCCCCGCGGTGTGCGCAAAGCCTATGTCCCCTGCTGGGACGACGAATGTGAAGATCTACTTCGCGCCCATGCAGAAGCAGAAACCAGCGAAGACAGGGACAAAGCAGCAGATGACCTATTCTGCAGGCTAAACGATAAACATAGGCAACGATGGACAGAGACTGTGGAATCAATTGACTTCACTCACTCCAGCCGCCGGGCGTGGCAGACCTTTAACAAACTGACCGGAAGATCAACAACTCCAGCACAGTGTCCCATCACTGCAAACTCCATTGCATCGCTCCTGCTGAGTAATGGCCGCTTCCCTAATGCAGACAAGGACTTCGCAAGAAGAACACTAGTGAGAGTCCATTAATTGCTCAGGGCCCCAGGATGCGATTCCAACCTATCCATCGATTTCACAAAGCAAGAAATCAAGCAGGCTATCAAAAGCCTGAAGACTGGCAAGGCACCAGGCGTAGACGACATCCACCCTGAGTACATCAAACATCAAGGCAAGAAGGCAACCGACTGGTTGCGCTCCTTCCTCTCTGCATGTCTCCACCACTAAAAGCTGCCAAAGATCTGGCGTCGTGCAAAGGTGATCGCCCTGCCGAAGCCAAACAAGCCGAGCGATGACCCCAAGGGATACCGGCCCATCTCACTGCTGTGCGTTCCATATAAGCTCCTTGAACCTCTCATACTGGCTCGTCTAAACCCAGTGATTGACCCCCAGCTGCCCAAAGAACAAGCTGGCTTCCGAAGCAGTAGGTCAACAACCGACTAGGTGACTCTCCTGTGCCAAGACATAGAAGACGGCTTCCAGGCAGGTGAGAAGGCTGGCGCCGTCTTCCTGGACCTCACAGCTGCATACGACACTGTATGGCTGCGCGGACTACATCTGAAGCTTCTGGAAACCATCCCAGACAAGCACATGGTGAGCTTCATAATGGAGACACTGAGCAACCGCAGCTTTCGGCTATTTACCAGCAACGGCCAAAGCAGCAGGGTCAGAAAGCTCAAGAACGGAGTCCCTCAGGGCTCAGTGCTGGCACCTATGCTGTTCAACATCTACATTCACAACCTACCTGCAACACAATCAAGGAAGTATGGCTACGCAGATGATCTGGCCATTCTACTCAGCAAACCATCCTGGGAAGCAGTAGAAGAGGGTCTCTCTGCAGACATGAATATCCTGTCTTCATACCTAAAGAACTGGCGCCTCAAGCTCAGTGTTGACAAGACCGTATCAACAATGTTCCACCTCTACAACAAAGAAGCGACCCGCGAAATGAACATCATGGTTGACAACGCCCGGCTACAGTTCCAGCCCTCCCCCACATACCTCGGTTTGAAGCTTGACAGAACTCTGTCATTTAAACAACACCTGGACAGTGCCAAGGCAAAGACAACCGCCCGTGCCGCGCTGATACGCCGCCTCGCCGGTACCACATGGGGAGCCACTACAAAGAAACTGCGCATTTCCACCGAGGCCCTGGTGTTCTCTGCCGCCGAGTACTGTGCATCGGTCTGGTGCCGTAGCCCCCATGTCAAGAAGCTGGACACTGCCCACAACACCGCCCTACGGACTGTCTCTGGGTGCCTGAGAGCCACACTAACAAACCACCTACCTGTCCTCGCTGGTATCGCTCCAGCAGAGGCTAGACGAGAAGCAGCAATGCTGGCCCTTGCCCGAAAGGCACAAATTAGTGAATCCCACCTCCTCCACAAGATCGTTACGGAGACACCACAGCGCATGCGCCTTAAGTCCCGGCGCCCCTTTGCCACACACGCCCAAGAACTGCTCCGCACAACACCAAACAACATCTCCAAGGCCTCCTGGGTCAAGGCAAGATGGAGGGACCAGTGGAAGTCAGCAGAACCATCTAGGCTTCACTACTACATTGAAGATCCCACGGTTGCCCCGAAAGCAATGGACAACCCTCAACCGTCTGAGGACAGGCGTAGAACGCTTCGGTGCAGCAATGCATAAATGGGGCCTCGTGGACAGTGCCCACTGCGAATGCGGGGACCAATTACAAATTGTGGAACACATAATAAGCAGCTGCCCCAAACACCGGCCACCGAATGGCGATCGTGGTCTAATTGACCTGGATGATGACACGCTGGACTGGCTTGCCTCAACGGAGCTGAAGGTCTAAGGACATACGCCAGAAGAAGAAGCAAGACAACCCCCAAAAAGTAAATGGTTTTGCAGGTGGTAGCCACAGACCATTTCTCTCTCCTTATCCTTCCTGACTGATTTTTCTCTAGTTTAGCATTTTGCTAGTGCCCTTGTCACTACTGGTAGCATGAGGCGGTACCTGCAGCCCATTCAGGTTGCACAGGTAGTCCAGCTCCTCCAGGATGGCACATCCATACCTGCCGTCGCAAGAAGGTTTGCTGTCTCCCAGCAGAGTTTCAAGAGCGAGGAGGAGATAGCGGGAGACGGGCCATTACACGAGAAGAGCTGGACAGGGCCATAGAAGGGCAACAACCCAGCGGCAGGACCGGTATCTGCGCCTTTGTGCGAGGAGGAACAGGAGGAGCACTGCCAGAGCCCTAAAAAATGACCTCCAGCGGGCTACTCGTGTGCATGTTTCTGACCAAACTGTCAGAAACAGACTCCATGAGGGTGGCATGAGGGCCCGACGTCTGGTTGTGGGACCTGTGCTCACAGCCCAGCACTGTGCAGCCAGTGGCGCCCCCAGAAATTTTTCATCGGGGGGGCCAGGGGGGGGGGCCACTGAAAATCTTGGGTTGGCACACCAAAACCAAAAGCCATAACTGAATTTCAGGAATTCTATTATGTTGTTGTAGTATATAGGCTAGTTTAACTATGTCAATATGAGAGTTAAGGAATCGCATACTGATATACTTTGGTTTCTTATTTTACAGTTAATGTTCCTAATTATCTGATGTGCACAGACTAATACCGGTACAGTTAACATTGAGTCCCACAACAATCCTGTTTTAATGTGTTTTGTATTTGTATACATGCGTTAGGCGATTCATTGTTCTTCAAATAGGCTAGTTGTCCTTTTCCTTAAAAAGACAAATATAAAGCTTTAATTTGAAGGAGTACATTGATTGTAAGGAACAAAACATATACTGGGAAGTTTAAAAACACCACACAGAGGCCTCCAATTCTTTTCAATACAGCTTTATTCCGCTGTTGCTGTGTCTTTTTGTAAACAAAAATATTTGTCCAAAAATGAAAAACAAAAAAGCATAATCATGGAAAACAATATACATTTTACTATAGCCTACTCACAACCTATTCATATCCCTGCTTTATTAGGCTACACTCTTTTCAATACAGCTTTATTCGCCTGTTGCTGTGTTTTTTGGCAAACACATCCACAAATTCATCAAGATTTATGGCCCTAGCCCTTCTTGACTCTATACTTAACACCCCCAAATTGCTCAATCGCTTGTCACTCATTGTATTTCTCAAGACAAGTCTTGATTAACTTTAGCACAAAAAACTGCGCTCACATGCTGCAGTGCTCACAGGTAATGCAAGGGCAATTTTGCAAAGTTTAAACATCTCGTGGAAGACCTCCTTATATGGCTCAAGGAAGACTGTGAGCTCTATTAAACTGGTTGGTGTTTCAATTATAGTAGCCTATTCATATTTTTTCTGAAATTCTAAACAACTTTAAACCCTTAAATTTCCAATGCAGGATTGCTACAGTGTTGCCGCTTGTGCATACAAAACCCGTTTACAACCATCTTGCCACAGTCGGACAATAACATGCATAAAATGCACCGTTTCTACACACTACAAAAATGTTTGTTCTGATATAGAAACAATAATAGGCTAGCCTATAGGCTATTATTAAAAAGTTGAAACTGTTACAAATAAACATTCGGTGTCTTTTCCTTTGCGTACTGTATGTAGGCTACGCCTACCCAATGTACTTTCGGTATAACGTTAACATTTTCTTTCTACAAATCGAATGAAACATAGCAAAGGCCGCCTATGTTGCTATCACCCTGTCTAGTTCACGTTTCTCTGGCCTGTTCCGTCTTCTCCTCCTGCTGTCCTGCTGCCAACTCAGGACCAATGTCACTGTGCCAATTAGAATCAGAGACAGCGGCAGGCTCACCTGCCTCGGGTGACGATCATGCAGTCGTTTTTTGAGCCCTCAGCAGATTTCAACCCCCCTTCACGTGAATGCGCTCGTCAAGCTAATCAAGTGACTTGACAATCGTTCTATAACGCTACGATAACTCTAACTATAGTTAGCTAACACTCTCTATGCTGCAGAGTAACCTAAAATAAATACGTCAAATTTTTGGGAAGATGGCAAATGGTTGTTGGAAAATGTATTTCGTCACTTTTGAGGGAGCTAGGCTAACAGGACTAACCCTCTTCCAGTGATTGCGGCTAAGCTAGGCTAACGGTGCGGGTCTCTATGCTTCCTCCTGCACCGTGCACGCACAAAGAGAAGGGTATCCATCATCTTCAAATAAAAAAGTTGGCGTGTTCCTTTAAGGCATAAACTAGCTAGCTAAGCCCTAATTTAGCTAGCTAGGCAATTCGACACCGTCAAAAAACGAACAGTTTACTAAATACATAATTTAATTTATTTATTTTTTTTTTTTTTTTTTACTATAAGCAAGTATTGTATGACTTACTTACCTGTTAGCAGTCTGGTTGTCTCAACTCAAGTCGCTGAGCTCAGCTGCTGCTGTCCATGCGGGGGAGTGTGACGCAATGACGGACGGTCAAAATCGTCTGGCTGGCTATGCGTTTGTTATTTTCTTTCACATTAACTATTATGAAAAATATACATTGTTGATTTAAATGAATAGTTCCTAATGTGAAATATCAGATAAAAGCATATTATACATACTCGGAAGCATATTATGCATATGCGACTCGCGAGCCGCCAGGGGGGGCCAGTGGGGGGGCCAGCGATTTTCTCAGGGTGGCCGTGGCCCCCCCTGGCCCCCCCTTGGCGGCGCCACTGTGTGCAGCTCGATTGGCATTTGCCAGAGAACACCAGAATTGGCAGGTTTGCCATTGGCGCCCCGTTCTCTTCACAGATGAGAGCAAGTTCACACTGAGCACATGTGACAGACGTGAAAGAGTCTGGAGAATCGTGAACACTGACCTTAACTGAGGCAAGTGAGGCCTGGAGTCGTCGATGCACTCTTGGAGCAATTTTAGTAGGCCGGCCACTCCTGGGAAGGTTCACCACTGTTCCAAGTTTTCTCCATTTGTAGATAATGGCTCTCACTGTGGTTCACTGGAGTCCGAGCCTTAGAAATGGCTTTGTAACCCTTTCCAGAGGGATAGATGTCAAGGACTTTGTTTCTCATCTGTTCTTGAATTTCTTTAGATTGCGGCATCATGTGCTGCTTTTTGAGACCTTTTAGGCTACTTCACATTGCCAGACAGGTTCTATTTAAGTGATGTTTAGATTCAACAGGGCTGGCAGTAATCATGCCCGGGTGTGTCTAGTGAAATTGAACCTAATTATCAATGAAATTTGGTTAATTGGTTGATTTAGTAACTAAGGGGGAAATAAATTTTTCACATAGGGCCAGGTAGGGTTGGATAGCTTTTTTAATTCAATAAATTTAATCATCATTTAAATACTGCATTTTGTGTTTACTCTGGTTATCTTTGTCTAATATTAAAATTAGTTTGATGATACATTTAAGTGTGACAAATATGCAAAAATAGAAGAAATCGGGAAGGGGGCAAATACCTTTTCACAGCACTGTAAAATCATTGCTCTTCTGCTCCCGCTCGGACACCACACCCATCATTTTGGAGGAGGAGGTGCTGTCAGAAATGGTTGCTGCCAAGACATTTGGGGACGGAAGGAAGCAGAGCTGCTTAAACCACCAAAAAGCAGCTGCTGATGCAGGTGCTCCGCTTTCTGTTGAGGTGACTGTTGGAGGCCCTCCATCCAAAAAAATATTTTAAATATATGAGCCAAAGGTATTATACCACAGCAGACTGGGCAGGGTAATAGCAGCATATGATTTGTTTTAAAGTCCTGGCAAAAGCAAGACAATCATGTCTCCATAAAACAATTGCAAAATGGCATCTTTTTCAAACTCACCGACATCTGTTCAGAACTACAGAGAGTGATGCCAGGCCAGATCCAGTTGCGATTAATCAAGACGCACAAGATCAGGAATGCAAAGACCAGGTTGAGGTGGAGGACCAGCATATCCTCCTGATGATGCAGGCCTCCAGAGGATGGTCCACTATTTACTGCAAAAAAAAGGTCTACCTGCCAGACTCCCTCAGCATTTGGTTACTGGCTCCAAATCTTTGCAAGATCTTCCAAGGCACTTCCAAGATGCCAAAATAAACGTCATGCGTGGAGTGCGCCGGGCATCTTAGTGAGGCAGTGCTCATTACAGCACATGCCAAACTTGTGACATATACTGGTGTTGTACATGGAGACTCAAATAAATGTCAGATGTGTCAAATGTCAGAAATGTCATTTATATCAACTTAGCTATATCAATTTAACTAATGTTAAAAACGAGGTAAAAGTAAAGGCAGTGTTGTACAGTAGGTGCACAGTGAACTTGCTAGATATAATATGATTGATATCAGTCAATAACAATACTTTATTGTACCTTTTCTTTCCCCTTTCTTTTTTAGGTTTTTCGACATACTAGGGCATGTCCTGGTTGTGTGCCTGTTAAGTAACAGAACAAACAGCATTTAAAGATAAAGAAACAAAATTTGACAATAATTTCTTAATACCATGCTTGACTTGACAGTAAGCGAAATGGAGGCTCCACCAGCAGACTTTGACGGCAATGTCGATATCAAACGATTTTGAGACTGTGACCTGTGAAATCATTTGCAGTGGCTTATTAACAAGTGGGTGTTTTTTTACTCAAAGTAGGAAGCATACATCTATTCCCCGCAAGATTTTAAAGTACTGTTATAGAATTACTTTCCATCTTACTAGCACTGTTCCATCTTAATAGCACTGTTAACTATTGGCAATCAACATACCTGAGGAATTTTTACTCCCAACAATGTGGTGCATTATATTTTGTGATTAATCGCGTGTGCACATATCGGTACGGTTAATTGGTAGTGTTTGTTTACTCTACCAGTTACTGGTTATTTGGGCAGCTCCCCGCTGTTCTCCTTTTTAATTATATCAGTGTTACTACTTATATATTTCTGGTTATAATAACCTGTATTGAATTTAATGTTAAGGTTCCTGATCAGAACCGGACCCAAATGAATGACTCAGAGACAATAAGCTCACACAGCTCACACAGAGCATTCATTAGCTACAGCAAACTCTTGTAGCAAGAGAGGGGAAGCGACTAAATCCTGCGTAGGGCTGAACCTGAGGGCAGAGCAGGAGAGGGAATCAGGTAAGGAGCTGGATGGTGACTGAATCCTGGGTAGGGTGTAGCAGGGTCAGAGCGGGATGCGGGAAGCAGGGAAGCGTGGCTTGGAACAGGCAGGAAGCTGCAGGCTGGCGGATACAAAATAGAAAGGCAAGATAAATCGTTCAGCAAGACACGACAAGACTTAGCTTGACATGACCGAGGTAACACTGAACAAGACTTAACAAACTGGCAACAAGACAAAGAACAACAGGAAAATATATGGTGTGGTAAATGAGATAATGAGTGATTACAGCTTGAGAATGTATGCAAGAGTGATTGAGCGGTAACGAGGGCATGATGAATGCAAATGGGGAATTAGTGAGGGCGAAATGGGCAGACAAGAAGGAAAACCACGCCAAACCTGCAGAACACGGAAGACAGACAGGGAAACGTAAAACATGACAAGAGACGTGAGGAAAAGGGGAAAACACGGAGCACAAACAGGGATGAGGACTGAGAGCGTAACATTTAACTGGATTACATTTTTGTTGTAACAAACATTCAAAATCAGTAGGATTATACTATCTGACACATTTTGACCGGCAATGGGTTGGTTTGTATCTACCGAATAACGCATACACACATTTCAGGTAAGGTTAATTGGTCTGAATTGGTTTGTTTACCGATAATTTTCCGGCTATGGTAGCTTATATTTAATTCAATTGGTTTTACTTTTTTTTTTACATTACATGTCTCGCAGGGGCTGCTTGCAATACCAATGTGATTCAAGTAAATGCATGTAAATAACCACTGCCGGACTACTGTTAGCCACCTTTGCAAAAGCCTACCAGGTGTCTGCTTTGTTGGCTTGGCTAGCCGACACCAACACGCTACTGTTGGTGTACTGTAGGGATTGCTGCAGGATCTCCTACGCTGCCCCCAGTGACTAATTGATTGAGGTGTTGTGATGGAGTGGTGACACCATGATGCATGGGGCTAGTGCTCAGGCCCAAGCCCAGAGGCATTCCATGGTTTCGGTTATTCACGCGCATCAGTCTGGCAGACCAGAACTGCATACGGCCCTTCTGGCTATGGTGATCCCTGGAGAGGTGTTTAGTCCACCTGCAGATGCTGGAGCTGACACACTCTGTGAGGCCCCAAGGCCCCCAGCATGCAGGGCAGTCAGAAATCACACTGGTGCGGCGCACCTCCATCTTCTGGCCCCACCCACTGTGGTATACGGCAGGTCTTTTTAGGTGCCTTCATCCAACTCAGTCCCCAGCATTCAGTCCCGTCACTGATGGTTAGCTACCACTGGCACCGCACTTCTCCATCCTGCCCTATGGCACCTATGTACAACTCACCTTAGTTACTCAGCACTTTATTCGTAGTACAGGCTCCAGGTTCAGCTATTTTAAAGAAAATGCCTGCCTTTCTGCATGCCCCGCCTTTCCCGTCTCCTATTGGTGAGGGACGGCGACTGGTTCACCTCGTTGGACCTACAGGAGGTGTACTCCCACATCCCCATAATCGGGATCACTGGAAGTACCTCCGTTTCTTGCTAGGCAAGGAGTAGGAGAACTCAGTCCTCCCTTTACAATTTGAGAATTTGTGCCCTAATAAAGGTGCAAGCTAGAAGGGACACAGAATATGTGCTGGCCCATTTAGTCAGCCTGGATTTGACCCTAAACAGGGCAAGAGCCACTTCCCCACCAGAGAAAGGTTTTTTTTGATAGCAGCAGCTGCCCAGGTCATGCCACTTTGGCCGCTGCACATGCACTCATTACAGCGGTGGTTGGTGGCACACAGGGTGTGGCTACACAAGTACGGACTGCGAATCCTTCCTTTCTGACCAGTGTGTTCGACATCACAACAGACACCTCCGAGATTGGCTGGGCAACCATCTGGGAGGGTCAGTCCCTGCAAGGGTTGTGAAGCCCCTCATGAGCAGGGAAGCGCATCAACCTTCTAGGAATGAAGGCCGTGTTCCGTACATTGACCCATTTCTTCCCAGTGGTTTGAGGCAGACACATTCTTGTTCTGAGGGCAGTCCACATGCCAGGCACTGCCAATGTAGCAGCCTAACTGCTGTCCAGAGGGGACATTTTTGCATTAGCAGAGAATGCTCATTATCAACCATGGTACTCTATGGGCATGGAAGCCTTGGAAATCCAGTGGTTTCGAGCTCTGCTTTATGCTTTCCCACTTTTCTTCTCCTGCCAGTGCTTCTGGCATGGATCAGGGACTTAGCACAAGTCCTGTTTTCTACCCCAAACTGGCCCCATCAGACCTAGATGACAGACCTGAGAGACTGACTGCCATGGGCATATGAATAGCCTGAGGGAGGAATCACACCCTCACGCTCGCCATTGCCTCGGCAAGTCATGTAAGCAAGCTGCATGTGCTGTCAGTACAGCCCTCCTGTATGCAGTTGGGTGGCGGTAGCTGCGGCTTCTCAGCTCCCTAATCCCACTTTTCGGCCTCTGATCCTCTTGCGGGCATACAGTTCTCAACCTTTTATGTGGGTGGCTTTTCATCCTTCCCCTCAAGAATCACCTGAGGAAGCTAGACTTCACTCACTGTGCCCTGTCCAGGCCCTGTTTTATGTTTCCCATTACAGGGGCTGTGGTGGAAAACCAACAATCTTTTTATTAGTTATGGAGCACCTATGCAGGGCCGGGCTCGCAGTGGTGGAGGCTTACACCACTCGGGAGGTAGCTGCCTCACAGGCTTCATTTCATGGTGCCCCGCTTTCAGATGAATGTGCTGTGGCTGGCGGGGCTTTGTCCCTCATGTCACCAGGGTTTATCGCCTGGACGTGGTGTCGTCCAAATCAATTAGGTAGTGTTAATCTTGAGAATTACTTGCGTTACCATTTTAAGGTGTTTTTTTATCACCAGTTGGTATTTGCAGTTTAAATTAGCTTCTTCCAAAGAACAACCATCTAATAAAGTGAATATATATTTTGTACCGCATGGTTGTGTCATGTGGTTACCCCACTACATCCCCCACATGACTTTATGTGGTATACTGTTGGTATACTACGTGTTGACCGATATGAAATATGACAAATGGTTTCGTAGGTAACCTCGGTTCTATGAATAGGGTCAACACGCCACATAGCGTTGTCATGCGGGGAATTATATGCCCTTCAGTCGGCAAAAGAGAATAGGCAGCGGACACCCAACATACTTATGGTGGATGTGGTGTGCGCCCCATAGTGGTGGTTAATTTACTATTCAGTCTCCTAGTAGCCTACCCTCTCAGCAAGGATGACCCATACCATGGCGTCTTGACCGTATTCATAGAACCAAGGTTACCTACGTAACCATTCGCTTGATAGCTGATGCGTTCGTGATATGCTTGCTGCAATAACGGATACTGAAAAATACCTGGCCACACCTCATCTTAAGACCAACACGCACAGTTCACTTGCAGTGGGCGCAAGACGACTTGGTATTTAAATGACGTGAGCGCTAGGCGCTATAATGAACCCTGCGCAAGGTGTAAGATAGCAAAGACACTTGCGTTTGGGTTAGCACCGGGTGTAAGATAGGGCCCATCTACACAATAAAGCCCCAAACTTGGGTTATTTTCAAATTTTTTCTTCTCTTCTTCTTTTTCCTGCTGAATTTGTGATCAAAAATTATCCATGCCCTCAATGAATCATTCTCCCCATTGAATGGCCATATCTAATCTGCCAATGAGAAGTCCCGTTCAAAGCTCATCTCAAAGTACACTATGTCTACATGTTTAAGAGGCTGTCTACCTACTGTAAAAAAGATACCATTTTGCAGGTCGCTGGTTCAAGCCCCATCAGTTCACAACATTTATTTTTGACAATAACAATCTGCACATTATGCTAAGAATGTCCTTTTCACATCAAAGAACGTCTTTTTATTGCAAAGGCTAAGAAATTTCACAATATTTAACTGTTTAGATTATGAGGTCAGTAAGTCGTGTCGGTCCAGTACCTCATGTGTGCCTGACTCATTCAAGAGTATGACAAAGAATATGCAGTGGTTAGCACTGTCGCCTCAGCAAGAAGGTACCAAGTTCGAATCCCGGCCGAGGGCCTTTCTGTGTGGAGTTTGCATGTTCTACCCATGTATGCATGGGTTTCCTCCGGGTACTCTGGTTTCCTCCCACAGTCCAAACATGCAGGTTAGGTTAATTGTAGATTCCAAGTTGCCCATAGGTATGAGTGTGTGAGTGAATGGTGTGTGTGCCCTGTGATGGATTGGCGACCTGTCAAGGGTGTATTCCTGCTTCTCGCCCAATGCATGCTGGGATAGACTCCAGCCCCCCCGCGACCCTGACCAAAAATAAGTGGGTTAGATAATGGATGGGATGGATGGAGGCCGGTGTTTACACCACTAGGTGAACACGTTAAAGGACAATGTACAACCACTCTCTCCTTTTTTTCCATTGATTCACATGGTATTAATTGGCTTAGATTCCCCCAAAGGACGTGAAACTACACACTTAGCCTTCTAAGTTACATAGATTTTATTCAAATTCACCTCGATATGTAATTTCATACAATGTCTTTTTTTTTTGGAATGTAACTATGATGTATAGTGAGGAGCCCCTGTATCCCCATAGAAAACAGTTGACTCACTGTACAACTGTTATTTTGCATTAGTTCTAGGTTCCTGCTTTATCTGGAAAATGAAGGGGTGTGATATTGTGCTGACATGACTTCCAATTAATGTAAAATTCCCTTTAGCTGAGGATTGCACCTATTTAATTTAATTTGCTTCATTAAAACTTTTTTGCTGGACCAACTCCACTGTGAATGGAAATGGTTTTCAGCTCAAGTGGCATATGCAGAGGATACCACAAACTAGTACAAATATTAGGACTCAGCGCTTTCTGACAGACATGTCAAACCTTCATGCAATTTGTAGCATGAGCAGACAAATCTCAGACTCCTGAAGCCAACGTTAAATAACTGTGCTTTAAATTGTGTGTTAAACAATTCAAATGGATATGAATAATATTTTGTAAGGCAATAGGGTGTACTAAGCATTTATCTTGTAATTCAAAATCCTGAATGATATCTGACTTGAACACCAGCATGGTTCTCTGAATCATTGAACATGAATTTATTGCTCACTGAAGCTGAGGCATAGGCTTAAATTACAGTTTGAGAATGCTCTTTTTAATGGAGGTGTCCCCCTGCAAAATGAATAACAGCTTTTACATTCGAAGTGGGGTTTGAATCTTATATATTGTTGCCATGGAAAATAACAAATCACATGCTTGCTTGTATACTGTCACTCTCAGTTTCCTTAAAACTGCACTTGCAGGATAACTGTCAGCCTTGACCTGTACAGATTGATAAGACAACTACTAACCCACTTAGTGTAAATATATGAGATAAAATGTGAAAAAAGGTTACATTATAAATGTTGATTAACCCTTCGTGCAGATGGAAAATTTGGTCAATTCTCACCAATTTAGGGGGTACTCTGTATCCAATGTATCCAATGTATCCAATACATGTCATAATTGTTTTTATTTTTTTTATTCCATTATAAATCCTATACATTTGCCCCTTATGATGGTTTAATATGAAAACATTGATATTGCACTGTTACACACACCTAAATATGTAGCCTAATCATTCACTCTTGTACCTCAATAACACATCACTTTGTCTTGTACTCTACAGTATGTATTTGTTTGCCCTGGGATCACATTTTTCTGTAGTTTTTAATATTCCCATTCATAATGACTCCAATGACATTTTTAACATTCATGTAGCACATATCAGCGCACAGTAATTGGAATGAGTATTTTCCATGCCTTAAGTGACAAGTATAGCCCAGGAAGATACAAAGCCTAAAGCCTATTATGTATGATAACATTACAATAATATTCCACCAACAGGAAAATGCTGCCAAATGTTCTAGCTTCAATGAAAGTTGATACATAAAACATGACTAGAAATTAATGCTTACACTACAGTGTGTGAAATGCACTCAAAATGTGAAAATAACCATATCTAACATAGCCTACTGGACAAGACAGTGATATAAAAACTAATGTACAGTTGAAGTTGGAAGTTTACATACACTTAGGTTGAAGTCATTAAAACTATTTTTTAACCACTCCACAGATTTCTTGTTAGCAAACTATAGTGTTGGCAAGTCAATTAGGACATCTACTCTGTGCATGACACAAGTAATTTTACCAACAATTGTTTACAGACTGATTATTTCACTTTTAATTCACTATATCACAATTCCAGTGAGTTAGAAATGTACATACACTAAGTTGACTGTGCCTTGAAATTTTCGCATATCCTTTGCATGCCATGACATCCTGATGTCTGTGACCCAACAACATCAAAATACTCTAGATATCTTATTTTCTGGTACTCTTACAAGCGATACTACAACATTTCTGCATTTGATTTAGCTGTAAATTACACTGGAACAGTATGGAACACATGGTTGGCTAAAGGGCTCTAAGTTATCAAGGGTCTGATGTATCAAACAAGCCTTAAATCATCATGCTGCTGCCAGAAATACAGTGGATATGGATGGATAACTTGAAGGGTTTCTTCTCCTGACTTATTTTTCCATAAAGTTCCATAGGAAAATATGTCAGAAAAAACAACTCTTAAAGTGATCCATCCATACTCTCTCTCTCTCTCTCTCTCTCTCTCTCTCTCTCTCTCTCTCTCTCTCTCTCTCTCTCTCTCTCTCTCTCTCTCTCTCTCTCTCTCTCTCTCTCTCTCTCTCTCTCTCTCTCTCTCTCTCTCTCTCTCTCTCTCTCTCTCTCTCTCTCTCTCTCGGAATATGGGGTTCTCCATGCAGATGTTCTACGGTGTTATAACGGGCTAAACTGGTGTGTATTTCTCAAACAGATTGTCCAAGACAATAAATGACCACTGAGTTGTGAAAGTAACAGCTCTATGTGTAAAATCAATGGTAGGATTGTATAATTATTACATATTTAGTAGCAGATATTGTTAGTAGAATGACGTGGTATAATGACACAAATCGTGTACCAATAAAGATAAAATACAGAGTTTGCGGTTTCCACTCATAGTTTGGCTGCAGGAACAACAAATGTCTCAGTTGAGCAAAATTTTGCCGCCGGCGCCATGGCCACTAGGCATCCGGTTAAGGAATCACACATTTTTCTGTATAAAGCATTGAAATTCTAATTTACTGAATGCTGAATACTGAATCAAATTACAATAAATAAATAATCTATTTTATTCTGCTGTTTAAAACAAAACCCATAGTTTCACTTGACCAGAATTACCAAATTCTGAAAAAAGTTAGGAATAAGCAAAGGGCGAATAAAACATAGAAGGTAACATGGCAACTAATGGAAAGCCTTTGGGAATTCCTGAATACTGAAGGTAATGTTAAAGAAAAAAAAAACTTGGAGAGAACAAAACATGTCGGCAGTTCAGTACGCCCATATATATTTAGGAATACAGACTCAAAAGAGGAAAGAGCATACATGACAGTCAGTTACAGATTTTAAAACAGTTTCCGTACAGAGGGAGAGAGACTGAGTGACAGACTGGAGAAGATTTAGTATGTGAATGCTGGGAAATTCAGAGCGTGTTGGTTATACAGCTTCTTCAATGGCTTTGGTGAGGAAGGGCAGAGGATTTAATTTGACAGATTTCATATAAGATTAAAATTAGTTTGCAATTACTCAAATTATTTACTGCTGGCTATGCATCACATACTATTACTACATACACACACACACACACACAACCCCTGGTACATAATGCTAGGTTAGACTCATCTCTATCCTCAAAAGCAAGTGTTTGAAATAGGATTTAGGGGCTGGGTATTAGCAATACTTTAGTTATGTCACCCGTTCTTCAAGTATTTGACAATTGACAGTGCAAATCCCTGAGTTACTCAGGGGGATGTGTTTTCGGTAATAATGTATTCAATATAATTTTTCTAACATTAGTACTTTATCCTTAATGTTGAATCAAGAAGGCTCAATTAGCTTGTAAAAGTAAATTAGGTGCATAAATACTCAACCACACGAGGACATCTCCCCCAATGTGCATCCCTAGTGTTATATCAAGACTAGAATGAATAATTAACCTGAAGCTCCTTTTTATTGCTGAAGTCCTGAGAAGAAGAAAAGTCACAATTGCCCTTGTCTCACTGCAGGTCTTTGCAGTTGTTCAAAGCTTCTGCCCTATAGGTTAGGCTGTATAGATTTAAGTAGTAGAGTAAAAAACAAAAAATAATTAATTACAGTCGGCAAAATGGAACGATGCCAAATGGGAGGGTAGTGTTGAGGGCCGCTCTGGGGTGCCAAAGCACAGTCTTGCTCCAGAACTTTCTCTCTTAACCTCTGCACTCCACATTGATTGTCCAAGATGGAGTATGGATCTGTTTTTATTCATTGTCACTTGGAGCATCCGTTTGCCTGACGTAGATTTATTTGCTATCCAAGTGTTTGCTTCCATTGCAAAGGATGCTGCGGGGAAGTTTCTGAAAGAGCCCAGCGAAAACTTCCTCCACTGCCAGTGTCCTTGTACATGATTAATTGGTTCATCTAACATTGTACTTTACCCTAAACTTTGAGAGACAAAGATGTTTTCAATCTCCTGCACATCTTTTCTTGTTGTTAATTTCAGTTTCTTAATGTGCTGTTTTTTATTTATCTTTATTTATTATTACTTCATATATTTAGTATCAAAACATGTTATTTAAAGTAGCTGAAATTGCTTTTCCGATTTGGATAAAGTGCACTGCATATCAGATTGACCCATCGTCTGAGCAAAACTGACCTCACTTGATTAATTTTGTCACCGAATAGCTGAGAACTAGTCTCAATCGCACAGATATCATACAGTATATCCATACTACTATAGATGGGTGGGGTCTGTTGTATGTTGCTATAGATATACAGTATGATAAATTGTGCAAACAAGCCACATATAATATTATAAAACAAAAATAACTGAAAACGGCAAATAATTATACTTGAGAAAAACATTGCAGCTTTTTTTTTTTTGCAGTTGTACTCTTTGGAAAGGTCAACTGTAAGGGCTGAGACCTCTTGATACAGAACTATAAACAAGTTACTAGAATGTACTATAGGAGAAAGCTGCATAAACCAATTAAAGGAGAAGTTCGGTATTTAGCATGTTAAGCCCTGTTAAAAGGTTATTTACGATCATATACAACGGTCCATATCAACATTTTGACAAACTGTAGTCTTGAGATATATTTAAAATAACCATAACCATAATTTAAAATTATTTCCAATAAGGTGCAAGGTTTATTGATAATAATATGTCTTCATTTATATGTGCTTTTAAGATCATAGTGCACATGGATAAAAAAAACAACAGTTTTTGTCTTTATGAAGATCATTTGGATGGGGACTACAGTCTGGATGCAGTGAATGGGGCTCTTACAAACCAATTTCATTGTAATGGGCCTTATTTTCCTGATGACTGACTGATTTGTGCAGACAATTTAGTGAACAATGTAATGTAAACAAGTAAACAATGTTATGTAAACAATGTAAACATACTTCCTTTAACAGCTTATTCAAGCATATACTGTATTGAGTTAAATATATTTTATATTTCCCTGTGATACTACAGTAGAATTTAGATTTACAGTACTGCAGATGCAGATGTAGATTTGAGCTTCATTTTAAGGCAAGGCAATTTTTATTTATATAGCACATTTATAAAAAAAGATGTTTAGTTCATGTTATGACGTTCAGACATTTTTGTATTAGAGAAATGCAGTGCTAAAGTGGCAAATGTTGGATCCCTGCTCGTCTCTGATGAAAATATTTTCCTGCCAGCCACAACTCTGCATGCCAAAATAATTTTGTTGCTTATTAGAACTTCTTTTTTTTTTTTTTTTTTAGCACATCAACTGTTCTGTTAGACTCACTTCAAGTGCAAACATAAAGGCCTGTCCCACAAACATAGCACTGTGTTTGAGATGCAGCAGTTTAATTTACAGAATAATGTTTCCGTCTTCGTCCATGCAGAAATTATATATACATTTTCCCTTTGGTCCAGCTTTTCTTTATTTACAGGTTAAATGGAAACAGCAGTGGGATATTGTTTTGTTAGGCCATTTTGAGTTGCAAAATTGCAAATATGTGTTCAACTAAAATAAATTGTGAACATGTTTTACATTATTACGGGCCTGTCTGTTTTTCTAAATATCATGTGCTCAATGCCAGTGCCACAATTCTAGCACATCAAAATACCTTAACACAAAAAAATACAGGCAAATATAAGTGAAAGACAAATATTAGTTCATCATTAAGTCATTCTTAGAAGCATGTATTTTAAATGGCATGGGTTTTACTTCAATAATCAAATACAATACAATTGTATATCTAATTTAAAAATACGGTAAATGCATTGCCAGGTATGATGTATCTAGAAGAATATGAAAACCATCACTTGATTTATCTCAGCTTGACGATTTGCTCACTCAATAGTATCTTTCAAGAATTGCTCTATAGGACTTTGTCATAACTATATACTGAGAAAGATTACTTTTGGATTAACCTCCAGTTATACCAAAATATTAATATTTTGTTTAAATTATAAAGTGATTCAGGGCCTCTCTAATGTTCAGTGCTATCTCCCCTGGTAGACTGTGTAGGAAAATATCTTTCTGTTAGTAGCTACATTGCAAGCATTGCTTCTAAGTGATCAGCGTCCTCATAGTCCCTATGAATCAAGACCTTCACAGTGGCATCTGCTGAGCTCTTTAATGAGACAAAACTGTCCAGACTTCAAATTATTTTACTTGTCTTCTCCAGTGAATACAATTACATGTCATACACGTACACTCTATTGCCTGAAGGCTATTTCCTTGAAACACTGAGACATACAAACTCAGGTCTATAGAGCACAACCGAAGAAGACAGAAAGCTGAAAATGTACTGTTGCCTGTATTGACACACCATTTAGTTCAATGCAAGTTCTGTGTGTTTGTAAGTGTTATAGAGCCATCTACTGGTGTTAAGGATTTTTAGAGAGACATATTTAGCATTTTTTCTCTGCAGAGCAGTAAACCATGCTTTGAAGGTGAATATGAGTGTCTAGGTACAATCTTGAAAATCCAGGATTTTAATATCAGTAAAAATGAGTTCTAAATTGCTTTAAATGCCTAAAGGTGATATGCATGGCATGCAAAGATGAGAGCATGAATTGGTTATCATGATTCCGATTTATTTTGTAGAACTACATCTCCTGTTGTCACGGTTTTTGAGTTCACAGTATCACGCTTTATACATTACTCTGTATAAATTAATTTCAAAACAAGGTTGCATTTATTATCTAGACCATGATAATTTATTATTATTATTATGCTAAGATTTTTTTTTTGCATTAATACCATGGAGCACACAGTAAAATGTTTAGTATAAAATCAACTCTTACTGAGTACATATGGTCCTTATTGGATTCATATTGGATTAGCACTGTACAGTGTACCAAATTCATGCTTGTACAGAGAATACTTAAACTTTATATTTGATTTAATGATTCAGTTGACAAATGGTACAATAGGACTGAGTACAGATAATTTTTATAGATATGCTTCAAAAAAGCAAACCTTGCTTATCTCTAAACAATAATTTATGCAAATATCTATTTGGTCATATCTAAAATCTGTTTATATTAAAATATTCACATCCCTACTCAAAGAAAGCCTAAAATACTATAAGCTATAAGACAGTAAACTCTAAATTAAAGTGGTTAAACACTCACCAGGTGCACACATGGACAGAACAGTGTAAGCCTTGTGTCGACCCAGAGTCTATAAACTATGAAGACAGCCCAGGTACATTGTATAACTGCACAGCTGTGACAATAATGGCCCAGTTTTTTTATTTTGTGTAGACTGAGAAAAGCTGATGGAATACAACTTTTAAATGATATAGCATTGCATGATATGATTTAAATGAGGCTTGAATTTCCTCATATCCTCATAATTACAAGGCAAGTGTTACACGAGTGTTGAGCCTCCATCTGATGATGAATTTCTTTTATTGCTTTTTTTCCCCATTTTCCCTCCCAATTTGGAATGTCCAATCATACTGTCGATGCTGTGGATCCTCCACTATCGATTTGGGATAGTGCAGCCATGAACGCGCTCTTGAAACAATGGCAAGTGCTACTACTTACCACACCAGAGCTTGCAAGCCCCCCCACCCCCCGAAACTTTTACCAGGACTAAGCGAATGGATGGATGGATGGAAATGGCTCAAATTCAGTTAGAATGGGTTCAATAACTGTACGTTTGAAACTCACTCAAAATATAACCCCTGATACTAAATAAAACAGGTGTGTGTACACATGCCAGACTTCCAGACAAGAAACAGATTTCCATTATCCAGTGTTCCCTAGAAAAACTGACTGGACTGCTGGCTCTAAGATGATAACAAATGCACATTTCATGTAAGGCCATCATATTTAACAGTCAAATACTGCTTTGACCTTGTGTAGCACGCCTCTCATGTAGAGGTGAGGGGAATATTGACACACACAGTTCAATTTATCTGTGTAAAGAGAGATGTCAAATGTCTTTAAATGAGATGTAAACATGGGAAGCTCTTGTCCTTGCCACTCTTGATCTCATCAGCATTGGAAGAGAAAACACAATGGATGACATTCCATTTTTGATGGAACTTTTTACCTTACAGCTGTTCCTTCATCCAAGAAATTCTCTGCTGCTTGGCTTACCCACCCACTTCGGGAGCCTCCATCTGTCTTCCAAACAAATTTAGGATACCCTAATTGAAACTTAGTTTTCAATTAATTACTTTCAATGAATTAGCTTGAACGTATTCTAGCCTATCATTAGCCTAACTTTAGCAAAGTATTTAAACCTACCTCTTACATCTCATCTCTTACACTGACCACTGGTCAGATTAACCCCCCTTCCACCAACCCCTCCAGTATGTTCAGGCTATTATTAAATGTTAAAACCCTTTCAGTCGTCTTGACTCTTGTGACATGTGATTTTCTAGCAGTTCCTCATCCTGTGGGAATTCAGATCCAGGTCTAAGCTTTTATTGTTTCTTTCTCCAAACTTCAGCATTCGGCAAGTTCAATGAGCAACATGCAACAATCATTATGTCACTAGCCACCTTCAGAATGCCTACCTCATTAGACTGAATCTTGAATCCTTTAACACAGGCTCTAATTTCTCCTAACACTAAGTAGAATGTATTGAACCACAGTCAATTCTTGATGACTGCACTTTGTGATTTATTTTTTAACACATTTAATTTTTTCCTTGCATTAGGTCTTTCCTTTCATTGTGGCATAATGCGGCATGGTAATATTAATATTGTAGCATTGTATTGATATGGTATTATTTTCTAAAACAAACAAAAAAAAAGTTTGACAATGATTAACAATAAGCGAAATAATATCTCAGAGTTTGGTTATTTAGATAAATCAATATTTTATACTTAAGTCAAATGTTCATTCCAGTCAAGCTCAGTCATGCTGAAAGACACGGCTGATACAATTCCTCGACACTGTAAGAACGGGGTTGAGTGCTTGAGAAATTCAACTATTTCAATATGTAAACATTATTCTACTTTTAATAATACTTTTATTTTGTGAAGCTTTGAAATGCTTAAACAATCTGAATTAGACAACAACTTATATTTGATGAACCAGCATTTTATATGTATCAATATATTTTTCAAAATACTGTTTTTACACAAAATCAATGTAATAAGGCAGAGTGTAAAGGCAGAGTCTGAAACTGCAGTGAAAAATAGTTCTGGACATGTGGACATGTTGCTGAAATAGAAGCCCTATTATAAATAGGTTGGTCATTACCAAGGGAATGAATTGCCAGTGAGAGGATTAATGGTACTGAGTGCACTCTGGATTATACCACCCATGTATATGTCTTAACTCAAAAGTGGATAAAAGGTGGTAAGGAAAAGTACCCATCTTTCCCTCAGCACCTCTAAAGCAGAATTTGGGCCTTAATAAGCTTATAAAAATGAAGATCTACACAAACACCTATTTGCACTTTAGTGCTTTGCGAAGTAATTTCTAGGTAAATAGCTTTAAACTGTCTATGCACTGGCTCTTACAAACTAAAAGTGGACATAATCATACCATAAGTAGGTGATATTCAGTAAGTGTATTTTTCAGCCAATGGAAAACGTAAAGCAGCATGATTGTTTAGCATCTACCATTCTTATCTGAGGACAAAACAGCCTAGGTTCTCAACATTTGTCCTGAAAAGCAATTTAACACAAATTCAGAAAATTTGTTTGCCAATATGTGTATTAAAAAAATAAAATAAAAAAACAACATTTATTTTATCTGTCAAATTGAGGACGACGTTGGGTTGATTTCAGGCTGATATCTCTAAGATAAAACAATTGAATGCAAATGTGTTTCTCATGCACTCACTCATAGAAAATCTTTTTCATACATGTGTGTTCAACAGCATTTAACCCTTTTTACACAATGTGCACTCACACACCGCTTTGGCATTTCTCATATGATTAATTGCTTTTTGTCATCAAAATTGTACAAAGAACTTGCTCAACACCAAGTGCTGCGGTCCAATATTTTGAAAGAACAAAGTTTCAATTAGGTTCCCTGGGTCTCAAATGAAAAATACAGATTAAATCTTGTGTTGGGGCTTTTCATTGAGTATTGACCTTTTGCTTGATTAATGGCCTCAGCAATCATAATATGACCTTCTCGATTCTGGAAATAATAACCAACAGCACAGCTTTTTTCCCCCCATATGTAGCCGTGCTCAAGGAGAAAAAAACGGAATCATTGTAATCATCCTCATCTCTATTTGTCATGTTTCAAACAGCCTAATGGAAAGTTATTTTTT